>CAVLGL010000100.1:0-1295383 GCA_963668995.1 Parnassius mnemosyne
GGATTTAGCATGCCTTATGGTTTACACTATCCTGAGGCTGGATCAAAAGTCGTGTGCGAATCTCCGCCCAATATTTTTGGCCTCGAAGGTCTACTCCCCAAAGTGATTAAATATCCTAACATTTTGCCTTCAGGATTGTCTTCTAAACATCACAAGTTAAACTCATTGCCAGGCATAGTTACAAAAGACGAATTGATGCCAGCTTTTGAATCTTCACCCAGCAAGAATCCATACTATCTGCAAGGACCTTCAGCCGCTGGTATAGCACCAACAACACGAAGCGAAACAAATACAAATATTGATGGATTTAGCATTCCTTATGGTTCGTCCTGTCCTGAGGCTGGATCAAATGTTGTGTGCGAATCTACGCCCAATATTCTGGGTCTCGAAGTACTAGTCCCCGAAGTGATTAAACATCCCAACATTTTTTCTTTAGGATTGTCTTCCAAACAAAACAAGCCAAACTTATTGCCAGGCATAAATAAAAGGAAAGCATTGATGCCAGATTTTGAATCGTCACCCAATAAGAATCCGTACTATCTGCAAGGACCATCAGCTGCTGGTGTAGCACCAAAAACAGTTTGCGAATCAAATCCAAATATAGACGGATTTAGCTGGCCTTATTTTTTATGCTATCCTTATACTGCATACACTGTCGTGTGTGAATCTACGCCCAATATTCTTGGGCTCGTAGGAATAGTCCCCGAAGTTATTAATCATTCCAAAATTTTGCATTCAGGATTGTCTCCCAAACAATACAAGTCAAACTTATTACCAATCATTGGTAAAAATAACGGATCGATGATAGATTTTGAATCTTCACCTTAAGAGATTCCGTACTATCTGCAAAGACTTGCACCTGCTGTCATAATATCATCAAAAGTTCGCAAAACAAATTCAATTGTAGACTAAATTAGCATGCCTTATGGTTTATCCTATCCTGAAGCCGGATCAAATGTCGTGTGCGAATCTACGCGCAATGTTCATATAAAATATTTTGTGAATAAGGTATAGAAATCAATGAAAGCTTCGACTAAATTTCTTAATGAATGAATTATGTAGATAAAAGAGGTGTAAATCTTTATATTTTAACAGTTAACAAAGAATCTATTCTATTATCACGACAATGTAAATAAAACAAAATAAATCTTAATTTTATTTATTATTGAATTAGAGTTTTGTTAACTTTTGTTTAATGCAGATTATTGAAGTATTTTTTAATATACCACTGGTTTAGAAAAATTATATCGTGGTAAAAACTAGCAAGAAACCCAGCGGAAATTTTGTATTGCAGTAAATATAAAAACTCATTTTCTTGTAATTTCACAGTTAAAATCAGTTCACCTGATGCTAAGTGACTACAGCAACGCATGTACAGCTATAACCAACTTCATGCAAAGCAAGTTTCACCCTTGAGGATTCCATTCTAACTTTAACTATCTTTATTGAAATTGAAGCACAGCAGTTGGTGTACTGCCCCATGGTAGCAGAAATGTTCGACAAGGTGTTTGCAGCTTAAATGGACTAAAATATCGGATAAACAAGTACACAAATCAGAACTGTGTTGGGGATATATCACCCTTATTATTTATCGTATATGTAGGAATGTGTAATAGAGTATAGTACAGAGACTGATTTTGTAGTTAGGAATAATAAATAATTCATTTACACGAATTAATTATCCAACAAGTCGAGGATAAACTAGTAACGGAATACGACAAGCGCACCGTTCCACGTCAGAGCCAAGACTGTCTTAACGGCGGCCGCTCAGTCCGTTTTATACAAGCAGGACGGGCAGCAACGCAGGTGCAATGCCGCAGGTGTGCGGTATACGTGTCGTTTACAAGAATTCTGCCTAGCTAGACCAACGCCACCGCATCTACAACGGTGTAGGTGCCGTCACGGCCATACTAACATGCGTGCGTCCTCGCACGCGCTCCATACAATTTTAGTTATCTGTAACAACTGTAATCTGTAATACATCGTTCGATTATCCTGACAAAACAGCGTCTGGTCCGGTCTATACTGACCCTTCAGACTCGGGTGATAATCAGTTTTGTTCCGGCAGTAAGCCCTACAAAACTTTAATCAACTCTATGCTAGATCGGAATGATTAGTCTGTAGCTTTTTCTATTTTCTCTTTTTTTTTTCAAGTACTGTTTTCGCTAGTCCGGAATAACTATTCCCTATAGCCATATCATTGGACCGGCACAAAGCCCTGCAATGATAGTAAGAACTATTTTTTTCTTACGCTTTTTTTTTCCAAGTACTATTTATGCTAGTCCGGAATCACTATTCCCTTTAGTTATATCATTGGACCGGCAAACGCCCTGCAATGATAGTAAGAACCACATTTTTTTTCTTACTCTCTTTTTTTTTCAATTCAGTATAGAACAGTTACAGACCAACCATACCGCAAACATGTCCCCGTTACAATCACACAAAAGTGTATCGTGAGGGGCGTAGTGACACGATAACACCTAAGTATGTAAACCAACAGCTACTCGACACATATCCCAACGCAGCACAGACCAGCCTCCCTGCAACTTCATGTTCCTTTCCTGCACTAGAATAATTACTTCGCTAGAGTATTGCAACGTCTCTAGTATTTTCTAGATGCACAGACACTGCTACCTCTGACTGTCACACGTCCTCGTGCGGTTGACAGTGAACAGCATACGGTCTATCAGTTATCACCACCTGCTAACAGATATTAACTCTTGTTAAATATTACAACGGTCGAACATCCCAGACTTCATTTAAGTCTGGAACGCGCCAATATGGCTACCTCCAGACAAACGCACTACAGCCTTTCGTTCTGCTGCGTTCGTGCCACATTCGCGCCAGCAAGCAGTCGCGCCGTACTAGCGCTAGCGAATCGTCGCACTGCTTTGTAAAATTAAAAGAAATCGAGATAAATGTATTGCGAACCATGGAATTCCGAGCTTCCAAAATTCATCACACATTCTCTTAAGAAACGGCAACTGTATGACATTTGGAAACATTGTTAAAAACGGAAACTATGTGTAGAGACGGATACCATCACATGTTTCAAAGGGAAGGAGGCAACTGCGCAAAATCTACGAAAGCCGACCAAGCCTCAGACGTTCATTTCCAGCACCAAAGGACGATGTGTTCGGCGGCCGCTTGAATTGCCTTGCCGTAAGATCTGCCGATAAGTTACAGACTTTAGCGATGTAGGCTCAATCTTATTAGCGCTCGGCCGTACCTGACCTGTTCGATTAGCCGTCACAACATCTTCCTCATTGATCATTGTTGTAGAGACTTCTACGAATCTCTCGACATCAAACCCCAATCTTGTCGACCGCACAGTATTCGGAGCAAACTGCAACACTGATCAACACATTAGAACACAAAAATGTCACTTATTATTTTTAATTCATAGCGTGTTAAAGTTAATCCTTTATTGTAGTACAACTCTTAAAAGTTTTGAACTTCAAAATATAGCAAATGATAATCATGTTTCGCGTGAACTATCAAATTACAACAAAACGAGAGCAGCAGGAGCACCTGAGGGTTTACAAGCATCGTCGGGGTTGTAGTCATCATGATCTGCGTGAAAAACAAATTGTTAACTATAAGGACAACATACACAGTTGCCTGTTCTCTCATCTATCACACATACGAGGCCCTAAAACAGAAATACGTTCTCATACCTTGAACTATAATAAAGCACTTCCCTTTCACAAGTAAACATAGGTCTTCATACGAAGTATCTGACACCTACTCTTACTTAAACTTGCGAGATCCCACGTTAACTACGTGAACCACATTAAAAACGTGAACCACGACAGCGCCTGCCAGAACAGAGCCTAATACATGTTCAGAAAACATTACCGTGCACACAGCATACGACTTCCGCGCACACAGTGACTCCCACGCATACAGAGTACACGACTTCCGAGGCATCGCCATGTACAGCATACGCGCGCTCCGGGATGGCGCCTGCGTATACGCGCATACGCATCTGCCGAAACCAGGCCATGTTACAGCTGGACCTGGCAGTCTGTTACGACCAGCAAGGCACACACTCACGCACTTGTAATCACATCACACGTGCTACTGTAACACATAAAAGAAAACATTAAAAATACTCAGTCGGAACTTGATTTCAAGAAATGCAGCACTACTCTTGGTACACCATTCGCCTTTCTAGGGCACCAAATACTGAGCTGCGGCTACACGACAACCTCTGGTATGGTCCGATCCTCATGTAAACTTAAATACTCTCTTCAATGTCAGAAACAATTGGCTCTACTTCACTTTCATCAGTTATACTTCGGTTTTCCGGCATTTTTCGCAACCAATTAAAAATGTAAACACTCATTCTTACAAAATAGTTTCTGAGCCAATGTTTAGGATAAATTTACTTTCCTCATGTATCTAATGGTGATCAGTAGCAGCGACAAATAATAAGTCCGCGGCGTCATAAGCCGACAGCATACTCAAAAGCGAGCGCTACAGCTCCACGCTTTCCACTAAACCATTCCAAGTTTGTCGACTACGTAATGCTCGGAGTAAACTGTAACACTTATTATCACATTAGATCACAAAAATACTACTTAGTGTTTTTAAGTCATAGCACGTTAAAGTAATCATGTTCTTTTTTTCGGTACATCGTTTAAACATTTTGAACTTTAAAACTAGGCCATGTAAATCACACCTCGTGTATCAAATTATAACATTACTTGAGCAAGTTAAACTTCCACTGAATGCAAACTATAACTCATTCAGAATATCTCCAACATTTCTTTCATTTGTTAACATATTTAGGTACGTCAGAAATAATGAAAATACTTGAGGATACTTTTAATACAAATCGAACAAAAGGATTTATCTTTTGGCTTAAATAATTTCACTTTATATTTTCTCTACATTTTAATGATACGACAATATCGTAAGTAGGACAGCAAGTTTTATTACGGTATTTAACATAAAAAGAGATCCATCAATGTGAAATGCATTATAGCCTTTACAAATGTAATAATTCTCATACTATTCAAAGATTGTATGTGGGCAAAAATGGGGACTTTATCCCACTTCTGATGTAGGAATGTGTAATAGAGTATAGTACAGACACTGATTTTGTAGTTAGGAATAATAATTAATTCGTTTACACGAATTAATTATCCAACAAGTCGAGGATAAATTAGTAACGGAATACGACAAGCGCACCGTTCCACGTCAGAGCCAAGACTGTCTTAACGGCGACCGCTCAGTCCGTTTTAGACAAGCAGGACGGGCAGCAACGCAGGTGCAATGCCGCAGGTGTGCGGTACACGTGTCGTTTACAAGAATTCTGCCTAGCTAGACCAACGCTACCGCATCTGCAACGGTGCAGGTGCCGTCATATACTATTAAGAATTCTGTAGCATATTTTATTAAATGCTGGCTAATTAAAAACCACATTTAAATTCAATTTTATCCTGATACCAGTGAACGCAAGTATTATGTTTTATCTCTTCAAATAAAATAAATAAAAAAAGACTGACGTAGGCCGTAAAAATAAATTGTTAATCAAATGAAAACCAAAACAAGTCTCACTTTTAAAAGATAAATCAAGTACGAATAGAGTACTATTCGGAAAACTGACTAGGTTAAAATACAAAACCGTTACATCTCTATTCCATTGTCTATCAGGCAGTGTTCTGAATGTCTGGTAAGTTTAATGAGCAATTTTGGGGATAGAATTACAGACACAATCATCACAGTCAAAATACAAGCAAATGAAAAGTATAACAACAAAATAGACAATGAAATTTCTGTTATATATTTAAATTCTTAAATATTCTCTACACGAATCTTCCATTATCATATTTAAAATGTTAATTCAATACGACAACAGGATAGCCAGACATCATAATATTTTAAAGTTGCAGTTGTAGCTTCAAATGAGTTTGAACTAACCAGATTTCATGTCAGTCCTCTGAAGTGACAACGTATTTGTAGCCTTGCTGGGCTTTATTTAAGTAGGTGCATCTCAGGATTTAATAAACAGTACATCTTTCATGTGTGTAATTCAAGGTGAGTTTAGGCAAAAAAATCATACAAGATAAAATTAATTTCCGATCTCCTACGCATATCGTACCTAGAGGCTTATTTTAATTATTTTCGCCTCATAATATGGTCACGTAGCTTAACGATCAACACCTAATATTAATTTATTTTAAATATAATTTATTCAATTACACACTACAAAATTAACACGTTTGATAGGGCGTTGATAATTCATATTCTTACTATAACTATTTCATTTATTTAGATGATATGCGTACATAATGTTACGCAACATTAGAACCATGCCACACCAGTCAGGGACACACCTGGCATTGCTCTCTGTCTGTTCGTAAAGCCACATCACAATCGGTTTAGCCATTCCAATGATTAGTCCGGACAGACAGAAGAACCGATAGTTTTTCTTAAATGATTATTCACATATCCTAATAGCACGCAGATAACCCCTTGAGCTACATAGAAGGCTGTAATTTTGATATTACAGACAGACACTCCACAACATATTTATTTTCGCTAATGCTCCGGAAATTAGTCGGCTCAGCATAATCTGTATGAATAGTACGTATCTATTTATGCCCTGTAATAATTATGTGAATAAAATGAAATATTTTAAGGTTTTAAATAATATTATTTGAAGTGAGTAGATAGAGTAAAATATCCAGATCGGCAACAGTGAGCAGCGTCAAGAATACCATAACTAATAATCCTCTGAGAGAGGTTTTATTAAATTCTCTCTCGCTTTTATTGACGGGAATTACTTCGCTACAACTTTCTTTCTCGTGAATTCCTGTTTTTTTTTTTTACTTTAAGTCTGATACTAAGTGATCTAGCCCTATATAATAAATAACAAAAATCCTATGCACGTTCCCCGTCACCATAGTGACTGTTTTTAGCCGACTTCTAAAAATGAGGAGGATTTCAATTAGTCTGTATGTTATTTATTTATTTTTTACTAAACAATAGTGACAAACGAATACACAGTCCAACTGATGGTAAGTGGATGCTGTGACCCATAGACTTCTACATCTATACTCGATTGCAAATCGAGTATGTATTATAAAGCTATAACTTTAAGAAATTCAAAGTGAATTCGTAAATACGTTTCAAGTTATTCTCCTGATGGTTTTAACCTCACTCTGCTTACATAATAGAATAGAATAGAATAGAAAAAACATTTATTCAGCACAGGCAGTTCATACACATGAAAGTAAAAGCACATATTGATATATATAAAAAAAAGGTCGCATTGTGCCGAAAAGGGGTTGGCTCAGCATGTGTTGTGTGAGTATGGCCTCACACAGCGCTGATTTTCAGCCAAGAAACCTATTCATTGGCGTCACGAACGTAGCACAGCTGTTACGTGTAGTTTAGTCCTTCGATAAAACGAAAAAAGCCTAAACCTTCTATATAATTATAACACAAAATTTAAAATAAAGCAAAAAGCAGCAAAAAAAAAAGTACAATATAAGACATTAAATATAACCTTATACATAATTGTGTGTGGTAACAACAACTATCAATTATCAATTAAAATGGATTAGTAATAATAATAATAAACAAAAATGAGAAAAATATACAGACAATTTTGTTAATAACCGTACAATGCGTTATAGGAAGGAGCTTTCTCGGTTGATATTGCCATGTTGTATTTGTGCATCAATAAGAAATTTTTTTAGCTTGATTTTGAACTGGTGGAGATTTTTTAAACTCCTGATTGGAGGTGGAATATTATTCCAACATTTTGTAGCCGCATATCTAAAACTACCCCTGAAAGCTGCTGTTCTGTGACGCTGCACAGATAATTGTTGAGAACACAGTCTGTTGTTACCTTGTCTGTTTCGCGCGACCAAAGCTAGTTTGTCGTGTAAGTATGGTGGATTTTTATACTTCACGACACCAAAGAGAAGGCATGCCAGGTGGAGTTTGCGTCTAGATTTCATCTTCAATACGTAATGTTTATTAAGAAACGGTGTTAAATGACTTCGCGTAGGAATTTTATAACAAAACCTAGCACAGGCGTTTTGAACCCTTTGTACTAGTCGCTGTGTACGAGCTAGCAGTCTGGGCCCATAAACAGTGTCTGCATAGTTCAGCTTCGAGAGCACGAGCGTTTCTACTAGCTGTTCACGTAGTTCGACACTGAGGTACGGTCTAATTTTGTAGAGTGTCTTCAATCTGTAAAAACAAGCTCGCACGCAATCTGCCACATGATTCTCGAATCGCAACCCTGCATCCATGTTCAGACCCAGATTCCGAGCTTCGTACACGCGCTCAATTGATATGCCAAGAAGCATTGGAGCTAGTGCAGTCGACTGGGTTTGAATTGTATTTAGTCCTTTTTTGTGGCCTATCAACAAGTACTTAGTTTTAGCCGGATTAAGAACAAGACTATTGTTCTCAGCCCATGTGGCGATTCGCTGTAAATCCTCATTTAATTCTATTATGGCTGTGTTCATGTTTTCCGCTTTAAAAGATATATAAACTTGAATATCATCAGCATAGATGTGGAATTTGCATTTCCACATATGTTTAGTGATATCCGCAGAGTATAGGATGAATAATATTGGGCCTAGAATTGATTCTTGTGGTACTCCCCTGTTAATCGTCGCAAGCTTTGAGCGTGTCAGTGAGCCGTCAGGTTTTTTTAATTCAACAACCTGTAATCTGTTAGTGAGATAACTGTTAAAGCATTTAACCGTTTTAATGTCAAATCCATAGTAGCTTAATTTTGATAAAAGCAGAGAAATATTAATTGATTCGAATGCTCGTGAGAAATCTAATAATACAAGTAACGTAGTAACATAATTGCACTTAATACCTTTTTATATAGGATAAGGGTGACAAGCGAGCACACAGTCCACCTACTTTGTGTCCACTTACCATTAGGTGTACAAGAGACATTTGAGAAATAAAACGATTGAACAAAAAAGGAGTAAGAGTAATAATCAAAGACACTTTTAGTGGAAAAAAGGCATTCCATTTTAGTCATCACGGGTGACAACGCATCTACATTTTGGTTCGTAATTGAGGATGGATGTAGATCATCTGTATTTCGATTCTTAATTTGGATATAACAGTTCATGGTCTGGCATTTACTTATCATTTGTTGAACAAATTACGTTTCAAAAAGTTTCTACATAAATTATTTTATTTTTAGTCTTAAGTTAGCTGAAAAAGAAATAAATATTCTTTCCTAAGTGAACTAAGACTAAAAAAGTAGATTATAATCGCATAAAAAGTGCTTTTGACGCCGGTAAATTGGATAAATTTACACTTGTCGAGACTATTTTTTGTATTGAAGTTATAAGAGTCATAAACGTTTATGATTTTATAGCGGTTATTGCCATTAAAATGACTCATCTTGATTTTAGTTTTACGTAAGTTTAAGGATTTAAGATTTGAGATTGTAATTATGTTGCAAAATACCTTTAAAATTATCTAGGAAATAAAAATATCTAATTATCTATTCATGAAAATTATCAAGCCACTAATGATACAGCACCAGCAATAAGTAAAAATATTTTTGTCGAGTTCCAGTGAGTAAACGTGTGATTAGAGAATTTGAAAATTCGTCGAGCTTTTGTAGACAGTAATAGGAGTAGTTTGAACTAGTTGTTTTTTCTAGTTAAAATATTTACGAAATATACATAGGTATCATCATTATTAAAAAAACCAGCCAAGTGCGATTCGGACTCGCGCACCGAGGGATCCGAAAAAATCCGTAGTTTAAAATTATTAAAAATATTTTTATTATATGATGTAACTAAAAATTTATGTTTTCGCAATTTTTCCTTTATCGGTGCTATAATACGTTGCTTCGTACCAAATTTTAAGATTCTGAGTTCACGGGAAATACCCTATAGGTTTTGATTCCCTTGCGAATATCGAAAATTAGCGGCATAAACGTCTGTATCTTTTGATTGCGTTGGCTTAGAAGTTTGATTTTTTTACAGCTCTAAGGGACAGTAGTTTTAAGTATTTGATATGAATTTTAGCTTGATACCTCCACGACTTCCTGAGAAAAAGGGTCTTGAGAGACAGACGGACAGACGGACAACAAAGTGATCGTATAAAGGTTCCGTTTTTTACTTTTGACGTACGGAACCCTAAAAATTATGTACTTTGTAATAAATTATATATTTCATAAAAACAACCAACTTTAATTTTTATCGGATCTCTTGAATTTTAAGTGGGTTAAAAAATCTGGAATATCTCATGATCAGCATGTCATTAACATATTCTTGAAACTAAGACTAGCAAACAAAAAAAGTTCAATTTATGTTATATGTTATAAACACTCACACCTGTCACCCAGAGGGGTAGGCAGAGACTACGGACTTCCATTTGGCGCGATCCTGACACACCTCTCTCGCCTCTTTTACATCCATATATCTACGCATACACGCTCGTCGGTTAAGGGTACTCCTAATCTGGCCCATTTTAAATGTATCGCCGATTTGGTTGATAAACCTTCGTCTAGAGCGTCCCTTCCCGACCCTGCCGTTCACTTCTGCCACATAAATTTGCTTTGTCACTCTTTCCTCTTCTTTCTACATGACCAAACCACCGAAGCATTCCTTTCTTAATCCTTGTCACAACGTCATCTTGCAAACCACACTTTTCTCTTATCACACTATTTCTCACCCTATCATTCAGATTCAGCCCTAGCATACTCCTTAAGGAACGCATTTCTACAGCATTTATTCTACTCTAATGCTTCTTCTGCCAGATCCAACTTTCACTACCATACATTAAAGTAGGGACTAACACAGCATTATGAATTGCCATACGTGCCTTAGTTGACACATTCTGACTCCTCATAATAGCGTGTAGAGCCCCATTCACTCTATTTCCTGCGTTCACTCGTCGTTCTATATCCTTATCATATCTACCATCCCTGCTAAATAAACATCCCAAATATACAAACTGATCCACTTGCTCAATCAACTCCCCTTCTATTCTTATTTCACATAAAGTTTTACTTTCTTCTCTTTCAAAAACCATCACTTTCGTCTTACTTGCGTTCACTTTCATACCCCTTTCTTTCAATGACCAATTCATTAAAGTAACCATCATTTGCAACTCGGCCGCCGACGATGCAAATATGACCTGATCATCGGCGTACAAAAGGAATTTGACGGTTGACTCACCCATTCTCAACCCACATTCTTCAACTTTCAAAGTTTGCAAACAACTGTCCATAAATAGGTTAAACAGCCACGGCGAAGCCACACATCCCTGTTTGACACCTTTATGAATGCCAAACCAATCCGAGTAGACCCCGTTGATCCTGACACAAGCACTAGAGTCCCTATAAAGAGACCTTAATGCCTGTATCAAGCCAGCGTTCAACCCAAATGTGTTCAGTGTTTGCCATAACACATTCCTGTCCACTCTGTCATAAGCCTTTTCCAAGTCCATGAACGCACAAAAAACTTTCTGGTTTTTAGCCAAAAACTTCTCCGCTATCATGCGCATGGAAAAGACTTGATCCGTACACCCCATCCTCTTTCTAAATCCAGCTTGCACATCCCAAATTTTTCCGTCAGTTTCTTCCATAACTCTTTCAATTAACACCTTAGCATACAGTTTACCCACAATGCTAAGCAAGCTGATACCACGGTAGTTTTTACAGTCCTGCTGCGACCCCTTTCCCTTATATATTGGGACTACAACGGCTTTGCACCAGTCTTCCGGTACCCGTTTCAGTTCCCAACATAAATTAAGCAAGGTGTGCAGCAGGCCTGCAACCACACCCTCACCAGCCCTTAGCATTTCGAGTGATACTCTATCATATCCGGCTGCCTTACCTGCTTGCATGCTTTTCATTGCTTTCATTATTTCATCTACACTTATCTCCCTACCTCTCTCCACTTCTTCCGGAATTTCTATTTCACTTATTTCAGACGACTCTTCACTCTTAAACACGCTTTCAAAGTATTCCTTCCATCTCTTTAAATTCGTAACTTCATTATTCAGCATGCAGCCATTCTCGTCTCGTATAGCATTCATTCTATGCTGTTTTGATTTCCCCTGGCAGTTCTTACGAGCTTCCAAAACATTTTAATATTTTCCTGGAAGTTGTCAGATATCCTTCTATCATTTTTATCTATCCTTTCTTTTACTTTCTTATTTACACGTCTAAAGTTTGCCTTTTTTCTTTTAATCTCATCATTCATACCGGCCGAATTAACAGCTTTGGTTGCTAGTAAATCTAGCCATGCTCTCTTCTTTGCTTCAACTTCCATCCGTACCTCATCATCACACCACAAAGTATTACTTTTCCTTTCATTTGTTCTCTTACTTACACCGCATACTTAGGTGGCTGCATCCACCAAAACTTTCTTAATATTATTCCATACATTCTTCAATTCTTAATCATCATCATCATCATCATCATTACAGCCCTTCACAAGTCCACTGCTGAACATAGGCCTCCCCCAAAGAATGCCACAAAGCACGGTCCTGAGCCACCTGCATCCATCGACTTCCTGCATGTCTTACCAGGTCGTCACTCCATCTCGTGGGGGGACGCCCTACACTTCGCCTACCGGTACGAGGCTGCCACTCGAGAACCTTTCTTCCCCATCGGTTGTCGGTTCTTCGAGCTATATGGCCGGCCCACTGCCACTTCAGCTTACTAATCCGTTCGGCTATGTCGGTTACTCTGGTTCTACTGCGGATATCCTCATTCCTAAGTTTATCACGCAGAGAAACTCCGAGCATAGCCCTCTCCATAGCTCGCTGAGCGACCTTGAGCTTCCTCATATGGCCAGCAGTGAAGGACCACGTCTCAGTTCCATAAGTCATTACTGGCAACACGCACTGGTTGTACAATTTCGTTTTCAGGTTTTGAGGTATGTCTGACGAGAAGATGTGTCGTAGCTTCCCGAACGCTGCCCAGCCGAGTTGAATCCGTCGATTGACATACATAATTCATTCATACATAATTCATTCAACCCACTTATATTTTCCCTCAGTCTGTATTTATACTTCTCTTTCACACCTTCATCTTGTAACCTCTCTATTCTTATACGCTGTAACGCAGTGATAGACACCGATGTCCGATGCCGCCAACGTCTGAATAGACCATTAATTCGGCATAAGACCAAGTAATGATCCGTCCCTACGTTGGACCCCCGGTAAACCCTTGTATCTACCACTGCGCTCCTCATTCTTTCATCCACAATTATAAAATCTATCATGCTTCTATCATCCCCTCTTTCCCATGTATACATGTAAATCCTCTTATGGCGAAAAAAAGTGTTCGCCACAAAAAGATTCTTTTCCGCACATACGGTGAGGAGGTCTTCGCCATTCTCATTTATTCTTTCATCGCCAAACGTTCCTAATATCCTTTCATAACCAGACCTCTTCACCCCAACCCTTCCATTAAAATCTCTTAACATAATAATATTTTCATTTTCCTTACATTTCATCAACACCAGCCTTACCATGTCCCAAAACTGCTCTCGGATATAAGTGGCCTTAGACATATCTGGGGCGTACACCCCTAGCACAAACAACTTCTTTAAGCCCACTTTCATTCGTATCCACAGCAGCCTTGGGCTAACACATTCATACTCTTTCACACATTGACTCATTCTTTCTGAAAGGATGACACCGACTCCCTGGCATGCCCGCTCGGTCTCGTCTACTCCAGACCAATAAGCGGTATACATGCCACGTGTAGTGACATCTCTTCCCTTTCGTTTCGTCTCGTTTACACATAACACATCTATTCCTCTATCATTCTTCATTTCGCATACTTCATCCATCTTATCATTCATTGCTCCACATACATTCAGCGTAGCCAGACGGGCCTCCGCAATCCACTTTTCGCCCCCCCCCGTGACGGGTGGCGAACCTCGTCGCCGGTTTTTCTCCCGGAGATTCTTCGCACCCCTGCCCCATTAAAGGGGCGCCGGGAACTCGGGGCCATTTCTTTTTATTCTTGGCTCATGGTGCGAACTAAGGGGTGATAGATTTTATGCCGCTACCATACGGCGAGGAGTCGAGTATATCCTATCGGCTTTGTCGCCCGTTTAGCACCACCCGGGGGACACGTGTAGGGTGGGCCTAGGATTAGGTGGTCGAAGCCTACGGACGCGAGCGACTCATCAACAAGTTCAATTTAGACCAAATTAAATATCACTTTCCGTGTAAATATGATTATATTTTCCCGAGTCAGTTTTGTAAAGTTTATTTTTAATCGCATTGGTTTTTATTAACCAGTTTTCGCTCCAGAAAATTTGTATACGTTATTAAATTCTGACTTTATTGAACGTTTAGTAGTCTGTAAAGGTGAAAGAAAAGGGCAAGAATTATTCAATTAAACTTTTTAAACAAACTTCAAAACTATTTGTAGGATGATGGGCAAAGGCGGGCTCACATTTCTGAAAAGGATTTTGTAGCCGCAATATTAGAGCAAAAAAATTGTTCGTAACCATTTCGCAGATTTATCACGTCATTGTTGTGGTTAAGTTTCACTAATATTTCATCATTATAAACATCATTTGATAGGCATATTGAACATTGTCCAACAGCCTACCAAATTATAAGATTAGTGACCAAGAAGATGTCAACTTTATCAACCTAATAAATTCTACAGCTAGGCGTGGATATTGTTATATGGATTTGCCCAGGAGAAGACCACATTCTCACTGAATATCAGCGTAAATTGCAGCTTAATGCTGCTGTTTTTCATATAGTGAGTTTAAACAACCGGAGATATTTACCGGAATAGAGGCATTCTATGTTAGATCTCAGGATTAATAACGCATCATCATTTTGATTCTTAATTGAAGGTAGAATTAAGATGTCTACGTGCTAAATCATTCACTTACTATCAGGTGGATTGTGTGCACGTTTATCAACCTTATTCTAAAAAATTGAGGGAGTTTCTCAATCGCCACGACACAGTGCGTAGTGCTAGACGCTTCGTATACATCGTCTTATATAAACGGGACGGTTATATTTCATTTTAATATCGAAGAAAGCGTAGATCTTTCCCGTAGTCGTATATTATGAGACGAGATAAAATGGATGAATGGATTTTTTACATCGCTAAAGTACGACATAAACAATCAATATACAGAGAAATCTCTTGAATTTAAAAATAAAACTATGAAGGATGAATAGAATGTACGACGTCAAAATATGTACAGTTATACTATGTCCAGGATCTTCGTTTACCAAAGTTCTTGATTAGACTAATACTTCTTGAACGCACTCAGTATACTCAATTCTTCACCTTATTACAACAATACATCCGATCAACATGTTCTAAACAAATTATCAAAGTAAATAAAGTTCTGTCTTAAATAATAAATCGTTTAGAACCAATCGTAGCGTTTTTTTTATAGAATAATGGTGCCAATCGAGCACACAGTACTCGTGACGGTAAGTGGATGCTGTGGCCCATAGATATTTACATCTATCTCTGATTGGAATTAAAATGCAGATGCATTGTAACCTTTAAGGACTAAGATGGAATGCCTTGTTTCTAGTAAAAATGGCCTCCGGTTCTCTACACTCACTATACAAACACAGCAGCATGAAGTACAAAAGTAACAAACATATCTATATTTCTAAGAACCCCTTCCTGAAATTAATATCGAATACGAAAAAGTAATAAAAGAGCACTTGTTTAAAATATACCATAAACATTTCTGCACTGTGATGAAACTTTTCAGGCGGTAACGACCGTGGCGAAACTTACACACAGGATCGTATAATGTCAACTGCGCAGGCAATAGCGAATTGCCACACGTTTGCGCACTGACACTCACTTGTCTCCACCAACTCGTAGTTGATGTATTGTGATAAACTGTGCACTAGTACTATAGTATAGATATAGCTACTGAGATATTCACAATAAAATCTACAATTCATACAGAACCTGAAAGCCAATTAATAACGTTTTTGCTCGAATATTGGTTCCAGCTTGAATTGACTTTGCTTTTTGCTGCATTTTGCTACGACATTGGATTTAAAATTAGAGTTTTATGGCTGGAGCTTGTCAGGTTGTGGCAATGAAAGAGAGATATATGGATGTAATAACGTGAAGCCATCTCACGGGATAACGTCATTAGGTAAGTCGAATCGCATGCATTCCATTGAAATTTATACGTAAGAGGTATCTTTATAAACGGCGGTATAACCATATCGTTTACATCAGACAGTAAGTTTTCAATCGAAAGGTAACATGCAGCGATCATTATCCCACCCATCAAGCGAGGCGATTAAGGCAAATCCTCATTACAATGAGAGAGGCCCATGTTATGCAGTGGTCTTTTACATTACCATGGTCTCCACCGAAGTAAGGAATAGCGGGGCCGCCGGGGACTGGGGGCCATTTCTTTGAAGCTCTTGCCATAGTCGGCTTGTCAATAAATATAATTTCGAAGCTAAAACTTATTCAGGCGGACCAAAGACCAATATTGACTAAATTAAATATTATTTTCCGTTAAAATAGAACTTAATCACCCAAAGCAGTTATTGGCTTTTGTTAACCAGTTTCCGCTCCAGCAAATTTGTTCACATCGAAGTATCCTAACTTTATTGAACGTTCAGTAGTCTGTAAAAGGTGAATGAAAAAGAAAAAAAAATAATTACCTTAATATAGGAAATAAATTTCCCGTTAAACTTGACAAATAATTATTTAAAACAATTTGGTGGTTGATAATGTTCACAGGGCGGCCTGCCCTTTTTGAAAGGGTGTTTGTAGCGGAAGCCGTAAACTTTGCGCGAAAGAAATTGTGCAGATTTGTCAAATAATTCTTGTACTAAATTTAACCAAACTTGCCTGTTTAAGAATATCCCTAAACATATATCATCATTATTACGGTTTCCATTACAAGAGCTGTGGTATGACAGGACATAAGTACTCGGTGTATATTGCACAGTACGCGAGCAACTCAGGTTCGATAGAATATAAAGAAATTCTAGGTAAAATTAAAATATTGATGTATAAGCTCTGGTATTGAATGTTCTTCCAATTATAACATGACATATTTTTAAGAGTAAGAGTAAGAACGAGCAACCTGTCCACCTGATGAGAAGTGCGCATTGTGGTCCAAAGACATGTAAAGGTGAGGTGAGGGGAAAGATATTTTTAGGATTTTTAAGAATAAAAATCTTAAAAATATCTTTCCCCTCAGTTGTAAGTTATTCAAGCCTTAAGCCCGGTTTCCAACGCGAGCGGAACGGACCCATTAATTACTCCTTTTACCTCGCAATACAAAACTGCATACATGTGTTTCCAGCAACAAAGAGTCGAGTGTAAATGACAACGAGGGCGAAAAGAGTAAAAATGAGCTGCGGACTCGGACCGGAGTCATTAATGAGTCCTTCCAACTCGCAATTGAATTGTAATAAGTGGTGTTTCCACCGAAAAAGAGTTGAGCGGAGCGGACCACACGAGTATCATGTGTCCGCTGCGTCGCGGTCTCGCCGACTAGTTTGAAACGGACTCGACCGAAGCAGCTATTTTAAAATTAAAATTTTAAAATTTTAAATTTTAAAACGTCGGCCTTTACAAATGACAAAAGTTCTTGAAATTGTTCTCTGCTAACCCTGTAAATAGTTCTTAAATTTTTCGTCGTCCAAATTATTTCAACGTTTTTTCTCGATTATGACGACATAACCAAAATCTCCGTTTTGCACGTTTTTTTCTGTCCTTAAGATATAATAATATATACTTTTACTTTCGGCGTACATAATCACTGTTCTTACTTGATTCCGTGTCACTCGATAACATCGCGAATTCACACAACAAAACAATACCGCACGTAACCAGTTCAAAACTCCAACTGAACTCGCTCTCGGTGGAAATTGACTATTCATTTCCCATTTCTCATATTCCGTTCAGCTCGCTCCGCTCATTGCTCTCTGTCGTTATCCGTTTGCAGTGGAAATCAACAGGCAGAACTCTTTGTTGGTGGGAATGCAAACCTATTTTGTTTAAAAGGACTCCGTTCCGCTTACCATTTTCCACTCATTACCATTCTGCGGTGGAAACCGGGCTTTATGGCAGGCCCATTGCCACTTGAGCTTGTTGATCTTTTGGGTTAAAATAACTCTGGTTCTCCTGCGGATATCCTTACTATAAATTCTATTACGTAGAGAAACGCCGACCATGGCCCTTTTCATAGCTCGCTGAGTGCCCTTAAGCTTCTTCGTGCAGCCGTAAGCAGAAGTATTCCTCTCCAGAAGAGGGGCCGCCATAGTACGGTCGTCGCTGGTTGGGCCTCGGATTTATTTTATTAAGTTACGCGATCGTCCGGATCCGACTCGTCATTCTAACTAACTCTTTGTATCGAATACTTTTTAATCACAGGCTTTAATCCATAGCTATAATTGAATAAATCTTTGCCTAAAAGTTTAGCTAAAATTCGTGGCACATATTATATTAAAGTTGTTGAGAAAAACAACTCACTCGTGTTCCACTGAAATGATTTCTATGAATAGTACTTCGCAGTTATAATACTTCGTAGATGTAACTCAGTCACATCTACTACTAACACTTGATGTTTGAATACGTAAAACGGGAGTTTTGCAAAGTTGATCATCATCATTCATCATCATCATTACAGCCCTTCACAAGTCCACTGCTGAACATAGGCCTCCCCCAAAGAATGCCACAAAGCACGGTCCTGAGCCACCTGCATCCATCGACTTCCTGCATGTCTTACCAGGTCGTCACTCCATCTCGTGGGGGGACGCCCTACACTTCGCCTACCGGTACTAGGTTGCCACTCGAGAACCTTTCTTCCCCATCGGTTGTCGGTTCTTCGAGCTATATGGCCGGCCCACTGCCACTTCAGCTTACTAATCCGTTGGGCTATGTCGGTTACTCTGGTTCTACTGCAGATATCCTCATTCCTAAGTTTATCACGCAGAGAAACTCCGAGCATAGCCCTCTCCATAGCTCGCTGAGCGACCTTGAGCTTCCTCATACGGCCAGCAGTGAAGGACCACGTCTCAGTTCCATAAGTCATCACTGGCAACACGCACTGGTTGTGTACAATTTCGTTTTCAGATTTTGAGGTATGTCTGACGAGAAGATGTGTCGTAGCTTCCCGAACGCTGCCCAGCCGAGTTGAATCCGTCGATTGACCTCTCGGTCGAAGTTGGACTTACCTAGTCGGACTATTTGTCCCAGGTAAACATAATCGTCAACAACTTCGAGCTTAGTGCTCCCAACAACTACCGGCATAGGTGTGACATGGACATTGAACATGATCTTTGTTTTGTCCATGTTCATCTTAAGACCTATCCGTTGGGAAACACTATCGAGGTCATTGAGCATAGTGCTTAGGTCCTCCAGCGATTCTGCCATAAGGACTATATCGTCGGCAAATCGAAGGTGAGTGATGTACTCGCCATTGATGTTGATACCGTATCCTTTCCAGTCCAGAAGCTTGAAAACGTCTTCCAATGCAGCGGTGAAGAGTTTCGGGGATATGACGTCACCCTGTCTTACACCTCTCTGCAATTGGATAGGTTTCGTACTCTGGTTCTGTACTCGGATAGCCATCGTAGCCCTACTGTACAAGCACTTCAACACTTCGATATACCGACAGTCAACAAGTCTCTCGTTAACAACGTTGTAAAGATCGGGAGTGTGTCGACGAGGGTTGCGTACCTTATACTCAGAATCACCAAACGGTATTCGCTGAAGGTCATACAGGTTTACGCACCAACCTCGGCACACCCCGATGGGGAGGTGGAGGAAATGTATGAGGATATCTCTAGAGCCATGCATTCCTCCAAAACCCAATATACGGTGTTAATGGGAGACTTCAATGCAAAACTAGGCACAAGAGAGAACGGTGAACTGAAAGTAGGGAAATTTGGAATAGGCCAACGGAACCCAAGTGGCCAGCAGCTGGCCGACTTCATGGAGAAAGAGGGACTCTTTATGATGAACTCTTTCTTCCAGAAGCGGCCCCACAGGAAGTGGACCTGGTCGAGCCCCGACGGTTCGACAAAAAATGAGATTGACTTCATTATGACGACCAGACGACAACTGTTCAGTGATGTCTCCGTGATCGCGAGGGTGAAAACTGGTAGCGATCACCGAATGGTTAGAGGCACACTGAACCTAAATGTTAAGTTGGAGAGGTCTCGTCTAATGAAGTCAACGCTCCGTCCCCCTCGTGCTCTGTTCCAAAGTCCCGAAACCTTTCAGCTCGAGTTACAAAACCGTTTTCAGTGCCTAGAAGACTGCAATGAAGTGGACGATATGAATGACAAGCTCGTGGAAACTGTCCATGCGGTCGGAGCTAAGTTCTGCAAGACCCGCCGCAGAAGAACACAAAAACTCTCCGATCACACTCTTAATCTCATGGCTGTTAGACGGGAGATGAAGCTACATTCTTCAACAGACTTGATAGCATACAGGCATCTGAACAGACAGATCTCCAAATGCATGCGGCGGGACTTACGCAACTTCAATACAGCTCATATTGAAGAAGCGATCGAGCGGAACCAAGGCTCCAAAGTCTTTGCCAGAGATCTGCCTTCCAGAAAGAGCCACCTGTCAAAGCTGAAGACAGAATGTGGCAGCATCGTTTCCGGGACACCTGAGATTTTGAGTGAGATTGAGAGGTTCTATGGGCAGCTGTACACGTCATCGTTGGAGCCACACGCAAGTGTGAGTAACGATCCAAGAGCGAGTCTCATCCGACACTATTCCGAAGATATCCCGGACGTCAGTCTGAGCGAGATTAGAATGGCTCTCCAGCACCTTAAAAACGGTAAGGCCCCAGGCGAGGATGGAATTACAGCGGAGCTTCTGAAAGCGGGTGAAAAACCGGTACTTGAAGTCCTTCAGAAGCTCTTTAATTCCGTCCTCCATGGTGGCATTACACCGGAGGCGTGGAGCAGAAGTGCGGTGGTCTTGTTCTTCAAGAAAGGTGACAACGCTCTCTTGAAGAACTACAGACCGATTTCCCTTCTGAGCCGCGTCTACGTGCTGTTTTCGAGAGTCATTACGAATCGTCTCGCGCGCAGACTTGACGACTTCCAGCCTCCCGAACAAGCCGGTTTCCGAAAGGGCTTTAGCACCATAGACCACATACATACCCTTCGGCAAATTGTACAGAAGTCCGAAGAGTACAATTTGCCACTATGTCTGGCGTATGTGGACTATGAGAAAGCCTTTGATTCCGTCGAAATTTGGGCGGTGCTGCAGTCCCTTCAGCAAAGTTGATACTAGTTAATTATTCAAAGGTTTGTATAGCGGATGTGTTGGGTTAACTTCATGTCAGATGTTAATGCGCACTGAATGATAATTAACTGACGTTTGATGTGTATTTAGTTCATCACGCGAATTTAATGAGTTTTAAATACGTACCGTGGATCTGGGTCTAGATGTTTGTTCAAGAGTAATCTATGTATGTAAGACGTTTCCACAATCCAGGTTTCTTTTTGTGTGGATTAACTTAATAATGTTCAAATTAAATTCAAAAAAAGAGGGAAATATATAGTGCAAGAGTTGAACGAATATTTTATAAATTTTATAAATTTGTGGGTGGTGCTAAACGAGCGACAAAGCCGAAACGACAGACTCGGCTTCTCGCCGTATAGTAGCGGCGTAAAATCTACCACCCCTTAGTTCGCACCATGAGCCAAGTAGAAAAAGAAATGGCCCCGAGTTCCCGGCGCCCCTTTAATGGGGCAGGGGTGCGAAGAATCTCCGGGAGAAAAACCGGCGACGAGGTTCGCCACCCGTCACGTCCTGTCTCCCGGGGGGGCGAAAAGTGGATTGCGGAGGCCCGTCTGGCTACGCTGAATGTATGTGGAGCAATGAATGATAAGATGGATGAAGTATGCAAAATGATGAATGATAGAGGAATAGATGTGTTATGTGTGAACGAGACGAAACGAAAGGGGAGAGATCTCACTGCACATGGCATGTATACCGCTTACTGGTCTGGAGTAGACGAGACCGAGCGGGCATGCCAGGGAGTCGGTGTCATCCTTTCAGAAAGAATGGGTCAATGTGTGAAAGAGTATGAATGTGTTAGCCCAAGGCTGCTGTGGATACGAATGAAAGTGGGCTTAAAGAAGTTGTTTGTACTAGGAGTGTACGCCCCAGATATGTCTAAGCCCACTTATATCCGAGAGCAGTTTTGGGACATGGTAAGGCTGGTGTTGATGAAATGTAAGGAAAATGAAAATATTATTATGTTAGGAGATTTTAATGGAAGGGTTGGGGTGAAGAGGTCTGGTTATGAAAGGATATTAGGAACGTTTGGCGATGAAAGAATAAATGAGAATGGTGAAGACCTCCTCACCGTATGTGTGGAAAAGAATCTTTTTGTGGCGAACACTTTCTTTCGCTATAAGAGGATTCACATGTATACATGGGAAAGAGGGGATGATAGAAGCATGATAGATTTTATAATTGTGGATGAAAGAATGAGGAGCGCAGTGGTAGATACAAGGGTTTACCGGGGGTCCAACGTAGGGACGGATCATTACTTGGTATTATGCCGAATTAATGGTCTATTCAAACGTTGGCCGCATCGGACATCTGTGTCTACCACTGCGTTACAGCGTATAAGAATAGAGAGGTTACAAAATGAAGGTGTGAAAGAGAAGTATAAATGCAGACTGAGGGAAAATATAGGTGGGTTGAATGAATTGTGTATGAATGATTTAGAATTGAAGAATGTATGGAATAATATTAAGAAAGTTTTGGTGGATGCGGCCACCGAAGTATGTGGTGTAAGTAAGAGAACGAATGAAAGGAAAAGTAATACGTTGTGGTGGGATGATGATGAGATGGAAGTTGAAGCAAAGAAGAGAGCATGGCTAGATTTACTAGCAACTAAAGCTGGTAATTTTGGCGGTATGAATGATGAGATTGAAAGAAAAAAGGCAGACTTTAGACGTATAAATAAGACAGTAAAAGAAGTTGTTGAGAGGAAAAAGCAAGAAAGGATAGATAAAAATGATAGAAGGATATCTGATAACTTCCAGGAAAATATTAAAATGTTCTGGAAGCTCGTAAGAACTGCCAGGGGAAATTCAAAACAGCCTAGAATGAATGCTATACGAGACGAGAATGGCTGCATGTTGAATGATGAAATTTCGAATTTAAAGAGATGGAAGGAATACTTTGAAAGCGTGTTTAAGTGTGAAGAGTCGTCTGAAATAAGTGAAATAGAAATTCCGGAAGAAGTGGAGAGAGGTAGGGAGATAAATGTAGATGAAATAATGAAAGCAATGAAAAGCATGAAAGCAGGTAAGGCAGCCGGATTTGATAGAGTATCACTCGAAATGCTAAGGGCTGGTGAGGGTGTGGTTGCAGGCCTGCTGTACACCTTATTTAATTTGTGTTGGGAACTGAAGCGGGTACCGGAAGACTGGTGCAAAGCCGTAATAGTCCCAATATATAAGGGAAAGGGGTCGCAGCAGGACTGTAAAAACTACCGTGGTATCAGCTTGCTTAGCATTGTGGGTAAACTGTATGCTAAGGTATTAATTGAAAGAGTTATGGAAGAAACTGATGGAAAAATTTGGGATGTGCAAGCTGGATTTAGAAAGGGGATGGGGTGTACGGATCAAGTCTTTTCCATGCGCATGATAGCGGAGAAGTTTTTGGCTAAAAACCAGAAAGTTTTTTGTGCGTTCATGGACTTGGAAAAGGCTTATGACGGAGTGGACAGGAATGTGTTATGGCAAACACTGAACTCATTTGGGTTGAGCGCTAGCTTGATACAGGCATTAAGGTCTCTTTATAGGGACTCTAGTGCTTGTGTCAGGATCAACGGGGTCTACTCGGACTGGTTTGGTATTCATAAAGGTGTCAGACAGGGATGTGTGGCTTCCCCGTGGCTGTTTAACCTATTTATGGACAGTTGTTTGCAAACTTTGAAAGTTGAAGAATGTGGGTTGAGAATGGGTGAGTCAACCGTCAAATGCCTTTTGAACGCCGATGATCAAGTCATATTTACATCGTCGGCGGCCGAGTTGCAAATGATGGTTACTTTAATGAATTGGTCATTGAAAGAAAGGGGTATGAAAGTGAACGCAAGTAAGACGAAAGTGATGGTTTTTGAAAGAGAAGAAAGTAAAACTTTATGTGAAATAAGAATAGAAGGGGAGTTGATTGAGCAAGTGGATGAGTTTGTATAATTGGGATGTTTATTTAGCAGGGATGGTAGATATGACAAGGATATAGAACGACGAGTGAACGCAGGAAATAGAGTGAATGGGGCTCTACACGCTATTATGAGGAGTCAGAATGTGTCAACTAAGGCACGTATGGCAATTCATAATGCTGTGTTAGTCCCTACTTTAATGTATGGTAGTGAAAGTTGGGTCTGGCAGAAGAAGCATGAGAGTAGAATAAATGCTGTAGAAATGCGTTCCTTAAGGAGTATGCTAGGGCTGAATCTGAATGACAGGGTGAGAAATAGTGTGATAAGAGAAAAGTATGGTTTGCAAGATGACGTTGTGACAAGGATTAAGAAAGGAATACTTCGGTGGTTTGGTCATGTAGAAAGAATGAACGAGGAAAGAGTGACAAAGAAAATTTATGTTGCAGAAGTGAACGGCAGGGTCGGTAAGGGACGCCCTAGACGAAGGTTTATCGACCAAATCGGCGATACATTAAAAATGGGCCAGATTAGGAGTACCCTTTACCGACGAGCGTGTATGCGTAGATATATGGATGTAAAGAAGGCGAGAGAGGTTTGTCAGGATCGCGCCAAATGGAAGTCCGTAGTCTCTGCCTACCCCTCTGGGTGACAAGCGTGAGTGTTTATATGTATTATGTATGTATTATAAATTTCAAGACCCGGTACTTGTGTATGTTGTGTAGTAGAACTCTATTTGGTTATACTGCTAGAAGGCTTTGATGGCTATCGTATAGCTAGGTGATTTTTAATAACCGAATTTTTAATGAAATAAGGAATATTTTTTCTTTATTAATTTTTTTTTCCTCTATAATAAATATTGTCGCAGAGGTGGAAAACGTTTGAAGAAGAAGCAATATATTTTTTAAACGTTACTCACTAGAATTTTTTCGGTGGGTTTACATACATACATTTTACAAAAACAAACATCCAGACCTGGAACAATTATTTGTGACCCACTTTACAAATACTTGTTCTTAGAAAATATTTCACTGGAACACGAGAGAGTCATCTCTCTCAACGTCTTATATATTTCTTACTTGAAACTTATTTTAGTTGACCGTTAAGGTAATAAGTTATGCGAATCAGCTATGAAATAACGAATATTCAGTGATTACGAATCAAGTAAAAATATAATAGTAAATAAAAATGATTATGTAATATTCACCTAATTAAGATTTTATATGAAATATTTTGTGGCTTTATGCCACGCGTGAAATACCCAGACTAATAGAAGACTAAGTAGGTAGTAGACTTGTACGAGCCAGCAAATAAGAACAACGGTGTTGAGTGCATGGACCAGTAGTGAACTGCAACCAGTACTCTGGCAGTGTTGAGTAGTGATGGCATACTGAAGGTGCAAGTGCATGGACTGAAGCCCCATTAGTGTACGTGTGCATGTGCATTGACAATGTGCACTAAAAGTGGCACTGTTCAAGAGTTCTGAAAGTGTACTGAAGATGTAAGTGCACAAACGAGACATCAAGTAGGTTACTTACAAACTTATGAAGTTATAAAAGATGTAATGAAATGCAAGTCCATGGAGGAAAGCATCGGTATTATATTGGCACGGGTACAATGGCAGTGTGAGAGCACTGAAGGTGTATGATAAGTCATATTCTTCTCTTGTTAAATAAATGAATAACCTTAATAAATAAATATTCTTATACTTTCTTAACGACTGTAACTAGCAACTCAGTTTTGCAGATTTTGTTTTTGCGACGGTGATTACTTACCATCAGGTGAGCCTTGTGCTTGGTTGCATGCCCTTGTAACAAATAGTGAGAAAATATCGTACTATGTTTAATAACATTACGGCATTGTAGGTAATTCTGTTCAATTCAACTGCTAACAGCACATTAAAATATCCGACATATACAAAGCGTCTGAAACGGAATGAAAAGGCAAATTGGTGTTTCAATTCAAACATGCAAGCTGGTGTGTAACCACTAACAAACTATTTTCGAGTTCATTTCCAGTTTTCTACCATGCTGCAGAGCCGTTAAACTTAACGCCTTTTAGGAATAGTGTAACTTTGCTTTGCTTTGAAATAACTTCGATTGTTGTTTGTTTTTATAGGATGGCAAAGGAGCATTCAATTAAAACGACATTTCTGATCACCGCGTTAATGACATCCTTACAATACGAGTAAAGCAAAAGGTTGTGATTATGTTGATCTCGTAATCAACTGAATTTAAGCTTTAGGTTCACAAATTCAAATCCTTATTACGCATCCTTACGTCGCACTTACGACAACTAGACGAAGACGTTACTTGTTAGATCCACTAAAAATGTAGATTTTTTTATAAATGTTTGTAATGCTGAAATGCATATCTATTAATAAGATTAAATTACAATGGGGATCAGAAGGAAGGGCAAGTGAATGAGGGCGGAAATTAATTTGATTTTGTATGATGTAATTTCATCGTGACTGATTTGGTCTATACATACATTGTTGCGAGGTGGAAAATCAAAGTATTCATTATTAGATCAGATAGTTATGATGTTATAAAAAGTAAATAACTCAATGGCCAATTGGTGAAAAATGGCAGAAATATTTCATTGCTTCGTCTTCATCATATCTTTTTGTTGTGGTGCGAAGAATCTCCGGGAGGAAAACCGGCGACGAGGTTCGCCACCCGTCACGTTCTGTCCCCCGGAGGGGCAAAAAGTGGATTGCGGAAGCCAGTCTGGCTTTTTGTTGTTCTTTTTTATTAGTCGCACGTATCACATTATTTACACACGTCTCGTTTTGACTGGGAGGGAATACAAAACGGCATTATGTCCGCGCTTTCTTTAGGTGTTTAAGATCAAGGTATAAATAAATAAAACATAATCATTACAGCCTTTCCCGTGGAATATCACAAAACCCGGTCCAGGTCGTCACTACGTCTAGTAGAGCCACCCGGCACTTCACTTACAAGAACGAAGTTGCCACGCGAGTACCTTTCTTTACCATCAGTTGTCGGGTCTCTGAGCCGGCCCAATCAACTTCTGATGAGTTTTGTCAGTTTTTATGACTTTACTGCGGGTAGAGAAATAGAACTCTATCAAAGAGAGGAACCCCGAGTAGAGTCCTCTCCATTACCTCAGACAGATGCCAATATAACAACTTTGTATTAGTATGACAGACGTAAATACGCAGGTCAACTAAGGGGACAGCGTCAGAGGTCCGGCGATTGCCAGTTCACCTGACGGGCATTGCGATTACAGTAAATAATGCATGATATCGGCGCGGCCCACATTTAATATTGCAATTAGTATTTTTTGTTGTTCCGTTGCAAAATTAACCAATCTGACTTATCAACAAATCTGAAGGTATATGCGTGGTAAATTCACGCTGCAGATATTTTATGGTAGTAGCACGAATGGATCGGCTCGACCGGGAAAGGACCACGCTCTGAGAGAATATCAGCGAAAAATGGCTAATGTGAAAATGAATAAATAGCCTAATGCTGCTGTGCTTCGTATGGTGAGTATAGAGAAACAGAAGCCCTTTAACTGGAAACGAGGCTTAAAGGTCCGCGATACTCCATGTCTTGACAGCTTCTCACTCTATACAAAGCTCATGTCCGAACATACATGGAGTTTTGTAATCACCTTTGGGGTGGTTCAGCTAAATATCTACATGCTGCACTCGACTCAGTGGAACGCAGAGCCAAGAGGCTTATCGGCGACAAAAAGCTGATGGGAACTTAGCTCAACGCCGACAAGTTGCTTGTTTGTCGGTCTTCTACAGATTGTACTTCGGAGAGTGTGCGCATGGGCTTCATAAGCTCATACCGCCATCTCCATTCGCCTATCGGAGAACCAGATGTAATGCAGGCTACCATCTACACTTGTTTGACATTCCGAATATTTGAAATAAGCGCTATAAGTCATCTTTTATAATGTGCATAGCCAAGGAGTGGAATGCTCTGCCGGCGTCTGTTTTTCCAATTACCTTTAACCTGGAACTCTTCAAGATGTGTGTTAAGAGGCTTCTCCTGGGTAAACTCGCTCCATAGTAGACTTCATCTTTGCCCTCGGGTCAGACGGAGGTAAAAAGTGAGCCCATTTTTAATAAAAAAAGTGTAATAAATTGGCAATATATCCGTAACGGGATTCGAGTTTAGAGTGATGATTCTCATTATAGCTTATCAAAAGTACACTGCTGAACATATGCCGATAGATTGCTTCATAGATTGACAAATTGTAGTTATTTAATAATGCGGTACCAATTACTGATACAAAAAAAATATTTTTATTCAAATATGCTTAAAATATTTCGTTAATTCAATGATTTGTGTGAGTTTGACATCGCTTAGCTGTGTATTTATTACTTGAAAGATATGCAAAGGTAAAAAAAATTGCACAAAAAAATTAAATATCGTACATGGTAAATTTTCTTTTCGTCTGAAGCAATACTTTGATGTTAAAGGGTAACCTTTACTAATTATTTTTGGCCGTTTGGTTGCTATTTGATAATATTTGTTCTATTGCTTGTGTTTAATAATAATGCTTTCATTTTATACTTGTTTCAACAAGTTGGTTATAATCAATTGTTATGAATTATAAAAATAATGAATTTCGTCCCGATTTTTCGCTAACGGCGGCCAGTCTCAACGTAGAAAAACAATCTGCGCAGAACAGGATTTTAGTGCCTGAGTATATACGCAAACACAGTTCCTCTCTGTTACGTTACTCTCATACTCCATTGGTAAGGTAATTCGACTCGACCAGCGAGAGTAAAGGCCGGCAACGCATTTGCAATTCCCTCCCTGGTGTTGCAGTTGTTCATGGGCGGCGGTAGTCACTTACCATCAGGTGAGCTTCATGCTCGTTTGCCCCCTCTCCTATAAAAAAAAGAGATAACTGGCTGCTACTGAATAGTAGCAATAATTAAAAAAAATATATTTCTTGACTGAAAAACCTAGTAAATGATTCTGACCCGACCCAGCACGATCAGTAATCGCGAATAAGGTCATAAGACTAATGAGTCTATTTATTAACCGTACATTCTGTTCATAGTACAAACATCCACATGTAAAAAAATAAATATTTAATGATTAATACATTTTTTACATTGGAAGCGTTTCACAGCAGTTTTAATATTATATAATTATCTAGCTTTTGCCCGCGACTTCGTCCGCGTAGATATTGTACTTTAAACAATCACACTCTTTAGGGATGATGTCTGTGATCAAGGCTATCCTATTTCCTTCCCCGAGATCTCAATACCAAATTTCATCTAAATCAGTTATGCGGTTTATGCGTGAAGAGATACATTTGCTTGCGGCGGTGCAGTGAGCGATGTTTTTTCTCACCTTGCTCGCAGTTCGCCCGACCGTCCTGCGCGGTCCGAGCGGGACCGGGGAAGGACCACGCTCTCACAGAATACCAGCGTAAAATAGCAGCTTAATGCTGCTGTGTTTCGTATGGTGAGTGTAGAGAACCGGAGACCCAATTCACTGGAAAAGAGGCATTCCATCTTAGTCCTCACGGGTGACAACGCATCTGCATTTTGATTGGCAAACGAAGATAGATGTAGATGTCTATGGGCCACAGCAACCACTTACCATCAGGTGGACTGTGTGCTCGTTTGTCACCCATATTCTATAAAAAAATATATTTAAGGTTCACTATTTTTGGTAATAACGGCTTACACTTAAAAGATAGATATATATTTTCGCGGACTTTTTTGTAGAGCTATTTAGGAGAAACAATCACACCATACATTATATTGGTGCAACTCTTACAGTTTTTGCACCGCACGTCAAAATAGATTACAGAAATTTTCCGACTTCCTAAACACTTATCGTTAAATTTTGATCAATTTACACAATATTTTTATAATTTATAGCCTATGTATTGTTCTAATATATGAGCTATATTATTGTAAAGTTTCATTAAAATATATTCAGTAGTTTTGGTGGGGAAGAGTAACAAACATCCATATATCCATACATCTGCACAAACTTTGACGTTTATAATATAAGTAGGATATTAAAATTGAATCAAATATATTAATAACTAGCTGACCAGGCAGACGTTGTTCTTCCCTTTTTGACGACCTTGTGTCCTAAAAAAATCATTAAATTCACAATAAAAATTGAGGGTCACTTATCGGGATAAAAACTATTCTATCTCTCAATTTGGACCAAACTGCACACATTGTGAAACATTTCATTGAAATCAGTTCAGTAGTTTAGGAGTTCATCGCGGACAAACAACGTGACACGTAATTTTCATATATAAAGATTAATATAATATTAAAACTAATAAAAATCAAAATATTTAAATTGCTGTGAAAATAAAATATTTTCTTAACATTCTTTTTTATGATTTTAGAGTCACAAGCTTTCCACCCGATGATGAGTGATTACGGCTACCCATGAACACATGCAACCAACTCCATGCAATGCAGGCCACAGATATTCAATCACCCCTGAGTATTTAAATAAAATGCCACGCTGCCTGTTAGAAAATTTAATGGCTAAATTTGAATAACAACTTCTTTACCTAAAAGATATCCAAACAAAAATATCACACATTACAAGCAATTGTGAAATAAAAAGGTTTGGGAACACCTGTAGCCTGTAGGTACGACATCATTATCACAGACGTTGAATTTGCAATGTCAGATATAAAGTCACAGTCATGTTTAGAAATAAATGTGGCATAATACGCGTCGGTTGTTAATAAAATGATTTTTAAGTCTTATAAATTTTATACCTATTAGAAATTTAAAGGTGCTTTCATTTTCTTCTTTAGCTTATGAGGTGTGCACTTTTGGATTTCCTAAACTACGAGTATTTGTCATATGCACAGCGCTCTTAAGGCCTAGGTGCGTTGTAATATGAATAAAATCCAGGTAAAATTAAAATATTGATGTATAAGCTCTGGTATTGTATGCTCTTCTAATTATAACATAACATATTTTTAAGAGTAAGAGTAAGAAAGAGCAACCTGTCCACCTGATGAGAAGTGGGCACTGTGGTCCAAAGAAAGCTATATCTAATATCGATTAAGAATCAAAAAGTTTAAAAATAGCTATCCCATCGGTTGTAGGTTATTCAAGCCATATGACGGGTCCGTTAACACTTGAGCTTGTTGATCTTTTGGGTTATAATCACTCTGTTTCTGCTGCGGATATTCTCACTATAAATTCTATTACGCAGAGAAACGCCAACCATAGCCCTTTTCATAGCGCGCTGAGTGACCTTAAGCTTCTTCGTGCAGCTGTAAGCAGAAGTAATCCTCTCCCGAAGAGGGGCCGCCATAGGACGGCCGGCGCTGGTGGGGACTCGGATATATGTGAAAGCGTTCCCATGGCCCTACCGATATGTGGCGAAGTTGGAACCATGGAGTTTTAGTCGGTGTGAGTCCGACATAACAAATACTGGACATTGTAGCAGCATAAATATACTGTGTTTCGTATGCGTGTACATAGTAAGAAAAACAACTCCTAAAAAAGCATTTGAAGCTTACCGGGAGTGTTCAAAGCGATTATAATATTATTAATATTAATAGCATTGTGGAACCCGGTGCAATCACACCAACAAATGTTACACTGATATATATGTTTAATTCTAAAATAGTAATATAAACTAAGTGCACATTCAATAACAGTTGAACACCGCATGCTTAGTGTTCACAGCATCTCCTACAAGCCGTTACCAAATAGCTAAAAATATACGATACAAACTTAAAATAAAAGAAAATAAACAAAATTATAAAATTAATACAAAAAAAAAAAATTTTTTACAAAGAAACATTAATATTTTGATAAATTTTGTGCCGAAAATCATTAAAAGAGTCGTGGTGAATATCTACTACATTATTATAGGTATTTAAAAGTCTGGAAAGTCTGGATATTGGGGAATTAAATCCTAGTACAGTTCTACGAAGAGGCGGCGAAAGAGGAGTAATGAATTTACGAGGATATCTTCTTGGGATACGAAAATTAAATTTACGTAGTAATAAAGGGCAATCTAAGTTATTTCTAAATATTTTATATAAAAGTTGCAAATCCAGAATGTCCCGGCGTTTTGATAGTGATACCATTTTAAATGACTTTAATCTATCTACATATGATGCATTTTTATATGATTTTCGTGTTGAAAAGGCAAGATGCCATAAAAATCTTTTTTGTACGCGCTCAAGGCGAAGGTTATGGGTAGGATAATGGGGACGCCAGACTGTGCTACAATATTCTAATATACTTCTAACAATTGAGAAGTATAAAAGTTTTTTTGTGGTAACATTACGGAATTCTTTACTATTTCTTATAACAAAACCTAATGCTTGAGATGATCTTTTAATTACATTTTCTAGTTGTGGTATAAATGTAAGCTTTTTATCAAATACTACACCCAGGTCCTTAACTGTTTCCACTTCCTGGATAACTACACCATTGAGGGTATAAACTGATGGGAAAATATTATTTTTGCGAGTGAATTTAATATGTGCACATTTTTTTAGATTAAGAGTCATTCCATAAACATCACACCATTTAGAAAGTCTAGTTAAATCCTCCTGAAGAAGTATTATATCTGACGATTTATTAACAATTTTACAAAATTTTAAGTCATCAGCATACATAAAGCAATTGGAATGTAAGAAACAATTAGGAATATCGTTAACAAATATGTTAAATAAAATTGGCCCCAAATGTGATCCCTGGGGATTTTAGCAGATGTGGACTTAATAAAGGCTGATAAAGAATTAGCAGAAAGAGTAAGCAATGAAGCATTCTTGCTTAGACCTCACAGTCGAAAACCTAACTATATATGCCTAGACTAGAAAAGTTTAAGTAAAACAGTTAATGCACCAATTTGATCGCTTACAATGTCATGTCCTGTGTGCATGTGATTAGGAATATAACACAGTCGACTGTAGAGTACACTTGCCTTGAATGCTGCGCTCCTCCTTTCAGCTCCCCATTATTCATCCCATCACAAAGCATATTCAGTCACACAGCAAAATGCTTACCTGGTAGTTATTAGTATGTGTTATTTACAGGTTACAAATGTGGATTATCTTTTATTATACAAACAAAATATTGTATTCCTTTAGTTATTTACGTTGCTAGTAATAAATAAAACGACTCTGACACGAGTTGTATTATTTATTAGGTTCAACATCATTAACTATCGTTCGCAGTATTATTAAGGAGTTTTTCTCACCACATATTTTCAAATGAGTGAGATTTATTAGGCTCTCTAATATAGGCTAGCAAGCTATAAGAGAGGCCCCAGTAAATAGATGATTATTAGGTTATTTCGAATTTATTTTAACGGTGGTAGAGCCACGCAGCAGTTTTTGCTGTTGCATGTATGGGCCGGCTCGAGCCGGGTTGGTACCACGACCTCACAGAATACCGGCGTGAAGTAGAAGCTTTTCTTCTGCGTTTCGTCTGGTGAGTGCAGGTGGCCGGAGGCCCAATCCCCCCCCCCCCCTCCATCAACATGGTAGCGGAATTACACGAAGAACTACCCCAGGAGGGTACCAGCACCCCTGGAGAATCCCTCGCTGAGCATCCACGACCATGTTATTCCGATCCTGAGCGTGGGTGCTCAGGCTGCCCCGCGTATTCTGGGGGGTTCAAAATTCCGCTCAAAAGCATTACTGCTAGGGGCAAACTGAGCAAGAACACCAAGGCGACCCCTGCCACGCTATCCGTGAATTTCTGCAACATCAGGGGACTTCACTCTAACCTAAACGCCGTCCACTACCATCTCGAGACGGCGAAGCCGGCCTTGCTCTTTCTGACCTGTCCATCCTTTGGCTACGCGTAGACAGCGACGACCATCCGCGCGTCTACGGGTGCCTCTATAGGTCCCATAGCGGTAATGCCGAAACAGACCGACTCATCGACCACGTCCAAATGGCTACAGATTTCTTGCTACAACAGGTCCCATCCGCAGAGATCGTGATACTTGGCGATTTTAACGCCCACCATGCCGAATGGCTCGGTTCACGTCTAACCGATCATGCGGGGAGATCTGTTTATGCTTTGCCTTGGCATATGATCTGACACAACTGGTTACTTCGCCTACGCGGATTCCAGATGTGGAGGATCATACACCTTCCCTGTTGGACCTTCTGCTGACCTCTCATCCGGACGGATATCAGGTTTCTGTCGATGCCCCTCTCGGCTCTTCGGACCATTGTCTGATCTGGAGTGTGGTGCCACTCACGCTCCCTTCGCGGTTGCGTTCTGCAGGTTGCCGCCATGTTTGGCATTACAGGTCGGCGGATTGGGACGGAATGCGGTCCTTCTTTGCATCCTACCCATGGGGGCGGGTTTGCTTCTCGCCGGATGATCCCAGCGCTGTTGCTGACTCTGTCACTGATGTGGTGCTACAGGGAATGGAACTATTTATTCCATCATCTGTGGTACCCATCGGAGGCAGATCTCAGCCTTGGTTTGGTCGCTCCTGTAAGACTGCATTACGCAGTAAGCAGGAGTGTTATCAAGCCTGGGCTGCGGCTTCGGTGACTCGGGATGTAAACACCAGCATACTTAAAAAGAAGTATAACTTCGCCTCCAGGTCCTTCAAAAGAGTTATTGCCAAGGCAAAGTCAGAGCACATAGGCAGAATTGGCGAGAAACTAGTTCGCCTTCCTTCGGGAACCCGTGCATTCTGGTCTCTCGCCAAGGCTGTCCAAGGGAATTTCTGTAAGCCATCACTACCATCTCTGCACAGGGAGGATGACTCACTGGCCCATGACGCAAAAGACAAAGCCGACCTTTTAGGCTCCCTTTTTGCGTCCAACTCGACTCTTGATGACGGGGGGAAAACACCGCCGACCATCCCGAGGTGTAAGTGCTCCATGCCGGATGTGCTGTTCTCACAGCGCTCGGTTCGCAAAGCACTGCTCTCCCTGGACATCCAGAAGTCGAGTGGGCCTGACGGAATCCCCCCAATTGTGCTGAGGACGTGTGCTCCGGAGTTGGCACCGGTCCTAACGCGTCTTTTCCGGTACTCCTACTCCCAAGGCGTAGTCCCGAATTCATGGAAGACAGCTTTTGTCCACCCGATCCCTAAAAAAGGCGACCGCTCAGACCCATCCAACTATAGGCCTATCGCGATCACCTCCTTGTTCTCCAAAATAATGGAATCCATTATTAACTGCCAGCTCATCCGGTACCTTGAGGATCACCAGCTGATTAGTGACCGCCAATACGGTTTTCGTCGGGGTCGATCAGCTGGTGATCTTCTGGTCTACCTGACCCATAGATGGGCGAAGGCAGTAGAGTCAAAGGGGGAGGCGTTGGCCGTTAGTCTGGACATTGCGAAGGCCTTCGATCGGGTTTGGCACAAAGCGCTTCTTTCGAAGCTCCCTTCCTATGGGCTTCCCGAGAAATTGTGCAATTGGATCACCAGCTTCCTTGCAGATCGGAGCATCAAGGTCGTTGTAGACGGTGCATGCTCTGACTACAAGCCTATTAACGCTGGTGTTCCACAAGGCTGTGTGCTATCACCAACGCTGTTTCTTCTGCATATCAATGATATGTTGCTAACTGGTAACATTCATTGCTATGCGGATGACAGCACTGGTGATGCTCTATACACCGGCCGTGCCAATATTTCTCGGGAAAACGTCGCTGAGTACCGGAACAAACTTGTGTCTGAAGTCGAGTCTTTGCTGAACAAAGTCTCGGATTGGGGGCGACTAAATCTAGTCCAATTTAATCCTCAGAAGACACAAGTTTGCGCGTTTACCGCTAAAAAGAACCCCTTTGTCGTATCTCCTCAGTTTCAAGGCACTCCCCTTCTTGCCTCAGCCAGTATCGGTATCCTCGGAGTCGACATATCGAGTGACGTGCAGTTTCGTGGTCACTTGGAAGGAAAGGCCAAATTGGCCTCTAAAAAGCTTGGCGTGCTCAGCAAAGCGGGACAGTATTTCATGCCGGCACACCGCCTGCTACTTTACAAGGCGCAAGTTCGGCCTCACATGGAATACTGTTCCCATCTCTGGGCAGGGGCTCCCCAGTGCCAGCTCCTTCCACTTGACCGCATCCAACGCAGAGCGGCTCGAATTGACGACGACCGAGCCCTTTCCGATCGGCTCGATTCATTGGCACTGCAAAGAGATGTTGCATCCCTTTGCATTTTCTTTTGCATCTACCATGGGGAGTGCTCTGAGGAATTGTTCGGATTAATCCCAGCCGCCAAATTTCACGAACGCACATCGCGGCAGAACTCCCGATACCATCCACACCATCTGGATGATTGGCGGTACACCACTGTGCGATTTAGAAGATGTTTTCTTCCTCGCACGACCTCCTTGTGGAATCGATTACCATCAGCGATTTTTCCGGACCGATACGACTTAGGGACCTTCAAGAAAAGAGCTTACTCCTTTTTAAAAGGCCGGCAACGCATCTGCGATTCCCCTGGTGTTGCAGTTGTTCATGGGCGGCGGTAGTCACTTACCATCAGGTGAGCCGCATGCTCGTTTGCCCCCTCTCCTATAAAAAAAAAATAAAAAGCATATGTTGAATAATCAGGCAATTCATAGGGAGTGTTATGTTCAATCGTGGGCTTATATAGGTTGGTATAACAGTAATAACATATTCCTCATGTAATAAAATAACAGTTTTTTAAACGTTTTAGAAAAGAGTTAATGATCCCTTAATCCATCTGACGAAGTGAACAACATTGGTCAGTTCCTTACATAAATATTTTGTGCAAAAGGAAACAGATAGATTAATTATATCCACATCATTATAATAACGGTTTTGGCAGCTCCGACGGCTCGTGGTGGTGTGGCTTACCATTGAGTTTTGGCGCTGAGGGCCGCAGATTTGAATCTCGCACGGGACAAGTATTTGTATGACCGGTAAATAATTTCTTCGCGTCTAAATTGTGTAATTGAAGTCGTTTACGCTAGACGTGTAATAATATCTAGACCGGAGATAGAAAGTAACGTTAAAGGTATGAGATGTCTGCGATCTCTGTGGACATAAATCGTGCGTCACAAAGCGTGACGATTAAGACAAATCCACCGTATAACGAGAGAGGCTCGCATGCAAGTGACTTTAATAAGCTGGGATGAGGAAGCCATACCTCAAAACACCATGAAAGCGAAAATGACTAGGAAATAACATGTTTATCTCTACACACTTATAAATATTGAGGAATTAAGATGTCTTAAACTAGTTGTGTGAGGATAAAAAAAAACATGCACAATGTTTTATTTATGATTGTTAAACATTATCATATTAAAATATTTTTTCTTATAGGCAGCACGGAGAGACAAGAACAGTGTGGGTACTATATAAATGCTAAAAATCATTAACACCAAAATATTTTTGATGACAACATGTTTATTTATGATTTTTTTATGAATCAGAACGACATTTTAAACAATAATAAATATGAGATAAGACTGTCTTCAATATCCACACATATTAATCTTCAATATCCATACATAATAAATACCGAACGAGACATACGCCATTATGTCACGTACCACGAGCAAACACAAATTACGCAAAAAATTCTACTCTATGTCGTATTGTTCAAAACTATAATAAGTGTTACGCTGACTTGGATATTTTCAACCTATCCAAGAGTCGCATCAAACGTGATGTTGTAAACAAAAATAGGGCATAATTACACACAGACACACACACACACACACACACACATTGAGAGAAAGAGAGAGAGAGAGAGACACACACACACACACAGACGCATGCACACTTACTCAAGCACACACGCACGCTTAATTATTAGTTGATAAAAATAGTGTAATCTCTTTTGGCCTTACTGTATGATAATATGTATTGTAAATACGATGAAAACGCTGTATGATTACCTAAATAAATAAAAAAAAATATACAATAGGCACACCGCCTGCAACTTTACACGGCGCAAGTTCGGCCTCACATGGAATACTGTTCCCATCTCTGGGCAGGGGCTCCCCAGTGCCAGCTCCTTCCACTTGACCGCATCCAACGCAGAGCTGCTCGAATCGTCGACGACCGAGCCCTTTCCGATCGGCTCGATTCATTGGCACTGCGAAGAGATGTTGCATCCCTTTGCATTTTCTTTCGCATCTACCATGGGGAGTGCTCTGAGGAATTGTTCGGATCCCAGCCGCCAAATTTAACGAACGCACATCGCGGCAGAACTCCCGATACCATCCACACCATTTGGATGATTGGCGGTTCACCACTGTGCGATTTAGAAGATGTTTTCTTCCTCGCACGACTTGCGCACCGGGTTCAATCGGGTGATAGCACAATAAATAATAATAAATTTATTTAATCACTTTGTTTACATGCAGGGTGTATCTTAAACTATTACAGTAGTCGTTTTGATTTTTTTGGCAACTTACTTGTAAGATATGGTTGATCGTTAGCAGCTGTACTAGTTTTATGGTAAAAACTGTATTACAGACGCTAGCGCCTTCCACCGGACATTATAGAAAACAATTAGAGAAATGCCTTGTTAGTACTACATAATATTGAACTACACATACTACTACTTACAACCACTACATGTGGAGACATTACTTAAGCAAGTATAAAAGTGAGGGATGAAATTGCGAGTGTACACGTAGAAGTTAGTAAATGTGTGTGTGTGTGTGTGTGTGTGTGTGTGTGTGTGTGTGGTGTGTGTGTGTCAGTTTGCGTGCGTGTGTGTCAGTTTGCGTGCGTGTGGTTGTAAGCACCTCACAGTCTTTATATAGTTGGGTAGTAGGGTAACGATAATGTCTTTTAGTCATAACCTTTAACACGGCTCACTCACTCTTTTCACTGTTTCCATAATTAAATCTATTATTATAAATTCAATCCTGTGTTATATCAGGTTATGGGCCCAGGATACGTGATAATTAAAAGTACGTGAGTAGTTTCTTCTTTGAAATAATTAAATACGAGATGCCGAAAAACGAGGTTCCATCTCTGCCCTTGCCGGCGCCTGCAGCCACGAGTTCCGGAATAGCAGTCAATTTTGAAAAGCTTAGTGGTATATCAAATTATGGAAATTGGAAATTTTTGATGCGGATGTACTTGATTCATGAAGACCTGTGGGACTGCATCGAAGAGTCCTAACCAAGTGTTCCAAAGATAGTCCCAAGCAACTACGGGCTCTTGCAAAATATGTTTAATGGTGCAGCCGTCGTTGTTTTCCCGTGTATGAAATGCAACCACGGGGTTTGAAACTTGCAATAACCTAAAAACAGTATATGAAGATAAGGAACTATGTAGACGTCTTGGACTGTTACTTTTATTTGAAATTGGAACCACACTTTTCTTTTATCACACTATTTCTCACCCTGTTATTCAGATTCAGCCTTAGCATACTCTTTAATGGCATTTCTACAGCGTTTATTCTACTCTCATGTTTCTTCTGCCAGACCCTACTTTCACTACCGTACATTAAAGTAGGGACTAACACAGCATTATGAATTGCCATACGTGCCTTATTTGACACATTCTGAGTCCACATAATAACATGTAGAGCCCCATTTACTCTATTTCCTGCGTTCACTCATCGTTCTATATCCTTATCATATCTATCATCTCTGCTAAATAAACATCCCAAATATACAAACTCGTCCACTTGCTCCATTTTCTTTCAAAAACCATCACTTTCGTCTTACTTGCGTTCACTTTCATACCCCTTTCTTTTAATGACCAGTTTATTAAAGTAACTATCATTTACAACTCGGCCGCTGACGATGCAAATATCACTTGATCATCGGCGTACAAAAGGCATTTGACGGTTAACTCACCCATTCTCAAATCACATTCTTCAACTTTCAAAGTTTGCAAACAACTGTCCATAAATAGGTTAAGCAGACACGGGGAAGCTACACAGCCCTGTCCGATACCTTTTTGAATACCAAAGCAGTCCGAGTCGACTCCGTTGATCCTGACACAAGCAGTCCCTATAAAGAGACCTTAATACCTGTATCAAACCAGCGCTCAACCCAAATGCGTTCAGTGTTTGCCATAACACAAAGTGATAAAAGAGTGCTTGGTTAAAATATATTTTAAACATTAATGAAATTTTTCAGCCGTTAACGACCGTGGCGACACCTTACACATAGAATCGTACAATGTCAACTGCGCAGGCAATAGCGAATTGCCACCCGTTTGCGCACCGACACTCACTTGTCTCAACCAACTTGTAGTCGATGTACTATGATAAACTGTGCACTAGTACTAAAGATAGATATAGATACTGAGATACTCACAATACATATCAACAATTCATACATAACCTGAAAGCCAACAACTGACAATTTTGCGCGAATGTTGGTTTCAGCTTGAATGGAACTTAGGACTCGCGACGCAAGAGTCAGTGTCTGGAAATGCCAACAGACTTCCGATGCTGAGTTGTTCAAGGTATCATTGATAGTAAGGAATTCATTTTTTCACCAGAATACTTCACGTTAGGTTACGTTCTCGTAATTACAATTATACTCTCAAAATTGCTTGAATAACTCAGTGTTCATTTAACCCATATATTTTATCTTATCTTTACGGTTAAAAACGTGAAGGTGCGTAGAAAGAATAATTAAAGTTGTAAAAACAAAATGAAGTCTACATGTGATATACACATTCTTTAACTTGCTTACGTGCTAATGAAATTCCCTTTCTCATTCCTTCACATTCACATCCCATTTATCATCTAATGTTAAATTTAATTTAATTTCTTGGAAGAGGCCTATGATCAGTGCCACAAGTTGACTTGTGATGGGTTGTATGATGATGACGATACAAAATATGTTGTATATAAACGCAGATTTAACGCTTGAAGTAATATTGTACTGTTGCTTGACTATATAAAACTCTTAACACTTATATCAAATCTAAAATATAAAATACAGTACAAAAATGAAAGTTGTAAAAACTTTCGTGACTATTAAAATATCGTAAAATAAAAATAAAATGTATTTCAATGGAAAGTTTCCGTTATATTATGAAATCCGTTATATTAAATTGATACTAGCTACCACGGTTAAAAATGAATTAATAAATAAAAATATTTATAACACAAAGAGAAAATTATTCCTAGTAATCAACTACCGCTTAACCTGCTCCGGTCCCGGCTTGCTCGTAAGGACACTAGTGTTAGATACGGGTGCGCTGTACGCTCTCGTTTGTTATTTGTTCTGGGCTCTTTATGTAATGGAGGAAAGCTCTTCTAAGATTTCTAGTGGAGCGTTCAGAATACTGAGTGAAACTCGCTTTATCATTTTATTTGCGCATTTAACTCTCATTTTATTGAATATACAGTAATTAGTCTTCTTTGATATAACTTTTTTTAAAAGAAATAGGAAAACTTACTGTTGTGTATGTCTATCTGTGTAAAGGTGTGCGGGCTGCGTTCCCCACCGAACGGTCGCTGTCTCATTAAACCAGTGTGCAATTAACTAGCTTGTCTAATTGACGTATCGCCCTTGTCACTCCCTAAGTATATCAATATCAAACACTTACGTAGCCTGTAATCTTCAAATGGGTCGAATTCAAAACCCAAAGAGCGGCAAGCTTCTTGGACATCGTATAGCCTAAGTAAAGTTGAGTAGCCCGTCGCCTAATCAATTACAAACCCAATATCCTGCTAGTTGGCTTTTACGACATACTAGGCAAGTATCACTGTTAACACATTCTTTTTGGTTATTAGTCCCACATAAACTTGGGACCTATAAGTCCTAGACCAACATGCGAAATAATGACACAATATATAAATACTCGAATTATTTTCTCATATTTTCTCATGTGTATCTCAGTAAGTAGACATACACACTATCAAGTACAGCGTGAATAGAGATTTAACAAAAATATTTCTTAAAATTAAATATCATCATCATCATCATCATTACAGCCTTTCACAAGTCCACTGCTGAACATAGGCCTCCCCCAAGGAATGCCACAAAGCACGGTCCTGAGCCACCGACATCCATCGACTCCTGCATGTCTTACCAGGTCATCACCCCATCTCGTGGGGGGTCGCCCTACACTTTGCCTACCGGTACGAGGCTGCCACTCAAGAACCTTTCTTCCCCATCGGTTGTCGTTTATTCAAGCTATATGGCCGGCCCACTGCCACTTCAGCTTACTAATCCGTTGGGCTATGTCGGTTACTCTGGTTCTACTGCGGATATCCTCATTCCTAAGTTTATCACGCAGAGAAACTTTTTTTTTATAGGATAATGGTGACAACCGAGCACACAGTACACCTGATGGTAAGTGGTTGCTGCGGCCCATAGACATCTTCATCTATCCTCTATTACAAATCAAAATGTAGATGCGTTGTCACCCGTGAGGACTAAGATGGAATGCCTCATTTCCAGTAAAAAGGCCCTCCGGCCACCTGCACTCACCAAGCGAAACGCAGAGGTAAATCTCTACTTCACGCTGATTTTCTATGAAGTCTTGGTACCACCCCGGTTCGAACCGGCCCATCCGTGTGACAGCAAAAGCTGCCGCGTGGCTCTACCACTGTTAAAGTACACAAAACACAAAAACTCCGAGCATAGCCCTCTCCATAGCTCGCTGAGCGACCTTGAGCTTCCTCATACGGCCAACAGTGAAGACCACGTCTCAGTTCCGTAAGTCATCACTGGCAGCACGCACTGGTTGTACAATTTCGTTTTAAGGTTTTGAGGTATGTCTGACGAAAAGTGTCGTAGCTTGCCAAACGCTGCCCAGCCGAGTTGAATCCGTCGATTGACCTCTCGGTCGAAGTTGGACTTACCTAGTCGGACTTTTTGTCCCAGGTAAACATACTTGTCAACAACTCGACAAAATTAAATATAAAAAAATAAAATAAAATAAGTCCAATTTTATAATCAAATTATGTCACATTCCCCAGTTTCAATTAGAAGTTAATAAGAATGGAATAAATTTTATTTTAAGCCTCTTACGACTCGAATTTATTACATACTAGCTTTTTACCCGCGGCTTCGCTCGCGTGAGCTTGAATTTAGGAACGCCATTAAATGCTATCCCGTGGCAAATTTAGAAAAATTCGATCGCTTTTAGAGTCACCTCAGTGTCTCTATGTCTGTCAAAGATTTTTTTTTAATTCTAAAAGACTATTAGACGTACATTATGCGTAGATTATGTATATTTGGCATAGATATAATATGCTACAGGAACACGTGAATGTACCTATATGTATAGAAAATACCTACTATTTTTTATATCGGGCATGTATTCCGATGTATCCATAAGAAAGGTAAATTGTCTCGGAATGAAAATGTATTATTATCTATTATTTACATTTTACTCTTTACATTAATTTATTTACTTAAAGTTAATTTAGTTTTAACAAAATAATGATGAGTTTCATGGTCTTCTATCAATTTACGGGATAATGTTTATTTGAGATATTTTATATTGATCGGCACCATAAAATAGATGTAAATATTATTTTTTACGTTCGAGTAGACTATAAAATTTCATAAATGCAGTTCTATAGTGATGAATACAGTATACATCATTATAGAACTGCATTTATGAAATTATAAAATTTAGTATACATATATACTAAATTTTATAATTCAAACTTAGGAATGAGGATATCCGCAGTAGAACCAGAGTGACCGACATAGCCCAACGGATTAGTAAGCTGAAGTGGCAGTGGGCCGGCCATATAGCTCGAAGAACCGACAACCGATGGGGAAGAAAGGTTCTCGAGTGGCAGCCTCGTACCGGTAGGCGAAGTGTAGGGCGTCCCCCCACGAGATGGAGTGACGACCTGGTAAGACATGCAGGAAGTCGATGGATGCAGGTGGCTCAGGACCGTGTTTTGTGGCATTCTTTGGGGGAGGCCTATGTTCAGCAGTGGACTTGTGAAGGGCTGTAATGATGATGATGATGATGATATACTATACATGGAATAAAACTAATGTTACGGATTTTATCACGTTTAATTTTAACTTCTTTACGTGGGGTTTTTTTACGCATCTTTGGATGAAAGTTCCATAAAAACCCGCTTAAAAGAACACATCGTTGATGTGAAACACCGACGCTCCGGGAAGTGTAAAGTATGTCAACATGTTTAGTATCGTCCCAACCATTATATCGGATCTGATATACAACAAATCCTTGCAATAGAACACCAATTCCTACCAATGATGATTCGCGAGCCTTTTGAAATTAAAAAACATCCTAATTTTAAAATGAAAGATGGCTGAGTGCTATCATCTGCTAAGGACCCTATCTATACAAATAAATAAATTTGAAGTATCTGTTTGTAATGTAAAAATAACAGCTTTTTACTAAATGTATATGAAAGTATATACGGTAGGTACTTATAACAAAAATACAATTTATAAAATTTTTGTCTGTCTGTTTATTCCGGCTAATCTCCGAAACGGCTGCACCTGGCAGATAGCTGATGTTATAGGAAGTAACTTAGGCTACTTATATTTTAGAAAAACGATAAAGTGCCCAAAACATTGGGAATTAAAAAAGTATAAATTAAACGCGATAAAATCCTTAAAATGAGTTTCATTGCTTATAAATTTTATTCACGGTGAACGTGGGAATCGCTACACTCATGAACGGGAGTAGAAAAATGTTCGTCTTGTTGTGACGGTGAAAGAGAATCCGCCACCTCATATCGTCCTGTCGTAAGAGGCGACATAGGAAAACAAACAGGAGATGGGCAGCATCATTTTCCTGACAACAGATGTACCTAAGTAATAATATCTGCGGTTGCCAACCCGCCTACCAAACGTGGCAACTATAGCAAATATCCAGCTACTTGACAATTTATGAGGGAGGCCTATGTTCATTTCAGTGGACTTTTGATAAGCTGACGATAATGAGTTCTACTCATTTTTGCAATCCTTAATATTTACGATAGAGTGAAAACAAAAAAGTAACATACTCGAAAATATGAATGAAATAAATACTGCATATACTATTGCCCCATGAAAAGTAAAAAAGTAGCAGCTTACATACACTTACTATTATGTTATTACTATTGGGCACAGGCCGCCGAGTTTTTGGCCAAAAGTCTTCGCTGCGCAATTCCAACGGGGGATGTCCTCAACTGCGAAACTTCTGTTTTCCTTTACCGCCAAAAATGTGGTAAATTGACATTCCAAATTGCAATTCAAATATATGCTAAAATATATAATAATGCTTACGTACCATGAAATTTAAGTTTTAATCAGTTTGATTACCGCCATTGACAAGTAAAATAAAATGAACCTTTGTTTTAGTAAAACCGGCTTTCTTTAATTACTAAGTATTTTTCCGCAATAGACTGTTCATTTACATATAGGTATTCATATGAGCTATGAAACCAGGACTATCAAATATATCTTAATGTGTTTGAAAATATAAAAGCTATTTTAATTTACAAACTGATTTATAAGTCTCGTTAAAGGTAAAAAAAGTAAAATAGCAGCTAATATACGTCTCACTAATGTCCACAGGGCTCATCATTTTACCTATAGTGTTTTGTGGGCCGAAAAATAGAATATACTGCAATGCTTTAATGCATATTAACTGTTTTTACATCTCCACGACTACTTTAATTACTCAGACATCTAGGTTTCCCCACGAAGTTATTCGTTACCACTTTAACGGACACGTGAGTTTTCTATAACAGTTTTGTTCCCGTGCTACGATGAAATCTCACGGCGAGAGCTATACGGCCCTCGTATTTGTTTAAATACAATTTCTAAAAACTGAAACTAAGCTTGTGTATGATTGTTGACCACATCTACCTAGTACTTACCCTTCCAACGATGCCACGAACAAATTTTCAATTATTTACATCGTAATTAGTAACATTCTATTATTTAATGAGGGCTAATAATCTTCCACTCACCAGATGTCGCTAGTTGTGACTGAGGTAAAGTTTTTCGTTACATAGTGTCAGTTAATTGAGAAATTAGTTTTAAATAATAGTTTATCATTATCTAGAGTATTATATTGATATACAACACTGAGTCAGTGGTTTCATTTTTAATTTTTTGCACTTTATAACTCTTTTTTAAATTTTTCTATTTTAAGTTATATTTATAGTTTGGTTTATTAATTTCTAATGTAATTAATATTTTTTTTTGTCAAGCTATATCATGAGATGGTCAACAAACAGTGCTAAATATCATGAAATGACCACACCATTTCACGAAATGATAGACTACTTTATGATAGGTATATGATCAATTCTACGATCTGGTCACGACATATATTATAAAAATATGTTTAATAAAGCTATAAAGATAATGAAAATTTTGCAATAATTGCAAACAGACCAGTTTTATTCAGTTTACATATAGATTAGTATAATTGAAATAAAAACCTTATCAATTTTCATATTTTTGATAGATGTCACTATTATCTATTGACATTAACAAAATACTAAAAAACTAAACGTTACAATTTTTAAATAATTTTAAAAATCTTATTATTTAAACATATACATATTTTTATTTATATTATTTAATATATTAGTAACTGAAGGCAAAATATACTAATTTTTCCATTTGATGATAGATGGCGCTATTTTGATAACTACATCAGTGTATTTTACCAAGTTTATAACTATATTTTAAACTTTATTTATAAATTATTTATAAATATGGTATATGGTATTATTAATATTTGATGTATAAATTTTTGAAAAACATAATAGAAAATTAACATTTAAAGGAAGGAAAATACTTAACCTTCTTTTTTTGAAGTTCCGTAATCGGATAAAAAGTAGCCTATAAGTTGCCCCGGGTTACTAACTACCTACATACAAAATTTTATGTAAATCGGTCCAGTGGTTTTTGCGTGAATCCGGAATACACAGACAGACAGACAGACAGACAGACAGACAGACAAAAATTCTAAAAACCACTGATTTGGCTTGAGAACCCTTTATTTAGTCCCCTGGACTTGTTTTTTCAAGAATATATTAGAATTACAGACACGACTTTTCTACAGATTTATTATATGTATAGATAAACGAGCGGTGCTATATTCATAGTATACTTATTCTTAATTAATCTTATTAAAATATAGTAATGAATTTATGTGCATCGATTTCCTTATTAAATTAATTTAAATTTATCAATCTTTTTTTTATAAAACTAACTTCCATGTGCACCAGCTGCAGCGAGTAAATGTAGCTGCACTCCAAATATAATCATCAAATACATGTTTTATTTAGACAACGAGTAAGTAAAATTATGTAGCTCCCGTTAAGTGCGCTATCAGAAACAGCATTTAAACTTTTTTTAATATCCAAGTCTACCTGATGTTAAGAGGATACTGTGTTCCATAGACAGCTCCATCTTTCTTCTAATTAGAATCAAAATACAGATGCATCATAACCCTTTAGGACTAAGATGCAATGCCTCTCCAGTAAAAAGGGTCTCCGGTTCTCTACACGTTTTTTATAGAACTCGGTAAGTGACTACTACAATCCATGGACAAAGGAACTGCATAAGCGAGTATTTTATTCTGATTATAATTGAATTAAATTACCCGCTGCAGTTTAGCATTAAGCCATTATACGTTCTTTGTGCATAGCCAGCCTTAAATGATAGTGTATTTGTATAACTTCTAATTTTATTGTAATTAACTTTGGGAATAGTTTGCTGTACGACAATTATTTTAATAATTATAAATGTAAACAATGGAATTTTCATAATTTTACAACATGAGAGCTTGGATGGCATGGCGTTCGTTTGATTTGCTATAATTTTTTATTGCTGGTGCAGTCTTAGTTCGAATACTGTCGTCGGTAATGAAGTTGAAGTGTAGGACTATGTCCAGCAGTGCGACGTTTGTGTACATTATATTAATTTCCATCATTACCGCTGCTTTGTGTTCATTCATACATTTGTACCCAAACATATGACTTCAAAAAAAGTTTTCAAATATGTTTTAAGATCTTGGGTTTTAACCTATTTGTAACAATCATTAAATACGAATTTTTTAAGTAAAATTACAACATATCTAGAACGCCACTCTTCATAATAAGCTATGCTCTTTTTCTACGTGCGAGTCGTGTTGAACTGAGAGCTTGCAAAATTTCTATATAATATTTATGAAACTGAAGAAGGCTGTGACGAGATGAGGTTACATAGTTAAATGCGCATCTATTTTGTAAACTCTTACGTATGTATAAGCCTGATATAATTTTTACTTATAGGGTGATAAGAATAAGTTATTATTTAATATATTATATAAAAGCCTATATTTATTATTATATAAAAAATTTAGACGCTGTCACCCATCTCCTAGTTACAGAAACAGAATTTTTTTATTCAATATAGATTATAAATAATACTTATTGAAAGGCACTCTTTTGTTTTATTACCACTGGTTCGAAAAAAAACCTCTGTCCTGGGAAGAATCAGCAAGAATCGCAGCGGGACTTTTTTTAAAAATAACAGATACAATCATTTAATCACAATTAAACACACAAAACAAATTAGAAATAGTTTGGTAGCGATCACCTCATTCCTAGGGGTTATTATCATCCGTAATTTCCTTAATATTATGATAACCCTTTTTATACAAACTTTCTTTATTAAAGATTTTTGAACTTTGAGCAGGTTAAATTTTGTACATTTTCTGGGATTTTGTTGTAAAAGCATATACATAAATATGAATAAAATTTCTGAATCGGTGGAGTCGAGTAACTGGTACTACTAGCTTGTGTCTGTTCCTATTATTTACAGAATTAATATCACTCATTTTTGTGCATCAACCTTTATTTTTGTGTACGTACATTTTAGTTTACAAGTTATTTTCTCTACGTCTCTTCTTACGGCACCCACAGGTTAACGAGGCAGTGGATATTCTTACACCGCCACTTCATATTTTAAGAAAAAAATTTCGAGTTTTAAATTTGTGATGTTATTAATGTTCAATGAAACAATGAAATAAAATTTATATTTGTGAGAACGTAACAAAATTACTCAGCTGCAATGGTAGCCAAATTAACGAAAATTGAAAATTGCCGGCACGATCAATGCTAGTGTGTTCAATTTAATTATTCCTGGTATCTTGACGACTTATGTTTAGTTATAAATAATGGCTGGATGGATAAATTAAATATAATAAGAAGACATTGGACAATTTTCTCCTATATTGGAACCCGGATGAAATCCAGCAGAAGCTGCACAAATTCCGCACTATCACCCAACAGCAAGACATACATGTAATACTGCTGGGCGAAACGAAGTTAAAACCAACTACGCGCATAAAGCTGCCAAATTACTACATAAACAGGAGGGACGAGGTTAACGCTCAAGGATCCGCCTATAGAGGCAAGGCGGCTCTTGTAAAAAGAGATATTGTCCACCTAGAGCTAGAACCATCCCAATATCGAACTATGCGCTCAATCGGCATAAAAATGGAGGCGGCGGGCGAGTAACTAAGGATCTACGCAGAATACCGCCCGCCAAGGACTTTATTTAGATCCTCAGACATCCGGACAATAATGGAAGGTGAAACACCTACCATTATAGCAGGGGACCTAAACGTGAAACACCCGGCATGGGGATCTAGACTGATCAACCCGCCGGGTCTTGCACTTTATGATGATGTGGAGACGAACAACTACGACGTATTAGGTCCCGAAGAGCCGACGCACATTCCAGCCGATCACCGGAGTAGTCCGGATGTGCTTGACATCGTGCTCACTAGGAACATCAACTGCCCGATAGTGGTAGAGATGCTGTACGACTTGAACACACAGCACCTCTCAATTTTAATCACCTTAGGGCACAGGGTGGTGACGTCGCCTCCCAGAGCTTTCAAAACCAGGATCAACTAGAGGCTCTACCAACAACATCTACTGGAGAGGCCTCCAGTAACCACCCTAATCAACACAGCGGACGACGTAGAGGCCACTGCAACAAGAATATCAACAACGATCACCCAAGCCCTCAACGCGGCCTTTACGATTGTCCCCCTCACAAAAAAGAGAGAAGGACTACCAATGAACATTATAGTGCAACTGAGGAGAAAGGGACCGAAGAGAAAGCTCTGGGCGCGCACGCGCTGCCCCAGAATCAAATTGCATCTAAATAGAATAACGGACGAGCTGTCGGTTGCAATCCAGGCGCACTTCGAGGAGCAGTTTATGCCGAACTCAGCAAGTGGGGAGTTCATGGAGCTTCACGCCCAAAAAGGAGAGCCACGTACAGGAGTTCTTGTCGTCGCCCGCGCCACCGCTTGCAGGAATTTGGTTCATCTCCCCCGCTGAACTGCGGAGAACAGTAACCCGCCTGCAACCTGGGAAGGCGCCGGGGCTCGAACGGATCACGAACGCAGCACTCTGACAGCTGCCCAATAGAATTATTCGAACGAATTATCTTAAGAAGAGTCCACCCGTACATACAACTTCAGGCGGAACAACACGGATTTCAGAGAGGACACTCTACAGCTACACAGCTGACCAGAGTGCTGCACCTCCTATCAGCCGAGCACAATTGGGAGAGAACTTTGTCGGGCGTCTTCTTGGATATCAAGAAGGCGTTCGACAGAGTGTGGCACTCAGGATTACTCTACAAGATAGAACATCAAACGAATGTCCCTCCTGCTATGCTGCGGCTAGTGGCGTCATTTCTAGCTGACCGGAAGTTCTACGTCTGTGTCGAGGATGCCGAGTCCGCAGTTAAGCCTTTAAAACCCGGCGTACCACAGGGCAGCAAACTCTCGCTGGTCCTGTACACGGCGTACACCAATAACATACCAACGCTCGCTGGACATCTGCGCGAATGGGAGGACGACTCGAGCCGGGGTGGTACCACGACCTCAAAGAAAACCAGCGTGAAGTAGAGGTTTACCTCTGCGTTTCGCTTGGTGAGTGCAGGTGGCCGGAGGCCCTTTTTACTGGAAATGAGGCATTCCATCTTAGTCCTCACGGGTGACAACGCATCTACATTTTGATTTGTAATGGAGGATAGATGTAGATGTCTATGGGCCGCAGCAACCACTTACCATCAGGTGGACTGTGTGCTCGTTTGCCACCCTTATCGTAAAAAAAAACGACGTAGAGCTGGCACTATACGCGGCAGATAACGCCTACTTTACCTCGTCCAGAAGAGCCCATCTCGCTATCGCCAAGATGCAGCGCCTGCTGGACCTGCTGTCACCGTGGCTGGAAGAGTGAAGGATGGCCGTGAACGTGGGGAATACGGCCGCTCTCCTCACCCGCCGTTACAGAATCTTACCACCACCACTGAAGCTAAGAGGCCAAGAGATCTAGTATCAAAAGGCCATAACCTGCCTTGGGTGCTGGATTGATAGGATGTTGCGCATGACCGGGCACGTCGACATCCTCGTCCGCAATGCCAAATGATGATGATGCTCCGCCCAGTCCTGGCATCCAAACTACCGATGAAAGTCAAATTAAAATTGTACAAACTTTATGTAAGACCGAAGCTCACATACACCGCTCCGACCTGGTACGCGCTCTTGTACTCAAGAGCGCGTACTGCCGAGCCGAGCCGAGCGAGCGCGTACGGCCGAGCCGCTGCCTCTGTCTGTTACTACAGACAGAGGCAGCGGCTGCAGGCCCAGCACAATTTAACCTTACGAACCATCGTCGGTGCAGGCCGCTACGTCCGGAACGACGTCATAGCGGCCGACCTCAAGATGGAAACGATTGAAGAATTTGTGGTCCGGCTGTCGCGCGGTATGTTCAACCGCGCCGACAACGGGCCACATCCACACCTGAATAACTTCGCGCCACTACACGCCCGGCCCCCGGATGGGCGACCTCTACCAAGAGAGCTCCTCCCTACATAGAATAGGGAGTCGAGTAACAAAACCCACAATGTCACAGAATGACCAACATAGACTTTTTAAATTTTTGACACCATTATGCAGCGACCGGGGAATCGAACCCCCGACCGCTGCTTATACTAACTAACAATGCCGAAGAAATCGGCTCCCAGAAACGGCCCATAGATGTGGGCTGTGAGGAACACCCGGGCAATGAGGGAGTGCCCCGATGATCAAAACCGGCTGCGTGTTACACACTCACCGCAGCAACAAAGCAACGAAGACAACGCAGTAGTCGGTAAAAGTAAAAAAATTACTTTCAATAAGAATTACCTGTAAGCTATGTTGAATAAAAATGATTTTATTCTATAATTAAAAACTAATAATTAGTATATAATATACGTAACTCATCAGCCAGTCTATATCCACATAATGTCTATACGTGTAAGTCTATTAAATGAAAACTGGGGCTCAATGTACTTACTTATGTGAACTATCACTGTAGACAGCGAAACAAGTGCTCCGGTAGAAACTTTGGTCCTAAGTATGATAAACTTTTCCGCTTAATAAGCTTTGTGATTATTTATTGGATAATAGGACTTCTTTTCTGCCCGGACTATTAGGGACCATGCAGTAAAGTCTGGTTCTGGGATTCTGTCTGGGTAGGTACCATCCTCTTACATATTTTTGCAGCCAAATAGCACTTCTCTGTTCTGGTCTGCAGGGTATAAGATGTCAGTATAATTACAGGCCATGAGGCATTCCATCTTAGTCCTCGGAGGTGGCAAGCCTCCTTTATTTGAACTTGGCTGCGGTATGCCCATGAGCTTCAGTAGTCACTAACCATCAGGTGGACCGTAATGACCGTGCCGTGGATGGTTACTAATGCTCACATCGAATTAGCGTCTTATTCCTTGTTGCTCCATAACCTTCCATAAATATATTAAATAAGAAGAAATTAAAAAAAAATTAAAATACCTAACTTTTGTATTTTATTTAAATAATGCTTTTAAGTATTTGTGTTTGTATTAACAGTTTTATATTGCACTAGCTCTGCCCAGTGGTTTACCCATATTTATCACGCATATGAGCCACGCGACATGACACCTTGCTTAAAATTAAAATTATACCAAACGAGCATACGGCTCACCTGATGGTAAGTGACTACCGCCACCCATGGACAACTGCAACACCAAGGAAATTGTAGCTGCGTTGCCGTTTTTGGCTTGAACTATAAAATAAAGGATAAACCTCAAACCACTATAATTATTTTTAGATATAATCTCCTTTTATTTCAATACATTTATCACAGCGCTTTACTAACTATTCTATACCTTAAAAATTGTCTGAATTTTTGCCCTCAAATGTAACAAAATACTTACTTCCCCTCATAATAAGTTGGATTTCAATTATAAGTATAAATAACATAAAAGGGGCCAAATCGGGGCTATATGGTGAATGGACGAGCTCAGTGAAACCGCATTCCTTAATGGCAGCCTTGGAAACACCGGATGTGTAACGGAGCATTGTCATGAAGCAATAACCCTCCTTGCAATAATTTCTCTCAATGTTTTTCTGTAATAGTATCTCGAAATATATTTAGTAAGGAAGCATAGTAATCGCCTGCTACTGTTATGTTGCTATCTTTAAAATATACAACCGGTTGGGAGGGGGACTAAATCAAGTCCAATTTAATCCTTAGAAGACACAAGTTTACGCGTTTACCTCAAAAGACAAAAGTTTGCGCGTTTACTGCTAAAGAGAACTCCCTTGTCATATCTCCTCAGTTTCAAGGTACTCCCCTTGTTGCCTCAGCCAGTATAGGAACCTCGGCGTCGACATATCGAGTGACGTGAAGTTTCATGGTCAGTTGGAAGAGAAGGCCAAATTGGTTTCAAAAAGCTTGGAGTGCTCAGCAGAGCGAGACAGTATTTCATGCCCGCACACCGCCTGCAACTTTAAAAGGCGCAGGTTCGGCCTCACATGGAACTGTTCCCATTTCTAGGCTGAGGCTCCCTAGTGCTAGCTCCTTCCACTTGACTGCATCCAGCGCAGAGCGGCTTAAATCTTTTATGTCCAAATCCTTTCCGATCGGCTCGATTCACTGGCGCTGCGAAGAGATGTTGCATCCCTTTGCAATCTCTTTCGCATTTACCACGTGGGGTGCTCTAAGGACGTGTTCGGATTAATCCCAGCCGCCAAATTTCACGGACACACATCGCGGCAAAACTCCCGATACCATCCATACCGTCTACATGCTTGGCGGTCCACCACTGTACGTTTCACTAGGAGTTTTGTTCCGCTTACGACCTCTTTGTGGAAAAAATTACCACCGGCGATTTTTCCGGACCGATACGATTTAGGGACCTTCGATGCTGGCAATGCACCTGCAATTTCCCTGATGTTGCACTTGTTCATGGAATCCGTAAAGATTGTAGTCATAATCTTTTTCTGAGATTGAGTCACCTTTTGTTTTTTTGGTCGCGTTGAGCGCGGTCGACGCCACTCAAAACTAAACGTATTAAATTTACAACAACGAATGTTAAAAATCTGAGTACCAATGTGTTTTTAAATGGAGAAGAACTGAGCCCTGTTGAATCCACTGTTTTTCTTGGCATCACTCTCGACGCAAAGCTTCAGTGGGGCCTCCATATATCAAAACTAGCAAGCAGACTAAGTTCTGCAGCCTATGCTGTAAAAAAGATTAGAGGTCTCACTAGTGTCGAGACAGCTAGATTAGTTTATTTCAGTTATTTCCATAGCATAATGTCTTATGGGATTTTGCTATGGGGAAATGCGGCTGATTCAGAAACTATTTTTGTTTTACAGAAGAGGGCCATTAGAGTTATTTACAACCTATAACCGAGAGAGTCTCTTAGAGATAAATTTAAAGAATTAAATATATTAACTTTGGCCTCCCAGTATATTTATGAAAATTTGATGTACCTATGTTCACAAAAACAAAGGTAGTTTTAGTAAAAAAAGTGATGTGCATTCTGTAAACACTAGGGAGTTTTGGCGGGAACTTTACCGGCGGCGGTTTGCTGCTCCTGTTATATTGTTTAATAATGGTTTGAAGTGGACTTTGATATGTAAAAGTGGTGCGATTTTGTGTATTAAGTGTCTGCGCATGTGAACTATTAGTGGAAACTGTGAAACAAGTTCTCTGATAGTGATGTGATTCTCAAAATAAGGTGCCTGTCTGCTTAGGCGCCTTGAGATACCATCACCAACCGTCAGCTGTCTGCTGGCTCAAGTTACCGTTAAAATCTCCCAAGGGCTGCACAATGTGACGCATCAACATATTGTGAAGCAGTATACTATGAAGAATAATTATTATAATATAATATTATAACTTCAGGCTCAGAAGGGCTAGATCCCAGAGCCGTAATGCCAGTTATTAAAAAGAAGTGTAAACACTAGGAACAAACACAAGCTAGTGATACCAGTTTCTCGACTCCACAGAGTCAGCAATTTATTCTTGGGGCAATGTATACGCTATTACAACAAGGTCCCGGAAAGTGTACAGGCTCTCTCTATTAGCAAGTTTAAATGTTTTGTTAAGTTGAAACTGTATAAAAAAGGTTATTATAGTATAAATGAATACATGGTTGATAATAACCCCTGGGAATGAGGTGATCGCTTCCAAGCTGTTTCTAAAATAAATTTTGTACTTATATAGTTTGTACAACCATTATTGTAAAATTTGCTTTAAATAAAAGTCCCGCTGGGTTTCTTGCTGGTTCTTCACAGGACAGAGGCTCTTTTTCGAACCAGTGGTAAAGTAAAAAATGACTTTCAATAAGAATTACACATGTGATCTATATTGAATAAAAAATTATTGTATTCTATTATATTCTATTCTATTCTATACTCCATCGGTTCCTTGTTTGACAGAGGATCATTATAAAGAAACATAGTTTTATCACCCAAAACTATTGTATCCAAAACTTCTTTCTGTCGGTTTTCACAAAGGGATAAAAACTGAGTACAGCACTTCACTCGTTCATGTTGTTGAATAGTGGAAAGAAGTTTTGGAACCCACTTAGTACTGACCTTATTAATACGCAAATGTTCATGTAGGATTCTAAGCAAAGTTGTTTTTGAAAGTCCCGTCATAACTGATAATGCTTTAGTCTTAATTCGTCTATCTTCCCGCTCGTGACCATGGGTGCTGTAAAGTGCTCGACACGTCGGGAATATAAAATAAGTTAATATACCCTATAAAATTCGTAAAACTAGTTTTATTTAAATCGTCTGTCTTCTATTACTGTCTTCTCTACAATTTTGTGTTTTTATCCTTAATGGCTTTGGATGGTCGTCTTTGGCTCGAATCGTTATCAATTGATTCTCTTCCTAATCGAAATCGTTTCGCCTATTCTTTTGCGGTGGAATATAAAGGGGAAGAATGCACGTACACAGCGTCCGAAAAGATGTTAGATTTCCGCCGGTGTCTTCCCCTCTTTTACCAAAAATTTTGTTACAGCTTCGTACTCGATTTTATGCATATCGAAAATTTTATCGAACTCGAAGTAATTTTATATATTTAAGAAACTAACATTAGTATTTAAAGTGTAAAAATGTATTACTAACAAATTATGGATCAAGGTCTGAAATAAAGGAATTATTATTATTATTATTATTATTATATCACTGTTACAAAATAAAAGAATGTTATTATTTTTGTGGGTAGGTAACAAAAAGTCCAGTAATTTAATGATATGAAAGTTTTTATCCTTGATTAATCTAATGTGGGTAGGTAAAATTGTTTTGAACCTGACCTAATATGTCCTCTCTATTCTTAAAGGGATTTAGGCCAAGGAAGTGTCCGCCGCGCTGCCCCGATGCGGCGAAATTCACATGTTTTCGAAATATTTTTCCAATTTCTCAGACATGCATATTTCCTCACGATGTTTTCCTTTACCGCCGAGCACGTGGTAAATGTAATGGCACGTGGACACCTAGCGCACCGGCGTTCACTGCTGGTTTGTCTCGATTGTCATCGGTCGGCTAGGTTTGTGCTCCGAGCCAAGTGTTTAATTACTTTAATTTTTCATTATCTTCTACAATTTGATTTTACAATTAATAAATTAAAATAATAATTATCGAAAGCAAAATTAAAATAATGCACAGTATACATAAAATAAAGTCTTCAAGTGGTGAACATAACTTAACTTACTGCTATAACAGCATGTCGGTGACGCGAAATCACAAGATTTTGCCCATCCAAAAAGTCAAACACGCATATGATACAGTCGAATATATACAATGTATTAGTGTCTATGTGCGTATACATTTACACGGGTCGCTATACTACGCTTCGCTGGTCTGATGCAAGTGCAATACGTCACGAGCGTGTCGAAGTCATCGGTGACGCGAACCCCTAAGTTTTTATCCTACCAAAATCGATCAATGTCGCTAAAGAAGTTTTTACTTCAAAAGGTTTAACTTCAAAAAACGTGTATTGTTTAAACGCGGTAGAAATGAAATATTCAACTGAAATTAAATATAAAACATGAACATTTCACAGTAAATGGTTAATTTAATTTGATAATTTTCAACTACAAGTTCGGCATAAAATATGAGATAAGAGTTTCATATTATAGCCAATAAATGTTCCAATGCTCATTTTTAGACATGTGTAAAATTGCTAGTAATAGCGACGTCTACTTCATTCTATAGCTGTTAAGGCCTTGTGATCCATCTAATAGCTTGGACCAGCGCCATCCGCAGCAATATTGCTATGCTTGGCTTGTTTTGTACAATAACTTTCATTAAGTTGCTTAAAGTTCGTCCAAATGTGTTGGCTATGACATTTACGTTTTCTTCCGTTGATATATTAAACCTACATTTGTATAGTAAACAAGCGTTAGCCTCGGAAAAACTAAATATACTACTAAATATACTAACTAAATATAAGAAACATTGTGATACCATTCTTCTAGTAGGTTCACAATTTATCGATAATAATTTATAGCATACTGATACATAATATTATTATATTAGTTGGCTCTTTAGTGGCGGTGTAAGTATATCCACTATCCTATATCGTTCCGTGGGTGTTTTAAAAGGCGAATGTGGGAAACAAACCTGGAAATGGGCAGCAGCGATAATGGCAACTATTACAAATATCACGCCTATGAGGCAATCTACGGGGGAGGCCCATGTTTAACAGTAGCCTTTTGATGGGCTGAAATGGGATATAATTACTTATTATAATTACAAAATCTAACAATTAATGAAAGCTTTGTTCGGCGTTAGAAAATAAATCCTCAGAGATGACGCGTAGTATTCATACAAATACAATATTTTATCCAAATCTTAAGAAACATTTTTATAGGATAGGGTGACAAACGAGCACACAGTCCACCTGATGGTAAGTGTTTGCTGTGACTCATAGACATCTAATTTTATCCTCAATAAAAAATCAAAATGCACATGCGTCGTCGCCCGTGAGGACTAAGGTGGAATGCCTCTTTTGCAGTAAAATGGGTCTCCGGTTCTCTACGCTCACCATACGAAACACAGCAGTGTCAAGCTGCCATTTTACGCTGGTAGTCTGTGAGAGCGTGGTCCTTCCCCGGTTGAGCCGACCCATTCGTGCTACACCTATACTACTAATACAGCTGCAGCATGGCTCTACCTCGTATAAAATGCGTTTCTGAAATACTATTTATATAAACAAGTTGTTAAAATAAAACTAAGAATTGCTTACTGAACGTATTGGATTTAATGAAAACACTTTATTATGTAACAATAATTTTTAATATAATAAGATTTTTCTACAAAAATATCTATATATAAAAATCACTTCTCTTTATTAATATCAAAGTTATTTTAGTCTGTGTTCTGAACTCTCTATTAATATTTTTACGTACGTAAGTAAAATAAAACAAAAATGTTTGAACTACACATCACTACACCAAATCATTAAAAATGTTTTGAATACAAAATATATTAGAAGAATAATTAAAACCATTACTTACAGGACAAGTTGAACCTATACTCGCGTCGGTTCCACAGGCTACATGTGATATGTACTTATGCGAACCAATTTCCACTTAAAAATGAAATTAAAGACGACTCATGCAGCTAACAGAAAGTATAAACTGCTAGCATAACGATATAAGGAAAAAATATAAAATAGTGCTTTGACAGTCTTAAAGACCAACGCGCGGGCAAAGAAAGGGTAATATTGTGTGTTTATTTTTAAGGTTTCCATTTATACGTTATTATAATGGATATGATCCCTATATCATCATGTGCCAACCCGTCTGCCAAGCGTGACAAGCATGGCGCATGTCCTCCTTTTCAGCCAATCTATGAGAAAGGCCTTTGTCCATCAGTGGACATTTGATACACTAATTAATATAATGAATAATGAATAATGAATGAACAATGTGACATAATTAACTCAGTTGCAATTGTATGCTAAAGGAACCAAAATTAAAAAGATCTCGCTCGATTAAAGCCAATTTAATTATTTTTGGTATCTTTGCAGCTTGAGCTAAATTATAACAATCATAGGTCGTAGTAACAACTATTTGTCCAAAAACCACAATCACCTGCACGTGGTGTACCGTGCTAAGTAACGATCGAAACGTCGGCACGGCTTTTGGACGAGCACACAAGTCACGTTTTAATACGTGGTAGAGCCATACTGTACTATATTAGTAGTGTATTTGTAGCACGAATGGGTCAGCTCGACCGGGGAAAGACCACGCTCTCACAGAACACCAGCGTAAAATAGCAGCTTAACGCTGCTGTTTCGTATGGTGAGTGTGGAGAACTGGAGACCCTTTTTACTGGAAATGAGGCATTCCATCTTCGTCATTACGGGTGACAACGCATTTGTATTTTGATTCGTAATCGAGGTTAGATGTCTATGGGCCACAGCAACCACTTTGCCTCAGGTGGACTGTGTGCTCGTTTGTTATCCTATCCTACAAAAAATAAACCTGATGTTATGAGGACGCTAAGGCCTATCTACGACTATCCTCGAATAAGAATTTCAGATGCGTTGTGACTACTGCAATGCAAAACTAGGCACAAGAGAGAACGGTGAGCTGAAAGTAGGGAAATTTGGAATAGGGCAACGGAACCCAAGGGGCCAGCAGCTGGCCGACTTCATGGAGAAAGAGGGACTCTTTATGATGAACTCTTTCTTCCAGAAGCGGCCCCACAGGAAGTGGACCTGGTCGAGCCCCGACGGTTCGACAAAAAATGAGATTGACTTCATTATGACGACCAGACGACAACTGTTCAGTGATGTCTCCGTGATCGCGAGGGTGAAAACTGGTAGCGATCACCGAATGGTTAGAGGCACACTGAACCTAAACGTTAAGTTGGAGAGGTCTCGTCTAATGAAGTCAACGCTCCGTCCCCCTCGTGCTCTGTTCCAAAGTCCCGAGACCTTTCAGCTCGAGTTACAAAACCGTTTTCAGTGCCTAGAAGACTGCAATGAAGTGGACGATATGAATGACAAGCTCGTGGAAACGGTCCATGCGGTCGGAGCTAAGTTCTGCAAGACCCGCCGCAGAAGAACACAAAAACTCTCCGATCACACTCTTAATCTCATGGCTGTTAGACGGGAGATGAAGCTACATTCTTCAACAGACTTGACAGCATACAGGCATCTGAACAGACAGATCTCCAAATGCATGCGGCGGGACTTACGCAACTTCAATACAGCTCGTATTGAAGAAGCGATCGAGCGGAACCAAGGCTCCAAAGTCTTTGCCAGAGATCTGTCTGCCAGAAAGAGCCAACTGTCAAAGCTGAAGACAGAATGTGGCAGCATCGTTTCCGGGACACCTGAGATTTTGAGTGAGATTGAGAGGTTCTATGGGCAGCTGTACACGTCATCGTTGGAGCCACACGCAAGTGTGAGTAACGATCCAAGAGCGAGTCTCATCCGACACTACTCCGAAGATATCCCGGACGTCAGTCTGAGCGAGATTAGAATGGCTCTCCAGCACCTTAAAAACGGTAAGGCCCCAGGCGAGGATGGAATTACAGCGGAGCTTCTGAAAGCGGGTGGCAGACCGGTACTTGAAGTCCTTCAGAAGCTCTTTAATTCCGTCCTCCATGGTGGCATTACACCGGAGGCGTGGAGCAGAAGTGCGGTGGTCTTGTTCTTCAAGAAAGGTGACAACGCTCTCTTGAAGAACTACAGACCGATTTCCCTTCTGAGCCGCGTCTACGTGCTGTTTTCGAGAGTCATTACGAATCGTCTCGCGCGCAGACTTGACGACTTCCAGCCTCCCAAACAAGCCGGTTTCCGAAAGGGCTTTAGCACCATAGACCACATACATACCCTTCGGCAAATTGTACAGAAGTCCGAAGAGTACAATTTGCCACTATGTCTGGCGTATGTGGACTATGAGAAAGCCTTTGATTCCGTCGAAATTTGGGCGGTGCTGCAGTCCCTTCAGCGGTGCCAAGTTGACTATCGGTATATCGAAGTGTTGAAGTGCTTGTACAGTAGGGCTACGATGGCTATCCGAGTACAGAACCAAAGTACGAAACCTATCCAATTGCAGAGAGGTGTAAGACAGGGTGACGTCATATCCCCGAAACTCTTTACCGCTGCATTGGAACACGTTTTCAAGCTTCTGGACTGGAAAGGATACGGTATCAACATCAATGGCGAGTACATCACTCACCTTCGATTTGCCGACGATATAGTCCTTATGGCAGAATCGCTGGAGGACCTAAGCACTATGCTCAATGACCTCGATAGTGTTTCCCAACGGATAGGTCTTAAGATGAACATGGACAAAACAAAGATCATGTTTAATGTCCATGTCACACCTATGCCGGTAGTTGTTGGGAACACTAAGCTCGAAGTTGTTGACGAGTATGTTTACCTGGGACAAATAGTCCGACTAGGTAAGTCCAACTTCGACCGAGAGGTCAATCGACGGATTCAACTCGGCTGGGCAGCGTTCGGGAAGCTACGACACATCTTCTCGTCAGACATACCTCAAAACCTGAAAACGAAATTGTACAACCAGTGCGTGTTGCCAGTAATGACTTATGGAACTGAGACGTGGTCCTTCACTGCTGGCCGTATGAGGAAGCTCAAGGTCGCTCAGCGAGCTATGGAGAGGGCTATGCTCGGAGTTTCTCTGCGTGATAAACTTAGGAATGAGGATATCCGCAGTAGAACCAGAGTAACCGACATAGCCCAACGGATTAGTAAGCTGAAGTGGCAGTGGGCCGGCCATATAGCTCGAAGAACCGACAACCGATGGGGAAGAAAGGTTCTCGAGTGGCAGCCTCGTACCGGTAGGCGAAGTGTAGGGCGTCCCCCCACGAGATGGAGTGACGACCTGGTAAGACATGCAGGAAGTCGATGGATGCAGGTGGCTCAGGACCGTGCTTTGTGGCATTCTTTGGGGGAGGCCTATGTTCAGCAGTGGACTTGTGAAGGGCTGTAATGATGATGATGATGATGATGTGACTACTGAGGACTAAAATGGAATGTCGCGTTTCGAGTAAAAAGGGTCTCCGGCTCTCTGCATTCACTATACGAAACACAACAGTTGTTTATTCATCGCTGGTATTTTGTGAGAGTATGCTCCTTCCCCGATCGAGCTGATTCATTCTCGCTACTAGTATAATTTAGCTGAAGCGTGACTCTACTACGACTTAAAACACAATTTTAAACGTTGCATACAAAAAAAAATCTATCCTTTAATTTGCTGGATGAGCACAAAGCAAGAAACTTAACAACAAAAATTATTTCGTAAACTATACAAACCGACGAGGTTTTTACGTGGTAGAGCCATGCTGCGGCTATATTAATAGTATAGTTGTAGTACGAATGGGTCGGCTCGACCGGGGAAGGACCACGCTCTCACAGAATACCAGCGTAAAATAGCAGCTTAACGCTGCTGTGTTTCATATGATGAGTGTAGAGAACCGGAGACCCTTTTTACTGGAAAAGAGGCATTCTATCTTAGTCCTCATGGCTGACAACGCATCTGCATTTTAATTCGCAAACGAAGATAGATGCAGATGTCTATGGGCCACAGCAACCACTTACCATCAGGTAGACTGTGTGCTCGTTACCGTTATTCCATAAAAAAAGGTTATTAAGTAAATAAATTTAATATTTTCTTCCCTTTCTTGAGAAAGTATCTTAATATGCTTGAATATTACTCCTTGCGTCGCATAAAATATATCGGAAAAAAATTCAAGAATTATTCTTTGTTCTTAACTTGGAGTGATTCCAAGAAATTTTCGTGAGGAAATTTTTTTTTGTAATTTTCACTAGTGTGTCAGGATCGCGCCAAATGGAAGTCCGTAGTTTCTGCCTACCCCTCTGGGTGACAGGCGTGAGTGTTTGTATTGTATTGTATTGTAATTTTCAAAAAAAATGGTCATTTTGAGACGGCACCCAATCACGTTCGACTTAGCAAATCGCCCGATGGTACCACGCGGGTCGCGGGGAGGAGGCAGCGGAAGGCAGTTTCCCAGCGTTTGGCGCTAGCGGGCGAGAAACAGTAGCTCGCGGGCAGCGGTACAGTTAATTAGCGTATCTTGGTTACCGCTGCAGAAGTTTCGCGCGACCGGTTTTGGTTTATGGTAGTATGGTATATTCTAGATATTTAGAATTTGTGCATGATACTTCGCTGCGTAATTGTGGTTTCGTGAAAACCGCCTCGGTTTAGTTTGTCTAGGTTTTAAGTTCGTGACAAGAGGCTTGTATTGTATTGGACTGATCAAAGTAATTTCTTTTGAAAGTAATTGTTCAAATTATATAGTGATTGCGTGTTGAAGTGCATTTTGCAATATTTAACTTGCTCGTGTGACGTGGAATTTCGCGCGCGCGCCGAGTAGATAGACGATCTAGAATTCGAACCGCGCATTCCTTTTCGAGGGCGTCTCCCGGTTGATTTTTCGGAAATCATCGTTTAATTATACCGTCACGTTAAGAGCCTTATGTGTGTTGACTCGGTAGCTAGTTTACGTGTTAGCTAGGTTGATTTTGAATTGTTATTGCGGAGTGGTGTTTAATATCGAACGAAGGAGCTTAGTTGTGTTTGTAACGCTGAACCATGTGACTCATGAAGAGATCGCGTTAGTTCCCTATTTGTAATTTGGTGATAAATGAATCCGGGACATTGAATGTTGAACTTTGAACTACTGTCCGTTACTGATGTCGGGTATCACGTGTTCGATTCTACGATGAACGTTGAATTAGTCGAGTTGAAGTTAGTTAAATGTACAATAAAGTGATAGACCTAAACAGTGAAATGAAGAAAGAAGTTGTCCATTGTAGACGCCTGCTAGAGTGATGCAGCATTGTGGGGCAGCATGGAAACCGGCCGCTGCTGGGTCACCTCAGCTAGGCAAGGTCACCCACATATACACACCACTAAACACTACTTTACATGCATCTACTCTACCTATGGCCTGACCGAGCCTTGGGGCGGTCTTAGATTCGGATCCAGGTACGTACCAATTATTTTCCTAGACTTCTCCCTATTTTGTAGTATGATAGGTTATTTTTCCATAAGGCCATTTGGGCCCGAACCCTCGGCTGCCCGTCGAGGAGGCTACTATGGGCCCTAGCCAAGGCGACCTTTGCAAGGGCAGCTGTGGGCCGTAACATATATATATATATATATATATATACTAGCTCGCTAGGCAGATGTTGTTCTGCTAATACGGACGACCCTCTGTCCTATTAAAAAATCCTTAAATTCGCAATAAAAAATTTTGAGTGTCATTTATCGGGATAAAAACTATCATATCTTTCAAGTTGGATCAAAATGCACACAGTGTGCAAAATTTCATTGAAATCAGTTTAAAATCAGTTTAGTATATATATGTATATATATATATGTACGAGTATTTATTTAAACGGTGGAGCCACGCGGCAGCATTTGCTGTTGTACGTATGGGCCAGCTCGACCCGTGTTGGTACCACGACCTCATACAGTACCGGCGTGAAGTGGAAGCTCTGTTTCTGCGTTTCGTTTGGTGAGTGCAGGTGGTCGGAGGCCCAATCCCTCCCCCCCTCCATCAACATGGTAGTAAAATTAAATCAAGACATGCATGCACGACCATGCTGCTCCTCTCTGCTCCACTGAGCGTGGGTGCTCCAGCTGCTCCTCGGGGCAAACTGTGCAACAAGACCAAGGCGACTCTGCCACGCATCCGTGATTTTTTGCAACAGCAGGGGACTTCACTCGAACCTAATCGCCGTCGACTACCACCTCGAGAGGGCGAAGCCGCTTTACTCGCTTTTATTTACTTAATATAATGCAGCGTGACGCTGCGTTATATTAAGTAAATAAAAGCGAGTTCAACATTGCTAAATCGCACGCGAAAACCAAAACCGAAGCGAAAACATTATGATAATGATATGAATATAATTAATCTGTCTGTTTCCTTCTGCACAAAATATTTGAGTAAGGAACTGCCCAATGTTGTACACTTCGTCAGACGAGATTTTTATTATGTAATTATCATCTCGTTTCTTAAACGTTTTGAAATGTGAAATCATCATTTATTGTGCGCTGCCAGAGTTATAAAAGATTTGTCATAAAATTTTTGGATATGATTTTTTTTAATGGTAATTGAACTCAAAAAATTATCCATTCTATATCAGAATGTTAGGGGACTACGGACAAAGACAAATGAATTATATAATAATTTATTACTTGTTGACCAAGATATTGTATTAGTTACAGAGACCTGGCTATGTGACGGAATTTTGGATACAGAAATTAGTTTCTATGGGTGGAGGTGTAATGATCTTATGTAAAGCTCGATTGCAGGCGTTTGCAAGACCCGAATGGTGTAATCATGACCTCGAATGCTTATGGGTTACTATTCCTGCAGCAAATATTCGATCTTCTCATGATTTGCATATAACTGTTATATACATACCTCCAAACTCTTCACTACCGTTGAAATCACAATTATTTATTGACATTCTTTCTTTAGCTAGAAATTTATATCCTAATGATCATTTTATTGTCGCAGAAGATTTCAATTTACCATGTATAAATTGGTTATCAAATGAACCTATTGTGTTAAAGAAAGGTTCTGTGGATATACAAAACACTGCAAAAAATTTAATAACCCAGTTTTCGTTTTTAGGTCTCACTCAGTATAATTTTCAATCAAATAGGCATGGTAACATCTTGGATCTAGTTTTTTCCGATTCTACTCTTTCGATACATAAAGCTTCGTTCACCCTCGTTAAGGAGGATATTTTTCATCCTTCCTTATTAATTAATACTTCTGATATTTTAATACCTTTACTAAAACCCCTCTCTCGTATTAAATTTAATTTTTTTCGTGCAGACTATGACATCATTAATAAATCACTTAACAAACAAGACTGGTCCTTTATTAAAAAGGAAAATAATATTGAGTATATAATTGAACATTTTTACTTAATTCTGAACGATCGCATACAAAATCATGTACCGAAAGTCAAATATTCTGGTACGCATTTATATCCCATTTGGTACAGTAGGGCTCTTATACATGTGATAAAAGAAAAACGTAAAAAACATAGTAACTGGAAGCGATATAATAACCCAGTTGATTATGCTGACTTTGCTGATCTCAGAAAGAAACAAAAAATACTATAGGCTCATTGCACAAATCCTAAATTTTTCTGGACTTACGTAAAATCTAAAAGAAAAAACAAAATTAATTTCCCACAACACATGACGTATGGCAAAACATTCTTGAATAGCCAAGAGGATATTTGTTCCGCATTTAACAATTATTTTCATAAAAACTTTAGTATGCCTGCTGATAAATATTCTTTTAAATCGCCCATTAGTGAATTTCAAGATAATATAATTCATTCTATTGCTATAGATAAAGATGAAATAATTAAGCTCTTCCATGGTATTGACGTCACAAAAGGTGCTGGTTGTGATGGCATCCCACCAAAATATTCTTTGCTAAGTGTGTGAAATACGTTAGCTACTCCAATTACCTTGATTTTTAATAGATGTCTAGAAGATGGATATTTTCCTAAAATTTGGAAAAGAGCTCATATAGTCCCAATACATAAAAAGGGTTCCTTAACATCTATTGAAAATTAGCGCCCCATTTCAATTCTTAACGTATTAAGCAAGATGTTTGAACGGGTGGTACATTCGCGGATCTATCCTTCTCTATCTTCGTTAATATCAACTGAACAACATGGGTTCATCAAAGGGCGTTCTACAGTAACTACATATGTTGTTACGAACATATTCAGTAAAAACACTTAAGTGTTTTTACTGAATATGTTCGTAACAGTATGGAGAATGGCTTGCAGGTAGATGTGGTTTACACGGACTTCGAGAAAGCCTTCGACCGTGTGGACCACATTATACTACTGTACAAACTCTATGAACTAGGGATCCGTGGTAATCTATTCAGATAGATGGAGTCATACTTACGTAATCGTTCTCAGGCAGTCGTTATTGGTGGGTTATGCTCTAACTTTGTTTTAATTTCATCTGTTGTACCACAAGGCTCAATCTTAGGACCGTTGCTTTATGCTTCTTATTTATATGATATCGGTACTTGCTTACATCATGCAAAATACTTAATGTACGCGGATGACACAAAAGTATACATGAGGATTAAAAATCATACTGATTGTGTCAATCTTCAATCAGATTTCGATAGATTAAACGAATATTATGCTCAAAATCGTATATGTATGAATATAGATAAGTGTCATTATATATAATTTACACGTAAGAAAAATGTCATACATTTTTGTTATAAAATTAACCATGTTAAAATAAATAAATCACATTCCGTTAAAGATTTAGGCATTATTATGGATGCAAAATTACTATTTTCGGAACATATTGAGAGTATAGTAAGTAAGGCTTACAGAAATTTAGGTTTTGTTCTAAGAGTATGTAGCCCATTTTCAAATACTACGTGTTTAAAGATTTTGTATTATTCATATGTTAGGACTATTCTCGAGTATTGCAATATAATTTGCAATCCACAATACAAGACATATATTTGTGCTATTGAAGACATTAAAAAAAAATGGTTAATCACTTAAACTACAGGCATCATAGAATTTCCCAAAACTATGTCGATTCATGTAAGCATTTTCACCTCTTAACGCTTGAAAAGCGTCGTATATATTATATGACATGACGTTCATGCATAGCCTTTGTAGTGGGCACATTGACTGTCCAGATTTAGTATCCAGAGTATTGTGTTTAAATTGTCCTAGAACCAGAACACGGCAAACAAAGCTTTTTTCGATTGCACATACAAAAACAAATTATGCCCAAAATTCATTAGTCTCTCGGATACACAGAGAATATAACAAAACGTTTCACTCTGTAGATGTATTCTATGGAAGTAAACCAAACTTTGTGCGAGAAGTTTTGAAAATACTTAATGATTAGTTATTTCATGTCACACACACACACACACACACACACACACACACACACACACACACACACACACGATCACACACACACACACACACACACACACACACACACACACGATCACACACACACACACACAACAAAGCGAGTTCAACATTGCTAAATCGCACGCGAAAACCAAAACCGAAGCGAAAACATTATGATAATGATATGAATATAATTAATCTGTCTGTTTCCTTCTGCACAAAATATTTGAGTAAGGAACTGCCCAATGTTGTACACTTCGTCAGACGAGATTTTTATTATGTAATTATCATCTCGTTTCTTAAACGTTTTGAAATGTGAAATCATCATTTATTGTGCGCTGCCAGAGTTATAAAAGATTTGTCATAAAATTTTTGGATATGATTTTTTTTAATGGTAATTGAACTCAAAAAATTATCCATTCTATATCAGAATGTTAGGGGACTACGGACAAAGACAAATGAATTATATAATAATTTATTACTTGTTGACCAAGATATTGTATTAGTTACAGAGACCTGGCTATGTGACGGAATTTTGGATACAGAAATTAGTTTCTGTGGGTGGAGGTGTAATGATCTTATGTAAAGCTCGATTGCAGGCGTTTGCAAGACCCGAATGGTGTAATCATGACCTCGAATGCTTATGGGTTACTATTCCTGCAGCAAATATTCGATCTTCTCATGATTTGCATATAACTGTTATATACATACCTCCAAACTCTTCACTACCGTTGAAATCACAATTATTTATTGACATTCTTTCTTTAGCTAGAAATTTATATCCTAATGATCATTTTATTGTCGCAGAAGATTTCAATTTACCATGTATAAATTGGTTATCAAATGAACCTATTGTGTTAAAGAAAGGTTCTGTGGATATACAAAACACTGCAAAAAATTTAATAACCCAGTTTTCGTTTTTAGGTCTCACTCAGTATAATTTTCAATCAAATAGGCATGGTAACATCTTGGATCTAGTTTTTTCCGATTCTACTCTTTCGATACATAAAGCTTCGTTCACCCTCGTTAAGGAGGATATTTTTCATCCTTCCTTATTAATTAATACTTCTGATATTTTAATACCTTTACTAAAACCCCTCTCTCGTATTAAATTTAATTTTTTTCGTGCAGACTATGACATCATTAATAAATCACTTAACAAACAAGACTGGTCCTTTATTAAAAAGGAAAATAATATTGAGTATATAATTGAACATTTTTACTTAATTCTGAACGATCGCATACAAAATCATGTACCGAAAGTCAAATATTCTGGTACGCATTTATATCCCATTTGGTACAGTAGGGCTCTTATACATGTGATAAAAGAAAAACGTAAAAAACATAGTAACTGGAAGCGATATAATAACCCAGTTGATTATGCTGACTTTGCTGATCTCAGAAAGAAACAAAAAATACTATAGGCTCATTGCACAAATCCTAAATTTTTCTGGACTTACGTAAAATCTAAAAGAAAAAACAAAATTAATTTCCCACAACACATGACGTATGGCAAAACATTCTTGAATAGCCAAGAGGATATTTGTTCCGCATTTAACAATTATTTTCATAAAAACTTTAGTATGCCTGCTGATAAATATTCTTTTAAATCGCCCATTAGTGAATTTCAAGATAATATAATTCATTCTATTGCTATAGATAAAGATGAAATAATTAAGCTCTTCCATGGTATTGACGTCACAAAAGGTGCTGGTTGTGATGGCATCCCACCAAAATATTCTTTGCTAAGTGTGTGAAATACGTTAGCTACTCCAATTACCTTGATTTTTAATAGATGTCTAGAAGATGGATATTTTCCTAAAATTTGGAAAAGAGCTCATATAGTCCCAATACATAAAAAGGGTTCCTTAACATCTATTGAAAATTAGCGCCCCATTTCAATTCTTAACGTATTAAGCAAGATGTTTGAACGGGTGGTACATTCGCGGATCTATCCTTCTCTATCTTCGTTAATATCAACTGAACAACATGGGTTCATCAAAGGGCGTTCTACAGTAACTACATATGTTGTTACGAACATATTCAGTAAAAACACTTAAGTGTTTTTACTGAATATGTTCGTAACAGTATGGAGAATGGCTTGCAGGTAGATGTGGTTTACACGGACTTCGAGAAAGCCTTCGACCGTGTGGACCACATTATACTACTGTACAAACTCTATGAACTAGGGATCCGTGGTAATCTATTCAGATAGATGGAGTCATACTTACGTAATCGTTCTCAGGCAGTCGTTATTGGTGGGTTATGCTCTAACTTTGTTTTAATTTCATCTGTTGTACCACAAGGCTCAATCTTAGGACCGTTGCTTTATGCTTCTTATTTATATGATATCGGTACTTGCTTACATCATGCAAAATACTTAATGTACGCGGATGACACAAAAGTATACATGAGGATTAAAAATCATACTGATTGTGTCAATCTTCAATCAGATTTCGATAGATTAAACGAATATTATGCTCAAAATCGTATATGTATGAATATAGATAAGTGTCATTATATATAATTTACACGTAAGAAAAATGTCATACATTTTTGTTATAAAATTAACCATGTTAAAATAAATAAATCACATTCCGTTAAAGATTTAGGCATTATTATGGATGCAAAATTACTATTTTCGGAACATATTGAGAGTATAGTAAGTAAGGCTTACAGAAATTTAGGTTTTGTTCTAAGAGTATGTAGCCCATTTTCAAATACTACGTGTTTAAAGATTTTGTATTATTCATATGTTAGGACTATTCTCGAGTATTGCAATATAATTTGCAATCCACAATACAAGACATATATTTGTGCTATTGAAGACATTAAAAAAAAATGGTTAATCACTTAAACTACAGGCATCATAGAATTTCCCAAAACTATGTCGATTCATGTAAGCATTTTCACCTCTTAACGCTTGAAAAGCGTCGTATATATTATATGACATGACGTTCATGCATAGCCTTTGTAGTGGGCACATTGACTGTCCAGATTTAGTATCCAGAGTATTGTGTTTAAATTGTCCTAGAACCAGAACACGGCAAACAAAGCTTTTTTCGATTGCACATACAAAAACAAATTATGCCCAAAATTCATTAGTCTCTCGGATACACAGAGAATATAACAAAACGTTTCACTCTGTAGATGTATTCTATGGAAGTAAACCAAACTTTGTGCGAGAAGTTTTGAAAATACTTAATGATTAGTTATTTCATGTCACACACACACACACACACACACACACACACACACACACACACACACACACACACGATCACACACACACACACACACACACACACACACACACACACGATCACACACACACACACACAACAAAGCGAGTTCAACATTGCTAAATCGCACGCGAAAACCAAAACCGAAGCGAAAACATTATGATAATGATATGAATATAATTAATCTGTCTGTTTCCTTCTGCACAAAATATTTGAGTAAGGAACTGCCCAATGTTGTACACTTCGTCAGACGAGATTTTTATTATGTAATTATCATCTCGTTTCTTAAACGTTTTGAAATGTGAAATCATCATTTATTGTGCGCTGCCAGAGTTATAAAAGATTTGTCATAAAATTTTTGGATATGATTTTTTTTAATGGTAATTGAACTCAAAAAATTATCCATTCTATATCAGAATGTTAGGGGACTACGGACAAAGACAAATGAATTATATAATAATTTATTACTTGTTGACCAAGATATTGTATTAGTTACAGAGACCTGGCTATGTGACGGAATTTTGGATACAGAAATTAGTTTCTGTGGGTGGAGGTGTAATGATCTTATGTAAAGCTCGATTGCAGGCGTTTGCAAGACCCGAATGGTGTAATCATGACCTCGAATGCTTATGGGTTACTATTCCTGCAGCAAATATTCGATCTTCTCATGATTTGCATATAACTGTTATATACATACCTCCAAACTCTTCACTACCGTTGAAATCACAATTATTTATTGACATTCTTTCTTTAGCTAGAAATTTATATCCTAATGATCATTTTATTGTCGCAGAAGATTTCAATTTACCATGTATAAATTGGTTATCAAATGAACCTATTGTGTTAAAGAAAGGTTCTGTGGATATACAAAACACTGCAAAAAATTTAATAACCCAGTTTTCGTTTTTAGGTCTCACTCAGTATAATTTTCAATCAAATAGGCATGGTAACATCTTGGATCTAGTTTTTTCCGATTCTACTCTTTCGATACATAAAGCTTCGTTCACCCTCGTTAAGGAGGATATTTTTCATCCTTCCTTATTAATTAATACTTCTGATATTTTAATACCTTTACTAAAACCCCTCTCTCGTATTAAATTTAATTTTTTTCGTGCAGACTATGACATCATTAATAAATCACTTAACAAACAAGACTGGTCCTTTATTAAAAAGGAAAATAATATTGAGTATATAATTGAACATTTTTACTTAATTCTGAACGATCGCATACAAAATCATGTACCGAAAGTCAAATATTCTGGTACGCATTTATATCCCATTTGGTACAGTAGGGCTCTTATACATGTGATAAAAGAAAAACGTAAAAAACATAGTAACTGGAAGCGATATAATAACCCAGTTGATTATGCTGACTTTGCTGATCTCAGAAAGAAACAAAAAATACTATAGGCTCATTGCACAAATCCTAAATTTTTCTGGACTTACGTAAAATCTAAAAGAAAAAACAAAATTAATTTCCCACAACACATGACGTATGGCAAAACATTCTTGAATAGCCAAGAGGATATTTGTTCCGCATTTAACAATTATTTTCATAAAAACTTTAGTATGCCTGCTGATAAATATTCTTTTAAATCGCCCATTAGTGAATTTCAAGATAATATAATTCATTCTATTGCTATAGATAAAGATGAAATAATTAAGCTCTTCCATGGTATTGACGTCACAAAAGGTGCTGGTTGTGATGGCATCCCACCAAAATATTCTTTGCTAAGTGTGTGAAATACGTTAGCTACTCCAATTACCTTGATTTTTAATAGATGTCTAGAAGATGGATATTTTCCTAAAATTTGGAAAAGAGCTCATATAGTCCCAATACATAAAAAGGGTTCCTTAACATCTATTGAAAATTAGCGCCCCATTTCAATTCTTAACGTATTAAGCAAGATGTTTGAACGGGTGGTACATTCGCGGATCTATCCTTCTCTATCTTCGTTAATATCAACTGAACAACATGGGTTCATCAAAGGGCGTTCTACAGTAACTACATATGTTGTTACGAACATATTCAGTAAAAACACTTAAGTGTTTTTACTGAATATGTTCGTAACAGTATGGAGAATGGCTTGCAGGTAGATGTGGTTTACACGGACTTCGAGAAAGCCTTCGACCGTGTGGACCACATTATACTACTGTACAAACTCTATGAACTAGGGATCCGTGGTAATCTATTCAGATAGATGGAGTCATACTTACGTAATCGTTCTCAGGCAGTCGTTATTGGTGGGTTATGCTCTAACTTTGTTTTAATTTCATCTGTTGTACCACAAGGCTCAATCTTAGGACCGTTGCTTTATGCTTCTTATTTATATGATATCGGTACTTGCTTACATCATGCAAAATACTTAATGTACGCGGATGACACAAAAGTATACATGAGGATTAAAAATCATACTGATTGTGTCAATCTTCAATCAGATTTCGATAGATTAAACGAATATTATGCTCAAAATCGTATATGTATGAATATAGATAAGTGTCATTATATATAATTTACACGTAAGAAAAATGTCATACATTTTTGTTATAAAATTAACCATGTTAAAATAAATAAATCACATTCCGTTAAAGATTTAGGCATTATTATGGATGCAAAATTACTATTTTCGGAACATATTGAGAGTATAGTAAGTAAGGCTTACAGAAATTTAGGTTTTGTTCTAAGAGTATGTAGCCCATTTTCAAATACTACGTGTTTAAAGATTTTGTATTATTCATATGTTAGGACTATTCTCGAGTATTGCAATATAATTTGCAATCCACAATACAAGACATATATTTGTGCTATTGAAGACATTAAAAAAAAATGGTTAATCACTTAAACTACAGGCATCATAGAATTTCCCAAAACTATGTCGATTCATGTAAGCATTTTCACCTCTTAACGCTTGAAAAGCGTCGTATATATTATATGACATGACGTTCATGCATAGCCTTTGTAGTGGGCACATTGACTGTCCAGATTTAGTATCCAGAGTATTGTGTTTAAATTGTCCTAGAACCAGAACACGGCAAACAAAGCTTTTTTCGATTGCACATACAAAAACAAATTATGCCCAAAATTCATTAGTCTCTCGGATACACAGAGAATATAACAAAACGTTTCACTCTGTAGATGTATTCTATGGAAGTAAACCAAACTTTGTGCGAGAAGTTTTGAAAATACTTAATGATTAGTTATTTCATGTCACACACACACACACACACACACACACACACACACACACACACACACACACACGATCACACACACACACACACACACACACACACACACGATCACACACACACACACACAACAAAGCGAGTTCAACATTGCTAAATCGCACGCGAAAACCAAAACCGAAGCGAAAACATTATGATAATGATATGAATATAATTAATCTGTCTGTTTCCTTCTGCACAAAATATTTGAGTAAGGAACTGCCCAATGTTGTACACTTCGTCAGACGAGATTTTTATTATGTAATTATCATCTCGTTTCTTAAACGTTTTGAAATGTGAAATCATCATTTATTGTGCGCTGCCAGAGTTATAAAAGATTTGTCATAAAATTTTTGGATATGATTTTTTTTAATGGTAATTGAACTCAAAAAATTATCCATTCTATATCAGAATGTTAGGGGACTACGGACAAAGACAAATGAATTATATAATAATTTATTACTTGTTGACCAAGATATTGTATTAGTTACAGAGACCTGGCTATGTGACGGAATTTTGGATACAGAAATTAGTTTCTGTGGGTGGAGGTGTAATGATCTTATGTAAAGCTCGATTGCAGGCGTTTGCAAGACCCGAATGGTGTAATCATGACCTCGAATGCTTATGGGTTACTATTCCTGCAGCAAATATTCGATCTTCTCATGATTTGCATATAACTGTTATATACATACCTCCAAACTCTTCACTACCGTTGAAATCACAATTATTTATTGACATTCTTTCTTTAGCTAGAAATTTATATCCTAATGATCATTTTATTGTCGCAGAAGATTTCAATTTACCATGTATAAATTGGTTATCAAATGAACCTATTGTGTTAAAGAAAGGTTCTGTGGATATACAAAACACTGCAAAAAATTTAATAACCCAGTTTTCGTTTTTAGGTCTCACTCAGTATAATTTTCAATCAAATAGGCATGGTAACATCTTGGATCTAGTTTTTTCCGATTCTACTCTTTCGATACATAAAGCTTCGTTCACCCTCGTTAAGGAGGATATTTTTCATCCTTCCTTATTAATTAATACTTCTGATATTTTAATACCTTTACTAAAACCCCTCTCTCGTATTAAATTTAATTTTTTTCGTGCAGACTATGACATCATTAATAAATCACTTAACAAACAAGACTGGTCCTTTATTAAAAAGGAAAATAATATTGAGTATATAATTGAACATTTTTACTTAATTCTGAACGATCGCATACAAAATCATGTACCGAAAGTCAAATATTCTGGTACGCATTTATATCCCATTTGGTACAGTAGGGCTCTTATACATGTGATAAAAGAAAAACGTAAAAAACATAGTAACTGGAAGCGATATAATAACCCAGTTGATTATGCTGACTTTGCTGATCTCAGAAAGAAACAAAAAATACTATAGGCTCATTGCACAAATCCTAAATTTTTCTGGACTTACGTAAAATCTAAAAGAAAAAACAAAATTAATTTCCCACAACACATGACGTATGGCAAAACATTCTTGAATAGCCAAGAGGATATTTGTTCCGCATTTAACAATTATTTTCATAAAAACTTTAGTATGCCTGCTGATAAATATTCTTTTAAATCGCCCATTAGTGAATTTCAAGATAATATAATTCATTCTATTGCTATAGATAAAGATGAAATAATTAAGCTCTTCCATGGTATTGACGTCACAAAAGGTGCTGGTTGTGATGGCATCCCACCAATATTCTTTGCTAAGTGTGTGAAATACGTTAGCTACTCCAATTACCTTGATTTTTAATAGATGTCTAGAAGATGGATATTTTCCTAAAATTTGGAAAAGAGCTCATATAGTCCCAATACATAAAAAGGGTTCCTTAACATCTATTGAAAATTAGCGCCCCATTTCAATTCTTAACGTATTAAGCAAGATGTTTGAACGGGTGGTACATTCGCGGATCTATCCTTCTCTATCTTCGTTAATATCAACTGAACAACATGGGTTCATCAAAGGGCGTTCTACAGTAACTACATATGTTGTTACGAACATATTCAGTAAAAACACTTAAGTGTTTTTACTGAATATGTTCGTAACAGTATGGAGAATGGCTTGCAGGTAGATGTGGTTTACACGGACTTCGAGAAAGCCTTCGACCGTGTGGACCACATTATACTACTGTACAAACTCTATGAACTAGGGATCCGTGGTAATCTATTCAGATAGATGGAGTCATACTTACGTAATCGTTCTCAGGCAGTCGTTATTGGTGGGTTATGCTCTAACTTTGTTTTAATTTCATCTGTTGTACCACAAGGCTCAATCTTAGGACCGTTGCTTTATGCTTCTTATTTATATGATATCGGTACTTGCTTACATCATGCAAAATACTTAATGTACGCGGATGACACAAAAGTATACATGAGGATTAAAAATCATACTGATTGTGTCAATCTTCAATCAGATTTCGATAGATTAAACGAATATTATGCTCAAAATCGTATATGTATGAATATAGATAAGTGTCATTATATATAATTTACACGTAAGAAAAATGTCATACATTTTTGTTATAAAATTAACCATGTTAAAATAAATAAATCACATTCCGTTAAAGATTTAGGCATTATTATGGATGCAAAATTACTATTTTCGGAACATATTGAGAGTATAGTAAGTAAGGCTTACAGAAATTTAGGTTTTGTTCTAAGAGTATGTAGCCCATTTTCAAATACTACGTGTTTAAAGATTTTGTATTATTCATATGTTAGGACTATTCTCGAGTATTGCAATATAATTTGCAATCCACAATACAAGACATATATTTGTGCTATTGAAGACATTAAAAAAAATGGTTAATCACTTAAACTACAGGCATCATAGAATTTCCCAAAACTATGTCGATTCATGTAAGCATTTTCACCTCTTAACGCTTGAAAAGCGTCGTATATATTATATGACATGACGTTCATGCATAGCCTTTGTAGTGGGCACATTGACTGTCCAGATTTAGTATCCAGAGTATTGTGTTTAAATTGTCCTAGAACCAGAACACGGCAAACAAAGCTTTTTTCGATTGCACATACAAAAACAAATTATGCCCAAAATTCATTAGTCTCTCGGATACACAGAGAATATAACAAAACGTTTCACTCTGTAGATGTATTCTATGGAAGTAAACCAAACTTTGTGCGAGAAGTTTTGAAAATACTTAATGATTAGTTATTTCATGTCACACACACACACACACACACACACACACACACACACACACACACACACACACACACACACACACACACACACACGATCACACACACACACACACACACACGATCACACACACACACACACACACGTGCGAGCACATACGATTACATCTAAATTGTTATGCGCTAAAATGTAATAAAGTGTCGGTTAATATGAAATGTTTTCTAAAATAAAAAAGTAAATCCTTATTGGCTGTAAGATATAGATGTATATGAAAAAATGAAAAATAGTTATAAGACCTTAAAGAGCTGTGGATTTTGTTAAATAAATAAAATAAAAATAAAAAAAATAAAAAAATTAAACTTACTTTTATAACATTTGAAATATGCTGTTACTGTTGCAACATATATAAGCCCACGGCTAAACATCTCCCTCTCCTACAAATTGCCTGATTATTCAGCTTATGCCTTTTATTCGAAATAACCCAATAATCATCTATTAACTGGGGCTTCTCTTATATCTATCTTGCTAGCCTATATTAGAGATCCTAATAAATCTACTCATTTGAAAATATGTGGTGAGAAAACTCTTTAATAATACGGCGAACGAGAGTTAATGATGTTGAACCTAATAAATAATACAACTCGTGTTAAAGTCGTTTTATTTATTACTAGCAACGCAAATACCTAAAGGAATACAATATTTTGTTTGCATAATACAAGATAATCCACATTTGTAACCTGTAAATAATACATACTAATAACTACCAGGTAAGTATTTTATTGTGTGACTCAATATGCTTTGTGATCATATCATGTGTCATGATCTAAACTTCATATAATCGTACTGCAGAAAAAAACTTGTCCAACACTGCAACTTCATTGAGGCTGTCGCCAAGTGTATGAAGTTGATTTGAACTCAATCTGCACCAGTAATAAGAATTTAGAGTGAATCAAATAACCGCCATACAACCCCACATTTCGTGTCGTAAAATTAAAGAAATTCCATTGTTTACACGTACAATTATTAAAATAATGGCCACGCAGCAAACTATTTCTGAAGTAAATTACAATGAAATTGGCAGGTCTACAATTGCATTATCATTTAAAGCTGGCTATGCATAAAGTACAAGTATAATAAACGCTAAATTGAAGCGGGTATTTAAATTCAGTTAGAATCAGAATAAAATAACCGTTTAATAATTTCCTTTGTTCCCTTCGTCTATATTAAATGTAGATTCATAAATGAAAAACAAAAGTAATTAGTACACCGCATCGTAACTTAAGGTGGCACAAGTCGCGGGCTCGAACTCGCTGGTGAGCGCGGCCAAAAAGCACGCTGTCTCACCTGGCATCGTGCCCGACAGAGATAGTATCAGTGATGAGCATATCGACACTAGTATTCACGCATGTCTTGTTCGTACGGTGTTCCGAACCGTTAGAATAAAAACGAAGTTACACGAACACGATGCAACATCTATACTAATATAATAAAGCAGAAGAGGGTTTTTATTTGTTTAAACGTGCTAATCTCTGGAACTACCAGTCCGATTTGAAAAATCTTTTTTTGGATATTATAGCCAGATTCATGTTGAATAGTATAGGCTATACAGCATTAGGCTATATATCTCAGCTAGCCTATATTTGTTATGGAAGTCAGAAGAAAAAGCGCTGTTATGGTTCGGGATACGTAAATACAATGTTCTAGAAAAATATAGATCTTTACTCCGTCTATAAAAAGTCCGCGATACCATATGTCTATTTCTTATATATAAGCCACAATTAGGCATTTTGTGACAAAAAAAATGAAAATTTAATTATTAGGCACCTTACGAACCAAAGTTACTTCATTATCAAGACAATTTTATGAAGATAAACTTCGTTCTTTATACCATGTTTATATAGTACATAGTTTAAGAGATAATGTAAAATTAAAATAATTCAATACCTACTTGGCTTGACGCGCAAACAACGCATAACCCCTAGCCCGGTGCGAACTGAGAAGCCAGTATTGAAAGCTTCTATGAGCGAGGTTAGGTTAGCCGTTAGTTCAATCGTTATCTATATATACACAAATAAATAAAATTGAAGTGTCTGTTTGTAATGTCAAAATAACAGCTTTTTACTAATTGCGTATGAAACTGTATACGGTACTTATAACATTAACACAATTTTTAACATTTTTGTATGTCTGTCAGTCTGTTTGTTGCGGTTAATTTCCAAAATGGCTGGACCGACTTGGGCGGGACTTTCACTAGTAGATAGCTCATGTTATAAGAAGTAACTTAGCCTGCTTAAATTTTAGAAAAATTATTAGGTGTCTTTGCAACAATATTAACGCCCTAAACTAAACGCGGACGAAGTCGCGGGGTACAGCTAGTAGCTAAAATAAATTCAAAATTAATTGAGTACTTTTATCTATCTCCCGGGTGAGCGTAGCAATGATTAGTTACATCTTTATTTCTGAACTCTTTCATTTCACGTTGCTATGGTATTTTGAAAGTTTAAATTTAATTAATTAATAAGTATAAGAGGTTGATAGCAAATTTATCAAGAATCATTTATTGCCTACACACTTTTCATGAATCGTGTACGTTTTTCTTTAAAACTGGAAAAAACCGCGCATAATATGCCGACAGATAAAATAAAAGTACTCCATTAATCATGACAATTTTTCCATACATTACAATCAAATAAAATATTTGATTGCAATTATAAAATGCTTGAACTAGGTGTCATGTCATGCCACGCATCTCGGACACGTGATGACGCGGGTGAATCCACGAAATTATTAGGTATACGGCTGTGGCTCTATATACCTAATATAGATTGCTTATTTTATTATGTTTAGTTTTCCCCGAGTGGTCATGCAGCAATCACTCAAGAGTTCGGCTTCGAACGTGTGTAACTCGATAATTATCCCACGGCAACGAAATACCTGAATAAACGGTATCATATATGATATTTGGCAGCTCCGTGGCGCAGTGGCTTAGCAATGAATTGTGTACTGGGAGCCGCGGGTTCGAATCAATCGAACAAGTACCCATCAATCAGACCCATCAAGATTGTTTTCTTAGTACCGACGTACCTACCTACCTAAAGTTTACAATTTTGTGGCCACGACGCGGCGAGGTTTTGTGACATTTTGTTGTATTGTTGATTGTAGGTATCTAGGTATTAACAGTAGTTACCTATGAAAATCCCACATAATATACTTTGTTTATCCGCCGCAAAAGTCGTCTAATAAATAATTAAACTGTTTTGTAATTCTTTATTTATTTATAACACTTGCATTGAGAGCCGTGGTAGCTCGGATGGTTAGCGCTCGCTGTAAGTATCACATTACGCGAGCAACCCGGGTTCGATCCCCGTCGGCACCAATGAAATTGTTGCAATTTTATATAGTAATCGAATATAGACTTTACTTTTTTTACATTTATAATTATATTATATTACAGACGAAAATTTTAAAATATTGTCTGTCGTCCAAAACGCATCATCTCTTTCAATTATATCAATTTCCATGCCGTCTTTTGTCTTTGGCGTCCAAATTACAAAATAGCAAAACTTTTCGTTTCGAATAAAACTCGAATACTTATAAGCGCGCGTCACCGCCTGTGCATGTGTGTGTAAGCATCGTCCTCCCGCACCGCACCGGGGGAGACATTATTCAGTGAGATGCACGATAATTCAGAGTAACATGCGCGCGTAAAAAAATACGAAAAGGCCTTTGGAAGAAGGGGTTTTATGAAAAAACCACTCCATTAATCAATTACAAATAAAATTTATTGAGTTCTTCGATAATTTACCTGTGTCGGTACCGACTTTGTTTTGGAAATTTTACACTTCTTTTATTACTAATTTACGCCCAAAGTTGTGTTAAAATTGGCAATAAAAACGAATCTTTGGTAGCTCGTAACTTTTTAATAACATTTTATTTTACTATTCTGTTTCCGTACAGACAAATTTAATAATGAGACAAAACGATATCATGTTTAATTTTGGATGTACACTGTCAAACAGCGGAGTAAAACCCCTCCGAAATTTCTATGGAAATAATGTCGACTAGTGTCACCTTAAGCTACTATTTCCATATTTATCACAAAATATTTTTCATTTTTATAAATTTGCTATCTGAAATTTTTTATTACAATATTAAGTGCTGATTTACTACGTACGTCACGTCTACGATGAAAGAAAACATCGTGAAGAGACCTGCATATCTAAGAAATTATAATAAAATATTTCAAAGACGTGAAGTTCACCGACACGCATCGATGTATCGCGGCGGCTATTTCCTAGCCCTAAAGCCTTGTGCCCCACGAGTGGGACGTAGTAGGCTGTAACTATATATATACGCGAACACTACACATTTTTCACGCAGATCCGCCTGCATAGAAACAGACATTTTTAAATAAAACTAATTTTACGGATTTTATCGCGTATATTATCTTATTTTTAGCACCTTTTAGCTTTCCAGCACCCGTGGTCACGGGGAACTGAGGTGTTTGACGTCCTGCTGTCATAGTTAGCCCGGCTACCTTCAGTTTTTTAATATTAATTTTTGGTTCGATTTACGCAAAATGAGCTTACAGTATCTTGAAGTCTAGCAGTGGTATACTTGGGTTTGGATTTCATTTTATTAATTATGGGATCCCAAGCAGATGGCAGCACCCATCCATCTTCTCTATTGAAATTAGGATGTTTTTTTAATTTCAATAGCCTCGCGAATCATCCTTGGGAGGAATCGGTGTTCTTTTGCGAGGATTTGTGGTCTATCAAATCTAATGTAATGGCGGGGACGATCTTGAACATGTTCACAAACTGCAGACTTCCCGATACGTCGGTGCTTCACGTCAGCTATATGTTCTTTAACGCGGGTTTTAATAGATATTTTTGTTTATTTATTATTTTTTCTGTACACAGTATGACCAATAGTGTTATTAGGATTTCGGATGACTAAAACATCTAGGAAAGCTAAAGTACTGTTTGCCTCTAACTTCATTGTGAATTGTGTTTTAGGGTTTATGGAATTAAGGTGGTTTAAAAATGCAGTTACTTTGTCAGATGGTAAAATTGTGAAAGTATCGTCTACGTATCGCTTGTAGAATCTTGGATTTACAGGAGCAGTAAGAAGGGCTTTCTCCTCAACGTCCTCCATGAATATGTCGGCGACTACGGGAGATACAGGTGAGCCCATTGCCACTCCGTCTACTTGCATGTAGAACTCTTCTTTCCACAATAAATAGCCAGATGTGAGGCAGTGTTTGAGTAATACTGCATATTCTGTAGGCATGTTGTTATCTTCTAGCTTTCTAGTAACAATTGAGATGCATTTTTCAATAGGTAGGCATGTGAATAGTGACTGAACATCAAAATTGACCATAGTTTCATTGTCAGCGAGATGTAGGTCTATTATCTCACTAACAAAATGGTATGAATCCTTTGTGTGTGCTCTGGTATGTCCTCTTAGTGGTGATAGTATTTTTGCCAAGTGTTGAGCCAACTTTTAATTTGGTGAATCGATCTGGCATACTATAGGACGTAGTGGAGCGTTTGGTTTGTGTATTTTCGGTAACCCATACAACCTCGGTGGTTTGGCACATGATGGTATTGTCGAATTCACGTCGAGATCTAATTTTTTGGAGTATTTCTTTATTAAATCAGTAGTTGTTTTAAGTGTATTAGTTGTAGGGTCTATTTTGACCTTTTTGTATGTACTTACGTTCGATAAAAGTTGTTGTATTTTGAAATTATACTCTGACATGTCCATTTTTACCGTAGCATTTCCTTTATCCGCGCGGAGAATCGTGAGCTCTGGTTTGTTGCGTAAGTTGTACAACGCTTTAAATTCGTCTTTGGGGAGATTTAGTTTCGGCGCAAAACTTCGACGTAACAAGGACGAAATGTCTTGACTTATAGCCTCTAAATCGTCTTTACCGATATTATTCTTAAACAGACAATCCTCAACACTACAGATAGTTTCCTCGTACGGGATTTTTTGCGGCGTTATAGCAAAATTCAAGCCTTTCGACAATACTCTTATTGTAGGTTCGTCCAGTGTTTCTTTTGACTAATTATAGACCGTGCGTTATTTATTGTTTGCGTCTGTGGTCAACGGTTGTTGCGTTTCGTTTCTACGTTGGCATGGATGTTTGGCATTTGATTTGATAGTTAATTTTTGGTATTTTTCTATTTGTTTGTCTTTGCATTCATTATATTTCGATATTTCGCGTTCGTTTAAAGTTTCAATGCAATTATTAAAATCAAATGTCATTAAAACTGTCTTTAATTCACTGGATAAATTGTCTATGGTATTACTTATGATTTGTAAATCGAACCGTTTTTGCTGAATCACCGTTCGTAACAACTTTTTACTTGCCTGATTTAAGATCTTAGCGTGTACACGCCCCTAGCTGCCACAACCAAGGATGACGGGATTAGAGCCCATGAGTAATCCCATCGACGAGCAGCAGAGGGACGGAGCCAGAATATGGCCACGTGGAATTCCTTAATTACAATAAACAATATGGGAGAAAGCTAGAAACACGTAGTACTTACCATTATCCGAAGCTAACTTCGCACCAAGGCTTGGGCAACCCGTGAGTATGTGTAATAGTGGATGGCGAGTAGTTTACAGTGACGTTTGAAGATGTGGGGCTTTGGCAAGCATAGGCGACCAGCAGTGGCCGAGTTCCAGGCTGCTCCAAAATGCTGCACCGCTTCAGACTGCTTCGGCGCCGGACCACTTCTTCGTTCCTCACGATGACAGTCCATTAACTCTATCGTACTATTAACTAACTTACAGAAGCCACTAACTCTCGTTTGTTACAAAACCTAACACAAAATGAATAGGGAGTGTCCGGATCAAAGGTCACTACCGTTTCGCGTAGCAACAGTTATTTCTAGAATATCAAAGGCCGCACTAGCTAATATTGTCTAATGCACTTATACAGATTCTGAGTTGGACACAATGAGTCCCTGGGAAGCTCTCCAGCAAGGATTGCGCGTCACAAATCCTAGACAGAATATTTACTATCCGCGTCTAATTATTCCGAGTTCCCTAACAAAATTGACAGTGTGCTGACGTTAGCACCGCTGACAGACGACTTTGCGCTTGAGCGTTTTACGCACGACCGAATGTCAAACCGGTATGGCACCGGGCCGCGCGCCCTCTGACGTCAATTCCGAAAACAGCGTTTGGCGCGAACAAATCCCTGTCCCGGACATAAGGATTTAGGTCCGCGAGCAAACCGGTCAGCGGGACAAGGTCGCGACGGTAAGTTGCAAGACCGAATCTTCAACCAAACTAGGCTACCTTAGGCACCCCATCAGATCTTGCAACCCTAACCAACGCCTCAAAAGATAGCCCCAATGTGGCAAGCCGGAGGGTCAGCCTCCACTGGATGCCCCTCCTGGGCATAGCAGCACTTTAACAAGTCCTGTACTGGGCAGAAGTCCGACGACCTCTTTCAAACACCTATCTGTGCCCCTATGATTAGTTTTGCAATCCGACCGGATCAGGTTTGCAAACAGCGACGCTACAAGAAGCGGCCCAGAGTGGCCTCCTAAGCTTCAGTGCAGAGCGCACCCACAAATTCCACATAAACGTCGTCTGTGGAGAGCCGAACGAAACGCACAGATAGTCCCTAGTATGAATTTTCAAACAAGTAGGCATAGCCAGGCCATCCACCATATAGAGAAATAAGTTAAGCATGTTTTTGGCATGGTTTTTACATTACTTGAAATAATATGCCCAATGCTCCCTCTGTTTTCTTTGTTGGTGTGACATTAGTACATGTGCACAGTGCAGTAAAAAGTTCAATTTGACAAAACCGCACTTACACAGCGCTGTACATGCGAGCTCGAGATAAAAAATTCATTTGCATTGAAGTTGGCGCTATCTAGGTCTGCTTTACAAAATACAATCATATTTTTAACTGCTCAAAAAAGAAGGAGTTTTTTTATTCGTCCATCACGCTTGTTTATGTTTATATTAAATAGAGCATTTAGTTTGCCACAAAATTCACGTAAAAGCAAAAAAATATCACTGTCTTACCTATTCAAGGCTCTATGGTAAAACGAAAGTATGTTGTAATCCCCAGTTTTAATTAGAAGTTAATAAGAATGTAATTTTATTGTATCTCTAACTCTATCTGGCTTTATTAAATGAGTGATATTAAATTTATATTATAAAATTTCTTCGTTAATCCTATTAAAATATAAAAACGAATTTAAGTGAGTCAAGTTCAATTACTAAAATTATTTAAAATTAACAACTTGTTTTTTTTTTTTTTATAAAACGGAAGTGACAAATGTACTTATAGTCAACCAGATGGTAAGTGACTACTGCAGTGTATGGAGCCCTACAGCCAACTTCATACAAGTAGTATGCTATGTCGCCTCCACCCGACGTAGAACACCCTGACTGCTGAGAGGAACAGCGTCAAAAGGGCACATTGTCTGGTGCTGCGGACGCAAACCTGTCTGGCAAAAGATGTGATAATAGCAAATGGTCGCATCAATGGCAGAAGCTACTTAAGTAGACGTCTGTATCATTTATAACACCATACACGTCGATGTTTTAACTTGTAGAGAATAATTAAATATTATTAACTAGACATACTGACAATCTAATCGAATTATATGACTTACAATAATAAATCAACAAAATAATTAAATAAGTTAAAATATTTCTGATTGCTTGTCGACGAAAGATGAAACTTGCCTAATGGAAGAATACAAAGACACACTTATAAGTAAATACACTTATACGTAAAATGAAATCTATCTTACAAATAAAACTCTTCAAATAAATATTCCTATTGTAAAATGTATCATTAATAACTTAACATTTTTGATTATTATGTTTGTACTTAGTGAAAATTACAAACATGAAATAATTTCCTCACGAAAATTTCTTGGAGTCAAAAGAACAAAAAACATTCATGAATTTCTTTGCAATATAGTTTATGCGTCGCAAGGAAACGTAAATGAATAACAGCCGTTGTTCTTGGATTTGGAACCGGCTTCTATTAATATTCAAGCATATTAAGTTGGTTTCCCAAGAATGGGAAGAAAATATTAAGTTTATTTACTTACAACCTCGTCGGCTTGGACAGTTTACGAAATAATTTCTGTGGTCACGTTTCTTGCTTTGTGCTCATCCAGCGAATTTTTTTACGTGGTAGACCCATGCTGCAGCTATATTAGTAGTATAGTTGTAGCACGAATGGGTCGGCTCGACCGGGGAAGGACCACGCTCTCACAAAATACTGTCCGTGCCCATGTTTGACGTCTTTGGAATTCCTTGCCTGATGATATCAAAAGCATTGTTTATTGGCATATAAATATATATTATGAAATGTGTTAATTATGTAAATGTGCGAATATATATATATATATACCTAGTCAGGTCATAAGTATTGTCACACAGTAAAAACTTTTCTTTTAGAATGCTGGCCACAAAAAAGTTTATTGAATTCGAATTTCGTAATCGTTCATGAAAATAAAACTGTATACTTTTTAGAATTTTACTCATTTTTAAATATGGAGTGGACGCTTAAAGAAGACCGTGTTGCAGTTATTGCGTTGCATCGTTGCGGTTACGCGCCAATTCAAATTTTTGTAATACTGAAAAATTTGAATATAAGTAAAAGACTCGTTTATCGTACCATCAAACGATACAATGAAGACTCTAGTGTAGATGACAGGTCAAGAAGTGGTCGCCCTCGGTCTGTTCGACTCCAGCAGTGATAAAAGCTGTGAAGGCGCGAATTCAAAGAACTCCCAAACGTAAGCAGAAACTGTTGGCCCTTCAGATGGGGTTAAGCAGAACCACGGTGAAACGGGTGTTAAATGAAGACTTAGGGCTTCGGGCATATCGAAGAAAAACAGGACATTGTTTGAATGCTCGTCTAATGGACCTGAGACTGAAGAGATGCCGCGCTTTGTTGATGCGATACGCGGGAAAAAAATTTTGGGAAATTCTTTTTTCGGATGAAAAAAATTTTACCGTAGAAGAGAGCTACAACAAACAAAATGATAAGGTGTACGCACACAGTAGTGAAGAAGCGAGCAACCGTATTCCGCGTGTCCAACGAGGTCATTTTCCATCCTCGATCATGGTATGGTTGGGAGTTTCTTATTGGGCTTAGCAGAGGTACATTTATGTGAGAAAGGTTTAAAAATGAATGCAGTTGTGTATCAAAATACAGTCCTGACAAACCTTGTGGAACCTGTTTCTCATACCATGTTCAATAACAGGCACTGGGTATTCCAACAAGATTCGGCACCAGCTCATAGAGCGAAGAGCACACAAGACTTGCTGGCGGCGCGTGAAATCGACTTCATCCGGCACGAAGACTGGCCCTCCTCCAGTCCAGATTTGAATCCGTTAGATTACAAGATATGGCAACACTTGGAGAAAAAGGCGTGCTCAAAGCCTCATCCCAGTATGGAGTCACTCAAGACATCCTTGATTAAGGCAGCTGCCGATATTGACATGGACCTCGTTCGTACTGCGATAGACGACTGGCCGCGCAGATTGAAGGCCTGTATTCAAAATCACGGAGGTCATTTTGAATAAACTTTAGTGTCATAAGAATCTATGTTTTGTTAAGTTCATTTTTGTTTATAAATGGTTACATAATGAATGAACTTGTTTCAATTATTTTATATTAAACATGTGACAGAATTTATGACTTGACTAGGTATATATATATATATATATATATATATATATATATATATATATATATTCTTTTCCATTAATTGCCACACCTACGACAAACTCTCACCACTCCATGGGGTGACAGGTAGAGAATGCCTTTAGGCATTATGTCCACCCTTTGTATCTTTTTTTTTTCTAAAGGGACGCAATAAGGTTTTAAATAAATAAATAAATATTTCGATTGTTACTTAGCATGGTACACCACGTGCAGGTGATTGTGGTTTTTGGACAAATAGTTATTACTACGATCTATGATTGTATTTTATATTTCTCCAGCCAGTCATTGTTATAAATTTAACTCAAGCTCAAGAAATGAGAGGAGACCTGTGCCCAGCATTGGAATCTATATATATAGGTTGTAACTTTAACTTTTAACTTTAAATACACGCAATACGTTCAAGAGTGAAGTAATATAATATACATAATATACGTTGTGTGTGTAATAAATAAGATAAATTTCTCGGGAAATTAAATGTAGGTACTTGGTGGGATATAATGAGGACTAAGATGGAATGCTTCTTTGCCAGTAAAAGGGGTCTCCGGTTCTTTACACTCACCATAGGAAACACAGCAGCGTTAAGCTGCTATTTTACGCTGGTTTTCTGTGAGAGCGTGGTCCTTCCCCGGTCGAGCCGACCCATTCGTGCTACAACTATACTACTAATATAGCTGCAGCATGGCTCTACTACGTAATAAAAGTGGCTTGGTGCATGTTTTTGCCTTTTTACTGGAAAAGAGACGTTCCATCTTAGTCTTCAGGGGTTCTTCAACACATCTGCATTTTGAATCCAAATTAGGGTTTGGGTCCCGGGACGTGTCGTGTCTCGAAGTCCCGGGACTTTCGGATCGAGACGAGACAAGATTGTGGAAATCGTTATGTAATCATTTTTATTTTCAAATAGTTGAAGGAGCCTAGCGTCATGTGTTAGTTTAATGAATAATTACTTGCTCTACTACGTAACTACTGAGTACACTACATAATAAATGAAACAAATATGTGATTATGAGAATTAACAATAAGATTGTGAACTATTATTAGATACTAGAAATATTAGATAATAGTAAACTTGAGTCATCTAATATCAAAGGCGGCAATATCCATTTCGTTGAATTTTGTGTTCTCTCTCGTTTCTATTTCTACTCGTTTTTATTACTTATCAATCAGTCGCTGGTTTTTATAAAAATATAATATACTGAATGGCACTTTACGTAAAACTTCAACAAAATAAACAATCATGCAATTAAAAAAAACAAGCATTATTATCCTTCGGTAAACTTCAGAAAATCAAGTACTCTTAAACTATAGACATCTTTCCTCCACTTGCAATTCACAAGTAACTTCTTGTGATGCATCTTCCTCTTCTTCTAGGCTTGATATTTGTGATAAAACACTTCTATAAAAATCAAATCCCTCCTCATTTTCCCATTCATTTCCAAAATGAGTGGTTAATAGTTTTTTTACGTCTACCAATTTTGCAGGTTTGATTCTCACAATGTTTTGAGTAATCACTTCAGGGTTCAAATCAGAGGCCTTTTTATTTTTACGAGTTATTTTCTTCAATACACCCAAATTATTAGTATAGTGCACTTCTCCTTGAATTACAACATTACCAATTTCTTTTGACCGCTGTATTAAAAATCTTTTGCAATGTTTAAATTGGAAGTGCCAAGAGCCGACATCCTTTATAACTGAACTCATTCCACTCTTAAAGTTTAGGACTTCACAATCAGAACCCATACGAACTATTGTGCTATAAGTGCCTATAATCTCAAGGTATTCCTCCGGTCTTAATATACACTCCAACTTTCTCACATCCTTTTCCACATGAGCAAATACGCGGTCCGGTGGAATGAAAGAGTGTCCTACGATAGGAAAAACTATTTCAATTCTTTGCACGTGATCAGGTGCCGAACTACTTAACCACTTCGAACACATCGCTATCATTATCGAGTTTTTATTTTGCCCCGGACATCCATCTGCTATCAATCTGATCGTACTTATATCTGTCAAATTCGTGTTCATCAGTCTGTGATATACTATGGAAGCTATTGCATTAGCTCCTTTGGCATATTGGTCTTCGGTCCAACAGTAGGCGAATACATTTTGTGTTGTCAGAGGAGTCTTTGATGAACCTTCTACTATAGTACAGTTATATAGATAAAGCTGTCTGGAATAATAAGTTATCTGATCAGGTGTTTTTGGTAATGGTAGATTTTTTTCACAATCAAATGAGAATGTTTTTAAATTGGGTCTTTCTTCTCTCACTAAATTAAAAAATGCTTTAGCTTTAAGTTTGTGAACCCTATGTTCTACCATAAGTCGTTGCTTTTGTGCCTCATCTGATTCTCTTTTAATTTTTTCTAGAAGTAGAATACATGTCGAGCATACATCTGTTCTAGGACTGCCAAAACCGAGGTTATAGTTGTTATTGAAAATTTTTCTGAACAGACCTTTTTTTACTTTTAAATTTGCTTCAAGATTTGGCTGTTTGTTGTACATTTTCCACATTTTGTTAATTGAAAGTTCTGCAGGTAAATATCTCCGTTCAGAATGTCCCCTACAGTAATGTGCTTCGTCAATGTGAAACATATTTATAAAAAGCATTACAGCATTTTTTTCTCTGTGAATAAATGGGACTTGTGGTCACCGCCTCTTTTTTCTTTTACTGCTTGTCCACCCGATGCACTATTGAATAAAACTGATTTAAAAAAAAATTCATGCTAATAAAATCAAGTATCAAATCTGTGCCATCTGTGTGTACTTACCGCTGCCGTTTAGCTATGTTTTGTTTCCAGTTTTCAGGATGAGCCGTACGTTTTCTGGTCTTCCCCGATGTACTCGGCGATGCTAGACACTCCATAATTACAATTTTAACCAAAGTTTTTAGAAAAAAATACAATATTCATTAGAAAACAATAAAAACACTAACACTATTTCACGAGCATTAACAACCTCAACGCTTAGGAAATTCTGCGCTCTGATTGGTCCACATGCATGTTGCCATCATTGATTTGAACGGTACAGGATAATGCCGGGTTTGTTACGAGCTCCAAACTTTGAGCTCCATTTTCTATGGGATAATGCCGTAATTGATGCGTAATGTAGATTTCCTTACAAAACTACGTCCACAGACAATAAAACTACATTCATAGTTAAATTTTGACTTTGAGTGGATATTGCCGCCTTTGTTATTATATGACTCACTTATTAACCCTTATGTGAGTGACAAATAAAACACCTTTAACAGAGTGACGAGGTACCCGGGTACCTTCATACAGTGTATACGTAATGTAAATAATCAAGGTCTACTTTTGTGTTACACATACTTTGAATATTATTACTTTAGCTAAGCTAAACAGTTGGCAACCTGTGGTGATAAAAGCGGAGGAGAGGTGGAGTGCGGTACATGGTTATCGGCGCGCAAGAAACACTGAATCCATTCAGTGCATCGTGCTTGACATATGACTATATACGTTTGTTTCTATTGTACGAGCATATTTGTATTATGTGAGTTTATATTTATTTCATTATGAATATTGGAGCGAGTACTTCTCAACAAAGATCACGTGTTCGAAGATATAATTCAACAGAATTACAAGAGATATTAGCAGAATCTTCTAGTGACGAAGGTGAGTTTGTTGCTTCTGATAATGAACATGATTATATTCTTTTAGTTGAAGAGGGTAGATTTGAGATTTCGGATGTTGAGCCAGAAGCTGAAGTCGAAAATGAGATTGATTCTTATGATTCCGATGCGAGTTTAAAAGGGAAATCGCTTGAAAATATTCTTATCGCAAAAGATGTAATGCGGTGGTGGCCTGAAACACTTCCCAGAACACAAACTAGTAGCAGAAATATTATTCGTCAACGGGGCGGGGCTGCATCGTTCGGCAAACTTTACAATCAAATGGAAATATTCAAAAATATATTGTCCAATGAAATGTGTGTCATAATCTTGAGGGAAACTAATCGGAAAGGGACAAAGGTTACTTAAGCATACAATAATAAACTGATGGAAAATTACCCTGATATTAGCAAGCGACCGAAAAAAAAATATTCAAACCATTCACAGAACAAGAATTGGATGCATTTTTTGGTATTCTAATTTTTAGTGGGGTACATAGATCTAATAAAGAGCATTTGACTGAACTGTGGAAATCCAGTCACCTAACATTATTTTGGGCTGCAATGTCCCATGATAGATTCAAAATGCTGCTACGCTTCATAAGGTTTGATAATGATATAACGCGCTCTGAACGTTTGTTAGCTGATAAAGCCGCTGCTATACGAGATATTTGGACTATGTTCATTTCAAATTTGAATAAAAACTACAAGCTTCGTGAATGTATTACCGTTGACGAACAGCTATATGGATATCGTGGGCGGACTCACTTTACTCAATACATGCCATCAAAACCTGAAAAGTATGGCATAAAAATATTCTGGGCTTGTGATGCAAATAATTCCTACCCCCTAAATAGACAAATATATACGGGAAAGTCAAGTGTTGGCATACGTCAAACAAATGTAGGAGAATGCACTGTATTAGATCTCGTGGCTAAATATAAAAATTTAGGGCTGAATGTAACTATGGATAATTTTTTTACGTCGCTTCAACTGGCTCATTCCTTGAATTTGTGGAATATGACACTAGTTGGAACGGTAAGAAAAAATAAACGGTTTCTTCCTGCAAATATGCAAGCACACAAGGAGAGGGCTGTTTATTCTTCTAATTTCGCATTTAGCAAAGAAGCAACTGTGTGCTCTTACGTACCTAAAAAGAATAAAGCAGTAATAATGTTGTCATCAATGCACATGTCACCAATTATTGAAAGTAATAAGGAAACTGCCAAGCCAGAAATATTTTTATATTATAATAAAACCAAAAGTGGATTGGAGAACATGGATAAGCTGTTAGCAGAATATACTGTAAAATGCAGAACAAATCGGTGGTCTTTAGCACTTTTTTACAATATCATTGACATTGCAGTTTTGGCAGCATATATTATTTACATGGAACATAACCCACAATTGATCTCGAGTGAAAAACGTAGAAAAATAGACTGTGTGGTAAAAATATAGAAGAGAGATCAAAAAATTGCATTGTAACATCAAAATTACATGTGAGATCTGCAATGCAGGACGTGCTTGGCCGAGAACTTAGGCCGTCAATTTCTTTTGGATCTGCAACTTCTATAAGTCAAACTAGACGAGATTCTACAGGGCGTGTTGCAGTCGTCGGAAGTAGTTTCTTGTGCAGGGAACTCAAACGCAAGCAAATAAAAACTCGAAAAGCTTGCACTAAGTGCAGAAGACCAGTTTGTGATGAACATGCCGTAACTCGTACAACATGTAACATCTGCTTCGAGAGCTGTAATTAATACTGTATGAACAAAGAATTTGTAATTTTTATAGAAATAAAATACTTCGACAAATGTCTTTTTATTTAATTTTCGTATGAAATTTAAAATACTTTCCTCATAGTCACACAAAACACAAAGAGGTACCCGGGTACCTCGTTACTCGATTGTGAGTTCAAAATATGTTTTGGTTTCCACAAAACATTGTAACTACTATTTACAATGTTTTGTGGAAACCAAAACATATTATATATATATATATATATATATATATATATATATATATATATATATATATATATATATATATATATATATATACTTGGTCAAAACATTAAAAAATATGTAATTTATAAATAGTTAAGAGCTCTCAGGAAGTCACAGCTACATATAGGGCGTAAAACATACTTTTTTTAGAGTTTGAAAATGCCAAAGGCACCCGAGTACCTCGTCACTCACATAAGGGTTAACAATTAGTAGGATTTTTAACTAAGATCTTTTCATAACTATAAGATTAAACTGTTTAGACGTGCATCTGTGTGTGACTAAAAGAAATAAACAAAGCAATTGTTAAGACTGAAATTAACGTTAAAGTTATTTAATTTTCTGTTCAATTGTTTAATAAATGTTGCTAAAAAACTTGAGGCTTACCATCTTAAAAAAAAAAAAACAAAAAGGCTTTTTCTTAAATGTCACAAAGTCCCAGACACGTCATCGTTGGAGCCACATGCAAGTGTGAGTAACGATCCAAGAGCGAGTCTTATCCGACACTATTCCGACGATATCCCGGACGTCAGTCTGAGCGAGATTAGAATGCCTCTCCAGCACCTTAAAAACAGTAAGGCCCCAGGCGAGGATGGAATTATAGCAGAGCTTCTGAAAGCGGGTGGAAGACCGGTGCTTAAAGTCCTTCAGAAGCTCTTTAATTCCGTCCTCCATGGTGGCGTTACACCGGAGGCGTGGAGCAGATGTGCGGTGGTCTGACTGTCACCTTTCTTGTTCCTCAAGAAAGGTGACAACGCGCTCTTGAAGAAATACAGACCGATTTCCCTTCTGAGCCGCGTCTACGTGCTGTTTTCGAGAGTCATTACGAATCGTCTCGCGCGCAGACTTGACGACTTCCAGCCTCCCGAACAAGCCGGTTTCCGAAAGGGCTTTAGCGCCATAGACCACATACATACCATTCGGCAAGTTGTACAGAAGTCCGAGGAGTACAATTTGCCACTATGTCTGGCGTATGTGGACTATGAGAAAGCCTTTGATTCCGTCGAAAGTTGGGCGGTGCTGCAGTCCCTTCAGCGGTGCCAAGTTGACTGTCGATATATCGAAGTACTGAAGTGCTTGTACAGTAGGGCTACGATGGCTATCCGAGTACAGAACCAGAGTATGAAACCTATCCAATTGCAGAGAGGTGTAAGACAGGGTGACGTCATATCCCCGAAACTCTTCACCGCTGCATTGGAAGACGTTTTCAAGCTTCTGGACTGGAAAGGATACGGTATTAACATCAATGGCGAGTACATCACTCACCTTCGATTTGCCGACGATATAGTCCTTATGGCAGAATCGCTGGAGGATCTAAGCACCATGCTCAATGACCTCAATAGTGTCTCCCAACGGATAGGTCCTAAGATGAACATGGACAAAACAAAGATCATGTTCAATGTCCATGTCACACCTATGCCGGTATTTGTTGGGAGCACTAAGCTCGAAGTTGTTGACGAGTATGTTTACCTGGGACAAATAGTCCGACTAGATAAGTCCAACTTCGACCGAGAGGTCAATCGACGGATTCAACTCGGCTGGGCAGCGTTCGGGAAACTACGACACATCTTCTCATCAGACATTCCTCAAAACCTTAAAATGAAATTGTACTACCAGTGCGTGTTGCCAGTGATGACTTACGGATCTGAGACTTGGTCCTTCACTGCTGGCCCTATGAGGAAGCTCAAGGTCGCTCAGCGAGCTATGGAGAGGGCTATGCTCGGAGTTTCTCTGCGTGATAAATTTAGAAATGAGGATATCTGCAGTAGAACCAGAGTGACTGACATAGCCCAACGGATTAGTAAGCTGAAGTGGCAGTGGTCCGGCCATATAGCTCGAAGAACCGACAACCGATGGGGAAGAAAGGTTCTTGAGTGGCAGCCTCGTACCGGTAGGCGAAGTGTAGGGCGACCCCCAACGAGATGGAGTGACGACCTGGTAAGACATGCAGGAAGTCGATGGATGCAGGTGGCTCAGGACCGTGCTCTGTGGCATTCCTTGGGGGAGGCCTATGTTCAGCAGTGGACTTGTGGAAGGCTGTAATGATGATGATTATGTATATATGTGTTTGTGTGTGTGTATGTATAATAAGTAGTATGAAGTAAATAATTGTATGTATGTATTTATATATATATATATATATATATATATATATATATATATATATATGTGTGTGTGTGTATATATACTGTATTTATTTTGTAGACATAGATATTATTTACTTAGCTGTTTGCACTTTGCACACACAATATTTTCTCTGCTTAGCCTTAGGATGTAGACTGGTAGAGAATGCCCTGTTGCATTAAGTCCGCCTTTTTGTACCTACTTGGTGTACAAATAAAGCATATAAATAAATAAATAATAAATAGATATATTTTCTTTTGTGCCGCTAATATGGTGATAGCAACGAGAAGACAACAAGTTAAAAAAGTTACAGCCTACATACACGTCCCACTGCTGGGCACAGGCCTCCTCTCATTTCTGAGAGGGTTTTAGAGCAAGGAAAGGTCCGCCGCGCTGCCCCAATTCGTGTTGGCGAACTACACATGTCGTCGAAATATATATTTTTTTCTTATTTGTCAGACATGCAGGTTTCCTCACGATGTTTTCCTTCACCGCCGAGCACGTTGTAAATCAGGACTTAAAATTGCAAATAACAATTTCATTGGTGCCGCCGGGGATCGAACCCGGTTTCGCGTTCGCGTACGAAACTTACAGCGAGCGCTATCCATCTGAGCTACCACGGCTCTTATAGTTTATATCTTTGCCATAAAAAAATAATGTAATAAAATATTTTGTATTCATAAGCGCTATTTTGAAATCCGTCCCTACATTATCACTCAACTCAATTTAATACGTAGGAGTCCTAACCATTTTTATACCCTTGTCCCACTCGAAACACATACTCGTACATGTACTATCATGCACATAAAGTAACACGTTTAACATTTAAAATACTTTGTGTTTTTCATGAAATTGTGTAGCGAGCATTTTTGTATAAAATAGTACTTAAATTTTCCTATACCAGATGTTTATGATATGGGATTCGCTTTGTTTTAATAAAAACGTTTCCTTGAGGTCTGTCTTGTGTGAATGTTACAGTTGTCAGCAATTTCGGATTATTTTAAATAATTATACTTTAATAACAATATTAAAATTGTTACAAAAATAAACTGCTATTTGGCAACGACTCAAAGAATGCATCATTTTATTTTATATGTACGAGTTCGCCAGTTGACTAAGAAAGCCAGGGTATTCAATATACACAAATACTGATGACAAATGCTGTGTTTCGTATGGCAAATATAGAGAAATTGAAGTTGAATTCTGAGCTTTGTCACAAATAACTGGAAAAATATGAGATATAACTAATTTAAAATTAAAAATTTTATACAACCGACTTCAATATAAATTAATAAGAATTACTCAAAAACTATTAGCCAGACCTTAATCAAATTTATATAGGAGCATAAGAGAAAAACCAGTTTTAAAATGAAAAAAAATCATCGAATTTGGTTCACCCAGAAAAAAGTGATGAGGTAACACACTTAAAAAAATACGTACAGTCAAAATGAGTACCGTCTTCTTTTTGAAGTCAGTAGAAAAATTTTCTCTACAATAGTCGTAATGTTTTAGAATATTGTAGTGTGGTTTGAAGACCACACTATGTTACCAATTCATTACGCTTTGAAGGTGTTCAAAAATTTATTCTCTGGCATTTTTTAGCATTTTCTTTCGGCAAAGCAAAAAAAAAACTACGGCCGTATAAATAAATAGCATCGTTTTTATTTGGAAACCAGAGATAGTCAAAGAAAGTATAATGATGCAGTCTTTGTACATAAACTCTTTAGGTCTGCACTTAATTGCCATAGTTTAATGGAACTTTTAAAATTTCGTTTACCTTCGAGTTTACGTCGCAGTTCTATTGCACCACTTAGTCCATCATTAAGAACTGTCTTGGAAAGGAATTTACTTTATGCCAGATTATGTAATATAAGGTATGGGAAAAAGTTTCTTCTTATTTTATATTCAAAGTCAAGACGTTATTTTTCATAGTTTAATTACATATAATTATAATATAAATACATCAACAAAATTTGGGGATATTTTATATTTCATCAAATAACTAAAAATCTATGAAGAATTTTCTGATATAAGTAGTAAATAGAAGAATGATAGGTTATTTTATGGTCTTTAATTTAAAAAAAAAGCTTCTTAATTTTTTTGGTCTAAATAAAAATATTAAATATAATATAATCTCCTATAAAAAAATATGCAGTTTGCCACATAATTCACGTAAAAGCAATAAATTATCACTCTCTTACCTATTCAAGTCTACATGGTAAAATAAAATAAATTCATTTTTGAATCTTTGAATCTTTGAAAATAAATTAAGAGAAATCTTATAGCGAAAGTATGTCGTAATCCCCAGTTTCAATTCAAAGTTAATAAGAATGTCATTTTATTGTCACTAAATCATGATCTGTATTAATTAAATAAGTGATTTTAACTTCATATTACAGAATTTCTTAATTAATCCTATTAAAATATAAAAACGAATTCAAGTGCATCAAGTTCACTTACTAAATTATTTATAATTAAAAACCTGATGATTTAATAAAACTGAAGTTACAAATGAACTTATAGTCAACCAGATGGTTAATGGCTACGGTAGTCTACGGATTCCTACAGCCAACTTCAAACAAGTAGTATGCTATGTGGTCTCCACCCGACGTAGAGCACCCTGACTGCTGAGAGGAGCAGCGTCAACAGGGCGCATTGTCTAGTGCTGCGGACGCAAACATGTCTGGCAAAACACATGATAATAGCAAATAGTCGCAACAACGGCAGATGCTACATGTCATTGAGTTATATGTACTACGTAGTACATTATAACTCAATGACGTATGTAGACGTTTGTATCACTTAGAACGCCATACACATCGATGTTTTAACTTGTAGATAAAAATAAAATAATATATACAAGGCATACTGATAACCTAATCAAATTATATGGCCAACAATCATAAATTAACAAAATAATTTAATAAGTTAAAATATTTCTGATTGCTTGCCGACGAAAGACGAAACTTGCCTAATGGAAGAATACAAAGACACACTTATAAGTAAATACACTTATACGTAAAATGAAATCTTTCTTAGAAATAAAACTCTTCGAATAAATGTACCCATTATAGAATTTATCATTAATAACTTAACATTTTGATTATTATATTTGTACTTAGTGAAAATTACAAACACAAAATAATTTCCTCACGAAAATTTCTTGGAGTCACTCCAAGTTAAGAACAAAGAATAATTCTTGAATTTTTTTCCGATATAGTTTATGCGTCGCAAAGAAACGTAAATGAATTACAACCGTTGTTCTTAGATTTGGACCCAGCTTCTATTAATATTCAAGCATATTAAGTTGGTTTCTCAAGAAATGGAAGAAAATATTAAGTTTATTTACTTATAACCTCGTCGGCTTGTACAGTTTACGAAATAATTTCTGTTGTCACGTTTCTTGCTTTGGGCTCATCTAGCGAATTATTTTACGTAGTAGAGCCATGCTGCAGCTATATTAGTAGTATAGTTGTAGCACGAATGGGTCGGCTCAACCGGGGAAGGACCACGCTCTTACATAATACCGTCAGTGCCGATGTTTCGATCGTTACTACACCACGTGCAAGTGGTTGTGGTTTTTGGACAAATAGTTATTACTACAATCTATGATTGTATTTTATATTTCTCCAGCCAGTCATTGTTATAAATTTAACTCAAGCTCAAGAAATGAGAGGAGGCCTGTGCCCAGCATTGGAACCTATTTATAGGTTGTAACTTTAACTTTTAACTTTAAATACACGCGCGCAATACTTTCAAGAGTGAAGTAAAACAAGTGACATGTAGCATATACGTTGCGTGTGTAATAACTAAAGATAAATTTCTCGGGAAATTAAATGTAGGTACTTCGTGGGATATAATGAACAATACATCTCCTGTGTGTGTAGATTAGGGCAATGTTACGCACATAAATCTACTACTAAATAGATCCACTTTGCATCTCGTAAACCCGGGCATATCTCATATTTTAAGTTTTACTGTGCTCACTATGGTCACGTAGCTTACTGACAAATTAACACGTCTAATATTATAGTTAATTAAAGTTCTATTCCATTACAAAGTACAATATAAGCGAAAATAATAAGCGAAATAAATGATGGGACGGTGGTAATTCATATAATCTTACCTAATTTAATTTACTTAAAAATGGGGGATTTCTGTTACAGTGATTGTGTCTATAATAGATGCAATTGCACCCCAACTTGCCATTATTTTCAATGATATAATGGAATCTGGTGTGTCTCCTGATTTAATGAAACATGGTAAAGCTATACCTTTATTTAAATCTGGATCCCACTAATTTTAGACGTATTTCTGTACTGCCAACGCTCAGTGAAATTTTTCAAAAAATGATTCTAGATCAAATGTTATTTTTTGTTATGTAAATAACATGCTCCATAACAATCAGTTTCGATTTACAAGGGTTCGCTCGACAACTGATGCCGGTGTTGAGTAATCAAACATATTTTCTGTGCATGGGAAAATTCGGAAGATGCTGTGGGTATATTTTGTGATCTTTCCAAGGCTTTCGACTGTGTTCACCATGAGACATTAATCAGGAAGCTACATCATTATAGTGTAAAAACATAGCGCTTAAACTTATTCTGTCATATTTAAATAATAGAACGCAAACGGTTGTTATTAATGAATGCAGTTATTCCGGACCGATAGTATCTAAGGGTGTTCCTCAGTGCTCAGGTCTTGGTCCCTTTCTGTTCTAAGTTTATATTAATGACTTACCTTACTTGTTAGGAAATAACCATGATATAGTATAATTTGCTGATGATACTTCGTAGATTTTGCGACTTGCAATTATTGAAATATGACGAAGAGAATAATGCTATATCAAAGTTAGTACACTGGTTTAACGTCAATAATTTGTTTTTGAACGGTAATATCAGTGTGCTTTAAATGGGAAGGATCTGGGCCTTGTTAAATCAACTGTTTTTCGCGGTATTACAGTTGACGCGAATCTTAAATGGGCCCTCATATATCTAAACTAGCTAGCAAACATAGTTCTGCAGCATATGCTGTATAAAACGTTAGATACCTTACATGTTTTGAAACAGCTAGATTAGTTTATTTTAGTTATTTTTATAGCATATTGTCATATGGAATCTTGGAATGGGGTAATGCGACTAATATTGAAACTATGTTTTGCTAAAGAGGGTCATAAGAGCAATTGATAACCTAGGTCGAAACGAATCCCTTATAGAAAATTTTAAAGAAATAAATATATTAACTTTGATCTTTTAATATATTTATTTCTTGCTGGTTCTTCCCAGGACAGAGGTTTTTTAGTGAACCAGTGGTAAACGTAAAAATGACTTTCAATATGTATTATGTACTGTAATCCATTGAATAAAAATGATTCTATTCTTTTCTTACATATTATGTAAGTAAATTAAATTAGGTAAGATTTGGAGTGCGGGGCGTGATGCTCACCCGGGAAGGGAAGGAAGAGTGGATAAAATTTAACTTCGATCTAAAGTACGTATTATGCCGATAGATAAAAGTACTCCATTAATTTTACCAAATTTTCTATACATTTCTATGTAAAACGCTTGAACTAGGTGTCCTTGTCGTGTTGCGCGGCTTAGATACTTGATATACGCGGGTGAAACCGCGGAGCACAGCTAGTGATACAAATCATTAGAGGCAAATCATAAGTAAAATTGATCAAACTTTGTCTCTAAATAAGCTCTGTTTATATTTTTTCTCATTGTATATGACGGCACCTGCACCGTTGTAGATGCGGTGGCGTCGGTCTAGCAAGACAGAATTCTTGTAAACGACACGTGTACCGCACACCTGCGGCATCGCACCTGCGTTACCGCCCGTCCTGCTTGTATAAAACGGACTGAGCGGCCGCCGTTAGGACAGTCTTGGCTCTGACGTGGAACGGTACACTTGTCGTATTCCGTTACTAGTTTATCCTCGACTCATTGGATAATTAATTCGTGTAAACGAATTAATTATTATTCCTAACTACAAAATTAGTCTCTGTACTATACTCAATTACCCTTCCTACATCAGAAGTGGGATAAAGTCCCCATTTTTGCCCACATACAATCTTCGAATAGTATGAGGATTATTACATTTGTGAAAGACTATAATGCATTCTGCATTGATGATTCTATTTTTATGTTAAATACCGTAATGAAATTTGCTGTCCTACTTACGATATTGTCGTATCATTAAAGTGTAGAGAAAAGATAAAGTGAAATTATTTAAGTCAAAAGTTAAATCTTTTTATTCAATTTATAATAGAAAGTACCCGCAAGTAATTTCATTATTTCTTAACGTACCCAAATATGATAAAAAATGTCGAAAGAAATGTTGGAGATATTCTGAATGAGTTATAGTTTGCATTCAGTGGAAGTTTAACTTGCTCAAGTAATGTTATAATTTGATACACGAGGTGTGATTTACATGGCCTAGTTTTAAAGTTCAAAATGTTTAAACGATGTACCGAAAAAAAGAACATTATTACTTTAACGTGCTATGACTTAAAACACTAAGTAGTATTTTTGTGATCTAATGTGATGATAAGTGTTACAGTTTACTCCGAGCATTACGTAGTCGACAAACTTGGAATGGTTTAGTGGAAAGCGCGGAGCTGTAGCGCTCGCTTTTGAGTATGCTGTCGGCTTATGACGTCGCGGACTTATTATTTGTCGCTGCTACTGATCACCATTAGATACATGAGGAAAGTAAATTTATCCTAAACATTGGCTCAGAAACTATTTTGTAAGAATGAGTGTTTACATTTTTAATTGGTTGCGAAAAATGCCGGAAAACCGAAGTATAACTGATGAAAGTGAAGTAGAGCCAATTGGTTCTGACATTGAAGAGAGTATTTAAGTTTACATGAGGATCGGACCATACCAGAGGTTGTCGTGTAGCCGCAGCTCAGTATTTAGTGCCCTAGAAAGGCGAATGGTGTACCAAGAGTAGTGCTGCATTTCTTGAAACCATGTTCGACTGAGTATTTTTAATGTTTTCTTTTATGTGTTACAGTAGCACGTGTGATGTGATTACAAGTGCGTGAGTGTGTGCCTTGCTGGTCGTAACGGACTGCCAGGTCCAGCTGTAACATGGCCTGGTTTCAGCAGATGCGTATGCGCGTATACGCAGGCGCCATCCCGGAGCGCGCGTATGCTGTACATGGCGATGCCTCGGAAGTCGTGTACTCTGTATGCGTGGGAGTCACACTGTGTGCGCGGAAGTCGTATGCTGTGTGCACGGTAATGTTTTCTGAACATGTATTAGGCTCTGTCCTGGCAGGCGCTGTCCTGGTTCACGTTTTTAATGTGGTTCACGTAGTTAACGTGGGATCTCGCAAGTTCAAGTAAGAGTATGTGTCAGATACTTCGTATGAAGACTTATGTTTACTTGTGAAAGCGAAGTGCTTTATTATAGTCCAAGGTATAAGAAAGAATTTCTGTTTTAGGGCCTCGTATGTGTGATAGATGAGAGAACAGGCAACTGTGTATGTTGTCCTTATAGTTAACAATTTGTTTTTCACGCAGATCATGATGACTACAACCCCGACGATGCTTGTAAACCCTCAGGTGCTCCTGCTGCTCTCGTTTTGTTGTAATTTGATAGTTCATGCGAAACATGATTATCATCAGTTATATTTTGAAATTCAAAACGTTTAAGGGTTGTACTACAATAAAGGATTAACTTTAACACGCTATGGATTGAAAATAATAAGTGACATTTTTGTGTTCTAATGTGTTGATCAGTGTTGCAGTTTGCTCCGAATACTGTGTGGTCGACAAGATTGAGGTTTGATGTCAACAGATTCGTAGAAGTCTCTCTACAACAATGATCAATGAGGAAGTTGTTGTGACGGCTAATCGAATATGGTCAGGTACGGCCGAGCGCTAGTAAGGTTGAGCCTACACCGCTACAGTCTGTAACTTATCGGCAGATCTTACGGCAAGACAATTCAAGCGGCCGCCGAACACATGGTCCTTTGGTGCTGTAAATGAATGTCTGAGGCTTGGTCGGCATTCGTAGATTATGCGCAGTTGCCTCCTTCCCTTTGAAATATGTGATGGTATTTGTCTCTACACATAGTTTCCCTTTTTTGCAATGTTTTCAAATGGCATACAGTTGCCGTTTCTTAAGAGAATCTTGGAATTCCATGGTTCGCAATACATTTATCTCCATTTCTCTTAATTTTTAATTTTGCAAAGCAGTGCGACGATTCGCTAGCGCCATTACGGCGCGACGGCTTGCTAGCGCGAATGTGGCACGAACGCAGCAGAACGGAAAGTTGGAGTGCGTTTGCCTGGAGGTGGCCATATCAGCGCGTCCATGACTTAAATGAAGTCTGGGATGGTCGACGGTTGTAATATTTAACAAGAGTTAATATCTGTTAGCAGGTGGTGATACCTGATAGACCGTATGCTGTTCACTGTCAACCGCACGAGGAGGTGCGACAGTCAGAGGTAGCCGTGTCTGTGCATCTAGAAAATACTAGAGACGTTGCAACACTCTAGCGAAGTAATTATTCTAGTGCAGGAAAGGAACATGAAGTTGCAGGGAGGCTGGTCTGTGCTGCACTGGGATATGTGTCGTGTTGCTATTGGTTTACATACTTGGGTGTTATCGTGTCACTACGTCCCTCACGATACACTTTTGTGTGATTGTGACGGGGACATGTTTGCGGTATGATTGGTCTGTAACTGTTCTATACTGAATTGAAAAAAAAAAAGAGAGTAAGAAAAAAAATGTGGTTCTTACTATCATTGCAGGGCGTTTGCCGGTCCATTGATATAGCTACAGGGAATAGTGATTCCGGACTAGCATAAATAGTACTGAACAAAAGAGATTAAGAAAAAAGAATAGTTCTTACGATCATTGCAGGGCTTTGTGCCGGTCCAGTGATATAGCTATAGGGAATAGTGATTCCGGACTAGCGAAAACAGTACTTGAAAAAAAAAAAAAGAGAAAATAGAAAAAGCTACAGACTAATCATTCCGATCTAGCATAAAGTTGATAAAAGTTTTGTAGGGCTTAGTGCCGGAACAAAACTGATTATCACTAGAGTCTGAAGGGTCAGTATAGACCGGACCAGACGCTGTTTTGTCAGGATAATCGAACGATGTTTTACAGATTACAGTTGTTACAGATAACTAAAATTGTAATGGAGCGCGTGCGAGGACGCACGCATGTCAGTATGGCCGTGACGGCACCTGCACCGTTGTAGATGCGGTGGCGTCGGTCTAGCAAGACAGAATTCTTGTAAACGACACGTGTACCGCACACCTGCGGCATCGCACCTGCGTTACCGCCCGTCCTGCTTGTATAAAACGGACTGAGCGGCCGCCGTTAGGACAGTCTTGGCTCTGACGTGGAACGGTACACTTGTCGTATTCCGTTACTAGTTTATCCTCGACTCATTGGATAATTAATTCGTGTAAACGAATTAATTATTATTCCTAACTACAAAATTAGTCTCTGTACTATACTCAATTACCCTTCCTACATATACAATTACTGCATATACATTATATATTATGTGCCTACAAATACATCAAAATTAATTAAAAAGTAGATCATGAGTAAATTATGGTTTGTTCCAGAGCAAGAACCCGTAGACCGAGGACAGTTCCAAAATGGTTTAAAGTGACAAGTAAAGGTGCGAAACTAGACTTTCGATTTAATTATTTGAGCTCAATTCGTAACGATGCAATGGTTTTGAAATTTTATATTTATACTTCTAATGTTTTAATAACAGGTAAATGTTAAAATGACCAATACTTAATTTAATACGAACTCATAGACGAGTACCTTCCCTTGTGATTTTGCTTGCGAGTAAATATTTATGTAGTAAAATTACCCCACCCTACATTACGTACCAGTTCATTGTCAAATTTTATATTTAATAAAAACACCTGGTAAAATCATTGTTCGTTACAAACATTTCAAATACCAAGAAACAATTACTTGCACGATGAAACCCTGCACCAGTTCGATATCAACGCGTTACTTCGACGGTCAATTTATGCGCATCGTTTGACATAATATTTGCATTTAATCCAAACATGATTTTAGTACTGAAAGCTTTTCTGTGAACTATAAGGAAATTTAGTAAACTCTTATTTTTGAGTTTTATAGCAAAAGAATACCTTTAACCTACGAGCATGTATTCGTAAATATATAGATATGAAAGTAGTGAGAGATGTGTGTCAGGATGACAAACGGACTACTTCGTTAATTGGAGATTTTTCTCTTTCTCAACAGTTCCCTTCCACACATGAGCCACATTGGAGGATTGATTGATCGCAGTATCAAACGGTTTGTACCTCAGAGACAAATTCCCATTGGAATAATTTATATGTGGGGCATGTATATGCGTTGAGCCACACTGCATTATATTAAGTAAATGAAAGCGAGTTCAACATTGATAAATCGTACACGAAAGCGGGTGGATTTGAGAATAGTTACCACATATGATAATCGCGGTTTTATTAACCATGTGTTTTGAAGGGCTCTTGTTTCCAAAAATGTTCCCTCGATTTTAGAGCCTTGTGCATATTTAATGGCGATGGCAGGAGACCCAACGATATGACTTTCGTTTTTTATGAGGGAGGCAAGTTCTAGTGGGGGATGTTACGTGTGTAGATGTTTTGGAAACCTCTCATCTTAGTAGATAGTATATAATTTGTGCCGTTTGGTGTAGAAAGTATCGTCCAAAGTTTTACGACTGGTCGATATCATTAGAGACAAGAGAGCAGGCTCGTTTCTCACCCAAAGGTCTAGTTTAGGGTCTGTGGCACTATACTTCGGGTTTTAGAAACATTTATTTATTTAATTTTTATCTTAATTTATTTTTATAAATATTTCATTTTATGTAAAAGTTGGTTTACAATCTCATTGAAATGTAAAATATAAAATTGAATACCGATATCATATTATTAAAACTTGGTTATATAAAATGTTAATGGCGGCGTCCTCATCTCTGTGGAAGCTTATTAGTCACTCGGATGTGAGTCTCTCTTGTTATCGGGTGGATTTGTTTTATTCGTCATTCTTTGTGACGCTTTGTGAAGCATGATTTTTACGCTACTTCCTATCGCCGGTCTGGAAATTATAACACGTCTAGCGTAAACGACATTTTCTATGACACATTTAGATATGGAACAATTATTTACAGGACATACAATAACTTACTACATGCAAGATTTGAATCTGCGGCCCTCAGCGCCAAAACTCAATAACTGCACCACGAGACGTCGCAGCCGCCAAAACCATTTTGATAATGATATTTATGGATATAATTAATCTTTTTGTTTCTTTTTGCACAAAATATTTAAGTAAGGAACTCGCCAACGTTGTACACTTCGTCAGACGGGATTATTATTAGGTGCTTATCATCTCGTTCCTTAAACGTTTTGAAAACTTACTTTTATTACATTAGAAATATGCTATTACTGTTACAACATATATAATCCCACGGCTAAACATCTCCCTATCCTATAAATTGCCTGATTATTCAGCTTATGCCTTTTATTCGAAATAACCTAATAATCATCTATTTACTGGGGCCTCTCTTATAGCTTGCTAGCCTATATTAGAGAGCCTAATAAATCTCATTCATCAAAAAATATGTGATGAGAAAATCTCCTTAATAATACGGCGAACGAGAGTTAATGATGTTGAACCTAATAAATAATACAACTCGTGTCAGAGTCGTTTTATTTATTACTAGCACCGTAAATAACTAAAGGAATACAATATTTTGTTTGTATAATAAAAGAAAATCCACATTTGTAACCTGTAAATAATACATACTAATAACTACCAGGTAAGCATTTTACTGTGTGACTCAATATGCTTTGTGATAGGGATGAATTATGGGGCGGTGAAACGAAGAGCGCAGCATTCAAGGCAAGTGTACTCTACAGTTGACTGAGTTATATTCCTAATCTATTTCGGCGATACTGACACACATGCGCACAGGACATGGCACTGTTAGCGATCAAATTGGTGCATTAACTGTTTTACTTAAACTTTTTTAGTCTAGGCATATATACGAGTAGTTAGGTTTTCGACTGTGAGGTCTAAGCAAGAATGCTTAATTGCTTACTCTTTCTTCTAATTCTTTATCAGCCTTTATTAAGTCCACATCTGCTAAAATGCTTTTTCAAGATGGCATGTCTGCCTGCCCAGCGTGACGTCATCATCATCATGACTGTCCTTCATAAGTTCACTGCTTTACACAGGCCTCCCTAAGGAATGACATAAAACATTGTCCTGAGCCATCTGCAGCTATCGACTTTCTACGTATCTCACCAGGCCATCACTTCATTTAGAGGAGGGCCACTCTACGTTTCGCTTACCAATACAAGGCTCCCACTCTGGTACCTTTCTTACCCAATGGCTGTCTGTTCTTGGAGCTATATGGCGGGCCCAGCATCAGATTAACTGACATAGAGCAATGAATCATTAAGGTGAAATGTAAGTAATTACCACATGATATTTATAACACTCAACAGTTTGATTGCCAAAGTTATCTTGACGTCTTGTCTTTAAACTGACTCAATGATCTAAAAAGACACTAATCTATAAATAAACGGACGAAAAATGAACCTAAAAAAGAATTGGGCAAATTATATATTTGTATTGTGACTGTGAAAGTGATCGCAATAACGTCAACCACAATTTGATGCCGAATTTCTTTTACCGACAATTGGTTCATATAAAACAGATAAAAGATTGCCCCATATAAGCGAAGTCCATGACTAGTTAATACTGTGGTATTGGTATTTGTCTAACATTTCTTAAGTACGTAGTAAACTCATTACATTGTTTTTTAAACAACGTATTCGAAAGAAAGTGTTGAAGTATATAACTAAACAGTCACAAACAATCTGTAGTTTCGTTGTTGTTGATTCCTTTTAGAATTAGCAATTAAAATATCATAATTATTACAAAACGAAATAAGTTTTTAAGTGAGATTTCACGGTGGTCGCTGCCGCGGCGTATGAAAAGCCACTGCCTCATGTCATCCCGTGGATGTTGTAAGATGCGACACAGGGAAATGAAACACCAAATGGGCAGCATCGTCTCCCTGATAACAGCTCTAGTGAAAATGCGGTTGCCAAGCCGGCTGCCCAACGTGGTAACTATGGCAAATATCCTTCCTATGAGGTAGTCTAATGTCCGCATGGCATGTGTTCAGCAGCAGACTTTTGACAGATAGTCATGAATGAATAAAATAAATGGAACTCATTTAAAATCCACAGTCTTGATCTGAACTTCATATAGGCATACTGCAGAAAAGAACTTGGCTCAATCTATTTTATGATGTTGGAGTAACTTCTTACTCTTATCTACACAACAAAAAAATTATAGTCAAGCAAACAAAATCCCTAATCCCTTCATCCCTAATCCATTATAAGTTCACATTTTCCAACACAAATTTTATTTGCAAAAGTTTATATCAATTAGAATGTCATCTGAATAGTTATTAACAATTTCATCTCTTATTTTCCACCCTTAGTAATTTAATTTTTCCCCAAGTTTATTGGAATAACCTCTGAAGTAATAACCTATTTAATAAAAAGTATTTTCAAAATTGTTTCACATTTGGCGAACGTGTATTTTCAAGATGTTGGCTCTGTTAGCATATGCGGCGCTCTCAGGTTCTATAATATATTACTATAAGCCAATAGTGCGATTAGCGCCCTACTGGCTTCCTAGGATATACAGGCTTTCGTCTCAATGAAGTTGAAGTGTAAGAACTGAAGTGTATGAAGTTGATTCGAACTCAACTACACCAGTAGTAAGAAATTAGAGCGAATCAAATAACCGCCATACAACCCCAGCTCTCATGTCGTAAAATTAAAGAAATTCTATTGTTTACATGTAAAATTATTAAAATAAATGTCGCGCAGCAAACTATTTCTGAAGTAAATTACAGTAAATTGGCAGTTCTACAATTGCACCATCATTTAAGGTTGGCTATGCATAAAGAACAAGTATAATAAACGCTAAACTACAGCTGGTAAGTTATTTCATTTAGAATCAGAATAAAATAACCATTTAATAATTTCCTTTGTTCCCTTCGTCTATATTAAATGTCGACTGATAAATGAAAAATAAAAGTAATAAGTACATTGCGTAATAATTGAAGCTGTATAAAATTGTCCATAATTATAACAAAATATTTTTCATTTGTTAAATATATTTTTATCTGAAATTGTTAATTACAACATTAAGTGCTGATTTACCACGTGCTCTACGGTGAAAGAAAACATCGTGAGGAGACCTGCATGTCTTGGAAATTAAAATTAAATATTTCAAAGACATGTGAACAAACCACGTGGTGGTTGGTTTACATATCATTTTGTACGCGTTGATGCAATGCGACGGATTTTTCTTAGTTCTAAAACCTTCTCAGAAATGAGACGAGGCCTGTACCCCAGGAGTAAGACATAGCAGGCTGCAACGTCTGTATCTAAATTCATAAATCTTCTCCTTCTTCTTCAGCCCTTAGAAGTCAAGTCCACGGGTGTTGATAAGTTTTGTTTTAATTGCCACGCTTGACAGGTAGATGCACGATCGCAGTTTCGCAGTACAGAGCACACGGCAGAGCAAACGCCTCACAGCTGTGATGCTGCTGTCTGCCGCTGGTCTGCATATTTTGCGTCTGGTCTAAACGAGACAGTATACCGCTATCTATCACATACATATACTTATTGCGTGTTTGCTTTATAATTTAAAGAATAAATACATTTAAAGTTATTTTAAAGTTGGCAAAAAATTACTTTGCGTACATCCGCTCGATAAAATAAAATGATGTGTCTTACCTAATATGAAGAGCACCTCCCGCCCTCCCTCAATTGCGCGCACTATCCCCGTCACCACTAATCCCAACACCACTACTCCCAACACCACTACACTAAGAAAGACACACCCCTGACGACAATACGACACGTGTTTCGCCTCTACACGATGCATCCTCAGGTGATATAGACTCTACGGTGGCTAACCGCTAAGTGAGCGGCGAGCCAAAACAACTGTTATCTATACAGACCGCTGACGCAACCAACTGTAAAACAACTGTAGAGACGAAACACGTGTCGTATTGTCGTTAGTGGTGTGTCTTTCTTAGTGTAGTGGTTTTGGGAGTAGTGGTGCTGGGATTAGTGGGGACGGGGATAGTGCAAGCAATTGAGGGAGGGCGGGTGGTGCTCTTCAAACTACGTAAGACACATTGTTTTATTTTATCGAGCGGATAAACGCAAAGTAATTTTTTGCCAACTTTAATATAATGGACTTCCGCAAAGTAACGCCTGATTCTATTAATTATTTAAAGTTATTATCAGATATTAAGAGCTTCGGCGACGAGTGGCGAATATTAGCGCAGAATTCTACAACCATTATCATTCACAGACGAACTCGCTCTAGCTAAGTTTAACTTAATCTATCTATACCAATACAATAAAGCGGAAGAGTTTTCTTGTTTTTTTGTTTGTTTAAACGCGCTAATCTCTAGAACTACCAGTCCGATTTGAAAAATTCTCTTTGTATATTATAGCCACATTCATGTGAAATAGTATATGCTATCTAAGATTAAGCTATATTACTCAACTAGCCTTAAATATGGATATTTGTTAAGCAAGTCAGAAGAAAAAGCACTCCCAAAATGATTTATCCGCGTACGCTGGTGTTATCGTTAGGGTTACGTAAATACAATGTTCTAGAGAAATATAGACCTTTACTCCGCTTAAAAAAAAGTCTGCGATACCATGTGTCTATTTCTTATACATAAGCCATAATTTGGTATTTTGTGACAAAAAAATATTGAAAATTTAAAAGTGATATATGAGCGTTATTATTAGGCATGGCCTATTTATCCTTACGAACGAAAGTTACTTCATCATCAAGACAATTTTATGAAGATAAACTTTGTTCCTTATACCATGTTATTTGGACGCATAGGTTAAGAGATCATGTAAAATTAAAATAAATCAATACTTGGCTGGGCGCGCGAACGACGCTTAAACCTTAGCCGTTATAAAATGCTTGAACTAGGTCATGTCGCGCACCTCGGACACGTGATGACGCGGGTGAAACCGCGGGGCACAGCTAGTTCATTTATAAAATGGATATAATAAAATATCAGGCAGATATTTTGTTGTTTGGAAGTAGGTAGTTAATTACCTATTTACTAAATATATTGTAATGCACGCCGTGTGTCGGTTGACTTTGAGAATACCGTCCCATTTCGTACTGTATGAGTCAACAGCAGGATACGGATGAAAAATACACAGGGCGGATAGTTGCTATAGTTGTTACGCTTGGCAAGCGGGTAAAATAGAAAACCGCAGTTTATTATTTTTAGCCGTTGTTAGGAAGAACTGCCGCCCTTCTCCTGGTTTGTTTCCCTCTGTTGTCTCTTACGACATCCACGGGATGATAATGGATAGTGAATATTCGGGTTATACAATATATAGATATATTTTTAAAACAAATGTTTGTTATTTTTCCACCTTTTTGAGTGGCTTAAAGAATATCACAAATTCAAAGTCGTCTAAATAGTTATATTAAAAAACTTCATCAAAAAAAAGAAAAACATACAATCAAATTGAAATCCTCCTCCTTTTATTGAAGTCGGATAAAACATTACACTGGCGACGGGGAACGTGCATAGGCTTTTTTGTTATTTATTATCTAGGGCTAAATTACTTAGTATCAGAATTGGAGTAAAAAACAACTGGAATTTATGAGAAGAAAATGTTGTAGCTAAGCAATTTCCGTCAATAAAAGCGAGAGAGAATTTTAATAAAAGCTCTCTCGGAGGATGACTAGGTCTCGTCTTTTTGCTCCTGTTGCTGGCACTTCCGATAATGTTACTTAAAACCGTACAAATATTTCATTGTATACATATTAATATCGAGGACACCAAAGACTAGAGAATAGGGCATAAATTGATTTGCCTTGCCAACTCACACGAACTATGCATACAAATTATATAGAGCCGACAAATTTCCGGCGCGTTAGCAAAAGTAAATATTGTTTCGAGTTATCTTGGCGAATCTCATAATTGAAGTGTCTGTCTGTAATATCAAAATAGCTGCTTTCTATTAAGCTCAATGGGTTATTTGCATGCTATTAAATCATGGAAATAATCATTTTAATAAAAAATTGTCTATCCTCCTGTCTCTCCGGACTAATCTGGATCATCATTTAATTATAGATTATGAGCCCCATTCATTTTGTATCGAGTTTAAGTACTGCGAAATTACGTGCAAATTCTTAAAATTTTGTTCTACTCACATCATAATAAGCAAATAACGGTGTTTGTTTCTGTAGTTCTCTTTTCGTGTTTATACAGTGAACCTAAATCTATTTGGGTTCTGCTTTTGCCATGATGACTGCATCTGATGACTGAATCTAAATGACAGGGTGAGAAATAGTGTGATAAGAGAAAAGTGTGGTTTGCTAATGACGTTGTGACTAGGATTAAGAAATAAATGCTTCGGTGGTTTGGTTGTGTAGAAAGAATGAACAAAAAAAGAGTTACAAAGCAAATTCATGTTTCAGAAGTGAACGGCAGAGTCAGGAAGGGACGCCCTAGACGAAGATTTATCGACCAAATGGGCGATACGTTGAAAATGGGCCAGATTAGGAGTCTCTGTCTACCCCTCTGGGTGACAGGCGTGAGTGTTTGTGTGTGACTGCACCTTCTGTATCTCTTATCAGGTCGTCACTACATCTAGTGAAAGGCCGCCCCACATTTCGCTTGCTGGTACGAGAATGCCACTCGAGAACCTTCCTTCGGTTCAGACGCATCGTGACAAAAAAACTCATTAAAAATCTATGCTTCCAACTCCTAGCAGCCCTAATATCCTTATTTTTTTGTATTTTACGGTTTTGTGGCGCTGAAAGAGAATCTATCACACCATTTTGTCCCTGTCGTTAGAAATGATTATGGTAAATGCCAAAAAAAAACACTTATATATGACCTCCCATAGATTGCAGTGTACTAATTTATACAGAGTATATATCTAAATTATCATAACTATCGTCATAAGGTGCTATCATTTTATTTTGAATGCATCAGTGAGAAAATACAAATCAGTAATTACGTGCAGCATTGTTTTGAGAGCACAGATTGTATCTTTGTATTGTATCCTTTTTAGAAAACACAACAGATAGCAAGCAGGTACATGTTTCTCATAGTAGTATCTCACTTTATCGAGTAAAGACCTTTCTAGTAAGAAATGCAGGAAGTCGATAGATGCAAGTGGTTAGGCAACGTTCATGGTGACATTCTTTGGGGGATGCTCTATGTTTAGCGGTGTACTTGATATATGATAATAATGACGTAATGAAAATAATTGAGAGAGAAATGGGAAGAATATTAAAACACTAGCTGTGCCCCGCGGTTTCACCCGCATCATTACGAGTCCGAGGTGCGCGACATGACCTAGTTCAAGCATTTTATAACGGTTAGGGTTTAAGCGTCGTTCGCGCGCCCAGCCAAGTATTGATTTATTTTAATGTTACATTATCTCTTAAACTATGCGTCCAAATAACATGGTATAAGGAACAAAGTTTATGTTCATAAAGTTGTCTTGATGATGAAGTAACTTTCGTTCGTAAGGATAAGTAGGCCATGCCTAATAATAACGCTCATAAATCACTTTTAAATTTTCAATATTTTTTGTCACAAAATACCAAATTATGCCTTATGTATAAGAAATAGACATATGATATCGCGGACTTTTTTTAGACGGAGTAAAGGTCTTTATTTTTCTAGAACATTGTATTTACGTATCCCTAACGATAACGCCAGCGTACGCGGATAAATCATTTCGGGAGTGCTTTTTCTTCTGACTTGCTTAACAAATATCCATATTTAAGGCTAGCTGAGTAATATATCTTAATGCTAGATAGCCTATACTATTCCACATGAATGTGGCTATAATATACAAAAAGAATTTTTCAAATCGGACTGGTAGTTCCAGAGATTAGCGCGTTTAAACAAACAAAAAAACAAAAAAACTCTTCCGCTTTATTATATTAAATAAGTTTAGATTATCCATATAATATATAGCTAATATATTTTTCGATATTTACACGAATATGGCATTATCATGCCTGAAACGGCCTTAAAATTCTTAGAATATTAAGCGTGTAAAAAAATCTCTGTTTCCTTTGAAAATATGAGTATTTTTTCTGTTGAAAGCTTTTATAAAACATATTTCGGGAATACTCAAAGTGGGATAAGGCATGAGTCACAAAAAATATACTACAAACAAGGTGTCAAGGTTCAGATCGCTAAAATGAAGCAGCGTCTGAAGTTATGGTCGGATAATATTATTCTTGAAAAGCCTCAGACTACAGAGCTTCCGTGTTTAATTTTGGAGCACTGTAGTAGTTACGTTTTCGTTATTTTATTGTTATCTAAATGTAGTTAAGAACCATTTAATAATACTTTTATAATTTATCAGCTTTTAAGTTTAAAAATTGAAAATATTTGCAACTTGCAACTTTACAAGGCGCAGGTTCAGCCTCATATGGAATACTGTTCCCATCTCTGGGCAGGAGCTCCCCAGTGCCAGCTCCTTCCACTTGACCGCTTCCAGCGCAGAGCGGTTCGAATCGTCGACGACCGAGTTCTTCCGATCGGCTTGACTCACTAGCAGTGCGTAAAGAGATCTCTTTGCGTATTTTATCGCATCTATCATGGGGAGTGCTCTGAGGAATTGTTCGGACTAATTCCAGCCGCTCAATTTCACCATCGGACATCGCGACAAAACTCGCGATAACGTCCATACCATCTGGATGATTAGCGGTCCACCACTGTGCGATTTAGAAGAAGTTTTCTCCCTCGCACAACTTACTTGTGAAATCGATTACCACCAGCGATTTTTCCGGACCGATACAACTAAGGAAACTTCAAGAAAAAAACCTACTCCTTTTTAAATGGCCGGCAACACATCTGCAATTCCTCTGGTGTTGCGGTTGTTCATGGGCGGCGGTAGTCACTTATCATCACGTGAGCCGCATGCTTTTTTGCTGCCTCTCCAATAAAATAAATTTAGAAATTAATAAAAACTACAGCATTATTTTTTACATTTTTTACAAAGGACCTCTTACTTATCGATTTTGAAGGAATGTGGGTGATTCTAATCTCCTAACGACGTTATCCCGTAAGATGGCTTCACGTTATTACAATCATATATCTCCTTTCCAATACTGCAATCTGACAAGATGCAGCCAAAAACTTTAATTTTAAACCCAATGTCTTAACAAAATGCAAATATGGAAATAAATTAAATTGAACACTTAAAAAACTCCCGTAACAAAAATAGCTGATGATCCTTAACCCTCGGTTGGTCGCGCTTTTAAACTTACGCGGTTGGTCGCGTGGGGTCTTGTGGGACCCCAAAATTTAACAGCGTAGAAAACATCTTACAATTATTATTTTCTTATTTATTTTATCATATAATTGTTTATATATATTACTTGAATAAAAAGACTATAATTTATTAGAAAATAAATGTTTATTAACTCCTTGAAACTTAAAATTAGAAAATAGGAACAATATTTTTAGTGTTTTACATGACTTAGAGAAAAAAAAAATTATTTCTTGTAATAAAAAAAAAACAATCGTGTTAACCTTTTTTTTGGTATTTTAAGGCATTATTTAACAATATAAAAAGAAATGTAAGTATATCCAACAAAAAAAAATATACTTTTGCGTTTCAAATTCACACTAATTTTCCGTTTGAACACAGTCAGTACATACTGATTTTGAATGTATTGGACATATATTTCCCTTACAAAAGTGGCAGATAGTTTTAAATTTTCTATCTGTTCCCCTGGTGCAGTGAATACATCGTTTCCTCGTAGGTACGAAACCAGTATCTTCGTGAGGAACATCCACGGGACGAGGTACGAATCGCAGAATAAGCTGTTTCAATTCGCGTGGCAAAGTTGATATAGTGGCCCGCGATTCCAACTGAGGACGACATAGTTCGAATGCTAGCGTTTTCAAGAATAACTTGCGACCTATTCGGTTGTTAGGATTTACGGTATCCAATATTATGTGGGCATTTACCGCTCCAACATCGAGCATTGTAAAGAACAACCTCAACGGCCATCGGTAGCAAACGCGTGCAACAGTGTAAGTTCCGATAAGTTTATCCACCACGTCCACTCCACCTTTCGTTTTATTATAAAAAATTATGATTTCTGGAATCTTTTTCTCGGATGTCTCATCTATTATACCCTCATTGTGCATAGTTGAAAGTAGTAACACTGTTTTATCCTTTTTTGGGCAGTATGAGAGCAAAGTCTCTGTCGGTTTATATCCAAACGCTGTGGAATGTACTTGCAAGCCTTTTCGCTTGAATTCACTTGGAATTTCTGGTTTATTTTTTCTCAATGTACCCACTACTGTCAAATTATGATTTGTCAATAGGTCCTCAGCTAATGGAACACTAGTAAACCAGTTATCCATAGTCACATTTCGTCCTGTACCTGATATTGGTTCAATCATTCGTTTGACAAGAGCTTTTGTTGAAGTATCTTGAAAGTAGGGACCTTCTGGCTGTTTTCCGACATATATTTCTAAGTTTTTTGTGTAGAATGTCATGGCATCCACTAGAGAAAACACTTTATGCCATATTTAGCTGGTTTGCTTGGCATATATTGGCGAAATCCACACGAGCCTCTAAAGCTCTCCAACATTTCATCTATAGTAACATATTCAGTGTTCTTGTAATTTGTCTGGCAATTTTTTACAAATTGCTCAAATATCTCTCTTATTGGCGCCAGTTTGTCAACGGCTTTGCGTTGTTCCTGTGTATGAATATTATCGAATCGGAGGACTCTTAATAAAAAAAGAAAACGTTGCTTGGACATACTAGCACGGCATTTATCTAACCCCGTACCATCAGCCATCCAAATATCATCAATCAAAGCATGTGACGATTTATGAATACCAATCAGATACATAATACCAATCAACGCTTTTAGCTCAATGATATTGGTCTCCTCACAGTCACGCTGCCTCTCGTAATTTGTCTGCATAGATGCTATCTTTATATTCGTGCACTCCACAATATGCTGCAACATATCAACGTCCAAAAACAAAAGCCAAGATTCAAAGGGGTTACTCACCGCCCGAGCTGTACCCTGTGGGCCTGGTTGCTCTGTAACTATATTCTGTCTCCTTGTTCTGATACCCTGTGTGTACGGTGTCTTCCTCCATTTGCAAATTGTTTTATAGTGGCCACTTTTATCTTTTTTTTTGACAAAATAAAAGTTATGTGATAACATGTGGATCAATGGCTCATTATCATCACTATCCGAACTATCTACATCCATTTGTTGGTCTTCGGACGATTCTGACACATGATCCTGGGTTTCTGGATCACCATCATCACATTCTTGCTCTGAATCCGTGTTGTGTTCGCTTGTTTCGTCCGAGTATATATGATTTCCATCTTCATCATACTCTCCACCAAGGATCTCCTCTTCCTCCTCCTCCAACCAGTGCAATATGCGTTCTTGTTGTCGAGCGTCCATTATAGTAACTAAAACGCCTAAAACAACACAAAAATCATCAAAACATCATGTGCTACAAGTAAATAAATAAATAAGTTCCAATCACTTTTTACTTACGCGGTTAGTCGCGTGGGGTCTTTCAAAGCCTACGCACAAAATAACCTTCCGTATCTCACGACGCCTGCGCGGGCACTGAACTTAGCAGCGATTAGCGGAAACTATAATCAAACTTAGGAGGGTACCTGGAATTTCAAGTTTATATGATAGTATTAACAATAAAATATTTGCATTTTAAAAATACCTAGGCTTTTAAAGACCCCACGCGACCAACCGAGGGTTAAACGCTAAAAATAGCTTTTCTTGAATGATAGCTAAGTACACTCGATCAAGTCACTACTAGTACATACTAAGGGTTCTCATACACCTAATCCTTCATCGGCCGAAGTTTGCTCGGGCGACGACGGCCGAACTCGGACGTTCGAATCAAACAGTTGTAAAAGAAAGAGAGCGCGTACACAAACACGACCGTCATCGTCCGATGACGTACGAAATCGACCGATCAACTGTAGAGTCCGTACTTGTTGGGATTTCTCGCCTGACTGCCGGCGTCTACAGTGCAATTTGAGTGTTTATACCTAGTTTAATTAATCATTCTGTCTTTAATCTGTTGTTTCTGTCAGTGTTGTTATCTACCTAAACGAATGTGGATATTGAAAAATTAATTGATTGTGTTTATAATAGACCAACCCTGTCGGATAAACATTCAAAAAATTACAATACTCGAGATGTTTCGAAACGGTTATGGGCTGAAGTTGCATCGAAAATAGATTTAGCGGTTCCAGACATTAAAAAAATTTGGAGCAACTTTTTTTTTTAATTTTAAATTAATGCGACATGAATTTTCTAAAAGATCATTCACGACATTTCTTCGAATTCCTCCATTTTAAAAACGCGTCTTCACTCTGTTTAGCAACACAATCAACTACAGAATACCGGCAACGTCCAATGTCGGCAAAAGTGACACTGTTGCAGTGTAAGCACGTACACGTCCGATCTACACGTCCGGTTAGTTCTGTTCTGTTCCGACAAAATCAGTTTTGGTGTACAAGTACCGTAACACTACTCAATCTTACACATTTCGTTTGTTAGAAAATAAGTGACGTCTGGTGGCTCTGAGATCTTCCACTATGACATTTATCCTTCGAAATATGAATGACATTTTGTAATATAAATTAATATTAGAGTATTAACATACCCATACACATGCATAGAGAGAACCTACAATTTTGCATCAATTGTATCAATATACTTATCTCGCTTTTTCTAATTTAATTTTCAAATAAGGCAAAAAGAAAAAATCTATCGAAACATGTTGCGTGTAATTTATGCGTGAAAACAGAAATGTATGTTGGTTACTATGTCAAATATTGTAGTAAGAACAAAAATGACATCCCTATTGTAGTATGGTATTATATGTGAGACATGTTTAGTTACAAGATATCAGATGTTAAGTCATAGACTAAATGAATTTATCGACAACATTTCTTTGTTTCGCTAATGGTACAATAATAGAGGCGTCTATGGAATGGAAAAACGGCAACAACCTTGTGAAAAAGAAGGAGAGAATAATTTATACGTAGTAGAACCATGCTGCAGCTATATTAGTAGTATATTTTTAGCACGAATGAGTCGGCTCGACCGGGGAAGCACTACGGTCTCACAGAATACCTGCGGGAAATAACAGCTTAACACTGCTATTTCGTACGATGAGTGTAGAGACCCGGAGACCATTTTTACTGGACAAGAGGCATTCCATCTTAGTCCTCACGGCTGACAATGCATCTGCATTTTGATTCTTTATTGAGGATAGATGTAGATGTCTATGGGTCACAGTAACCACTTACCATCAGGTGGACTTTGTGTTCGTTTGTCATCCTATCATATAAAAAAATATCTTATTTTGTACCATCAATATTACATTATGTTTTAGAATATTCTTAATGCTAGTAATTACACTGAATAATGCATGATAATGACATGCTTTTCACACAGAACAACTTTTGACATTTTTCCAAGACGTACGAAAGAAAAATCAAGCATATAATAACAAATGTTTACACGGCGGAGTTTTCGCCACCGGACCGGATTACCAATGATACATAAATTATTCGTCTGGTTAAAAATACCTTAACACGTCAATGAAACATATAACATAAGCAATGTTCAACATTCGCAACATATAAATATAATTAGTAATATGGACCAGGCCTAAATATTTGCCGTTGTTTACAACGCCTATGAAAATCTATAAAACATTATAATCAAAATAATTTTAAGCCGACATTACAAAGAAATAAAAATATCACATCCTCGTGTCATTGCTTCCAAAGTCGGGGTTTAACTATATAATTTAACTATACACTATATCTTAGCATCGAAATATAAAGTTGTTACGGGTATGTTCAAAATCAACAAATTATCGTTTCGTTATAAGCTATGATTATCTTTTAACTAATAGACGTTCAATTTCACGAGGAAGCGGGAAATTGAAATTCGGCTGGAACTGATTGCATGTTCACAGTTACGAGTCAGTTGGCATGTCTAGATTGGAATATGCAGATTGTACGCTGCGTTACGAAACGATCACACGTTATGCTTCTATAATTAGGATAAAAGAGGATCGCTCTCTTTGTTATACGAGTAACATAACAAATATTAGTATCTTTACAAACAAAACAATAATACACACCTTCAAACAGGTATACCATGGACGATAAATTTGTAATGTTCAACACGAACCGCGATCGCCTTTTCCAAAGTGACATTAGTCATACCCCACGCAATTTCGCGACGCTGCGGCATTTCACACACGCGCGTGTCTATATTAAAATGAAATACTGACTTCCTGGTATTAAAATATGAGTAAAAGTGAAAGGGGATTTTTAGTTGAGAATTCAGTCTAAGTAGATGAGCAGAGTCTGTGCGTTTATCTACTATAAAGGGAGATACAGGTGAGCCCATTGCCACTCCATCTACTTGCATGTAGAACTCTTCTTTCCACAATAAATAGCCAGATGTGAGGCAGTGTATGAGTAATACTGCATATTCTGTAGGCATGTTGTTATCTTCTAGCTTTCTAGTAACAATTGAGATGCAGTCTTCAATAGGTAGGCATGTGAATAGTGACTGAACATCAAAACTGACCATAGTTTCATTGTCAGCGAGATGTAGGTCTTTAATCTCACTAACAAATTGGTATGAATCCTTTGTGTGTGCTCTGGTATGTCCTCTTAGTGGTGACAGTATTTTCGCCAAGTGTTGAGCCAACTTATAAGTTGGTGAATCGATCTGGCTTACTATAGGACGTAGTGGAGCGTTTGGTTTGTGTATTTTCGGTAACCCATACAACCTCGGTGGTTTGGCACATGATGGTATTGTCGAATTCACGTCAAGATTTAATTTTTCGGAGTATTTCTTTATTAAATCAGTAGTTGTTTTGAGTGTATTAGTTGTAGGGTCTATTTTGACCTTTTTGTATGTACTTACGTCCGATAAAAGTTGTTGTATTTTGAAATTATACTCTGACGTGTCCATTATTACCGTAGCATTTCCTTTATCTGCGCGGAGAATCGTGAGCTCTGGTCTGTTACGTAAGTTGTACAACGCTTTAAATTCGTCTTTGGGCAGGTTTAATTTCGGCGCTGAACTTCGACGTAACAAGGACGAAATGTCTTGACGTATAGCCTCTAAATCCTCTTTACCGATATTATTCTTAAACAGACAATCCTCAACACTACAGATAATTTCCTCGTACGGGATTTTTTGCGGCGTTATAGCAAAATTTAAGCCTTTCGACAATACTCTTATTGTTGGTTCGTCCAGTGTTTCTTTTGACAAATTATAGACCGTGCGTTGTTTATTGTTTGCGTCTGTGGTCAACGGTTGTTGCGTTTCGTTTCTACGTTGACATGGATGTTTGGCATTTGATTTGATAGTTAATTTTTGGTATTTTTCTATTTGTTTGTCTTTGCATTCATTATATTTCGATATTTCGCGTTTGTTTAAAGTTTCAATGCAATTATTAAAATCAAATGTCGTTAAAACGGTCTTTAACTCACTGGACAAATTGTCTATGGTATTATTTATGATTTGTAAATCGAACCGTTTTTGCTGAATCACCGTTCGTAACAACTTTTTACTTGCCTGATTTAAGATCTTAGCGCTTCCTCGAATGTCCTTTTTAGTAGATATTTTGACGCACGTAGGAATGAGCTGGTGGTCGCGGCACCTTTTCAGAAAATTCAACGATGTTACATATCTTGCGCGCTTGGTCATGAGATCTTCTAATCGGCGAATTTTATTTGCAATTACCAGTCCGTACTGGTTTACATAATCGAAACGTCGGGAATATAAAAATAAGTTAAAAATAAGTTAATATACGCGATAAAATCCGTAAAATTAGTTTTATTTAAAAATGATTTTGTATGTTTACCTGGGACAAATAGTCCTACTAGGTAAGTCCAACTTCGACCGAGAGGTCAATCGACGGATTAAACTCGGCTGGGCAGCGTTCGGGAAATTGTGACACATATTTTTGTTAGGTAATATCTCAAAACTTAAAAACGAGACTGTGCAACTAGTGCGTGTTGCCAGCGATGACCTATAGAACTGAGACATGGTAATTCACTGCTGGCCGTATGAGGAAGCTCAAGGTTGCTCAGCGAACTATGGAAAGGGCTATGCTCGTGGTTTCTCTGCGTGATAAAATTAGAAATGACGATTTCCGCAGTAGAACCAGAGTGACCGACTTAGCCCAACGGATTATTAGTAATCTGAAAAGGCAATGGGCCGGCCGTATAGCTCGAAGAACCGACAACCGATGGGAAAAAAGTTCTTAAGTGACGGCCTCCTATCAGCGGATGGAGTGTAGGGCATCGCCCCACTAGATAGAGTGACGACCTGGTAAAACATGCAGGAAGTCGATGGATGCAGGTGGATCAGGACCGTGCTTTGTGTTATTCCTTGGGGGAGGCCTATGTTCAACAGTGGACTTGTGAATAAGTTTAAGCGCTATGTTTTTTACACCATAATGATGTAGCTTCCTAATTAATTTCTCATGGTGAACACAGTTGAAAGCATTGTATAGATCACAAATTATACCTAAATCATCTTCCAAATTTTCCCATGCACAGAAAATATGATTGATTAGCTCAACACCGGAAGCAATTGTCAAACGACTCCTTGTAGATCCAAACTGATTGTTATTGAGTAATTTATTTACATTAAGAAAACTTAACATTTGATCTAGAATATTTTTTTTCAAATTTTACTATGCGTTGGCAGTATAGAAATAGGTCTAAAATCAGACTCAGGCTCAGACTTTACTTCCGAGCTAAGACAATATCGGAATTTATAGAGCTAATTTCAAAGTCGTGCTGAGTGCGCGCTTAGCAAAGCCTAAGTCAACGATATCGACGACTTACGTAAAACTCAGGATATTATTCAAAACCACCGTATTAATTTTAAATCGTTGTTTTTATGTTACTCTAATTAATTGTAACAATAAACATGTAGTTTTAGGACGTCTTCTAGCTTTAAATAGCATAATTCCATTTTATATTTACGTAATTTAGATCTTATTTGGAATTTCTTAAAATCTTTTTTTTTTTTTTGATTTTGCACTCGTCTCACCCGTTCCCGTTCTCATACGCCCGTTTTATATTTCATGTAATAATAACTTATTTATAAAATACAATTTGGACTATTTTCGATTTTAAATATATATGTTTTTTTTTTTAAATTTTATATGGTTATTTTGATTTTAAATATATATATTTTTTAATTTTATACAGTAAAGTCAAAAACATATAATGCGTGGAATGAAGCATCCATTAATATTAGGACTGTCTGGGCCTTAGCATAAGCTTAGCTTAATCTTAGCCCGATACGACTATAAATTCGGAATCAAAGATTATGCTGAGCATATACTCAGCTAAGGTTTTGGTAAGCTAAGTCTGAGCAAAGTCAAAGTACGATCTATAGATCTCAGCCTACCTGTCCACGGTAATCAGTACTTAAATTTTGAATAATTTATCCTTAGAGTAATTACACATAGAGTGATAGTGACATTCAAAATTCCGTTCAAAGTTGAAGCAAATACACAATGAATGTGTCCATAAGCGGCCTGTAATTACGTTTGCCCACACGCACACAAGCTAATGAGTAATGTTTGCAAGTTAAGGACATATTCCCCAAAAAGTGGGGAAAATGTAATAGTGGAAATCGTTATAGGTCGTTGTAATAGTGGGAATCGTTTAGGTTGCGTTTATAATTATTTATTAACTATTTGCAAAGAGAAAATGTAACATTATTTATTTTTATTAAGTTATGTAATATTTAAATTATTTATATACGTAATATCACGTAGTGTTATATTCACAAATCTATTATGTTATTATATTATTCTGCTAGAAGTGGTATATTTATATTGTTACGGCCTACGGCTGCTCCCTTAAAGGTCAAATCCTCAGGGGCCCATGAGCTGAAGACTTTCCGAGCAGACGTAGGTCGGGCCAAAATGTGGCCACGTGGAATCTCTCTAATTACACTAAAATATATGGGGGAGCGTTTTACTACGGCCATTCAACCGAGAGAATATTAGACAGGGCTTACTTACCTATATCCAAGGCGACTGGTCCCTCCGGAGTCGGTCAGGTCGCATGTGGTTGTGTAGTGCAAGGGAAATAAGGTGATGTGATGTGTATCTGGGTGTGACTGAGGGTGATTGACCCTAGACCTTGGCCGTCGGCAGCAGCCCGGGCCTCGACACCGCTCCAAATTGAGGGAACCTTCCGCGGCGTTGTCCACAGTCACTTTACGTAACTCTATCGTACGATTAACTAACTTAAGCCACTAACTCTCGTTTGTTATAAAGCCTAACACACAAAATGATCAGGGAGTTTCCAGATCAAAGGTCACTACCGTTTCGCGTAGCAACAGTTATTTCTAGAATATCAAAGGCCGCACTAGCTAATATTGTCGAATGCACTTATACAGATTCTGAGTCGGACACAATGAGTCCCTGGGAAGCTCTTCAACAAGGAATGCGTCACAAATCCTAGACGGAATATTTACTATCCGCGCCTAATTATTCCGAGTTCCCTAACAAAATTGACAGTGTGCTAACGTTAGCACCGCTGACAGACGACTGACATGCACCTATACGCGTTCTCAACACCCACCGCTCGACCGCGTCAAAACCAGTATGGCACCGAGCCGCGCGCCCTCTAACGTCGATTCCGAAACCAGCGTTTTGCGCGAACAAACCCTCGTCCCGGAGTTGGGAGTCGTGCCAACAGCTCCGGCTGAAGCTGCTTCAGAGAGGACTCGGACAGGTCACTCATCCGAGCTTCACGCGCCTCCTCGGCATACCTGCCTTCAGCCTCGATCAACTCGTCCGTGAGCGAAAAGAACTGCTCATATTCCGCGACGCAGGAGTCCAGGACTCCCTTCTACACATCCGAATCCTCGAGCTCAGCGTAAGCCTCCTCCACTGCGGCCCTTCGAGCATCCACCTGCTCGAACCGCTTCATCAAGTTATGGACCCTATTCGGTCGACCTATCAAAGCATGGGCGCTTGCGTCCCAGCGTAACTCATTCCGCAGGCAACGGATTAGTAGCTTGGGCGATGACATCACTACTAAGTACAAATTACGACGCGGCTCCAGCACAAATTACAAAGATAACAAATAAAAAATACAACAAAAAATTAACAGTTAATAAATGCAGTTCCTATCAAATCGCGTTGAATAGAAATTACACAAATACGAATTACTACGTGTCAACCAAATACAAGTTAGCACAAAAGAAAAGCCACAAATCAAATTAACAAATAACAAATACTAGTGCGATCAAATCAAGTTAAATTCAAATTGCGCAAATACAATTACTACTCTTTAGTTCAAATACAAATTACAATACAAATAAGATACACATCACGGTCGATCAACAAAAAAAACCTAGCTCGGAAATCGACCCTTCGATAAGTAATCCACTACAACTATCCGACAACGATAATTAACCGATTACGTAAAAATAACTATCTACCTACATGACGCATATCTCTATAAAAACTCCCGCTTGCGCAACCTAGGGCGCGGCTTTTCAATCTACTCACTTACCAAAAAAAAGGCAAGCAACAAAGGAAAATAATTTTATTATTACCTACAAACAAATATTTTTACGTATTACGGACGGGCGTGATTGTAGATACAAATTAAACTAATCAAACCAACGCTCCCTGCCACCAGAATTGTTCAATTTTTATCAAAAACTATGGTCGGGATCGACCGGGGAATTAAACCCGGAACCGCGCTCTGCTACCAGAATGTTACTGCCTACGGCTGCTCCCTTAAAGGTCTAATCTTCAGGGGCCCATTCAGCTGAGTTTCGACGAGCAGACGTAGGTCGGGCCTCCTCCAGGCCAAAGTGGAAAATCTCTAATTACACTAAACTATATGGGGGAGCGTTTTATACTACGGCCAGTCGACCGGGAGGATATTAGACAAAGCTTACTTACCTATATCCAAGGCGACTGGTCCCTCCGGAGTCGGTCAGGTCGCAAGTGGTTGTGTAGTGCAAGAGAAATAAGGTGATGTTATGTGTATCTGGGTGTGACTGATGGTGATTGACCCTAGACCTTGGCCGTCGGCAGCAGCCCGGGCGTCGAAATCGCTCCAAATTGAGGGAACCTTCCGCGGCGTTGTCCACAGTCACTTTCCTCGTTCGTCACGATGACAGTCAATTAACTCTATCGTACGATTAATTAACTTACAGAAGCCACTTACTCTCGTTTGTTATAAAGCTTAACACACAAAATGAACACGGAGTGTCCAGATCAAAGATCACTACCGTTTCGCGCAGCAACAGTTATTTCTAGAATATCAAAGGCCGCACTAGCTAATATTGTCGAATGCAATTACAGATTCTGAGTCGGACACAATGAGTCCAAAGCTCGATTCCTTGCTGGAGAGTCGGACGCGTCACAAAATGCGTCACAAATCCTAGACAGAATATTTACTATCCGCGCCTAATTATTCCGAGTTCCCTAACAAAATTGACAGTGTGCTAACGTTAGCACCGCTGACAGACGACTGACATGCACCTTTACGCGTTCTCAACACCCACCGCTTGACCGCGTCAAAACCAGTATGGCACCGAGCCGCGCGCCCTCTAACGTCGATTCCGAAACCAGCGTTTGGCGCGAACATATATAAATATCTATTATTTATCTAATATAATATAAAATCTTATATTATTTGTAAATATTAATTTTTATATAATACTCAATGGCCTTATTCTATGATATATAGAGAAGTGAAAGAAATGGAGGAGGCAAATGCCTCCGTCTATTTCTTCCAGTTTTTTCAATCCAGTCCCACTGACCCGTTTCAAGTAAATAGTTGTCAGATGATCATTTTAGCTGTCAGATATCTTTTCATTAGTTATTCCTAACTAACTGTGGCTGTGGCCGGCGCCTTCACCCGCATATTAAATCATACACTGATCTCGATTCTTGCCATTCTAAGAATCTACATGATATATTTAATTTAAATCGGTTTCAACGTAAAGGTTACAACATACAACTTTCACGGAATGGATATAATATTAGAAGGAATCACGAGACTTAAGAGTGCGGTCAGTTTCGAGTGATTATTATTATTACTTTATTGGTTATTATGTTTTGCATTAAAACAAAATAAGATTTGGAAGGAGATAAACTATTCAAATAAAACATGAAATTAAAAATGTTTATTAAATAATATAAAATGAAATAAAATATACCCAAGTACTTAAAAAAATATCTCTTAATAACCCTGAAACTGCAACTGTTTCCTAAACAACTGCCACTTTGATGACGCTATCCTCGAAATATTAATTTTTTTGATTCATAAAAGAATCGAAGTAAAAATGTTAAATATATATAAATTAGAATTAAAAAAAAAAACAATCATAGGCTATGTTATTTATCCTAAAACACATACTTTAAAAATGTAAAAACAACTGTACATTATCAAAACAAAATAAAATTAACACATATTTTGTGGCAAATGGAAACACCAATAAAATTTGGCAAATAAAAATACCTATTTATATGTGAATGAGACCATTGGCCGTATGTATGTATTTTTTTCAATATTCATTTTTTATAATTATAATAATAAGAAAAAATGGGGTAAAATATTTTACTATGCCTAGAAACATTTTCATTACATTGGCGTCTGTCAAATTCATTATTTATTATTTTGTTGTGATGAATGGTTTTTTACAAAAATATAAGATGCTAGGCAGTACTCAACCGTGAAATGAGATTTTTACATTTTTTTCGTGAATATGTGATGAGTTGTGACACCCTTTCACAGTACAGTAGGTCATTTTTTTTGAAAAATTGTGCGAGCTGTTTACACGACTACGTCGACTCGAGTACTAACGCGCCAAAAGAAAGGCTAACTTGAAATGGCTTCACTTTGCGTGCACTTACTGCGGTTCTAAGCCTAATACTTCTATGAATTTATCTATGTATGGGCTCAACCTCAGTAAAAATATTATCTATACAAATTGCACTAGGGCCTGCAATACGTATTGGCTCAAAGAATAAATTAACAAGGTTGTGTGATTTGAGTAATGATCTAAACTTGATATTCATCGAAGAAGTTTCAATGAGATTGATATAAAGTCTCCACGTACAACGACAAATTTATTCTGTTTATTAAGTTTTAGCAAAACTTCCTCCATTATTTTTTCAAATCAATCTTTTATAGAATGTGGGGGTCTGTAAACACTGACAACAATGAAGGGCTCGAACTCAACACATGCATTGCAATTTAACGTTCTTTAGTTATTAATCATTTGTTAGCTAATAATATTAAGGAGCCACCGCGTAATTTTTTTTTCTTTGTTAAAGCAACTGGCCACCTGGTGTTTACTGAAATTAATCATATTATAATTATAATTTTTTAAACAATGTTCAGTTATACAAATAGGAGGTGTGTTGTTACTATTTAAAAACAATTCAACTTCTAATTCTTTTCCCAACATGCCTTGCATATTATGATGCACCAGGTGTATACAATTTTTATGATTGTTTTTGTGAGAAATTATACAATCAACTATTTGTTGGCTACATTCTGGATAATTTATGTTGTTACTATGATTGCTAGAGATTACATCTATTGTCTCATTTTCTAATTTAAATTACTTGGTGCTGATTCTAAATTTAATGTAAAGTCATAACACTGTTCAATAGAATCAGATGTCAGGGTAGCCAAATCCTTGGCTGAGTTAAAATATAAATAATAAGATAGCACATTTGCTATCAGTCTTCACTATACTTGGATCGGTAATACCTGTCTCCAGTCATAAACTTCTTATTTAAATTATTTATGTCAATCACATGAAATTTATTATTATAATTCTTACAATTAAATGTCAAATTTAAATTACTATTACATGTCAAGTTATTCTTTAATTAATTTAAATCATATCTTAGATTATTTTCTTGTGGCCACCCCTGTATGTAAGGCAATGTAAACATGATAACTTTATATGCATTTAAGTTATTAAGATAATAAATATATTATAGTAATTGATTTTTGTTCACATTAACTCTTCTTCCAATAAGAATGATTGATGACGTGTTAGGGCAAAGTAAAAAAAAAATAGTATTAGTAGATAAAATTTTATTCATTATTTCGCTTAAGGATTTTGACATAGTAGAATAAGATGTACTTTGTGAATGTATCAACTGTTACGATAACGTATTGTAGGTCATTTGGAGTTCCGAGCTTGTCCGTAATATCCATGTGAATCACTTGAAATGCCACTGTTGGCTTCTAGATTGAGTGTAGTCAGGTTCGAGCAGCACCTGAAGTAATTTTTGAAATTCTGCATTTAACACAATTTTAAACAAACGTTCGAACCAATGAACTCATCTTGTTAAACCAGTAGGTTTCTTTGATTTTATGTAATTTCTTTTTCCAAAGGGAATGTTTGAGTACAGTATGTTTGAGTGCAGTATGGAAAAAGTTTATGACGCTCCATTGGAAAGACCTGAGTACTACTATGTACTGTGTCTTGAGCAGTTTTCTTGAGAACGTCGTTTTCCCGAACATAGACTTCTACTGAGTTATTGTCTCTTAAGGTATCCATCAACTGACACAATTCATTGTCTCGTCGTTGTTCAACTTTAATCCACTTCAACTTAACAAGAGTTTTTTGTCATAATATTAACCGTAAGATCACTTGGGCTTCTGCTGAAAAAGTCAGTGTGTTGAAGTCGCTCACCTTTTCGATATTCTACATCAAATTCGTAATTTTGTAAAATCATCCACCATCGATGGATTTTTTTTTTTATAGGAGAGGGGGCAAACGAGCATGCGGCTCACCTGATGGTAAGTGACTACTGCCGCCCATGAACTACTGCAACACCAGGGAGGGAATTGCAGATGCGTTGCCGGCCTTTTAAAAAGGAGTACGCTCTTTTCTTGAAGGTCCCTAAGTCGTATCGGTCCGGAAAAATCGCTGATGGTAATCGATTCCACAAGGAAGTCGTGGAAGGAAGACAACATCTTCTAAATCGCACAGTGGTGGTCCGCCGATCATCCAGATGGTGTGGATGGTATCGGGAGTTCTGCCGCGATGTGCGTTCGTGAAATTTGGCGGCTGGGATTAATCCGAACAATTACTCAGAGCACTTCACACAGATCACCCCATGGTAGATGCGAAAGAAAATGCAAAGGGATGCAACATCTCTTCGCAGTGCTAATGAATCGAGCCGATCGGAAAGGGCTCGGTTGTCGACGATTCGAGCCGCTCTGCGCTGGATGCGGTCAAGTTGAAGGAGCTGGCACTGGGGAGCCCCTGCCCAGAGTTGGGAACAGTATTCCATGTGAGGCCGAACCTGCGCCTTGTAAAGTTGCAGGCGGTGTGCCGGCATGAAATACTGTCCCGCTCTGCTGAGCACGCCAAGCTTTTTAGAGGCCAATTTGGTCTTCTCTTCCAAGTGACCACGAAACTGCACGTCACTCGTTAATTATAATGACATAATTATTATGATAAAAAATCGAAATATTGGCCCGGCCGGTGTATAGAGCATCACCAGTGCTGTCGTCCGCATAGCAATGAATGTTACCATTTATCAACATATCATTGATATGCAGAAGAAACAGCGTTGGTGATAGCACATAGCCTTGTGGAACACCAACGTTAATAGGCTTGTAGTCAGAACATGCACCGTCTACAACAACCTTGATGCTCCGATCTGCAAGCAAGTTGGTGATCCATTTGCATAATTTCTCGGGAAGCCCATAGGAAGGGAGCTTCGAAAGAAGCGCTTTGTGCCAAACCCGATCGAAGGCCTTCGCAATGTCCAGACTAACGGCCAACGTCTCCCCCTTGGACTCTACTGCCTCCACCCATCTATGGGTCAGGTAGACCAGAAGATCACTAGCTGATCGACCCCGACGAAAACCGTATTGGCGGTCACTAATCAGCTGGTGATCCTCAAGGTACCGGATGAGCTGCCAGTAATTTTTCCATTCCATGTTCCATTATTTTGGAGAACAAGGAGGTGATCGCGATAGGCCTATAGTTGGACGGGTCTGAGCGGTCGCCTTTTTTAGGGATCGGGTGGACAAAATCTGTCTTCCATAAGTTTGGGACTACGCCTTGGGAGTAGGAGTACCGGAAAAGACGCGTTAGGACCGGTGCCAACTCCGGAGCTCACGTCCTCAGCACAATTGGGGGGATTCTGTCAGGCCCACTCGACTCTGGATGTCTAGGGAGAGAAGTGCTTTGCGAACCGATCGCTGAGAGAACAGCACATCCGGCATGGAGCACTCACACCGCGGGATGGTCGGCAGTGTTTTCCCCCCGTCATCAAGAGTCGAGTTGGACGCAAAAAGAAAGCCTAAAAGGTCAGCTTTGTTTTTTGCGTCTTGGGCCAGTGTGTCGTCCTCCCTGTGCAGAGATGGTAGTGATGGCTTACAGAAATTCCCTTGGACAGCCTTGGCGAGAGATCAGAATGCACGGGTTCTCGAAGTAAGGCGAACTAGTTTCTCGCCAATTCTGCCTATGTGCTGCTTTGGCAATAACTCTTTTGAAGGACCTGGAGGCGAATTTATACTTCTTTTTAAGTGTGCTGGTGTTTACATCCCGAGTCGCCGAAGCCGCAACCCAGGCTTGATAACACTCCTGCTTGCTGCGTAATGCAGTCTTACAGTAGCAACCAAACCAAGGCTGAGATCTGCCTCCGATGGGTACCACAGATGATGGAATAAATAGTTCCATTCCCTGTAGCACCACAACAGTGACAGAGTCAGCAAAGTGTTCGGCTAATGCCGAAACAGACCCCTCTATAGGTCCCATAGCGGTAATCCGCTATGGGACCTATAGAGGCACCCGTAGACGCGCGGATGGTCGTCGCTGTCTACGCGTAACCAAAGGATGGACAGGTCTGAACCTTCAAGACTGCCGAGGCGTCGCGAACAGATGTCCCCTCTGACATACACGCAAACTCCAGCCCGAGGCACAAAGAAGTGCTCCAATTTGTACCCCGGGTAGGAGAGATACGAAATATCAGCCGGAGAGGAAACCTGCGTCTCGGTCAGAAAGAGCAAGGCCCGCTTCGCCGTCTCGAGATGGTAGTGGACGGCGTTTAGGTTAGAGTGAAGTCCCCTGATGTTGCAGAAATTCACGGATAGCGTGGCAGAGGTCGCCTTGGTATTGTTGCTCAGTTTGCCCCGAGCAGTTATGTTTTTGAGCGGAATTTTGCCCCCCCCCCCCCCCCCCCCCCCAGAATACGCGGGGCAGCCTGAGCACCCACGCTCAGGATTGGAATAACATGGTCGTGGATGCTCAGCGAGGGATTCTTCAGGTGTACTGGTACCCTCCTGGGGTAGTCTATTGTGTAATTCCGCTACCATGTTGATAGGGGGGGGGGGGGGGGGGGAATTGGGCCTCCGGCCACCTGCACTCACCAGACGAAACGCAGAAGCAGAGCTTCTACTTTCGCCGGTATTCGTGGTACCAACCCGGCTCGAGCCGGCCCATATGTGCCAAGTTTCGCACTACTGCCAAGTTCTCCAATTCGTACGAGTGATATCGGCTTTCAGCGTTTGTTGTCTTCATACTAAACAAAGCGACTGCATGCTGACGTCCTTCGATCACTTGAACGAGTACTGTACCAAAACCCAGGTTGCTTGCATCGTTGAATAGTTGTATGGGTGCTTTCTCTTGAAATAGGGTAAGTTCCCGAGCGGAAGTCAAATATTGTGTTATTTTGTTCCGTCCTTCTTCTTGCTGGTGGGTCCATTCAGATTTTGCACCTTGTTTTGTTGACTCATACAAGGGTAACATGATTCGTGAGAATTCAGGAATGTATTACCAAAAGTAGCCCGCCAATCCATTAAACTGTCTCACTTGTTTGAAAGCCTTTGGTACAGATGTTTTCGAAAGGGTTTCCACTTTCTTTGGACTTGGCTGGACTTTACCATCCAAAACCATATGATCTGAGTACTCAATTGAACATACCTTCAGGAAAGTTAGCAAGCAAACTTAGTTCAGACGTCGTCAACATACACTTGCACAACAGTTCCCAACAAGGGGTATAAAGCCCTATTAATACATAGCCAATAAATGGACCTGGCATCGCTTAAGCCGAACGGCATGGTAATGTATTCATACAACCTATTAGGTGTGACGAATGTAGTTTTTTCTATAGAGGATTCTGATATTGGTATTTGATGGAAACCAGTCGCCATATTCAAACTTGAGTAGAAATGAACATACACCAATTGATCGATTTGATCAGAGGGCGTTGAAACCCCGAAAGTCAACACAGACGATCGTTGCTATTCCTCTTTTTGACCAATATGATGGAGCTAGAGAATGGTGACTTGCTCCCTTGTATAATGTCGTGTTCTAGTAATTCCTTAACAATATTGCGGACTTTTTCGCGTTCTATTGGACTAAGGCGATATGATCTTCGTTCCACGTACTTGTCAGGGTTCTTTAGCCGAATTCCCAAGTGGCCAGTATTAACTCTGGTTTTAGAATACCCACGTATAAACAGATTTACGTATTTATTCAAAAGTCCCCGTAAAAGAGCAATTTCATCGTTATTAGTTAGGTCACAGTCCAATTTGTCAAACATAGCATTGTTTTGTACTTATATGGTTGACCAGCCGTTGATGTACCAACTTTGTTCCATTAGATGTAATTATCACATTCAGGTTCATTGCATGTATCAGGTTCATACCCACTAGGACATCCGTAGACATCTGACAGTCGGACGGTATGAAAAAATTAAATTCAATATTTATGTTGTCTATGACGCAAACAGTCAGAAGCTTAGTTAGCAATACAACTGGAAACCGTCCAATGCATTTTAAAAATTCACAGCTTGACTTCCCTGTCTTAGTATTTCAACAACGGCTGATTTCTGATGATTGATTACCGTGGGATCACCACGGATAATCGACCAGAGCACCCATGCACGCGATAGGAATTCAGCAAGGTCTTTTGACGAGTCATAGACATGTTCTCTAAATTGGAGAATGTCACGAGAATATCAATTTTCTGGCTCAAAGTGATAATGTGATTGTTGCGTAACTCATATCATGTAGACGTGGTGACCATCCAGTCATCAACCTTCATTTTGGCTGGTTAGGGTCACGTTAGTAGCGGCGAAAGCGAAAGTCGCCCCGATTAAGGCGCAAAGCATACCGCGACTAGAGTTGCAGGCGAATTTCATTTTTGTTGCGCGACTCGCGGAATTCATACAAGATGAACACAGAGTGAGAGCAGATCGGGTCATATATTGGACGGGCTCTACTACGGCGCTCCAATGGATACAGAATGATACGGCGCGTTACACTCCATACGTAGCTCACTGATTTTGTACGCTCCAATTGCTTTGTCTATATGCTAGCACCATTCACGTACGCCGACGTTGGCATCTAGTTCAAATTATAGTAGATAAATATCCTTTTTCATGAGTTTTAGTCGATTTTCAATATCACTTTCCATCACTTCACACGCCAACTTTATTCTTTTCACAATTTTACAGATCAATTCAAATCTTACACTGTGCGGCTCAACATCTCAAACGATAATGCCGCGCGGGGTTTTTTTTGCGTCCAGAAGCAATTGGAAAGTCTACCCCGAAACGCGGCGAAGTGGAGAATGCTTTATGGATACCACGACAGCCGGTCTGTCGTGGTTATGCGGGACTCACTATGACTATCCTAACCGGGACCCTAAGTGATACCCCCTAAACTCCACTTTTAGGGACTGGTAATTGGCTGATTAAGCCTCTTTGCTGGATCGGAAGCGACCCTCTTTTGGGAGAAGAGGGTGCAGGGTCGCGAGGGTTGTTGGCCACCCGTATTTATACCAAACTAAATTTAAATAAATTCAACTTCACTTACATCTATTTACATTAATGAATGTTGTAAGTTCGTTAGAAAACATCCAAATCTATATGATCCTGTAAACACTGTCAAAAGAGATAATCGCTCTGTAATATCTCTTTTTACAACGCAGTTAAATACTTTTCCTTCATATGACGTCAGTCATTAATTTCATTGTTCTTTTCTATATTAATTTTATTCCATTTTAAAGTTAGTTAGATTCAGAGCCCCAGGTAGATCGGACATAGATTCCGAGACGTATTAGAGTTCGGAAGTCAGGGTTAAAATGAATTGTGTGTGTAAACTTATTATAAAAAACCCTTAGGTTTACTTTGTGTTTTTTTTTTAAAAACAGTCAAACGGTATCGGCCTCCTAACAGATCTCAAAATAAATTGAATATTTAATTCTCAAAATTAAAATTATTCACAACAGGTCCCCATAAACCAAGTTTAAACAGTGGTAGAGCCACGCGGCAGCTTTTGCTGTCGCACGGATGGGCCAGCTCGAACCAGGGTGGTACCACGACCTCACAGAATACCAGCGTGAAGTAGAGTTCTACCTCTACGTTTCGCTTGGTGAGTGCAGGTGGCCGGAGGCCCTTTTTACTGGAAATGAGGCAATCCATCTTAGTCCTCACGGGTGACAACGCATCTGCATTTTGATTTGTAATAGAGGATAGATGTATATGTCTATGGGCCGCAGCAACCAGTTACCATCAGGTGGACTGTGTGCTCGTTTGTCACCCTTATCCTATAAAAAAAGTATTTTATAAAAAAAAATTAAAATCATTATTTTCATTCATATTTTAATTTAAGTGAATTCTTTAACGATGCGAATAAATATGTAGTAAATGTATGTGTGATAATTAGAAAAAAATTATATGTTAGACTGGTAAATGTTAAGAAATATATTAATAATTATAAATTGCTATGCCCCTACGGGGCGTTATTTTATGTATGATGTATTTCTTGTGGCATGCAAATTATATAAATAAATAAATAAATATTCGCACTTGTTGCAATTTAATATAGGCAATCAATTAACTTAAAACTGAAGTTAAGTATTGAGTAAGTAAATTGAAGTAAATAACGCCATCGCTCCAATATATATCAAGATCGTTTATTTTTATATTTTGATTAACTTCCTTCATACCGGTATTGAGCGAACGTACATAAAAGACCTAATGTAAAATACTTTCTTTGTTTTCCTTTACCCATGAAATATAACTAAAAGGCTAACTTGAAACAACTGAACACTAAAACAAAATAAATAAACAACTAAATGATATAATTTAATTAGATTCACTAAGTAATCAGTATTTTAATGAGCACGGGAGGAGCACCTTAAACTTTGCGAGCGTACACATTTCCTCTTCTGACCTAAATAAACTTAAAAGTTTTCTCCTTGCCAACTCTTCTAGGCTTTCCAAATAATGCTTTACAATCAGCAGAGATATGTTCAGCGTCATAATATATTTTGTTGGTGGCACCATTAATATTTAGGTGTTTAGAGTTAAGTTTGACACTTTGGGTTTTATTAAACTTATAAACGGCTCCAAAGATATGGTCACAAATACGCAGTGACGCCATTTTTACACATAGAAAGCGGGGCCTGCTCGAATATTAGTTCATCTTAGCTATACGAGGATAGGCATGAATGTCGCTGTCCGCAACTAGGTGTCAACTTTCATTTAAACTTTTTAAATGAAAGTTGACACTTAGTATGCAAATTAAATTGTCAGTGTTCGATACCAATATTTCGGGTTTGAATTTAAAAAAAATGTAAGCTCATTTTATAACATAGAAAATTGTGAGAGAAGTGACAAGTGATCAGTTGCCTTTTACGACATGCTAGACAAGTAACACAGTTGGCACATTCATTTTTACAAATAAACATGACATAAGTCCCAGACCAAGATAGAGCTTACACAGGTTTTTATAGAACATCACAATGGTTCTTATGATTAATCAAATGTTTGTTTGTTTTTTGTTAACAGAGGAATACAAAAAGGCTTATTTGGTGTCCAATGAAAGTCAATCCAGTGGGGTATTAAATGCAATACAAAACGTTGACGCCGTCATCGTATTTGAGGTAAATGTAGTTTTCAAACAATCACGTACATCATCATATTTTATTCCGTAATCAGTTGCAGGTTTTTACCGTTTACCACGTGGTCAGTGTTAAAGAAAACCTACATGTATGAGAAATGAAAAAAATCAAATCGAAGACATCTAAAGTCAGCCAACACGCATTCAGCAGCGCTGCGGACAGTTTCTTACCCTAAAACCCGCCCAGAAATGAAAGAAGGCCTAGCAGTGTGCCGTCTATAGGCTGTAACTTTATTAAGGCCTTAACCGTGGTTGAAATGCCTAAATCTTGGGTATTTAAGTAAAAACATCTCAAGAACTGTTCATTTAATCCACAATAAAAAATACAGGGTAACAGAAGAGGATCTGGTAAATGTTTTAAATTGAAGAAAATTGTATTTTTGTCAACCCCTTATTAGAAAAAAAAAATACCCAAAGAGTACCTATCTTTGTCATATTTTGCAAAATTTCTCCAAAACGGCACAAGCTTTTTAAATAGTTCTTACACTAAAAAAAAAGGGTCTTTAAAATATTAATATTTTTAAAAAGAGAGTTTTATTTTTATTACCCGTTTTATAAGAGAACATATCATTTCTCCCTGAAATTGAATATATTTACGCGAGCGCGCATGCTCCGTTGCCCTGTCGCAGTCAGTCACAGTCCATTTTCGGACATCGTCGAGGGTGGACTGCGCGTCGGTGTTTATAAATATTTTTATGACTAGAAATACTTAATTTAGTTAATGTCTGTACACTGGTAACTGTAAATATTATTTTCTAAATAAATGAATTTTTAAAGTGCCCAAAGAAGAAGAAATTTTCGCGGCGACGTTGATTAGTGCAACTGAAAAATGCATTTTTATATAATTTAGATGTGGAACGACGAACATGCTCTCGTTACTTAGATTTCGATAGTTTTTAATACCTATGTAATTTATTGTTGCATATTTTTATTAATTAGTTGATACTGAATTTTATAATTATGTATTACAATAAAACGCTGTTTTTATGAGTATGACTATAAAATATTATTGGGGAGGGAAATGACACTTACATTTAGGTACACTGTTTTCAAATTAAATTAAACAATTTAAATAAATAAAATAAATGATGCTTCCCTAAGTATAAATAACTATATAAAGACATTCTTGGGTTTATGGTATTTTTTTTAATGTTAGACAAACTATCATCTAAAAAATTTAAAAATTTTAAATTGGAGGGGGTTTCTCTACGCAATAAAGTTAGAAATGAAGATTTTCGCAGTAGAACCAGAGTAACTGACATAGCCCAACGAAATATTAAAGTGAAATGGCAATGGGCTGGCTATATAATTTGGAAAATAAAAAGTAGGAAGAAAGGTTCTCGAGTGGCAACCTCGTACATGTAAGCGAAGTAGCACTCAACCTTTATTCCTATTTACGTATTCTCATACGCTTTTCTTCACACATACATACACACACACACACACACACACACACACACACACACACACACACACACACACACACACACACACACACACACACACACACACACATACACAAATATGTCACAAATAATACTTACCTAGTACTATTAGGCAAGAGTGAATAGGTTTTTGTTAAGTCAGTGCTGTTCACCATCTTAGGCTACATAACCACTTACCGATGTGATTGCAGTTGCTTTACTACTAGCTGGGTAAAAATAGTAAAAAAAATTACCCTGTGAAAGTTTGCATTTAGATATAATTTTTCTAACCAACCACCAAAATATGATGAGATTATGTATAAAAGTATAAAGGTTGCCTCACACGGGACAGTAATAATATAATATTATATCTTCCATTATCTACGCATGAAAACTTTTAACATCTCTGAATGCCGAGGTATATCCATATTAAGAGGCTGAATAGAGATTGATATGCATGGGGATCGTTTTTTAATTTCACGTCCCTATGGACAAAAAATTGTACGTATTTCAGGTGGCGGTTTGCAAAACACGATTCCACAAAAATTCACTCAATAGAAAATAATTGCAAAGTTGCTTGTGAAACTACTTAAATTTTCACCGTCCATTTTTTCTTACGTGGTAGAGCCATGCTGCAGCTATATTAGTAGTAGGTATAGTTGTAGTATGAATGGGTCGGCACGACCGGAGAAGAGCCACGCTCTAACAGAATGCCATGTAAAATATCAGTTTAACCCTGCTGTGTTTCGTATGGTGAGTGTAGAGAACCGGAGAACCTTTTTACTGGAACCGAGGCATTACATCTTTGTTCTCACGGGTGACAACGTATCTACATTTTGATACGTAATTGAGAATAGATGTAGATGTCTATGGGCCGTAGTAACCACTTACCATCAGGTGGACTGTGTGCTCGTTTGTCACCCTTATTCTATTAAAAAAAAACTTTCTGAGATTTCAGTAAAATAATGTTAAGTATTGTAAGCACTCGTACAATAATTATGCGTCTCATGTTAATAAAGCTATTGGGCTATTTTGATTTTTAATAAGGTGATTTTACTTTCTAGGTTAAATAATTTATTTACCCTTCTATATCAAGAACCGTTTTTTCTGTCACTCCTATTGAATTTGACAGTGCTTGCTGAAATTTAGCATCTTTAGATGGATCAGAATCGCGCGCTGATCCGGCTGTTAGATATTGCAAAACTAATCGAAAATATTTATTTTTACTTCCATGCCGAGGACTACCTTGTTTTATTTTATTATAAAGTATTTACAAATGTTTTCATTATTTTGTTATTCTATTGTTTACAGTTATTATCACGTCTTAGCTTTAAACCAAGAATTACATTAGAAATTCTTGATGGGATGCGATGTAACGCACATAATTTTTTTTTTCACCAAGAACTATAATATATATATTTGTTATTTTTTCCAGTAGAGCTTCAACACAATCTTAAAATAGTTCAATGAATTAAAAAATGCCGACAATTATATAATTTCAAGTCAGTGTTTTACATTTAAAGATCAGTTATAAAGAGCCAAAGTTCTTATTTTCATTTTGATTAATTTAATTCGAGACTAAAATAAATGTGAAAGGGCTTTTATCTGCAATAATTACTTTCATCAAAAATAACATAAACTTATAAAAGTCATATACACGGTCAATCATACTGAAGTTTATCAATTGTACTACCAAATATTTAAAAGACTTTTTTCAGTATAATGACTCGAATATCATCATTAATGTTTGACTGGCACACTTAAAAGTTTTATCAGATGGCTAAATGATTGACTATTATATTATGATAAGGTCATGCTTTTCTATAAAAAGTTGCAAGAAATTTTCAATCACGGACCTATTGGTTTGTTTTACTTTTCACTTAATTAGTGAAAAACAAGATGGACTGATCTTAAAGTTTACTTTCTTGTGTAAAAAGTGCTATTTAGAATTTTATGCAAATGATAATTAAAGTTTCTATGTAAATAAGTGTAACATAGCGGGTATTATATTAAATGGCAGCAGCCATCCATATTTGCAAAGCCAGCATCATTTTCTGTACAGAAACCGGCAGAGTGTTGCTCAAGTCACTATTAACAAAGCAGCTGATAAAAATTTTACACTCATAACTGTTAACAAAAACTGTTTCTGCAAATGATCTTATAGATAATAATAACTATTCCACTGTGTTAGGTTTAGGAGCTATTATTAGAAGGAGAAGATATAAAATTTTGTTTTAGAGATGCGCAATCAATATTGTTTTGTCTGCAAATGAGCATAAAATAAAAAATACCTTCAGCCAAAAAGCACAACTGGCATTATACTCAGGCCCATCAATTGTTATGGAAAAAAATAATTTTACCAGGTTTGAAAAAATAAATCAATATTCAAAAAACATAAATATTAAAATCAAAAAATGTATATATGTATGCCTATACATACATATAATGATTTATGGCCGCTTAGTAACTGACGGTGACTCAGTATAATATCCTACAGTCACGCCGAAACTAAGAGGAGAGAATCACTGTAGAAAAGGTAATAATTTTTTTTTTTAATTTTTGTTCCGATCTACGCAATCCGATGCGTAGATCGGAACAAAAATTAATAATTTTTAATCTGGAGGTAGCCGTGGTTAACTATGACATTGGGACGTCATACACCTCAGTCCCCCCCGTGACCATGAGTGCTGTAAAGTGCTTGAAACGTCGGGAAAGTAAAATAAGTTAATATACGCGATAAAATCCGTAAAATTAGTTTTACTCTTTTTATTTCTGAGAGGGTTTTAGGGCAAGGAAATGCCCGCCGCGCTGCCCCAATGCGTGTTGACGAAAATTGCAATTACAAATTTCATTCGTGCTATCGAGGATCAAACCCGGGAAAAATTTACAGCGAACGCTTTGACCCAGAACTACTAATACGACACAAATAAATACGATTTAACATATATAATAAAAAAAACTCTTACGTACTTGAAACTTGAACACTTGATAGCTCGTGATGCCTACCGGACAAAGCTATATCACAATGTAATTGAAGATGTGTAACCGCGACATAATTCTCAGTGATGCGCAAGCATAACAGGCAGTATGTCATTTATATAAATGTCATCTCTGCAGTCTATTAATCTTTGCACTTTTATAAGTAATACAGAACGTAGTTGCTAGACGGTGTTGACGTCGACTAAAATCTCCGCGATCGCCGTTTCGTCAAGGTCATTCAGGCTTGTAAAAGCCTTAATAAAAAAAACTGTCAGTCATAAGATTGCTAACGTCAGAATTGAAAACTTCTTAGTTTCACAAACATATATTTGCATTTGGTGAATTCTATTTAAAATATACTGTTTGAAATAGTAGCAATATTTATTACTTTATCTATGTTTTTTTTTGGAACTGATTCTGCTACGAAACTTGAGTGAAAAAAGCTTTCTTGGTGCTTGAAGAACTTCAGGGTTAACTATTTTAGATGTTAACTTATTTACTAAACACTAAACACACAACAAGTTTCAGATAGTGAAGACTATAGCACTTAGTTTTTACATTGAGATCTAGTAGAATAGCAAGGGTGCCTTTGTATTCCTAAAACATAACTTGAGCAATAATATGAAGACAAAATTTTAGTAACATCGTAAAATTTTAATACATACGATAAATTGTATGACACTTAAAGTTGCAGCTTATTTATGTCCCACTGCTGGGCACAGGCCTCCTCTCATTTCTGAGAGGGTTTTCTGCCGACTTCCAAAAAGGATACGGTACTCAATTCGACGCGTATGTTTTTGTTATCTCATAACTTTTTACTGGGTGAACCGATTTCAATAATTCTTTTTTATATGAAAGCTGATACTTTTCGTGTGGTCCCATATGAATTTGATCCAGGTCAGACCAATAGTTTTTCAGTTATTTGAGTTATTCTTAAAAACTTATATTGAAGTCGGCTGTACAAAATTTTTAATTTTTAATTATAGGGCAAGGAATTGTCCACCGCGCTGCCCAAATGCGTATTAGCAAACTTCACATGTCTTCGAAATATTTGTTTTCTTATTTCTCAGGCGTGCAGGTTTCCTCACGATGTTTTCTTTGTTTTTGGAATAGGTATATTAATTAGATAAATAGTTGTTAACTTACTGTTTTAAACATGCAACGTACACACAAAAATTCCAATAATCAGTGGAAAATAAAACATATGAATCCCCTTGACGAATCCTCCCAAAATATCAGATTTGATTAGACACCTGAAGTTTTATTCGTAATTGGGAATCGATGTGGGTGTCATTAGGCCACAGTGTTCTCTTATCAAATAAAGGCGGACTGTTATCTTACTTGTCACTGTAATATTGTTAAAAAGAGTTAACGATTTTAATTAATGATGATTTTAATGTTTTTTAGAATTTGCAAGGAGGTAATTTACCAGACAAACTAAACTACACAGTACATGTGAAACCACCAGAAAGTATATCATCAAGACGAAAACTGTATGAGCAGCCGAACGTTTGGCTTGGTAATGTATATTTTTTATTTATTTACTGGCAAGGCACATCTATAAATTATTACGTCATGTTTGAATATACATACGTATTCTACTTATCTAACTATAACTATCATATAAATGCAGGAGTGTATAAGCTTGATTGTGAATGTGGTCTCTCTTTTATAGGGCAAACAAAATAATCTATAAAAACCATTGAAGTAATATAGAGATGTTTGTTTGCAACACTCAATTAGTCTGTAGCAGGCGCTTGGCCCAGTGACAAAAAATTCAGGGCTTAGTTTAATTTTAAGAAAATATGAAGGCATGACGTGTTGTATAAACCACTAGAGAAAAAATAAATAAAGGCCAATAAGATACTTTTTACTCTTAAATTCCCTGTACTATCAATAAAATAGACGAAATTTAATTATTTTTATCTATTGTCACTCGTAGCGATATGCTACCGTGCTTGCAACAATGTTTTGTTAAAATTATAATTAAAGAGAGCGTACAAACACAAATTGCCAATCGTAGACCTGAGGTTTACATAGATAAATCAAGTACAAAGTAACAAAAATTATTAGTATTGATATAACAACGTAATTGCGAGGGACGTCTTTGATGAACCGCTCAACAGTATTCTCCATTGCGGTTGTCGAAAACAGCTCAAGTCAAAAAAGTCTTATATTTTACTTAATTCGTGTTTTTATATTATACGGAAATAAAATAAATATTTGCTCGATAGAAAAAAATTACAAATTTCATCACAGTTCTTTTACTATGTAATGTAATATGTGTATTTCATCCCTGCTGTAAATGACTGTCTCGTTCGTCTGGTCGTAAGCACGACTGCTGATCGAACCTAGTTCACTTATTTGCTCTTTCTGTCAAGAGTAAGGCTGATGGCGGTGATTTAACTTCTTGCCCCGGAAAGCACGTAAAGCAGTTCTCTTGCACTTGATCTATCTTACGTCGTGTCGGACTTCCGTTCCATCGATCTATTAGAGTGAGGGAATAAATATTGCACCTGTGTTTGCGTATACACTAGTGCAGTAAAATCTTATCCTGCACAGAAGGCTTTCCTCCGTGAAGATTGGCATTATTATTGTTATTGTACTTCTTGGTCTGGAGGACATTATTATTAGTCAAAATCATATATATATATATATATATATATATATATATATATATATATATAATAATAATAAACCGTATTTCAGACGAATTCGGAGAATCGTTTCTTCGACTACAATGGGCTATCGATTCTAGCTTCATAAAACTGAATTCAGATACGGTATTGAATCTGCAGGTATCTATTGTTTTAAATTATTTTCTTTTTATAGGAGAGGGGGCAAACGAGCATGCGGCTCACCTGATGGTAAATGACTACCGCCGCCCATGAACAGCTGCATCACCAGGGATGGTATCGCAGATGCGTTGCCGGCCTTTTAAAAAGGAGTACGCTCTTTTCTTGAAGGTCCCTAAGTCGTATCGGTCCGGAAAAATCGCTGATGGTAATCGATTCCACAAGGAAGTCGTGCGAGGAAGAAAACATCTTCTAAATCGCACAGTGGTGGACCGCCAATCATCCAGATGGTGTGGATGGTATCGAGAGTTCGAGAGTGCGTTCGTGAAATTTGGCGGCTGGGATTAATCTCAAAAACTCCTCAGAGCACTCCCCGTGGTAGATGCGAAAGAAAATGCTAAGGGATGCAACATCTCTTCGCAGTGACAATGAATCGAGCCGATCCGAAAGGACTTGGTCGTCGACGATTCGAGCTGCTCTGCGCTGGATGATTTAGTTTTCGGTCGGTGTATTTTATATTATGTATGAAAATAAATAAAACGCCAAGCAGTGGATGCAAGTGAAATCACTCACATGGCCCTGTGCGTATATTGCGACAATGTATAATCACATGGTGCGTTAGTAGTTGAATTCAAGCATCACCTTGCCCCTGACTGACGGATATTCGTAGGAATTAGCATCCAAGTTTCAAAGATTCAATTGGGGATGGATATAAATGGTTAGGGCCACAGCACCCAACCCTTTTTAGACCAAAAACGGTAACATACGGTTCTTTGTTGCGACTATTTCTTAAGAATTTTATAGTTCTTTGGGTTCCGTAGGTAAATCACACAGCCACTTTTTGCCGAAACTATAAGAACTATGTTATTGAATCTTATTGAGATGTATTCTGTGAACCGCATTAAGATTTTCAAAAAACAATTGAAAAAAAAAACAATAAATTTTCGGGGTTCCCCATACTTAACTCAAAATTTTTTTTTCATCAAACCCATACGTGTGGGGTATCTATGAATAGGTCTTCAAAAATAATATTGAGGTTTCTTATATCATTTTTTTCTAAACAAAATAGTTTGCGCGAGAGACACTTCCAAACTGGTAAAATGTGTCCCCCCCCCCTGTAACTTCTAAAATAAGAGAATGATAAAACTAAAAAAAAATATAATATGTACATTAAGTAAACCAAGTAAGTAATCAGTATACCAAATAAACTTCCACTGAAAGTTGGTTTGGACGAGATCTAGTAAGTAGTTTTTTTAATACGTCATAAATCGTAAATTATGTTACTTGCTGTTACGGAACCGTTAATGGGCGTGTCCGACTCGCACTTGGCCGCTTTTTTTTGTATTCGGTGCTAGGAGTATAATCGTACTGCTGCGTTGAAAATCGGTACCCACTAAGTGTCAACTAAGTATAGCCGTTTTCTATGCTTAGCTTACACTTAGTGTTGTGGAGATAGAAAATCCTTTTAGCCTTTATTCGTGAAAAATTTATTTAAATATGCTGATGTCTTTGATTTCAGAATATAACAATTAAGCAGTTACGAAGGTTTTACACTGGTGATTTGCCAGAAAGATATGAATATAATTATGCGAAATATTTTGCTTTTCAACTTTCAATATTAATAGCGCCACTGCTGTCCTTTTTATTTCTTGTTATGCGGCTAAATGAAGAAAAATCCAATGGAATACAGGTATCGTAGTTACAAAATATGGGGCACTTTTAGATAATGTATGCGTTACAATGTCGTGTTGTGCAAAACCAACTCTCGTAATACTGCAGAACACTTGTGGCTTACAATAAAAATGTCCTCGAAACAAGTGTCTATAAATGTTTGCCCCGATATTCAAGAAGACATGGCCGCAATAGCGGTGAGAGGCATTTTTTTTAATAATAATAATAATAATAATATTCCACAACTATCAAACAACGCCATCTAGTCCCAAGCTAAGCAGAGGTTGTGTTATGGGTACTAGACAACTGATAAACATACTTATATATTTCTAAATACATAAATATTATAGATAAATTACACCAAGACACAGAACAAATGATCGTGCTCATCACACAAACATTTGTCCTGGGTGGGAATCGAACCCACGACCTCCGGCGTAGCAGTCAGGGTCACTAACCACTAGACCAACAGGCCAGTCAAATAATATTACTAGAGCTCACTTTATTTTGTGGGTGTACTTCCCCATAATTAAGTGTTTGAATATGTGAATAAAAACGTTTATTGTCAATAAACTGGGAATATATTTAACTGCTGCCAACCTGTATGCCAGGCGTGGCAGCTGTGACAAGTATGAGTCAATCTATGGGGGAAACCATAGGTTAACATATAACCAGTGAACTTTTGTAACGCTGTAATGATGATGCTGATGAAATTACCACTAACCAGCGTTGCACTGTTGTGTTCCATATGAAGGGCGTGTCCATATGTTGTACGTGGTAGAGCCATGTTGCAGCTATATTAGTAGTATAGTTGTAGCACGAATGGGTCGGTTCGACCGGGGAAGGACCACGCCCTCACAGAATACCAGCGTAAAATAGCAGCTTAAAACTGTTGTGTTTCGTATGGTGGGTGTAGAGAACCGGAGACCCTTTTAACTGGAAAAGAGGCATTCCATCTTAGTTCTCACGGGTGACAACGCATCTGCATTTTGATTCGCAAACGAGGATAGATTTAGATGTCCACAGAAACCACTTACCATCAGGTGGATTGTGTGCTCGTTTGTCACCCTATCCTATAAAAAAAGGGCATAGAGAGCCAAATAATAACATGACGTCGGGGTTCAATCAGTATAGGCATTCCATCTTAGTTCTCACGGGTGACAACGCATCTGCATTTTGATTCGCAAACGAGGATAGATTTAGATGTCCACAGAAACCACTTACCATCAGGTGGATTGTGTGCTCGTTTGTCACCCTATCCTATAAAAAAAGGGCATAGAGAGCCAAATAATAACATGACGTCGGGGTTCAATCAGTATTTTAAGGTGTTTACGACATTCTTAGTTTAAAGTTGATTGCAGAAGTCCATGGGGCCGCTAATCCTAGAATGCGGTAATTGCGCACTGTTTTTTTTTTATTTCAGAAATATTAACACAAATTTCGATTCCAAACCTCCGATCCTTGACATATTTTTTCTAATAAAATAAAATAATGCAGTTGTCAAAAACTATAATGATAAAAAAACTCCTTTCGATGAGTCATATTTACCAATTAGCAGCGCATTTTCTTTCTCCTTCATTAACCCCTTTAAACTAAAGGATGCCTTTCTCCAGCAGTAGTGGTTTACTTGATTGCAACGAACTCTATATATTGGTTTAAAGTTCATTGTTTGGTTGCTACTTTACTGTTACTTTTACTACATTTATAACAATACGTTAATATACTACTACTTCCTTACAAATATAAAGTTATTCAATATTTTTTAAAATGGTAGTTATTTCCTTTGCCTTGACAAAACCAATTTTCCTTATCTTAATCATAAAAGTGTGTAGCAGCTCAGTATATATTTAAAACTACCTGCTCCCCGGGACTTCGCTCGCGTGTAATTTAGGGTTTTAATTATGTTGCGCGGAACCCTAATTCTTTTTCTAAAATACAGGTAGCCTAAGATACTCCATATAACATCAGCTATCTGCCAGTGAAAGTCCCGTCGAAATCGATCCAGCCGTTTCGGAGATTAGCCGGAAATAATTATTCTACCTTTATTTAGTTACAATATTTATTTATATGTATGGCACATTTATGTTACATATAATAGTTTTAAAGTATATATTTGTAACTTTATATATTTATATTTATAAAAATATATATTTATATTTTTTTATTAAAATCGAAATCAAAATGGAAAGAATATCTATATATATATATATTTATATATTTTCTTTTCATTTTGATTTGTATTGTATTTTTTATTATACAACTGTTTGTTGTCCTTAATAAAAATATATACATATACACATATATATAAACATATATACATCAATATACACACAACACATATAATATATCAATATACATATATATACAAAATTACTCAAACAATAATATAAAGCTGATAGATACAATAAATATGACGGCACCAGCACCATTGCAGGTGCGGCGCCGTCGGTGTAGCTAGACAGAATTCTTGTAAATAACACGTGCTCTGCACACCTGCACCATTGCACCTGCGGTAGCGCCCGTTTAGCTTGTATAAAACGGACGGAGCTGCCGCCGTTAGGGCAGTCTTGGCTCTGACGTGGAACGGTGCGCTTGTCGTATTCCGTTACTAGTTTATCCTCGACTCGTTGGATAATTAATTCGTGTAAACGAATTAATTATTATTCCTAACTATAAAATCAGTCTCTGTACCATTCCCATTATATTTCCGACATCAGAAGTGGGATAAAGTCCCTGTTATCGTCCACATTTAACCTTCGAATGGGTTATTACGTTGGTGAAATACTATGACGCGCCTCGCGTTATGTTTTGATGTTAAATGTCTTAATGAAGTTTTTTGTCCTATTTACGACTTTGACATACCATTAAAGTGTAGAGTAAAAGTTTAAAGTGAAATGTTTTAAGCCAAAAGTTAAATCTTTTTGGTCGATTTAAAATAAAAAGTACCCGCAGGTACTTTCATTATTTCTTAACGTACCCAAATATGATAAGAAATGTCGAAAGAAATGTTGGAGGTATTCTAAATGAGTTATAGTTTGCATTCAGTGGATATTTAACTTGCTCAAATTATGTTATAATTTGATATTTCATACGAGGTGTGATTTACATGAGATAATTTTAAAGTTCAAAATGTTTAAACGACGTATCGAAAAAAATGTTTAACTTTAACGTGCTATGAATTAAAAACACGAAGTAGTATTTTTGTGTTCTAATGTGTTGATAAGTGTTACAGTTTACTGCGAGTATTACGTAGTCGATAAAATTGGGATTTGATGTTGAGGGTCTAGTGGAGAGCGTGGAGCTGTAGCGGTCGCTCTTGAGTGGAACTATGCTGTCTGCTTATGACGCCGCGGACACATTATTTGCCGCTGCTACCGATCACCATTTGATACACGAGTTGGTTGCGAAAAATGCCAGAAAACCAAAGTATAACAGACGAAATTGAAGTAGAGCAAATTAGTTCTGACATTGAAGTTAGTATTTAAGTTTACATGAGGATGGGACCATACCAGAGGTTGTCGTGTAGCCGCAGCTTAGTATTTGGTGCCCTAGAAAGGCGAATGGTGTCCCGAGAGTAGTGCTGCATTTAAAAAAAGTTTTTACTGGATATTTTGTTTCCTTTTGTGTTACAGTAGCACGTGCTATATGCGTATGTGTATGCGCGTATACGCAAGCGACTTCACGGGGCGCGCGTATGCTGTACATGGCGGTGCCTCAGAAGTCTTACACTATGTGTGCGCGGAAGTCTTACACTATGTGTGCGCGGAAGTCGTACGCTATGTGTGCGCGGAAGTGTTATACTCTGTATGCGCGGAAGTCGTGTTCTCTGAACATGCATCAGGCTCTGTCCTGGCAGGCAGTGTCCTGGTTCGCGTTTTTGACGTGGTTTACGTATTTAACGTGGTAACTTGATAGTTCATGTACGCGTATGTGTGAGATACTTCGTATGGAGATGTATCCATACCTGTGAAAGCGAAGTGCGTGAAGAACGAATTTCTGTTTTAAGGCCTCGTATGTGTGATAGATGAGAGAACAGGCAACTGTATGTTGTCCTTATAGTTAACAATTTGTTTTTCACGCAGATCATGATGACTACAACCCCGAAGATGCCTGTGAACCCTCAGGTGCTCCTGCTGTGCTCTTTGACGCTTCGAGTGCGTGATGCGGCGCAGCGTTTCGCTGGCGCTGGTGCGGCACGACGGCTAGCAGTGCGAGTGTGGCACGCCCTGTTCTGATGTTTTGACCACGTGAGCTTGCTTCGTGGCAGCTAACTATGGCATGTGCTGGTTTGTTTTAATAGCCACGTGCGCTTGCCTTACGCCTACCGCAGAGGCGAGCAGTGAGCGATGTGTTTTCGTCTGCTATGTGAGAAATCACAGCGGTGTGCTGATGATAACTGGTGCCGAATGAGAGAGCCTCATCAAAGATTGTGTTGCGTCAAAATTTTGTGGCAAAAGTGTAAATAATATTGTAAATTTAACCGAAATCGGTCATGTTAGTGTGCAAAGTACCCCACAAATACCCCCATAATCATGTGAGGAAGATCCCCGATCACCAAGTTCCTTGAGAGTTAGATGTCATAGTTGATGACAGTGGTAGTGAGACCAAATTTGATTAAGAATGCTTGTATACTCATACTCAAAACTTTAGACCGCACCTCATGAGTAACATGTGGCGATGGGTCTTTAGAGTCGTTGGTGCGATTCTTGTCTGTGTTGGTGCATATTTGGCGGCAGATATGTTGTAGCATATTTGGCGGTGGATATGTGGAGAATCGTCGGTGCGATTCTGGCATATGTGACGTGACGGCAGATATGTAAAAAATCGTTGGTGCGATTCTGGCCTGTGTTGGTGCACAGAGCCCCTTGTGTATTGTAGCATATATGACTGTAGATATGTGGAGAATTGTTGGTGCTATTCTGGCATATGTGACGGCGGATATGTAAAGAATTGTTGGTGCGATTCTGGTCTGTGTTGGTGCACAGATTTCAATGAAAGTTTCACGAGTTGAATATGCATTGCTTATGAATTGTAAAGAGTAACAAAATTGTTAAAATTACTGTGTTGGAACTTGTTGATCGGACCTTCCACAATAAATCATGTTGTGCAAGAAGCACTGTGTAAGAAGCCTTAATAACAAGGCATTGTCAATTATAACAGTTGACTATTGTACTTAGACTTGGGAGTAGTAAAGTACCATTTGGAATCGACCTTGTTTCTATTGGCAGGATAGCCGAGCTAGATTACTCTGAGCATATTTTTGTCCACAGACACTGCAACCAAAAACGGGTGCTAGTCAGGAATGGCCGTGTCATGTATTGATGGCGCCATAGCGCAACAAGCAGCGCTATCTGACAATTAGTTTAGCGAACTAAGAATATGTACCTGCTCGTGTTAGGACGGACGAGCGGATGAATTGGTGACTAATAGTGTTTGTTACAGGAATGCATGAAAATACACGCCCGAGGACGGTCGTACGTCAGGACGGCCGTGTCGGAGCGTCTATAAAATACCCGGTTGAATCGAGGTAGAATGAAGGGTATATCGAGAAACCCCCTCTTGTGTCTGTAGTATAAAGTTCACTGTAGGTGCCGTGCGCGGGAGATTCCGCTTCAGTCATTCAACGAGTGTGGTCATTCTACTAGTGCTACGATAGTGTCGTGGTACTGTTCGTTGTGGTAATTCTTCAAGTGCAGGCAAGGAGAATTGGTGTTGCTGAGAGGCTGCCCAGTGTTACATTAAGATATGTAGTGTTGCTGTTGTTTAACACATTTTGGTGTTATCATGTAATTACGTACCTCACGATACATTTTTGTGTGATTGTGACGGGGACATGTTTGCGGTATGGTTGGTCTGTAACTGTTCTATACTGAATTGAAAAAAAAAAGACAGTAAGAAAAAAAATGTGGTTCTTACTATCATTGCAGGGCGTTTGCCGGTCCAATGATATAGCTAAAGGGAATAGTGATTCCGGACTAGCATAAATAGTACTTGAAAAAAAAAGTGTAAGAAAAAAAATAGTTCTTACTATCATTGCAGGGCTTTGTGCCGGTCCAATGATATGGCTATAGGGAATAGTTATTCCGGACTAGCGAAAACAGTACTTGAAAAAAAAAAGAGAAAATAGAGAAAGCGACAGACTAATCATTCCGATCTAGCATAAAGTTGATTAAAGTTTTGTAGGGCTTACTGCCGGAACAAAACTGATTGTCACCCAAGTCTGAAGGGTCAATATAGACCGGACCAGACGCTGTTATGTCAGGATAGTCGAACGATGTTTTTTTTTGTCTACAGGTAACTAAAATTGTGATGGAGCGCGTGCGAGGACGCGCGCATGTCAGTATGGCCGTGACGGCACCAGCACCATTGAAGGTGCGGCGCCGTCGGTGTAGCTAGACAGAATTCTTGTAAATAACACGTGCTCTGCACACCTGCACCATTGCACCTGCGGTAGCGCCCGTTTAGCTTGTATAAAACGGACGGAGCTGCCGCCGTTAGGGCAGTCTTGGCTCTGACGTGGAACGGTGCGCTTGTCGTATTCCGTTACTAGTTTATCCTCGACTCGTTGGATAATTAATTCGTGTAAACGAATTAATTATTATTCCTAACTATAAAATCAGTCTCTGTACCATAACCATTATATTTCCGACAAATACATAATCACACAATCTATCCTAACGGGGTCCGAACGATTGAGACAAGTAAGCGATTACTTAAAGATAACAATAGTTTGTGCCTCACGTATATGCAAAGGTAGGGCATTCCAGATCTTAATAGACTGGGCAGTAAAAGATTTATTACACGCAGAGAAACTCCGAGCATAGCCCTCTCCATAGCTCGCTGAGCGACCTTGAGCTTTCTCATACGGCCAGCAGTGAAGGACCACGTCTCAGTTCCGTATGTCATCACTGGAAACACGCACTTGTTGTACAGTCTCGTTTTCAAGTTTTGAGGTATACCTGACGAGAAGATGTGCCGTAATTTCCCGAACGCTGCTCAACCGAGTTGAATCCGTCCATTGACCTCTCGGTCGAAGTTGGACTTACCTAGTCGGACTATTTGTCCCAGGTAAACATACTCGTTAACAACTTCGAGCTTAGTGTTCCCAACAACTACCGGCATAGGTGTGACATGGACATTAAACATGATCTTTGTTTTGTCCATCTTAAGACCTATCCGTTGGGAAACACTATTGAGGTCATTGAGCATAGTGCTTAGGTCCTCCAGCGATTCTGCCATAATCTGTCCACATACGCCAGACATAGTGGCAAATTGTACTCTTCGGATTTCTGTACAATTTGCCGAAGGATATGTATGTGGTCTATGGTGCTAAAGCCCTTTCGGAAACCGGCTTGTTTGGGAGGCTGGAAGTCGTCAAGTCTGCGCGCGAGACGATTCGTAATGACTCTCGAAAACACGTAGACGCGGCTCAGAAGGGAAATCGGTCTGTAGTTCTTCAAGAGAGCGTTGTCACCTTTCTTGAAGAACAAGACCACCGCACTTCTACTCCACGCCTCCGGTGTAAAGCCACCATGGAGGACGGAATTAAAGAGCTTCTGAAGTACTTCAAGTACCGGTTTTCCACCCGCTTTCAGAAGCTTCGCTGTAATTCCATCCTCGCCTGGGGCCTTACCGTTTTTAAGGTGCTGGAGAGCCATTCTAATCTCGCTCAGACTGACGTCCGGGTTATCTTCGGAATAGTGTCGGATGAGACTCGCTCTTGGATCGTTACTCACACTTGCGTGTGGCTCAAACGATGACGTGTACAGCTTACCATAGAACCTCTCAATCTCACTCAAAATCGCAGGTGTCCCGGAAACGATGCTGCCACATTCTGTCTTCAGCTTTGACAGTTTGCTCTTTCTGGCAGAAAGATCTCTGGCAAAGACTTTGGAGCCTTGGTTCCGCTCGATCGCTTCTTCAATACAAGCTGTATTGAAGTTGCGTAAGTCCCGCCGCATGCATTTGGAGATCTGTCTGTTCAGATGCCTGTATGCTGTCAAGTCTGTTGAAGAATGTAGCTTCATCTCCCGTCTAACAGCCATGAGATTAAGAGTGTGACCGGAGAGTTTTTGTGTTCTTCTGCGGCGGGTCTTGCAGAACTTAGCTCCGACCGCATGGACAGTTTCCACAAGCTTGTCATTCAAATCGTCCACTTCATTGCAGTCTTCTAGGCACTGAAAACGGTTTTGTAACTCGAGCTGAAAGGTTTCGGGACTTTGGATTAGAGCACGAGGGGGACGGAGCGTTGACTTCATTAGACGAGACCTCTCCAACTTAACGTTTAGGTTCAGTGTGCGTCTAACCATTCGGTGATCGCTACCAGTTTTCACCCTCGCGATCACGGAGACATCACTGAACAGTTGTCGTCTGGTCGTCATAATGAAGTCAATCTCATTTTTTGTCGAACCGTCTGGGCTCGACCAGGTCCACTTCCTGTGGGGCCGCTTCTGGAAGAAAGAGTTCATCATAAAGAGTCCCTCTTTCTCCATGAAGTCCGTGTAGTAGCGGTCAAGAATATCCACTACCCTATATCCTCCCGTGGGTGTCGTAAAAGGCGACAAAGGGAAACAGGCAGGAGATGGGCAGCAGCATATTCTTGATAACAACAAACTAACAATTAAAAAACTGCGGTTGCCAACCCGCTCGCCAAGCGTGGCAACTATGGCAAATACCCCCCTATGAATGACAGTAACAAAGAAACGGCCCCCAGTCCCCGGCGGCCCCGCTATTCCTGGCTACGGTGGCGACCATGGTAACGGCGGGGCAGGGGGTGCTAAGAATCTCCAGTGGAGGTTCGGTTGCCACCTTAGACGACTCGACCTGGCAACGTACAACGCGCGCACCCTGAGGACTGACGAGAAGATTGTGGAGCTGGAAGAAGAGATAGACAAGTTGCGCTGGCATATTATAGGATTATCCGAAGTCCGAAGGGAGGGGGAGGACACGGTAATCCTCGAATCCGGCAACTTGCTCTATCACCGGGAGGGCGACCATCTGTCCCAAGGAGGTGTCGGATTTATCGTCCACAAGTCTGTCGTTAACAACGTTGTAAAGATCGGAAGTGTGTCGACGAGGGTTGCGTACCTTATACTCGAATCACCAACCGGTATTCGCTAAAGGTCATACAGGTTTACGCACCAACCTCGGCACACCCCGATGAGGAGGTGGAGGAAATGTATGAACATATCTCTAGAGCCATGCATTTTTCCAAAACCCAATATACGGTGTTAATGGGAGACTTCAATGCAAAACTAGGCACAAGAGAGAACGGTGAGCTGAAATTAGGGAAATTTGGAATAGGGCAACGGAACACTGTTAGTATAAATAAAGATATTTATACGTAAATATTATTAACAAAAATATAATAAAGAATGATTAATATAATTAAAATAATTTGAGTAACAATCATCAAACCAGTGGAAACCTATTATGAAACTTATGTCATAAAAATGAATGTCAAAGAATTAAAATAAAATTATTAAATTAAAATAAATTATTAAAACCTGATTACCTAAAAGTTACAAAAAATATATGAATTGAGCTGCTGTAGTAAATTAGTAAAAACAAACCACAAGAAAAACATGCTACTACCATCATTTTTTAGCCGTCTTCCTAGCCCTAGCAGTAGTAACACAGGGCTTGGGAGCCGAAGATGCCGCCGCTGCCGTCGCCGCAGTCAAGGATGTGGTAGTAGGGACACCACCAGCTGCATCAGGAATGGCGATCACCTCAGCCACGGTGTACTACCGGTGCTTTGTACCGTCGGACCCAAGCACCATAACATATCCATCTCGTGTCCAACACTGGGATACACCAAAGCGCTTCCGAGCAGCAACGAACGCCTTCTGACGACTCTTAGTCATGAACTCAGATAGAGTAACTCCGCTACCCTTTAGCTTGGTTTTGGAAAACCAAACTTTGTCACGGAGATCCTGATCTCAAAATTTCACGAGCAACACACGAGGCTTGTCGCCACGGGGGCGCCCTAAGCGATGGCATCTGGTAATAGAGTCCACACTTAATTCAGGGATGTTCAGCGGCTCTGATAATACCTTACTTGTGCAATGCACTCGGTTCCCATCTTGAGCTTCTGGCATTCCATGGACAAGCAACATCTTCCTCCTGGTCCTTACCTTCATTTCATCTTGTTGCCTAGAGAAAAGCTGGAGCTGAAGTTGCAGATTCTCAAGTGCTGACAGGACGAATGCCCTAAAGGCATTAAGTTGTGCATTAATATTGGAAGAAGGGCTCGTTGCAGGGATGGATGTTCTGACCTCCCTCTGGAACTCATCCATACGTGAAGTGAAATTCAATGTTAGCTCTTCAATTGACTTCTTAAGCAAATCCATTTTGAATATTCAATTAAAGGTTACTTAAAGGTCAATGTCAGATGACAGTGAAGTAGCAAAATAAGTTTTAAGTTGTGCAATGAAAAACAAATTATTAGTAAACAATGCTAGTGGATTTATGTAATTACAGGTACATTTATATACTTGATTGTTCTAAATTAACTATAAAAACTTTAAAAAATCAGGAACGATTTTAAATATGTCAACACACATTTGCGCCTACCCACCGACTTTATATATACATACACAAACACACTGTTTATGCCCAAAATTGGTCATTTTGAAAGCCATCCAATCGCGTTCGAGCTAGCGCGTCACCCGATGGTATGTAGGTGAAAACAACGCCGCCAGGTGGGGCGGCCGTCTGCGGCTTGCAGTGGCTCGACGCGTGGGCGAAGAGATGAGTAGCTCACTGGCCGCGGTGCGGGGAATCCGCGTATATCGGTTATCGCGGCAGAAGTTCACGCGACCAGTAGGGTCTAGATGGTTAGATTTAGTGCGTGTTACTTCGCTCCGTGTATGTATGAATTTTGCAATATTTAACTTGTTAGGGTGATGCGGAATTACGCACGCGCGCGCCGAGTAGATATACGGTCTAGGATTCGAACCGCGCATTCCTTGTTCGAGAGCGTCTCCCGGTTGATTGTCTGGAAATGTTGGCTGGTTTGTTAGTATTTCGTGTCAAAGAGGCGTATTTTGAATTCCTTTCGCGGCGTGGTGTTTTGGTGTCGAATGAAGGAACTTAGTTGTGTTTAACGCTGAACCGTATGACTCATTAAGAGATCGCGTTAGTTCCCTATTTATAATTTTAATCCGGGACATGGAATGTCGAACTTTGAACTACTGTCCGTACTGTATCGGGTATCACGTGTTCTATTCTACGATGAATGTGGAATTAGGCGAGTTTAAGTTAGTTAAATGTACAATGAAGCCAATAGACTGAAATAGTGACAATGAAGAAAGAAATGGTCCAGCGGTGGAGCCTGCTGGAGCGATGCAGCATTGTGGGGCAGCCTGGAACTCGGCCGCTGCTGGTCGCCTAAGCTGGTCCAGGTCTCAGACATTTACACATCACTGAACAATACTTTCCATTCACCTTACACCCACTTACGGCCTGACCGAGCCTTGGGGCGAAATTAGAGTCGGAAACAGGTAAGTACTATATTTTCCTAGCATTCTCCCCTATAGTTTAGTATGATAGGTCATTTTCCATGTGGCCATTTGGGCCCGATCCGTGTCTGCCCGTCGAGCGGGCTGCTATGGGCCCCAGCCAGGGCGACTTTTGCAGGGGCAGCTGCGGGCCGTAACACACACATATATGTATATATATATATTAATATGATTGTATGTTATTTATCTTATCTATGTACTTATATAAAATTCTGTATTTCTATTTTGTGGCTCTAATAAAAATAACGCTATATTTGTCGCCAAACCACATACGTTTTTATTGTTTTCTTGCAATCCTGTCCATCTAAAGGTTGTCTGAAAGAGATCGCTCTTAGCGATAAGACAAACTATTGTACCACATTTATTTTTCTCATTTTTGTTAATATTTATGTTATTATTTGGCGTACAATTAAGTATTATCTATCTATCTATGCGTCTAAAAAAATTATACATACGGCTAAGAGTTCTTTCATTTGTTAGAAATAATAATAAAAATTATAAAAGTTATCGATAAAGACAAAAAATTATAAAAGTAAGTAACTTTTAAAGGGTAGTAGGTAATACTGATTATTGCGTACTGAAATACTAAGTGTTCACGCCCTTAGTTGCTCTGACAAAAGTCGACTTGGCTAGGGCCCATAGTAGCCACCTTGACGAGCAACAGAGAGCGGGACCCAAGTGGCCTATGGAGAGTTATTATATACCTATAAGGGCTGATAAGCAACACAAACTTACCGAATTACGGAGGTAGGGTCGACCACAAGGCGAAGTCAGGGGCAAGTGGGTGGTATGTAAGTGTAAATGTAGTAGTGTGTAAGTGTAACCTGACTTAACCGAGGTAATCGGCCAGCCGATCCACAGGCGCTGCTTTTCTCCAAAATGTGCGATCCTTCCATTGGGCGTTCACCAATTGAAACCTTCTGCTTTAATTTCACTATTTCAGTTTATCAAATTTATTGTACATTAAATTAACTTCAAATTCAACAAAATCCACGTTGATCGAAGTTAAAACAAGTGACACGTTGCCTAACTTAAGAACGGTCGGTCAAAGTATAAGTCCCATGTTCACTTAGCACAAAATTACTTCTCGAAACGAACGCGACCTTATCTCGTGTCACAAAATTAGCGTTCCACACGACAAAGCAAAAATTATTTCGTACGATATTAAAATACCATACAAGCAATCAAAACTCAAAAATCAGCCTCGTTGACACGTAAAACGAACGAAAATAGACAACACACAAAAAAGGCACTTAACGCGACGTTACAATTCAATATTAACTTCCAAAAGCCATTAACCGGCCGACGCGCGACAATTATTTTCCATTCTATAAGACAAGCCTCGTTATCACGAAACGTACAAATTAAGACAACAGTATAGGAGGCACGCGACCGGCCGTCGCGCAGCAATTCTTTTTTAGACCTTAACAATACTCGTACCGTTCGTCGTGCAACAATTATTTTGCATACTAAATCGCGGCCGCGCCCTCGAATGGAATGCGAGCGGGAGCCACACCAGGCGGTGACTGGTACCGTCGAATGAACGCGTCGTGAATTTAAGTTTCAATTTTTAATATTAGGCCTAAACACTAAGTGTTAGTAAATTATTATTTAAGATTACCATTAACTGTCGTGCATATTTTGTTTTGTCGGAAATTTAAATTTTCCCCATCTGTAAAGATATTTAAAAAAGTTGATTTAAAATTAATCGTATCTTTCACTATCTAAATACATAAGTTTACATTATATAACATATACCTACTATGTATCTTCTTTGGCACAAGTCTATAATATTCCATTTCGGTTCGGTATCAACCCTAGCGTTACACGCTCCGGTCTAATGTCACCGGCGCTTCAACTCTCAAATACAGGGAGTAACAGCGCTGTGACATTACAGACACTTCAATTTTATTTATTTGTATAGATAATCTGAACTGTGGGTTGTATTGTCACCTTAATTTTATAAAAAAGGTAATGTTGCCATATTATAATATTAACTCATGTGTTATTTTTTAATTGTTTCATTTCAGATGCTAACTGAAATGCCAGGAGTAACACCTTCGATGCTTGTAATAACTCAAATCCTTAATTCATTGCCGGCCTGCCTACTTTATAGCATAGGGGGCGCTTTGAGTTTTCCACAACCACGTGAGACAAATATGGGAATTGATCGCTTCATCATATTTATTGCGCTGTTTCTGCATTTCGTGACTATTATAGCATTTGCTTTCCCGTGCAGTTACATTACCAAGACGGGTGAGAAATATTGTACCAAAATGTCCTTCTTAGACTGTCACTGATATTTAACAGAATTGGTTAAGTGAAGTTAACAGTATCACGTATCTTTTTTAAGAGAGTTTTTCTTATTAACTAAAGTGAAAAACGAGCTTACGGTCCACATGATGGTAAGCGGCTACTGCAGCCAAAATTAAAAAGGCTCACTGATGACTAAGATGGAATGCCTTACGGCCTGTAGTTTTACTAGCCCTATATATTCTTTAGACTGGAACACAGTAGAGCGAGCACTGCTATTCGGCAGCGAAAATAGGTAAGAGAGTGCTACCTACGTACCCGGATGGATTCCTAGACAGAGAAGAAGTCCTACCGCCGCGACTCCCTCGTTGTTCTAGTGGTCGTATGTGCGGCTGCTGATCCTGTGGTTCCAGGTTCAAGTCTCGGGTCAGGCTGAAATATTAGGTTTACCTGTTAATATATTATCTCTCGGATTCAGCTAAGTTCTTTACGAGTATGTTTACCTGGACAAATAGTCCGACTAGATAAGTCTAGATCCGACCGAGAGGTCAATCGTCGGATTCAACTGGACTGGGCAGCGTTCGGGAGATTGCGACACATCTTTTCGTCAGGTATGCCTTAACACTTGAAAACGAGATTGTACAACAAGTGCGTGTTGCCAGTGGTGACTTATGAATCTGAGCGTGGTCTTTCACTGCTGGCCGTATGAGAACGCCCTAGGTCGCTAATCAAGCTATGGAGAGGGCTATGGTCGGGGCTTCTCTGCGTGAAAAAATAAGAAACCCTAGTTCGCTAATCGAGCTATGGAGAGGGTTAAGGTCGGGTCTTCTCTGCGTGAAAAACTTAGAAATAAGGATATCTGCAGTAGAACTAGAGTATTAATTTAAAATGCCAATGACTATTTGATATGATTTTACAGATCAGCACACGTTGTCACTTTCAACGTTTATTTACCTCGCTATGTGTATTTTTTGTTGGGCTATTATACGCTACAACCTTTTTGTCACTTTCTTAAATGGTTTTATACCTCACATGCCGATGATTTGGTTTTCTATTCAAGCAGTTGTAGTGAATTATGGAAGTAAGTAAATTAATAAAGTCATATAAAACTAGTTTCCTTTTTTATCTAGGGGCCCGTCTGCATTGTCACTACTTTCTTACCCATTACTTTTGCCAAGCAACAGTTGTGCACCCAACGCTATGTTTCGATTTGAAGAGAGCGAGTATAATATCAGGAATGGTAATGCATTTGTGATGTGATTGTTTGAAATTGTCTGCTAGCGGCCATAGGTTGCAGTATTCACTTACGATCAGGTGAAGTCTCAGCTTATTTGTTACTACATAATTAAAAAGGAGTTACATTTTCAATTCATTACAACAAAGAAAGTTAAGCCCATGTTGTCGCGGAGTAGGAGTGTCAATTACCTCGTATTGTCCGGCGGATGTCGTAAAATGCGCAGAGCAAAATTGAAAGAGGCGAAGGATGATAGCATCTTCCTAATCACAATCATAAAATAAACTGCAGTTGCCAGCCCACCTGCCAAGCGGGACAACTATGGCAAAGTTCTCGCTATGAGGCAATCTGTGAGGGAGACCTATGTAAAAACGTTCTAATAATGAGCTATGTGTAGCGGCGGGGTAATAAAGTCCACACAACCGTTATTATACTGTGGATATCGTAAGAGATGACAGAGGAAAATAAAGTTACGGGTCAACTGTAATTAGCAGTGGACTTGAGAACGGTTGTAATGGTGATGGATGGCGGGTTCATACTGTGATTACGGAACCTGCCAGCGATAGTATTGAAGCAGCAGTATATACTATTTCAGCAATTTAACCGGTGCTATAGTCCATTCAGCGGTGCCAAGTTGATTTTTTTTACAGTTGGACTACGATAGCTTTCCGAGTATAGAACCAGAGTAGGAAACCTATCCAACTGCAGAGAGTTATAAGACAGGATGATGTTATATCCCCGAAACAGGAAATGATACAGTATTAACATCAATGGCGAGTATATCACTCATCATCGATTTGCAGATGATAAGAGTTTGTGTATCTGGGTTTAAAGTTTACAAGAGATGGAAAGTGTGAGAGTGATATCGAAAGAAGTGTGAATGCAGGAAACATGGTGAATGGAGCTTTGCACTCCTTTATGAGCAGTCGGAAGGTGTCTAACAAAGCTCGTTTGGCTGTGCATGAGGGGGTGTTGGTTCCGACACTCATGTACGGAAGTGAAAGTTGCGTATGACAGAAGAAACATGAAATCAGAATAAATGCAGTTGAGATGAGAGAATTAAGAAGTATGATAGGAGTGAAAATGAGTGACAGGATAAAAAATAGTGAGATAAGGAAACGTTGTGGTCTGAAAGAAGATGTAGTGACAAAAATTGAGAAAGGTATGCTGAGATGGTTTGGCCATGTCGAGAGAATGAATGAAGAACGATTGACGAAAAAAGTATATAAGGCGTGTGTGAATGAAAGTGTGGGAAGGAGTAGACCTGAGCGGATATTTCTAGACCAAATCAGGGACGTCTTAAAAAAAGGCCAGGTCAAGAGTACCCTAAACCGTAGAGCATGTATGAAGGGAATAATGAAAGTGGACGAAGCAAAACAAGTATGTAAGGATCGTAGCAAGTGGAAAGAAGTGGTCTCTGCCTACCCCTACGGGAAAGAGGCGTGATTATATGTATGTATGTATGTAAAGTCCTTATGGCAGAATCGGTGGAGGACCTAAGCACTGTGCTCATTGACCTCAGTAGTGCTTCCCAACGAATAGGACTTAATATGAACATAAACAAAACAAAGATATTGTGTAACGTCCATATAACACCTATGCCGGTAGTTGTTGGGAGCACTAAGCTAAATTCTTTACGAGTATGTTTACCTGCACAAATAGTCCGACTAGATAAGTCTAACTTCGACCGAGAGGTCAATCGACGGATTCAACTCGGCCGAGGAGCGTTCGGGAAATTGCGACACATCTTTTCATCAGGTATACCTTAAAACTTGAAAACGAGATTGTACAAATAGTGCGTGTTGCCAGTGGTGACTTATGAATCTGAGACGTGGTCTTTCACTGCTGGCCGTATGAGAACGCCCCAGGCCGCTAATCGAGCTGTGGAGAGGACTATGGTCGGGGAATCTCTGCGTGAAAAACTAAGAAACCCTAGGTCGCTAATCGAGTTATGGAGAGGGTTATGGTCGGGGCTTCTCTGCGTGAAAAACTTAGAAATAAGGATATCTGCAGTAAAACGAGAGTGACCGACATAGTACTCCGATCAGAGAAAATTTGCTGTGTTTGAACCTCGTGCCTGGGAGAGCATCGGGATAGCTCAAAGAAACAACAACCGATGGGGAAAAAAGGTTTTCGAGTGGCAGCCTTGTACCGTTAGGCGAAGTGTAAGGCAACCCCCACTATATGGAGTGACGACCAAGATGGAGTGGTTCAGGACCGTGTTTAGTGGCACCCATTTTTTATCATAATATTATATATGTCGGAGCGTCTATAAAATTCCCGGTTGGATCGAGGTAGAAGGGAGGGTATATCGAGAAACCCCCCTTGTGTCTGTAGTATAAAGTTCACTGTAGGTGCCGTACGCGGGAGATTCCGCTTAAGTCATTCAACAAGTGTTGTCATTCTACTAGTGCTAAGATAGTGTCGTGGTTCTGTTCGTTGTTGTAATTCTTCTAGTGCAGGCAAAGAGGATTGGTGTTGCTGAGAGGCTGCCCTGTGTTCCATTGAGATAGTAGTGTTGCTGTTGGTTTACATATTTTGGTGTTATCATGTAATTACGTACCTCTCGTTACACTGGTGTGTGATTGTGGCGGTGACGTGTTACGGTGTGGTCGAACTGGAATTTCACTATACTGAATGTATAGTGCGTTACGTTGTCTTGTTACTGATAATGATTAAACTGCGCAAGCAAGAGAGCAAGTTGAACATCCGCTCTCACACTTTTATTATTTTTAACAATTAACGATATCCTGATGTATTTCCGAGACCACAAATCGTGATCCTTTGTTGAATAATTATCCGACATCAGAAGTAGGATTTCCTGTTGTCATTTCCGATATATATGTATTCATTGTGTATATAATTATATGTATGTCGTGAGTATTTTCTAATAACTTGCGTAAACTCTCACCCTTTTTCACAGGTTGTTATATCCTCTGCAAATGTGGTCCTCTGGTAGTGATCGATTCTAAGCGATAATAAGGGCAATGATTGTATCTTTATATCACTTGTTGTTTTTCTTTTTCTTATTTATCAATGTACAATAAAGTAAATTTCATTAATTGTGTATGCTCAAAGCTCTAAGTAGCCTCACAACTTGTTGACTAAAGCTGAACGTGATTATCACCCAGCCACGTTCATTTTTAATTGTTGGGTGTCCCATCAAGGAGTCATTTACTTTCGTCATTGTAAAAAAGAGTAATGACTTCGCCTTATTTCCGTATAATAATGCCTCTCAGTTTCTCCCTTTTCAGAAATGTATTGTTTTTCAATGTTCCGGAGCTAACTGTGGCTAAATTCTCAGTAGAAACAGCATCATTATCATCATCATTACAGCCTTTCATATGTCCACATATGATAGGTTTCGTACTCTGGTTCTGTACTCAAAAAACCAAAGTAGTCCTACTGTACAAGCACTTCAGCACTTCGATATACCGACAGTCAACTTGGCACCGCTGAAGGGACTACAGCACCGCCCAAATTTCGACGGAACCAAAGGCTTTCTCATAGTCCACATACGCAAGGCAAAGTGGCAGATTATACTCCTTCGTCTGGTGTAAAATTTGCCGAAGGATGTGTATGTGGAGTATGATACTGAAGCCTTTTCGGAAACCTGCTTGTTCGGGAGGCTGGAATTCGTCAAGTCTGCGTGCGAGACTATTCGTGATGACTCTCGAAAATAGCACGTAGACGCGGTTTAGAAGGAAAATCGGTCTGTAGTTCTTCAAGAGAGCGTTGTCGCCTTTTTTGATGAACAAGACCACCGCACTGCTGCTCCACGTCTCAGGTGTAGTGCCACCATGGTCGACGGAGTTAAAGAGCTTCTGAAGGTCTTCAAGTACCGGTTTTTCACCTGCTTTTAAAAGCTCCGCTGTAATTCCATCCTCGCCTGGGGCCTTACCGTTTTTAAGGTGCTGGAGAGCCATTCTAATCTCGCTCAGACTGACGTCCGCAATATCTTCGGAATAGTGTTGTATAAGTATCGCTCTTGTATCGTTACTCACACTTGCGTGTGGCTCCAACGATGACGTGTACAGCTTACCATAGAACCTCTCAATCTCACTCAAAATCTCATATGTCCCGGAAACAATGTTGCCACACTCAGTCTTTAGCTTTGACAGTTGGCTTTTTTGGCAGACAGATCTCTGGCAAAGACTTTGGAGCCTTGGTTCCTCTCGAGCGTTTCTTCAATACAAGCTGTATTGAAGTTGCGTAAGTCCCACCGCATGCATTTGGAGATCTGTCTGATCAGTTGCCTGTATGCTGTCAAATCTGTTGAAGAATATAGCTTCATCTCTCGTCTAACAGCCATGAGATTAAGAGTGTGATCGGAGAGTTTTTGTGTTCTTCTGCGGCGGTTCTTGCAGAACTAAGCTCCGACCGCATGGACAGTTTCCACGAGCTTGTCATTCATATCGTCCACTTCATTGCAGTCTTCTAGGCACTGAAAGTGGTTTTGTAACTCGAGCTGAAAGGTTTCGGGACTTTGGAACAGAGCACGAGGGGTACGGAGCGTTGACTTCATTAGACGAGACCTCTCCAACTTAACGTTTAGGTTCAACTATCCATTCGGTGATCGCTACCAATTTTCACTCTCGCGATCACAGAGACATCACTGAACAGTTGTCGTCTGGTCGTCATAATGAAGTCAATCTCATTTTTTGTCGAACCGTCGGGGATTCGACCAGGTCCACTTCCTGTGGGGCCGCTCCTGGAAGAAAGAGTTCATCATAAAGAGTCCCTCTTTCTCCATGAAGTCCGTGTAGTATCTTCTAGTCAGTTCTCAGGGTGCGTGCGTTGTATGTTCCCAGGTCGAGTAGTCATAGGTGGCAACCGAACCTCCACCGGAGATTCTTAGCACCCCCAGCCCCGCTGTTACCATGGTCGCCACTCTAGCCAGGAATAGCGGGGCCGGCGGGGACTGGGGGCCGTCTTTTTGTTACTGTCATCATAGGGGGTGTATTTGCCATAGTTGCCACGCTTGGCGAGCAGGTTGGCAACCGCAGTTTTTTATTGTAATTCTGCTAATATCAGGAAGATGCTGCTGCCCATCTCCTGCCTGTTTCCTTTTGTCGCCTTTTACGACAGCCACGGGAAGATATGGGGTAGTGGATATTCTTAACCGCCATTACACGGCCGTAGAAACAGAACTGTGAATAAGTCCAAAGAGTCGTTGCCAGAGAGACTTAAGATCTGCATCAAAGCCAAATACGGAATAAAATTATTTTGTATAATCGCTTATACTCGTATCTTCGTTGAATTCAAATGTATACATACATTTTGTATCAGATTATAAGGTCATAATTCCGTGTTACCAGTAAAAAGTATTCTTGTTCTCGCCATTCATCACTATACTTGTTTTTTTTTCATTTTTTTATGTGTTAGATAATCTACCTCAAATCATCCTGTGATAACGTAAAAGCCAATATATCTGACCACACCTAGTCGTCCAGTGGGTGTAATAACAGAGAGAAATTATCCTGGAGATGTACCGGAGCAACTTCCTTACAACAACTACTCAATAATAAAGCTGAAGTCAACAGCCCGCATGCCAAGCCTGGTAACTGCATCAACCTCACACCTATGAGGAGCCTATGTTCATCAGTACACTTTTTATAAGCTGTAATGAATGATTATAATAATTATATTTTGCAGGGTATGGCATAGATTTCAACAATTGGTCTGAAAATGTATTAGAAAAAGTTCACTTTATTCTTACGTTCGGCTTCAAAGGCGGAAGCGTAAGGACGGCTTGCGCAATGCAACTTATTCAGATCTTCTTTTTCTTAACACTGTCCTGGTTTTTGAAGAAATTTAGGCCAGGGGTGTATGGTGTGGAATTACCGTGGAATTTTCTTTTACAAGTATGTTATTATATGTTCAATTACCATGTAATTTTCCTTTCCGATTATGTTGTATCAAAAATAGGAATATCTGCGGATTTTTTTTCGCCTTTTCTACTCCGGTCAGAGAAAAATTTGACAAACAAAATTTATTTTTATTTTCTCGCATCAAATAAACAAATATATTTCAATTAATTTCATGAAATATTAACGAGTTGGTACTAAATAGTATTAACATACTAGCAACTCATGTTACTAATACAGCTGTAGATGAAAATTTGTACCATTTTTAAAATTCATTTCAATAATTTGAAATTAAACCACCTCGTAAAGGCGATTTAGGTGAAGTAAATTGACGATTCAATTACGAAGTTTTCGATTTAGATTCGATGCAATGCCTCAGTGCGAATAGAATATAATCCTACGGATGCGCGTGACGAACAATAGCACACAACCTGCCCAAAAAGTGTAAAATCTCATTGAGCAGCGACAGTATAGTAAACAGAACAGAAGAACACCCAAATGTGAACTAGGAATTTCTCATGATGTATGAGGGATTAGTTTTACATGCATAAATTTTTGATAGGAAAACACTGATGTAAGAAATATCTTTAGGATATTTAAATTCTAATTCCATACCGGATCGACCATACAAATAGCTTCCATTGAGCTGTGTATTCCATTTCCTGCATTGTTAAATATGCTCTGATGTGGAGGCACGCTGACCCGTAAAAGCCTATATCTTGTATTTGAGGCTTCAGAAACCCATGTCGTAACACGTCACATAGCCACGTCTATACTAGAAAAATATTTTTAATGATAAGCTTCCTTTGAACGGTGATATCACTAATTCAGTTTCTCTTAGCAACAGATGTGCGAATAGTATATGCCACAGTTGAACCCATGAGGCTTCAGGTGGTAGTTCTAGTTCATATTCTATAATATTGAATAATAAATGGAAGAAAAACAACTGCTTGTCAAGTGTAACAATCATGGCAGGATATTTTTAACGGTGGTAGAGCCACCCGGCAGTTTTGCTGTTGCACGTATGGGCCGGCTCGAGCTGGGTTGGTACTACGACCTCACAGAATACCGGCGTGAAGTAGAAGCTCTGCTTTTGCGTTTCTTCTGGTGAGTGCAGGTGGCCAGTGACCCGATTCCACCCCCCCCCCCTCCCCTCCAGCAACATGGCAGTAAAATTACGTCAAAGACTACCCTAGGAGTGTATCAGCAACCCTGGAGAATCCCTCGCTGAGCATCCACTACCATGCTATTCCACTCCTGAGCGTGGGTGCTCAGGCTGCCCCACGTATTCTAGGGGGAAGGGGGCAAAATTCTGCTCAAAACAATAACTGCTCGGGGATTACTGAGCAACAATACCAAGGCGAACACTGCCATGCTATCCGTGAATTTCTGCAACATCAGGGGACTTCACTCGAACCTAAACGCCGTCCACTACCATCTCGAGACGGCAAAGCCGGTCTTGCTCTTTCTGACAAAGACGCAGGTGTCCTCTCCGTATGATACGTCGTATCTCCCCTGCCCGGGGTACAAATTGGAGCACTCCTTAGTGCCTCGGGTTACAACAGGTCCCATCCGCAGATATCGTGATCCTTGGCGATTTCAACGCCCTCCACGCCAAATGGCTCGATTCAAGTTTAACCGATGTTGCGGAGAGATCTATTTATATTATTATCATATACATGTAAAGTTCATATAAACTAGTCAATAATATAAAATATTCTTCAAATATAACATAATCGTCAGCTTTAGTGAAGGTAAATACCCTTTTAGGTCTCTTTAAATGGTTATGCAAATCAACATTAACTTCATAAATAATTTTAACAGGTTTAGAAAGTGTACATAATATCTAAATTGAAATGTCCTTGTATTTTATACTGTGAAAAATTATTTTCTATATTAAGGTTAGTAATTGCCTTTCTTTTTTTCTTTACTTTCACCTTTATAATAATCTGTAAACGTATATTTAAGTCAGCAGTCATGGACGTATACAAATTAGCTGGAGCGAACACTGGTTATTGAAAACTAACGCAGTTAAAGAGTAACTTTACAAACCTGTTATGTGTAGAATACTATTTGAATGGAAAGAAATATTATTTAATATATTATAAATTATGTACAACTTATACACTTCTAAGAAAGAAAGGTAAAAAATTTTAAGATTATTGAACTTTATAAGACGTAGTTCCACGGCTGGACATAGGCTTTCCTTCAATTCTCAAAGGTCTTTGGGAACTTAAGAAATTATTATAATTAAAATTTATGAAATAATCACGAATAAACTCTTATTTAAGTTAGTTCTCCAGTAACCGTCAAGCATTCAAGTAATATTCTCTTGTTCCATCTAATCAAAACACTCTAAGTGTAATCGCTCGTGAGTGAAACACGAGACGGCATTGTCTAATACTTCTATTGATCGCTTCAGTCTCTTTATGTCAGTAGTAACTTGAAACTTGTTCCACTTAATGGTGTGTAAACAAATCCGAGCTGTACAATGACGAAATGCTTAGTGTTTTGTTTATATTACTAAATGTTATTAAATTAATCGTTACATAATCAAAGTGTAAAAAATATATTAGAGCTAAAAATACATACTTCTATAAGTTTGTAAGATCAGTTACATTTTACCCAAGAGAAATATGCGAACTTCATCACCAATTGTCCACTTTATCTATCTTGTGCAGATAAAGCTCACAATGTTGGCTGATTCCGAGTAAAGTCCACCCAAAATGTCAAAAGTAAATCCCGCAGACAGGTAATGAGAGCAGTATTACGATTTCGAGGGAGTGAGAATGTATTCTCAATTTACTTTCACTGTCATTACACACATTAGTAATTTCAAAAGAATATTTACCAACTGCTGTGCGACGGTGAAGTTAGAGAATACATCACCCCATTTTGTGCCGTGATTGTCTTTTTTTATAGGATAAGGGCAAGCCAAACGAGCACATAGTCCAACTGATGGAAAGTGGTTGTTGTCGCCCATAGACATCTAATCTCGATTACGAATTAAAATGCAGATGAGTTGTCACCAGTGAGAACTAACAGGAAATGCCTAGTTTCCATTAAAAAGGGTTTCTGAATCTCTATACTCACTGTACGAAACACAACAGCAATACGCTGCTGTTTTACGATGGTATTCTATGAGAGCGTGGTCCTTCCCAGACTAAAAGGCGACTTTGAAATTTTTCAGAAAGATGACGTGGTTTCCAAAATTCGGTGGTATAACCACCTCGTTTACGTCAGTCGTAAAATACTCGGACTGGTAACAGGCAGCAACGTCAAAGGTGTGAGAAATCTGGTACTGGTCTGCGACATGGTTTGTACCGTGATAGTCAATATACCTCCTAAGCGTGATAATTAAGACAAATCCTCCCAACATGGGTTGAGGCCTATAGCTAGCAGTGGACTTGACTTCTACGGGCTGAAGAAGAAGGAGAAGATTTATCAATTTATATATAAAAGTCACAGCCTACCACGTCCCACTCCTAGGTCACAGGCCTTCTCTCATTTCTGAATAGGTCTTAGGGCTAGGAAAAGTCTGCCGCGTTGCATCAATGTGTGTCGTTAGACTTCACATGTCTTCGAAATATTTTTTTAATTTAATAGACATGCAGGTTTCCTCACAATATTTTTCTTCACCATAGAGAACTTGGTAAATCAGCACTAAATATTGTAATTAACAATTTCATAAAATATTTTGTAACACTTACTTTGTGTTCTACTTACTTTTAATCTTCATTTACCAATTGACATTTAATATCAACGAAGGGAACAAAGGAACTGCGTAAACGTATATTTTATTCTGATTCTAATGGAATTAAATTACCCGCTGCAGTTTGGCGTTAAGCCAGTATACTTGTTATTTATGCATAGCCAGCCTTAACTGGTAGTGTATTTGTAGAACTGCAAATTTTATTGTAATTTTCTTTAGGAATAGTTTGCTGCACGACAATTATTTTAATAATTATACGTGTAAAACAATTGAATTTCCTTAATTTTACAACATGAAAGCTAAGGTAATAGTGCGCTTTTTTGATTCGTTATAATTTCTTATTACTGGTGCAGTCTGAGTTCGAATCCTGTGGTCGTCAATGAAGTGTAGGACTTTGCCCTGCTGTGCGACGTTTTTGTACATTACATTATTCGTTACCACTACTGGTGCTTTTGTGTTCAAACATAGCTTTGTAACTCAAGATGAAGCTTCAAAATAAGCTTCCAAGTTGTCACAAATTTTATCAAACTGTAATGAGCTTAGAAACAGCTTGGCTTTAAATGCAGTGAAGTGAAAATTATAGCATAGGGTGTATAATAAATACAAGTTTACACAGTTTACGTTGTGTGGTTTTATTTATATTGAACTGAAGGTGCCAGTGACAATATAACAGAAAAACTATCAGGGCATTAAGAACTAACATCAAAATGCTCTTAAACTGTGAACTCTACGCATTACAATTGCAATGTGGTCAATAAGTTTTCCATCAATTTCGACAAATATTTTCTTTTATATTTGAATGTTTATTTGTGGAATTTCTTATATTGACCAATTGATATCTATTTGCATTTACTTTGAACAAAAGTGTTTTAGTCTTATGAAAATTAATATTCAGCAAAATAATGAGATTCTTCTTGAAAGAGCCACGACGCAGCTCTATCACGAGTGGGTCGGCTTGACTGCGGAAAGTCTACGCTGTTTACTTGTGTAAAAAAATATTTAGAATATTGCCGCGTTTGGTATGGAGAGTAAACAGAAGCAATTTAATAGTAACGGAGCTTTTCATCTTGGCCCTTAGGAATGACAACGCATCTGCATTTTGAGCACTCAAAATAATTTTTAATCCAATAAATTTGTAAGTGTTTATTGGCCACAGTATTCACTAACTAATATCTAAATTGTGTGTTCATATGTCAGCCAAATTATTTATTCTGATGTGATCATTTGCCTATGATTCACCTCATAACAATGTATGTGAAGACCAAATCAATAATTTTATCAGGCAGGATGAAAGTAAATTTCACAAAATAAAATTAATGTCCGCCCTCTTTTATTTACCCTGCCTGCCGTGACTCAGTTTAATTTAACAACGATTCTTTAATTTTTTTTCAAATAGTGTAAATTTATTTATTTACACCTTTTTTATATTTATTTTATATTTAATTAACAATTTTACATAATACTTAATTTTATCTACAATATTAAAAACTATGATAAAAAAAAAACTAAAACTAGAAACTTAATTATCATATAGTCCTACTCCCCGCGGTATCGTGCCAAGAACGCTGGCTGCATTTCCCAGCTGAATACTGTACTATACTTAGCCTTTGAGCGAGGAAAGAACCAGCCCTCTTATCACCAGCAGCAACGACCAGCCGCGGACGGAGTTCCTTTAGGAACTTCACCGCACGTGGACCCCACGGACCGATAGTCTCTACAGCAAATGGCACAAATATGTAGTCATCTCTCAGAGACTCATATTTGCGCCACTTACTCAGTTCAGCTGCCTCTGATGCCGCCCCGGCTTTAAACGAGGTACCCCTGAGATGAGAGGCCGCCAGAGTGTCTACGCAAATAGCATCCCACACTAGGACTTTACCTCTCTCCCAAGGGACCAATGTCATACCGTCGGGTCTCTTGCCATCGTCTCTAAATATTCCACAAGGCTCTAAAACCGAGGGAACATTTATAGAGGCAAGAGCCCTTCGGATGACATCGTTCAAAGAACTGTGTCGTGAAAACCTACCAGCGCTTTTCTTACATGAAAGTCCGTGGAGCCCAAACTTGTTGACGCTGCTACCACAGGGGCACTGATGGGGTTGACAAATCGCCGCTCCTAGTCGGATTCCTACGGCAATACGCAAGCTTTCCCTATCAAGTAATGTGCCGAGATTATTTGATGGTAAAGCGTGTAACCAGTGACTAGATTCCTTAGTCGAAACAGCTAGAAGGCGTGCCTTATCTTGGTCACTATGGAAATTATGAAACAAATCCTTCTGCACGCCCTGTACTAACGGAATATCCCATTGTTTTTGTTGGTTAACTTCCAGTGGAATATTTTCACCAGGACAGAGCGTTTGCCATGTCTGCCCTGCCTCCGTAGCAAAGCATAGGTCTCCTTTATTATTTAAAATTATGTTACATAAGTCACTGACACTATGCACGGAAGCAAGGAAAGCAGGCAATGCAACGCTAGAAAGATTTCTCACACCAATGCCACCAAATTTTATAGGTAAAGTAGCTTGAGTCCAGGCTGTTGTATTTAAAGTTAAATTTAGAATTTTTTCTATAGCAATTTTAAGATTATTATAAATATCTTGTAAAATATCCGAACATTTCCAGACTAGACTCGAGCGCAATAAGTATGTAAATCTAGGTACAAGAAGACAATATTTTAAAATAGTAAGAGCTATGTGGGGGTTTAATTTATACAATTTATCAACGTGGTTTAAAAACTGATCAAATTTTGTTTTTAAAACAGGTTTAATACTATCGAAAAACAACGGGGCACCTAGCAGGTATAGTGATTTCGTATTGACAGTTTTTATTCCTGGACAAATATGATTAAAATTTTGAATTAAAGTGTCTCTATGAGAAGTAGATAAATTATTGGAAGTAGATAAATAATTCGAAAAATATGAGTAAGATCGCTGAGGTCATCTGCTCTACCTCCCAGTGTACCGTCGTCTAGGTACCAGACATTCAGCTTGGATTTCAAATTTGAAATAATGGGTTGAAATCCCAAACTGAAAAGTGCTGGACCCAGAGGGTCACCCTGCTGAACACCAACAGCAGAATCGATAACATGGTTTTCGTAAAACAAGTTAGTATTTTGACTATAACATTGCCAAACGTAATGATAAATTTCGGGGGTATTGTTAGCCACTTCTTTCAGCAAGGTTACCCTATCAATAGAGTTAAAAGCATTCCTTAGGTCAACCTTCACAAGAACATCTGCATGAGAGTTTGTTACAAATGTACGCACTGAATGTACCGCAGCCTCACAGCCACCTCTAGTGCCAAAACCTAGTTGAGTAGGCTGAAATTTGGTCTTAAGGTTAGAGATTATATACCTGCAAGCTAATTTTGAAGTTACGCGTCGAAATGTGGAACCAACGGCAATAGGACGGATACCGTTATCCTGTTTTTTGAAGGCACATAATCTTGCCCCATATAAGAATGGAATGAAATTTGGATTAACATTACCAGAAAGCATAAAGTTACATAATTTTGTAATATCTTTAAGAAATACTCCGCAGGCGTCACCGGCAGAAGCGCTTACAAGAACTTTAAGATGTTGAGGCGTAATTCCGTCAATGCCGCCAGCAGAGCCATTCGAAAATGACATAATTGCTTCTAAAGTGTCTTTTTCCGAAATTTGTAAAGGTTGCATAGAAGTCTTGGGAGGCAGCAGTAAACCCTGAGACGGTTTGACCGAAGGATGCTTTTGACGAAGGCTTTCAAGAGTTTCGACATTACGAGGAGCCAGGATGTCGTCTGAGAATAAAATACGGGATGCATTTTTTAAGTCGCCATCCATTACTTTCGACTCAACTACTTTTTTTAAATCAAATTTAGGACGTGGTCGAGATAAATGAGTATTAATTGGGTAATCTAAATTTTGAAAAGATGTCTCTTTTAGTTGAGACGTAATTGATTTATTTATTGTTTTATCAAAATGAAAATGGGAATACGCGAAAGTAAATAATTTTTGCCAACTATTTTCACTATTAGTGAAACAATTTTGAATAGTGCATGACAATGCTTTAGCAAGCTGCATCCTCGCACCTCTAGGAATTCTTTTAACCACTGGTACATTACGATAATAATTGTAAATTTGCTCCGAAAAAAGGGAAACATTTGTGTCAATAGAGCAATTGCTAAAAAAGTTATGAATTTCTACGGCAATTCATAACTTTTTTGAAACCGTGAAACCGAAATACTTTTACTATGGCATCGTTTAAAATGTATATTTAATCCCCTTTTACCTTTAAACAGCCTACCGTCAGCACAATTTTGACACTGTAGGAAATCCGGCTGTGAATGTAGAGGAGCAGAGATATTCATTAAAAAATCTAAACAGATCTCTACAACACTCAAAATTCTTTATATTACATATTCATATTAACTTGAAATGTGCTGTACCCCGCATCTTTCCCTGAAACAATCAAAGCCTTCTTTAATTCAATCAAAATAAATATGAATTCTCGTTTAGTTTACAACTCTGCAGCATGCTATGAAGCAATGGAAGAAATGGACTAGAAAATTGTAAGTTCGTGGCTACACACCAGCTTGCATGTTTGAATTGAAAACACTTAATTGAGTTTTCTTTGCCTTACAGACGCTTTGTTTACTTTCAGATATTATGATGTGCTGTTAGCAGTTGAATTGAACAGTATTATCTTCGCATTTTTATTTTTATTGAACATTGCACGACAATGTCTCACTTCATTTTAAATTGAAGCTACAGTTGAAACCTATCATGTATTATACGAGGAATATCACGTAGTTTTCAATAGATTTTAGAATAACAGAAGCAATAGATATTTAAGGTTTTCGATACAATCATTTTAGAAAAAATTATATGACAAAGAATGCGTAGAAGTGTTCTCTATCAAACGAAAGAACTAAAATATTTTTCAGTTTAAGCAGCAGATTCAAACGAAGTGACTAATAAATTTTCATTTTAGCCCTTTTATATTAAGGCCTTAACAGTGGTTGAAATACCTAAATCTTGGATATTTAAGAAAAAAATCTTAATAACTGTTCATTTAATCCACAAAAAAAATACAGGGTAACAGAAGAAGATTTGGTAAATGTTGTTAATTGAACAAAATTGTATTTTTGTCAACCCTTTATTTAAAAAAAAATTCCCTAGAGTACCTATCTTTGTCATATTTTGCAAAATTTCTCCAAAACGGCACAAGCTTTTTAAATAGTTCTAACACTAAAAAAAAGGTCTTAAAAATATAAATATTTTTAATTGAGAGTTTTATTTTTATTCCCCGTTTTATAAGAGTATATATAATTTTTCCCTGAAATTGAATATATTTACGCGAGCGCGCATGCTCCGTCGCCCTGTCGCAGTCCGTTTTCGGACATCGTTGAGGCTGTACCGCGCGTCGGTGTTGAAGCGACTTCGTTCAAATACATATATATATATTAGTTTTTTAAAAGTTTATACTCAATTATAAATATTTTTATGACTAGAAATACTTAATTCAGTTAATATCTGTACACTGGTAACTGTAAATATTATTTTCTAAATAAATTAATTTTTAAAGTGCCCAAAGAAGAAGAAACTTTCGCGGCGACGTCGATTAGCGTAATTAAAAAATGCATTTTTATATAATTTAGATGTGGAACGACGAACATCGTTACTTACATTTTGATAGTTTTTAATACATATGTAATTTATTGTTGCATATTTTTATTAATTAGTTGACACTGAATTTTATAATTATGTATTACAATAAAACGCTGTTTTTATGAGTATAACTTAATAAAATATTATTGGGGAGGGAAATGTAGATACAGATACTGAAATTTAGGTACATTGTTATCAAATTAAATCAAACAATTTAAATAAATTTAAAAAAATGGTGCTTCCCTAAGTATAAATAACTATATAAAGACATTCTTGGGTTTATGTTTTTTTTTTAATGTTAGACAAACTATCATCTAAAAAATGTAAAAATTTTAAATTGGAGAGGGGTTTCTCTACGTGATAATGATGATGAAGATATTCGCAGTAGAACCAGAGTAACTGACATAGCCCAACGGAATATTAAAGTGAAATGGGAATGGGCTGGCTATATAACTTGGAAAATAAAAAATAGGAAGAAAGGTTCTCGAGTGGCAACCTGGTACAGGTAAGCGAAGTAGCACTCAACCTTTATTCCTCTTCACGTATTCTTCACACACACACACACACACACACACACACACACACACACACACACACACACACACACACACACACACACACACACACACACACACACACACACACACACACACACACACACACACACACACACACACACACACACACACACACACACACACACAAACACACACACACACACACACACACACACACACAAACACACAATTTGGTCACAAATAATACTTACCTAGTACTATTATCTTAGGCTACATAACCACTTACCGATGGGATTGCAGTTGCTTTAGTACTTGCTGGGCAAAAATAGTAAAAAAAAATTTCCCTGAGAAAGCTTGCATTTAGATATAATTTTTCTAACCAATCATAAAAATATGGTGAGAATATGTATATAAGTATAAAGGTTTCCTCACACGGGACAGTAATAATATAATATTATATCTTCCATTATCTACGCATGAAAACTTAAAATCTCTGAATCCCGAGGTTTGTCCATATTAAGAGGCTGAATAGAGCCACATTGATATGCATGGGGATCGCTTTGTAACATCACGTCGTTATCGAAAAAAAATTGTACCTATTTCAGGTGGCGGTTTGCAAAACACGATTCCACAAAAATTCACTCAATAGAATATAACTGCAAAGTTGCTTCTGAAAATACTTAAACATTAACCGTAATTTTTTTCTTACGTGGTATAGCCATGCTGCAGCTATATTAGTAGTAGGTATAGTTGTAGCACGAATGGGTCGTCTCGACCGGGGAAGAGCCACGCTCTCACAGAATACCATGTAAAATAGCAGTTTAACCCTGCTGTGTTTCGTATGGAGAGTGGAGAGTACCGGAGAACCTTTTTACTGGAAACGAGGCATTACATCTTAGTCTTCACGGGTAACAACGCATCTATATATTGATATGTAATCGAGAATAGATGTAGATGTCTATGGGCCGTAGCAACCACTTACCATCAGGTGGACTGTGTGCTCGTTTGTCACCCTTATTCTATTAAAAAAGAAACTTTCTGAGATTTCAGTAAAATAATGTTAAGTATTGTAAGCACTCGTACAATTATGTGTCTCATGTTATTAAAGATATTGGGCTATTTTCATTTTTAATAAAGTGATTTTACTTTATAGGTTCAATAATTTATCTACCCTTCTATATCAAGAACCGATTTTTCTGTCACTCCTATTGAATTTGACAGTGCTTGCTGAAATTTAGCATCTTTAGATGGATCAGAATTGTGCGCAGATCCGGCTGTTAGATATTGCAAAAATAATCGAAAATATTTATTTTTACTTTCATGCCGAAGACTACCTTGTTTTATTTTATTACGGTCATATAATATTTATTAGGTTATAAAGCAAGTATTGACAAATGTTTTCATTATTTTGTTATTCTATTGTTTACAGTTGCTATCACGTCTTAGCTTTACACCAAGAATTACATTAGAAATTCTTGATGGGATGCGATGTAACGCGCATACTTTATTTTCATCAAGAACTATAATATATATATATATATTTGTTTTTTTTTCCAGGAGAGTTTCAACACAATCTTAAAAAAGTTCAATGAATTAAAAAATGCCGATAATTATATAATTACAAGTCAGTGTTTTACATTTAATGATCAGTTATAAAGAGCCAAAGTTCTTATTTTCATTTTGATTAATTTAATTCGAGACTAAAATAAATGTGAATGGGCTTTTATCTGCAATAATAATAATCATCAAAAATAACATAAACTTATAAAAGTCATATACACGGTCAATCATACTGAATATTATCAATTGTACTACAAAATATTTAAAAGACTACTTCCAGTATAATGAATCGAATATCATCATTAATGTTTGACTGGCACATTTAAAAGTTTTATCACAAGGCTAAATGATTGACTATTATATTATAAAAAGTTGCAAGAAATTTTAAATCACAGACCTATTTGTTTGTTTTACTTTTCATTTAATTAGTGAAGAACAAGATGGACTGATCTAAAAGTTTACTTTCTTGTGTAAAAAGTGCTATTTAGAATTTTATGCATATGATAATTAAAGTTTCTATGTAAATAAGTGTAATATAGCGGGTATTATATTCAATGGTAGCGGCCATCCATATTTGCAAAGCCAGCATCATTTTTTGTACAGAAAACGGCAAAGTGTTGCTCAAGTCAACAAAGCAGCTGATAAAAATATAACACTCATAACTGTTAACAAAAACTGTTTCTGCAAATGTTCTTATAGATAATAATAACTATTCCGCCGTGTTAGGTGCAGGAGCTATTGTTAGAAGGAGAATGGATTCAATTAAGTGTTAAAGATAGTTAAGGGCTTTTGCACATTCGCATTTTATGCAAAAGCTAAACGCGTCTTTATTGTAGAGTTTAATATTACGAAAGAACCAAACTGAAACCAAAATGAAAGCTAAATGTTTTGACTTGCAACTCGGTAACTAAAATAACATTTTATAAAAAGAATCTTTTCACATTTTATAACAAAGCTGTATTTTCTTCCCATAAACTCAATATTGAATAGAAAAAAACAAAAGGAACAACAAATGGTAACATAAAGTAAACCTAAATAAAGCATTTGTAAACATTTCGTGATACCATCTTGCAACTTCTATATTGTCTTGTGAGACGAACTTCCGATTTAATACGATTCCTACTATATGTCGTCCCATATTCGTCCTTGTGACCTAGAAATAATCAATGCTCTATTCACAAAAGAGGAACTAGGAAATATTGTGACAATATTTGATCGTAATAATCTTTGCTTAATCGTTTCAACTACTTGCTAATTCTGTATGAAAGTTATGCAAAATTATGAGCAAATCAATAAAAATTCGTAATTAATTTTTTATTTTACAGACCAAGGAATATGCAAGAAATATCTCCGTTGCTTAAAATGATGTTAAAATCGTCAAAATATTGTTATTCACGCGTTCAGATTTTCATTAAAATTGTTTTGGCAACATTCATAAGAAAAAGAATTCGTAGCAATGCTTACTATTACACGTAAAAACAAAAACATCCGCTAATTTGTTTTTACTTACCGTCTTTTATTTTCTGTGAACTGTTGAATGTTTCAGTTATAAAAGTGAAATTAAAATTTCGGTTTATAAAGGACATTCAAATCGAAATCCCTACTTATATCTCCCAGCAATAGTTAAAATGAACGCTACAATTTGTCTCTTCTTATTTTGTAAGCCTTTGACGAATATTTAAATTTACTTTGATAAAATCCAAAGTTTTTTTTTCAAATAAACTACTTTATGTATATTTCCTTAAGGCATTGGTAATTTTTGTATTTCAGCCTTGATTTGCGTTACACGCTGCTATGAGATGAGCCAGACGACAGTGTGCAAATCTTCGTAAAACTCATTACCAGGCATAGTTACCAAAACCGGATTTATTCTAGCTTTTTGATCGTAACCCAATGTTATTTCGTACTATCGGCTAGGACTTCCAGCTACTGGTGTGTCACCATCAACGAGGCGCAAAACAGTTCTAATTATAAAATGACTTAGTTGGCCTTATGGCCTATGCTATCCAGCAGCTATTTCGAATCACGTGTGTGAATCTACGCCCAATATACTTGGGCTCGGTGAACTAGCTACAGCGACGGTGATTAACCATCGCAATATTTTTCCTAAACAATTGCCTTCGAGTCGGTATGTGAAAGCAATTCTAACTTATTAGGCTGCGGTCAGTTAAATTATCCTTATTCTGGTACACCGGTTTAGAACGAGTTAGGATCAATGACTATCTGTAAAATGTAAGTTTTCTATATGTAAGCCTTGAGGTCCATCAAGAATGCCTTGTTTGTAAATACCCGTTCTTCCTACTCCTCCCCTAACTATAACACCAATATGCAGCTAGGATGGGTATACTGCACCACTTCAAGGCAAAACATTTTCACGTCTGGTAAAAAAACGCCCATTTATTTTATTTGAATCTAAAAACTCGTGTTATATGTACATACTTATATTGTTATAATAGGATTTTTACGGAAATAAAATAGTATTATATCTCTACCTTTTTTTATTAATCGATACCGATATTTATACTTGCGTTTAAAAGTTGATAGAATTTCTGCCCCTAAGGATATCATCATCATCATCATTATATCCCTTCACAAGTCCACTGCTGAACATAGGCCTCCCCCAAAGAATGCCACAAAACACGGTCCTGAGCCATCTGCATCCATCGACTTGCTGCATATCTTACCAGGTCGTCACTCCACAGGTCGTCGTTCCATTTATTAGAAATGGTAATATCACCTTAAAAACTGTCAATGCTTAAATATCTATATCATTATCGTGAAATAACGATAAAGAAATGAAAACAACCTAACAAAATACAATAATAATAATAACAGAAACAGGTCTTTAAATCACTGCGCTAATGAATGGCTCTAATAATGGTGTTGTTACTTGGCACGAAGTTTATTTTTGGATTATTTTATCCTACAAGAGTCAGGAGATTTACGATTATATCGTTTTCTCTACAAGACTGTGAGGTGTCAGTACGTGGACACAGCGTAATGTGTGTTATGCATGCTGTGGCACCGACAACAAAATTTTTCTTTAACCCTAGAAAGATAATCTACGTCAAAATGACTCCCACGCGAACAAAATACTGCCGTCTCTTTTTAATTATTGCGAATCCGGCGTCGTGCTTTTCAGACATTTCATTCACCGCTGGGACCTAGCGTGGGGCAATCGCGTCATTGAGGTAAGTGCCCGCCATTTTGAGATACGATAGTCAAAGGAGTCAAAATTACGTATGATTATCTTTTACGTGACTTTTACGATATTTGGTGAAATGGTTATTTGTGGTTTTTTTTTATTGTATTAGTTATTTTTATTTATTTCTGATATTGTTTTTATGTTTTAGTTATCGTGATACTGCTAAGCCATAATGGGGACTAGAAATTTGGATGAAGACCACATCCTGGCCGCTCTTTTAGATAGTGATGAGGAGCCACCCTATGCTGACACCGACAGCGAAGTTGAAGACCACGAGAGCGAGGATGACATCCATAGCGATGAGGAAGAAGATTTTGTGGACGAAGTGAGGGAAGAAGAAGCAGCAACTTCTTTCGAAACTGACCCCATGGGGGAAGAAAGCTCTGATCAAGGAACTCCCTCAACAGCTTCTCGTCGAATAATAACTCCGTCACGAAGAACTATCAGAGGTAAAAATAAACATTGCTGGTCAACCTCAAAATCTTCAAGACGTGGTCGAGTCTCAGCACAGAACATCGTCAGGTCTCAAAGGGGTCCAAAACGCATGTGCCGTAATATTTATGACCCTGTTTTATGCTTCAACATCTTCTTTACTGATGAAATAATTTCCGAAATTGTAAGATGGACCAATGCTGAAATATCCTTGAAAAGACGAGAAACTATGACTAGTGCTACATTCAAAGACACAAGTGAGGATGAAATCCGTGCTTTGATCGGCATCTTGGTAATGACCGCAAAGAGAAAAGATAACCATATGTCGACGGATAAGTTGTTCGACCGATCTTCTTCAACATTATATGTCTCCGTGATGAGTCGTGATCGTTTTGATTTTTTAATCCGATGCCTTAGAATGGACGACAAAAATGTGCGGCCGGTACTGCGAGTCAATGACGTCTTTACTCCTGTTCGTAAAATATGGGATATGTTTATCAACCAATGTACAATAAATTATAACCCAGGGGCTCACGTTACAATAGACGAACAATTACTCGGCTTTCGAGGGAGATGCCCATTTAGGATGTACATTCCTAACAAGCCAAGCAAGTATGGACTTAAACTTGTCATGATGTGTGATATCGGTACAAAATACATGATAAATGCAATGCCTTATTTAGGAAAGGGAACTCAGACGAATGGCTTACCCCTCGGAGAATATTATGTGAAGGAATTAACAAAACCCATACATGGTAGTAACCGTAATGTTACATGTGACAATTGGTTCACATCAATCCCTTTGGCAAAGAGTTTACTCCAAGAGCCTTATAAATTGACTCTTGTAGGAACCATACGTTCAAACAAACGGGAGATACCCGAAGAAATGAAAAATAGCCGATCTAGACCAGTGGGGACATCGATGTTTTGTTTTGACGGACCTCTCACACTCGTCTCCTATAAACCGAAACCGGCTAAAATGGTTTACTTACTATCGTCATGCAATGAAGATGCTTCGATAAATGAACCTACTGGAAAACCGGAAATGATTATTTATTATAATCAAACCAAAGGTGGAGTCGATACCCTGGACCAAATGTGTTCTACAATGTCCTCCAGTAGAAAGACGAACAGGTGGCCTATGGCAATATTTTATGGAATGTTAAACATTGCCTGTATAAATGCGTATGTAATATACACTCACAATGTTGCTACCAAAGGTGAGAAGGCATTAAATCGCAAAAAGTTCATGGAAAACCTGAGCACGGCCCTGACATCGCCGTTCATGAGAAAGCGGTTGGATGCACCTACTTTGAAGAGATATTTGCGGGACACTATTACAAATAATTTGTTACAAATGAGTGCCCAAGAGCCAACAGAAGAGGATACAATAGAGCCAGTAGCCAAAAAACGTGGCTACTGTAAATATTGCCCCTCTAAAATAAAGAGAAAAGCAAATGCCATGTGCAAAAAATGTAAAGCTGTTATTTGCCGACAGCATAATGTTGATATGTGCATAAACTGTTTTGACTGATTATTTTAAACAATTTTCATGTTATTTTTTAATTTTGGTTTTTTATTACTTTAGAATATGATATAAAAATACTCATTTATGATAAGATTATGAAAAGGCTTTAAAAGAAAAAAGAAGTTCCTAAGTTTTGTGGATTATTGAGAAGTTTGTAATTTTTGTTTTTTTATTATAAAATGAATAAATATAAATAAGTAAACGGTAGTATTATTAATTGATTACGGTAGTAGAAAACTAATACTTTTGTTTTACTTGAATCATTATAAAACTCTTCATTTAACAACCTCTCAAAACTAAGGAGTCAATTTTACGTATGATTATCTTTTACGTATAACTCAATATGGTTATCTTTCTAGGGTTAAGCAATCACAGCTAATGTTATTAACTTATTGTTCAATACATACTCTCTGAATATACTTCATGCCGTACCCTGGTCTCGATTTGAGTGCTCGCTATGATTACACTACGTAGTATGAATATAGTACATTACGGGTTTGAATACCGATAGCATATTTATCATTATATAGGTTACAATTTTATTTTTATATACTCATTGTAATATGAATAAAGATTTCTAGTATAAAATAATCCAGGAATTATTATATAGGTAAGATTTATAAAATATTATATTTATATAAAATAAGGTTTAACTTTAAGAATTCAAATATCATATAGAATATTTGAAACGTTGCGGTGATTATTAACACAACATTAACTTGGTTGAAGACGATACAGCTTGCATAGGCTTTGCCGAGCTGAATTCGTAATGCTCGCCGACATAAATTCTTTACTGGAGGAAAATATAAAGGATATTTACTTATAATATTATAGCGTATTTAAAGAATAAATATGCTCTTTTAATCTACTCTAGTACAAGTACTTCTATAAACTACAGTTAATAGAGCCACTTGCAGCTCGATTGAAATTCAGCTGACTATATTTTCTATTTATAGCATTCTTGAAATTTATTTGAGCAATATATCCTTACACGCATAGGAACTGTCAGCTACTCTGTACTTATTGCATTAACGACATGTCATAATAATCAGACTGCGTGGCTACTGCGCCCATCTTGGGTTCTAATCTCAGCTGAAGCAAACAACAACAAATCATATGTTTTCTACTTACAAGGGATCGTACCACAGAACACTATTACTAAATTTCACTTTACAACTGAATGAAAATTATTATTATCATGCACTTCTACATATTGTCTAATACAATTATGTGAATATCAATCGGACTAATAACAGTTTGATAACGCTTGTGACTACATGCAAACTTTCGTTGAAGCCTCACGGTTAAGCACATAGCTATTAAACTATTTATCAGTTGTTAACTTGTCTTACTAAATATTTACGTTACATCTTACTAAATATTTACGTTAAGGTTACATCTTATTTGAAATCATGATTGTGGTTTAAGTTATTTTATATACAAGTATGTTGGTCACACTAATACTGAAGTATTACATGGGCTGCAACACGACTGTGTCAGCTCGACCGGGTGTAATATCACGCTCTCATAGGATACCACTGTGAAACAGAAGAATAATGCTGTTGTGTTTCGTATGGTGAGTGTAGAAAACCGAAGACCATTCTTGACTAGCAGCAATCCATTCTATCCTAGTCTGCAGTGTTGACAACGTATATGCATTTTGATTCTTAATTGTGGATAAATGTGGATGGTCTGTGTGCTTTGGTCAGTTGACTGTGTACTTGTTTGTTACTCTTATTGTATAATAATTTAAAATTGAAAAAAATAAACAGCGACGCAATAAAAATTATTAGGAATAACTCAATTGCTCAATCGAAACGTTAAATAAACGAGAAATTAATAAATATAACGAATGCAAAAACAAACATAATATAGTAAAATATCAAAAATTAACGACCAAATTAAATGTCAAACATCTGTGTCAACGTGAGAATGAAACGCAACCGCTGCGCTGACTACGAACGCGAATTGAGATTTTTTTTAATATGTTCGATAAGTAATATGAATGTATTTACGGTTTCTAATTGTGTGTTGTTGTATGTTGTGTCGATGTTTATGGGGGTGTTTTTGTATGTTCTAAATTGGATGGTTTTTGTTTTGTTATAGTTAATTTCTAAGTTATGGTCATTGAGCCAGCGATTTACTGTGTCTAGAGTTTCTCGAAGTATTTGTGTTTGGTTTTTGGTTTGTTATTTACGAGAATTACTGCGTTTTGATTTAAAAACGCCAGCTGATATTTTATTCGTTTTAATGGTATAAATGTTTGAAGTTTAGGTTGCAATTGATGAATCAAATGCTCGATTAATATACCTGTATGCTCCGCACACTTTGCTATTTACAAATACTATGTTCAGACTGCCTGCCAAGTACAAGGCAACGTGGATGCACCCCAGATCGAAACATTGGCACCTTATCGATTACGCCATCGTGCGTCAAAAAGACATATCTCAAGTCCAAGTCACCCGTGTCATGCGTGGTGCTCATTGTTGGACTGATCACCGGCTTGTTATTATTAAATTAAATCTTCGTCTTCCACCTCCTTGTAGAGTGGGAAGATCTAAACAGATACGTCTGAACCTCGAACGACTCCAAGATACTAACACGAAGGCTAAATATGCCGAAACCTTGAACACTGCTCTGCAGCCCCTCGATCTAAAATTAGGTGAGATCGATGTTGTCTGGGAGTCTCTATCTTCTTGTGTTCTCGACACTGCTAAATCTACTTTGGGTTTGAGAGTTCGAAAACATGAGGACTGGTTTGATGAGAATGATGGGATACTTACAGGCGCTATTGATAAACACCGTAGGCTCCTAAAGCAGCACAGTAGAACTCATCAGAGTGGAGGTGCTATGGAGTTGCGTCAAAGTGATCTGGAGCTGCGTAAACTCGCACGACAAGCGAAAGACAAGTGGTGGCAGGAGAAGGCTCGTCAGATGCAGTGGCTCGCTGATACCAACCAGCTCGGTGAGTTTTATGCTGAGGTGCGACATCTACTCGGTACGTCCTCTATGGCAAAAGTTCCACTGAAGTCAACTAGTGGTGGAGCGCTTTTTAAAAGCAGGGAGGAAATACTCGGGCGATGGGCGGAGCATTTTAACACCCTACTTAACGTGGATCATTTTGTTGACCTAGACCACGTTCGCTGCCTACCTCAACAACCTTTCGCCCTCGAGCTAGATGAGCCAATCTCGCCTGGCGAGGTTGCTCTTGCCATTAAGCAACAGCAAAATAAACGCGCGGTTGGTGTTGATTTTATACCGGGTGAATTATTGAAGTATGGCGGTGGGGATTTGTATTCAGCGTTATGGGAACTTTTTGTCATTATGTGGGAAAAAGAACAAGTCCCTAATACTTTTAAGGTATCCCTCATACGAGCCCTATATAAAGGCAAGGGTGACCGGTCAAACTGCAATTCTTACCGTGGCATTTCTCTACTTTCAGTGCCTGGAAAAGTCTTCGCCAGACTTCTTTTAAACCGCCTCAGGAAACTTTCTGAAAGGATTTTGCCGGAATCCCAGTTCGGCTTCCGACCTGACCGTGGTACCTGTGAGGCGATTTTCTCATTACGTCAACTACAGGAAAAAAGCAGAGAACAGGGTCGTAAGCTAGTATCTCTGTTTTGTAGACCTTGAGAAGGCATTCGATAGTGTACCACGTGAAGCCCTCTGGATAGTGCTGCGGAAAATTGGATGCACGGAGAAGTTTGTGAGACTTCTGAGACTCCTGCATGATGGCATGCAGAGCTGCGTCGCTGTAAACGCTGATCAGTCAGAATTTTTTCCCGTTACCTGTGGAGTAAAACAAGGGTGTGTCCTTGCACCCACACTTTTCGCGTTATACTTTGCAGTTGTAGTCCAGGAAGTCTTAAAAACTACCCATGATGGAATTCGCATTCGTTTCCACAACGATGGCAATCTTTTCAGCTTAGCTAGACTTAAGGCCCGTACGAAAGTGTCTTACGCACTTATTACAGAGATCGTCTACGCAGACGATTTATGTTTTGTGGCCGATTCCCCAGCTGGCCTGCAACAGCTTGTGACCACCTTTCATGAGTCGTGCCGTATTTTTGGTCTGAAGATAAGTGTTAAAAAGACGGAAGTGATGTCTTTAGATATCTACGGTCAAGAGACACTGGCCGTCAAACTCGGTGATGATATACTTAAGCAGATCAATACATTTCGTTATCTGGGGAGCACGATAACATCAAAGTGTGACCTTGATGCTGAAATCAACAGTCGAATCGGTGCCGCGGCTGCGGTATTCGGTAAACTGGATCGCAAGGTCTTTGGCTCACATGACCTAAAGCTGGCTACCAAAATTGGTATTTATAAGGCGGTAGTGCTGCCTAACATACTGTACTCTTCAGAGTCATGGACAGTTTACCGCCGTCATATACGGACGCTGGATCGCTTCCACTTGCAATGTCTGCGCAAAATTCTCAACATCCGTTGGTCTGATCGCATTCGGAATACGGAAGTGCTGCGTAGAGCCTATACCATGGGGATTGAAGCCTACCTTATGGGGCGACAACTCCGTTGGTGTGGACACTTATCGCGAATGTCAGATCAGCGTACGGCTAAGTGCATCTTTTTCTCTGAACTTGAGAAGGGCAAGCGTAAGCATGGCGGACAACTTCTCAGGTACAAAGATGTACTTAAGCGCCACATGACGAAGTGCGACATTGAGCCTTCAGAGTGGGAGCAAGCAGCCGCTCGACGACCGGAGTGGAGATCTTTGGTGAAAGCCAAGGTCAAAATGTTTGAGGAGAATCGATGCTCTGAATTGGACGCCCGACGTGATGAACTCAAAGCACGCCCACCTTGTGCGATTAACTATAATTTCTGTAATGGTGTGCTCACCTGCCCGCATTGCACGCGAACATTTGTAAATAAGATCGGCTACGTTAGCCATGCACGAGCACACCAACGACAAGATCGGAGCTGAAGAGGTCGCCGTGGCCGAAATCGGTCGAGGAGATTATTATTTACAGGAACTAAATCGATTGGTCTTGTTTTCTCATTTAATGTCTATTATAAGTGTCTTGGGTTGATTAATACAGGAGCACATGAATAAGACCACGTTTTCCAAAAACCCATAAAAGTTAGTCAAAATATATGCCGAATTATTCCTTTAATAGGAGCCTTTCACTTAACTCACGAACTTTTTTATTACAGAAATAGAAAAAGTTTTAATAAATACTACTTTGCCATGAATGCTCAGTGAAGATTACCCTTTAACATCAAACCCAAAACAAAATTCAGCATAATAAAATAATTTTCTTAGCTTTGCGTAACTTTCGAGTAATAAATACACAAGCACTGTTAAACTCGCAAAAATCCTTGAACGAACGAGATATTTTATTAGAATAATTTTAAGTTTATTTTCCGTTAATCTTAACAAATTAACTTTAATAAACAGTTTGGTTTGCGATGCTCACATGCGGCATGCCGTTTTTGGAAGGGTATTTGTAGTAAAAGCCTTAAAATTTACTGGAAAGAAATTGTTAATTATAATTTTTCACATTTAGCACGTAGTTATTGTAGTATGGCGCAGTAATACACAGTGTTACGTAATATCACGTAATATTATGATGACTAGTCTGTCATGTAAGTAAATTATTATTTATAGGTATAGTTATTTATTTATATTTTAGATTTTACATATAATATTTATAGAGCATTTTACCCATTAATTAACTTTTTACTTCTTTTTATTTCTTTTTTGTAGGTTATCATACTTCTATGGTTGGAAGAAATTGCTTTATAGCAATATGACAGCCTTTTATTTTTCTCTCTGTTTGTTTCTTGTTACGTTCTTTGTTTTCTAATGTACAATAAAGGGTATTGTATTGTATGGTATTGTAAATTTTACCACTAATCGTATTGCTTGCTAGGTTTTGTTCTCCAGCTAGACAAGGTTCTCGTCATGTGATAGGCGGTAGAGAGGCGGATTGAGGATCGCAACATCAAACGTCTTGCATCTTTGACACTGTTCCCTATTTCCGGTCCAGGTGTTTTACGTCTCACGTAAATGAAATGATTGTAAGCCATGTATCGAAGGAAGAGATGATAAAATGTGGTATACGTTTTTTCAAATTGCTATAATACGGTCCAATCAATAAATCACATTAACAAACAATACATACCAAGAAAAAAAGATTAAATAAAATATACGACGTCGTAATATGTACAGTAGTAGCTACGTCGAGGAGCTACGATATACCAACATTATTGTTTATCCTTGAACGCACGCAATAAACTTATTTCATTGCCTTAATCCAACTATTCAACGGATCAACTTGTTCCAAGCAAATTGTCAAAGTAAATAAAGTTCTGTCCCAAATGAGTGATCGTTCAGAACCAATCGTAGCTTTCGTAGTCGTTTATTACTTTATTCAGAAACTCTCCTTCCTGGAATTAATATCGAATGCAAAAAGTGATAAAATAAATAAATCTTTACTTTAACCATAATATCATAAATATTACTATATTGACTTGAAAAAAAAATTGTTAACCGCTGATATAATACAATGCAGATGCAGACTCACTCGCATATTATCCACTCACTTGTCCTCATCAAGTCGATATCGATAGTCGATGTATTATGATGAACTGTGCGCTAGTAATGGACACTGGGACATTCAAAATTCAAGCAGAACCTGGAAACCAACAATTTACGATTTTGCCTAAATGTTGACTCTAGTTAAAATTGAACTCAGGGCTCGCAAAGTAACTGGCCGAGCCAACTGACCTCTAACATTGAGTTATGTAAAGAATACTATTAATTAGTTTATTTTTAGCGACAGAATATTGAAAGGATATTCTCAAAATCTCGATAATACCCTTAAAATTGAATACTTTAAAGTTAATTTTAACCATATTTTCTACTTAATCTTTACGGCAAATTTTGTGCAGATGCGAAAATGAATTGTAAACGTGGTAAACAATCAAATGAAGTTCCAGGACATTTTAATTACACGTTCCAAACTTTATGCAGTTAATGTTGACTTGCATACCACTTTTAGTGACCTGAAAAAGAAACTGGAACTTTAATTTTTAGTTCTAGTTTTTCATTATTATAGATCTTTTTTTATATTGTGTGTAAACATTTAGTTAGATTTAAATAGTACTTTAAAATCATCAAATAAAAATTTAGATTTTATGATTCAGTTATATCTTGCTACGTTTCTCTTAATCACGGGTAGATTTTATAAGAGGATGAGAGACGATAAGAGCACAAATTAAATAATTGAGATAGATATTTAAAAAAGCTTATATTATTGATAAGTTATATAGTATTTCAGAGAATGCCAACGAAAATAGCGACAACCTTAATAACGTCGATATATGGAAATGAAATATTCGTCTGTGTTATAGGAGAATAAAAACGGCCTCTTTGCAATTGTAATACGGCCACTCGAATGCCTACATAAAATCTACATTCAACGCATGACGTTTATGAATTCAGATACAGTAGTTGCAGCCTGCTATGTCCTGTCCTACTCCTGGGGCACAGGCCTCGTCTCATTTCTGAAAAGGTTTTTGAACCAGTAAAAGTCCGTCGCGTTGCATCAACGCGTGTTGTTGGACTTCACATGTCTTTGAAATATTTTATTTTAATTTCTAAGATACACAGGTCTCCTCGCAATGTTTTTTTTCACCGTAGACGTGACGCACGTGGTAAACAAGCACTTAATATTGTAATTAACAATTTTAGATAACAAATATATAACAGATGAAAAGTATTTTGTTATACATTTGGAAACAGCAGCTTCAATTACTACGCAATGTACTTATTACTTATATTTTTCATTTATCAATCGACATTTAATATAAACAAAGGGAACAAAGGAAATTATTAAACAGTTATTTTATTCTGATTCTAATTGAAATAAATTACCCGCTTCAGTTTAGCGTTTATTATACTTGTTCTTTATGCATAGCCAGCTTTAGAGGATAATGCAATTGTAGACCTGCCAATTTTATTGTAATTTACTTCAGAAATAGTTTGCTACGCGGCCATTATTTTAATAATTGTACGTGTAAAATGGAATTTCTATAATTTTACGACATGAGAGCTGGGGTTGTATGGCGGTTGTTTGATTCGCTTTAATTTCTTATTACTAATGTAGTTTGAGTTCGATTCAACTTCATACACTTCAACTCCTACACTTCAACTTTATTGAGGCAATAGCCTATATATTCCAATAGGACGCTAATCGCCCTATAATGTAATATGATGTAATATATTATAGAACCCGAGAGCGCCGCATATGCTAACAGCGCCAACATCTTTAAAAAGACGTTCGCCAAATGTGAATCAATTTTGAAAATAATTTTTATTAAATAGGTTATACTTCAGGGGTAGTCCCAATAAGCTTGGAGAAAAAAATTATATAACTAAGGGTGGAAAATAAGGGATAAAACTGTTAATAACTATTCAGACGACATTCTAGTTGATATAAACTTTTGCAAATAGAATTTGTGTTGTAAAATGTGAACTTATAATGGATTAGGGATGAAGAAGAAACTAATACAATAGATAAAAAAATGTTTGTTTGATTGACTATAATCTCTTTGTTTCGTGGATAAGAGTAAGAAGTTACTCAAACTTCATAAAATAGATTGAACCAAGTTCTTTTCTGCAGTATGTCTTTATGTAGTTAAGATCATGACTGTGTATTTCAAAAGAGTTCTATTTACTTTATTCATTCATGACTAACTGTCAAAAGTCGGCTGCCGAATACAGGCCCCCATAGATTACCTCATAGGAGGGATATTTGCCATAGTTGCCACATTGGGCAGACGGCTCGGGAACCGCATTTTCACTAGAGCTGTTATCAGGAAGACGATGCTGCCCATCTCGTGTTTCATTTCCATGTGTCGCATCTTACGACATCCACGGGATGACATGAGGCAGCTTTTCATACGCTGTGTAGCGGCGGCCACCATAAAATCTCACTTAAATACTTATTACGTTTTATAATCATTATGATATTTTATTTGAAAATTCTAGAAAGGAATCAACTACAACGAGGCTAAAGAATGTTTAGTTATTTACTTCAACACTTTGTTTCGAACAAGTTGTTTCAAAAAATCCTGGATTAAGGACAACGTAACGAGTTCACGACGTACTATAGAAATGTTAGGCAAATACCAATACCACAGTATTAACTAGTCATGGACTTCGCTTATATGTAGCAATCTTTTATCTGTATTATATGAACCAATTTTCAACAAAATAAATTCGGCATCAAATTGTGGATGACGTTAATGCGATCACTTTCGCAGTCACAATACAAATATATAATTTGCCCAATTATTTTTTAGGTTCGCTGACTTACTGAATGCTTTTATACAGATTACAGTCTTTTTAGATCTTTGCGTCAGTTTACAATAGAATATAGAATAGAATATTTTATATTCAATATACATTACATGTGTAATTCTTATTGAAAGTCATTTTTTACTTTACCACTGGTTCGAAAAAAAACCCTCTGTCCTGGGAAGAACCAGCAAGAAACCCAGCGGGATTTTTTTTAAAAATAAATTTTATAATATAAATGATTACGAACTATTTACAAAATTTATTTTAGAATCTACTTGGAAGCGACCACCTCATTCTCAATGGTTATTATCAACCATGTATTCATTTATACTATAATAACCCTTTTTATACAGTTTCAGTTTAATAGAACATTTAAACTTGGTAATAGAGAGAACCTGTACACTTCCCGGGACCTCGTTGTAATAGCGTATACATTGCCCCAAGAATGAATTACTGACTCTGTGGAGTCGAGAAACCGGTATCACTAGATTGTGTTTGTTCCTAGTGTTTACAGAATGTACATCACTTCTTTTACTAAAACTATCTTTGTTTTTGTGAATATACATTACATTTTCGTAAATATACTGAGAGGCCAAAGTTAATATATTAATTTCTTTAAATTTATCTCTAAGAGACTCTCTCGGTTTTAGATTGTAAATAGCTCTAATGGCCCTCTTCTGTAAAACAAAAATAGTTTCTGAATCAGCCGCATTTCCCCATAGCAAAATCCCATAAGACATTATGCTATGAAAATAACTAAAATAAACTAATCTAGCTGCCTCGACACTAGTGAGACCTCTAATCTTTTTTGCAGAACTTAGTCTGCTTGCTAATTTGGATACATGAGGACCCCACTGGAACTTTGCGTCAAAAGTGATGCCAAGAAAAGCAGTGGATACAACAGGGCTCAATTCCTCCCCATTTAAAAACACATTGGTATTCAGATTTTAACATTCGTTGTTGTAAATTTAACACAATTAGTTTTATTTCCGTTCAAATGCAGATTATTAACGTTAAACCAATGCACTAATTTTGACATAGCATTATTCACTTCGTCACATTTAAATGATTGACGTTTAAGTTTAAAAATCAAGGAAGTATCATCAGCAAATAATACTATATCATGACTATCTCCTACAAGGTAAGTATAGGTAAGTCATTAGTATGCACCAGAAACAGGAATGTGCAGAGAATCGAGCCCTGAGGAACACCCATTAGTACAGGTGACCCGGAAGAGCTTTTACCATTGATAATAACCTTCTGTTTTCTATTACTTAAATATGAAATAATAAGTTTAAGCGCTGTGTTCTTGACACCATAGTACTGTAGCTTCCTGATTAATGTCTCATGGTGAATACAGTCGAAGGCCTTGGAAAGGTCACAAAATATACCCAAAGCATCCTCTGAATTCTCCCATGCACAAAAAATATGTTTGATAAGCTCAACTCCAGCGTCAGTTGTCGAGCGACCCCTTGTAAAACCGAATTGATTTTTTTGTAGCAATTTATTAATATTAAAGAAACTTAACATCTGATCTAAAATAATTTTTTCAAAAATTTTACATAATATTGGTAGTACAGAAATTGGTCTAAAATTGGCGGGGTCTAATGTACTACCAGATTTAAATATAGGTATGACTTTACTATGTTTCATTAAATCAGGAAACACACCAGATTCGACGCTTATATTAAATATAGTGGCTAGATAAGGTGCTAATATATCTCTTTAGGCAAAAAAGGTATTTTGTACGCCCTCCAATGGCGTTCGAGCTATCGCCTCACCTGATTTGGTATGTAGGTGAGAAAAACGCCGAGGTAAGTGTTCGCGCTAAACGCTAATTTCGGGAACGAACGCAAGAGGGCGCGCGGCTCAGTATCATACCGGTTTGACATTCGGTCGTGCGTAAAATGCCCAAGGGCAGTCAATCGTCTGTAAGCGGTGCTGACGTGAGCACGCGGTCAATTCTGTTAGGGAACTTGGAATAATTAGTTGCGGCCCGTAAATATACGGTTATAGGATTTTGTGACGCGCATTCCTGCTGGAGAGCTTCCCGGGACTTATTGGGTCCGACTCAGAATCTGTATAAGTGCGTTCGACAATATAAGTTAGTGCGGCCTCTGTATTCTAGAACTAACTGTTGCAACGCGAAACGGTAGTGACCTTTGAACCTGTAAACTCCGTGTGCGTTTTGTGAGTTAACCTTATACCCAGCGATAGTTAGTGGCTTCTGTAAGTTAGTTAATCGTACGATAGAGTTAAGTGACTGTTATCGTGACGAACAAGGAAAGTGAATGTGGACAAAGCCTCGGAGGGCCCCCGCAAGTTGGAGCGGCGTCGACGCCCGGGCTGCTGCCGACGGCTAAGGTCTGGGTTCAATCACCATCAGTCACACCCAGATACACACCACATCACCTTCTTTTCCTTGCACTACACAACCACATGCGACCTGACCGACTCCGGAGGGACCAGTCGCCTTGGAAATAGGTAAGTAAGCTTCGTCTAATTCCTTCCGGTCGACTGGCCGTTGTATAGAACGCTCCCCCATATATTTTAGTATACTTAGAGAGATTCCACGTGGCCACATGGGGCCCGACCTACGTCTGCTCGGGAAGTCTTCAGCTCATGGGCCCCTGAGGATTCGACTCTTTAAGGGAGCAGCCGTAGGCCGTAACAAACTGGTAGCAGAGCGTGGTTCCGGGTTCGATTCCCGGTCGATCCCGACCATAGTGTTTGATAAACATTAAACAATTCTGGTGGCAGGGAGCGTTGGTTTGATTGGTTTAATTTGTATTTACAATCACGCCCGTCCGTAATACGTAAAAATATTTTTTTGTACGTAATAATAGAATTATTTCCCTTTGTTCTTTGTTGCTTGCCTTTTTTTGGTTAGTGGGTAGATTTGAAAAGCCGCGCCCTAGGTTGCGCAAGCGGGAATTTTCTAGAGATATACGTCATGTAGGTAGATGGTTATTTTTACGTAATCGGTTAATTATCGTTGTCGGATAGTTGTAGTGGATTACTTATCGAAGGGTCGATTTCCGAGCTAGGCATTTTTTGTTGATCGACCGTGATGTGTATCTTCGTTTATACTGTAAGTTGTATTTGAACTAAAGAGTAGTAATGGTATTTGCGCCATTTGAATTTAACTTGATTTGATCGCACTAGTATTTGTTATTTGTTAATTTGATTTATGTCTTTTTTTTTGTGCTAACTTGTATTTGGTTGATACGTAGTAATTCGTATTTGTGTAATTTCTATTCAACGCGATTTGATAGGAACTGCATTTATTAACTGTTAATTTTTGTTGTATTTTTTGTTTGTTATCTTTGTAATCTGTGCTCAAGCCGCGTCGTAATTTGCATTTAATAGTGATGACATCGCCCAAGCTACTGATCCGTTGTTTGCGGACTGAGCTACGCTGGGCCACAAGCGTCCATGCTTTGATAGGTCGACCGGATAGGGTCCATAACTTGATGAAGCGGTTCGAGCAGGTGGATGCTCGAAGGGCCGCAGTGGAGGAGGCTTACGCTGAGCTCGAGGATTCGGATGTGGAAAAGGGAGTTCTGGACTCCTGCTTCGCGGACTATGAGCAGTTCTTGTGGCTCACGGACGAGTTGATCGAGGCTGAAGGCAGGTATGCCGAGGAGGCGCGTGAAGCTCGGATGAGTGACCTGTCCGAGTCCTCTCTGAAGCAGCTTCAGCCGGAGCTGTTGGGACGACTCCCAACTCTGGACCTGCCAAAGTTCTCCGGGGTCCTTTCCGAATGGCTGACCTTCGTTGGTCTTTTCGACAGCCTAGTGGACTCCCGGAGTGACTTGACCCCGAGCCAAAAGATGGTGTACCTCCTGGCCTCACTGGAGGGGGAGGCCCTGGGCGTCGTCGGCCACTTGAAATTGTCGGACGACGCCTACCAGACTGCTCGGGACCTCCTAGCTAGAAGATACGCCAACGTCCGGCGAATTGCGGACGAACATGTTAAGCAGCTTCTAAGCCTCCCGCTGCTTAGTGACCGGGCCAGACTGCGTCCGTACCTGTTGGATCCAGTCTTGGTGGTTTGTAATACGTTGAGGCGGCTGGAATTACCAGTGGGCGAATGGGCTTTTTTGTTGCTCCGCATCGTGATGTCCCGTCTACCTCTCGACCTTCGAATCCATTTTGAGGAGAGGTACGGCGGGGACGAGGCCTCCTATATTCCGCCCTTCTATGACCTGCTGCGGTTTTTGGAGGAGCAGTGCCGGCAGATAGAGAGCGCGGCGGGCACCGTTGACGACTTACGAGACGTGCCCAGTGAGAGGCTGAATCCTCCAGGCAAGTCGTCGTCAACCCCCCCTGCTCCTATTGTCGAGCGTCTGATCATCGGGTAACGTCGTGCCCGAAATTATAAGGTAAGCCGGTTTCGGCGAGGCGAACTATCGCCAAGGAGCGCCGCTGGTGCTGCTCATGTTTGGGAGGACACCTCCAACGAGACTGTCCACATCGGCGGCCCTGTCTGCATTGCCAGGGCAATCATCATGCCGTTTTGTGCCTGAGTGCGAACGGCGTCTCCTCTCGGGGCTCTGCCAGGCCCTCGACCCCCACGGGCGGGGGCGCTCAGCCACGCCCTCTGCCGGGCGACTCTCGGCGCCCGCCGGCCAGCCATCAGGCCCCTAAGTTTGAAAGGGGTCCCTCCCCCGACCAGTCGGGGGGTAATTCCCCCAGGGGCGGGCGTGTCATCACCCCCCCTAAGCGTGTGGAGAGGAACTTCACGGCCACTCATCGGTCCGCTGGACCCTTCTCACTCCCGTTAGCTGAGTGGCCGCGACTGGTGTACCACTGTTCCCCATTTGATGGAGGCGGCCCTGGCTAGCTGCCGCCTTAGCTCCCACCACGGCCACCTCCACTGAGCCTTAAGCCGTCAACAGTCCACTTGTCAAAATGTTCTGTTGCCGACTGCCCCAGTGAAGGCGTACAACCCGAGTGGCGACTGTTAGCGGTTGTGCTCTGATTTCGGGTTCACGCCATGTGGCCTCCCCTTGGTGGTGGGAAGATTAGGGCCCCCCTGGAGCGTTGAATCACGCTGTCAAGGGGTATTAGATTTGGTTTGGTCGAGCACTTAGTTAAAGAATACTTTGAATTAAAATTAAAAAATGCTTTGGGCTTTCCGCGAAATTTTCCTATCTGTAGCGGTTTAAATTAAAAGAATTGAATTTAATTTACTCCTTTAAATTCTACTGCATGTGTTTTGGAAATATATTTAATCACTGTATTTGATTGTTGCGTCTGTTTGCTGAAAGGAAATTGAATGGCACGCTATTTGAAAAATTATGTATATGTTTATGATAGTGTTTAATCATTTTGCTTTGCGAAGAAGTAGGGCTGTCCCTTACGTTATTGTTTTGTTTAATTTGCAAGGTCACCTATGCCCATCGGTGATTAATTTGGTTTAATTGATTCTGTAGTTGAACATTGATGCTTTTGAAAAATTAGTTGAAATATGAACATAGGACTACTTGTCTAACAGGCTAGCTAGTTTTGAGATTATCAGATTGAAATCAGCTGCCGCACTATTTTAGTAAATGATAATATGGTGGGTGGCCTGGCTAGGCCTACTTGTTGAAAATTCATACTAGGGACTATCTGTGCGTTTCGTTCGGCTCTCCACAGACGACGTTCATGTGGAATTTGTGGGTGCTTTCTGCACTGAAGCTTAGGAGGCCGCTCTGGGCCGCTTCGTGTTGCGTCGCTGTTTGCAGACCTGATCCGGTCGAATTGTGGAACTAATCGTAGGGGCACAGATAGGAGTTTGAAAGAGGTCGTCAGACTTCTGTCCAGTACAGGACTTGTTAAAGTGCTGCGATGCCCAGGATCATCCAGTGGAGGCTGACCCTCCGGCTTGCACACATTGAGGCTGTCTTTTGAGGCAATGGCTAGGGTTGCAAGATCGGATGAGGTGTCTAAGGTGGACTATTTTTGGTTGTAGATTCGGTCTTGCAACGTGTCGTCGCGACCCTGGCACGCATGTCTGTTTGCTCGCGGACCTAAGTCCTTATGTCCGGGACGGGGGTTTGTTTAGGCAAAAAAGGTAATTTGTACGCCCTCTAATGGCGTTCGAGCTATCGCCTCACCTGATTTGGTATGTAGGTGAGAAAAACGCCGAGGTAGGGCGGCTGCGTGGCAGTCTGTCGCTCGACGCGTGTTCGAGGGGTCGGTGCCCTGCCGGCCACGAGGGTCGTCAGGCCTCTTACGTAAATTCGCGGCCCATCGTGGATCTAGATAGCTAGATGAAGATATCGTTATAATTGAATCATCGCGTTAGTGCCTTTTATGTTTGGATTGCTTAGTTAGATTAATTTGCGTGTCAACAAGGCGTATTTTGACTCTGTCGCGACGTGTTATTCTGGTGCCGAATTTATAATTTGTGATAAGTGAATCCGGGACATTCAATGTCGAATTTTGTGCTACTGTCCTTGCCGTGTCGGATATCACGTGTACGATTCGGCGATGAGTGTGGAATTAGGCGAATTGAAGTTAGTTAAATGTACAAGGAAGCTAAGAGACTGAATCAGTGACAGTGAAGAAAGAAGTGGTCCGGCGCCGAAGCAGTCTGAAGCGATGCAGCATTTTGGAGCAGCCTGGAACTCGGCTGCTGCTGGTCGCCTATGCTTGCCAAGGCCCCACACATTCACACCTCACTGTACACTACTCGCCATCCACTATTACACACACTTACGGCCTGCCCAAGCCTTGGTGCGAAGTTAGCTTCGGATAATGGTAAGTACGATGTGTTTCTAGCTTTCTCCCATATAGTTTATTGTGATAGGAAATTCCATGTGGCCACGTGGCCCCGTCCCTCTGATGCCCGTCGATGGGATTACTCATGGGCCCTAGTCCCGTCAACCTTTGTTGGGGCAGCTAGGGGCGTGTACAATATCTATTATAGATAAAATAACTTTAACGGAAATCCCCCATCAGTCTGCCGTTTTCTTAATATCAATAGTTTTAAAATATTTAACGATATCTTTTGGCAGTACTCTATGGAATTTAAAAGTATTTAAAAACCCCTTTACATTTTGTTTGAGCAATGATTCAGCGACAGTAGGAGAAGAATTTATTGATTTTGTTGTCAAAAAAGGAACATCAGTAAAATGTTTCTCAAAAGCCATAGCAACTTCTTGATCAGATCGCGTTAAATTATTGTTAATATTCAATTGAAAATCCGAGTTGCGCGGTTTGACCTTGCCCGTTTCACTATTTATTATTCTCCAGGTCATTTTAATTTTGTCGGATGCAGTTTTAATTTTGTTGCTTAAATGTAAAGCCTTAGCAGTGGAGCACACATTTTAAATATTTTAGAATATGTTTTTACATAATCTCTAAATATAACACTACTATTATATGATCTTTCATCATAAAGCTCGTATAAACTTCGCCTACTTTTATAAATTCCGACTGTCGCCCATTCATTAAATGACTTGCGACTGTTCAAAGGTTAAAAGAGAAAGTTTAAAGACAAGACGACAAGATAACTTTCGCAATCAATCTGTTAGGTGTTATAAATATCATGTGGTAATTACTTACAATTCACCTTAATGATTCATTGGTCTATGTCAGTTAATCTGATGCTGGGCCAGCCTTATAGCTCGAAGCACAGACAGTCATTGGTTAAGAAAGGTACCCGAGTGGCAGCCTCGTATTGGTAAGCGAAACATAGAGTGGCCCTCCTCTAAATGAAGTGACGGCCTGGTGAGATACGTAGAAAGTCGATAGCTGCAGATGGTTCAGGACAATGTTTTATGTTATTCCTTGGGGAGGCCTGTGTATAGCAGTGAAATTATGAAGGACTATCATGATGATGACGACGTCACGCTGGGTAGGCAGACATGCCATCTTGAAAAAGCATTGTAGCAGATGTGGATGTAATAAAGGCTGATAAATAATTAGAAGAAAGAGTAAGCAATGAAGCATTCTTGCTTAGGACCTCAAAGCCGAGAACCTTACTATACTCTTATATGCCCAGTCTAGAAAAGTGTAAGTAAAACAGTTCATGCAAAAATTTGATCGCTTACAATGTCATGTCCTGTGCGCCTGTGTATAAGTATTGCCGAAATAGATTAGGAACACAACTCAGTCAACTGTAGTACACTTGCCTTGAATGCTGTGCTCCTCGTTTCACCGCCCCATAATTCATCCCATCACAAAGCATATTGAGCCAAACAGTAAAATGCTTACATGGGTAGTTATTAATATGTATTATTTATAGTTAAAAAATGTGGATTTTCTTTTATTATTCAAACAAAATATTGTATTCCTTTAGTTATTTACGTTGTTAGTAATAAATAAAACGACTCTGACACGAGTTGTATTATTTATTAGGTTCAACATCATTAACTATCGTTCGCCGTATTATTAAGGAGATTTTCTAACCACATATTTTCAAATGAGTGAGATTTATTAGGCTCTCTAATATAGGCTAGCAAGTTATAAGAGAGGCCCAGTTAATAGATGATTATTGGGTTATTTCGAATAAAAAGCGTAAGTTGAATAATCAGGCAATTCACAGGGGAGGGAGATGTTCAGCCGTCGGCTAATATATGTTGTAACACTAATAGTATATTCCTAATGTAATAAGAGTAACAGTTTTCAAAACGTTTAAGAAACGAGTTGATTACCACTTAATAATAATCCCGTCTGACTAAACCTACAACATTTGACAGTTCCTTACTTAACCCTAGAAATATAACCACATGACAACGTACTTAAAAGATAACCATACGCTTCAGAGGCGCATGAGTTTCTAATGCGGCTATTATTCTGAATATCGCATTTTTGCCAAAATTAATCTAGTCATTTTATTTATGTCAGATTGCTTTAGAAATAAAATGCATTACTTTTATAATTTTTTATATTTTATGAATTTTTAAACATAAATCATTAGACCTCTACGAAACAATAACTAACATCAACAGCAATCGTTTATGGTGATGAATCCCGTAAATTATCACAAAAAATGGCTTGTTTTCTTACAAATAAGTTGACGATAGATGTAATGATACAATTTACGTACAAATTACTCCTAATATTTGGTATTTATACAGTCTTGGCAAACTTCAATCTTATGTTCGCCACAAACGGGCTTTTTGCACTTAGCACATGTCATCTTTGACATTCTTTTTTTTTTTGACGAGCAGTAGCTGCAATAACGTCTTTTTTTGGCTGAAGGTTCCTCTTCTTCATCCATGGAAACCTGTGCAGTAGGCTTTGGCAGAATATTTTCAATATTACTTCGCACATGCCTTGACAAAGTGGGAGCTTCCAGCCTTTGCGTCATCCATGGTGTAGTCAGCTGAGTGCTGAGTTTTTTCATATAGTCTCTGCGATTCAAAGGCTTTTCGTTTTTAGACAGTATGTTATGACAATAAATGACATATGAATTAATAAAAACTATATTCCATATGCCATAAAACATGGTCATTGGCCATCTATTCATTTTTCTTGAGCAGGACATCGTGGAGCACATTTGACCAAATGTGTCCACGCCGCCCTTAATCTGATTGTAGAACATTATTATTTCAGGCTTTCCGGTTGTTGGGTTTATGGCAGCTTCTTCATCACATGAAGATAATAGATAAACCATCTTGGAGGGCTTTGGCTTATATGACACGAGTGTCAAACATCCATCGTAACAGAACATTGACGTGCCTATTAGTCGAGATCGGGTATTTTTCAATTGCTCTGGAATCTCACGTTTATTAGAACGTACGGTACCAACAAGAGTCAGTTTGTAAGGATCCTTAAGAAGTGATTTCGCGAGTGGTATCGAGGTGAACCAATTATCGCAGGTTATGTTGCGATTTGTGCCATGAATAGGTCGGGATAACTCTTTCACATAATATTCTCCCTGTGGCAATCCATTAGTGTTTGTGGCTCTTCCGATATATGGCATTGTATTCAACATATACTTTGTTCTACTGTCGCACATCATTGGAATTTTAATACCATACTTATTAGGCTTATTAGGAATATAAATCCTAAAAGAACACCTTCCTCGAAATCCCAATAATTGTTCATCGATTGTGACATGTTCTCCTGGTGAATAGTTTATTTTACATTGGGTAATAAATAGTTCCCACACTTTTCTGATTGGAATGAAAGGATCTCCTTGACGATGAAGCGACCGTAAAGACTTGTCATCCATCCTGAGAGATCTAATCAAGAAATCGAAGCGATCCCGGCTCATCACTGCAACGTATCTTGTTCCCGAAAAACCGCTATCAAATAGCTCTTCAGTTGATAAGTGATTATCTTTCATTGCTGCACTCAGGGTTAAAATCCCAATCAAAGCTCGAAGTTCAATCGAAGTCGTGTCTCTAAAAGTGGCTTTGGTAATATATTTCGGCACATACGCAGTGGACCCCTGTTTGTGCGAATTATATTGATGGCAGATGTTCTACCATGACTTCGACCTTTAGCAGTAGACCAACAATGTCTGTTCTTACCTCTAATCACTCTTCCCTCAGGAACAATTATACGGTGGTCAAGGTCTGAACTTCCTGGCGACGCTGAGGGGACAGGCTGAGATAAATATTCGTCTTCTGGTACATAATTCGACTCCTCTTCTGCTTCGTTGTCGATATACTCATCTTCGAAATCACTCTGCACATCATCTTCGCTCATATGATCTTCGATCTCGCTGTCACTTTCCTGATGTTCATCGACGTTATTTCCATCTTCTTGGTTCAATAAAGAACATATTTCATCATCTAATAAATTTTTTCTACTTTCCATGTTAACCACATACAGAATTTTTCCCAAAAACAAAACAGAAATAAATAAAATTCATGTCACAGTAGTAAATATTAACACACTAAAAGTTACACAAAAGATAACCATACGCCTCGCGAGCGCATCCACTGGTCATAACTACGAAACTATAACTCTTACCGCATAGAAATAGCCGTCCCGCGATAGAGCACACCGGCGACTGAATTGGCTAAGACGGACAAGTCAATACGCGTGTCGATTGGAAAGAGAAAGCAATATCTTTGCAGCGCGGGCGCCTCTGCGACGTAGGTTATCTTTCTAGAGTTAAATATTTTGTGCAAAAGGAAACAGACCGATTAATTATATCCTATCCTATTATCATTATCATAATTGTTTTGGCAGCTGTGACGTCTAGTGGTGCAGTGGCTAATCATTGAGTTTTGGCGCAGAGGCCCGCAGATCCGAATCTTACACGGAGCAAGTATTTGTGTGACCTGTAATAATTTTTAAATGTGTCATTGAAAATGTCGTTTACGCTAGACGTGTAATAATATCCAGACCGGCGATAGGAAGTAACGTTAAAGGTATGAGATGTCTGCGATCTCTGCGGACATAAATCGTGCGTCACAAAGCGTGATGATTAAGACAAATTCACCGTATAACGAGAGAGGCTCGCATGCAAGTGACTTTAATAAGCTGCCACAGAGTTGAGGAAACCATCATTCACATTTTATACAACCAAATTTTATCGGTATTGGTATCGGTATAAAAAATGTTATATTTCAATGAGATTTTAAACCAACTTTTACATAAAATACAATATTTATAAAAATAGGGGAAAATATTTATTTTATAAATAAATGTTTCTAATACCCGCGGTATACTGCCGCAAACTCCTAACTTAGCCTTTAGATGACAAACAAACCAGCTCTCTTGTTTGCAGTGGCATCGACCAGTCGCGGATACAGTTCATTTAGAGTCTTCACCGCACGTGGAATAGTAAATACAGTTATTACCAACGTTTGCAAAAAGGTTAAGCAAATTTAAACTTTGCAGACAATGATTATAATAATAATCATCATCATCATCATTACAGCCCTTCACAAGTCCACTGCTGAACATAGGCCTCCCCCAAAGAATGCCACAAAGCACGGTCCTGAGCCACCTGCATCCATCGACTTCCTGCACATCTTACCATGTCGTCACTCCATCTAGTGGGGGGACGCCCTACACTTCGCCTGCCGGTACGAGTCTGCCACTCGAGAACCTTTCTTCCCCATCGGTTGTCGGTTCTTCGAGCTATATGGCCGGCCCATTGCCACTTCAGCTTACTAATCCGTTGGGCTATGTCGGTCACTCTGGTTCTACTGCGGATATCCTCATTTCTGAGTTTATCACGCAGAGAAACTCCGAGCATAGCCCTCTCCATAGCTCGCTGAGCGACCTTGAGCTTCCTTATCCGGCCAGCAGTGAAGGACCACGTCTCAGTTCCGTATGTCATCACTGGCAACACGCACTGGGTGTACAGTCTCGTTTTCAAGTTTTGAGGTATACCTGACGAGAAGATGTGCCGTAATTTCCCGAACGCTGCCCAACCGAGTTGAATCCGTCGATTGACCTCTCGGTCGAAGTTGGACTTACCTAGTCGGACTATTTGTCCCAGGTAAACATACTCGTCAACAACTTCGAGCTTAGTGTTCCCAACAACTACCGGCATAGGTGTGACATGGACATTAAACATGATCTTTGTTTTGTCCATGTTCATCTTAAGACCTATCCGTTGGGAAACACTATTGAGGTCATTGAGCATAGTGCTTAGGTCCTCCAGCGATTCTGCCATAAGGACTATATCGTCGGCAAATCGAAGGTGAGTGATGTACTCGCCATTGATGTAGATACCGTATCCTTTCCAGTCCAGAAGCTTGAAAACGTCTTCCAACGCAGCGGTGAAGAGTTTCGGGGATATGACGTCACCCTGTCTTACACCTCTCTGCAATTGGATAGGTTTCGTACTCTGGTTCTGTACTCGGATAGCCATCGTAGCCCTACTGTACAAGCACTTCAACATTTCGATATACCGACAGTCAACTTGGCATCGCTGAAGGGACTGCAGCACTGCCCAAATTTCGACGGAATCAAAGGCTTTCTCATAGTCCACATACGCCAGACATAGTGGCAAATTGTACTCCTCGGACTTCTGTACAATTTTCCGAAGGGTATGTATGTGGTCTATGGTGCTAAAGCCTTTTCGGAAACCGGCTTGTTCGGGAGGCTGGAAGTCGTCAAGTCTGCGCGCGAGACGATTCGTAATGACTCTCGAAAACAGCACGTAGACGCGGCTCAGAAGGGAAATCGGTCTGTAGTTCTTCAAGAGAGCGTTGTCGCCTTTCTTGAAGAACAAGACCACCGCACTTCTGCCTCCGGTGTAATGCCACCATAGAGGACGGAATTAAAGAGCCTCTGAAGGACTTCAAGTACCGGTTTTCCACCCGCTTACAGAAGCTCCGCTGTAATTCCATCCTGGCCTGGGGCCTTGCCGTTTTTAAGGTGCTGGAGAGCCATTCTAATTTCGCTCAGACTGACGTCCGGGATATCATCGGAATAATGTCGGATAAGACTCGCTCTTGGATCGTTACTCACACTTGCGTGTGGCTCCAACGATGACGTGTACTGCTGCCCATAGAACCTCTCAATCTCACTCAAAATCTCAAGTGCCCCGGAAACGATGCTGCCACATTCGGTCTTCAGCTTTGACAGTTGGCTCTTTCTGGCAGACAGATCTCTGGCAAAGACTTTGGAGCCTTGGTTCCGCTCGATCGCTTCTTCAATACGAGCTGTAATAAAGTTGCGTACGTTCCGCCGCATGCATTTGGAGATCTGTCTGTTCAGTTGCCTGTATGCTGTCAAATCTGTTGAAGAATGTAGCTTCATCTCCCGTCTAACAGCCATGAGATTAAGAGTGTGATCGGAGAGTTTTTGTGTTCTTCTGCGGCGGGTCTTGCAGAACTTAGCTCCGACCGCATGGACAGTTTCCACGAGCTTGTCATTCAAATCGTCCACTTCATTGCAGTCTTCTAGGCACTGAAAACGGTTTTGCAACTCGAGCTGAAAGGTTTCGGGACTCTGGATTAGAGCACGAGGGGGACGGAGCGTTGACTTCATTAGACGAGACCTCTCCAACTTAACGTTTAGGTTCAGTGTGCCTCTAACCATTCGGTGATCGCTGCCGGTTTTCACCCTCGCGATCACTGAGACATCACTGAACAGTTGTCGTCTGGTCGTCATAATGAAGTCAATCTCATTTTTTGTCGAACCGTCGGGGCTCGACCAGGTCCACTTCCTGTGGGGCCGCTTCTGGAAGAAAGAGTTCATCATAAAGAGTCCCTCTTTCTCCATGAAGTCGGCCAACTGCTGGCCCCTTGGGTTCCGTTGCCCTATTCCAAATTTCCCCACTTTTAGCTCACCGTTCTCTCTTGTGCCTAGTTTTGCATTGAAGTCTCCCATTAACACCGTATATTGGGTTTTGGAGGAATGCATGGCTCTAGAGATATCCTCATACATTTCCTCCACCTCCTGATCGGGGTGTGCCGAGGTTGGTGCGTAAACCTGTATGACCTTCAGCGAATACCGTTTGGTGATTCTGAGTATAAGGTACGCAACCCTCGTCGACACACTCTCAATCTTTACAACGTTGTTAACGAGAGACTTGTGGACGATAAATCCGACACCTCCTTGGGACAGATGGTCGCCCTCCCGGTAATAGAGCAAGTTGCCGGATTCGAGGATTACCGTGTCCTCCCCCTCTCTTCGGACTTCGGATAATCCTATAATATGCCAGCGTAACTTGTCTATCTCTTCTTCCAGCTCCACAATCTTCTCGTCAGTCCTCAGGGTGCGTGCGTTGTATGTTGCCAGGTCGAGTCGTTGTAGGTGGCAACCGAACCTCCACCGGAGATTCTTAGCACCCCCTGCCCCGCCGTTACCATGGTCGCCACCGTAGCCAGGAATAGCGGGGCCGCCGGGGACTGGGGGCCGTCTCTTCGTAACTTTCATTATGGGGGGTATATTGCCATAGTTGCCACGCTTGGCGAGCGGGTTGGCAACCGCAGTTTTTTATTGTATTTTTGCCGTTACCAGGAAGATGCTGTTGCCCATCTCCTGCCTGTTTCCCTTTGTCGCCTTTTACGACACCCACGGGAAGATATGGGGTAGTGGATATTCACAACCGCCACTACACGGCATATAATAATAATAAATCATAATAATTTATTTGGGTAGAATGTAGGTAGATATTACAAAAGTATTATTAAAGCATAAAAGTTCCGATACATTCTGCCTTATCAAGGCGTGGAAATTTTGACTAAATAGTTATAAGTTGCAATACATTTTCTTTACAATAATTATTGATGAATTTTAGTTTACTAATATAAATATGTCATAATACGAGTAGTACTAATAAAAATGTCCAATTAATAATAAAATTAATGTCAATAGAATAATTACGAAGTACAATGTCACACAATCGTTTACAAAAATGTCAAAATATAAATGTTCACATGTAAAAACAGTAAAATCAACCAACCAATAATTATTTTATTGAAGTCTTATTTTATTTACTCACAGTAAAAAAATTCAAGCAATTTACAGATATAAAATATTGTAATGAGGCGGGAGGACAGTCCGGACGGCGAGTAATAATAGACGGAGATACGAAAACTCGATTTTATTGTACGACACAATATTACAATAATATTAAATGTACTTCGCTCTTACAGACAGTTTTCAACCTTAAGTTCCACGAGGGAAGCAAAAGGCTTACTACCTCTGTAGGCGCGTTGTTTCTTAACGTTCAAATATACTGTCCCACCAGGTGGAAGCAGCTATTTTGCAGTCTAGGAATTCCTAGTGAAAATTATATAAACTAAAGCAGGCTTCGGACCCTATATAGCAAATCGGAGTATATCTTGTTGGCGCGATTTACCTACGTACAGCGCCATCTAGTAGGGTTTGTGGGAGTTAATAATGTAATGTTACAGTCTTCCCCTCTGCCTACGCAGGGGTCCCGACAAGTAAGGCAGGAATTAATTGGATTTCTTCTTCGGTCGACCTCTTTTCCCGAGTACGTTTACAGGTTGTTGTATTTCATCATTGCTTCCGGTATGATACTGTGGTAGCGCAGATGCATGATAAATCCCAGCTGGTACTTTGGTATCACAATGCGCAACTTCAAATGAACTTGGCCCATGCCTACGCGTGATGGCATAAGGTCCGTTTCGCCGGGGAGCAAGCATTTAGCTAAATCCATGACTAGCCTTGCATAGGGTATGCGAGTCCACCAGTACTAGACTTCCAGGCTGATAGTTTGGAATTTCTCGCCTTTTTTGATCCACATACTCTTTTCTCTGTTCCTCTTTCATTTCCTGAATTTCATTTGTTCTTTCGATTGTTTCAGACATCATTAACAGTCTCGGTGTTATGTCTGGAATAAAGGTTTCGTTCTTAATTACTTTACGTATGTCGTGTATCACGTCATCTGGAGTTCGTAGCTCACGCCCGAATGTCAAGTAAGCTGGAGTAAACCCTGTAGTACTTGAACGAGCAGTATTCATAGCAAAACGAATGCTAGGTAACTTATCGGACCATAGAGTGTGGTCACCTTCGACTAAAATCGCAAGCTGTGTTTTAAGATCACGATTTCGTCTTTCTACTGTGTTAGTTTCAGGATGATATACGGGTGTCAATTCATGTTGTATGTTCAGGCAAAATGTTAGCTGCTGTACCATATTGCTGACAAACTGTGAACCGTTATCGCTAATGAATCGACGTGATGTACCATATCTCAGTATTATCTCATTAAGCAGTATTCTTGCACATTCTTCCGCCGTTGCTTGCTCTAAAGCAAACAATTCTAGCCAACGTGTAGTCACATCTTCTACAATGAAAATCCAACTATGATTGTTTGGTGTACGGGGTAATGGCCCAAAAAGGTCAAATGCAACTACTTCAAACCGTTGATTGCTTATTGTGGTTTGTAAGAGACCTGCTGACTTCTGATTAGAAGGCTTATATCGTTGACAATCCAAGGATCTACGAACATAAGCCTCAATCTGTCCCCTCATTCCTTTCCAAAAATAACGCTGCGTAATACGTTCGATTGTCTTCATCGGACCATTGTGTCCAGCTATGGCTTCATCGTGATATGTTTGTATGACTTTAAGCTGTTCGTGTTTTGGTACAACTAACTGGGCTTCTTCGGTATTATTCTCGGTTCCGTATCGATATCCCTTGATAATTGATAATCCCTTGATTCATGACGTATCCTTTTCGGCTCCAATTTCTAGCTTTTTCCTCATCTGTTCCTTCTAAACATTCCACTGTCTTGGCTATTTGTTCATCCTTTAACTGCTCAGCTCTTATATCTTCGGGTCGTTTACGTGGCATATCAATAACAACAGAGCAAACGCCACAATCTACTTCGTTTTCAGGTTCACAATTTGGTGGGGACATGCAATCGGCAACTACATTTGTACGACCAGTGATATATTTTATCGTTAAGTCAAAAGGTTGAATTTGTAGAACCCATCGTGCCAAGCGTCCTGTAGGGGACTTAAGGGACATAAGCCACTTAAGAGCTTGACGGTCAGTCAAGACTGTTACTTTTGCTCCTTCTATATAGCCTCTAAATTTGTCTAGAGCCCACACCACAGCAAGAGCCTCTCGTTCCGTTGTTGAGTAGTTGCCCTCAGCCTTCGTTAGGAGCCGACTGGCATACTCGACAGGATGTTCTTTTTCGCCCTGCCCCTGCACTAATACTGCACCGATAGCATAACTGCTAGCATCAGTTTTGAGGATGTACGGTTTTGTTTCATCTGCTTGTACAAGTACAGGTGAAGTTGTCAATAGCCTACACAATTCTCCAAAACCCCTTCTTTGTTCGTCTTCCCATTTCCACTCAACATTCATTTTCGTTAAACGTGTTAGTGGCTCAGCAATCTTAGCAAAATTGGGTATGAAGTGCCTGTACCAGGAGCACATTTGGATAAAAGATAACAAATGCTTGAGATTTCGCGGAGGTGGCATCTTCAATATAGAATTAATCTTATCAGGATTGACTTCTAATCCATTAGGGGTAATATAGGTAAAAATTTAGGTACTCTTCGAATGTTGCAGACATCACGATCAAATCATCTAAGTAGATCAACATTTTAATGTGGCTCAGAGTTATCCGAAACCTGCCCATAATTCTTTGAAAGGTTGGTGGAGCGTTACGCAGTCCAAAGGGCATTCTTTTGAATTTATATATCCCAAACGGTGTAACAAATGCTGTTTTATTCTGATCAGCTTCCTTGACCCTGATTTGCCAGCATCCAGCTCGAAGGTCTATGGTACTCATGTAAGGTGTAGGCTTAGCATCGTGTAACAAATCATCAATCCTGGGTAGCGGATAAGTGTCTGGAACTGTTATGGCATTAAGTTGCCGATAATCTATGCATACTCTTATGCCTCCTTCCTTTTTGGGTACCATAACAACGGGTGCTGCGCAAGGTGAAGTACAAGGTTCGATAATACCTTCATCGAGCATTTTAGCAATCTCTTTTTGCAAAATATCCTTTTTTAGAGGTGAGAGCCGATATGGGGAGACAGAAATTGGTTTATGGTCACCAGTGTCAATTGAGTGCTCAAAACCATTTACGGGTTGCCCGTTTGTTGTAAACACTGATGCATTGTGAATGAGTAGGTCATCTAGCATGGATGCATCCACTAAGGAGATTCCTGTATCTGGAAAAAGATCTGATTCAAAACCATTTTGATCGTACTCCATCAGACTAATTTGGGCATCTGCGTACAGTGAATCCATTACAGGCGAGTAACCATCAAACAGTTGAGTACACTGTTTCTTTGGAGGCGGAGAAGAGATGTCAATAGGCCTCAGTTTATAAGGTCTCATAAATCCTACCTCAGTTGCACTACTCTCTGGCAAATTAGTCAATGAATCTATGTCCACTCTGACTGGTGAAAGCTTAATGTCCTTCTCGAAACTGACGAAACTCTCTCCATAAAGTTCATATTCTTGGTGAGGGTCGTCCACGAAAGAGTAAGTAGCTTGAGGCAAATTTAAAACCAACAGGGAGTATTGTATGAATCCTACACCAAGAAGAGTTCGGACATTGCGTGATTCGTCCAAGACTAGCATTGTTGTCGGTACGGTACGGCCATTAAATATAATAGGCACAGTTGCTACCAGTACTGCTTGGTTCCTTTTTATTCCATCTGCTAAAGTTATGTTGACAAAACCCTCTATAAACCGATACCCTTCCTTTTTGAGCTTACAGTATAGGTCATACGAAGCCACGCTGGATTTCGCACAAGAATCTATGTAGGCCGCGGTTGACATACCTTCCACCTCAATAAAAACAACAGGCCGGTCTCTGGCATTGATTGAAGCATCAACGGCACTAACAGCGGTATGCTCTTTAGGTGGTGACTGGTTCTTTTTCTTGTGGCACGTAGGGCAATTAGTGCGAACAACACCAGGGGCTCCACATGCATAACAACTGAAGTTTGGTGAACTTGGTGACGGAGCTTGTGAATTTGCCTCCTTGGAGAAACCCATCTTTGAAAGATCAGCTGTGGGAGCAGTGACCTTTGAAGAGTGCAATATCCTTTTCCTGCAGTTTTCAACTACGTGCCCCATATTTTTGCAGTAATTGCATTTCTTTTTTTTGTGCGTGTATATGGCTTCTTGGTTGTTAGTTGTTCCAGATACTTCTTTTTCATTTAGTAGATGTTCGACAGTACGAGCATTTTTTAGTAAGTCATCAAAATTCTTAATATTCGAACGCGGTATCTTATCTCTGATGTCTATCCTAAGCAAACCATAGATAATATCTAGTTGCTGCTGTTCCGGGTGTGCGGGATCTGGGAGTTGTGAGAAAAGAAGGCGCTTACTACGCACAAATTCTTCAGTGGTAACACCAAAATTCTGTTTTTCTTGAGTAATTTCTAAATAGATAAGGTAAGATTCTTTAACAGGTGCGAAATTTTCGCGCAGACGTGCTTCGAAACTTAACCAGGTAGTAATTTGCTTGCTTACTCCCTGCCACCATATCCCTGCTTCCTCCTTGAGCAATAGAGGAAGTTCTTCTAAGGCTGTTTTGTCATCAATACCTTCCTTCCACCTGAAAATATTCACCGCGGTCAAGAAGGCCTCTACAACCACTTTAGACTTGTGACCATTGTAGGTATAGCTGCATGTGACGAATGAGCTGCGCGACGTTGAAGGCGGTGACAGACGGGAAAGCAGTCATTCAAATTGCTCATCCGTTAGTTTAATCGCTTTCTTATCCGTTATCCTGGTGATATGGGTCTTCCTTCCAAATTTTGTCGTGTAGCTGTGTCGCTATAATTATAATCGTCCACAAGATCGTAATCGCTCTCCTCACTCATCAAACGCCGTGCCGGGGAGTTCTCTGCAGAGCTGTCGTTGTTCGTCTTGCCTTCCAGTTGGGCGTCAATTGTAATGAGGCGGGAGGACAGTCCGGACGGCGAGTAATAATAGACGGAGATACGAAAACTCGTTTTTATTGTACGACACAATATTACAATAATATTAACTGTACTTCGTTCCTACAGACAGTTTTCAACCTTAAGTTCCACGAGGGAAGCAAAAGGTTTACCACCTCTGTAGGCGCGTTGTTCCTTAACGTTCAAATATACTGTCCCACCAGGTGGAAGCAGCTATTTTGCAGTCTAGGAATTCCTAGTGAAAATTATATAAACTAAATTAGGCTTCGGACCCTATATAGCAAATCGGAGTATATCTTGTTGGCGCGATTTACCTACGTACAGCGCCAACTAGTTGGGTTTGTGGGAGTTAATAATGTAATGTTACAATATATAATTTGATTTGATTTTTATGAAGATACTCATTAACGGTATAAAAACAATTAAGTAAGAGCCATTCATGAAGTTTGTTTTTTAACCTTGTCATTGGGAAATTTTTAAACTCGTCGGGTAAAGAAAAAACGAAAAGAATTTTAATCGCCATTATGTACGATTTTTTTGAAAGAATGTCAATCTACATTTTGGAAGGTATATTCTGTTATTAGATTTTTCTCTTAAACTTCTATCTCTTAAAAAAATATTACTTGGGAAGTATTCAGCGAATTGCTTGACAAAAATCGCGGTTTGTTTTATATACATACATGTGCGAGTGGTAACTCTTTCATTTCTTTAAATAATGGCTTGCACGATGCCATTGAATGTGCTACACGGATTGCTCGAATGCATTTTTTTTTGGATTCTAAATACGCGTTGTATTTCAGAACAGTAGCCCCATATCAGAAGTCCGTACTGCAATATCGATGAGACATAGCCATGATAGGCGTTTAACGCTGCTTTGGCAGATCTCTCGAAGTCGGCGAGGCGCAAATACAAATCTGTTTAATTTGTCACATATCGATTGAATATGAATTTTCCAATTACAATTATTGTCAATAGTAATACCAAGAAACTTATAATAATTAACTTCTTGTAGCACTTTTCCATTATAATTTATATTTTAATTAGTTTGCTTACTTTTAGCTGTGTGAAAATGCATTATTTTAGTTTTATTTATATTTATAGTCATGTTGTGAGAATTCAACCAATCAATTATATATTTAAATGTACTATTGATATCAAATTCCAAAAGCCTTTTGTTCGTACATTTAAGAATTATCGTTGAGTCATCAGCGAAAATGGATAAAAAAGATTGTTCCAATGAATACTACCGAATCCTTAAAAATTTAGTCACAGCAACCCGTAAACGCGAACGAAAAGCTTACTTTAACCATTGTATAAACAACAACTTAAAAGATCCGAAGTCGCTGTGGCGTAATATAAAAAATGCTGCACAAATTAAAACTACTCATTTAAATACAATTCCACACCGTCTCAATGACCCGAATATTATTAATGACTATTTTCTAGACTTGCCGCCATGTGACAAACCAGAACTCAAACAAGGTTATAAAGTATGTAACGGATGCTCACACGATACCCTATTCGACCTAAACCCGACAAATAAAATAGAAATCAGTAAGATTATCAATAAAATAAAAACAAAAGCCGCAGGGCACGATAACTTAAATATTGAAATGCTCAAATTAACTTTACCTGTAACTCTCCCTATTATTACGTTTATAGTAAACAAGTCGATCGACACTAGTACATTCCCAACGCAATGGAAAAGAGCTCTAGTCAAGCCCATTCCTAAAAAGAACACAGCAAGTGAACTAAAAGATCTGCTCCCTATCTCGATCCTCCCGATGTTGTCTAAAGTCTTAGAAAAGATTATACTTTGTCAAATGCTGCCGTTAATTAGCCGTGTAGTGGCGGTCAAGATTATCCACTACCCCATATCCTCCCGTGGGTGTCGTAAAAGGCGACAAAGGGAAACAGGCAGGAGATGGGCAGCAGCATCTTCCTGGTAACGGCAAAAATACAATAAAAAACTGCGGTTGCCAACCCGCTCGCCAAGCGTGGCAACTATGGCAATATACCCCCCATAATGAAAGTTACGAAGAGACGGCCCCCAGTCCCCGGCGGCCCCGCTATTCCTGGCTACGGTGGCGACCATGGTAACGGCGGGGCAGGGGGTGCTAAGAATCTCCGGTGGAGGTTCGGTTGCCACCTTAGACGACTCGACATAGCAACGTACAACGCACGCACCCTGAGGACTGACGAGAAGATCGTGGAGCTGGAAGAAGAGATAGACAAGTTGCGCTGGCATATTATAGGATTATCCGAAGTCCGAAGAGAGGGGGAGGACACTGTAATCCTCGAATCCGGCAACTTGCTCTGTCACCGGGAGGGCGACCATCTGTCCCAAGGAGGTGTCGGATTTATCGTCCACAAGTCTCTCGTTAACAACGTTGTAAAGATCGGTAGTGTGTCGACGAGGGTTGCGTACCTTATACTCAGAATCACCAAACGGTATTCGCTGAAGGTCATACAGGTTTACGCACCAACCTCGGCACACCCCGATCAGGAGGTGGAGGAAATGTATGAGGATATCTCTAGAGCCATGCATTCCTCCAAAACCCAATATACGGTGTTAATGGGAGACTTCAATGCAAAACTAGGCACAAGAGAGAACGGTGAGCTAAAAGTGGGGAAATTTGGAATAGGGCAACGGAACCCAAGGGGCCAGCAGTTGGCCGACTTCATGGAGAAAGAGGGACTCTTTATGATGAACTCTTTCTTCCAGAAGCGGCCCCACAGGAAGTGGACCTGGTCGAGCCCCGACGGTTCGACAAAAAATGAGATTGACTTCATTATGACGACCAGACGACAACTGTTCAGTGATGTCTCCGTGATCGCGAGGGTGAAAACTGGTAGCGATCACCGAATGGATAGAGGCACACTGAACCTAAACGTTAAGTTGGAGAGGTCTCGTCTAATGAAGTCAACGCTCCGTCCCCCTCGTGCTCTGTTCCAAAGTTCCGAAATCTTTCAGCTCGAGTTACAAAACCGTTTTCAGTGCCTGGAAGACTGCAATGAAGTGGACGATATGAATGACAAGCTCGTGGAAACTGTCCATGCGGTCGGAGCTAAGTTCTGCAAGACCCGCCGCAGAAGAACACAAAAACTCTCCGATCACACTCTTAATCTCATGGCTGTTAGACGGGAGATGAAGCTACATTCTTCAACAGACTTGACAGCATACAGGCATCTGAACAGACAGATCTCCAAATGCATGCGGCGGGACTTACGCAACTTCAATACAGCTCGTATTGAAGAAGCGATCGAGCGGAACCAAGGCTCCAAAGTCGTTGCCAGAGATCTGTCTGCCAGAAAGAGCCAACTGTCAAAGCTGAAGACAGAATGTGGCAGCATCGTTTCCGGGACACCTGAGATTTTGATTGAGATTGAGAGGTTCTATGGGCAGCTGTACACATCATCGTTGGAGCCACACGCAAGTGTGAGTAACGATCCAAGAGCGAGTCTTATCCGACACTATTCCGAAGATATCCCGGACGTCAGTCTGAGCGAGATTAGAATGGCTCTCCAGCACCTTAAAAACGGTAAGGTCCAAGGCGAGGATGGAATTACAGCAGAGCTTCTGAAAGCGGGTGGAAAACCGGTACTTGAAGTCCTTCAGAAGCTCTTTAATTCCGTCCTCCATGGTGGCATTACACCGGAGGCGTGGAGCAGAAGTGCAGTGGTCTTGTTCTTCAAGAAAGGTGACAACGCTCTCTTGAAGAACTACAGACCGATTTCCCTTCTGAGCCGCGTCTACGTGCTGTTTTCGAGAGTCATTACGAATCGTCTCGCGCGCAGACTTGACGACTTCCAGCCTCCCGAACAAGCCGGTTTCCAAAAAAGCTTTAGTACATACCAATCGGCAAATTGTACAGAAGTCCGAAGAGTACAATTTGCCACTATGTCTGGCGTATGTGGACTATGAGAAAGCCTTTGATTCCGTCGAAATTTGGGCGGTGCTGCAGTCTCTTCAGCGGTGCCAAGTTGACTGTCGGTATATCGAAGTGTTGAAGTGCTTGTACAGTAGGGCTACGATGGCTATCCGAGTACAGAACCAGAGTACGAAACCTATCCAATTGCAGAGAGGGACAGGGTGACGTCATATCCCCGAAACTCTTCACCGCTGCATTGGAAGACGTTTTCAAGCTTGTGGACTGGAAAGGATACGGTATCAACATCAATGGCGAGTACATCACTCACCTTCGATTTGCCGACGATATAGTCCTTATGGCAGAATCGCTGGAGGACCTAAGCACTATGCTCAATGACCTCAATAGTGTTTCCCAACGGATAGGTCTTAAGATGAACATGGACAAAACAAAGATCATGTTTAATGTTCATGTCACACCTATGCCGGTAGTTGTTGGGAGCACTAAGCTCGAAGTTGTTGACGAGTATGTTTACCTGGGACAAATAGTCCGACTAGGTAAGTCCAACTTCGACCGAGAGGTCAATCGACGGATTCAACTCGGCTGGGCAGCGTTCGGGAAGCTACGACACATCTTCTCGTCAGACATACCTCAAAACCTTAAAACGAAATTGTACAACCAGTGCGTGTTGCCAGTGATGACTTACGGAACTGAGACGTGGTCCTTCACTGCTGGCCGTATGAGGAAACTCAAGGTCGCTCAGCGAGCTATGGAAAGGGCTATTCTCGGAGTTTCTCTGCGTGATAAACTTAGAAATAAGGATATCCGCAGTAGAACCAGAGTAACCGACATAGCCCAACGGATTAGTAAGCTGAAGTGGCAGTGGGCCGGCCATATAGCTCGAAGAACCGACAACCGATGGGGAAGAAAGGTTCTCGAGTGGCAGACTCGTACCGGTAGGCGAAGTGTAGGGCGTCCCCCCACGAGATGGAGTGACGACCTGGTAAGACATGCAGGAAGTCGATGGATGCAGGTGGCTCAGGACCGTGCTTTGTGGCATTCTTTGGGGGAGGCCTATGTTCAGCAGTGCACTTGTGAAGGGCTGTAATGATGATGATGATGATTGTCAAATGCTAAGTTACTTAGAAACGAATAACCCTTTACCAAAGCTTCAATCAGGTTTCAGAAAAGGGCATGGCACGGAAACTGCCCTCTTAAATGTCACTGATGATCTAACAGAGGCCTCCGATATGGGATTGAGCAGTATTATGGTGCTGTTGGATTACACGCGAGCATTTGACTGTCTACAACCTGAAATCCTCTTAAATAAATTAGAACACTATGGCATTTCTAAAGACAAATGTAGATGGTTTCAGTCATTCCAATCCAACAGAGAACTAATTGTAGTAACAGATGGATGCCATGGTCGCAAGAAATTCTCCTCTCTACGGAAAATTGTAAGAGGAGTACCCCAAGGCTCCTTACTCAATCCTATTTTGTTCTCTCTGTACACAGCAGACCTGCCTAAGCAAATAAAACATTGTAAATAACATTTATATTCAGACGACACCCAGCTGTATTATTCTTTTGACCCCAGGGATGTTAAAGAGGCAATAAACAGAAAAATTGGTCCCAAAAAAATTCCCTAGTATTAAACGCAACTAAATCACAAGTACTAGTTTTGGGCACAAAAAACCAAATAAAAACTATTTTAGACAGCGAGGATACGATTAAAATAGAAGATGAAAGCTTGACACAAGTAAGATCCGCTCGTAATTTAGGGCTTATACTAGACGGAGAGCAGAAATTTGTAGAACACATCAATAACAATATAAGAAGTTCGTACTTTAAACTTAAAACTTTATACAAAATAAGACCGTATTTTAAAAAGGACCTACGCTTTCTCTTGTGTGACTCATTGGTGTTATCACAATTGAGCTACTGCAGCTCAGTCTTTGGCCCTAAATTGTCAGCTAATACCGAAAGAGCAATACAGAGAGTACAAAATGCATGTGTTCGATACTGTTGTAATGTACCAAGAAGACAATTTATAACCCCATACTTAAATAAAAAGTATTCGTTCTCACACACAAATGCTCCTTCACACACCCGCACACAAAACAGCAAGATATAGGAGTTGTTTCAAATTCACTGCAGCGAGAATTTGGAATGACCTCCCTCCACCCATGAGAAAGAAAATGTCAATAGATTGCTTCAAAGCCAAATATAAATTGGCTCTGTTAAAAAGACAACTCGCTGCAGAGAATTTGAAACATCCCTAGGTTAAGTTATTACATTTACGGGACTTTTTTGCCAAAAATTAATAAGGACACACACACACATACACACACACACACACACACACACACACACACACACACACATTTTTTTAAATCTGTTGTAGTTCATTTCGTAATGGTTGTTTTTATGCATATTTTTTAAATGTTTAATGTTTTTAATTTTTTCTTTTTTTTTTGTATTTACGATTTTATCACATTTTATTACTTTGTACATAGTTTAAAAGTATACGTTAGGTAAATGGGGAGCCTGCTACTTTGGACTCCCGCACAACACCTCAGGGAGGAGGGAGCGGCTGAAAAACAGCTCTGTGATGAGATATGTATCTCGTTACAGACAAAGCTGAGCCGTCTCCTTTTGTCTCAAATACTTATAATGTTCCTTTGTTTTGGCGTGTATGTAACTGTTTTGTTTTTAGGGGCAATAAACAATTATTATTATTATTATGGGGTATTTGTATAGTTTTATCATCTGGTTGGGCTGTATAAATATATAATTGTAAATGAAAATGATAAACTTACATAAATATCAATAATATAAAATAAATACATAAAAATTACATAAATATATAAAAACCCAACCAGATGGAAGCCTTCGGCAGGGGAGACCAAACGGCCGAGGGTTAGAGGGAAAGGGAAAGAAACCGGCGGACGATTCGGGCGGTATCGAGGAGCACCGCCTTCTGCATTTGAGCTTGGAGCGATCCGTCACAGAGTCCCAGTCGCCTCAGATGACCCGAGAGGCTGACTGGGATTAACCCGTTCGCAGAGAAGACCACAGGAATAATTTCGGCCGGCAGACCACCCCACATGTCGGTTACCTCGTGAGCCAGGTCCAGATATTTTTTCAACTTATCTGTTTTAGCTTTCACGACGTTCTCGTCATAAGGAATGGTAATGTCGACCAAAAATATCCTTGACTGTGCCCGGTTCATCAGCACAATATCAGGCTTATTCCCAAGAATAGTCCTGTCCGTGATGATGGCCCGGTCCCAGTAGAGCCTGGCACGGTCATTTTCGAGCACGGCTTCCGGCAAGTAATTATAATATGGCAGTTTCCGATCCACGAGACCGTATTTCAGAGCGAGCTCCTGGTGTAGAATCCTGGCTACTAGGTTGTGTTTGTGCAAATACTCAGAGTTAGAAAGCGCCGAACAACCGGAGATGACATGCCTAAGTGACTCACCGGGATGGCGACAAGCTCGACAGATGTCGACGGCGCTATCCTTTAGGATGTATTTCCGATAATTGTTGGTCTTTATAACCTGATCCTGTATCGTACAGACAAAACCCTCGGTTTCCCCAAAGAGGTCACCGAAACGTAGCCAGTGGAGGGAGGCGACTGTGTCTACGCAAGGCTCATGTAGACCCTTGTAGAACCTCCCGTGGAGCTCCTTCTCCTTCCATACGGTCTCCAGGTCGGAAATGCTCTGTACTGCCGGGTCTTGCCATTGCTCTTTGGCTAAGGATAGAGGGGTAAGTCCTTTATCACAAGAAATAACGTCCCTATAGAATGGATCATCCGCTCTCGTCAGAAAGTAATTACGGAGGCTGCACACACACACACCGACAAAAGACTGTTAAGCACTTTTGTCAAGCGTGCATAAAACACACCGCAAACTGACTGTTTCATGTCCGCCTCATAGATACCTATGTTCTGTGACATACCCTGGGTATCGGTATGTTTCAGCCTCGGATGGGGTTTTTGTTTTATGTTGATGGGCATAGATAAGTCTATGCCCTCAGAGTTAGCAACCCTACCCCTTTCGACATGGAGGAACGCACACTTATCCGTCCCCAGCTCCATTCTAATAGAATTGCTAAAATCACAAGTGATGTTTAGCAATTCCACAAGATGAGAGCGACTGGAGGCGAATAACTTGAGATCATCCATATAGAAAAGGTGGGTCACTTTTGTACCTCCTCTCCGAAGCTGAAATCCCCTCCCGGAACCCTCCAGTAAGGTACTAAGAGGGTTCAGAGAGAGGCAGAACCAGATTGGACTCAAAAAATCGCCCTGGAAGATACCCCTTCTTATCCTTATGTGGTTCTCCGTAGCCGTTATCCGCTGGCCTAGATAACAAAGGATCGTACTCCACTGACCCATACACTGCCCGAGAAAGTCTCGAACTGTACAGTCAATCTTGTACAGCTCGAGAACCCTCCCAAGCCTTCTATGAGGCACCGAGTCGAATGCCTTTTTGTAGTCTATCCAGGCGGCGGAGAGGTTCCGACGGTTGCGATTAACCACCTTGCCAATGACCGCGTCAATGAGGAGTGGTATTTTGGTTCCACGACCGCCGCCCCGACATCCATTTTGAGCGTGCGACATCACCTGATTTGAGTTCAGGTGACGAGTGATTCTCGCTGGATAGATGTTAGTGTCTTGTATAGAAACAGAAACAGAAACTTTTTTATTCAATATAGATTATAAATAATACTTATTGAAAGTCACTCTTTTGTATGATTACCACTGGTTAGAAAAAAAAAACCTCTGTCCTGGGAAGAACCAGCAAGAAACCCAGCGGGACTTTTTTTTTAAATAACAGCTTACAATCATGTATGTTACACAAATTAACAAAACAATAAATTAGAAATAGCTTGGTAGCGATCACCTGAATTTATAGATGATAATAACCCCTGGAAATGTCCAGGGGTTATTATCATCTATAAATTCATTAATATTATAATAACCCTTTTTATACAAACTTAGTTTAATAAAGTTTTCGAACTTTGAGCAGGTCAAATTTTGTATATTTTCTGGAATTTTGTTGTAAAAGCGTATACATCGCCCCAAGAATGAACTACTGACTCGATGGAGTCGAGTAACTGGTACTACTAGCTTGTGTCTGTTCCTAGTATTTACAGAATTGATATCACTTATTTTTGTGAAACTACTTTTATTTTTGTGTACGTACATTACATTTTCATAAATGTATTGAGAGGCCAAAGTTAATATATTAATTTCCTTAAATTTTTGTCGCAGCGACTCTTTCAGCTTTAAATCATAAATTGCTCTTATGGCCCTCTTCTGCAAAACAAATATAATTTCAGTGTCAGCTGCGTGTCCCCATAGCAAAATACCATACGACATTATGCTATGGAAATAGCTAAAGTAAACTAGTCTAGCTGTTTCAACACTAGTTAGACTTCTAATCTTTTTTACGGCATATGCTGCAGAACGAAGTCTGCTTGCTAGTTTTGATATATGGGGGCTCCATTGAAGCTTCGCGTCTACTGTGATTCCAAGAAAAATGGTGGTATCTTCAAGACTCAGTTTCTCCCCATTTAAAATTACATTAGCATTTAATTGTGTGACATTTGGAGTCATAAATTTTATACATTTCGTTTTAGTGCCATTTAAATGCAAATTATTAACATTGAACCAATTTACGAATTTAGATATAGCATTATTTACTTCGTCATATTTTTTCAATTGTCGACTTAATTTGAAAATTAAAGAAGTGTCATCTGCAAATAATACTATATCATGGTTATCTCCTACTATGTAAGGTAAGTCATTAATGTATACAAGAAACAGAAAGGGGCCGAGAATTGAGCCTTGAGGCACGCCCATTTGTACCATCGACCCGGAAGAACTCATACCGTTAATGACAACTTTTTGCGTTCTCTTACTTAAATATGAAATAATTAATTTAAGAGCATCATTTCTTACACCGTAGTGGGGCATTTTTCAAAAAAAAAATGGCCGTTACTTAGCTGGAACATTTTGTGTTCAAAAAAAAATATGTGCATTAAATCACACATCAGCAGATAGATAATTAAAAAACGTATGTAACGAAATAAAATATATTGTGTAAATTTAAAAGCGGGAAATAAAGGAATTTATAGTCGTTCTTTTGTAACAAATGGTTCCATTTCGTCATTTTAATAACTTCTACTTTGTATAAATAAAACATATTTTTATTACGTTTTTTTTTTAAATTTTTTGTAGATATTAATCAATATTTTTTTAAATAATAGTACTTTGATAAAATTTTCAGATAAATATTCGAGTTATTTCTGTTAAACTTTCCATTACGTCACTTTTGAGACTTAACATCTTTCAAATTTTAATATATATAACATATAGTTTAAATAAACATCAATGAGATGGTAACAAGAGATATAATTGTTATAATTAAACATTTTTATACCGCTAACATGTCTTAATTCTCCTAAAATTATATAAAAAAATTAAAATTGAAATCGCATTTAGCGGGACAGTTACTTAGGCGGAACACTGCGTTACGAAAAAGATTAGATTAGGCTACGTTTACATAAACACTTATAAATATATTTATATATATATATATATATATATATATATATATATATATATATATTGTTACGGCCTACGGCTGCTCCCTTAAAGGATCCAATCTTCAGGGGCCCATGAGCTGAAGACCTCCCGAACAGACGTAGGTCGGGCCTTAATGTGGCCACGTGGAAGTTCCTAATTACATTAAAATATATGGGGGAGCGTTATACTACGGCCAGTCGACCGGAAGGAATTTGGATGAAGCTTACTTACCTATCCAAGGCGACTGGTCCCTCCGGAGTCGGTCAGGTCACATGTGGTTGTGTAGTGCAAGGGAAAGAATGGTGATGTGGTGTGTATCTGGGTGTGACTGATGGTGATTGAACCTAGACCTTGGCCGTCGGCAGCAGCCCGAGCGTCGACACCGCTCCCACTTGAGGGGGCCTTTCGAGGTTATCCACAGTCACTTTCTTCTTTCGTCACGTTGACAGTCAATTTACTCTATCGCACGATTTACTAACTTACAGATGCCACTAACTATCGCCGGGTATAATGGTTACCGCACAAACGCACACGGAGTTTAAAGGGTCAAAGGTCACTACCGTTTCGCGTAGCAATAGTTAATTCTAGAATCAGAGGCCGCACTATCTAATATTGCCGAATGCACTTATGCAGGTTTTGAGTCAGACACAATAAGTCCCGGGAAGCTCTCCAGTAGGAATGCGCGTCACAATGATAGACCGTATATTTACTGGCCGCGCCGAATTATTCCGAGTTCCCTAACAGAATGGACCGCGTGCTCACGTCAGCACCGATTAAAGACGACTGACTTTTCGCTCGCGACTCGCGCGCTCGTGCCACGCCCCAGCTGAAGTTCAAACCGGAATCGCGCCGAGCCGAGTGACATCTGGTGTCGACTCCGACATCAACGTTTTGCGCGAACAAACCCCCGTCCCGGACATAAGGATTTAGGTCCGCGAGCAAACCGGTCAGCGGGACAAGGTCGAGACTGCAAGTTGCAAGACCGAATCTACAACCAAACTAGGCCACCTTAGGCAACCCAACAGGTCTTGCAACCCCAACCAGCGCCTCAAAAGATAGCCCTAACGTGGCAAGCCGGAGGGTCAGCCTCCACTGGATGCCCCTCCTGGGCATCGCAGCACTTTATCAAGTGCTGTACTGGACAGAAGTCCGACGACCTCTTTCAAACACCTATCTGTGCCCCTATGATTAGTTCCGCAATCCGACCGGATCAGGTCTGCAAACAGCGACGCGACACGAAGCGGCCCCGAGCGGCCTCCTAAGCTTCAGTGCAAAGAGCACCCACCAATTCCACATGAACGTCGTCTGTGGAGAGCCGAACGAAACGCACAGATAGTCCCTAGTATGAATTTTCAACAAGTAGGCCTAGCCAGGCCACCCACCATATTATCATTTACTAAAATAGTGCGGCAGCTGATTTCAATCTGATAATCTCCAAAACTAGCTAGCCTGTTAGGCAAGTAGTCCTATGCTCATATTTCAACTAATTTTTCAAAAGCATCAATGTTCAACTACAGAATTAATTCAACCAAATTAATCACCGATGCGCATAGGTCAACTTGCAAATTAAACAAAATAATAACGTAAGGGACAGCCCTACTTCTTCGTAAAGCAAAATGATTAAACACTATCATAAACATAAACATAATTTTTCAAATAGTGCGCCATTCAATTTCAGATGAATTCAAATTTTCCTTTCAGCAAACAGACGCAACAATCAAATACAGTGATTAAATATATGTACAAAACACATGCAGTAGCATTTAAAGGAGTAGATTAAATTCAATTCTTTTAATTTAAACCGCTACAAATAGGAAAATTTCGCGGAAAGCCCAAAGCAATTTTTTAATTTTAATTCAAAGTATTTCTTAACTAAGTGCTCGACCAAACCAAATCTAATACCCCTTGACAGCGTGATTCAACGCTCCAGAGGGGCCCTAATCTTCCCACCACCAAGGGGAGGCCACATGGCGTGAACCCGAGATCGCTAACAGTCGCCACTCGGGTTGTACGCCTTCACTGAGGCCGTCGGCAACAGAACATTTTGACAAGTGGACTGTTGACGGCTTAAGGCTCAGTGGAGGTGGCCGTGGTGGGAGCTAAGGCAGCAGCTAGCCAGGGCCGCCTCCATCAAATGGGGAACAGTGGTACACCAGTCGCGGCCACTCAGCTAACGGGAGTGAGAAGGGCCCAGCGGACCGATGAGTGGCCGTGAAGTTCCTCTCCACACGCTGAGGGGGGGCGATGACACCCCCGCCCCTGGGGGAATTACCCCCCGACCGGTCGGGGGAGGGACCCCTTTCAAACTTAGGGGCCTGATGGCTGGCCGGCGGGCGCCGAGAGTCGCCCGGCAGAGGGCGTGGCTGAGCGCCCCCGCCCGTGGGGGTCGAGGGCCTGGCAGAGCCCCGAGAGGAGACGCCGTTCGCACTCAGGCACAAAACGGCATGATGATTGCCCTGGCAATGCAGACAGGGCCGCCGATGCGGACAGTCTCGCTGGAGGTGTCCTCCCAAACATGAGCAGCACCAGCGGCGCTCCTTGGCGATAGTTCGCCTCGCTGGAACCGGCTTACCTAATAATTTCGGGCACGACGTTACCCGGTGATCAGATGCTCGAGAATAGGAGCAGGGGGGGTTGACGACGACTTGCCTGGCGGGTTCAGCCTCTCACTGGGCACGTCTCGTAAGTCGTCAACGGTGCCCGCCGCGTTCTCGATCTGCCGGCACTGCTTCTCCAAAAACCGCAGCAGGTCATAGAAGGGCGGAATATAGGAGGCCTCGTCCCCGCCGTACCTCTCCTCAAAATGGATTCGAAGGTCGAGAGGTAGACGGGACATCACGATGCGGAGCAACAAAAAAGCCCATTCGCCCACTGGTAATTCCAGCCGCCTCAACGTATTACAAGCCACCAAGACTGGATCCAACAGGTACGGACGCAGTCTGGCCTGGTCAATAAGCAGCGGGAGGCTTAGAAGCTGCTTAACATGTTCGTCCGCAATTCGCCGGACGTTGGCGTATCTTCTGGCTAGGAGGTCCCGAGCAGTCTGGTAGGCGTCGTCCGACAATCTCAAGTGGCCGACGACGCCCAGGGCCTCCCCCTCCAGTGAGGCCAGGAGGTACGCCATCTTGTGGCTCGGGGTCAGGTCACTCCGGGCGTCCACTAGGCTGTCGAAAAGACCAACGAAGGTCAGCCATTCGGAAAGGACCCCGGAGAACTTTGGCAGGTCCAGAGTTGGGAGTCGTACCAACAGCTCCGGCTGAAGCTGCTTCAGAGAGGACTCGGACAGGTCACTCATCCGAGCTTCACGCGCCTCCTCGGCATACCTGCCTTCAGCCTCGATCAACTCGTCCGTGAGCCACAAGAACTGCTCATAGTCCGCGAAGCAGGAGTCCAGTACTCCCTTCTCCACATCCGAATCCTCGAGCTCAGCGTAAGCCTCCTCCACTGCGGCCCTTCGAGCATCCACCTGCTCGAACCGCTTCATCAAGTTATGGACCCTATCCGGTCGACCTATCAAAGCATGGGCGCTTGTGGCCCAGCGCAACTCAGTCCGCAGACAACGGATCAGTAGCTTGGGCGATGTCATCACTATGCAAATTTCGACGCGGCTTGAGCACAGATTACAAAGATAACAAATAAAAAATATACCAAAAAATTAACAGTTAATAAATGCAGTTCCTATCAAATAGCGTTGAATAGAAATTACACAAATACGAATTACTACGTATCAACCAAATACAAGTTAGCACCAAAGAAAAGACACAAATCAAATTAACAATAACAAATACTAGTGCGACCAAATCAAGTTAAATTCAAATGGCGTAAATACAAATTACTACTCTTTAGTTCAAATACAAATTACAGTATAAACGAAGATACACATCACGGTCGATCAACAAAAATGCCTAGCTCGGAAATCGACCCTTCGATAAGTAATCCACTACAACTCTCCGACAACGATAATTAACCGATTACGTAAAAATAACCATCTACCTACATGACGTATATCTCTAGAAAACCTCCCGCTTGCGCAACCTAGGGCGCGGCTTTTCAAATCTACGCACTAACCAAAAAAAGGCAAGCAACAAAGAACAAAGGAAAATAATTCTATTATTACGTACAAAAAAATATATTTTTACGTATTACGGACGGGCGTGATTGTAGATACAAATTAAACCAATCAAACCAACGCTCCCTGCCACCAGAATTGTTTAATTTTAATCAAACACTATGGTCGGGATCGACCGGGGAATCGAACCCGGAACCGCGCTCTGCTACCAGTTTGTTACGGCCTACGGCTGCTCCCTTAAAGGAACCAATCTTCAGGGGCCCATGAGCTGAAGACCTCCCGAACAGACGTAGGTCGGGCCTTAATGTGGCCACGTGGAAGTTCCTAATTACATTAAAATATATGGGGGAGCGTTATACTACGGCCAGTCGACCGGATGGAATTTGGATGAAGCTTACTTACCTATCCAAGGCGACTGGTCCCTCCGGAGTCGGTCAGGTCACATGTGGTTGTGTAGTGCAAGGGAAAGAATGGTGATGTGGTGTATATCTGGGTGTGACTGATGGTGATTGAACCTAGACCTTGGCCGTCGGCAGCAGCCCGAGCGTCGACACCGCTCCCACTTGAGGGGGCCTTTCGAGGTTATCCACAGTCACTTTCTTCTTTCGTCACGTTGACAGTCAATTTACTCTATCGTACGATTTACTAACTTACAGATGCCACTAACTATCGCCGGGTATAATGGTTACCGCACAAACGCACACGGAGTTTAAAGGGTCAAAGGTCACTACCGTTTAGCGTAGCAATAGTTAATTCTAGAATCAGAGGCCGCACTATCTAATATTGCCGAATGCACTTATGCAGGTTTTGAGTCAGACACAATAAGTCCCGGGAAGCTCTCCAGTAGGAATGCGCGTCACAATGATAGACCGTATATTTACTGGCCGCGCCGAATTATTCCGAGTTCCCTAACAGAATGGACCGCGTGCTCACGTCAGCACCGATTAAAGACGACTGACTTTTCGCTCGCGACTCGCGCGCTCGTGCCACGCCCCAGCTGAAGTTCAAACCGGAATCGCGCCGAGCCGAGTGACATCTGGTGTCGACTCCGACATCAACGTTTTGCGCGAACATATATATATATTTATAATTAAGTGTCCTACATATAACCTTTATATAGAATATATATAGGAATAATAATAAGGAGAATTAATCAACTGGATCAAGGCAAATTGAACAAATATAATCGAAAAAATCTGTACTGCTACATGATAAACAAATCCAATTTTTACACACGTTGCATTTTATCATACTCGTATATGTTTAACTTAAGCAATCTCTTTTACAAAGGTGACAAACAAAACAGCAAATTTTTCTACTTGTTGAAGGTAACAATACTTTTACTTGACGCTTATTTTCTTTATGACGTGTTCTCTCGCTAACATTTTTTGGTGGTGGGTATTCTCCAGGCTTCAATGTACGGACCTTTTTCCTAGTTGAAAAAGGTCCGTACATTACAAAAGTAAAATCACTTTATTACAAATCAAAATAGCCCAATATCTTTATTAACATAAGACATAATTGTACGAGTGCTTACAATACTTAACATTATTTTACTGAAATCTGAGAAAGTTTTTTTTTAATAGAATAAGGGTGACAAACGAGCACACAGTCCACCTGATGGTAAGTGGTTGCTGCGGCCCATACACATCTACATCTATTCTCGATTACGTATCAAAATGTAGATGCGTTGTCACCCGTGAGGACTAAGATGTAATGCCTCGTTTCCAGTAAAAAGGTTCTCCGGTTCTCTACACTCACCATACGAAACACATCAGGGTTAAACTGCTATTTTACATGTTATTCCGTGAGACCGTGGCCCTTCCCCGGTCGAGCCGACCCATTCGTGCTACAACTATACCTACTACTAATATAGCTGCAGCATGGCTCTACCACGTAAAGAAAAATTGACGTTGAAAATTTAAGTATTTTTAGAAGCAACTTTGCAATTATTTTCTATAGAGTTAATTTTTGTGGAATCGTGTTTTGCAAACCGCCACCTGAAATACGTACAATTTTTTTCGATAATGACGTGAAATTACAAAACGATCCCCATGCATTTCAATATGGCTCTATTCAGCCTCTTAATAAGAACATACCTCGGGATTCAGAAATTTTAAAAATTTTCATGCGTAGATAATGGAAGATATAATATTATATTATTACTGTCCCGTGTGAGGCAACCTTTATACTGATATACATATTCTCATCATATTTTTATGGTTGGTTAGAAAAATTATATCTAAATGCAAACTTTCACAGGGTAAATTTTTTATACTATTTTGACCCAGCAAGTAGTTAACTAACTACAATCCTATCGGTAAGTGGTTATGTAGTCTAAGATGGTGAATTGCACTGACTTAACAAAAACCTATTCACTCTTGCCTAATAGTACTAGGTAAGTATTGTTTGCGACCTATTTGTGTGTGTGTGTGTGTGTGTGTGTGTGTGTGTGTGTGTGTGCGCGTGTATGCGCGCGTGTGTGCGCGCGTGCGTGCATGCGTGCGTGCGTGCGTGTGTGTGTGTGTGTGTGTGTGTGTGTGTGTGTGTGTGTTTGTGTGTGTGTGTGAAGAAAAGCGTATGAGAATACGTGAAGAGAAATAAAGGTTGAGTACTAATTCGTTTACCTGTACGAGGTTGCCACTCGAGGACCTTTCTTCCTATTTTTTATCTGTTTTCCAAGTTATATAGCTAGCCCATTGCCATTTCACTGTAATATTCCGTTGGGCTATGTAAGTTACTCGGGTTCTAATACAAATACCTTCATTTCTAACTTTATCACGTAGAGAAACCCTTCTCCAATTTAAAATTTTTACATTTTTTAGATGATAGTTTGTCTAACATAAAAAAAAACCATAAACCCAAGAATGTATTTATATAGTTATTTATACTTAGGTAAGCACCATTCTTTTATTTATTTAAATTGTTTGATTTAATTTGATAACAACGTACTTAAATGTAAGTATCTGTATCTTTATTTCCCTCCCCAATAATATTTTATAAAGTCATACTCATAAAAACAGCGTTTTATTGTAATACATAATTATAAAATTCAGTATCAACTAATTAATAAAAATATGCAACAATAAAATTACATAGGTATTAAAATCTATCGAAATCTAAGTAACGAGAGCATGTTCGTCGTTCCACGTCTAAATTATATAAAAATGCATTTTTCAATTTCACTAATTAACGTCGCCGCCAAAATTTCTTCGTCTTTGGGCACTTTAAAAATTCATTTATTTAGAAAATAATATTTACAGTTACCAGTGTACAGATATTAACTAAATTAAGTATTTCTAGTCATAAAAATATTTATAATTGAGTATAAACTTTTAAAAAACTAATATAATATATTTGAACGAAGTCGCTCCAACACCGACGTGCAGTCCAACCTCGACGATGTCCGAAAACGGACTGTGACAGAGCTTACATGGCGACGGAGCATGCGCGCTCGCGTAAATATATTCAATTTCAGGGAAAAATGATATATTCTCTTATAAAATGGGTAATAAAAATAAAACTCTCAATTAAAAATATTAATATTTTTAAGACCTTTTATAAGTGTAAGAATTATTTAAAAAGCTTGTGCCGGTTTGGAGAAATTTTGCAAAATATGACAAAGATAGGTACTCTTTGGGGTTTTTTTTTTCTAATAAGGGTTTGACAAAAATAAAATTTTGTTAAATTAAAAATCTTTAAAAAAATTTACCAAATCTTCTTCTGTCACCCTGTATTTTTTCTTTGTGGATTAAATGAACAGTTATTGAGATTTTTTAACTTAAATATCCTAAATTTAGGCATTTCAACCATTGTTAAGGCCTTAAAACCAAGTCATCATACTCAGTACGTCACTAACAGATATTTTGAATTATTTTATTTTCAATTCAACAGTAGCTTTTATACGTGTAGTCAACAAGTTTTTACCTAAAAAAGGTTAATTGAAATAAGTTTCGTCGAATATGTAACCCACTTGTTGTATTAAATATTTCCTATGAATATCAACACCAGTAGTTCGTGAGTTCAACTCCGTCACGTCCACCAACAGTTCGTTACGTTCCAGATTGATGTTTGAATACGTGCACTGAAACTCTTTCAGTTTAGTTATGTCAACTATTTGAGCTTTGTATAGCGGGTATGTTCGTTTGTATTTAAACTAGATATTACTCCGTATTATTAAAGGCACTGGCGTGTAGTGTGTATTCAACGCATTGCGTGTATTTAACAAACTTTATCGTATCATGATAACATATCAGGCAAATTTGACTGTTGTTATCTATATTAAAATACAGTAAGCAGTAAGCAGAACTCACTACTTTACTTAGTTGATGTAAATTTCTATATGAAAATAGAAACGGAAGTTGAAATGTTTTTATTTAGTACGGATACATGAAACATAAAGCAAGAAGAAGAATAAACGAAAGTACGAGGTGCTTGACGTATTGACATATTTCGTCTACCAAATTAAAGCTAGGCACATGGCAAAAAAAAAAAAACGAAAGTGGTTATAAGTCTAGCATTAAACGTAGTATATGGTCCGCGTTAGGTCTAGTTTACATTGTGATATTTTCATAGCATGTTAATATGAAATCATAGTATTATCACATTTTAAAGATAAACTGTTGTATTATGCAAATAAAGTGTGCATTACAAAGCTATAACCTTAAGAAATTCAAAGTGAGTTCGTAAATACGTTAAAGATTTCTCCTGATGGTTTTGACCTCGCTCTGTTTACATAATTGCACTGAATACCTTTTTATATAGGATAAGGGTGACAAGCGAGCGCACAGTCCACCTACTTTGTGTCCACTTACCATTAGGTGTTTTTTTTTAAATTTAATATGGATTATTACGTAATACTTATTGAAAGTCATTATTTTATTTACCACTGGTTCGGAAAATACCTCTGTCCTGGGAAGAACCAGCAAGAAACCCAGCGGGACTTTTTTTTTAAACATAATTTCATTTAACAATAATTTTGTTTATACAATTTTAAATGAATTTTCATAGAACCAGCATGGTGGCGATCACCTTATTCCCAGGGGTTATTTTCATTCATGTATTCCTTGATATTATAATAACCCTTTTTGTATACAGTTTTTCTTTAATAAAACTTTTAAACTTGTTTATTGACAAACTTTGAACATGTTCTGGGATTTTGTTGTAAAAGCATTTACATTGTCCCATAAATGAATTACTAATTCTGTGGAGTCTAGTAAGTGGCATTACAAGCTTATGTTTCTTCCTAGTGTTTAAGGTATGAACATCCTTATTCTTATTAAAGCTATTTATATTTCTATGTACATACATTACATTTTCATAAATATATTGCAATGCCAAAGTTAATATGTTTATTTCTTTAATTTTTTCTCTGAGGGACTCTTTACAATTTAGATTATAAATCGCCCGTAAGGCTCTCTTTTGCAAAACAAATATAGCTTCAATATCAGTCGCATTACCCCATAGCAAAATTTCAAAAGACATTACGCTATGGAAGTAACTAAAATACACTAACCTAGCTGTCCCAACATCTGTGGGACTTCTAATCTTTCTTACAGCATATGCTGCAGAACTAAGTCTGCTTGCTAATTTAGATATATGGGGGCCCCATTGAAGTTTCGCGTCAATATTAATACCGAGAAAATCAGTGGTATCCACAAGACTCAACTCCTCCCCATTTAAGAGCACATTGGTTTTCGAATGTTTTACATTAGGTATTGTAAATTTAATACATTTTGTCTTATTGCCGTTTAAGAGCAAATTGTTGGCGTTAGACCAATGTACTAGTTTCGATAGAGCATTATTTACATCGTCATATTTAATTGATTGCCGTTTCAGTTTGAAAATTAAAGAGGTATCATCAGCAAATAATACTATATCGTGATTGTCCCCTACAAGATAAGGTGTACAAGGGACATTTGAGAAATAAAACGTTTGAACACAAAAGGAGTACGAGTAACAATCAAACACTCTTTTTACTGAAAAACAGGCATTCCATTTTAGTCATCACGGCTGACAAAGCATCCGCATTTCGATTTACAAACGAGGATTGATAGAAGTCTATGGGTTCACAGCATTCACTTACGATCAGGTGGACTGTGTGTTCGTTGTCACCATTGTTTAATAAAAAATAAATAAAAAAACATACAGTCGTATTGAAATCCTCCTCATTTATAGAAGCCGGCTAAAAACAGTCACAATGGTGACGGGGAACGCGAATAGGTTTTATTGTTATTTATTTTATATGGCTAAAACACTTACTATCAGACTTGGAGTAAAAGAAAAAGAGGAATTCACGAGAAAGAAAGTTGTAGCGAAGTAATATTTTTTTTATAGGATGGGATGACAAACGAGGACACAGTCTACCTGATGGTAAGTGGTTGCTGTGACCCAGAGACATCTATATTTATCCTCAATAAAGAATCAAACTGCAGATGTGTCGTCACCCGTGAGGACTAAGATGGAATGCCTCTTTTCCAGTAAAAGGGGTCTCCGGTTCTCTACACTCACCATACGAAACACAGCAGTGTATTCTGTGAGAGCGTGGTCCTTCCCCGGTCGAGCCGACCCATTGGTGCTACAACTATACTACTAATATAGCTACAGCACGGCTCTACCACGTACAAAATTTCCGTTGATAAAAGCGAGAGAGAATTTTAATAAAAGTTCTCTCAGTGGATTATTAGGTCTCGTATTCTTGACGCTGCTCACTGTTGCCAGTCTGGATATTTTACTCTATCTACTCACTTCAGATAATATTATTTAAAACCTTAAAAACATTACATTGTATTAATGTAATTATTATAGGACATAAATAGATATGCCTCGCCAATACGCACGTACTGTGCATACAAATTATGCAGAGCCGACTATTTTCCGGAGCCTTAGCGAAAGTATAGGTAAATATGTTGTGGAGTGTCTGTCTGTAATATCAGAATTCCTGCCTTCTATGTAGCTCAAGGGACTATTTGCGTACATGTGAATAATCACTTAAGAAAAACTGTCGGTCCTTCTGTATGTCCGGACTAATCATTGGAATGGTTAAACCGATTGTGATGAGGCTTTAAGAACGGACAGAGTGCAATGGCAGGTATGCCCCTGACTGATCTGGCATGGTCTTAAAGTTGCGTAATGCGTATGCGTTTGTATTTTGATAGTGATGTTTGTGACTCTTACTCTATCCACAAAGTTGCTTATTAAACTTACCGGACGTTCAGAACACTGCCTGATGGACAATGGAATGGACATGTCACGGTCTTTTATTTTAACCTAGTGTCTGTTTTCTGAACATTATTCTATTCGTTCTTGCTTTATATTTTAAAAGTGAGACTTGTTTTAGTTTTCATCTCGTTATCAATTTAATTTTACGGCCTATGTCAGTTTTTTTTATTAATTTTATTTTAAGAGATAAAGCATAATATTTGCCTTCACTGGTATCAGGACAAAATTGAATTTATTTTTTTTAATTAGCCAGTATTTTTTAAAATATGCTACAGAATTCTTAATAGTATACGATAGCAAATAAGGGTGAAATATCCTCAATAATGTTCAGATTTGTGTATTTTTTATCACATATTTTAATCCATTTAAGCTGCAAAAACCTTCTCGAACATTTCTGCTACAATCGGGCAGTTAAAGTTTGAGTGGCATTCTCATGGGTAAAAGCTGCTTTGCATGAAGTTAGTTATAGGAGCACATGCGTTGCTGTATTCACTTACCAACAGGTGAACCCATTTTAACTGTAAAATTACAAGAAAATGATTTTTAATATTTACTGGAATACTAACTTTCTTCTGGAATTCTTGATAGTATTTGTCAGGACAGAATTTTTGACAAACCAGTGGTCAAATAAAAAAATACTTTCAAGTATCTGCATTGAACAAAAATTATACTATTTTTTTATTTAAGTCTACTACATATTGAATAAAATTACAACTATAATTCAATTATAAATAAAATTAATATTAAATTTGTTTTATTAACATTCTTGTGATAATGGAATAGTTTCTTTGTTTACTTTCAATAGATATATGAGATATATGTTGGTGCTATACCAGCAGATGAAGATCCTTGCAGATAGTAAGGTTTCCTGCTGAGTGAAGATTCAAAAACTGGCATCAATTCTTCATTTGTAACTATGCCTGGCAATGAGTTTGACTTGTATTGTTTGGAAGGCAATCCAGAAGGAAAAATGTTGGGATGCTTAATCATTTTGGGGCCTAGTCCTTCGAGACCAAGAATATTGGGCGTAGATTCGCATACGATATTTGATTCAGCCTCAGGATAGGATGAACCAAAAGGTATGCTATATCCGTCTGCATTTGGATTTGTTTCACGAGCTGTTGTCGGTACTATGCCAGCAGCTACAAGTCCTTGCAGATAGTAAGGATCCTTATTGGGTAACGATTCGAAAGCTGGTGTCAATGATTTCCTTCTAATTAGGCCTGGTAATAAGTTTGACTTGTATTGTTTGGAAGACAATCCTAAAGGAAAAATGTTGGGATGTTCAATCACATCGGGGACTTGTCCTTCGAAACCAAGAATATCAGGCGTAGATTTGCACACGCAATTTGATCTAGCCTCAGGATAGATTAAACTATAAGGCATCGTAAATCCGTCTATATTTGGATTTGTTGCGAGAACTGTTGTTGGTGTTATATTAGCAGCTGATATTTCTTGCAGATAGTATGGATTCTTATTGGGTGACGATTCAAAAGCTGGCGTCAATGCTTTCCTCGTAATTATGCCTGGAAATAGGTTTGACTTGATTTGTTTGGAAGACATTCCTAAAGGCAAAATTTTGTGATATTTAATCAATTTGGGGACTAGTCCTTCGAGACCAAGAATATTGGGCGTAGATTTGCACATGTCATTTGATCCAGGATAGGATGAACCAAAAGGCATGCTAAATCCGTCTGCATTTGGATTTGTTTCGTAAACTGTTTTTGGTGCTACACTAGCAGCTGAAGTTCCTTGAAGATAGTATGAAGATTCGAAAACTGGCATCAATTCTTCATTTATAACTATGCCTGGCAATGAGTTTGACTTGTATTGTTTGGAAGACAATCCAGAAGGAAAAATAATGGGATGTTTAATCATTTCGGGGACTAGTCCTTCTGAGCCAAGAATATTGGGGGTAGTTTCGCATACGACATTTGATCCAGTTTTTGGATAGGATAAACCAAAAGGCCAGCTAAATCCGCCTATATTTGGATTTGTTCCGAGAACTGTTGTTGGTTTTATATTAGCAGCTAAATTTCCTTGCAGATAGTAAGGATTCATATTAGGTGACGATTCAAAAGCTGGCATCAATTGGTCATTTGTAACCATGGCTGGCAATGAGTTTGACTTGTATTGTTTGGAGAATAATCCTGAAGGCAAAATATTGGAATGTTTAATCACTTCGGGGACTATTCCTTCAAGCCCAAGAACATTGGGCGTAGATTCACACACGACATTGGATGCAATTTTAGGATAGCTTAGACCATAAGGCCAGCTAAATCCGTCCGCATTTGGATTTGTTTCGCAAACTGTTGTTGGTGCTATACCAGCAGATGAAGATTCTTGCAGATAGTCAGGATTCCTGCTGAGTGAAGATTCAAACACTGGCATCAATTCGGCATTTGTACCTATGCCTGGCAATGAGTTTGACTTGTATTGTTTGGAATACAACCCTGAAGGAAAAATGTTGGGATGTTTAATCATTTCGGGGCCTAGTCCTTCGAGGCCAAGAATATTGGGCGTAGATTCACACACGATATTTGATTCAGCCTCAGGATATGATAAAACAAAAGGTATGCTATATCCGTCTGCATTTGGATTTGTTTCACGAGCTGTTGTCGGTACTATGCCAGCAGCTGCAAGTCCTTGCAAATAGTACGGATTCTTATTGGGTGACGATTCGAAAGCTGGCATCAATGCTTTCCTTCTAATTATGCTTGGTAATAAGTTTGATTTGTATTGTTTGGAAGACAATCCTGAAGGAAAAATATTGGGATGTTCAATCACTTCGGGGACTTGTCCTTCGAAACCAAGAATATTGGGCATAGATTTACACACAACATTTGATCCAGCCTCAGGATAGATTAAACTATAAGGCATCCTAAATCCGTCTACATTTGGATTTGTTGCGAGAACTGTTGTTGGTGTTATATTAGCAGCTGATATTTCTTGTAGATAGTATGGATTCTTATTGGGTGACGATTCAAAAGCTGGCATCAATGCTTTCCTTTTAATTATGCCTAGTAATAGGTTTGACTTGTTTTGTTTGGAAGACAATCCTAAAGGCAAAATTTTGGGATGTTTAATCACTTTGGGGACTAGTCCTGGGAGACCAAGAATATTGGGGTTAGATTTGCTCATGACATTTGATCCAGGATAGGATGAACCAAAAGGCATGCTAAATCCGTCTACATTTGGATTTGTTCCGAGAACTGTTGTTGGATTTATATTATTAGCTAAATTTCCTTGCAGATAGTAAGGATGCATATTGGGTGACGATTCAAAAGCTGGCATTAATTCTTCATTTGTAACTATGCCTGGCAATGAGTTTGACTTGTATTGTTTGGAAGAAAATCCAGAAGGAAAAATAATGGGATGTTTAATCATTTCGGGGACTAGTCCTTCTGAGCCAAGAATATTGGGGGTAGTTTTGCACACGACATTTGATCCAGCTTTTGGATAGGATAAACCATAAGGCCAGCTAAATCCGTCCACATTTGGATTTGTTCCAAAAACTGTTGTTGGTTTTATATTAGCAGCTAAATTTCCTTGCAGGTAGTAAGGATTCATATTGGGTGACGATTCAAAAGCTGGCATCAATGTTTTCCTTGTAATTATGCCTGGTAATAAGTTTGACTTGTATTGTTTGGAAGACAATCCTGAAGGAAAAATATTGGGATGTTCAATCACTTCGGGGACTTGTCCTTCGAAACCAAGAATATTGGGCATAGATTTACACACGACATTTGGTCCAGGATAGGATGAACCAAAAGGCATGCTAAATTCGCCTGCATTTGGATTTGTTTCGCAAACTGTTGTTGGTGCTACACTAGCAGCTGAAGTTTCTTGAAGATAGTATGGATTCTTGCTGGGTAAAGATTCAAAAGCTGGCATCAATTTTTCATTTGTAACTCTGCCTGGAAATGAGTTTGACTTGTATTGTTTAGAATACAATCCAGAAGGAAAAATGTTGGGATGTTTATTCACTTCGGGGACTAGTCCTTCGAGGCCAAGAATATTGGGCGTAGATACGCACATGACATTTGATCCAGGATAGGATGAACCAAAAGGCATGCTCAATCCGTCTGCATTTGGATTTGTTTTGCAAACTGTTGTTGGTGCTACACTAGCAGCTGAAGGTCCTTGAAGATAGTATGGATTCTTGCTGGGTGAAGATTCAAAAGCTGGCATCAATTGTTCATTTGTAACTATGTCTGGCAATGAGTTCGACTTGTATTTTTTGGAATACAATCCTGAAGGAATATTGTTGGTATGTTTAATCACTTCGCGGACTATTCCATCGAGGCCAAGAATATTGGGCGTAGATTCGCACAAATTATTGAGTTTAGCTGCAGGATTAGATATATCAAAAGGCCAGCTAAATACGCGCATATTTTGAACTATTTTGAAGACTGTTGTGTGTTCTATGCCAGCAGCTAAATGTCCTTGCAGATAGTACGGAATGACATTAGATGACGATTCAAAAGCTGACATCAAACTGTTATTTGTAGCTATGCCCGGTGATGAGTTTGTCCTTGATTCGTACAATGTTGTCTGGTACGGCGAATGGCAGCTCGTAACGCAGATAAAGGCTGAAATAAAAAAAAATCAATGCCTCGAATAAATACGTAAAAATCAGTTCATTAGAAAAAGTAAGGATTTTTAAGAGAATAAAGAAAAGACAACTTTTTCACACATTTTTATACGTTTTTTTTAATTGCATTTCTTATTCTAAAAGAATAAGTAGGTACAAAAGGTAGACTTAATGCCTTGAGGCATTCTCTACCAGTCAACCCATAGAGTGGTGAGAATTTTACGTAGGTTTATAAGTATATAATTGAAACAAAATAAAAATGATAATTAACTACGTTATCTATACATTTTACTAATAAATACAATAAAAAAGCTATAGAAATATTCCTTATTTATACATATATAAAAATGTATAAATACATAAACATACATATATACATGTCAACATATACATTTTAAATAGTACATACAAATAACTATGAGTATATACGTGTACCAATATAAATGACATGGATGATGAATGTAAGAAGCGTTGTCTTTAATAGATGATTGACGCCATGACGCCAACTTTTTAAAAGCAAACTTATTGGGAGATTTTCTGATGTCATCGGGCAAGGAGTTTCAAAGGTGTGTAGCCTGAACTGTAAACGAGTTAACATAGAACTCAGTGAAATGAACTGGAATACATATTTTGTTGTTAGAAATAGAACGTATAACCCTATCATAAGATAAAGAAAGATAGTGAAATTTACTCTTAATATAAGAAGGTGAAAATGAAAATTTAGTAACTTTGATTTGAAACTGATGTTTAAACTGAAAAATATTCTAGTTCTTTCTTTTGATAGGGAGTACATTTCTAAGCATTTTTATTATATAATATTTCTAAAATAATTGTATCAAAACGTTAAAGATATATTGCTTCTATTATTCTAAAATCTATTGAAAACTACGTGATATTCCTAGTATAATACATGATAAGTAAAATAAAATAAAACATTTACATTTAAATTATATTTTATACAGTAATAATAAAGAAGAAACTCGTATTAATGTTGATTTGATGTGACCTCCTACTAATTAAATTGGGTCATCACTCCATCTAGTAAGAGGTTGTGCTAAACTGAGCAACTATACATATACGCGTTGTACACGAGACGTTTGTGATAATGGATTTGCTTCTCTTGGTTCTTTAAATAAAAAGAATTTGTTATTTTAATAAAATATATATTATGTTTTTTTATATTGTTATATAATGGTTCTTTAAAACTTAGGTTAATGCGCTGCGCACAGCTTTCATAAATATTAAAATACTAAAATTGTCACAAAAGCGTGATGGTACTTGGCATTTAGTTCTGCGACTATAAATGCCATGCCACAAACCACAATAGCCATCATTTATATTCGTTGACAAATCCTCTGTGTTTGTATACTATGTAACCATATATTGATGGACCAAATCACACTAAAATGAAAAATGAGGACAATAAGATTTTCACTGGTATTCTAACCTATATCAGCTCCAAATGGCAACACTATATGACTTGTGGCATTGTAAATTTTTTTGCCGAATCTTCTAGTCGAACTTTTGAACTTAAAGTTTTAAAAATATTGTCTGTAACTTTATATGTAATATTTTTGTATACTTACAAGAATTAAAACAGAAATTTGAAATTTGACAAAATAATTTTCAATCTTTGAGAAAAATATTAGGATTTTCAAGGAGGTATTTATTAATTTAAAGCAAAAATAATCATTAACCCTTTAACCATAAATACAATGTGTTTGTCTAAAATCGTTGTGGATGCTACTGTAAAAGTAAGAAATTTATTTTATCACTTATTTGGATTCATGTTGTTATATTAAACGATTGCTTTTTGTTGTTTATAGAATGAAAAAAAAATAATATAAAACACTCAAAGCTGAAGTCCAACACAATTCGATTTACATAGCTGAACTTAAAATTAAAAAAAATATATTAATCGTTGCTAATCATAGAATTCTTTAGAGAAAAATACGAGTATTTTATCAGTTACCTCACAATATCACACGTGTGTCACTAAAACTGAATCATTTCAGTAAATTAGTTGGTTATTTGCAAAAAAAAAAACGAATATCCCTCCCTGCAATATGTGAGACAGCTAGAGGAGTAAATTATTTTAACAAGAGAATACATAAATGTTTACTGTATATAGCACAAGGCATTCATCCCCTTCTCATACTAAAAGAAATGGTATTAGTGTTGAAAAAGTTAGAAAGACAACAAACTTAGACATCTAAAACTATTTAATTTTTTTTAATAATTGGCTATTATTAAATAAATGTAATGATAGCGTTCCAAATTGAAATAGTAAAAAGTAAATAAACAATAATTCATAATGGTAAATTATATTATCTAGTTATTTATACATATTGTTTATTTTTTGCTTCATTGATCTCTTACTACAGCAAATAATTGATAATGAAGCCATCAAATCTTTAAACATCTGCATGGTATACAAACACAGAGGAGGCGTCAACGAATATAATTAATTGACCGAAGCCACTTACCTTTAAGTTTCCTTCGATCAAAATCATATGAAGTTGACGTCTCCCTGAGTACATCCCTATCCTTCTGTATACTATGACCACCCTGAAATCACAATAATATGAGGCGTATAGTGTTGCCAGTGGGAGCTGATATAGGTAAGGATATCGGTAAAAACCTTATTTTTCTTCCGGAAGGATAAAATTCATCAGCCAATCCATGACTATATAGTACGGAAACACAGAGGAGGCGTCAACTGCAAATAATTTTGATCGAAGTACACATACAGGTAAACTACTTTGATCTGTTAGTTCTGGTGGTTAGGGACAGATTTTCATTTTAATATTACATTTAAAAAATCGTATGCGCTCATAGCAATACGTTAGTAACTATTTCCAGGTTTAATCTAAACATAATCTAAAGTAATAAAAATATATCAACAAGGTAAAATATTTTTAATAGTGTTTTGGATATTTAATAATATTTTTATAAAATTCTACGCACCTAATACGAGAAGAGCTGAGATACACATGCTTTCCGAATGTAAATTAAATATAATCTGAACATATTTTGTTATTAAAAATTAAAACTATTTGATAAAATTGTTAGTATTTTTGACGCTTCATTAACTTATTGCAGTGTTTTAAATTTAAACATTGACTCACTTCGTACTTCATTTCACTACAAGTAATTTCTCGAATCCATAGGTAAAGTGTTACTATTCGAACGTATGTACGATTTGCGTACTTACTCTTTGTTTTGAATTCGAATTCGATGCAGAAACAATTGCATATTAGAGAACATATGTCTCATAGGGAAGCGTATTAGGTCAACTTTTTTCTGCTTTGTATCAATGACGTATAATTTACTAATTATAATCAAAATCCAAAATGTAGTCTTAAAATCGTAAACAGTAGCTAAATTGATATATGATTTAATTTATTTTTATACGTGGTAGAGCCATGCTGCAGCTATATTAGTAGTATAGTTGTAGCACGAATGGATCGGCTCGCCCGGGGAAGGACCACGCTCTCACAGAATACCAGCGTAAAATAGCAGCTAAATGCTGCTGTGTTTCGGATGGTGAGTGTAGAGAACCGGAGACTCTTTTTACTGGAAAAGAGGAATTCCATCTTAGTCCTCACGGATGACAATGCATCTTTATTTTGATTCACAAACGAGGATAGATGTAGATGTCTATGGGCCACAGCAACCACTCACCATTAGGTGGACTGCGTGCTTGTTTGTTATCCTATCTTATATAAATAAAAAAATTCTACCTGTCCAACACTAAAAAAAATTAAAGCGACTCAATCTGAACTCCATTAATTATATTACAGTATAAAAAAATCAACTGTCTCAAAGATCTGCCTACCGATAGATGGCTGTATAGCCATTTTGATGACGTCACGCGTAAAATACTTAAGCCGGTGACAGGGAGCAGCGTCAAAAGAGAAAGACATCTGGTACTGCGATCGCCGGACACTTGCCAAGTGCGACTACTGAGGCCAATTCTCCTTAAAAGAAGACCGGCCCACCTGTGTACTTTAACGGACTAATGAATAAAACGAAGATTCACGAGCAGAATTTATAGATATAGTGGTAATAAAGTTATCGGTCATTTTTTGAAGTGTTTCGATGAATACGAGTTCAACTTAGGAGAGTATACAGCGAACTGGACCTTGTCACATATCAAAAAAGTGGTAAAAAACATTTAACAAAAATTTAATCCCTTACAAATGGAAATACATTCCCAAATTTGATTTTATGTTAGTGTATAAACACAAAAGATATGCTCACAAATTCATATTGGACTTAAATTATGCATCAACCCCGTTATATTCTTAAGTCAGAATTCACCACGCTTATAAAATGCGTCACAATGATATCTTAGAAATATGTCATAATGTATTAGTTATCGTAAAAAAAATTTGCGCTTCGAGTCATTAATCAAAATATTTAAAATTTAAAAATCAACAAATCATTGCTGATGAACGCATAAGTGGTTGCAAATCAAACAAAATTATCACTGCTCACCATGCATAACTTAAATAACAATTGCTTTTGTATATAAAACGTAGAAGATCTGGATAATCAGGCAAACTCCGCTGACGCAATGGGTCAACAGACGACACTGGGCATTTTAGGTGCGTTTTTAAAATGATTATACAATTTTGTTTGTCCTACTTATAAATATATAAAAAGAACAGAAAATATTTTTTATTTATTTACAGTGTTAGTCGCATCAACGGCAGCGGCACCAGCACCGTTTACATTACCACCCTATGCTGAGCCATGTTACGACCCAGAACCAAGCCCCTGCTATCCACCATGCCCTGAACCATGCACCCCACCTTGTTTAGAAAGAAATAACCCACCTTGCCCATTACCACGTCCTCCGCAACCCGCCGATCCGATCCTGCCACCACCAAGTAAGTATAAAAGTCATAATTTAAAACTATTCTTCAAAAAATTATTTAAGCAAATTCAATAATTAAATATTTTTGCAGCTCCTGGTGGCAATGGACCGATTAGAGTCGTGATATCAAAGTCAAGCATTCCTGAAAAATTACGCTCAATCGGTTTCCAAGCTGTACAAGTACCAGGTGGAACATTTTATGTAACGCATTCCCCTCCAGTACTCATTCAGCCATCCCCCATCTTAGTTAGACCAGCGCCACTTCGTCCGATCACTCCTGCCTCTGTTACTGTGCAGCCCCCGCAACAACCACCTATAGCGCCTCCACGTATAGTTGTAAGGCCTGCACCTTTGCCCCCTATAACACCTCCTCCTATCCGCGTACAACTACCTCGGCCTAGTCCAATCCAACCGAAACCCGTTGTTATACGGCCACCAAAACCAGCACCTATTCAACCGCCACCAATCACTGTAACGCAGCCACAGCCTCCTCCAATAAATCCACCCCCAATTGTCATCCGACGACCCACACCACCGACAGTCCAACCGCCAACAATATGCATTCCTACGTCAGCTATTTTCAAAGGCGAATCTGGAATACGGTATCCAGGTATACCCGAACCTTGTATACAGTATCCTGGTATACCTGAACCTTGCTCTGTTCCGTGCCCAAGTCCATGTTCATGTCCATACTGTTATAGCCCGTGCACTTAAGATACCTACGTATAAAAACTAAATTTTGAGTTTATACTTACAAACTGTGCCCAGAAAATAAAGCTATTCTGTAGATCATCACAATCTTATCACACAAGACGTTGTAAAAAATGACCAATGTGTTTTATCAGTATCTCAAGTCACCGTATTTTTTGAAGGCATAATTTGTAAGAAATCTCTATCCAAAACATCTCTTACTAACTACTTACTCGACCCACGGCAAATTCTAAAGGCTTATTGATCGTTTCTTATTATTTTAATATTGCATTGTATAAGAATACCCGTACAAGATTTTAATTGTGAAAAACTGTTTGTAAATGCTAGATTATTTAAGTTTATGATATATTTATCAGTTATGATAAACTATAATTATTTTATGTATGTATGTGTGCATTAAAAAGCTTTTATCATTAAATGTTGGTGTATTTATTATTTTCCCAATTAACTATCTAGAGTGATTTTACAAAGTGACATTAAGATAATTTTTATAAATGTAATAATAATCCCGCCTCTACATACATATACACGTCTTCAAAATTTGTGATGATTAACTATGATTAGAAGTCACTTTAAGCATGTAATGGAGAGTTTAGTACAATTCTTAGAGAACATTGCAAACATTTCTAAAGGACAACAACCATAATTTACCTGCAGGCTCTACCACGTATAAAAGCTATTTACTCAATCGTAATGGCTCCAATCTTAGCTCCAGGCTTAAATAAATAATAAATTAATAACTATAAGTAATAAATTTTTAGGAACACAATTTTACCACACGCGAACAACAATAGCTCCGTATTAATTTGATTTTTTAAAATAGTTATAAGAGCTAATTGAGTGTTCGGATCAGTTGAGTAGTAAAAGGAGACCTCAAATGTTAAGTGACATTGTCATAGTGTATATATAGATGAACTATAAAGTTACAAACTTAAACAAAATGTAATGATAGTTTGTAAAAAGGATGACTTTTAGGCATACAAAAGAATACGTAATACCGTAAAAAGTTGTGAGATCCATATAATACCAAGTCGATTAATTTATTCAGTCCCTACTTAATGGGCCTTCTGTCTCAAGTTATTACGTAATTAGCTAACCTAACAACATCTTATAGTGACCATATCAATATTTAAAATCTTTTATGTTTTAAATACATAGATTGACTTGGCAATCACACTATCACACCATTGCAACTTTTGATTGAGTTTTTTTACAAAACTTGATCATATTGACATTGAAAATAAAAAGCGATCGTAACTAAGAGTGGATTGCCCAGGTATTATCAGGATATACAACAAGTCATATGGGTGGAGTAAACCATTTTGACGAAAATTTTGACTACATGAGGGTAAGACTTCGTGGAAAAAAGTGGTGGTATCCTGATTGTTTTTGGTATAGACAGACGCCACTTGCCAAAATAACTGGACTGTGATTTTCACAGAAACGTTGCTACACTACCTGCTAAAAAATGATAAGCCTACTTCAACTCGTGATTATGCCTGTGAAATTCCAGTCCAGATTAGAGTGCCTGGTGAGGTGAGGTATGCAGGTATCGCCGATGACCGTGTAGAAGTTGTCCGTTCGTGGCGGCGTTGTGGATATTGTCATTAACGTACGGAAAAGATATGCGCCAAGTGCAATATCGGTTAACATCTATAGTTCTAGTATATGTTCCATGGTAATAAAACAATTCTTTCTTATATGTCAATAAATATTTCTATTATAAAAACGGATGTTTTGTCCCTATAGAAAGAAAGTGAATAACAGTTTATGAGCTGTTAAAACAATGCCCAGTGTCATATTTAGGTGACACCCCTATAAAAATGAGTGGTGGTAGTTGTCTTTTATAATTTTTTTGGTCTATACTTAATGTATCTGTACCATATAGTAAAATAAATTATTATTTTTTGATAAACATAAGCATGGGGATTAAAGAGTTAAAGAAGCCACCAAACCTAGCAATGTGTTGTACTAAATATATCCACCAAAAAGACACAGAATAGGATTAACATAATTCTTATTACTCCGATTAGTCACAAACCAAGGACTGACCCCACGATCTCACAACAAAATAATACAGTCCAAACAACGAACATTGAATTAAAACTTGTCAGAAAAAAATGCATTATAAGTGGCAATAATCTATTGCTGATGATACATTTTTGAATACCGAGCCACATACATATACCACATATACATATATGCCTCTACATTTTCCCGAATTGTGGAATTTTACAGTTAAAGTTAGAAATTTGAATTAAAAAATAGTAAGCTTTACGAAAAACGACTACAAAATAACCAAAAAAACCGAATAGTATTATGTCATTTAAAGTCTTTTATACAGTAACTACAAAAAGTAAATTGTAAATGTTTTATTTGGACAACACCTTGTAGAATCAAAGGAAAGATTCTCAATTACCGTACGTCATAATAGTGACAATCTATTTACATCTCTAGTCTATACTTTTCATTGGGTAAAATATTAATATGGCTTATCTAACACAACATCATCAATTGAAAAAGAACACATGATGAAAGTGTTTTCACTTTTACAGGTAGAACAATTGACATATAAGTAAAACATAATGGTTTGGTTATATTTACGCTAACACTACACATTTAAATAAAACTAATTTGTAAAGTATCCGAAACGTCGGGAATATTAAATAAGTTAATATACGCTATAAAATCCGTAAAATTTAGGTTTATTTAAATATATAAGTAAAACCTTTCTTCCCTATACGTTGGCTGTTCTTAAAGCTATATTGCCGACCCATTGCCACTTCTTTTAACTGATCCTTTGCGCCATGTCGGTTACTCTGGTTCTAATACGAATATCCTTATTTCTAAGTTTCACACAGAGTAACTCCTAGCATAGCCCACTTCGTAACTCGCTGAGCGGTTTTGAGCTTCCTCATACGTACCTAGGTGTATATACGTCTTTAAGAATTAGAAGAAGTTTTTTCCCTCGCACAACTTCCTTGTGGAATCGATTAACAGCAGAAATTTTTCCGGACCGATACGACTTAGGGACCTTCAAGAAAAGAGCCTACTCCTTTCTAAAAGGCCGGTAACACATCCGCAGTCATCCGGTGTTACAGTTGTTCATGGGCGGCGGTAGTTACTTACCATCAGTTGAGCCGAATGCTCGTTTGTCCACTCTCCTGTAAAAAATAAATACATTTAGCGTTTCAGCAGCACAATAGCTAAGTGGTTGGGCTACGTCGCTGCGGGGCCACATGTTCGAATCCTCTACGGAATAAGTGTTTATGATATGGCATACAAATATTTGCTGCATGTTTGGATGTTGATCCGTAATCAGTTCTTGTACCTAAGCCGTCACTATGATACAGAAGCTAATCATTGTATGGAGGTATCTTTATTAAATGTGAACAAATAGTATAGGTTTAGTGAATTACACAATAATAAAAAACGTCTAGGAATTACAGAAACATTTATTGATAAAATTTTTACTAAACCAATATCATATAATAAAATTTTAAATACCTTTTTATTACAAATAACATGAGAATAAAAATAAAATTTTTGGAAGAGATTTTGGAAACTGCGATGTTGTTTCTTATCCTTTTTTATTTCAATAATCTAAGATTATATCAGTAACGTGGCAGAATGCATGGTGCTGTGATCGTGCAGTGGATGGGTACTCCGCTTAACAAGGTGGGCATGGTTCGAAACAAGGATCATAGCACGGTGGACAAGGTTCAGGGCACGGTGGACAAGGATCAGGGTACGGTGGGCAAGGTTCCGGGCAAGGTGGACAAGGTTCGGGGCACGGTGGGCAAGGTTCAGGACACGGTGGATAAGGTTCGGGGCACGGTGGACAAGGTTCAGGACACGGTAGACAAGGTGGGGGGCATGGTGGTATACATGGTGGTGTGTACACGAGTGCAGGTCCGACGCAAGGTGGGAGTAGTCGCGGAATGCATATCGATGGTGGAGAGATGCAGGGCTCTCCTTGCTTTCCAAAGCATATGGTGGCCCCACTGGCGGTACGGTAGCATCGCCACGGTGCCGCCGATACATATCCGAGGAGAGCTGAAATTCAATTAATTAAAACTTCTCAGAATTGATTTTCTTTTAACACAAAATATTGAATAAATAATTAAATAACCCTAATAAGGTCATGAAATCTTTACATTTTCTGTAAAATTTCGATCTAAAATTGGTATCAGTACATAAACGCGAAACCTGATTTTAAATATCAGTCCAAAAAAGCTAACCATTCTCTAACATTGAATCTCGTCTTATTTTCACCTGTATATAAATATGTATTAGTTTTCATCCACTTTTGTAGGTCTAAATAACCTACAACTTTGCTAATGTATTAAGAACAGATGACAATACAATAATTTCATGACTGTGACAGTGTTGTGGGTTGTTTTGTTTATGTTTAATTTAATTTTTATTATTATACACAGGTGGCGTTAGAGAATCAATTACCACATATCAATCGGTCTGTATCCTAAGAGGTGTCAGAGAGAAATTAAATATTGGATGGGCTGCAGCATCTTCTCAAAATAATAAAACTTTGGTTGCAAAGCTATCTGCCTTTCGATGTATGGCCAATATTCACCTATGGGGCATTCTATTGGGGAGGCCTATTTTACGCTGGTATTGGTATTCTGTGAGAGCTTGGTCCTTCCGCGGTTGAGCAGAGCCATTCGTGCTACAACTATACCACTAATATAGCTGCACCATGGCTCTACCATGTCCAACTATGCTACTAATATAGCTGCAGCATAGATTTAACATGTCAGTGTTGGCTCATGCACACCACAGACACCTGCAACCAATTTCAAACAAAGCAAGCTACAAATGTGTCGTCACCTCTGAGGACTAAGACGGAATGTCTAACATCCTGTAACTATACTGGCTCTCTTAAGGCTTTTTTAGAGGATAGGGTGACAAACGAGCACACAGTCCACCTGATGGTAAGTGGTTGCTGTGGCCATAGACATCTACATCTATCCTCGTTTGCGAATCAAAATGCAGATGCGTTGTCACCCGTAAGGACTAAGATGGAATGCTTCTTTTCCAGTAAAAAGGGTCTCCGGTTCTCTACACATATAGCTGAAGCATGGTTCTACCACGTACAAAAATATTCTTCCTTCCGACCGGAAGGAATATTTTTGTACTGGAGCTTCCGAACGGAACACGCCAGAGCACATACTGCTGCTTGACCGCAGAAATTGGTGACAGGATGATATCTGCCCAGACAGACGTCTCGGCAGGAAAGGAGACCTTTTCTGCCTAGATGTCCGTCTGGAATTGATTGTCTATTAAATTAAATAAAATTATTAGATCGCATTGCTTACCAAATACAAAGAGCGTTGAGAACCCCATGCCTGCCGACTGTTACTTTACACCTTCTTACTGTCTTTTTATAGCGTTCTTTGATAAAAATGTTGATGTATGTTTGATGCTCCATCATCCGTAACTTAACACTGGACAAGGTCAGACGTTGCTATATGTTTCGCAAAACAAATCTAAACATTTGCTGATTCGTATTATTTAAGATTAAACACGTTTGCTTTACTAAATTACCTTTTACACGGTAGAGCCCTGCCGCAGTTACATTATGGTTGTAGAACGAATGAGTCGGTGAAGAATAAGGATGACAAGCGGGCACAAAGACCTTTTTTAAATGTATTCTGCGGCCCACAGATAATTCGATAATTTCCCCTAAAGATTATTCGTATTTGCATTATAGCATGGTGCGGGTGATACTTGCGTGCATTTGCAAGATTACGACAACATTCTTAAGTCTCAGAAAATAACACTGTATTTGTCTTTGTTAGTTTTTTTTTTTCTATTCTGTTAGGACTTTTAAATTAACATTATCTTAAAAAATACTATATTAGATGAGATATTTAAATAAAATTAAACAAATTTCATTTATTTCACTTGCGAGCGTAGTTAAATATTATGCATACTAACGGTATTTTTTTAATTACTAGAGATGTGCTCATAATTGGACGTAAAAACTGTCAAGCGAATATAATCGCTAAAAATATGTAAGATAATTTCTATTTTATATGTGTGGTGCAATACCGTCATATTCTTTTATACCAAAATTTAAGTTACTTAAGAAATAGTAAAAATTAACTTTACAAAAGACAGCAATAAACTCAATAATCGAAAGTAAAATGAATACAAACTCTACTGCAAATTACAAAACGGCTAATAGGTACTTCATAAAAAGGCGCTTGCAAAGATTATACACATTAGTTTTGCCAGGTGCCCCGATTTGCGCGGGACGTCTCAATTTTCAGCGGTTTCGTGACATGTCCCGATCACCCTTGATTGGGATTTGGAACACCAAATGTCCTATTTTTTTTACGTCCTGATAATTATGACAGCAAAATTAATACATCTGTAAGCTGTTACTATAACTTATACAACAATTTAATATTTTTGCTTTGACATTTCATATTTTCTCACCAAACTCGGACTAAATAGTTAACATCAAAGTTTTAAATTTCACGCGTATTGTGTTGGTGAGATACAGATATCTTTCATACGGATTCGTTTCTTCTCTCACCGAGTGATGCCACCCGCCCAGCCACGCTATGCATGGACGTCGTCAATTCGACCATTATTTATTATTTAATTCTTTTAGTAGCAATTAGTACAGTACCTAACTTACATTCTGTGGTTTTCATAATTACATTTAGTAAAATGCAAAGGTCTTGTGGGCACAGATTACTAAATAGTTTACTAATTGTAGGTCAGTTCTTCCACTAGTCAATTTCTTCACGCGGTTGTAGGTATTGTTGTTTTCAATAAATAAAGTGACATTATGCGTGCGATGCGACGCAAGGATTTTATGTATGTGTTTGAGGTTATAATTTGATTATGAATGAATGTGTGCTTTTTTATTGTATGATACCGTATTTAAGGGATTTTTGAAATGCATACGTTCTGAGTTCATTACATTAAAATAAGTCATTCAGAAAATTATTACTTGGGACTTGAAAAGGATTATTATAGTGTTGTGTAGGCTGCTTCCGAGACCGAGATAAACTTGGACTCGCTAACCGACTTGTCCTAGGCATATCATCTTAGTGCTGGAGGTAAGCAGGTTTGTTGTAGTAATACGACTTGCACGTGGACATCGCACACCCCTACCATTTGTGGGCAGTGTCTTAGCGCATAGCGTTGTGATACGTCGACGATCTTTCGTTCTGCAGCATTGCGTTAGTGCTGCGATAGTTGCTTGGCGGGTCGCTTTTTTCAATGGCGCTCTCTGCATGCTGGTTTGATTTACACTTATGTAGCTTTTCCCAAATCAGGTCCTTTCATGATGGGGCTGCAGACTGTCTGACCTCCGTGATGTTTTATATAATAACATCATAAATTATCTCTATAAATTTCCCACCTTTGAATGATTGAAAGCAACTTATTGGTGGCGGAGACAAACATGATCGAAACATTAAATCAACACTAAAATAACTAAGTTATAAAACAAACACAACGTAGATGAGGGTCCTACGTTCATGCCACAAATTTATTAAACGGCTTATAACTAAACCTTTACAAAGAAGACAGCAAAATGATAGATGAGAAATGAAGGGATGGAAAGGGAAAAGAAGAAAAGGATTTTCATAATTACGAAACTAAATTTATTTCAGTTCTGTTGTGTTGTTACGGTATATTAAAGTCCACACTGCTGAACATAGACCTCCTCATAGATTGCATTATCAAGGGAATATATGCCATAGTTGCAAAGCGGGTTGGAAACCGTAGTTTTTTTTTCGTCGTTACAAGGAAGACGCTGCTACCCATCTCCTGATATGTGTCCGTCTGTCGCCTCTTATGACACCCAAGGGATGATATGGGGTAGTGGATATTCTAACACCGCCACTACACGATAAAAAGTTATTGTTTTCGTTCCTAATTTCAAGTAATGTTTTATCGTGTGTTTAGCGATATCTGGACACGGCTCGTAAGTCGTCAACGGTGCCCGTCGCGTTCTCGATCTGCCGGCACTGCTCCTCCAAAAACCGCAGCAGGTCATAGAAGGGCAGAATATAGGAGGCCTCGTCCCCGCCGTACCTCTCCTCAAAATGGATTCGACGGTCGAGAGGTAGACGGGACAGAACGATGCGGAGCAACAAAAAGGCCCATTTGCCCACTGGTAAATCCAGCCGCCTCAACGTATTATAGGCCACCAGGACTGGATACAACAGGTCCGGACGCAGTCTGGCCCGGTCACTAAGCAGCGGAAGGCTTAGAAGCTGCTTAACATATTCGTCCGCAATTCGCCGCACGTTGGCGTATCTTCTGGCTAGGAGGTCCCGAGCAGTCTGGTAGGGGTCGTCTGACAGGCCACAGGCCGTGAGTGTGTGTAATAGTGGATGGCGAGTAGTGTACAGTGAGGTGTGAAGGTGTGGGGCCTTGGCAAGCATAGGCGACCAGCAGCGGCCGAGTTCCAGGCTGCTCCAAAATGTTGCACCGCTTCAGACTGCTTCGACGCCGGACCACTTCTTCGTTCGTCACGATGACAGTCCATTACCTCTATCGTACTATTAACTAACTTACAGAAGCCACTTACTCTTGTTTGTTATAAAGCCTAACACACAAAATGAACAGGGAGTGTCCGGATCAAAGGTCACTACCGTTTCGCGTAGCAACAGTTCTTTCTAGAACATCAAAGGTTGCACTAGCTAATATTGTCGAATGCACTTATACAGATTCTGAGTCGGACACAATGAGTCCCTGGGAAGCTCTCCAGCAAGGAATACGCGACACAAATCCTAGACAGAATATTTACTATCCGCGCCTAATTATTCCGAGTTCCCTAACAAAATTGACAGCGTGCGTCAGCACAGCTGGCAGATGACTGACTTGCACTCGCGCGCGCTCGACACATCCAACTGTCAAACCGGTATGGCACCGAGCCGCGCGCCCTCTGACGTCGATTCCGACAACAGCGTTTGGCGCGAACAACCTTACTACAGAAAACTTAGGCATACCAAGAACCCTTCGCAGCTTTTGGTGACAGTAATTTAGCTGCGAACCGAAAACAATAGCTTTTTAATATTGTCCAAATGTTTACCTGTTAAATATATAATGCAAAGAAATCAGTAGATGTAGATGATGGCAGGTTCCATCTTTTTATAAATAATTATAGACTAAAAGATCTCAATCAAAAATTGAGTAAGAAATTACACTGTTTTGATGGAAGCTCTTTACCACCGTGTAAACGTAAGCTGTATCAGCAATATTTACGTGCGCATTATATTTAGTATATATATTTAATATATAGCATTTGGAAAATGCTCACTAAAAATATCCAGTATTATTAGATCCACTGGAGCGCGGCTGGATTGATGAAAATGATACGTATATGTTTAAATGGTTTGACGGAGATCAGTTGCACAGTTTTGTGAACGAATTAGTCGCAGATCTACCAGGTAATTATCTTTTATAAGAATTTATACTTTTAAATTATTTATTTTATTATAATTGGCTTGATTTACAAATTGAGACTTATTATTTGCAAAAATAATAACGTCTGATGCTGAGAATGAAGATTTCGATAGAAATGATGCATTTCACGATGAACCTGAAGGCTACAACTCCGATAGCCAAGAATAATATTATGATTTGAATATTCTTTAAATTATTGAGTTTTTAATAAAATGCGTAATAAACATTTTCATGAATAAATTAATATTATTATGACATCATCACTTTAAACATAAACAAATAAATATTACTATTGTGTGCTTATTCGCCATTTATTTATTTTATTACCCGTAATTATTATTAATTGCAATCAATATAAAACGATCGTATTTACTTTCAATTAATATAATGATTTTTTTTAAATTGATCTAACGATTGTTTTAGAGCTAGCGCTCTTATAGTAAACTTTTGGACAACATTAAAAAGCTGTTGCTTTTGGTTCTCAGCTAAGTTACTGTCACCAAAAGCTGTGACGGGTTCTTGGTATGCCTGAGTTTTCTGTAGTAAGGTACAGGATCGTTTTTTTTTCCTTATTAAAAAAAGCTGGATTATAATCACAGCCCGTAATTGTATAGAAACCAAGCAAACTTTCACTCAATAAATCACCACGTTGCTCATAAATTTTGAAATATTTATGAATCTTTCATTATTTCTTGTTCCCGTAAGAATCCATACATAAGAAGAGCTATTTTTTAAATGTAGCATATTACCAAGCATGATTATTGTGATATCAGTATCATAGCGTACAAAACTAGAAAGAAAAAGACTGGATTACAGCGAGCGCTGTTATAGTACGCGCTTATGGGCGCCCCCGAAGTTTGTTGACTGCCTGGGTGATACAACCACAATATGTGTCTGCCGTGAAAATTATACAAGTCGAATAATATTATCAACGATATATGTAAATTACAGCTTTATTGAAATAACGTAAATTACTAATTGAAAATTGTACTTTTCAACCTGTCTGCCAAGACTTTGAAACCGTCATAGGTGTCTGCCAGTGTTACGAGAGGTTGAAGGCAGAGGTAAACCTCTACTTCACGTTGGTATTCTGGTGAGGTCGTGGTACCACCCCGGTTCGAGCCGGCCCATCCGTGCGACAGCAAAAGCCGCCGCGTGGATCTACCACTGTTAAAAATATATACTCAGTTGTTACTGTTGTACTCGGTTGTACTCAGGGATACGTCAACTTCTTATAATTTTGATCGAAGGACACTTAAAGGTAATACTTACGGGCAAATAATGTAACGAGGGGGGGGGGGGGGGTTGTTTTGTATTGCTGTAGCTGGTTGCTGTAGCGCGTTACTGCCACAGAAAAAAAAATGTCGAAATATCGTTTAATTTTGACCAATTAATTATATTCGTTGACGCCTCCTCTGTGTTTGTATACTATGTAGATGCTAAAAAATGTGATGGCTTCATTATATTTATATGCTATCGTAAGAGATCACTTTTAAACAATTTACAACGAAACAAAAAATAAACAATATCTATATAAATTACTAAATAATATAATTTATATTATGAATGATTGTTTATTTCTTTTATACTTTTACAATTGCGAACGCTATCATTACACTTATTTAATAGAAGCCAATTATTAAAAAATTGCAAAAGTTTTGGATGTCTAAGTTTGTTGTCTTTCTAACGTTTTCAACACTAATACCACTTCTTTTTGTATGAGAAGGGGATGAATGCCTTGTGCTATATACAGTAAACATTTATGTGTTCTCTTCTTAAAATACCTTACTCATCTAGCTGTCTCACTTATTGCAGGGAGGGATATTAGGTTTTTTGCAAATAAACAACTAATTTACTGAAATGATTCAGTTTTGGTGTCACACGTGTGATATTGTGAAGTAACTGATAAAATATTCATATATTTCTCTAAAGAATTTTATGATGGATAATTATATTTTTTAATTTTAAATTTAGCAATGTAAACCAAATTGCGTTGAACTTTAACTTTGAGTGTTTTATAGTCTTTTTTTTCCATTCTATAAACACCAAAAAGGAACCGTTTAACATCATAATATGAATCCAAATAAGTGATAAAGTAAATTTCTTACTTTTGCAGTATCATCCACCACTATTTTAGACAAACACATATATTGTAATTATGGATAAAGGCTTGAAGATTATTTTTTGCTTTACATACATAAATACCTCCCTGACAGCACTGTCGTAGCAAGGTAAGTTTTGATGCAACACAATAGTTGTTTATCAGGATAACAATTTTAGATTATTTTATTTTTAAACCTAATCAACTTTAAAATCCACTTAACAACAATTCTAGAGCATGGCACTTTTTTATTTTTTAAATCTAGAATACCAATAAGTAGAAAAAATGAAGTCTAGTCTTGTTTAAAATAAAATTAAAGCTATTTTAAATATAATATTCTTAATAAGCTTTTCTGACATACTAAACTCAATATATATGGGAGGACACGCTTGACACTGTAATGGACTGTTCTCGAAACTCTATGAAACAGTTTTGTATATAATATTTTAGACCATTTCGAATAAAATAAGTAATTTGGACGTGGTAGAGCCATATTAATAGTATAGTTGTAGCACGAACAGGTCGGCTCAACCGGGGAAGGACCACGCCCTCACAGAGTACCAGCGTAAAATAGCAGCTTAACACTGCTTTCATAGTGTGAGTGTAGATAACCGGAGACGCTTTTTACCGGAAAAGTGGAAATCCATATCCTCATGGGTGACAACGCATTTGCATTTTGATTCTTTATTGAGGATAGATATAGATGTCTAGATTACATAGACATACCATAGACCACATACATACCCTTCGGAAAATTGTACAGAAGTTCGAGGAGTACAATTTGCCACTTTGTCTGGCGTATGTGGACTATGAGAAAGCCTTTGATTCCGTCGAAATTTGGGCGGTGCTGCAGTCCCTTCAGCGGTGCCAAGTTGACTGTCGGTATATCGAAGTGCTGAAGTGCTTGTACAGCAGAGCTACGATGGCTATCCAAGTACAGAACCATAGTACGAAACCTATCCAATTGCAGAGAAGTGTATGACAGGATGACGTCATATCCCCGAAACTCTTCACCGCTGCATTGGAAGACGTTTTCAAGATTCTGGACTGGAAAGGATACGGTATCAACATCAATGGCGAGTACATCACTCACCTTCGATTTGCCGACGATATAGTCCTTATGGCAGAATCGCTGGAGGACCTAAACACTATGCTCAATGACCTCAATAGTGCTTTCCAGCGGATAGGTCTTAAGATGAACATGGACAAAACAAAGATCATGTTTAATGTCCATGTCACACCTATGCCGGTAGTTGTTTGGAGCACTAAGCTCGAAGTTGTTGACGAGTATGTTTACCTTGCCAAATATTTCGACTAGGTAAGTCCAACTTCGACCGAGAGGTCAATCGACGGATTCAACTCGGTTGGGCAGCGTTCGGGAAATTACGGCACATCTTCTCGTCAGGTATACCTTAAAACTTGAAAACGAGAATGTACAACCAGTGCGTGTTGCCAGTGATAACATACGGAACTGAGACGTGGTACTTCACTGCTGGCCGGATGAGGAAGCTCAAGGTCCCTCAGCGAGCTATGGAGAGAGCTATGCTCGGAGTTTCTCTGCGTGATAAACTCAGAAATGAGGATATCCGCAGTAGAACCAGAGTGACCGACATAGCCCAACGGATTAGTAAGCTGAAGTGGCAATGGGCCGGCCATATAGCTCGAAGAACCGACAACCGATGGGGAAAAAAGGTTCTCGAGTGGCAGCCTCGTACCGGCAGGCGAAGTGTTGGGCGTCCCCCCACTAGATGGATTGACGACCTGGTGAGATGCAGGAAGTCGATGGATACAGGTGGCTTAGAACCGTGCTTTGTGGCATCCCTAAGGGGAGGCCTATGTTCAGCAGTGGATTTGTGAAGGGCTGTAATGATGATGATGATGATGATAGATGTCTATAGGTCACAGCAACCACTTGCCATCAGGTGGACTGTGTGCTCTTTTTATTCCAGTTTGTACAACTTTCAGTTTGTAAAGCGTCGCCTATACAACGATTTTTTTCAATACTAAGAGATTTCCTATAAAATCCAAAGGAAATCCAGAATAACATAATTAAAAAATAAACTAGTTTTTTGTATTATTTATTTTATTTTTTTAGTATTAGGGTGACAAACGAGTACAGAATCCACCTGATGGCATGTGGTTGCTGTTACCTATAGGCGTCGTCCTAATACAACGCGAATGCGTGACCATCGTGAGTTCGCGCAAATTTTACTCGTACGAACACGCATTTGTTTATTAAGTTTTTATTAAGTTTGCTTTTAAAAAGTTGGCGTCATGACGTCAATCATCTATTAACGACAACACTTCTTACATTCATCATCCATGTCATTTATATTGGTAGACGTATATACTCATAGTTATTTGTATGTACTATTTAAAATGTATATGTCGATATGTATATATGTATGTTTATGTATTTGTACATTTGTATATAGGTATAAATTAGAAATATTTCTATATTTTATTTATTGTATTTATTAGTAAAATGTATATATAACGTAGTTAATTATCATTTTTATTTTGTTTTAATTATATAATTATAAACCTACGAAAAATTCTCACCACTCTATGGGTTGACTGGTAGATAATGCCTCAAGGCATAAAGTCTACCCTTTGTACCTATTCTTTAAGAATAAGAAATGCAATAAAAAAAAACAAAATAAATTTTCTAGGAATAATAAAATTGTGTGCAAAATGTTGTCTCTCCTTTATTCTCTTAAAAATCCTTACTTTTTCTAATGAACTGCTTTGTACGTATTTATTCGAGGCATTGATTTTTTTTTAATTTCAGCCTTTACCTGCGATACGAGCTGCCATTCGCCGTACCAGACAAAATTGTACAAAATAAGGACAAACTCATCACCAGGCATAGCTACAAATAACAGTTTGATGTCAGCTTTTGAATCGTCATCTAATGTGATTCCGTACTATATGCAAGGACATTTAGCTGTTGGCATAGAACACACAACAGTCTTCGAAATAGTTCAAAATATACGCGTAATTAGCTGGCCTTTTCATATATCCTATCCTACAGCTAAACTCCATAATCTGTGCATATCTACGCCCAATATTCTTGGCCTCGAAGAACAAGTTCCTGAAATGATTACATATCTCAACATATTGCCTTCAGGATTATATTCCAAACAATACAGATCAAATTTTTTTTTTTATAGGATGAGGGTGACAAACGAGCACACAGTCCACCTGATGGTAAGTGGTTGCTGCGGCCCATAGACATCTACATCTATCCTCTGTTACAAATCAAAATGTAGATGCGTTGTCACCCGTGAGGACTAAGATGGAATGCCTCATTTCCAGTAAAAAGGGCCTCCGGTCACCTGCACTCACCAAGCGAAACGCAGAGGTAAACCTCTACTTCACACTGGTTTTCTGTGAGGTCGTGGTACTACCCCGGTTCGAGCCGGCCCATCCGTGCGACAGCAAAAGCTGCCGCGTGGCTCTACCACAGTTGAAAATTTCATTACCAAACATAGGTAAAAATAACGGATTGATGACAGATTTTAATTCGCCACCTAAAGAGATTCCGTACTATCAGCGAGGACTTGCAGCTGCTGGCATAATACCAACAACAACTAGCGAAACAAATCCAAATACAAAAGGATTTAGCATTCCTTATGGTTTATCCTATCCAAAAGCTGGATCAAATGTCATGTGCGAATCTACGCCCAATATTCTTAGCCTCGAAGGACTAGTCCCAAAAGTAATTAAACATCCCAACATTTTTCCTTCAGGATTGTATTCCAAACAAAAGAATTCAAACATATTACCAGGCATAATTACAAGGAAACCATTGATGCCACCTTTTGAATCTTCACCCAGCAAGAATCCATACTACCTGCAAGGATATTCAGCTGCTGGTATAGCACCAACAACACTTCGCGAAACAAATTCAAATGCAGACAGATTTTACATGCCTTATGGTTCATCCTATCCTGAGGCTGAACCAAAGATCGTGTGCGAATCTACGCCCAATATGCTTGGCCTCGAAGGACTAGTTCCCGAAGTGATTAAACATCCCAACATTTTTCCTTCAGGATTGTATTCCAAACAAAACAAGTCAAACATATTACCAGGCATAATTACAAGGAAAGCATTGATGCCACCTTTTGAATCTTTACCCAGCAAGAATCCATACTACCTGCAAGGACATTATGCTGCTGGTATAGCACCAACAACACTTCGCGAAACAAATCCAAATTCAGACGGATTTAGCATGCCTTATGGTTTAACCTATCTTGAGGCTGGATCAAATGTCGTGTGCGAATCTACGCCCAATATTCTTGGCCTCGATGGAATAGTCCGCGAAGTGATTAAACATCCCAATATTTTTTCCTTCAGGATTGTATTCCAAAAAATACAAGTCAAACTCATTGCCAGGCATAGTTACAAATAAAAAATTGATGCCAGCTTTTGAATCTTTACCCAGCAAGAATCCATACTATCTTCAAGAACCTTCAGCTGCTAGTGTAGCACCAACAACACTTTGCGAAAGAAATTCAAATGCAGACGGATATATCATGCCTTATGTTTCATCCTATCTTGGATCAAATGTCATGTGCGAATCTACGCCCAATATGCTTGGCCTCGAAGGACTAGTTCCCGAAGTGATTAAACATCCCAAAAATTTTCCTTCAGGATTATCTTCCAAACAATACAAGTCAAACTCATTGCCAAGCATAGTTACAAATGAAGAATTGATGCCAGCTTTTGTATCTTCACCCAATAAGAATCCATACTATTTGCAAGAAATATCAGCTGCTAATATAACACCAACAACAGTTCTCGCAACAAATCCTAATGGAGACGGATTTAGAATGCCTTATAGTTTAATCTATCCTGAGGCTGGATCAAATGTCGTGTGCAAATCTATGCCCAATATACTTGGTTTCGAAGGACAAGTCCCCGAAGTGATTGAACATCCCAACATTTTTTCTTTAGGATTATGTTCCAAACTAATACAAGTCAAACTTATTACCTGGCATAATTAGAAGGAAAGCATTGATGCGAGCTTTCGAATCGTCACCCAATAAGAATCCGTACTATCTGCAAGGACTTGCAGCTGCTGGCATAGTACCGACAACAGCTCGTGAAACAAATCCAAATGCAGACGGATATAGCATACCTTTAGGTTCATCCTATCCTGAGGCTGAATCAAATGTCGTGTGCGAATCTACGCCCAATATTCTTGACCTCGAAGGACTAGTCCCCGAAATGATTAAGCATCCCAACATTATTCTTTCAGGATTGTATTCCAAACAATACAAGTCAAACTCTATGCCAGGCATAGTTACAAATGACGAATTGATGCCAGTTTTAGAATCTTCACTCAGCAGGAATCCTTACTATCTGCAAGGATCTTCATCTGATGGTATAGCAACAACAACAGTTCTCGGAAAAAATCCAAATGTAGAGGGATTTAGCACGCCTTATGGTTTATCCTATCCTGAGGCTGGATCAAATGTCGTGTGCGAATCTACGCCAAAAATTCTAGGGCTCGAAAGACTAGTCCCCAAAATCATTAAATATCCAAAAAATTTGCTTTTAGGATTGTCTTCCAAATGTCTAAATAAAGTATTTTGTGAATAAGGTATAGAAATCAATAAAAGTTTAGATTAAATTTCTTAATGAATCTATAATGTAGATAAAAATGTGTAAAACTATATCTATTAAAAGTTAACAAAGAATCTATTCCATTATCACAACAATGTTAATAAAACAAATTTATTAATAATTAATTCTCAATTTTGTTTATAATTGAATTTGAGTTGTAATTTTATTCATTATGTAGTAGAATTAAATAAAAAAATAGTATAATTTTTGTTCAATGCAGATAATTGAAAGTATTTTTTTATTTGACCACTGGTTTGGAAAAAACTCTGTCCTGTCAAACACTATCAAGAAACCCAGCGGAAATTTAGTATTCCAGTAAATATTAAAAATCATTTTCTTGTAATTTTACAGTTAAAATGGGTTCACTTGATGGTAAGTGAATACAGCAACGCATGTGCTCCTATAACTAACTTCATGCAAAGCAGTTTTTACCCATGAGAATGCCACTCAAATTTTAACTGCCCCATTGTAGCAGAAATGTTCGAGAAGGTCTTTGCAGCTTAAATGGACTAATATATCTGATAAAAATACACAAATCAGAACATTAGGGGATATTTCACCCTTATTAGCTATCGTATACTATTTAGAATTCTGTAGCATATTTTTAAAAATACTGGCTAATAAAAAAAATTAAATTCAATTTTATCCTGATACCAGTGAACGCAAATATTATGCTTTATCTCTTAAAATAAAATTAATAAAAAAAATGAAACAGGCCGTTAAATTAAATTGATAACCAGATGAAAACCAAAACAAGTCTCACTTTTAAAATATAAAGCAAGTACGAATAGAATAATGTTCAGAAAACAGACACTAGGTTAAAATACAAGACCGTGACATGTCCATTCCATTGTCCATCAGGTAGTGTTCTGAACGTCTGGTAAGTTTAATAAACAACTTTGTGGATAAAGTAACAGTCACAAACATCACTGTCAAAATACAAACAAATGAAAAGTAAAAGAAAAAAATTCACAATGAAGTTTCTGTTATATATTTATATTCTTAAATATTCATTATTACATTAAAAATTTTAATTTCATACGACAACGGAATAGCCAGACATCATGATATTGTAAAGTTGCAGTTATAGCTTCAAATGAGTTTGAATTAACCGGATTCCATTTTAGGCCTGTGAAGTGATTACGTATTTGTAGCCTTGCTGGGCTTTATTTAAGTACCTACTTAAATAAAGCCCAGCACGGCTTAGGATTTAATAAACAGTACATCCTTCGTGTGTGTAATTTAACGAGATTTTAGGCAAATAAATCATACAAAATAAAATTAATTTTCGATCTCCTTCGCATATTGTAAATCTAGAGGCTTATGGAAATCAGTTTTGGCCTCACATAATGGTCACGTAGCTTAACGATCTACAAAATTAACGTGTTTGGTAGGACGTTGTTAATTCATATTCTTACTGTAGAGATTTCATTTATTTAGATAATATGCCTACATAATGTTACGCAACTTTAAAACCATGCCAGATCAGTCAGGGGCATACCTGCCATTGTTCTCTGTCCGTTCGTAAAGCCTCATCACAATCGGTTTAACCATTCCAATGATTAGTCCGGACATACAGTAGGACCGACAGTTTTTCTTAAATGATTATTCACATGTACGCAAATAGCCCCTTGAGCTACATAGAAGGCAGGAATTCGGATATTACAAACAGACACTTCACAACATATTTACTTTCGCTAAGGCTCCGGAAATTAGTCCGGTCTGCATAATTTGTATGCACAGTACATGCGTATTGGCAAGGCATATCTATTTATGTCCTATAATAATTATATTAATACAATGTAATGTTTTTAAGGTTTTAAATAATATTATCTGAAGTGAGTAGATAGAGTAAAATATCCAGACCGGCAACAGTGAGCAGCGTCAAGAATACGAGACCTAATAATCCTCTGAGAGAGCTTTTATTAAAATTCTCTCTCGCTTTTACTGACGGAAATTACTTCCTCCAGGAGAATTCCTGTTTTTCTTTTACTTCAAGTCTGATACTAAATGATTTAGCCCTATATAATAAATAACAAAAAAGCCTATGCACGTTCCACATCACCACTGTGACTGTTTTTAGCCGACTTCTAAAAATGAGGAGGATTTCAATTCTACTGTATGTTTTTTATTTAGTTTTTATCAAGCAATGGTGACAAACGAACACACAGTCCACCTGATCGTAAGTGGATGCTGTGACCCATATACTTCTACATCTATCCTCGTTTTTAAATCGATATGCAGATGCGTTGTCAGCCGTGGGTTCTAAAATGGATTCGCCTATTTTCCAGTATAAAGAGTCTTTGATTATTACTCGTACTCCTTTTGTGTTCAAACGTTTTATTTCTCAAATGTCTCTTGAACACCTAATGGTAAGTGGACTGTGTATCCACATTATAAAGCTATAACTTTAAGAAATTCAAAGTGAATTCGTAAATACGTTTAAAGTTATTATTCTGATGGTTTGTCCTCACTCTGTTTACATAATTGCACTTAATACCTTTTTATATACGATAAGGGTGACAAACGAGCGCACAGTCCACCTGATGGTAATTAATATCTGTGGCCCATAAACATCTACATCTATCCTCGTTTGCGAATCAAAATGCAGATGCGTTGTCACCCGTGAGGACTAAGATGGAATGCCTCTTTTCCAGTAAAAGGGGTCTCCGGTTCTCTACACTCACCATACAAAACACTGATGTGTTAAGCTGCTATTTTACGCTGGTATTTTGTGAGAACGTGGTCCTTCCCCGGTCGAGCCGACCCATTCGTGCTACAAATATACCCGAAATATAGCTGCAGCATGGCTCTACCACGTACAGATAAATATATAAACAAAATATATACAAATAATAATACCACAGTTTATTTTTAAAATGTGATAATACTAAGATTTCATATTGTTTACGTCCTTAGTTGCCACGACAAAGGTCGACCGTACCAGGGCCCATGAGTGGTAGTCGCGACGGGCAACAGAGGACGGGGCCCAATGGCCTATGGATAATTCTAAATTAATTGCAGATAAGCAAGCACAACTTACCGATTTCCGGAGGTAGGGTTGACCACAGGGTACCAGTCAGGTGGTAAGTGATATGCATGTAAGTAGTGTGTAAATGATGTAACCTGACATCCCCGATGTAGTCGGACCGCAGATCCACAGGCGCTGCTTTTCTCCAAATGTGCGATCCCTCTAAGGGGCGTTAACCAATTGAAACCTTCTGCTTTTATTTCACTGTATTAGTTTATCAACTTTATTGTACATTTAATTAACTTCAAATTTAACTAAATCCACGTTAATCGAAATCAAACCAGTGACACACGACACAAGTAACGAACAGTCGTTCAAAGTTCAATATTCAATGTTCCAGGTTCACTTAGCACAAAATCACAAACACTGGAACGAACGCGGCCTCTTCTCGTTTGCAAAAACTGGTTAATGAAACGAAAAATATTATCTCAATGTGAGATTTTGGAAGGCCTCTTAATAAAAATCGAGAATAATGAATAGTTTGTTTTATTTTCACCGTTTAACACATTTTTTAATTAATTAATGTACTTAAGTCACGTACGCTCCCTTCCTCCTTTCAAAAACTCCCACACCTTCTCCACGTCCCTCTCGCACCTCACGTCCTCCTTCTCACCCACTACGTTCCGTTTTCACTCTGTTCCCTTACATTCCATTCCTACATTTCGGTCATCCTGGATCTCATATCTTCCCCAGATATGCTCTTCTCCCTCTTTCATCATTCATTCATCTTACATCATACATTAACATCTATAGTGTCTAGCATCCTAACATTACAAAATAATCTATAACCATTGCCATGTTCATTTTCTGTTGGAGTAAACAGTTAAACTATGCATATCCTGCGATATACATCAGACTAAGTATACATTACATCTTTCATGGCACTTTAAAAAATTTAAACAATTACTGACACTAGTCAACAATGTAGATAGACTCTTTGCATTTCTACAACTAAGTAAACACATCCAATACAAGTATTAGATAATATGACATAACAGCATAAAATAAAAAGCTCGCACACTTGCTGAAAGTTACGAAAACTTATTTGCATCTTTACCACAACAAAAAGAAATTATACATCTTAGACTTAATATAACACTATAGTGCTCTGCGAGATCTGTTTATCTTTGACAATAAAAAAAATACATAATAATCTGAACCTTAAGATATCACATTATTACAGCTTTATGAGATCTGGTAATACTACATTGAGGGTTCCACCTTTAAAAAATAATAAGTATCAAGTTTACCTAGTATTAATAATTCAGTCTCAAACTTTCACACCTTGAAACAAACAAAAAAAAATTATGACCAAATATTTTTACTGTTTTACTCGCAGTCATCTTCTTCAGGCCATCTCTTCATGAACTCTGCAGATGTCGCTGTACTGTTCGGCCCCTCTGTGCCTTGATACAACTTTACAACGTCGTATCGGTCGTTGCGTTTCACCTTGACTATCTTATAGGGTCCGAAGAATTTCGCTTTCAGCTTGAGCCCTGGCCCAAACTGTGTCCTTTTAATTGCGACCAGATCTCCCACCTCATACTGAGAGCTCTGCTTCCTCTTTTTATTGTAGGTATTTCTATTTTCTTCCTGTATCTTTTGAATTTGGTCTCTGGCCTTCTGCCGTAAACTTTCTCTGCTTTCACTGTATTGCGCTATAGTTTCCTGTAGTAACAAGTTTAATATCTCTACGTCCTCCTTGCAATTCATCTTGGTTCCAGTGAGCAGTTGGAACGGTGTGGTGTCTATGCTTCTCTGGTAAGTACTGTTGATTGCTCTTTGCACACGTCCAACATGTTTATACCATAGTGACTGGTCTTCGATGCACAGCTTCGTTAGTATGGGTATCATTATCCGATGAATCCACTCTACTTGGCCGTTTCCTCTTGGTATGCCGGTTGTAATGGTGACATGCTTTATAGCTTCCTCTTCGCAGTACTTCTTAAATGCTCCACTGGTAAAAGCTGTGCCTCTGTCTGTTATGATACGTACAGGGTTTCCAAACGTATCTTGGTATAACTGTAGCTTACTTATTACTTCTGCACTAGTCGTTGATTTTGTGGGGTACAGCCAAACAAATTTAGTAAATCCGTCCACTACTGTAAATATGTGATTGTACATCTTTCGTGTCTCAGTTAGCGGTCCGATGTGGTCCAGATGCAAAGTATGCAGCGGAGTCCCTTCTTTTCCAATAGGGTTTAAGTATCCCTCCTGTTTGCCTTCTTTTCGGGTTGCTAGCAGACACGGTATGCAACTGGTAATCACTCCTTCGATTTTTCTGTCCATATTCTTTATAAAATAATCTTTGCTTATTGCTTCTTTCATTTTCTTAATAGCAAAGTGACCATTGCTATGTACTTCCTTGATTACTTCTTTTTCCATTAGCTTGGTAACCACCAGTTGTCTCTGATCACCTTTGTAAAGCACTCCTTGTTCCACATAATAGTCATTATACTGGCCATTTGTCAAAATCAGCTGTTTTATAGCCTTGAGGTCTTCATCTCTTTCTTGCGCGTGGCTGATCTTCTCGTGCAATGTTACCACTGCAGCTACATATGGGATTCTGCTGAGCGCATCTGCGTGTGGCATCCTGCATACCGCTCGATGTTCGACATCATAGTCATACTCGCTGAGAAGTAATACCCACCTGGCCACCTTTGGTGTTAGCTCCTTCTTCTTCGAGGTAAGCTCCAATGCCTCACAGTCTGTGACTATCTTAAAGTACCTGCCAAAGAGGTAGTGGTGAAACTTTTTCACACCTTCTATTACTGCGAGTGCCTCAAGCTCATAGCTTGAATAACAACTTTCAATGTCATTCGTCCTTCTGCTCCTGTAATATACAGGGTGCATTTCTCCTTCTTCATTCTTCTGCATGAGAATAGCGGCTAGAGCTATGCTAGATGCACCTGAATGAAGTTCTGTATGCAGCTTCTGGTCAAAAATCATCAGTACTGGTTCACTCGTTAGCTTCTGCTTCAAAATGTTGAACGCTTGTCGCTCTTCAGGCCCAAAAACAAACTTCACATCTTTCCTCATCAAAACTGTTAGCGGCCTCGCTATCTGTGCATAGCCTCTTATGTACTTTCTAAAATAGGAAGTCAGCCCGACAAAACTTTGGATCTGTTTGACATTTACAGGCTCGGGGTATTGTGCGACTGCTTCAATCTTATCCGGACTGGGTTGTACCTGCCCGTCTTTGACCAGATGTCCCAAGTATTCAATCTCGTGGTGTATCAACCTCGCCTTCTTCCAGTTGATTTCAAGCCCGTACTCAGCAGCCACCTCCAGCACTCGTCCTAATCTCTGTACAGCATCTTCCTTCGTCTGCGCTGGAATAACAATATCGTCTATGAATATCATCATAATACCTTCTTGTATCAAGTCTCTAAATATGATGGTGATGAACCTCATGAAGTACTTCAGCGATACGGAGAGACCAAATGGTGCTCTAAGAAATTCATGATGCGTGACAAACGATGTGAAGGGTATGGACTCCTTGCTCATTCTTAAATGGAAGAAACCATTTTTAAGATCTAGGACACTGAACACCTTAGCATCTTTCAACTTATCAATTAGGTCCTCGATCAATGGTAAGGGAAATTCATCCTTAACCATCTTCTTATTCAACTGCCTATAGTCAATGCATACTCTAGTTGAACCATCTTTTTTCTTTACAAGGACTACAGGACTAGTATATTCAGAGAAACTCACCTGAATAATTCCTTTTATTTTTATTTTATTTTATTTAATTAGATTACCAACGATTGTTACATTACTCAAATCTTAATTGCTAAAGCTTAGTATCTAGTACATAATGCACAATCACTTATAGGTAATCATCGCTTACACAATAAAACATTAAATAATAAGGCAAAAGACTAAAAGCTACATCTCTAAAATGGGTTTTTTGAATTTAGTGGTTGTCATACAATGTACGTCAAGGATTTGGTGATGGTCACAATATTTGTTATAAATATGGCACATTCTAGAGATCAGGGAATTCGATCCTAGTAGCGTCCTACGGAATGGGCATACTAGAGGCTTAATAGGAGCACGAGGTATTCTCCGCGGCACTCTAAAGCAAAATTTTGAGAGGAGTTCTGGAGAGCATATGTAGTTTCTAATAACTTTATAGAAGAACATTAGGTCAGTTATATCTCTTCGCTTGTCCAGTGATGTTAACTTAAAGTATTTTAAGGATTTAGAGTACGAATAGGGATTACTCACCTTGCCAACGGAGTACGATAAATGACGTATGAACCTTTCTTGAATCCGTTCAATCCTTAGACTATGAGTTGCAAAATGGGGACGCCATACTACACTACCGCATTCTAAAATTGAGCGCACTAGGCTGCAGTAGAGCAAAATTTTGGTTGCTGGTTTTCTGAAAAATTTTCCATTTCTTATTACGAAACCTAACATTTTTGATGCTCTCTTTGTAGCATGATCAATATGATTGACGAATGTTAGTTATTGATCCAAAAGAATACCCAAATCTTTGACCACATTTACCTCTTTGATCAGAATGCCTTCGATATGATAAGTAGTTGGAATAATTTTGGATTTCCTAGTAAATTTGATGTGCACACATTTATCTACGTTCAATTTCATGCAGTTTGTTGCACACCAAGCCACTAAGGAGTCGATATCGCTTTGCACAAGTGCAGCATTCTCAAGTGAACTAACGGCTATAGCCAATTTCAAGTCGTCAGCAAACATGTATGGTTTCGTAAATTTAAGACTAAGAGGAAGGTCATTAACGAAGATGTTGAATAATATCGGTGCGATGTGAGATCCTTGAGGCACACCTGAAGGGATGGGATGCAACTCTGATGCAAAGCCATTCACTACCACATAAAAATCTCGACCAGTAAGATAAGACTTAAGCCATTTTAAAAAAGAACCATGAAAACCATAAATTGATAGTTTCTTTAGAACGATATCATGAGAAACTCTATCGAACGCCTTGCTGAAGTCCGTGTAGATAACATCAATTTGTCTATTGCTATCCATCTGCTCAATTAATTCCTCAGTGAAGAGGACCAGATTAGAACAAGTTGATCTACCGTTCATAAAACCATGCTGGCAGGGTGATATGAACTTCAGAATGTGATTTTGTATGTACGGACAGACAAGTACTTCCAGTACTTTAGCTAAGGTAGATAAGATGGAGATTGGTCTGTAATTTGAGACTCTACAATTGTCACCATTTTTATGAATAGGCACAACTTTGGAAGATTTCCATATAGTTGGAAATATACCTGTTTGAAGTGAAATGTTAAAAATTTTGTAAAGTGGTTTCAGAAGATTGTTCGCACACTTTGAAATTCAATTGATGAACATTATCGTAGCCTGCTCCTTTAGAAATGTCCACACTCTGTAGCTTTTTTAAAATTAAATTGTGATCTAATTTTAAGGAAGAAAAGCATTCACTGTTTTTGCTAATTATGTTGAGATTAGCGTCAAAGTGTTCGCTTGTATTACTTTTATTTATGATTTGAGAATTACAGTATATGGAAGTGAGATAAGAGGCAAAGAGTTTGCAGATGTCCCTATCCTCTGTAAAACAAGCGGTACCGTCGGTCATAGACATAGGATAAGTACTAGAGCCCCCACGTTTGCTTTTTATATATGACCAGATATATTTAGGGTTTGTCTGGATGCGATTCTCGACTTCCGCGTGATAGGATTTGTAGCAAGATTTCATTAGGTTCCTACAACGTTCTGTAAGAAGATGATAAGAAATCAAGTCTAAGGGATTGTGATACTTTTTGTATTTTAGTCTGTACTTATTTTTTTCCCGTAGGCGATTAATTAGGTCCTTGGAGAACCATAATGGATATCTTTTATTCTTTACTCTAGTAACAGGTACATTCTTTATAATTACTTCTTTGATATTATTATAAAAATGTCTACCATCTGATCGATGTCTTCGACACCTGTGAAAAGTTCCACTACTACTAAAAGTTCCACAAGTAACCACTCGTCTACCTGATCCTCCACTATCTTCAGTTCCATCAGGGCAAGTCTTCTTGGGCGCTGCGCCACTAGGATGTCATCTTTAAGTATAATCTTGAGTTCGATAGGCGCCTCTTTCGTCTGGACTGGGTTATACTGCGTCACGAGCTGCTCCACCTCTGCCTTAATGCCATCGTCGTGGATGTGACCTGCAATATCAACTTCACTCACACAACAATTCACTCTCGTCAACCATTCCTCACCTTCAGGTAACAACAAGACGGAACCCTCGCGCATAACCATGACAACATTTCTTAGAAATTCCTGACCTAAAATCACTTTATAGGGCATACAGTCTTTAGGTACGATGTGAAAAATAACCCCGTCGTAACATCTTCCGTCGATCGAAACACTTTCGTAAAACTTTCCACACGATTTTATTTTTGACAGTCCGAGTCCCGCTAAAATCGTGTTATCGGCGTACTTGTCCACGTTCAGTTCATTATACACGTCACTTGCCATCAGATTAATTTGACTGCCCGTATCGATTAACGTGTCCATGTCCATTCCGCACAACTTAATTAATTTAACCGGCGTACTTTGTTGCTTTTCGTGTTTGTTTACATCTTGCCAGTCGTCGTTCTCGTTCGCCATTTTACAGCTATCATGGCTGCCCGCAGTGTCCGCTCTTCTATTGGCCGAAAGTCCGAACATGGCCGATTGTCGTTGCGCTTCCGCTGTACTCTGCTTTACCGACATTTGCTGCCTCCCTTTCTCCACCGGGCCGGTTACGCGATACTTGCGAAACTGCTTACCCGACAATTCGCCCATATTTGCAACGCCGCTGCTCTGCTCGTTCGGGCACTGTGTACCAATATGGCCGAACTTATTACACCGGAAGCATTTCGTTCCATTCGTACACGCTGTTGAAATATGACTTGGATCGCCGCACTTATAACATCTTTTATTATTATTAGGTTGCTGCCGACTTACTGAACCCGATGATGAAGTCGATAGATATGATATGGATGACTTTCTTTGTTTTTCAGGAACGATCTTCGTCTTCATTTTTTCATAACAAACGAGTTTTTCTTTTAACACTGAATATGATGTAATTCCATACAACATCATCTTGTTTACTTCTTGATCTACGATGCCGTCCACGTTGTACTGGATCGAGACGTAGTCTGGGAATTTAGCTCTTTTGCCCAGTTCCTTCATAATCAGCATATACTGATAACAAGTTTCGTCCCGCTGTTTCTTGCGCGACGCCATTAACTCGTGCATCTCTTTTGCGTTAAGTGACTCAGGGAATTCTTTCTGCAGTACTGTTTTGAGCTCTTCGAACGTCTTAAAAACTTTTTCTGATCGTAGCCACAGTTCAGCCGTGCCTGTCAAGGATCTTCTCGCTACTATTAATGTTTGCTGATTTGTCCAACTAAAAATCTCCTTATTGTCTTCGATGTCCTGAGCCCACTTTGTTGACGAATAAGTCTTGTCATCACCGCTAAACTTCGCGATGCTGTCCACCATGCTTGAAAAGCCTTCCGCCGCCATTTTTACGTCTTGTGAATCTTTTACAGCCTTTTCTTGCAGCGCGTCTTGAGCTGTAGTCTTCTTAACTTCGTTAACGTCGTTATTTTCTCCCATCGAAGAACCACCTTCTTATATTAATGTGCTGCACCGTCGCCGCCTTGTGCCGATACCGCTGCGCGCCGTGACCACGTACCGTCGTAACTTAAAATTCGATTATTTTGAGGCAATCCCACTTCTGACACCAAAATTATGTGAGATTTTGAAGGCCTCTTAATAAAAATCGAGAATAATGAATAGTTTGTTTTATTTTCACCGTTTAACACCTTTTATAATTAATTAATGCACTTAAGTCACGTACGCTCCCTTCCTCCTTTCAAAAAACTCCCACACCTTCTCCCTGTCCCTCTCGCACCTCACGTCCTCCTTCTCACCCACTTACGTTCCGTTTTCACTCCATTCCCTTACATTCCATTCCTACATCAATAGTAAATAGCAAAAAATGTGAAACAGACAAGTGACCGCTCCGTGGCGCAGTGGCTTAGTAATGAGTTGCAGCGCTAAGAGACGTGGGTTCGAATCCCGGACGTAACAAGTATTTGTAAGACCTACAAATAATTGTTCTGGGTCTGTTCTATGTATGTAAACTGTCCCTGCGATACAGAAGAAAATCCTAGTGTGGAAGTAACGTTTTTTTAAAAGAGAAGAAAAGAGACAACTAATGAAATTAAAATTTTTGTACAACCGACTTCAATACGAATACGCATTATTACGGATAATTCCAAAGTACAAGTCAGATCTTGATCAAATTTATATATGATGTTTAAATTATAAGCACCAGCTTTCAAATAAAATAGAATCATCACAATCGATTCACCTAGAAAAAAGTTCTGAGGTTACACACATTAAAAAAACAGTCGAATTTAGTACCTCCTCCTTTTTTAAAGTAGGTTAAAATGGTCAGTAGGTAAATTATCTGAGTTTCAAAGACGTTCACGTTGTTATAATATTAATTTTCCTCGATGTTGCATATTAACCTTCCTCACATTGAACAATAAAGTTTTGGCTTAGCAATGAGTTGCAACGCTGGGGTTCGAATCCTGCACGGAACAAATATTTGTATTTTTATATGTTTAGATGTTTGTCCTCGTGCAATTTATGTTTGTTAACTACCTCCACGATACAAGAGAAAATCCTAGTGTGTAGGTAACGTTTTTTTAACGAAATAAAAAAATATTTATACATTGCATAACACTTCGGTGTATTCTACTATATACCGCGTGCGCGCGTCTTCGCTTGCCGCAGCCGACTAACGTCATGCATACTTGGCCGCTCATACACACGTTCAAGTTTACATAACGCTGCAAGCTTGATCAAGTCGGCAGAATCGGAATTCAATTTCTTTCTTCTTCAAGTAGACTTGTCATGCACACCCATAGCCATACACCGTCAAGTTTACCGGACGCCGCTTCAAACGCGCTGCAAACTTGACGCTAGACTTGATCGTGTGTGGCTGCCATTAGGCCTCTTGTCACGTTACACTCAAAACAGACACTCAATTCGATGCGGTCTTAACTAGACCCAAATATTCAAGTGTAAATTCAAAACGCCGCGCACAAATAACCCAAATTTTCAAATCAAAACGCCGGCCGCGCGAAACCGGCCGCGCGCTACCAACCCAGCGGTCGCAAACAATACTAGTCGACAATGCCTCGGCGTTCAATACACTGTTGCTAGCCCACACGGCCGAAAGACGGGAAGCGGCGCACCCCCCCCCCCCCCCGGCTTTTACTTAACCTCAATACCTACGGGCGACGCGCGGCGCACCCCCCCCCCCTGGCTTTTACTTCACCTCAATACCTACGGGCGACGCGCGGCGCGCGCATCTTGATGCAAGTTTTTAAAATATTACGATATTGGCCTAAACACATATTATCATGGTATGAAAATAACGCAATATAAACTAGACCTAACTCGGACTATATATTACTTTTAATGCTCGACATATAACCACGTTTAATTGTTGTTGAAAATGATTACTAAGCAAATATTGTTTATTAAGGGTTATTACACTACTAAAGAGTACACGATCGATAATAACGCCTGGGAATGAGGTGATCATTTCCGTGATGGTTCTAAATGTTTTCATTGTTAATTTTACAATATAACATTGTACATAAATGTTCTAAAAACATCCCGCTGGGTTTCTCGCTGGTTCTTAACATTACAAGGTTTTTTAATCAGTGTTAAACTTAAGCGACTATAAATAAATATTCTAGTAATACATATATAATGAATAAAAATTATTCCATTTTTTCCACTCCAAACATAATCATCAAATATATGTTTTATTTAAACAACGAGTAAGTAAAATCATGTAGTTCCCGTTAAGTGCGCTATCAGAATCAGCATTCAAACTTTGTTTTTAATATCCAAGTCTACCTGATGTTAAGAAGATACTGTGTTCCATAGACAGCTCCATCTTTCTTCTAATTAGAATTAAAGTACAGATGCATCATAACCCTTTAGGACTAGGATGGAATACCTCGTTTCCAGTAAAAAGGGTCTCTGGTTCTCTACACGTTTTTTATAGAACTCAGTGACTACTACAATCTATGAACACCTGCATCCAACGTCAAACAAAGAAGGCTAGTGAAGTCGTTTACACCCGAAGTAAAATTCCCTGACTGGTGACAGGGAGCGGTGTCGAAGGGGCGACAAGTCTAGTGCTGCGATCACCGGTCTGCCTGGCAGGAGAAGCGACATATCGTCCAACTCCAGCTCTCGTATGTAGACGTTTCTATCACTCAAAACACCGAAAACGTCAACTATATGTTGCCGTATTTCAGTGTGTTTTTTAGGCTCTGTAACCTAATGGTAGCCAACGCTACCAACTTTACTAAGCCTCCGCTATCCGTCCGTCCGTTCGTCCGTCCGTCCGTCCTTCCGTCTGTCTATCAGCGGGCTGTATCTCATGATCCGTAATAGGTAGACAGTTGACATTTTCACAGAATGCGTATTTCTATTGCGCTATGACAACAAATAATAAAATATAAATAAATTAAAAATTAAAGAGGGCACCCTACTAGAAACGTGTTTTACGATTGTACGGAACCCTTCATGCGTGAGTCCGACTCACACCTGGGCGAATTTTTTTTCTCCGATTCTCTACATTGACGATACGAAATATTGCCTTTTTCTTCCACAAATCGCAGTGTGTGTTCTCCCAACTTACTATTGTCCAAACGGGAGATGTAGAGCTGTATGTTGGGCTCTACATTACGCAAAGTTGTATTTGTTTGTATATTGGTGGTTCCACGCTGGTTACCGATGAGTATCGACTGACGTCTCTTTTCAACAAGAGTGAACCCGTCATTATCGATCTTGTTTCGGGTCACCACAGGTACTGATTTTCTATCCACGTAACATACGGGAGCGAGGGAATAGAAAGTTCACTTGTGCTTGCGAATACACTCGGGCATTTCAATCATGTCCCACGCAGATGGCTAGCACACACATACACACACACACACACACACACACACACAGAAAGAGAGAGAGAGACAAACACACACACACGCACGCACGCACGCACGCACGCACGCACGCACGCACGCACGCACGCAAGCACGCAAACACGTACACGTACACGCACACTCACACGCACAAGCACACGCACGCACACGCACACGCACACGCACAAGCACACGCACGCACATGCACACGCACACGCACACGCACACGCACACGCACACGCACACGCACACGCACACGCACACGCACACGCACACGCACACGCACTCGCACACGCACACGCACACGCACACGCACACGCACACGAACACGCACACACACACACACACGCACACGCACACGCACACGCACACGCACAAGCACACGCACACGCACACGCACTCGCACACGCACACGCACACGCACACGCACCCGCACACGCATACGCACACGCACACGCACAAGCGCACGCACACGCACACGCACACGCACATCTACACGCACACGCACACGCACACGCACACGAACACGCACACGAACACGCACACGCACACGCACACGCACACAATAAAATAAAGCAATAGTTTTTAAATCCAGTATTGGACATACATGGGTCACACCGAGAATCAACAACTTGCATGCATTTCTAGCCGTGTTGACGGCGTAAGGGAACCTACTACCCACATCATCCCGTGGGTGTCGTAAAAGTTGACAGAGAGAAACGGACTCAGGGAATGGGCAACCCGCCTGCCAAGCATGGCAACTATGGAAAATATCCACTCTAACTATGATTTGAAAAAGATGGTAGAGTAGGGCAGTGGCTATGTAGGTCGCTGCTGCGCTGCGTGCCTTAGTTTTGCTTGCGCCCTACAGCGTAGATAGGGTCTCGCTGTCGATACTACATTGACTTTTTACGAAATAAAACTTAATCATGATGAGATGTCAAATATTATACATCTTATGTGACAACTGTAAGGTCGTTTTTTATTAAATGCGAAAGACGAATTCATCGATATTGCCTAGTTTCCAGTAAAAAGGGTCTCCGGTTCTTCACTTACCATACGAAACACAGCAGCATTAAGCTGCTATTTCACGCTAGTATTCTGTGATAGCGCGGTCCTACCCCGGTCGAGCCGTCGTATTTTCAACTTTTAACTGTAATTTACTGAAGGGTTATTTATGGTTACATCACAGAAAGAAAACTGAACTGACTGCAAATGGATCACCAGTTTTCTTGTTGATCGGACCATCAAGGTCGTAGTAGACGATGCATGCTCTGATTTCAAGCCTATCAACGCTGGTGTTTAACAATGCTGCGTGCTATCACCAACGCTGTTTCTCCTGCATATCAATGATATGTTGCAAGCTGGTAACATGCTATGTCGACGACAGCACTGGTGATGCATTATATACCGGCCGTGCAGATATTTCTCGGGAAAACGTCGTCGAGTACCGGGACAAACTTATGTCTGAAGTCGAATCTTTGCTGAACAGAGTCTCGGATTGACTAAATCTATGGGAAAACAAGGAAGGAAAAGAGTTTTCAGGCAGACATTTCATGTCTTCAAAATATTCCTTACTTTTCAAACATGCAAGTTTCCTCGTGACATCTTCACACGTGCAAATCAACTCTGAAAATTGTGTTGAATAATTTCGGCGGTGCTTAGGAGGATTTATCTTGTGCTCCTTGCAAGCTATTAATTTAACGTTTACGGCGAGTGATGAGTGATGAGCGATGATAATTACTTAATGTTCCTAGTAGATGTATATGCGTAAGCTTTTGTACATCTAAGAGTGAATTTTCAACAATACGTTCCGTCTTCGTCACCGACTTTAGAAGCTATTATGCGGTAATTAACTTTATTCTAATAAGTTCTTTGAATTTGGCTTTTAATTTTATTAGAAAATTTCAGTACACTAATCAAATCAAATTTAGCTCACCTGGTGTTGCTGTAACTGATATTATAATTTAAGGCGCAAATTTCCCACACATATGGCAGTGAACAAAAATGAAAATGTTTCGAAGACATGTAAATTTCGACAGTTGTACAGTTGCAAAAGTAACACAGATTCAGTGTGAACTGTCAAAATTTCTGCTTTTCCTGCTTCATTACCTTCTTAGAAATGAGAGATGCCTTGTTCCCTAGGACACATAATTAATTAAGTTGTCAAAATGAAGACACAGCTAATGATTAGCTTATGTTTAGCGTTACAGTTGGTGGATGTGGAGTGGATACATTAAAAGTGTGGTTTTTTGAATATGTGTGATCCATCACCTGCCTAAGGTTAGCTTTCTCATGCATTATCCATTACGTCTTTTATGACATATGAAATTTACGATTTTGGTGTAAACATTACTGTTTCTATAGACATGAAATTTATAGTTCGAAAATTTAACACGAATAAACGTCGAAAGTTTCAGTGCGCGCGTTCAAACTTCAATTTGAAATGTACACAGACGTGACAGAGGTGATCTCGGGAACTATCAGTGTTGGAATTTAAAGAAACGTTTGATTGGAGTACGAACAGATTGTGTGATCTATGTCTCAATGATAAACTGCTTGTTAAATAATTTATCAATTTCCGCGAATATCTTCCGAAATAATAAGGTGTTTAATTTCTTAACTTTTATTTACACGATATATATATATATATATATATATATATATATATATATATATGTTACGGCCTACGGCTGCTCCCTTAAAGGATCCAATCTTCAGGGGCCCATGAGCTGAAGATTTCCCGAACAGACGTAGGTCGGGCCTTAATGTGGCCACGTGGAATCTCTCCAATTACACTAAAATATATGGGGGAGCGTTATACTACGGCCAGTCGACCGGCAGGAATTTGGATGAAGCTTACTTACCTATCCAAGGCGACTGGTCCCTCCGGAGTCGGTCAGGTCGCATGTGGTTGTGTAGTGCAAAGAAAGAATGGTGATGTGGTGTGTATCTGGGTGTGACTGATGGTTATTGAACCTAGACCTCGGCCGTCGGCAGCAGCCCGAGCGTCGACACCGCTCCAACTTGAGGGCGCCTTTCGAGGTTGTCCACAGTCACTTTCTTCTTTCGTCACGATAACAGTCACTTAACTCTATCATACGATTTACTAACTTACAGAAGCCACTAACTATCGCTGGGTTGGTTACCGCACAAACGCACACGGAGTTTAAAGGGTCAAAGGTCACTACCGTTTCGCGAAGCAATAGTTAATTCTAGAATATCAGAGGCCGCACTATCTAATATTGCCGAATGCACTTATGCGGGTTTTGAGTCAGACACAATAAGTCCCGGGAAGCTCTCCAGTAGGAATGCGCGTCACAATGATAGACCGTAAATTTACTGGCCGCGCCTAATTATTCCGAGTTCCCTAACAGAATGGACCGCGTGCTCTCGTCAGCACCGATTAAAGACGACTGCCTGCCCTTGGGCGTTTTTCGCACGACCGAAAGTCAAACCGGTATGAATGCACCGCGCCGAGCGCCCTCTCGCGTCAATCCTTGAAAGTGGTTTGCGCGAACAAACCCCCGTCCCGGACATAAGGATTTAGGTCCGCGAGCAAACCGGTCAGCGGGACAAGGTCGCGAAGGCAAGTTGCAAGACCGACTCTACAACCAAACTAGGCCACCTTAGGCATCCCATCAGATCTTGCAACCCTAATCAGCGCCTCAAAAAATAGCCCTAACGTGGCAAGCCGGAGGGTCAGCCTCCACTGGATGCCCCTCCTGGGCATCGCAACACTTTAACAAGTCCTGTACTGGACAGAAGTCCGACGACCTCTTTCAAACACCTATCTGTGCCCATATGATTAGTTCCGCAATCCGACCGGATCAGCTCTGCAAACAGCGACGCGACACGAAGCGGCCCCGAGCGGCCTCCTAAGCTTCAGTGCAGAGAGCACCCACAAATTCCACATGAACGTCGTCTATGAAGAGCCGAACGAAACGCACAGATAGTCCCTAGTATGAATTTTCAACAAGTAGGCCTAGTCAGGCCACCCACCATATTATCATTTACTAAAATAGTGCGGCAGCTGATTTCAATCTGATAATCTCCAAAACTAGCTAGCCTGTTAGGCAAGTAGTCCTATGCTCATATTTCAACTAATTTTTCAAAAGCATCAATGTTCAACTACAGAATTAATTCAACCAAATTAATCACCGATGCGCATAGGTCAACTTGCAAATTAAACAAAACAACAACGTAAGGGACAGCCCTACTTCTTCGCAAAGCAAAATGATTAAACACTATCATAAACATAAACATAATTTTTCAAATAGTGCGCCATTCAATTTCCTTTCAGCAAACAGACGCAACAATCAAATACAGTGATTAAATATATGTACAAAACACATGCAGTAGCATTTAAAGGAGTAGATTAAATTCAATTCTTTTAATTTAAACCGCTACAAATAGGAAAATTTCGCGGAAAGCCCAAAGCAATTTTTAATTTTAATTCAAGTATTTTTTGACTAAGTGCTCGACCAACCCAAATCTAATACCCCTTGACAACGTGATTCAACGCTCCAGGGGGGCCCTAATCTTCCCACCACCAAGGGGAGGCCACATGGCGTGAACCCGAGATAAATAGAGCACAACCTTTAACAGTTGCCACTCGGGTTGTACGCCTTCACTGAGGCCGTCGGCAACAGAACATTTTGACAAGTGGACTGTTGACGGCTTAAGGCTCAGTGGAGGCGGCCGTGGTGGGAACTAAGGCAGCAGCTAGACAGGGCCGCCTCCATCAAATGGGGAACAGTGGTACACCAGTCGCGGCCACTCAGCTAACGGAAGTGAGAAGGGTCCAGCGGACCGATGAGTGGCCGTGAAGTTCCTCTCCACACGCTGAGGGGGGGTGATGACACCCCCGCCCCTGGGGGAACTACCCCCCGACTGGTCGGGGGAGGGACTCCTTTCAAACTTAGGGGCCTGGTGGTTGGCCGGCGGGCGCCGAGAGTCACCCTGCAGAGGGCGTGGCTGAGCGCCCCCGCCCGTGGGGGTCGAGGGCCTGGCAGAGCCCCGAGAGGAGATGCCGTTCGCACCCAGGCACAAAACGGCATGGTGATTGCCCTGGCAATGCAGACAGGGCCGTCGATGCGGACAGTCTCGCTGGAGGTGCCCTCCCAGACATGACCACCAGCGGCGCTCCTTGGCGATAGTTCGCCTCGCTGGAACCGGCTTACCTAATAATTTCGGGCACGACGTTACCCGATGATCAGACGCTCGACAATAGGAGCAGGGAGGGGTTGACGACGACTTGCCTGGAGGATTCAGCCTCTCACTGGGCACGGCTCGTAAGTCGTCAACGGTGCCCGCCGCGCTCTCTATCTGCCGGCACTGCTCCTCCAAAAACCGCAGCAGGTCATAGAAGGGCGGAATATAGGAGGCCTCGTCCCCGCCGTACCTCTCCTCAAAATAGATTCGCAGGTCGAGAGGTAGACGGGACAGCACGATGCGGAGCAACAAAAAAGCCCATTCGCCCACTGGTAAACCCAGCCGCCTCAATGTATTACAGGCCACCAAGACTGGATCCAACAGGTCCGGACGCAGTCTGGCCCGGTCACTAAGCAGCGGGAGGCTTAGAAGCTGCTTAACATGCTCGTCTGCAATTCGCCGGATGTTGGCGTATCTTCTGGCTAGGAGGTCCCGAGCAGTCTGGTAGGCGTCGTCCGACAATTTCAAGTGGCCGACGACGCCCAGGGCCTCCCCCTCCAGTGAGGCCAGGAGGTACGCCATCTTTTGTCTCGGGGTCAAGTCACTCCGGGCGTCCACTAGGCTGTCGAAAAGACCAACGAAGGTCAGCCATTCGGAAAGGACCCCGGAGAACTTTGGCAGGTCCAGAGTTGGGAGTCGTCCCAACAGCTCCGGCTGAAGCTGCTTCAGAGAGGACTCGGGCAGGTTACTCATCCGAGCTTCACGCGCCTCCTCGGCATACCTGCCTTCAGCCTCGGTCAACTCGTCCGTGAGCCACAAGAACTGCTCATAGTCCGCAAAGCAAGAGTCCAGGACTCCCTTCTCTACATCCGAATCCTCGAGCTCAGCGTAAGCCTCCTCCACGGCGGCCCTTCGAGCATCCACCTGCTCGAACCGCTTCATCAAGTTATGGACCCTATCCGGTCGACCTATCAAAGCATGGGCACTTGTGGCCCAGCGTAGCTCAGTCCGCAAACAACGGATCAGTAGCTTGGGCGATGTCATCACTATTAAATGCAAATTACGACGCGGCTTGAGCACAGATTACAAAAATAACAAACAAAAAATACAACAAAAATTAACAGTTAATAAATGCAGTTCCTATCAAATCGCGTTGAATAGAAATTACACAAATACGAATTACTACGTATCAACCAAATACAAGTTAGCACAATAGAAAAGACACAAATCAAATTGACAAATAACAAATACTAGTGCGATCAAATCAAGTTAAATTCAAATTGCGAAATACAATTACTACTCTTTAGTTCAAATACAAATTACAGTATAAACGAAGATACACATCACAGTCGATCAACAAAAAATGCCTAGCTCGGAAATCGACCCTTCGATAAGTAATCCACTACAACTATCCGACAACGATAATTAACCGATTACGTAAAAATAACCATCTATCTACATGACGTATATCTCTAGAAAAACTCCCGCTTGCGCAACCTAGGGCGCGGCTTTTCAAATTACCCTCTAACCAAAAAAAAGGCAAGCAACAAAGCAACAAAGGAAAATAATTCCATTATTACGTACAAAAAAATATTCCTACGTATTACGGACGGGCGTGATTGTAGATGCAAATTAAACCAATCACACCAACGCTCCCTGCCACCAAAATTGTTTAATGTTTATCAAACACTATAGTCGGGATCGACCGGGAATCGAACCCGGAATCGCGCTCTGCTACCAGTTTGTTACGGCCTACGGTTGATCCCTTAAAGGATCCAATCTTCAGGGGCCCATGAGCTGAAGATTTCCCGAACAGACGTAGGTCGGGCCTTAATGTGGCCACGTGGAATCTCTCCAATTACACTAAAATATATGGGGGAGCGTTATACTACGGCCAGTCGACCGGCAGGAATTTGGATGAAGCTTACTTACCTATCCAAGGCGACTGGTCCCTCCGGAGTCGGTCAGGTCGCATGTGGTTGTGTAGTGCAAAGAAAGAATGGTGATGTGGTGTGTATCTGGGTGTGACTGATGGTTATTGAACCTAGACCTTGGCCGTCGGCAGCAGCCCGAGCGTCGACACCGCTCCAACTTGAGGGCGCCTTTCGAGGTTGTCCACAGTCACTTTCTTCTTTCGTCACGATAACAGTCACTTAACTCTATCGTACGATTTACTAACTTACAGAAGCCACTAACTATCGCTGGGTATAATGGTTACCGCACAAACGCACACGGAGTTTAAAGGGTCAAAGGTCACTACCGTTTCGCGAAGCAATAGTTAATTCTAGAATATCAGAGGCCGCACTATCTAATATTGCCGAATGCACTTATGCAGGTTTTGAGTCAGACACAATAAGTCCCGGGAAGCTCTCCAGTAGGAATGCGCGTCACAATGATAGACCGTAAATTTACTGGCCGCGCCTAATTATTCCGAGTTCCCTAACAGAATGGACCGCGTGCTCACGTCAGCACCGATTAAAGACGACTGCCTGCCCTTGGGCGTTTTTCGCACGACCGAAAGTCAAACCGGTATGAATGCACCGCGCCGAGCGCCCTCTCGCGTCAATCCTTGAAAGTGGTTTGCGTGAACATATATATATATATATATATATATTTTTATACATGATATATATAAAAATATATATCAAATATAATACAAACTAAGTTTATATAAAACAAATATTATCTCTTAGATTCTCATATACGTGTAAATAGTTCATATATTGTAGAGCAAGTGCTGCAATAATCGGAATGTGAAAAAGATTGATATTAACGTTAATTACACTTACAGGCAAGCAGTTTACGTGTTAAAGAGTTTTATCGTCACCAAAGTTGCTACTCTGTGACATAAAAACTTTACCTTGCTAACAGCGTAACTACTGCTAATATATTACCCTGTTAACAGTCTGTTTAATCTAAATTGCTACAGTGCAGTGGTGCGAACAGTACTCATTGTATGCAACGTATTGTTTTATGTGAACCAATGAACCTGAATGATTAAGAAAGTTAATTGTTGTTATTATATGGTATCTATGAATATGTGGACTAATACATAACATTTTATTCATGTACCTTAAATGAAGGAAATGTATATGCACTGCTAGAAAAAGTGAATGCACGTATAAATAGGTACGGTAGTGGTATCCACCATACATAGCAGGAAAAGATACCACCCAATTTATATTATATAATGTATTTAATAGTAATGCTATAGTTAAGTTATAGTTTCAATGCAAAATCCATACCAAAATAACACCTGTTTATAACGAACTATATTATATTGATGTTGTGTTTCAGACAAAGAAAATGTTATTTTATATTGTTTAGAAGATATATCCAATTGATACCTTTAATTTGCTAAGTATACCACAAGATTATTAAAACTTTAATAAGTATTTTAACATTGAATGCTGGCAAAAAGTTCTACAATAAAAACTCATGTCATGAGAAATACATAACTAAATATCATTATTCATTTCGAGCTTTAAAAAATAACTGATTAAAGCTTTTATAATTTTTGAAATATTATGATTTTTATTTTCAACTATTTTCCCACCTGGCATATTTGGTCAGTATCTATCAAAATATTCAATCTACATCGATTTTTGACGACCGCTTTGTGAACTTTCGTGTCGCCAGTGATTTATCGAAACCATCTAGATGGAAGCTATCTATGTTTTCATTATCAGTAAGTGCACTGCTGGACCACTCTCCCGCTGTAGCGAGGTTTTGTCTCAATGGTCACGCTTGGCAGGCGTATAGACGATCGCAGTACAAGACATGAGCACCTTTGACGCCGTCGCCCGGTCTAGTTGCTTTACGTATGGCGTAAATTTGATGCTTATACCATCATCTATCAGAAGCCATATTTTGTTTCTGGCATTTCCCATTGTCTTCAATAGAAAGCCTACTGTTCCTAGAGGCTAGCAACGCACCTGCAATCTTTTATTTAAAAAATACCCGCGTCTCAGGAATTTCTCGCATATTGCATTTACGTATATAAATAGCACGTCCAGGTCCGGAACAATTATTTATAGCTTCTGCAAATACTACCGTAGCACCGCCACTAAGCACTTCATACTGCGCTACGGTAATGCTACATGACGCGACGTATAGAATATAATAAATATATTTTATTCAATATAGATTACAAAAAATACTTATGCAAAATCATTAAAGCTTTTACCACTAGTTCGAAAAAATCTCTGTTTTGGGAATAAGCAAGAAGAAACACTGCGGGTTCTTTTTAAAACATTAATTTTCAATATAATATGTTGTATAATTAATATTATTATACTCTAGTGCTCTAGCTTCAGTGCTACGAACAGTGATTTATTTTTTGGGTTTGGGTCGCTTTATGAGTGTGTACAACTAAATAAAAATGTTTTTTTTTGGCTGGAATTTATAACTCAGTGTCGCACTTAATAATCAACGTTATTTTAAATTCGCAACGCCCTATTCCACTACTACTAATAGTACTAAAAGTGAGCGGATGAAATATTATACGTATAGCCGGCAGATTCAAACAAACGTAATGTGCTATATTAGGTTCTTAATACTTTAGTTAGGTGCGGTAGTGCGCTTGCAAAAAAATCACAGTACGTGGTCAACCCGGGTTCGATTCCCGCCGGTACCAGTGAAATTGTTAATTGCAATTTCAAGTGCGGATTTACCACGTACTCGGCGGTGATGGTAAACATCGTGAGGTAACCTGCAAATCCGAGGAATAACAATATTTTGAAAACATATGAAGACGTAACATAGAGTAGATTAGCGAACTAACTTCTTCATAGCCCTCTCAGAATGAGGCCTGTGCCATGGTCCAGTGGGAGGTACATAGATGTAGCATTATTTATTAACTTTTTACAATTAGGTTAGGTAGTGTTGTTATGATGTTTTCTAGTATAAACGTGATTCGCTAAAACCAATGTTTTTTTTTAAATACAACGGATTTCTGGACCCAAAATTTCTTATATTAACCTAACCATTGGTTCCTCCGAACATTAATAGATGATACACGGATAGAAGTGGAAATTGTTTTATTTGTACGTTCATCCAGCCATGCTGCAGCTACTAGTAGTATAGTTGTAGCACGAATGGTTCGGCTTGACCGGAGAAGGACCACGCTCTCACAGAATACCAGCGTAAAATGTCAGCTTGACACTACTGTGTTTCGTATGGTGAGTGTAGAGAACCGGAGACCCATTTTCCTGGAAAAGAGGCATTCCATCTTAGTCCTCACGGGTGACGACGCATCTGCATTTTAAAAAACATGCATGCATTTAAAGTTTATTTTATCACCTATAAAGTGTTCACCTTCAGAAACGATACAATTTCTCCAACGAATAATCCAATCGTCAAAACATTTTTAAACGCTTTTTCCGGAATTCAGTTTAGTTCTCCTTGTGAATTCTCCTTTATGTCTCCTACCGAATGAAAGAGAATGCCACGAAGTAGTAATTTGAGTTTAGAAAGGCGCTTTAGCGCATTATCGAGGGGCAAAATCCAAAATTTTTCTTACCACAAATCTGGCTTTTTTTGTCTATTTTACTCAAGAGAGCAAATTAGGCAAAAAGGCCAGATTTTTTGCTCAAGGAAACACCGCATAACGCTCAAATAATATTTTTTATTTACCGTTTGATCACCCGGCAAGAATTCGGAGTGTACAATACCGCGATAGTCAAAGAAAACAGTCAACATGACTTTGACTTTTGATACACTTTCGTGTGTATTTTTTGGTTTCGGTTCAGTTGGAAGGCGCCACTCCGAGGTTGGTAACTAGTCAAGTTTGAATATCAAACCCACGTATCGTCACTAGTGTTACTAGTTATGTGTTTTTTTTATAGAATAGGGGGCAAACGAGCATGCGGCTCACCTGATGGTAAGTGACTACCGCCGCCCATGAACAACCGCAACACCAGGGGAATTGCAGATGCGTTGCCGGCTTTTTAGAAAGGTGTAAGCTCTTTTCTTGAAGGTTCCTAAGTCGTATCGGTCCGGAAAATTCGCTGGTGGTAATTGATGCCACAAAGAAGTTGTGCGAGGTAGAAAACTTCTTCTAAATCGCACAGTGGTGGACCGCCAATCATCCAGATGGTATGGATGGTAACGCGAGTTTTGTCGCGACGTGCGGTGGTGAAATTGAGCGGCTGGAATTAGTCCGAACAATTCCTCAGAGCACTTCCCGTGATAGATGCGATAAAATACGCAAAGAGATGCAACATCTCTACGCAGTGCCAGTGTATCGAGCCGATCGGAAAGAACTCGGTCGTCGATGATTCGAATCGCTCTGCGCTGGATGCGGTCAAGTGGAAGGAGCTGGCACTGGGGTGCCCCGGCCCAGAGATGAGAACAGTATCCCATGTGGGCCGAACTTGCGCTTTGTAAAGTTGCAAGCGATGTGCCGGCATAAAATACTGTCTCGCTCTGCTGAGCACGCCAAGCTTTTTAGCGGCCAATTTGGCCTTCCCTTCCAAGTGACCACGAAACTGCACGCTATTCGATATGTCGACGCCAAGGACTCCGATACTGGCTGAGGCAGCAAGGGGAGTGCCTTGAAACTGAGGAGATACGACAAAGGGGTTCTTTTTAGCGGTAAATGCGCAAACTTGTGTCTTCTGGGGATTGAACTGGACTAGATTTAGTCGGCCCCAATCCGAGACTTTGTTAAGCAAAGACTCGACTTCAGACACAAGTTTGTCCCGGTACTCGGCGACGTTTTCCCGAGAAATATTGGCACGGCCGGTATATAAGGCATCCCCAGTGCTGTCGTTCGCATAGCAATAAATGCTACCAGTTAGCAACATATCATTGATATGCAGGAGAAACAGCGTTGGTGATAGCACACAGCCTTGTGGAACACCAGCGTTGATAGGCTTGAAATCAGAGCATGCACCGTCTACTACGACCTTGATGCTCCGATCAGTAAGGAAACTAGTGATCCATTTGCACAATTTCTCGGGAAGCCTATAGGAAGGAAGCTTCGAAAGAAGCGCCTTGTGCCAGACCCGATCGAAGGCCTTCGCTATGTCCAAACTAACGGCCAATGTCTCCCCCTTGGACTCTACTGCCTCCGCCCATCTATGAGTTAAGTAAACTAGAAGATCACCTGCTGATCGACCCCGACGAAAACCGTACTGACGGTCACTGATCAGCTGGTGATCCTCAAGGTACCTCATGAGCTGGCAGTTTATAATGGATTCCATTATTTTGGAGAACAAGGAGGTGATGGCGATAGGCCTGTAGTTGGACGGGTCTGAGCGGTCGCCTTTTTTAGGGATCGGGTGGACCAAAGCTGTCTTCCATGAATTCGGGACTACGCCTTGGGAGTAGGAGTACCGGAAAAGACGCGTTAAAACCGGTGCCAACTCCGGAGCATACGTCTTCAGCACAATGGGAGGGACTCCATCGGGCCCACTCGACTTGCTGACGTCCAGGGAGAAGAGTGCTTTGCGAACCGAGCGCTGTGTAAATCGCACATCCGGCATGGAGCACTCACATCACGGGATGGTCGGCAGTGTGTTCCCCCCGTCATCTACAGTCGAGTTAGACGCAAAAAGAGAGCACAACAGATCGGCTTTCTCTTTTGCGGCATGGGCCAGTGAGTCGTCCTATCTGTGCAGAGATGGAAGGGATGGCTGACAGAAGTTCCCTTGGACAGCCTTGGCGAGAGACCAGAATGCACGGTTTCCCAAAGGAAGGCGAACTATCTTCTCGCCAATTCTGCCGATGTGCTCAGACCTTGCCTTGGCAATGACGCTTTTGGAGGACCTGGAGGCGGAATTATACTTCTTTTTAAGTGCGCTGGTGTTTAAATCCCGAGACGTTGATGCGTCAGCCCACGCCCGGTAGCACTCCTGATTGCTTGAGCGTGATGCTATTTTACAGGAGCGACCAAACCATGGCTGGGATCTGCCTCCGATAGGCACCACAGAGGATGGAATAAAAAGTTTCATACCCTGAATTACCACATCAGCAACAGAATTGGCAACAACGCTGGGATCTTCCGGCGAGAAGCAAACCCGCCCCCAAGATTAGGATGCAAAAAAAGACCGCATCCCGTCCCAATCAGCTGACCTATAGTGCCAGACACGGCGGCAAGCTGCAGATCGCAATTGCGATTGTAGCGTGAGTGGCACCGTGCTCCGGATCAGACAATGGTCCAAAGAGCCCAGAGGGGCATCGACGGAGACCTGATATCCTTCCGGGTGAGAGGTCAGCAGAAGGTCCAACAGGGAAGGTACATGGTCTTCCACATCTGGGATCCGCGTAGGCGAAGTAACCAGTTGTGTTAGACCATATGCCAAAGCAAAGTCGTAGACAGATCTACCCGCTCGGTTAAATGAGAACGAAGCCATTCAGCGTGGTAGGCGTTGAAATCACCGAGTATCACGATCTCTGCGGATGGGACCTGTTGTAGCACGGAGTCTGCAGCCATTTGGACGTGGTCGATGAGTCGGTCTGTGTCGGCATTACCGCTATGGGACCTATAGAGGCACCCCTAGACGCGGGGATGGTCGTCGCTGTCTACGTGCAGCCATAGGATGGACAGGTCCGTACCTTGAAGGCTGCCGAGGCGTCGAAAACTGATGTCCTCTCTGACGTATACACAAACACCAGCCCGGGGCACAAAGGAGTGTTCCAATTTGTATCCCGGGCAGGAGAGATATGAAGTATCAGCCGGAGAGGACACCTGAGTCTCGGTTAAAAAGAGCAAGGCCGGCTTCGCCGTCTCTAGATGGTAATGGACAGCGTTAAGGTTGAAATGAAGTCCCCTGATGTTGCAAAAATTCACGGATAGCGTGACAGGGGTCGCCTTGGTTGTATTGCTCCGCTTGCCCTGAGCAGCATTAGTCACGAGCGGAGTTTCCCCCCCCCCCCCCCCCCCCAGAATACGCGGGGCAGCCTGAGCACCCACGCTCAGGAGTGAAGTAGTTTGGTCGTGGATGCTCAGCGAGGGATTCTCCAGGGGTGCTGGTACCCTCCTGGGGTAGTCTTTTATTTAATTCCACTACCATGTTGATGGGGGGGGGGGAATTGGGCCTCCGGCCACCTGCACTCAGCAAGCGCAACGCAGGGGTAAACCTCTACTTCACGCTGGTATTCTGTGAGGTCGTGGTACCACCCCGGTTCGAGCTGGCCCATAAGCTGGCCCATCGGTGTTTCATAAATGTTGGGTCAGAATTAACTCGTTCTAGCATGTCCAAAGCGACTCTTATGCGATAAAGTTTTTGGGCAAAATTCAGGTCTTTTGGGGCTAGGCGAGCGGCAAAATGTTTCATACCCAAGTGATTATTTAAAATGCTATGGATCGACTCGTGAGACACAGAAAGTTTGGCGGCTATCTCGCTTTCTTATTATTTGGCGGCAACTTGAAGTTAAATGCGAATCTATTTTGTAAACTCTTACGTATGTATAAGCCTGATATAATTTTTACTTATAGGTTGATAAGAATAAGTTGTTATTTAATATATTATATAAATAAAGCCTATATTTCTTATTATACAAAAAATTTAGACGCTGTCACCCATCTCCTGGTTAGTTTCCCTACGTCTCTTCTTACGACACCCACAGGTTAAAACGATGCAGTGGATATTCTTACACTGCCACTACACGATCTCTTAATAGTTTCAGAAAAAATATCGAGTTTAAAATTTGTGATGATAATGTTCAATGAAACAACGAAATAAAATTTATATTTGTGTGAGCGTAACAAAATTACTCAGCTGCAATGGTAGCCAAATGAACGAAAGTTGAAAACTGCTGGCACGATCAGAGCTTGTGTGCTCTATTTAATTATTCCTTGTATCTTGACGACTTAAGTTTAATTACAAATAACCACTGCATGGAGAAATGAAATATAATAAGAGGACATGGGACAATCCAAACAGAGGAGTGTGTATCAACTATTTGTCCTTATTCCAACCTCACGCGCACTCGGGAGAGCGTGTTGAGTGGCAGGTGAGGTTTCGACTAAGTCCCTATACGAATATATAGTGTAGTTCTGTAAAAGTAAAGCCAAAAGTTTATCCATTCAATTAAAGGTAAAGAAAGAAAACATTTCTTTTTCTTAGAAATGTTGAACTTAAATGAAAACTTATTATTTTTTATAATTGAATCAACTAATAGTTTTATTTAACAAAGAAGTATGTGTAAGCTGCGTAACTTGCCTAGCATGTCGATCGAGTAGGTAATGGGCTAGCCACCTATCACTCCTTTCACAAATTTCTTTCTAAGTCCATATTTCTGGCTATACATGGCCTGAGTGGCTTGCTGCTCTTTGGGATCTGCCTGTCCATTCGAGGATTACAGGTACGATGCTGTATCATTTTTCTTTTTTTTCTTGTTAGAATAAATAATTTATTTCTTAGAAGATAAATGATAGTATATTTAATTAATTCAATTAAATTACAGAAAAAAAAGCGTAAATAAAATGAAAAAGTTCAGTAAACGCTCCACTGGAAACCTAAGTAGAGCTTTCCTCCATTACAACAGAACGTTCCATTAGAACAGATAACGAACGAGAGCGTGCAGCGCACCCGTATCTAACACTAGTGTCCTTACGAGCAAGCCGGGACCGGAGCAGTTTAAGCGGTAGTTCATTACTAGGAATAATTTTCTATTTGAATTATAAATATTATTGATATTTGGTATATAGCTGTGATAACTAGTATTAACTTTATATAACGGATATACATATAATAGGTCTGTAAAAAAGTCGTGTCTGTAATTCTAATATTTCTGAAAGAAAAAAGTTCAGGAGACTAATCGTATGAATACTGAATTATCGAACTGAACCGAAGCTCTTCATTCCGCCTAGAGTCCGGCTGAGTCTGGTGTCTGTACTAGGCGGAGGCCATACCCCATAGTGTACATTGTTTATAATCTATCTGTTTAACCTTGTTGACAAGACAAGCTTGTCTTATATATTTGAGCACAATTCCATTTTTTACAATTTTTTCAAATTATTTTAGGCTAATTTTATATTATTTCCTTCTTGTATTGAACGTACAATAGTTCAATTTTAAATTTGATATAAGTATTAAGAGCTTTATATAGTCAAGTCACAGTTTTATATTACGTCTGCATATATATACAACGTATTTTAAATCATCATCATCTTTACAGCAACACAAGTTCACTGCTCCATGTCTCCACCAATGCATCCCAACTTCGCTTCGTCACACTAAATCTCCTAATGAATGTAATCTAACTACCGCATTTTTAAGTAAAGTGGTGAGGTATGAGATAATTAATGCAAAATACCTAGAGTGATAGCGGTAAGCGTTTGCACGACATCCACTGCGTCATTTTATACCAGATCTAAACGAGAAAGAAATAAAACAAAACATAACTTGTGATTAATTCTCATGTTTCTAACGTATGTTGCCCACAGTATCAGTGCACAGCGACAAACGAACTGGCAGCTAACAAACGAGGCAGCTGCTAATGACTTTGCTGCTGAGTGCTATCGCATCGCTCAACGTCGATACCCTTTGTTTCAGTGAGACATTGTCTCACATTCCGACAAAAACTGTCAACTCGCTTTTTCTAGTATTTCACTTCTACATATTCGTGTTAATATATACAACTTCTGTATATTTGGAAAATGTCCGATATGAATGATATTTCGTCTTTCTTTTTTCTTTAAAAACAATTTCTCCACAATAATTGTCTTTCATGTATTTTTAAAGACGTATAACTTTTGTTACGTACCTCTGGTATGAAATTCGAAGGTGTAAGAATTATGTTACCTGTGACTTGCATATAACACAAGGATCCAGAGTGTTGTTGAAAGACTGATGGAAACTTAATGACAAAAGGAAGCACAAAGTAAATTGTACATATTATTAGCCCAATTTATGTATAACATTTTTTACGTGGTAGAGCCATGCTGCACCTATATTACTAGTATAGTTGTAGCACGAATGGGTCGGCTCCACCGGGGAAGGACTACGCTCTCACAGAAAACCAGCGTAAAATAGCAGCTTAGAGGCATTCCATTTTAGTCCTCTATTCTCCTAGGTGACAACGCATCTGCATCGTGAATAGGCTTTTGTTAAGTCAGTGCGCTTCACCATCTTAGGCTACATCACCACTTACCATCAGGTGAGATCGTAGACAAGCGCTGGCTTAGTAGAATATATAAAAAAAAACATACATATGAGAAATCATCGCTTCATTTCTTCCCATAGATGTCATAATAGACAACTGTTAGAAATGCCTAATCTAGTGGCCTCCGATAGTATATGACTAAAAAAAAATAATCATTCCGAAGGTATTATAAAAGGTGACATAGTGATATAAAACAGGACTACTACTACCCATCGCATGCAGTATCCTTAATAACCACTCAAAATAATGTCAAAACGAGGTTGCCAACCTGCCTGCCAAGAACAATACAATCCTATATTCAGCACTTTACCGTAATTAGCATGGACTTTTGATAAGCTGTAATGTATTCATACTTCCATACTAATATTATAAATGCGAAAGTGTGTTTGTATGTTTGTTTGTCCTTCTTTCACGTCGCAACAGAGCGTCGGCATGGCATGATTTTTTCTATAGGGATAGTTCGGTGGCTGTAGAGTGACATAGGTTACTTTTTTCCGCAGAGAAACATCTCATTCCCGTGGGAAAATCAAATATGTTGCAAAATTAAATTCAGCTAGGTGGCGCCACCGTGATTCTACAAGACGGACGACGGTACGATGGACGAAAACAGAAGGTCAGAATTTCTGGATTATTATGTCTTTTTACCAAAATTAAGATAAAAAATGTATGGATCTGTGTTTTTCCACGCAGGATAGGGAAGAGAGCGATAAGAAACATAAAATTCACCAGCTGATTTTCTTCAAACGTTATGGTGCATTGTAATTCACAGAATAGGCGATAACCTCGCAGACGATATTAAGTAATCCGTTGATGCTCTGCCTACCTCGCAAGGGTTACAGGCGTGATTACCTATACGCTTGAATTGTTTCTATTTCGTAGCTTATTCGACTACGTGCTTTCGATTTCGGTTGCTTGTTATTTGCTTTGTGATTTGGTTAAGGTTGAATGGATTTATATTGGCTTTCATTTTCGGATTTGTGTATTATCTTGGATCAGTTTTGTTGATTTGGTTGGTATTCCTTTCCTTTATACATATTTAGACTCTGGCTTTGATTTTGGATTTTGTTTATTTAGAATCGTGAATTGGTTTTCGTTGTTTTAGGTAGTTTAACAATATTTCAAAGGAAAATGAATAGTATAGATAGTGTATACGGTACCTATAAACTTACTTCTTTTTTCGTTGGTTATATTTATATTGATTACTGCTTTCGATTTCGGTTTTCTGCGATTTGTTTTGTGATTTGGTTTAAGTTGATTCGATTTTTTTTGGTTATCGTTTTCGGATTCATGTTGTGTCTTGAATTGGTTTTGTTGTTTTGATTTTAAAAAAATATTTAAAAGGAATATTTATTCCTTTTAGATATTTTGGATTTGCATTTAAAAAAAAAATATTTAAAAGGAAATTTCATTCCTTTTAGGTATTTTAACGTTTTTTATAAATAGGTTTTTTGTCACTTTATAATGCCTCGCAAACGTAAGTCCAGCCTTTCAAGAGTATCTTCTCAAAGACAAGCGAAAAGGTTAGCTCGATCGCTAGAATCTTGAGAAGATGCTGAACTGAGAAGGCAAGAACAAGCAGAGCGTCAGGCTACTTTTAGAGCATCTGAGACACTTCTTAACGTCAGCAAAGGCGTCTTGAACAGACAGAGCGTCAGGCTGCTTTAAGAGCTTCCGAAATACCTTCTCAAAGTCAGGAAAGGCGTCTCGAACAGGCAGAGCGTCAAGCTACTTTAAGAGCTTCTGAAACATAACACATTCTCAAAGTCAGCGAAGGCGTGTTGAACAGGCAGAGCGTCAAGCTACTTTAAGAGCAGAAACACCTGCTCAAAGTCAGCAAAGGCGTCTTGAACAGGCAGAGCGTCAAGCTACTTTAAGAGCTACTGAAACACCTGATCAAAGTCAGCAAAGGCGTCTTGAACAGGCAGAGCGTCAATCTACTTTAAGAGCTACTGAAACACCTGCTCAAAGTCAGCAAAGGTGTCTTGAACAGGCAGAGCGTCAAGCTTCTTTAAGAGCTACTGAAACACCTGCTCAAAGTCAGCAAAAGCTATTCGAACAAGCGGAACGTCAGGCCGCCTTAAGAGCCGCGGAAACACCTGATGAAACTCAACACAGACTCATTGAGCAAACTGAACGTCAATCTACTATAAGGGCATCTGAAACACCAGAACAGACACAGGCGCGAATGCGCTGTGCATCCAAGCTGAACGTCGACAAAATTTTCAAAGAAACAATTGGTCGGTTTTTAATGACGCAGCATTCAATTATGATCCGTTGATTGATTATAAAAATCACAGGTTTGTTGTTATCGGACTGATGGACAAGGCGTGTCGATTTTGCTTTAGAATGGAAAGATGAGACCGCAGGCATGTGCTGTTCCAATGGCAAAGTGTCTCTTCCGTTACTTGGCGAACCAGAAGAACCTTTGAAAACTCTCTTTTTATATGATGCCAATAAGTCACGGCGCTTTATAAACAGGATCCGGAAATATTACTCATGCTTTCAAATGACGTCCTTCGGAGTTGACCGGGAAATAATTATTCCGGGATTTTCGCCTACATTTACGGTGCAAGGACAAATTTATCAGATAATAGGTTCATTTTTTCCAGCTGAAAACGAACAGCATAAATTTTTACAAGTATATTTTATGGGTGACGAAGAAATTGAGGTAGACCGTCGCTGCCAATTTATCCAGGGAGTTGAGAGAGACACAGTGTTCAAAATTCAAAGATTCTTGCATGAACGTAACATTTTAGTCAAAACATTTAAAATTGCTTTAGAAAACCTACCTGAAGAGGATTATAAAGTCGTCATTCACGCAGATCGGACCCCTCGAGGAGAGCATGAAAGGCGCTACAATGCACCTTTGATGAACGAAATAGCAGCCGTAATTAGTGGTGATCAATTTTCTTCACGAGACAATGTCTTGCGAGCACGTGATGATACGTTGCAACGGGTAGCCGATACACACAAGTTTTATGACGCTCTGCAATACCCATTGATTTACTGCAAAGGACAAGAGGGTTATCATTTTCAAATTCCACTCATTAACCCGGTCACAAAGGAGCCTACTCCGAACAAAAAAGTATCATGTATGGATTTTTATGCGTATCATATGATGTTGCGAGAAAATGATCTTAACCTCTTAGCCCGGTGTAGACAATTATTTCATCCATTTTTGGTAGACATGTATGTGAAGGTAGAAAGTGAACGTCTCCGTTATATATCTTTAAATCAAAAAAGCTGCGCGTTGAGAATTATATACATTTACAAGATGTAGTTTCTAGCGACGCCAATGTAAACCCCAGAGATTTAGGTAACATGGTAATTCTGCCCTCATCATTCGTTAACAGTCCCCGCTACCTACATGAGTACACACAAGACGCATTCGCCTAGATCTTCTTTTTCAATTCAAAATTTCCTATTTAGCTCAGTTTCTTTTCAATTCCAAATGCTGCACCTCTGACGGACCTATTAAGCTCAGTTTCCTTTCAACTCAAAAGGCTGCATCTCTGAAGGATCTTTTATTTTTTTATTTTATTTTTTATAGGAGAGGGGGCAAACGAGCATGCGGCTCACCTGTATGTAATAATTAATAATAAAATTCTCCTACTTCCATTTTAGCTGTCTTGAAATCAGGAGGAGTCTCCTAATTCGACAGTATGTTTTTGAATGTATTGTATTCTCCTACTTCCGTTTTATTCCATTCCATAACTACGCAGTGTATTTGTTAAATGGAAACCGATTTTTTTTATTAAACCTTATAATTGAGAAGAAGAAAGGTTTACCTAATAAAATGCAGAAAAATTGCACCATTTAAGGTTGAAAAATAAGGAATGAAATTTATATATAAATATTTTTCTAATGTTGACTAAATACTTACTGGTTGTTAGCTACAGGCTTATATATTTATAGATATAGATATTACTTAATCCAGACAAGTGTCAAAAAAAGTAAAAGTAAAGCTGGCTTCAGAGAACTAAAAGAATTAAATAGTTTTCACTTATTTTAATAGCATCTGAAGTTCGATGTCTGTAGAACAGAACTACTGTTGTAAGAATTAAAATTAATGTCTAAAAAGATCTCTCATTTCATGTTATTTAAATGGCTATATGTTATACTCGTTGCGATACCACCATTTACGACAATATTGTTTGCATCTTGGCCTTAAGTGCAAAAATTGTAATTTCACGGTAACAGTGTAGAAATCCTTTTTAAAGCGCCGAGCTCTTCACTGAATATCACTGTTTTGTTTTTCTTATTTGTTAATTACACTATAGAAAATTATTATAGTTCATATCCTTTGTCCAGACAGTATTTGGAAATATTAGTTAAAGAAAACGCACGATCATGACTGTATTTATTATTGCGCTTCTGCTGACAGTAGTGCAAATAAATGGACGAGGGCTTGCCACTTCACAAGCCACGGGAAGCGGTGATACTCCATCAAGGGTATCTACGGTACAAATTCAAAGCAATAATTCCGCCACTTTTCTAGACAAAGCTATGGAAGGAAGAAACAATAAAACAGAAGCGAGTGTGACAGTTAATACAAATGAAAACACAACAACAAATCCTAATAATACTGATAATGTGAGCCTCGACGTCGGATCTAACTTTGATATCGATAGCTGTGCCTCAGGTTATGTTAGAGTTAACGGTGTATGTGTTGAAATTTTGTAGTAGTGATGTAACACCAAAGATGTAAGACAGAATAACTAAAATCAAGATTTTACAAGTCAACACATGCGGCAATTGGAAACATTATAAAAACGTAGTAAACATTGTTAATGAGCAAATAGCAGAATTGTTTGACTAATGTGGCATTTCAACATATTTACTTATACAATATTGAATATGCGCATCGTTTTAATAGTTGATAAAAATTTATTTTTATCATGACTCTTGTTTACAAGGTCGCAATCAATAACATTTTACAGGTAGAATGGTTACATTACATATGTTTTATTTAAAAAAAATACTTTTTTTATTATTTAAATTACTTTTTATGTTTTGTATTTGTTTTATTATAAAGTACACCTCAATTAAATTACTAATAAAAGACAAGAGCATAAATATGATGTTTTCTATCAAACTGAATCAGTTTTTAACGTGCTTTAATTAGTTTCGTGTTAATCTATTTAACGGAAACTTTTACTGTCATTTCCGCTAACACAGACAGATGATCTATTGCCAATACAATATTCTAATAACTTTATCATCAACTTTATATCACAGGATCATCACAGCTCATTGTCAATGCCTTTTCATAGGAGTCATACTGCGCTCATAAGTATAACATAATAAACCAACAAACTATAATTCCCATATTGCACATTCTCGTACTAACGTAATGTAATTTTAGGTTATTAATTTAATGATGAAATACGCAATGACATGATTGCAAGCTCAGTACAGCGCGGCAATGATGAACAATGTCCGATTGAACGTAATATGCAACTGTAAAAGAGCTTTCGGTATTTGTAATACAGTGTTAGTTATGTGGCCGTAAGTGCTTTGATAATTCGAAATCACTTAAGAATATGAAAAAAGTAAAGAATAGTAACTAAAAGTAAATCTTTATCAGATAATATAATAATATTTTATATTATTAGCAAGAGCGTTGCCTCCTGATACAGCTATTCTTTTATACTTACTATAGGAGGCTCTAATTACTGTAGCATTTAGTTTGAAAGAAGAAAACAAATTTTCAGTTATATTTTCATTTTCATCAGACAGGCGAATTATTATTACGTGATCATGTTGATGATCACTTATCATATTGATCATCTATGTCTTTTCGTAAACGTTATAAAAGGCTTAATTTTAAAGCTATAGGAATGTCAGAAAAGTCTCATAGTATCCGATAGATGGAACAATGAAATTCTTGTTTACACCACACTTTAAATACCTACACCGGCAACGGGCAGCAGTGTGTTCGGTGCTCACGCATAGTACTGCGATCGTCAACCCGCCTGACAAGCGTAACGAATTAGGCAACAGTCTCCTTACAACAGAAAGATCACCTCTTAAACCTGTGGGGTTTTTTACGGAAAGATGAGGAAGAAGATGCAAGAAATCATGCACACAATTTTAAGAAGTTAGTGTAAAAATATTTACTTTAAGAAGCAATTTAAAATTATAATTTATGTTTTCTGTACAAAGCTGTCTTCCGATAATCTAAATATGCAACAATGTTTGGACAGCAACCACCCTTTTACTGTACATAGACAAGAACTTGAGATAACAAAATTTGTTTTATACTCGGACTGTACGCTATCTAGGTAGTTTGCAATTGTTCACGTACGAAAATGTTTGAAATAAACGTAAATCAACGTACGATCTGACGAAGAGATCGTACGTTGATCGCATGGCGTAATCGCTCTCTACGTAATTTGAGCGCGGTTGCGTCAGCAAGTAGTATAAATAGCAGTAGTTTCGGCTCGCCGCTCACTTAGCGGCCAGCCTCCGCAGAGTTTACTTCACCTGAGAATGCCTCGTGTAGATGCGAAACACGTGTCGTATTTTCGAGAGTGGTGTGTCGTGCCTAGTGTGGTGGTGCTGGGGATGATAGTGCTGGGATTGAGGGCGACGGGTATCGTGCGCGCAATTGAGGGAGGGTGGGAGGTCCCCTTAAAACTGGGCAGGCCACATCATTTTCTTTCTTTATAATAATAATAAAATAAACTTACCCAAAAACATATCTTCTTCTACATTACAACCGTGCAACCCAAGTACTGATTCAAATACACCCTTACTTACACTAGCAACTGAAGATAATAGAGAATCCGTAATCCCTACCTCTGATGTTGCGCAGGAGGCTGCTCAGGCCTTTCTACCTGCGTCCACAAAGGCAGGAAAGCCCAGGATGCGCATGAAATGGACATCTGAAGTCAATACATTTATTATGCGCACATATTACTATATCACGAAGTTAGAAACAAATTTAACCACATATAGAACCCTTCTTCACCAAAAATTTACGGAACAGTACCCAGGAATAAACGTCTCAGAACAAAGATTATCTGATCAAAGAAGAGTAATAGTACGTAATAAGCTATTAAGTAACGAAATTCTGAGTCGATTACAAGAAGAAGTAAGGAATATATTAATTGAAGAAGAAAAGACACACAAAGACTCATATACCGCAATATCAACGTTGGCAAAATGTAAACAACTACAATCATACAATTCCTTTCACCATCCTAGCACTCAATATAAAAATAACACGCATTCGCAATCGACAAACTTAATGATAGAGGTACCAGACATGCAATTACAGTCACAAAATCCATTAATTAGAGGCACACCAATGTATCAAAATTGTAATCTTATGTCAGACATATCCACTCAAACAGATACCCTAGTAACAAACACCATGATAATTGAAAACGAAATAGAAACACCAGTCCTAGATGAGATAGACAGAAGTTAATGAAATCACAACTTAGGGAAAAACTACAAACCGCTATCTTACAATATGCTGGAATATACCCTACAGTGCGACCTAAACTCCCAAAGCTTAAATATAGCAGACAACTCTAAAAACTAATACACATATTTAATAACAACATTTTGAGTCAATACATACAGGAGACCTCAAAATATACTGATATTCACACAATTATTTACTGTACTGCATTTGTAATATCTCAAGAATTAAGATACAAAATTACTAATAATGATAGGCTCACAAAACGTAAACAGGATACCACACCAATCTGGCAGATTCGATTACAAAGAGATATAAATAAGTTGCGTTCAGATATAGGTAAACTAACACAATACATTTTTATGAACAGAAGATCTAAGAAGAGAGTGGATAGAGTTACAGCGATATATAAAAACACAAGTTTACACATAAGACATGAAAGCAACAATAGCAAACCGGAAGAATTCCTTGATACCCTAAAACAAAAATTAGCCCTTAAATGTAGTAGACTCAAAAGATATAAAAAATCACTACAGAGAAAGAAGGACAATAATTTATTCATAAATAACGAAAAAATATTTTACAGAAATTTAAATGCAGGCTTAAGAAATACAACAGCAGACAACATAGATAGGCAACACCATGATATACTGAACAAAGAGGAGTTAGAATCCTTTTGGTCAAATATTTGGGAGACTCAAATCACTCACAATACAGAAGCGAAATGGATATTAAAAGAAAAAGCTCGATGGGAAGCAATAGAGGAAATGAAATTTGAGGATATTACACCTGAAGATATAAGAAACATAACATATAAATTAAATAATTGGAAATCGCCTGGTATAGATAAAATTCATAACTTTTGGTACAAAAAATTTGAAGTCTTACATAAATATATAGCTAAAAACTTAACAGAAATTATACTTCAAAAACAAGATTTACCCCAGTTTATAACTAAAGGAATAACATATATGCTTCCTAAAGGCCAAAATTCATTACAACCATCTCAATATAGACCTATTACATGCTTACCTACAATTTACAAAATACTTACATCAGCAATCACTTACAAAATCAGAACACACGCAGAGACACATAACATAATTGCTGAAGAACAGAGAGCAACTGATAATTGATTCAGTTATTCACAGACATGCAGCTACCAAAAAACGAAATCTACATTGTACGTTTATAGATTATCAAAAGGCGTTCGATAGCATACCTCACTCCTGGTTAATTGAAGTACTTAAAATTTATAAAATTAATAACAGTCTAATTGAATTCCTTAAATCCATAATGCCACGTTGGAAAACTACCCTCTATCTTAATAGTCACCCTAAAACTATAACTACCAGAGAAATATCGATAAAAAAAGGCATCTATCAAGGTGACTCTTTGAGCCCTTTATGGTTTTGTCTTGCTCTTAACCCTCTGTTTAATATCCTAAACATTCAGGGCACAGGATATCACCTTAAACATGGTAACACCGATACATCAATAACTCACTTAATATACATGGACGACATTAAACTATATACAAAAACCTACAAAGAAATGGACAAACTAATAAATGTTACTGCTGAATTTAGCCGAGATATCAATATGGAATTTGGATTAGACAAATGTAGGACCCTCCATATAATAAAGGGTAAGATACGTACAGGAGATTACGCAATAGATGACAATGAAAATCAGATAATAATAGCCATGGAACCGAATGACGTTTATAAGTATCTGGGATTTCACCAGCTCAAAGGCTTAGATCACAGAACAATAAAAGAAAACCTCATTAATGAATATAAAAGAAGATTAACTAACATTTGCAAAACTAAACTGTCTGGAAAACACCTAATAAAAGCTGTGAATACTTACGTCATACCAGTACTTACCTACTCATTCGGTATAGTTAAATGGAGCAAAACCAATATTTATTCTATAGAGAGAACCACACGATCAATATTAACAAAACACAACTACCACCACCCAAAATCGGCTATAGAAAGGTTAACAATGAAGAGATACAACGGAGGCAGAGGACCCATAAATATACAAACCCTATGGCAAAAATAAGTACACGGATTGCAAAATTTCTTTTATCAAAAATCTGATACGAGTGAAATACACAAAGCAATCCAATGTAATGACCTCAATTACACACCACTAAACTTACATCAAACTACTTCACAAAGACCCCATAATTTAGTTACAGACCCACAGCAAGTTTTAAAAGAAGCATGGAAACAAAAAGTACTGCACGGCCGACACTATCATGACCTGGAACAACCCTTGATTGATAAAGCTGCGTCAAATCAATGGTTAAAAATAGGTTCTTTATTCCCTGAAACCGAAGGTTTTATTATCGCAATTCAAGATCAAGTTATAAATACTCGAAATTACAGGAAATATATCATTAAAGACGAAAAGTGTCGAAAGTGTCACATACATTCTGAAACCATTAAGCATATAACTGGAGCATTCCCCATCTCGCCCAAACCAATTACACTCATAGACATAGCCAGGTAGCTAATATCATACATCAAACTCTTGCTATTCAACATAACCTTATACAAGACATTATTACACCTTATTATAAATACATCCCAAGCACATTTCTAGAAAATACAACACATAAGTTATACTACGACCGCGCCATCCTAACTGACAAAACAATACATTATAATAGACCAGACATTACACTACAAGATAAACTTAATAAAATCACATACCTCATTGATATAGCTATACCTAACACACATAATATTACAAAGACAATTACAGAAAAATATCCACAAATATACAGATCTTCAAGATGAAATTAGCAGAATTTGGAAACAAGAAAAAGCATACATAGTACCGATTGTATTATCAACCACAGGAGTTATCCCAAAACATCTTCACCACAGCCTGAAACTATTAAATATAAAAGAGAATAAATACATACAATTACAGAAAGCCGCCATGTTAAATACGTGCCGTATTGTGATAAAATTTTAACACACGACTTAATACTCGTAAAATGCCCATATTATGCTTTTTACTTGGTGAACACCCGTAATTAGTATTAATAACGGCCGCAAGGCTAGAAAAAATAAAGATAAAAAATAATAATAATAATAATGCCTTTTTCAAGAAAAATTGTCCCATTATGTGCATAAAAGTATATAATAAACTTCCTGTTGAAATTCGAGAACTTCCATTAAAACATTTTCAAAAGAAACTAAAACAATATCTCATCCAAAATTGTTTTTATACTCTAGATGATTTTTATTGTTATAAACCAAAATGATAAGTATTTTATAAGACATTTCGTGAAAAATTGAGTAAATAAATGTATATAAAATTAATAACTATTATACTTGATTTTTTTTTTGATTAGATATAATATGAATTTTTAATTTAGGACATTTTCAACTCTTTTTTTATTAATTATTGACATCCATGTTATGTGTATTAAGAGTTTTTAATCTTGAATTTATCATAAAATTATAATTAAACATATTTTTTTAAATAGAATCATGTACATTTAAAAAAAAATTATGTATTTGCATGCCACTGGCGAAATATGCTTGTACTATCTTTAATTATAATGTCTGTAACCACCATATTTCTGGCAAATAAATTATTATTATTATTCTTTCTTTACGCGGAATTAAGCAAATAAGTTTATAACAACCCCATTATAATTGATTTCCGTAAAGTAACACCTGATTCTATTAAGGACGCGTTTACAAAATTGATAGGTATAGAATCGAACTATTACATTGACACTGGTCACACACACAAGTGTACGCACGGTTAGCTGCGGGAATCGCAATCAAGTATATAAACATTTTGATAATTTGAAAGATTGTTTTTTTTTTTTCATATTTCTTATTACCTACAAAAATATACTTAGATACGAAATATAAATGGCTGCTCCAGAGACAGCTAGGTACTAGAAGCCATCTACAGGGAGTGAGATGTTGGCTGTGGACTTTGAGCTGGTTTTGTTAGTTATGATAACTTCAGCTCCGAACTTGGTGAAGACTTGAAGGTATACTTGGGTGACTGCTACTGGAACTCCTAGACGAGTAGAACTAGGTATGCCAAGTTTGGGCTCGTTTTGTTAGTTACGACGAGACCTAACCTCCGGACTTGATAGAATGACCTGATGGTGTACGTTGGTGACTACTACTGCAACTCCTGGACGAGTAAAACTAGGTATGCGTAGTTTGGGCTCGTTTTGTTAGTTACGATGAGACCTTACCTCCGGACTTGAAGGAATGACCTGATGGTGTACTTCGGTAACTGCTAGTGGAACTCCTGGACGAGTAGAACTAGGTATGCCAAGTTTGGGCTCGTTTTGTTAGTTACGATGAAATCTTACCTCCGGACTTGACAGAATGACCTGATGGTGTTCGTTGGTGACTACTACTGCAACTCTTGGACGAGTAAAACTAGGTATGCGTAGTTTGGGCTCGTTTTGTTAGTTACGATGAGACCTTACTTCCGGACTTGACGGAATGACCTGATGGTGTACGTTGGTGACTACTACTGCAACTCCTGGACGAGTAAAACTAGGTATGCGTAGTTTGGGCTCGTTTTGTTAGTTACGATGAGACCTTACCTCCGGACTTGAAGGAATGACCTGAAGGTGTACTTCGGTAACTGCTAGTGGAACTCCTGGACGAGTAGAACTAGGTATGCCAAGTTTGGGCTCGTTTTGTTAGTTACGATGAAATCTTACCTCCGGACTTGACAGAATGACCTGATGGTGTTCGTTGGTGACTACTACTGCAACTCCTGGACGAGTAAAACTAGGTATGCGTAGTTTGGGCTCGTTTTGTTAGTTACGATGAGACCTTACTTCCGGACTTGACGGAATGACCTGATGGTGTACGTTGGTGACTACTACTGCAACTCCTGGACGAGTAAAACTAGGTATGCGTAGTTTGGGCTCGTTTTGTTAGTTACGATGAGACCTTACTTCCGGACTTGACGGAATGACCTGATGGTGTACATTGGTGACAACTACTGCAACTCCTGGACGAGTAAACCTAGGAATGCGTAGTTTGGGCTCGTTTTGTTAGTTACCATGAGACCTTACCTCCGGACTTGAAGGAATGACCTGAAGGTGTACTTCGGTAACTGCTAGTGGAACTCCTGGACGAGTAGAACTAGGTATGCCAAGTTTGGGCTCGTTTTGTTAGTTACGATGAAACCTTACCTCCGGACTTGACAGAATGACCTGATGGTGTACGTTGGTGACTACTACTGCAACTCCTGGACGAGTAAAACTAGGTATGCGTAGTTTGGGCTCGTTTTGTTAGTTACGATGAGACCTTACTTCCGGACTTGACGGAATGACCTGATGGTGTACGTTGGTGACAACTACTGCAACTCCTGGACGAGTAAAACTAGGAATGCGTAGTTTGGGCTCGTTTTGTTAGTTACCATGAGACCTTACCTCCGGACTTGAAGGAATGACCTGAAGGTGTACTTCGGTAACTGCTAGTGGAACTCCTGGACGAGTAGAACTAGGTATGCCAAGTTTGGGCTCGTTTTGTTAGTTACGATGAAATCTTACCTCCGGACTTGACAGAATGACCTGATGGTGTTCGTTGGTGACTACTACTGCAACTCCTGGACGAGTAAAACTAGGAATGCGTAGTTTGGGCTCGTTTTGTTAGTTACGATGAGACCTTACCTCCGGACTTGAAGGAATGACCTGAAGGTGTACTTCGGTAACTGCTAGTGGAACTCCTGGACGAGTAGAACTAGGTATGCCAAGTTTGGGCTCGTTTTGTTAGTTACGATGAGACCTTACTTCCGGACTTGACGGAATGACCTGATGGTGTACGTTGGTGACTACTACTGCAACTCCTGGACGAGTAAAACTAGGTATGCGTAGTTTGGGCTCGTTTTGTTAGTTACGATGAGACCTTACCTCCGGACTTGAAGGAATGACCTGAAGGTGTACTTCGGTAACTGCTAGTGGAACTCCTGGACGAGTAGAACTAGGTATGCCAAGTTTGGGCTCGTTTTGTTAGTTACGATGAAATCTTACCTCCGGACTTGACAGAATGACCTGATGGTGTTCGTTCGTGACTACTACTGCAACTCCTGGACGAGTAAAACTAGGTATGCGTAGTTTGGGCTCGTTTTGTTAGTTACCATGAGACCTTACCTCCGGACTTGAAGGAATGACCTGAAGGTGTACTTCGGTAACTGCTAGTGGAACTCCTGGACGAGTAGAACTAGGTATGCCAAGTTTGGGCTCGTTTTGTTAGTTACGATGAAATCTTACCTCCGGACTTGACAGAATGACCTGATGGTGTTCGTTGGTGACTACTACTGGAACTCCTAGACGAGTAGAACTAGGTATGCCAAGTTTGGGCTCGTTTTGTTAGTTACGACGAGACGTTACCTCCGGACTCTACAGAATGACCTGATGGTGTACGTTGGTGACTACTACTGCAACTCCTAGACGAGTAGAAGTAGGTGTGCAGAGTTAGGGCTCATTATGTTAGTTATGACGAAACCTTACCTCCGTACTTAATGGAGAGACCTGATGGTGTAATTTAGTGACTACTACTGGAACTCCTAGACGAGTAGAACTAGGTATGCCAAGTTTGGGCTCGTTTTGTTAGTTACGATGAGACCTTACCTCCGGACTTGATAGAATGACCTGATGGTGTACGTTGGTGACTACTACTGCAACTCCTGGACGAGTCGAACTAGGTGTGCCGAGTTTGTTAGTTATGATGCGCAGTTGCCCTTGAATTTGGTAATACCATTTATATTTTCTCCGACGTGCCTAAACTCGGCACACCCAGTTCTACTCTTCCAGGAGTTACGAAGTTTTTTTTTTTTTTTTTTTATAGGAGAGGGGGCAAACGAGCATGCGGCTCACCTGATGGTAAGTGACTACCGCCGCCCATGAACAACCGCAACACCAGGGGAATTGCAGATGCGTTGCCGGCCTTTTAAAAAGGAGTAGGCTCTTTTCTTGAAGGTCCCTAAGTCATATCGGTCCGGAAAAATCGCTGATGGTAATCGATTCCACAAGGAAGTCGTGCGAGGAAGAAAACATCTTCTAAATCGCACAGTGGTGGACCGCCAATCATCCAGATGGTGTGGATGGTATAGGGAGTTCTGCCGCGATGTGCGTTCATGAAATTTGGCGGCTGGGATTAATCCGAACAATTCCTCAGAGCACTCCCCATGGTAGATGCGAAAGAAAATGCAAAGAGATGCAACATCTCTTCGCAGTGCCAATGAATCGAGCCGATCGGAAAGGGCTCGGTCGTCGACGATTCGAGCCGCTCTGCGCTGGATGCGGTCAAGTGGAAGGAGCTGGCACTGGGGAGCCCCTGCCCAGAGATGGGAACAGTATTCCATGTGAGGCCGAACCTGCGCCTTGTAAAGTTGCAGGCGGTGTGCCGGCATGAAATACTGTCCCGCTCTGCTGAGTACGCCAAGCTTTTTAGAGGCCAATTTGGCCTTCTCTTCCAAGTGACCACGAAACTGCACGTCACTCGATATGTCGACTCCGAGGATACCGATACTGGCTGAGGCAAGAAGGGGAGTGCCTTGAAACTGAGGAGATACGACAAAGGGGTTCTTTTTAGCGGTAAACGCGCAAACTTGTGTCTTCTGAGGATTAAACTGGACTAGATTTAGTCGCCCCCAATCCGAGACTTTGTCCAGCAAAGACTCGACTTCAGACACAAGTTTGTTCCGGTACTCGGCGACGTTTTCCCGAGAAATATTGGCCCGGCCGGTGTATAGAGCATCACCAGTGCTGTCATCCGCATAGCAATGAATGTTACCAGTTAGCAACATATCATTGATATGCAGAAGAAACAGCGTTGGTGATAGCACACAGCCTTGTGGAACACCAGCGTTAATAGGCTTGTAGTCAGAACATGCACCGTCTACAACGACCTTGATGCTCCGATCTGCAAGGAAGCTGGTGATCCAATTGCACAATTTCTCGGGAAGCCCATAGGAAGGGAGCTTCGAAAGAAGCGCTTTGTGCCAAACCCGATCGAAGGCCTTCGCAATGTCCAGACTAACGGCCAACGCCTCCCCCTTGGACTCTACTGCCTCCGCCCATCTATGGGTCAGGTAGACTAGAAGATCACCAGCTGATCGACCCCGACGAAAACCGTATTGGCGGTCACTGATCAGCTGGTGATCCTCAAGGTACCGGATGAGCTGGCAGTTAATAATGGATTCCATTATTTTGGAGAACAAGGAGGTGATCGCGATAGGCCTATAGTTGGACGGGTCTGAGCGGTCGCCTTTTTTAGGGATCGGGTGGACAAAAGCTGTCAAGTACACCATCAGGTCTCTCATTAAGTTCGGAGGTAAGGTATCGTCATAACTAAGAAAACGAGCCCAAACACGGCACACCTAGTTCTACTCGTCCAGGAGCTCCAGTAGTAGTAACTAAAGTACACCATCAGGTCTCTCCATCAATTCCGGAGGTAAGGTCCCATCATAACTAACTAAACGAGCCCAAACTCGGCACACCTAGTTCTACTCGTCCATGAGTTCCAGAAGTTAGTCACTGAAGTACACCATCAGAGCTCTCCATCAAGTGCGGAGGTAAGGTCTCGTCATAACTAACAAAACGAGCCCAAACTCGGCACACCTAGTTCTACTCGTCCAGGTGTCCCAGTGGTAGTCACTGAAGTACACCATCAGGTCCCTCCTTCAAGTCCGGAGGTAAGATCTCGTCATAACTAACAAAACGAGCCCAAACACGGCACACCTAGTCCTACTCGTCCAGGAGTTGCAGTAGTAGTCACCAACGTACACCATCAGGTCATTCTGTCAAGTCCCGAGGTAAGGTCTCGTCGTAACTAACAAAACGAGCCCAAACTTGGCATACCTAGTTCTACTCGTCCAGGAGTTCCACTAGCAGTTACCGAAGTACACCTTCAGGTCATTCCTTCAAGTCCGGAGGTAAGATCTCGTCATAACTAACAAAACGAGCCCAAACACGGCACACCTAGTTCTACTCGTCCAGGAGTTGCAGTAGTAGTCACCAACGTACACCATCAGGTCATTCTGTCAAGTCCCGAGGTAAGGTCTCGTCGTAACTAACAAAACGAGCCCAAACTTGGCATACCTAGTTCTACTCGTCCAGGAGTTCCACTAGCAGTTACCGAAGTACACCTTCAGGTCATTCCTTCAAGTCCGGAGGTAAGATCTCGTCATAACTAACAAAACGAGCCCAAACACGGCACACCTAGTTCTACTCGTCCAGGAGTTGCAGTAGTAGTCACCAACGTACACCATCAGGTCATTCTGTCAAGTCCCGAGGTAAGGTCTCGTCGTAACTAACAAAACGAGCCCAAACTTGGCATACCTAGTTCTACTCGTCCAGGAGTTCCACTAGCAGTTACCGAAGTACACCTTCAGGTCATTCCTTCAAGTCCGGAGGTAAGGTCTCATCATAACTAACATAATGAGCCCAAACTCGGCACACCTAGTTCAACTCGTCGAGGAGTTCTAGTAGCATTCACCGTATACTTTCAGATCACTCCATAAAGTCCAAGACGAATAGGATTTTATATATATATATATATATATATATATATATTTATTATAAATGCCACTTGCTTTTCGCGAAACAAAACATTATAATAAGAATTTGTGATTATACAAATATTTATATTATGTATGTATTATTTTACTTTGTCAGGTCATGTACCTATGTATCAATTTCGAATATTTTGTGTTTGTATAGCGATCTTTTTCAGCTGCTGCAGGCGATACAGCGACCACCCGCGATAGCGGCCGAGCGCCGACTGTGGTTTCATCGAAATTTTTGTACAACAAATCAAAACAGACACTAAAAATAAAATAACCCTTATTGCAGTCCATTAGGGTTCATCCGTATCAGCAAAATATGTCAAAAAATAAGCATCAGTTTTTATTTTTTTTACGACTATTTGTGACATTTTGATAAAAAGTAATCCCCAGCATTTTTTATTGAATATGTCTGCCTACTTACAGTATTTTTAGAAATCTTAATATATGTTGATAATAGAACAAAAAATGTACCGAAATATGAGCCGGTATCGTTAATTTTGTAGTAAATGGCTAGGGAAGATCCTTTTTACAATGTAAAAAACTATTATTTTCAACAAAAAAGTTACCACCATTTGAAGATAAAGAACCATTCTATACGTTGTAGTTATTAGTTATATTTGATTTGGTTTAGTTTTGTCACAAAATGTACCGAAAAACAGCATAATTTGGCCCGATTTGCAAACGCACCCTTAATTAGTTTTTTATTTGTGTACATTTAAAGTTAAATTTTGCATAAAAGTTTTTTGTTTATAAAACTGAAGTGACTCATGAACTTACTTATTAAAGAATTGGTTCTGACTGTCCGACGGTTTTCTACGGAAAATAAAAAACAATTTTAAATTTAATTTATACAAAAATAATATTTGCTAGCTGATAGAACTACAATTATTCTGTTGAGTTTTTGTTATATTTGACAATTTGAATTTTTAAGTTGTATGTAACTGTATGACATTTTTCTTTGGGCATGATAATGTCGCGTAATCACAAACGACGAAATTCTGTGGACACACTTTTATATTTAACGGTCATATCTGACCATCCCACTTTGTTCTAAGAACTAAATTCACTTCCGCCTTTTTTCTATTGAAAAACAATGACTATTTGTATATATAATGATTTCTTATATTTACGCGAACACTACACATTGAATAAAACTATTTTTACGGATTTTATCGCGTTTAATTTACTTATTTTATATTCCCGACGTTTCGGTTGCTTTCCAGCAACCGAAACGTCGGGAATATAAAATAAGTAAATTAAACGCGATAAAATCCGTAAAAATAGTTTTATAAGCAACCGAAACGTCGGGAATATAAAATAAGTAAATTAAACGCGATAAAATCCGTAAAAATAGTTTTATTCAATATTTGTATATATTTAATACACTTTATAAATAAAAACAAGTAAATTTTATTATTTTTATACATTCGAATCTTTTTATTGTGAATAGTCTTACGGTTTGTAGTAAATGTTGACTTGTGATATTAATTATCTATATATTTTCACATAATTATAGTGATATCTTTTCAGAATGCCCTTCGCCATTACCCCCAGGTGCATACAACGTAATAGAAGAGATGAACGACATTTATTAGGATGTCTTTTCAGATGACGTACACGGAACAAGCAGAATAATAAAACCAACAGATGAAAATATAAATCCTAACATACCATTACCTAATTTTGTTCTTGGAGAAGATCCTTTTATGGCCGTGTATCAAAATGCATCCTCACCATATTTACTCTCGTCAGAAAATCAGCATGGTGTCGTGTCTCTCTTAAATCAGCTCAGTGTTAACCCCTTTAAATACCTTCACCTTGATATCAGATCTGTCACCTTTCCTCAACCGATTACTCCGGCTGTTGACAGCAAAATACAAACACCTATGCCATCACCAGCAAAAACCCATGGTGAAGTATGTATCGATTTTTCATTTTCCCACTCACGATGTTGCAGACTGTAGCAACTCTCAATCAATCAACATAGCTGTGTCTTCATGCCAGTCATCTCCGGTGCCTCTTATTTGATGCAGAGGTAAAAACGTGTCCGAAATTATGATGATTAGGAAAAAGTTAAAAGAAAACGCTTAACAGGTGAGAATGCAGGAAAAAAGTACTCCTCCAAAAAGGGTGTTGTTGTTCCAGCAAAAACCATAGGTAGCACGTGCACGTGTAGATATAAATGTTGACTCTAGAAGAAAGACCGGATGCGTTTAAAATTTTTGGAAGTTAGGTGATCGTGAGAAACAATGGTTACATGTTGCAAATTATACTACAATACAGAGGAATAAAAGGGGTCTTTAAAGAGGTTTAATGCATAACCGTCAATTCACTTACAAGTATTTTTTGCAAAAGGGCTCATCAAAAATAGAGTATCAATCGTCAATACTTCGCAAATATCCGCGTTATAAAATAAAATGATGTGTCTTATCTAGAATGAAGAGCACGTCCCGCCCTACCTCAATTGCGTGCACTATCCCCGTCACCACTAATCCCAGTTGGGAGTAGCGGTGCTAAGTAGTAGTAAGTAAATTTTTTAAAAGCTTTTATAAAACCCCTGAAATCCAATCGTAATAAATTACGCGCGGGCGAAGTCGCGGGGAACAGCTAGTATAAAATAAATTCAATTAAAATTAAAAAACTGCGGTTGCCAACCCGCTTGCTAAACGTGGCATTTATGACAAATATTCGCCCCTATGAGGCAATCTATAGGGCAGGTCTATGTTCAGCAGTGGACTTTAATAGGCTGTAACGATTACAGTAACCTCTTGAAATGATGACACTCAATGTTGGGTTGTGGCATAAAAGTTATCATGTCTGGTGTTCTACTACGGGAACGAAGTCGAAGGTGAGATTAAAAAGATGAACATCGGCTGTGATTTCTCTAATTGATATAAATTTTCGACCCCACGGGGGCAAAAGTTAGTTGCAAATAAAGTTGAGGTAGCAATCAAAATAATCAATTTTATTTTTCTTTTTAAAATCCACCTTAGCAATGATACAATGTAAATTTCTGATAGCAGCCGACGTAAAATGGACAACAGAGATAGAATATTAAAGAACTTATCTGTTATCTGTTTGACAGAGTTTTTTAATTCCGTTGCGTTGCGATAGACGTAAACGAATCAAAATGAAATCTCGCGTTATATTTTTAAACAATTTAAGGTAATACTTATAAGTCAAATAATTCTTTATATTAAAATGCATATTATCATTTCATAATTTAAATTTATTTATCTTCTAATACATTTCTATACCCGCGATTTTTTATGATGAATAAAATAATACGCTATGATTACGACTACGTGCTATGACTACGTGTAAGACCGCATCTCGATATTTGAAATCTAGCTGGAGGCAACGTACCATGTATAATAGTAAATTGCTGGATTTCAGGTTTCCGGTGAATCGTAAATGTAAGAGTATCTATTAAAAGTTCACAGTTCATCACAATTTGTCGACTATGTGTTGTTAAGGACAAGTGAGTGACAGTAGTGTTAATTCGTACTCGTGTGGCAATACATGATCTCTTGCGCGGTTGAAAAATTTCTTAGTGGCATTTTTTAATAGATATCGATATCGAAAAAGAATTCTTAGAGTATCTATGTGTTTGAAATTGAAAAATGTAATAAACGACTACAGAAGATACGATCAATGTGATCGATCATTCATTTGAGACAGCATTTTAATTACTTTGACAATTTGTTTGAATCAAGTTGATTCAATGAATAGACGGATTAAGGCAACAAAATGAGTTTACTGAGTTAAACAACTAATACACCAAGTAAGAACTTTAGCAATCGTAGATTCTGGACGTAGCTGTTATTGCTTTAGGCGTTACGACGTCGTACGCATTATTTATTCTTTATATCTTATGATATTCTTACGTTGTAAGAAACGACATAAATCGATTTTTATTTTGTTTGTCTTTATACTGGTAACATTATTCTATTGAGAAGTACTTCAGTTTGTTAAAAGCATCAAGAATTCCCATAATATTAAAATTAAAGACGCACTTTACTGCTATATCGAAAAAATAAGCATATTGCTAGCCTGGATACTAGGTCCATAGTTGATTTGTAAGAGTGTGGCCCTAATCTTGTCTAGCCGATCCAATCGTGCTCCAACAGATGCTGACATCTTGGATATAGCTCTCAGCTTTTCGGTCGCTTCCTATGATTGGTGAATAGACCGCAAACCATTTTTACTGACTCAGGTATAACCATGCAACTACGACTAGACTGTGTGTAATTTTTTTACTCTTATGCTTTAAAAAAACACAGTTCACCGGATGATAAACGACTGCTGTGGCTTATAGAAACCTACGAATATCAACGTCCATTTAAAGTTGTAGTTGTTAGAATGAGTAAATGTTACTTGAAATACATATTTAAAAGGCAAAATACAGTTTTAATGAAAAACTTCAAATAGCGCGGTAATTCAATTTAGCTTTGCGCACGTTAGTTAATGCACAGACAATTCTTTTCTTCTAATTATATAAAATAGTGTGTTTTTCTACCGATTTCAAAAAAGAAGAGGTACTCAATTCGACTGTATGTTTTTTTTATGTGTTACCTCATAACTTCTTTCTGGGTGAACCAATTTCGAAGATTCTTTTTTTATTTGAAAGCTGGTGTTTTTGGTGTGGTCTCATATAAATTTTATCTAGGTCTAGTTACCATTTGTTGTTACCTTTGTTTTTTTTTTCTTTACAGTTGAGTTAATGAGAAGAAAATATTGATATAAGAAAATATAAGCTTTGTTATAAAATGTGTAAAAGATTTTTTATTAAATGTTATTTTAGTTATTGAGTTGCAAGTCAAAACATTTAGCTTTCATTTTGATTTCAGTTTGGTTCTTTCGTAAAATTAAAGAAAATTAAAATTCAGTATAAAATAAAGATGCGTTTAGCTTTTGCAAAAATGAGAGAGCGAATGTGCAAAAGCTTTTAATTATCTTTTAATCCTTACAGATTTTCAATTGAATTAATGGAAAATGATGAATTTTCTCTTGCAGGCTACATATTATGCCTAGAACCTTATATATGGGAATCAGGATCAGAAAGTCACTTACAATATAGCACTGCCTGTTAAAGTAAACAACAGCTCGACGTGACTCACTTCCCTTACGTGACTTAAGAATATTCAACATAGAGCCATCACCTATCTTATAACACCACCCGCTAAGCAAAAGCCCGTAAAAGACGTGCTGTTAGCACGTCTTTTACGTGACTTAAAATATTTAACATAGTATAAAATCCAAGGTCTAATTGTTAAGACAGCCCCAGTAGTTAAGTTAGTTTAGTCTAGTATTCCTCTAGTATTCATCTAACAGGTAACTCACACGTCATAAGTGCGACTTATAATCATATACTTCTGACTCACACAAAGTCATTAGTCCTGCCTTTGATCACCCTCCAGTAGTATAGGATTGTAGTCCCATCGGACTATGAGGGTAGATGAATGAAGTTGAAGTGTGCACGCTCATGCACTATAATCGTCTCTTGCACAGAATATAAGTCTCCGTTGAGATTGGACGTTGTGATTTAAATTCGGTTGGCAGGACATTTTTATTTTAATATGGATTTGAATTTGTGAACCTAAAGTTTAAATTCAGTTGATTACGAAATCAACATTGTTGGCGACGCGTCTATAAAAACATTTCAATTTATTAGTTAACCGATTACAAATAGCTTCTAAAAGCGAAAATTTCAAGTCATCATTTTCTAATAAGAAAACGCTTAGTTGAATCTTAAAGAAATGTCGAATTAATAATTCGAAAGTCTTGGGTTCGACTCCCAGGCCGGACTAGATCGTCGTTTTCTTGGTAATATTTTCTTAATAAATTCATAAAGGGAATTTTTAAGATATAAGTTATGTCTCCGGGTTCAGTTCCCCGGTTGAGACCACCTTTACAACAATATTGAAAATTTAAAGAAATATTAAAATAAAGTTAGAGACCAGGATTTGTTCCCCGGTCGAAATGATCACTTTGTAAATAAGTGGAATTAATGTAAAATAATTGAATAAGCATTGTCTTATATGAGTTTGATACGTTTTGTACGAAAGTAAAATGTCTATTTTCAATGTTTGGTTCATAAAATATTTATTTTTGTGTTATCTGATAAGAACATGATAACTGATAACAACATTGATAACTGATAAGAGATTCTTATTGGATACTACCTTGCCGACAATGGGGGTCATATAGGAATCAGTTACTCATCTTGTGATAATGGTCAGCAGAGAAATAGGCTAAAATTGCCACCTGCTTTACCGACAACGAGGTGGAGGGTGAAAGTTAGTTGCAGATAACAGCAGCGTGCTAATCTGTAGAATCAAAGTTTAAATACGTGGAAATTTAAATGTTTGTAAATTTCAGCAATTTATGCAAAATTGACTTGTAAAATGTTTCAGGTTGAATGTATGAACAAAATAGGTGAATTCTGTGTTGTTTTCATGTAATTCTTATGGAATTGTGAAATATTGACAGTTTTGTATAAGAAGTTTAAAAGTGTTTTAAATAGTAAAATATATGGGAAAAATTTAAATTAAACTATTGTATTAGTTAAGATATTTGTATTTTCAAATAAAGAACATTGTTTCAACCTTATTTATTAGATATTTAAGAATTCTAACTTAGGGTATATGTTGTAAAATAGGCATATTTTGTTGAATAAATAAAAGGTTTTTTGTGATATGAAAATGTAATGTTATATCGTAGTATAGACATTTTTAGTGCTATTTTTATAAATAAAACGTATAAATGTATGTCTTATACAAATAAAGATATTGAGCAAACCGTGAGGGAGTGATAGTACAAATTTGATGTAATTAAGTTGCGAAATTGCACAGAGGCAGCGGCTCTCTTTCGAGTATAGCCTTTTTGATACCCCGTTAGACTGATTTTCATGCAAATCGTTGACCGAAGGATCTCCTAAGTGTGTGCTGTTTGAGGATTAGCAGTGGTCCCAAGCAGCCGCCGGTAAGACATACTCCAACGATTGTCGAGTCCGCATACTCCGTGAGGTGTCGAGGTCACCGGCCCTTAGGCAGATTCTTGGCACTCAAGTGCGTTCCGTGCCTTGTAGTGTCTAGTCGCGTGTTTGAGTGCACTCTAGCACTTCTCTCAACCCTTTCATTACGAAAGGGGTAGGCAGTGCGCCCAAGTGTTGCGGTCGTTTATCTTCGCTCCCATCCATACCTCGCGGCGCGCATCGATTAGCTGTCAGCCTGCTAGGTAAGGTATTTAGACGTAGACACACGTACACCAACCAAAACAGTGTAACATGACCGGCAGGGGAAAGGGGGAGCCCCCCCCACCCCCTCGTGTTAGGAAACCACCGGATCGTCCGGGGGTATTGGATCGCCCACTCTTGGTTAGGGACCTCGCGAACCTGGAACGCTCCAGGATCGTGAGCTCGTTTAGCCACATCCCTAAAACCACCAGGAAGCCTACTTCGCCGCTTAAGGAGCCCGCATCGAGCGCCGCGCTCGCGCTCACCGCGCCTGAGTGCACGAGCGAACGCGAACCGTCGCCCCAACCGCAGCGGGCGAAGAAATCGGCCAGGAGGCACACACCACCAGAGACAGAAGCATCCTTATATGAGAAGAGGCAATGCGTCGTGTCTCCAAACTCATCTGCACCCACATCATCCGACGAAGAGGAGCAACTTCCAGCGGTAGATGTTAGGAAGTATAACTCGCCGCCAAAATCACCGTCTCCGCGAAAACCAAACCCCTCCAATCTCCCCTGACCGACGTAGCAACGCGGTCAGGTACGAGCAGGGGGGGGGGAGGAATTATACGGCTGGGATAGCACTACGTATGCTACCCTAGCATCCACGGAAGGACAACAAACAAACCCGCCTGGATTACCAACGGACGATGGACAACGTCCATCCACCAGCTACGCACAACTGGCAGCAGCCCCAGCAGTACCAAGGCAGGCTGCAGACATACCACCGAAGCCAACCGAAGACGCTGAGAAGGGCAGATATCCGCCAATCGTCGCAGAATGCCTCCCAAATTGGACGAAGCATTTTGAGCTACTCAACAAGAAGTTGGGTCACCCTCCGAACGCTCGTCCATTCGGGAAGGGGGTGCGCTTCTCCCCCCAGAGCCTGGAAGAATTCCGGGCCATTCAGAAGTACCTGATCGACCTATCAAAGGAAATACCAGCCATGTCCTGGTACTGCTACACCCCCGAAGAGGAGAAGCCTACAAAAGTGGGCATCAGGGGGCTGCCAGTAGATACGGACACAGAAGCAGTCGGGGAGGCTATCAAAGCACTAGGATTCCCAATTCGTTACGTGAAGGCAATCCCACCGCGCAGAGGCAGGCCGGGATGCCTATACTTCGCGCAACTGGACCACCTAAGCCATGAAAGGTTAAACGATCTGTATAAAATCAACCAATTGCTATATATGAGAGGAGTCGTCATTGAAGCTTGGCAGGGACGAGTAGGCCCAGCACAGTGCCACCGCTGCCAAGCGTTCGGTCACGCCTCCTATAACTGCTTCCGACCAATTAAATGCGTCCGTTGCGCGGGGGAACACGCCGCAAGGGATTGCACAAGGGGTAGAGAGGAACCGCCAACATGCGCAAACTGCGCAAAAGCACACACCGCCAACGATCGTCGATGTCCGGTTTTGAGGAGGATCGCACGGAAGCAAGGCGGCAAAACTTCCCGGCTTGCTTCCGGAAGCGCCGAAGCCGATTCCGGAGAGTCGCCCGAGGACCGTTGAAATCAACGAAGAGTGGTGGACAACCATAAGAGGGAAGGGGGGAAGGCAAACAGCCCCCCCACCACCACCCCCCGCAGCCACAAACACAACAACCAATGGAAGTAGAGCAACAAACGCAGAAAGCAACCACCGGAGCAACTCTCCAACCCCCCGCTAACGACGCTACAGAGCGTTTAGCACCGAAAAAGAAAAAGCGGGGGAGAAGGAAGAAAAGCAAAACACAAGAACCTCCTCAAGCCGTTACCTCTACCCCCACTCCAGCGGTCACGATAGCCTCCCAGGCGCAGGTTACCGCAAAGGAAATAAGGACCACCGTAGATAGAGCACCAGAGAGGACTCTACCGGAACATAGAGCCCGCTCTACAACAAGAGCCCGCTCTACCATACGCAGACAGACCCAAGCACAGCCGAGACAAGAGCCAACCTCACATAGATTACCAACAGCCGGCCTCGGAAATGAAGATGCCATCCACAGATTGGTTGGCATATCCATTGAGGTCGGCACGCAAGTCCTGGCCAATATAAGAGCCGGGACAGATCCTATTACTGCAATCATGAGAGCGTTGGCGCAACTACTTGCTCGGCATTACAGAGGCGAGTAACCTGCGCCTATTATATTGGAATCCAGACGGGATACAACAGAGGATCCATGAACTCCGCACTGTCGCCCAGCAGCAGGATATACAGGTGATATTGCTGGGAGAGACAAAACTAAATCCAAATACGCATCTCAAGCTGCCAAACTATCATATATACAGAAGGGACGAGGTCAATCCTCGAGGGACCGCCTACAGAGGCACGGCGGTTCTGGTGAGGAGAGACATCGTCCATCAAGAACTGGACTTACCATCATATGAAACGATGCGCTCTATCGGCATAAAAATGGAGGCGGCGGGCGAGGAACTAAGGATCTACGCAGCATACCGCCCGCCAGGGACTCCATTCTGCTCCTCAGACATCCGGACGGTAATAGAAGGAGATACACCAACCATCGTCGCGGGGGACCTAAACGCGAAACACCCGGCGTGGGGCTCCAGAGTGATCACCCCGCCGGGTCTTGAACTTTATGATGACGCCGAGAGACACGGCTATGACGTTTTAGGTCCCGAAGAACCTACACACGTGCCTACGGATCACCGAAAATGTCCGGATGTATTGGACATCGTGCTCTCTAGGAACGTCAACTACCCGGTAGTGGTAGAGGTGCTGTACGACCTGATGTCTCAGCACTTCCCGATTCTCATTACCATTGGCCTCAGGGCAGTGACTACGCCGCCCGGAGCTATTAAGAGGAAGATCAATTGGAGGCTCTACCAAAAATACCTAACGGAGAGACCTCCAACCTACACCCCCATCAACACAGCGGACGACGTAGAGGCCGCTGCAACAAGAATAACAAAGACGATCAAAGAGGCTCTACATGCGGCCTCTACGATTGTCCCGACTACAGGAAGACGGGAAGAGCTGCCGCGAGAGATATGCGTGCAGCTCAAACGCAAAAGAGCACTTAGGAAGCTCTGGGCGCGTACTCGCTGTCCAAGATTAAAAACTCAGCTAAACAACCTATCGGATGAACTGTCGGTTGCAGTCCGGGCCCACCGAGGAGAGGCCTGGGAGCGGCGCATATCGCAAGCAGAGGAGGAAGATGCGTCGCTCTACAAACTGAACCGGCAGTTAACTAAGACCAGACCCCCCGTTTGCCCGCTGACCAACAATGCGGGCGAACGTTGTTACGAGGCCAAAGGTAGAGCGGATATCCTAGCAGAGCACTTCGAGGAGCAATTTATGCCGAACCCAGCAAGTGCGGAGTTCATGGAACTACATACCCGGAAGGAGAGCCGCGTACAGGAGTTCCTGTCGAAGCCCGCGCCACCGCTTGCAGGAGAGTGGTATATATCCCCCGCCCTATTGCGGAGGACAGTAGCCCGCCTGCAACCTAGGAAGGCGCCGGGGCACGACGGGATAACCAACGCAGCACTTCGACAGCTGCCCCATAGAACACTTGTAGAGTTAGGTCGACTCTACAACGGTATACTGCGGACATCCCACTTCCCGGAGGACTGGAAAATCGGCAAAGTGATCGTTCTGCCGAAACCCGGGAAGGACAGACGTAGAGCAGCCAGTTATAGGCCGATCACGCTGCTACCGCACTTAGCTAAACTGTGTGAAAGACTGCTGCTGAGAAGCTTCCGCCCGTGCGTACATCTTCGGGCGGAACAACACGGATTCAGAAGGGGCCACTCTACAGCAACACAGCTGACCAGGGTGCTGCACTATTTGGCGGCCGAGTACAACCGCGGCCGCACATCGTTGGGCGTCTTTCTCGACATAAAGAAGGCGTTCGACAGAGTGTGGCACTCTGGATTACTATACAAACTAGAAACACAAACAAGTACCCCTCCTGCTATGTTGCGGCTAGTGGCGTCATTCCTTAAAGATAGGAAGTTCTACGACTGTGTAGAGGACGCCGAGTCCGCAGCAAGACCAATCAGAGCCGGCGTACCACAGGGCAGCTGTCTCTCGCCGATCCTGTACGCGGCTTACACCAATGACATCCCCACCCTGGCAGACCACCTGCGCGAATGGAAAGACGATGTTGAATTAGCGCTATACGCGGACGATAGTGCCTACTTCACATCGTCTAGAAGAGCCCACATAGCCACTGCCAGGATGCAGCGCCTGCTGGACCTGCTACCACCATGGCTTGATGAGTGGAGGATGGCCGTCAACGTTGGCAAGACGACCGCTCTGCTCACTCGCCACTATAGGAACCTTCCACCGCCACTGACGCTCAGGGGCCAGGAGATCGAGTACCAGAAGACAGTAACGTACCTGGGATGCCGGATTGACCGGATGCTGCGCATGACCGCGCACGTCGATGTCGCCGTCCGTAACGCCAGATGTGCGCGGGCAGCGCTGCGTCCTGTCCTAACTTCAAAATTACCAATTAGAACTAAACTCAAAATTTATAAAACCTACATCAGATCGAGATTTACACACGCTGCGCCGGCCTGGTACACGCTCCTGAGCGATCATCAGAAGCGGCGACTACAGGTCCAGCAGAACCTGACTCTACGGACCATCGTCGGTGCAGGTCGCTACGTCCGGAATGACGTTATCGCGGCCAACCTAAAGATGGAGACAGTCGAGCAATTTGTGGCCCGATTAGCGCGCGGTATGTTCGACCGCGCAGATAACGGGCCACATGAACACGTACAGGACTTTGCACCTCTACATGCTCGGCCACCGGACGGGCGACCTCTGCCAAGAGAACTCCTCTCTATAGAGATTAGAGAGTCGAGTAACAACCCTCAATGCCGCAGACAGGCCAACCAAGACGCCGGGCCGCATTAGCCGCCCGGCCACATTAACCGGACAAGACAACCAGATCACCTCAAACCGAACTAGGCGTCTTTTTCAGGCTTAGGCCGGATTAGGCGCCTTTTTCAGGAAAAAAAGGCCATATTATACCACTTTTTCAGGAGCGGGCCACATTACCCGCCACCTGAAAAAAAATTATTTTTCATGAAGATTTTTAAGTCGATTACAGCGACCGGGGAATCAAACCCGAGTCGCTGCTTCATACTTACAACGCCATAACGGCTCCCACGACCGGTGCATAGTGATGCACCGCGAGGAGATTCCGGGCAAAGGGGGCGTGCCCCGAGGCCCGATACCTGCTGTGTGCATAGCATACACGCAGACGATTACGTAGTATGCAAATCGTTCGGGACCAGCTACCAGTATATAATATAATCAAGAAAGAAAAGCATATAGGGAAGTGATAGGGAAAGTAATTACTCTCTCACGGAACGGTTTGAAGATAATTGCTGTTTTATTCCCAAGGGATCCTTCACCTTTAAAATTAAGTACAGTCCTTCTGGTGTCGCCGGAGCGGCACATATTGAAGAATTAAGGCGTTGGGACCGGGACGACCTTGGAAGACCCGTATTCCCCGCCTGAACCTATTTGAAGAAATAGGAAGAGGTCGACGCCCTTGTGTGTTACTCCACTGCGGGGTTCACATACGTTGTTCCCGAAGCCAACGTAGGCGTTAGGCAGGATTTAGCTCCGTCATTTTCAATTGCTCCTTCGAAGGCCAGATTAAGAAGCGCGTTCCCTTTTTAATTGGTCCGTCAAAGGAAGTCGAGTAACCCCTCTATGTCCTTTTTCAAACATAATCACAACCTTTTCCTTTACCCGTACTGTAAAAATGTCATTGTGGTGATCAGAGATTTAGTTTTAATCGATTCTGTTTTCATATTTACACAACGTAATTATCATGTTCGTATGATGGCGCGAGGAAATATTCAAAGCACTTTTGATAGTTGTCTTTAGTAATTGTGTGTAATTGACAAAATAAAGATTTTCATTATTATTAGAGATTAACAATGAACTTGTTTTTATGAGTTCGCTGTTAATCTCCTCTGACGATATAATAAATCCGCCTAATCGGTTAGCTAAATATACGTGGTAGAGCCATGCTGCAGCTATATTAGTAGTATAGTTGTAGCACGAATGGGTCGGCTCGACCGCGGAAGGACCACGCTCTTACAGAATACCAGCGTAAAATAGCAGCTTAACGCTGCTGTGTTTCGTATGGTGAGTGTAGAGTACCGAAAACCCTTTTTACTGGTCACGAGGCATTCCATCTTAGTCTTCACGGGTGACAATGCATCTGCATTTTATTTCTTTATTGATGATAGATATAGATGTCTATGGACACAGCAACCACTTACCATCAGGTGGACTGTGTGCTCGTTTGTCACCCTATCCTATAAAAAAAAACAAAAATAGAAGTTATTTCAGAGCAAAACAAAGTTACACCATCCCTAAAAGGCGTTAAGTTTAACGGCTCTGCAGCATGGTAGAAAACTGGAAACAAACTCGAAAATGGTTTGTTATTGATTACACGTCAGCTTGCATGTTTGTATTGAGAGCACCAATTTGCCTTTTCATTCCGTTTTAGACGCTTTGTCTACTGCTCGGCTACTGTCGGATATTTAAATGTGTTGCTAGCAGTTGAATTGAATCTTACGGTTTTTAGTAAATGTTGACCTGTGATATTAATTATCTATATATTTTCATATAATTATAGTGATATCTTTTCAGAATGCCCTTCGCCATTACCCCCAGGAGCATACAACGTAATAGAAGAGATGAACGACATTTATTAGGATGTCTTTTCAGATGACGTACACGGAACAAGCAGAATAATAAAACCAACAGATGAAAATATAAATCCTAACATACCATTACCTAATTTTGTTCTTGGAGAAGATCCTTTTATGGCCGTGTATCAAAATGCATCCTCACCATATTTACTCTCGTCAGAAAATCAGCATGGTGTTGATATCAGATCTGTCACCTTTCCTCAACCGATTACTCCGGCTGTTGACAGCAAAATACAAACACCTATGCCATCACCAGCAAAAACCCATGGTGAAGTATGTAACGATTTTTCATTTTCCCACTCACGATGTTGCAGACTATAGCAACTCTCAATCAATCAACATAGCTGTGTCTTCATGCCAGTCATCTCCGGTGCCTCTTATTAGATGTAGGTTGCATTGAATAAGAGGCACCGTAAGCTGTAATGTAACTAATTACTCCCGATTCATCATACAGAATCACTTAAAAGTTCTTATGCCTAATAGTTCTTGAGTACACAGCAAACTCGTTCCGTAGTTCTTAATCCAAGAGTTTGTCGGATAAACTTGATTGAAACAAAGTGTTAAGTGAATAAATTATTGTGCCAAATAATTAATTAATCACGAGCAATCGTTGTTTTTGTAGTAATTTATTCCTGTCTATAATTTGTAAAGGAAATATTAAGAGGATAATAAATTGTAAATAAAGTTAAAAGCCGGTGTATCTCAGGAGCTAAACGCTCGTCGCTAATTTCACGTCGGATTATTCGCCATTGAAAATGTCACTTGAAATTTTAAGTGCCGATTTACCATGTGCTCGTCGGTTAAGGAAAACTTCCAGAGAGCGAACCTAGAGAGAGCCATTAAAGCAATTTATAACCTATGTTCGAAGAATCCTTTTAGAGATAATTTTATATAAATAAATTTATTATCTTTGGCCTCTCAGTTTTAATAATAATTAATTGTGTTTACATAAACGTAAATAGTTTCATTAAAAATAGTGATTAATATTCTGTACCTATTAGCAACAAGTACAAACTACTTATAGCGTTCCTCCACTACAAAGAGTCGATAACTCCTTTATGGAGCAATGAATACGCTTTTACAACAAAATCCCAGAAAATATGGAGTACTTACTTTAAAATATTTCCTAAGCAAAAACTGTTTGCTGAGTGTAGTTATACTAATAAACATATATGCAGTGATTATAAGCCCTGGGAATGAGGTGATCGCTGCCTTGTTGCTTCTAAATGCTTTCATAGTATGAAAATATAATCAATGCTTAATTCTACATACTTTCATACTTAATTGTGTTTTATAAATAACCTTGGAACCTTGGAATAGATTAAATTACTTTTTAATAATTATTCTTGTGATATATATGAAATAAAAACGATTCTATTCTCTTCCATGCATTCATCGTGAGGAAACCTGCATGTCGGAGGAATGAAAATATTCAAAGACATGATGTATGGTCCGATAACACGCACTGCACTTAAAATTGAAGCACATGTTTAATTAAATATGTATAAAATGATCGCTAAGCTTTGTTACCATAGTGAGCGTATTAATATCCGCAGAGGAACAGAATTTTGGGAGCAACAGAAATTAATTTCATGGCTGATTTAATTTCTTACTCGTGTTACCTTAAACATTTGTGATTTGTGTCGAACGTACTGCAAAATATACTTAAATAACAAATAGAGGGAATGTGGAACGGTGGGGCTGCGGAAGGTCAGCAGTATCAAAGGTGCTTTCGTCTGGTACTGCGGGCGTCATTCCGTCTGCTAAGCGTGACGTCATATCGCCCCTACAGTGGAAGAGACCTATGTCCAGCAGTGGATTTTATAGGGCGATGGTGAAAATTTATGTTCGGCGGACTAAACGCTCACCATACCTCACTTAATATAGGTAAGTGATCACCAGCGTCCATGAATGTTTGCTACATTATAGGAATCATAGAAGCGTTGCCGGCCTGGATGCTTACAAATTTGATTTCATTATGCAGGCTCAGATTGACAATATCATTTCTATTTTACGTTACCTTTGTTGTGATCTACTAAAATTTTACTTCAGAGAGTAGCTAAGAGCGTACTATCAACAGCTTTATAATAAATGTAAAATGTTAGATACAAGCTCCTTCTTACCCTTGAGAATACAGGTGACATCGTAAAGGCAGGCGAACTATGTCGTTTTGTCGATGAAGCGCGGCGCTGCTACGCCAAGATGTCAATAAATGTGAAATATTGAGCTGGTGGTATTTGTACTGCAGCTACGAGCTATGCCTACGATATAGTGAGTGCTACGGAAAATAGGGCGTTTCTTTCATTGACATTTTTAGATTCGGGTCCCAGCTACTGTGTTGAAAATGTTGCTTTGTTTTTAAGGTAAGCTCAGACAGCAACATATATGGCTTAATAATAAAACTATGAATGAGTTAGTATTGCAAATATAATATTTCTATATATACTTTAATAAAACTCTAAGTAGCCGATTTCTATATATTGAATATATTTTTGAAAATTTAATTGCTGTATGCTTTTGCTCGACGCTTTTCGTATGACAGGTTTACGAGTACATTGTCTGTTCGAAATTATCAATCGCCCAAAACTTGCGCGTGCTGTTGGAAAATAAAAATCATACAGAGTGGTTTACTGATCGGTTGTAATTTAAATCCCCACCTAATGCAACGTCCCGTGTAGTGTCAGTGTAAGAATATTCAATATCAGTGGGTGTCGTAAGAGGCGACAGAGGAAAGCAAATCTGGAGATGGGCAGCGTCTTCCTTACAACGACTAAAACTCATTTGATAGTGTTTTGTTAACACGTAACTAACGTGCAATATATGATTTCTCGTCCCCTTGTTTCACATGCTTAGGCTTTGGTTTATATAATGTACACAGCAAATATTTAAGCTATTTGCACAACATATCTATTTGCTTCGTCCTTTGTAATTCTTACAGCAAAGAAGTGAAATAATTTGCCAGCCTGTTTTTCCATCCGATACAATGTACAAAGAGTGTCAAGTTAATAGTGAATAGGTTTTTTTTATAGAATAAGTCTGACAAGCGAGCACATAGACCAGTTGTTGGTAAGTGCATGCTGAGCCGTTAGATAAATATATCTATCCTCGATTAAGAATCAAAAGGCAGATGTGTTGTCACCCCTGAGAACTAAGATGGAATGCCTTGTATCTAGTAAAAACGGTCTCCGATTCTCTACATTCACCATAGGAAACAGAACAGCATTGAGCCGCCAGTTTACGTTGATATTCTGTGAGATCATAGTCCTTCCTCGGTCAGCTGACCCTCTCGTGCTACTGGCATAGTATAGCTGCAACATGGCTCTACCACATGTAAGTTTATATACTTAAGTTATTAAACTAAGTGCAGTACATCTTACCATCAGGGCGGATAGTAGTTGTAGTACTGACTTATAATAGTTAAAAATGCGGTGTGTATTGTGGGCGAGTTGGCACAATTTCGCAGAATCCCCACACCCAATAGATTTTTGGCTCGATTTCCGCGACTATAACAATGACAATAACATCGCTGACTATTTGTATTGCTCAAGGATTTGGGTAGTGCTCAAACCGTAATTGTCTGCAAAAACGTAACTGGATATTATAACCGATTATTTCTTTTACGTTACGCTACGTTAGCCTAATGGTCGTTAATGTGGTTACTAATTATGAGGTCCTGAGTTCGAATTACAGGTCGGGCCAGAATCAGTCATTAGCTTTTCAAGTTATCTCAGTTACCAAGAAATATTTTAGTCTCACAACAATTTTAATATCATATAATAAATATTGAAATTCAATAAAATAAAATATTAATTAATATTAAAATTAATATAAAACTAAAAACATTAAAATTGCTGTGAAAATTAAACAATAACATTATTTTTATGATTTTAGACCCACAAGCAATCTACCTGATAATAAGTGCACTACTGCCCATGAACACATACGAGTACAAGTAACTCCATGCAAAGCCGGCCACAGTTGTTCGATCACCCCTGAGTACTTAAATAAAATGCTACGCTGCCTGTCAGAAAATTTAATGGTTAAATTTAAAGAACAAATTATTTACCAAAAAGATATTCAAACAAAAATATCACACATTACAAGCATTGGTGAAATAAAAAGGTTGGAGAACACATGTAGGTACAACATCATTATCAAGGACGTTAAATTCGTAATGGCCGACGTAAAGTCACGTTCACGTTCAGAAATAAATGTGGTATTTGTCATATGCACGGCGCTCTCGAAACCGAGATGCGTATTGAAATGAAGAATTTCCAGGAAAATTAAAATATCGGTGAAATATTTTTGTTTTCTAACATAACATATTTTTAAGAGTAATGGCGAAAATAGTGCACTGTCCACTTGATAAGAAATGGATGCTGTCGTCCATAGACAGCTACATCTAATATCAGGTAAAAATAAAAATAAAATTATAGATTTTTTTATAGAATAAAATAATATTTTTTTTCCATCGGTTGTCGGTTCTTCAAGCTATATGAGATCACCAAGCTGAAGTGGCAATGGGCCGATCAGCTAGCTACGTTTGTGACTTGAAACATGGGAAAAAGATTTCTTTGCGTTTTTTGTTGTGGGAATGTTACAGCTCATTGAAACATACATCAAACGATTTTTCTGATATTTTAAACTAAATTTGCTATAATAACGGCTTTAAAATAGTAGTAATAATAGTGCCATTTGGCGGCGGCTTAAAAGCATGCATAATTTTATTTTATGCGTATCGTGCGAGTAGACTAAAGAAACAAGGATACTCGATATAAAATACAGAAAAGCCCAATGATAGCTGCTGTGCTTGGTGAATGTAAAGCAGACTTTGTCTAACTTATAGTCGCACGTTACCCTATTACATTTACTAATCAATGGCGAACTGCTAAAGACAAAAATTAGGTTTCTTATGGAAATATGCAGTCACAAAGAGACTTATTATTTTGATCGATACGTCGCAGCCGCAAGTAAACGCGGTGGTTGTTGGTTAGGCGTGTACTGTAGAGTAAGTAATGTAACTGGTGTACATTATCATGCGTGAGTCAGCGAAACTGCCACCATAACGTATCTTTTAGTGCAAATGCCCAGAGACCCTTTTTACTGGTAACGAGGAACTCTAACTTAGTCCTCAGGTTCGACAACACATTTATATTTTGATACTTAATAGAGGATTAATGTAGATGTCTATTGGCCACAGAATCAAAATCCCACCAGGCGGGCTATTTAGTCGTTGGTCAACAACAAATGTTTAAGGCAATGCTCGCTTATTAGCGCATTCTTTGAAAGGTCTACGTCCAAGTGTGGACTTCAAAAGGCAGTTGATGATGATAATGATTTTAACTGAATATTTTTTTAATATTCATCGGTACACTGGAATAATTTTTATATTATTTTTATTCCTATGACTTACTACCAGTTAACTTACACAATAAAATATTAAATAACTAGTTATTTGAGATAGGCAGCTGCGCTCTCCACACACAACTACTAGAAGAAAAAATATGCGGTAGCCAATTCATAAATGCCAAGCGTGGAAAATATCCTCCCTTGCCGAGCGTGTAAAATACCCTCCCTTGCCGAGCGTGGAAAATATCCTCCCTTGCCAAGCATGGAAAATATCCTCCCTTGCCGAGCCTGGAAAATATCCTCCCTTGCCGAGCGTGGAAAATATCCTCCCTTGCCAAGCATGGAAAATATCCTCCCTTGCCGAGCCTGGAAAATATCCTCCCTTGCCGATCCTGGAAAATATCCTCCCTTGCCGAGCCTGGAAAATATCCTCCCTTGCCAAGCATGGAAAACATCTTCCCTTGCCGAGCGTGGAAAATATCCTCCCTTGCCGAGCATGGAAAATATCCTCCCATGCCGAGCGTGGATAATATCCTCCCTTGTCAAGCATGGAAAATATTCTCCCTTGCCGAGCCTGGAAAATATCCTCCCTTGCCGAACGTGGAAAATATCTTCCCTTGCCAAACGTGGAAAATATCCGCCCCTGCCGAGCGTGGAAAACATCCTCCCTTGCCGAGCGTGGAAATTATCCTCCCTTGCCGAGCATGGAAAATATCCTCCCATGCCGAGCGTGGATAATATCCTCCCTTGTCAAGCATGGAAAATATTCTCCCTTGCCGAGCCTGGAAAATATCCTCCCTTGCCGAACGTGGAAAATATCTTCCCTTGCCAAACGTGGAAAATATCCGCCCCTGCCGAGCGTGGAAAACATCCTCCCTTGCCGAGCGTGGAAATTATCCCCCCTTGCCGAGCATGGAAAATATCCGCCCTTGCCAAGCGTGGAAAATATCCTCCTTTGCCGAGAGTGGAAAATATTTGCCCCTGCCGAGCGTGGAAAATATCCTCCCTTGCCGAGCGTGGAAAATATCCGCCCCTGCCGAGCGTGGAAAATATCCTCCCTTCCCTAGCGTGGAAAATATTTGCCCCTGCCGAGCGTGGAAAATATCCACGGTGTATTACATGCTCTTAAAAAAACTGCTGTATATGTAATAAATGCTGCAGATTACAGGTGACATTTGCCGCAGCCCTCGATTTGTGAAAGTGCCGCCTCGCTTATGATGTCAATAAATGTGAAATATCGAGCCATTGGCATTTCCATTAGAGATATCTGTACGATGTCATGCAGTGCAGTTGGTGGCAGGTCGATTTTATTAACCTCGACGTGTATTTTATTTACTGATACGTTTATGTCTACATTATTTGCAAATATCAGTCTTGTATACTCGGGTCCACGGAGGGATATTTTACGTTTGCGTACTGAAACTTTCGACGTTTATTCGTATTAAATATATGAAATATAGGTCATATCTGTGATGCCTGTGATGCGTAGAGTGAAGTCATTAATTCCATTAAAGCCATAAAATACGTTAAAGAATACAAACGGATGATGGATTACCCATCTTCAATAAAATGTTCTTATTCTTTATTCTTTTAAGAAACATTACCACCACACTAGAATTTTCTTCTGTATCGTGGGGGGCAGTTTACATTTTTTTTTTATAGAATAATGGGACAAACGAGCACACAGTCCACCTGATGGTAAGTGGTTGCTGTGGCCCATAAACATCTACATCTATCTTCGTTTGCGAATCAAAATGCAGATGCGTTGTCACCCGTGACGACTAAGATGAATTGCCTTTTTTCCAGTAAAATGGGTCTCCGGTTCTCTACACTTACCATACGAAACACAGCAACATTGAGCTGCTATTTTACGCTGGTATTCTGTGAGAGCGTGGTCCTTCCCCGGTCGAGCCAACCCATTCGTGCTACAACTATACTATTAATATAGTTGCATAATGGCTCTATTACGTAAAATTGTGAAATTTATGTAGTTACGTACATAAATTTTACAAGGACAAACATCCAAACCCTTTCGTTGTATGGCCTAGAAAATTTTTTACTTATTCTTTACGGGATTCTAACCCGCGGCCCTTGTCGCTGCAACTTATTGCTAAGCCACTGCGCCACACAGCCGCCAATAAAATACACTTAAAGTATTCAATCTATTAACATAAGACATAATATCATTTGTTATATGTATGTTCGAGGGAACGGGATATATTTCATTTCTGGGAAGGTAATCAAGCAGGAAAAGCTTGTACCACCACAGTCCAACTGATCCAGAGCCAATTGTCAAAATTCACATATCTTTCAAACATTTCCATTTTGAGACGAATAAAATTTTATATTTAGCTTGTATTTACCAAACCTAAGCAGAGCATCGTTGAAAAGAAGAAAATACATTATTCCATGATTCATTCATTTTTGCAAAAATGGATCTAGACTGCAGCTAAAATGGAAGCTACTTTAATTTCATAATTAATTAAAGCTGCAGAGTATTTCGACTGACGGGAAGGGGCAATGCAGGATATTTCACATTTTACTACGTAGTTCTTGAACAAATACCATATAATGTCACCTGTTAAATTATTGTGCAGAGCATGTGTCCTAGATGTAGTAAGGCAGAGAAATATAGCTCTAGATATTAGATAAAGTTCAAAATACCGTAAACACTACCTCATCATTACTGGATGTAGCCTTGACACTAAAAGTCCGGAGAAATATTTGGATGTATTTTAAGGGACACAGATACACAGATATACTAGAATTGAACAGCAAAGATTTGCGTGTCTGCACAAAATTGATACAGTAGGGAATCAAACCCAAGACCTCGCTCTAGACAGCCCGCTGTCACTGTCGCCGCCGCCGCCGCCGCGACACCGACGCCTGCAGAGGGGCGCCCCGTGGAGGAAGCTGAAATGGAATGCCTATAACGGCCCCATTAAGCTTCCTCCAGGCGAATATCAACCACTGCGCCTGCGCTCAGGATCTGTTGCTCCAGAGCATGGCGCAGTGGTCGATTAACATCGCTGTGGTCGCTGAGCCGTATTTTGTCTGGCCTAGGAAGGACTGGGTGGCGGACCTTAACGGCTCAGTGGCCATCATTTCTTCGGCCGCCGCCGGTACTCCGACCCTTGAAGGTGTCAGGAGGGGTCAAGGGTGCGTAGCAGCACGGTTCGGGGAGTTCGTCGTTGTGGGGGTGTACTTCTGCCCGAACCGATCTCTCGCCGAGCTCCACAACTATCTTGCAGAGCTGAGAGCAGTCGTCGTCGGAAGCTATCCCCTCCCCGTGCTTGTTCTCGGGGACTTCAATGCCAAGAACTTGGCTTGGGGTTCTCGTCGTACAGATGTGCGGGGTAGGATGGTGGAAGACTGGGCTCTGGAGACAGGCCTGGTCGTCCTAAATCAGGGTTCTGTCCCCACGTGTGTGCGGATGCGGGGCGAGTCGGTGGTGGACATTTCGTTCGCTAGCCCCGCTCTGTTGCCGCGTGCCATTGACTGGCGAGTCATGGAGGGGGTGGAGACCTACTCCGACCACCGGTACATCCGGTTTGACGTCTCCACCCAGCCCTCGAGCGCGCCAGTCCAACAGGCCCCGAGTGGTCCGCGTTGGGCGCTGAAGCAGCTGGACCGGGAGCTCCTCCTGGAAGCCTCGATCGTGCAGGCCTGGGTGTCATCACCGGACAGGCCTGCCGACGTCAATGATGAGGCAGGGTGGTTCCAGGAGGCCATGTCCGAGATATGTGACGTGGCAATGCCCCGCGTCCGGCCAGAAAGCGCCCGGCGTCTGGTGTATTGGTGGTCGCGTTAGCTGACGTCTCTGCGCGAGGCGTGTGTCGCCGCGCGGCACCTGTACGCCAGGCATCGCAGGCTCTGCATTCGTCCACCGAATGCGGCAGCCATTGAGGCGGAGCTGTACGAGGGATACAGAGCGGCGAAGACCGCCCTCCGGGAGGCTGTCATGCGGGCCCGGGATCGGGCCCGTGAGGAGATGCTGGAGACTCTCGACAGAGATCCGTGGGGGCGCCCTTACAAGATGGTGCGGGATAAACTCCGCACCTGGGCCCCCCCGCTGACGCAGAGTCTCCGGCCTTAGCTCGTGGAGGACGTGGTGAGCGCTCTGTTTCCTGCGCGAGGGGAACATCCGCCCCCGCCTATGGCTCCGCCACCTGCGGTGCCGGAAGCGGACCACCAGGACGACGACGACGGCATCCCGGAAGGGACCGGGGTAGACCTGAGAGTGGCGGTCCGTAGGCTCAAGGCCAGGAATACCGCCTCAGGACCCGATGGCTTGCCTGGCAAAGCCTGGGTCCTGGCCTCGGAGGCTCTCGGGCCCCGACTGGAGGGGTTCCTAAGCGCATGCTTGGAGAGAGGTCAATTCCCGCTTCGTTGGAAGACGGAGAAGCTGGTCCTCATTCGGAAGCCGGGGCGCCCTGCGCACTCTCCGTCCGCATACCGGCCCGTGGTGCTGCTCGACGAGGTGGGCAAGCTCTTTGAAAGAGTCATTGCAAACCGCCTCGCCGAGCACCTTGCGGGGACGGGGCCGGATCTTGCGGAAACCAAACTGGTGTTCCGTTCCGGCGCTCTACGGTGGACGCCATCATGCGCGTGAGAGCCCTCATGACGGTGGATGCAGTGGCCAGGCGGGGGGGGGGGGGGGTTTGTTTTGGCGGTGTCTCTCGACATCGCCAACGCCTTCAACTCCATAATGCAGCCTACCGGAGTGCCGACCTATCTCCGTCGTATAGTCGGGGACTATCTAATGGATAGGGCCGTCATCTACCCCGGTCGCAACGGTGAGTGGAACCGGCGAGAGATGTCGTGCGGTGTCCAACAAGGTTCGGTTCTGGGGCCGCCCCTGTGGAACATCGGTTACGACTGGGTGCTGCGCGCCGACCTCCCTACCGGCGTCAGCGTAGTTTGCTACGCTGACGACACGCTGGTACTGGCACAGGGGGGGTCGTACGAGGCGGCGGCGGAAACTATGACACGCGGGGTTGCGATAGTCGTTGAGAGGATCCGGCAGCTGGGTCTTGAGGTGGCTCTGCACAAGTCCGAGGCCATGCACTTCCATGGTCCTCGGAACAGGCCACCACCGGGATCCTCAGCGATGGTAGGAGGGGTATCCATCGGCGTCGAGTCAACGTTGAAGTACCTAGGACTCGTCCTCGACGGCCGATGGAACTTCGTTGAGCAATTCCGACGTGGCTCCCAAACTGGAACGGACCGGGGCTGCCTTCAGGCGGCTCCTGCCGAACCTGGGGGGGCCAAACGCCTCCTGCCGGAGGCTCTACGCGGGGATTGTGCGGTCCATGGCCCTTTACGGGGCCCCGGTGTGGGCGCGTGGTTTGGCGCGGCTTGCCGTCCACCACCTGAACGCGCCCCAAACGGTGGTCGCCGTGAGAATGGTTCGCGGCTACCGCACGATCTCCCGCGAGGCAGCGTGCCTCCTTGCCGGATTGCCGCCATGGGATCTGGAGGCGATAGTCCTCGCGCGCCTGCACGAATGGCGCGCGGAGGCACTATGCCGGGGGGAAACCCCGCTGCCGCGGCAAGTTGTCGTGGAGCGGACAGACTTCCGGCATGATCTCATGGCGACATGGAGAGAGCGACTGTCGCAACCCCGTGCTGGGCACGCCACTATAGCGGCGATAAGACCCCTCTTTGAGGAGTGGCTTGAGAGACGCCACGGCGTCCTCACCTTCCGCCTGACGCAGGTCCTCACCGGAAACGGTGTGTTCGGGAGGTTCCTGCACCGAATCGGGCGGGAGGAAACGCCCGGGTGCTCCCACTGCGAGGAGTGACCGGAGGACACGGTGGAGCACACCGTGGAGGTGTGCCCTGCCTGGGCGGAGCACCGCCGTGTCCTCGTAGCGGCGATAGGCGGCGGCGACCTCTCGCGTCCGGCCCTGGTCGAAGCCATGGTCCGGAGCGAGACGGAATGGGATGCCGTCACCACCTTCTGCGAAGCAGTGATGCTAGCGAAGGAGGTGGCGGAGCGGGAGAAGGAGAGAGCAGCAGCTTTCCTTCCCGGCCACCGCGGGAGACGCCCCGGGCATCGGGGGTACGTCGTGGCCCCCGGCCACCGTAGGCGCGGGCCTGTGGACGGCGAGCAATGGGTAGCTCGCCGTCGGTCCGTCTAACCACGACAGGCCGTGTCGACGGCGCGTTTTGTTCCACGCGCGCCTCAAAGAGCTGTCAGCAGCGTGAAGGGGCCCGCAAGGGCCGACGCCTGCCGGGGCTGCGGGCTGTTCGAAAGAGATAGCGCGGCTCCGGAACGTAAGGGCACTGAAGGAACACGGATGGTTTTTAGTCAGTAAAAGTCTGACACTCCCTTCCGCTCCACCCAGAGCGAAAGGCGTCATTTCATGATTTTCCATCCGCAAAAAAAAAAAGGGAATCAAACCCAAGACCTCGCAGTAGACAGGTATTCTGCCCAGTAAGCCGAGAAGTCATGCTCATTTATCATAGAAACTGACGCTTTATTTTACATGTGTTCGGTACCTTACATAGCTGTTATCGTGTAATTTTGCCTGAAAGGTCAAATGAAATAAATAAAAAGCAGTATGGAAAGGCAATCTACACGTATTTAAGTATACTATCGGTAGTTCGCGAGTTTAACTCCGTCACGTGTATTAACAGTTCGTTACGTTTGAAATTGATAATTGAATACGTGCACTCAAACTTTAGAAAGTTTAGCTATTTGAGTTTTGTTTATCTATTCGTTAGATTGGTTTATGTATGTTACATGATTGGTATGTGTATATATATATATATATATATATATATATATATATATATATATATATATATATATGTTGTGTACCTCAAATTAAATATTAACACCAAGGTCTAGATTAGATAGACCTTGATATATATAATACACCTAGTGCAAGTAGCTAAAGTAGCTAACTTTTATACAAATAAGGGTGACAAACGAGCTCAGTTTCAGTTCATCTGATTATAAGTTAAAGCTGTGGCCCATATACACCTATATCCTTGATTAAGATTCAAAATGTAAATCCATGTATCATTCATAAGACCCTAGATGGGCCAGAAAATTTGCGAGGAATAGCATTTAAGATTATTAGGTGTAGTAATCGAGAATATTAGTAGTGTTAATTTCTGAGCTTGCCTTAAACATGAAAGCAACTTTTTCAACGGTGTAGCAGGGATCCGTATCTAAACATGTCCGTAGCACTCACCATATCGTAGGCGTACTTGTAGCTCCAGTACAAATACCAGCGGCTTCATATTTCACATTTATTGACAGCAGCGCTGCGTTGATTTGAGAAAGCGATATAGTTAGATAAAAGGGAACTTGTACCTAACATTTTACATTTATTATCAAAAAGTGAATAGTACGCTCTTAAACACTATCTATTGCAAAATTAAGTTTGGTCGCAGCACAAGGTTACGTAAAATCCCATACTTCCAATGTGAACTTGCTTTATTGACTTTAAATTTGTATGCCGGCGAAGCTCCTATGATTCCGGTGATGTCGCGAAAATCTACGGGCGGTGGTGATCACTAAACATATTAAGTGAGGTACGGTGACCGCTTAGTCCCACGAGCTTTAATTTAATTGTAATTAAAATCTCGGCCCGTCTGAATTATCATCATCATCGCCACATAAAATCCACTGCTGTACATGGGGCTTTTCCAATGCAGGGAGGATATGACGTTACGCTTGGCTGACGGATTGACGTCTGCATAGCCAAACGAAAGCATCTTTGATATTGCCACCGTCACCGGTCTGCGTATTTTACGCCTGGCAAAGGTGATTTGATTGGAAAGCCATCTATGGGATATTATTGGCATTGTATATAGTCGCCTACTACACCCACGGGGCGTAATGTGGTGATGGATTCTCTTACGCCTTAACCATAGGGTCTTATATTAAGTATCTCTATTTGTAATTTAACCACATTAATATTCTTAAATTAGTCCGTGTCCTTCACTGCTGGCCGTATGAGAAAATTTAAGATAAGGTTTTTTCTAATTAATTCATCTCAGAGTACATCGTTTAGGGCCGGACGGCATCAGAGGCAACTGAACTAAAAAGTGACTGAAATATGAGTCTCTGTGCGATGACTACATATATGTGCCATTTGCTGTAGATATTGTCGGTCAGTGGAGTTCACGTGCGGTGAAATTCGTTAAAGAAATGTATCCGCAACTAGTCGTCGCTGCTAGTAATAGAGTGCTGGTTCTTTTCTCGCTCAAAAGCTAAATTTTTGACATTCAGCGAGGAAACGCAGCCAGCATTTTAGCACTATACCGCAGGGAGTAGGATTGTTTGATAATTTAATTTTTAGTTTAAGTTTTTTTATGGTATTTGAATGTATTTGAATGTTATGTAAATAAATGATATAACAAAGGCCTAATAAGGATTTCTAACGGCGATGGAATAAACGGAGTCCTCCTCGCCGCCCCAATATGGAATGGACTTCACACGTTTTGATATTGTATACGCCATCAGCCACCACCAGCGATAATCACATTCAAGTTATAAAAATGTACATTGAAACTTCAAACGTGCTCCCAGACTGTAATCTAGTCAGTACTCTTTAAATTTTGTTCCTTTGTTGTACAAATGTGACTAATTCTGACACATTCTATTAATTCATTGAATTGCTTCATCTATTTAAAATACACTACAAGAAAAAAAGAAGTCTCTATGAAATATTTCCTGGTTAAAAGAAAAAAATATCTATATCTTTTAGCGCTTCGTTATTTGTAATTCGATTTCAATATTGTCATTGATAATGAAATATTGACGTCCATTTCATGAGATATTGATAAATAATAAAATAATTTTTAAGACTTCAAATCTTTTATAGCAACATAATATAAGGAAAACCTTTATGAAAATATTTTTAAATCAATTCAAAATTAGTAAAATTTAATACAACAGAGAGATGTTGGACATAACACCTTAAGACATTTGACAAGTTTTCTTTGGTAGAGCCATATATAAATAATGTTGTTGTAGCACAAATGGGTCGCCCCGACCGGGAAAGGACCACAGCATAACAGCGTAAACTAGCAACTCAAGGTTGCTATTAAATTTCGTATGAGGAGTGTAGAGAACTTAAAGCCCTTTTCAATGGAAACGAGGAATTCCATCTTAGTTGTCAGAGATAACAACGGATCTGGATTTAGATTTTTAGATTTTATCGAGGATAGATATAAGCGTCTATAAGCCACAGCATTCACTTACCATCAGGTAGATTGTGTGCTCGATTTCAGCCTTATTCTATTAAAAGAAAGCAAATTTATATAGTCAAAATCTCTTTCAGGTTCATAAATATAAAATTGCTTTGCTGAATTCGGGGCGGCTCATACGTAGAAACAATTAACATCGCTAATGACGAGTGGAATTGATAGAGACAGGGAAAGAGAAGGTATTTAAATTTTGTACGTTTAACTATCTTGTACATATTATTGGGGTCTATTATTTTGTGGTTAATGCTTTGTGTTGTTACCCTTTTGTGCTTATAGTTTTTTAAGCTGGCTTTTTAGGCTGCAAGTTCGGATCCCTCAAGGAAACGAAAAGGTTTGTTCGATAAATTATAACGCCTTCACAATACAGGAGAAAATCAGATTGTGATAATAAAGTTTTTTTTTATATAAAAAAAGTTTGATAATCAGCAAGTCAACAAATATTGTAAGTATTATTCAAGTAAGGTGAGGGTGTGCAAAAATATGGTATTAAAATCATCAACAATGAAATAATTTAAATCCATTTATTACAATCAAAAAGTAATTTCTCCGTTCAGCAGAGAGTTGGCAACAGTGGCAGGTAAACTGAAGAGCGCTGAGAAAATGTTAGATCTGCTGTCATCTGAAGAGCCACGAGGACACGGTGTTAGATTCGTTGACGGTGCTGGAGAATTGTCTGTAAAACATTATTATAGTTTGTTTACAGAGCTTAAGACCTCTTAGCCCTACTTATATAATATTATGATGTTTTGCAATAAATTTGTATATTTACTAGATAGACTCGCTTGATGGTAGGACTACATCTCATACTAGATTTTGCATGGGCTAGTAACTCATATTATCTAAAGATTAAAAGATCTGAATAATTTTGTTCAAGTCCTCAGAGGTGATGATGCATCTGCCATTTTTGCTTAGTTTCAGTTTCGCAGATTCGCAGTTTTTGTTAAAATCAATATATGAGTTTCTTATGTTTTAAAAATATAACATTCGAAATTCAAACATGTGATGTGGAGTTCACTTCGAGTTTACTTACTATCAGGTAAACTCATAATTAGAATGCACTTACAATTGACATGATTGTTCTTGTTGTTTAATTCAGCAATCATATTTAGTGGTTGAGAATATGCTGGCATCATTTGCTGGAGTAATGGATTATCGTTTTGTTGACTGGAATAGTTGTCGATGAGGTAACAAACATGACCGGAAGGAGTGTGGAATCCATTCATTTGCATTGAAGTGGCGAAAGCAAATTCTGTAATAAATTATATTACATAATACATTTATGTCCCATTAATTAGAAACAAATTAATTAAATAAAAATAAACTCTAAAAACTACAAAATATCTTAAGCAAAATAAATATAAGCACTTAATGACATCCATTGAGGGAGGCTTTTTTCAGCAGTGGACTAGTAATGGACTGTAATGATGATGCACCCAAATATGGAGTGGTGTTAACGACATAATTTCACGTCTTCATTTTTTTTAGTGATCTACTACTATCTTCATATTCTTGAATCTTTACCAAAATACATACATATACACTCACGCCTGTTACCAAGATGGGTACGCAGATACTATTTGTCACGATAAAGACATTTCTCTCTTGCCTCCTTCACGTCCATATATCTCTATAGGATATGCCTACATGTACATTAGTAAGCAATACATTCTTTTATTTCAATTATTGTACTTATTAATATAAATCGTATAGATTTAGTACCTTGGTTTTATTCAAGTGGGCGAATTTATATTTATTTTATTTGCATTTTAGTATGTATGTCACATGAGATACTGTTAAATCATATGTATTCATACTAAGTCCCTAATGGAGACATGCAAATTTATTTATTCTATGAATTTATAGTCATACAAAATTAACACATCAGAATCAATCCATTATATCATATTCTAAAGATTTCTAAAGTACAATTATAAAAAAATATATATTATAATTAAGAAACAAAGAATACTCGTATAAGCTTCGTTGTATATTGATCAAAGGGGTTAAATATTATTATATTCTTAAATTTTATACTATTTAATTTTTATTCTGAAATAAATACTAACTGCTTGTCAACCCGTATATAATTACAATGGAAAAGTAAGCCAAGAAATATTTCAGAAATATGCACTCACCGAAAACCAACAGACAAATAATTGAAGAAACATTGGATTTCATATTGAACTGAAATGCAGAGATATAAAACCAGTACTAATCTAAGATCGAACTTCACTACCTATTTATTCAAGCTTACATTTGTAAGATTTAGTATGATTGATTTCTCACATGTGCAATAATATTCTTTATGAATCAACGAAAAAGGTTCTCCTTTGCATAACCGTTAATTTAGTTTGTTTAAACGATCAAAGGTAAACTGAAACGCTTCATTGACAGTCAAATGGCAACAACAGAGTTATTAAAGATACGTTATCTTTCTTTACGAATTCATATTCACGAATACTTAAAAATAAATATTACCATGAATAGGCCCTAAAGCTAAATTACAAAGAACTTACTTTCGTGAGTAATTTTTATAACTAAGCTATTGTAAGTATAGCTTAAGGTAGGGAAAGAGAACCAATTGTTGCAAATTTTACAGTACGCAACAACCCGGGTTTGACTCCTCGACTCACGAATAATATAAGTAACAATTTAACTGCCGATTTACTACGTACTCGGTGGTGAAGAAAAACATTGTGAGAAAACCTGCACGTCTAAAGAAAAATAAATATTATGAGGTCATGTGAAGCCCGCCATCGTGCACTTTAGCAGTGAAATGAGAGAAGGCCTGTGCCTAGCACTTGGACATACATAGTATGACATACAACTCTACTTTGTAATAATGAAAATATTAAGGATCATTTTTAGAGACGTGACTATTTCACGCTTATATATTTAATCCGTTAGATGACCGCCTGACAAAATGTTCAGGGTTCGCAACGTAGTCACCATTTAGTACGTTGCGGATCCTGGTTCAAATTCCGACCACACACAACATGTACTCATAACTTACATTTTCCAATGACCCCTTGTCCTACGATCACATGACCTATGGCAATTCTTGACGTTCTAATTCCAACCTAAATTAAATTTGCTGTGAATATGCTTCTGACATTGATCTCACGTTAAGGAGCAACACTGCAGCTATATAAAGGCGCAGCACTATTAGGGATGAACCACGATTTTCAACCCACTTCAAAAAGGAGGAGAGGCTTACAATTCGTCGCAATCATTTTTTTATGTATACTTTCAAGTGTGCTCAATTACATTATATCAAAACCGGTCGAGCGCTTTTAAAAAAAAATCAAAAATAAATTATTGAAGTTGTAAAGTTTACTTTGCCAATATCCCCTCAATAAAATAAAATTATGTGTTTTATCTAGCTTGAAGAGCACCTCCCACCCTCCCTCTATTGCGTGCACTATCACCGTCAACACTAATGCCAGCACCACTACTTCAATATAAATAATATTTATATTGAAGTCAGTTGTACAACACTTTTATTTTTCCACTTGTATCGAGTACCGGCATAATCGGCGTAATGATATTGTTTCATATAGTTAGTTACGGGAACTGGAGCCTCAGCTTACTAGTAATAAGACATTCCAACTTAGTCCTCAGTAGCTGATTCTTAGTCAAAATCAGATATACATCAACCAACTTATCCAGCAGAGCTTGTTTTATTACACACATGTACGCATACACATACACACTGTGACACATTTCCTCTCTGTCTTCAGGTGTGACGATTCAACTAAAATATGCTCTTATATGCTTCTTTGTTTAAAGTTATTGTGAATAATTATAAGACGGTTATTTGTTTGCCTCATAAATGTTATAAAAAGCAATATATCCCTTCAATGTTATTTACGTGCGTTCTGGAATTAAAACTATGATAGCGATATTATTCGTTGTATACATGAGGTGATGAAGGATCGAAAGCAACGGATTGAGAACATTTAAAAAAAAAACTGTCAGTAGTAAGACTGCATGTCAGAAGTGAAAACTTGATAGCTGTACAAACTTATAAACATGAGTTTTGGGTTGTCAACGGTCTTTTTTCAATTTTATGTACCTGAGCGTGATGGTCACGCGAGTTTAGTGCTTTTTCTCCATCCCAAAAGTGCCCAATGTACCTAAAGAAGTATTCACTTCAAAAATGCATAATGTTGCCAATCTTGAGGACTATGAAGGAATGCATCGCTTTCAGTAAAAAAAAATATCTACCTTTTCCTCATTAACCATATAGTGAAATTATAGATTTTTTTAATAAAGCCAGCGTTCAGAGAGATTTCCACCTATAAATGACTTTTATTTTGTATATGTATGTGTCAGATTTAACATATGTTCACGCCCTTAGTTGCCCCGACCAAAGTCGACTGTATTAGGGCCCATGAGTAACACCTTCGACGAGCAACAGAGCGCGGAGCCCAATGGCCTATGGATAATTCTAAATTATTATTTAGAATTATCCATAGACCATTAGGCTCCGCCCAAATCATCTAAACACTTACCTAGTTGCAGAGGTAGGAATGATCACAAGTTACCAGTCAGGTGATACGTGAGGTGTATGTAAGTAGTGTGTAGTAATGTTTATATGTAACCTGACTTAACCCATTTAATCGGCAGCAGCCCTGATACCCGGCACTGCCCCACGATGTGGTATCACTCCAGCGCGCGTCACCTCGATGTCACTCAAGTCTAGCTTTACTTAGCACAAATCTATAATCTAATACGAACTAGGTATTCTAGCGGTTCACAAATTTTTAGCGTTTTTAACCGACAAAGGAAAAATATCCCCGTACTATATCAGAATGTCACACAAGCAAAATAAATATTGCCAAATGCACTTTAACATGCAATCACTATACAAATTAGAGGCTTTTTGCACGCGACCTCGCAGTTAGACGGACCGAGCAGACTTACTGGAGGCACGCGGCGCCGAGGCAATTGAATCCCGTTAATCTACACGTCATACCGGTTAGGAATGCATCGCGGCGAGCGCCCCGTAGTGTTATTTTTAAAATTTAGCATTTGACACGAATAACATATTTCTCTTGTGTTAGGTAGATTAACCCAATGAAAAGTACAGCAGCGCTATGTTTCTATTGTATTTAGTGAGAACTTTGTTCTTCCTCGGTCGAGTCGATCCATTCGTACTGCAGTCCTTACACGGCTGCAGTGTGACTTTACCATTTTTAAAATTGTTATCGTTAAACGTTGAAATTTTACTAGTTTTTGTTTTTAATATAAATAAAACTTAAATTAATAGCCGCAACAGGCACTGCCCTCCTCTTAAATCGAAAAGAGTTATCAAGAATTCTAACCTATAAGGCAGAAAAATGTTCTCCTAGTTGCTCCAGAGCGACGGCCGTCACACTTTTTATATTCTCACAATGTATGTCACAATGTATGTGTATGGTCGATAATATGCAATTCGGAATAATAAAAATAATAGTTGATGTATTTTATTTTTAATTTAAGAATTTTTGTCAAATTTTACTAAAAATCTTTTTTTAATATTCTGTGCAACAAATGAATATGATCCTTTCCCACTGCCAGAAGGAATTCTTTTAACCAACCTGTTAGTTCGACATGGTCATTCCTGTCGCTGGTGTGTGTAGCGTTGTATGCTATTATAGTAAAAATCAAGTAAAAATTCATAGAATTGTTAATAACAATAAAAATATACTTAATAGTCTATAATTGTTTACTTATTTGGTTCCATCTAATACTCATAGTTTATCTATAGTACAGTACGACCCTAACTAAAATAAACAAATTGAGTTTACCAAGCCTGACACATTCACATAACACTAATCGCATCTGGATATGTTACATCGGGTATATAAGAGACGATTATACCACCAATATATAATATATTGCAAAATAAGAAACAATAATATCTGTCATTTCGCATACTAGTCTCTTACAATACAGGATGCTTCGGGGATTCGATCGTCATCACAATATCATGCATTAATAATAAATCTTTGTTTTTACTGACCTAACTGAATGGAGTAATATTTCCAGAGGCTTTTAGAAACTTCATAGGCCTGTCTGTAGAAATTAATGAGTGAGATGTGGTTTCGTGATTGTGAATATTTTTTAAGTGTCAGAAAAAAAAAAACATAGAACAGTTTGTAAATCAATGGTTGGGCAAATAGTTTAACAAAACTCCGTGATTTTTTGACAATACCCGCACTTTATTTCAATCGCTCACATGCATTTTAAATGTAGCTTATAAAGTAGATTCTATACATATATATTATATTTAATTAAAATTCAATCATGTAGACAGCTAAGCATAGGACGGAAAACATGGAGGTGGACATGGTGGGTCGTAAGTTGTCAGTTGAGAAGGTTCAGTCGCACACGGTAGTTGTGACTGGTACAATGAAACGACCGCGCAGCCTGAAGTCGTAAAGCGAGACGGAGGGTTTGGTTGGAAGCAGATGATGGGTGGACTCGGTATTGTAATCCTGGGAGGTTTCACAACTAGCAATCCCGGTGCTGGTGGCTGTATTGGAGGTGGCTGTACCTGAAAATTGTTCATAAAACGTTTTGTCTCATTGTAAAGAATTATAAAATTTAAAAAATATATTAAACAAGAAGTATAAAAAAATCATACTTTAATAGGAGCAGGCTTTGGTGGTTGAACCGGCGCAGGTTTAACAACAATCGGAGCAGGCCGAGGTGGGTACACAGGCTTAGGCCTGACTTCAATTGGTGCTGGGGTAGGCGGTTGCACTGGCTCTGGCTTCACGTATATTGGAGCCAAGGCAGCTGGTTGAACTGGTGCTGGTTTCACGCATATTGCAGGTGGTGTTGGCAAGCGGATAGTTCCTGGTCGGACAACTATTGGAGGAGGTGCCCGAAACCGAATTTGACCGGGTTTTAAGATCACTGAACCTGTAATTATGAAATTTTCTTAAATTTTTTTTTAAAGATACATTACTTCATAGTATTTCAAAACTAAAAAATAGAACGCATTTAAAACCAAACTAATAATACGTTATTTAATTATTTGATTGAATTTTGATTATATTAAAATGATTTAGTTTGTATTAATGTCTTGTACTCACACTGAGGTGCCTGGCCATATAAATACTTTACAGATGGCTCAGAAGGATTGCAAGGTCCAATGTTTATGACTTCATTATTATCAGAACACGGAGGAGCACACGGAGACACTGGCTCACAAGGTTCACATGGGGAATACTCCTCGCAAGGAATTTGAGGATCTGGGTCTGGTATTGGTTGACTTAAAGTCGTGCCCAAAAGAAGTGCTGCAATGTTTGAAAATACAAATTTAAATTAGTAATAATATAATATTAATATACGGAGTGACTCATAGAAAGATTCCAAGGTCTCCGATTAATGGCTATTTAATCTGGCCGTGTACCAACGGGGATTTTTGATCGAAATTTAAAATTTGAAAACTTTAGAAGGAACCTGCGTGTCTAAGAAAATAAAATGTCCGGGATTAGGGAAGCCCGCTCAGTCACACTGGAACAGCGTGACGGACATCTTCTCCTCCATAACCCTCTAGGAAAGGGATTTAGGTACACATCAGAATTTGATAGTAATGGTAATTTTGATAGAGTTTTTTATCTCCAAAAAGAAAAACCTTCCCTGCATGGTACAATCATTGAAATAAGTAATATTAAAATAAAATTAAAATGACAATAACTATAATTACCTGATAACCAACCGACTTTACCCCACGCCATCTTGCGGTCGTCTGATTTATCAAAGTAAAATTTTCAATATTTATACATACAAAGAAAATGTTTACGTATTTGAATATAATCAATTTTTATCGCCAATGTAGATTTCAAAATATATAATGTAACACTTTAATTAGTATAAGATTCAAGTGTTTGAAAATATTTTTAACTTTGAATAAAATATCCCGAAATGTTTTGTAAGCATAACATAAAATATTTTCATATTACCCTAATCAATTCATTACAGTTAAATAGCATTTTATGTAAAGTTTATACTTTGATTAAATATCGCTAAACACACGATAAAACCCATTACTTGAAATTAGGAACGAAAACAATAACTTTTTTATCGTGTAGTGGCGATGTAAGAGTATCCACTACCCCATATCATCCAGTGGGTGTCGTAAGAGGTGACAGACGGTAACAAATCAGGAGATGGGTAGCAGCGTCTTCATAATAACATATAAAAGCAAGAAACTGCGGTTGCCAACCCGCTTGGCAACTATGGCAAATATTCCCCCTATAAGGCCTGACCTATGTGGAGGCCTATGTTCAGTAGTGTGGAATTTAATAGACTGTAACGGAACAGAACTGCAACAAATTTAGTTTCGTAATTACGAAAACCCATTTCTTCTTTTCCCTTTCCATCTCTTCATCTCTCATATCTCATTTTGCTGTATTCTATACATATAGTATTCTGTAACGCTTACCGTATTACCAAACACACTCACCCTTATTCGAAAAATAGCCGCAGTATCATAGTGCTATGCGCTAAGACGCAGCCCTCAAACGGTAGGGGCGTGCGATATCCACGGGCAAGTCGTATTGCTACAACAAACCCGCTTACCACCATCACGAAGATGATATGCCAAGGACACATCGGTTAGCGAGTCTAAGTTCACCTCGCTCACGGACACTATGAAGCAGTCTACACACCACTATAATAATCCTTATCAAGTCCCATTTCTTTCAATATAAAACTTTTACATATTTGAGACCTTCCTTTTTCCATTTGCTTTATTTCATATACCTTATTATTATATGACTTCTAATCATAACTCTGCTATCATAATGCTCATACATCATAGAGACCTTCAATATTAATGCTTTTGTATCATAGACCTTTCAATCTTAAGTCCCTAATATAGGACTATACATTGCGCAACAGTACTATTACTCAGGCACCCGACTACCCCATATATGTACGACCTTGGTATGCGTTTCCGGCAACTCCCTCTTATAAGCAACTATTACACGAACCTCCTCCAGTAATACACAGAAAACGCTGCATCATTACGAGAATATTCCCATTAATTATGAGCCATTTTCAATTATATTACAAATATTATTTATTTTTATTATTGCAATAAAATTAACTTGTATTTCTGTTATCTTATACATTTTAAATATTTTAAGTAGAGTTTCAATAAACTTAAAGGTTTTCAAAGACAATATTTACCCTTTACAATACTATAATACCTAATGTTCGAAATGAATGTATTTTAACTTAATGATCATTCACACATTTGAATTGTACAAAATATTAAATCCATGATATTTTTAAATGACTTCATAGTTTTTTAAATTATTATTTATGAATAATAATAATAATACGTTGTCAGAGGGGCATAACATGACACGTTAGTAAGTATTGCGTTGTAGCGTGGAGCGGCTGACAGCATACTGTTTAGCGTGGTCTAGAGATGGAACAATGTTAAATCTATATAAAATAGGCTATTGACGATACACAAAGCAACGCAAAAATTATCGAATAGCATAGCGATAAGCAATTATAACCGAAATATGTATTTATTTATAAATAAATTACAATATATGTAAATTTTACCGACAGTTCAATACAAATTTTGACATTATAGTTGCATATTAAACTATTTATTTATTTGAAAATAAAAAAAAATCTTTTATTTTTTAGATGCAACATTTTTCTTAATATTAAAATAAATAAAATGACAGCCAGCACCTGTGATTTCTAGTAAAGCGTTGACACCTTCAGCTCTTCAAGAGACGAGGTCCAGTAGAAAAATAAAGTGATGGGAGGAAAAAATAATCGAGCATTTGGTTTGTAAATCTAATAAAATAAAAAAATAAAAAGAACAAGTTTTTTGTAGCCATTGTGGCCGCCATTAGTTATACTAAAGTCTTATGACAGAATGCGCAATGTGATGATTTCTTATATTTATTTTAAAATGCGCAACGTGCTTTATATATATATATATATATATAATATATATATATATATATATATATATATATATATATATATTTATTGTCCAAATATTGGAAAAACTGCATAATGTCTCTTTATTTATTGAAAATAACAATACCTGCAACCGCGTGAAGAAATTGAATAGTGGAAGAACTCACCCACAAGACCTTTGCATTTTACTAAATGTACTTATCTAAATCGCAGCATTTAAGTTAGTTTCTGTACTAATTACTACTTTTTGAATTAAATAATAAATAATGGTCGAATTGACGACGTCGATGCATAGCGTGGCTGGGCGGGCGGCATCACTCGGTGAGAGAAAAACGAAACTGCATGAAAGATATCTGTATAATTAATAGAATCAGGCGTTACTTTGCGGAAATCAATTATATAAAAGCTTTTAGAAAAATTTACTTCGCAAATATCCGCGTTATAAAATAAAATTATGTGGTCTTACCTAGTATGAAGAGCACCTCCCGCCCTCCCTCAATTGCGTGCACTATCCCCGTCACCACTATTCCCAGCACCGCTACTCCCAACACCACTACACTAGGCAAGATACACCACTGACTACAATACGACACATGATTCGCCTCTACACGAGGCATCCTCAGGTGATATAGACTCTACGGTGGCAAACCGCTAAGTGATATTATTAAGTGATCTTTTTAGACACATCATTTTATTTTATAACGCGGATACTTGCGAAGTGAATTTTTCTAAAAGCTTTTAGATATCTGTATCTCACCAACACAATACGCGTAAAATTTAAAACTTTGATGTTAACTATTTAGTCCGAGTTTGGTGAGAAAATATGAAATATCAAAGCTAAAACATTTAATTGTTGTAAGAGTAACAGTAACAGCTTACAGATGTATTAATTTTGCTGTCATAATTATCAGGACGCAAAAAATTAGGACATTTGGCGTCCCAATCAAGGGTCAATCGTTGAATCGGTGAAACAAAAACGTGTCACCAAATCACTGAAAATTGGGACGTCCCGCGTAAATCGGGACACCTGGCAAAACTAATGTGTATAATCTTTGCATGCGTCTTTTTATGAAGTACCTATTGGCCGTTTTTTAATTTGCAGTTGAGTTTGTATTGCTTTTACTTTCGATTATTGAGTTTATTGTTGTGTTTTGTAGAGTTAATTTTTACTATTTCTAGAGTTTGCTTATTTAAAATGCCAAAAAGGACTAAAACATTGTTAAAGCGAGTCAAAAAGTGGTAGTCATTAGCCTTCGAGATTACTTTAAGCGAGATCAACAAAATAGCGTTCTAAATTTAAAATTATTTAATTCCTGTTTCTTAATTTTACAACTTTTTCTATTTACTTGTTTATGTAGTAAGTTAATTGTAAGTAACTTAAATTTAGTATAAATGAATATGACGCTATTGCACCAAACATATAAAATAGAGTTATCTTACTTATTTTTAGCGATTATATTCGCTTGACAGTTTTTACGCGCGATTATGAGCACATCTCTAGTAATTAAAAAAGATTACCGCTAGTATGCATAGTATGCGCACGCGAGTAAAATAATAATTTAAAATAAAAATATTAATTTTATAATTTTATTTTAAAATTTCACCTAATATAGTTTTTTTTTAATTAATATTAATTTAAAAGTCATAACAGAATAGAAAATACCAATAAAAACAAATTCAGTGTTATTTTCTGATAGCTAAAAATGTTGTCGTAATCTTGTAAATGCGCGCCAGTTACGTTCTAGTGACCTGTCACCCGCACCATGCTATAACGCAAAGACGACTAGTCTATAGGGGAAATTATCAAATTATCTGTGGGTCACAGAATACATTTAAAAAAGGTCTGTGTGCCCGCTTGTCATCCTTATTATTCACCGACTCATTCGTTCTACAACCATAATGTAACTGCAGCATGGCTCTACCGTGTAAAAGGTAATTTAGTAACGCAAACGTATTTAATCTTAAATAATACGAATCAGCAAATGTTTAGGTTTGTTTTGCGAAACATATAACAATTAACAACGTTTGAACTTGTCCAGTGTTAAGTTACGGATGATGGAGCATCAAACATACATTAACATTTTTATCAAAGAACACCTATAAAAATACAGTAGGAAAGGGTAAAATAACAGTCGGCAGGCATGGGGTTCTCAACTCTCTTTGTATTTGGTAAGCAATGCAATCTAATCATTTTAATAGACAATCAATTCCAGACGGACGTCTAGGCAGAACAGGACTTCTTTCCTACCTAGACGTCCGTCTGGGCAGATACCATCCTGTCGCCTATTCCTGCGGCCAAGCAGCAGTATGTGCTCTGACGTGTTTCGCTCGGAGGCGTAAAGAGAGCCGGTATAGTTACAGGCTGTTAGACATTCCATCTTAGTCCTCAGAGGTGACGACGCATTTGTAGCTTTCTTTATTTGAAATTGGTTGCAGGTGTTGTGTCTATGGTATGCATGAGCCAATTTTGACGTAATAGAGTTATTTTGCAGTTATATTAGTAGTATAGTTTTAGCACGAATGGCTCTGCTCAGCCGGAGAAAGACCAAGCTCTCACAGAATACCACTTCCAGCTTAAAATAGGCCTCCCCCATAGATTGTCTCATAGGTGAATATTGGCCATACCTCGCTAGCCAAATAGCTTTACAACCAAAGATTTTATTATTATTTCGAGAAGATGCTGCAGCCCATCCAATATTTCATTTCTATCTGACACCTCTTACGACACTGACTAATTGATATGTAGTAATCGAATCTCTAATGCCACCTGTGTATAATAATAAAAATTAAATTAAAAATAAGTAAAACAACACACAACAATGTCATAGTCATGAAATTATTGAGATTTCATCTGTTCTTATTACATTAGCAAATCTGTAGGTTATTTAGACCTACAAAAGTGGATGAAAACTGATACATATATATGTACAGGTGTAGATAAGATGAAATTCAATGTCAGAGAATGGTTAGTTACAATAACACTAAATACTTTTTTGGACTGATATTTAAACTCAGGATTCGCGTAAATGTACTAATTCCAATTTTAGTTCGAAATTTAACTGACCTTTCTGATTTCATGACTGATTTCATGACCTTACTATGAATATTTAATTATTTATTCAATATTGTTTGTTGAAAGAAAGTTAATTCTAACAATTTTTTATTTATTGAATTTCAGCTCTCCTCGGATATGCATCAGCGGCACCATGGCGATGCTACCGTACCGCCTGCGGGGCTACCGTATGCATTGGAAAGCAAGGAAAGCCCTGTATCTCTCCACCATCGATATACATTCCGCGACTACTCCCACCTTGCGTCGGACCTGCACTCGTGTACACACCACCATGTATACCACCATGCCCCCCACCTTGTTTACCGTGTCCTGAACCTTGTCCACCGTGCCCCGAACCATGTCCACCGTGTCCTGAACCTTGTCCACCGTGCCCCGAACCTTGTCCACCGTGCCCTGAACCTTGTCCACCGTGCCCTGATCCTTGTCCACCGTGCCCTGAACCTTGTCCACCGTGCTATGATCCTTGTTTCGAAGCAAGCCCACCATGTTAAGCGCAGTACCACCACCTTGCTATTACCCATCCGCTGTACCATCACAGCACCATACATTCAGCCACGTTACTGATTTAATCTGAGATTATTGAAATACAAAATGATAAGAAACAACATCGCAGTTTCCAAAATTTCTTCCAAAAATTTTATTTTTATTCTCATGTTATTTGTAATCAAAAGGTATTTAAAATTTTATTATATGAAATTAGCTTAGTAACAATTTAATCAATAAATGTTTCTATAATTCCTTGACGTTGTTTGTTATTACTCACTAAACCTACACTTTTTGTTCACATTTAAAATAGCTACCTCCATACAATGATTAGCTTCTGTATCATAGTGACGGCTTAGGTACAAGAACTGATTACGGATCAACATCCAAACATGGATCAAATATTTGTATGCCATATCATAAAAACATATTCCGTGGAGGATTCAAACCGCAGCGACGTAGCCCAACCACTTAGCCATTGTGCTACTGAACCGTTATTTTTTTTTTTATAGGAGAGAGGGCAAATGAGCATTCAGCTCATCTGATTGTAAGTAACTACCGCCGCCCATGAACAACTGCAACACCAGGGGAATGGCAGATGTGCTGCCGGCCTTTTAAAAAGGAGTAGGCTCTTTTCTTGAAGGTCCCTTAGACGTATCGGTCCGGAAAAATTGCTGGTGGTAATCGATTCCACACGGAAGTGTTGCTAGGTAGGAAACTTCTTCTAATTCTTAAAGACTTATATACACATAGGTACGTATGAGGAAGCTCAAGATCGCTCAGCGAGTTATGAAGTGGGCTATGCTAGGAGTTGCTCTGTGTGAAATTTAGAAATAAGCATATTTATATTGGAACCAGAGTAACCGACATGGCACAAAGGATCAGTTAGCTGAAGTGGCAATGGGTTGGCAATATAGCTTTAAGAACAGCCAACCTATAGGGACGGAAGGTTTTACTTATTTTTTGATTTATTTAAATAAACCTAAATCTTACGGATTTTATCGCTTATATTAACTTATTTTATATTCTCATACTTTACAAATTAGTTTTATTTAAATTTGTAGTGTTCGCGTAAATATAAAAAAAAATCATTATGTTTTACTTATATGTCAATTATTCTACCTGTAAAAGTGAAAACACTTTCATCATGTGTTCCTTTTCAATTGAAGATGTTGTGTTAGATAAGCCATATAAATATTTTACCCAATGAAAAGTTTCGACTAGAGATGTAAACAGATTGTCACTATTATGACGTAATTGAGGATCTTTACTTTGATTCCACAAGGTGTTGTCCAAATAAAACATTAACAATTTACTTTTTGTTGTTATTGTATAAAAGACTTTAAATGACAAAATCCTATTCAGTTTTTTTGGTTATTTTGTAGTCGTTTTTTGTAAAGTTTACTATTTTTTTATTCAAATTTCTAACTTTAACTGTAATATTCCACAATTCGGGAAAATGTAGAGGCATATATGTATATGTGATATATGTATGTGGCTCGGTATTCAAAAATTTATCATCAGCAATAGATTATTGCCACTTATAATGCATTTTTCTCTGACAAGTTTTAATTCAATGTTCGTTGTTTCGCTTAATTGGACTGTATTATTTTGTTGTGAGATCGTGGGGTCAGTCCTTGGTTTGTGACTAATCGGAGTACTAAGAATTATGTTAAGCCTATTCTGTGTCTTTTTGGTGGATATATTTAGTACAACACATTGCTAGGTTTGGTGGCTTCTTTAACTCTTTAATTCCCATGCTTATGTTTATCAAAAAATAATAATTTATTTTACTATATGGTACAGATACATTAAGTATAGACCAAAAAAATTATAAAAGACAACTACCACCACTCATTTTTATAGGGGTGTCACCTAAATATGACACTGGGCATTGTTTTAACAGCTCATAAACAGTTATTCACTTTCTTTCTATAGGGACAAAACATCCGTTTTTATAATAGAAATATTTATTGACATATAAGAAAGAATTGTTTTATTACCATGGAACATATACTAGAACTATAGATGTTAACCGATATTGCGCTTGGCGCATATCTTTTCCGTACGTTAATGACAATATCCACATCGCCGCCACGAACGGACAACTTCTACACGGTCATCGGCGATACCTGCATACCTCACCTCACCAGGCACTCTAATCTGGACTGGAATTTCACAGGCATAATCACGAGTTGAATTAGGCTTATCATTTTTTAGCAGTTAGTGTAGCAACGTTTCTGTGAAAATCACAGTCCAGTTTTTTTGGCAAGTGGCGTCTGACTATACCAAAAACAATCAGGATACCACCACTTTTTTCCACGAAGTCTTACCCTCATGTAGTCAAAATTTTCGTCAAAATGGTTTACTCCACCCATGTGACTTGGGTATATCCTGATAATACCTGGGTAATCCACTCTTATTTACGATCGCTTTTTATTTTCAATGTCAATATGATCAAGTTTTGTGAAAAAACTCAATCCGTGACAGTTGCAATGGTGTGATAGTGTGATTGCCAAGTCAATCTATGTATTTAAAACATAAAAGAATTTAAATATTGATATGGTCACTATAAGATATTGTTAGGTTAGCTTATTACGTAATAACTTGAGACAGAAGGCCCAATAAGTAGGGACTGAATAAATTAATCGACTTGGTATTATATGGATCTCACAACATTTTACGGTATTACGTATTCTTTTGTATGCCTAAAAGTCATCCTTTTTTATAGTTCATCTATATATACACTATGACAATGTCACTTAACATTTGAGGTCTCCTTTTACTACTCAACTGATCCGAACACTCAATTAGCTCTTATAACTATTTTAAAAAATCAAATTAATACGGAGCTATTGTTGTTCGCGTGTGGTAAAATTGTGTTCCTGAAAATTTATTACTTATAGTTATTAATTTATTATTTATTTAAGCCTGGAGCTAAGATTGGAGCCATTACGGTTGAGTAAATAGCTTTTATACGTGATAGAGCCTGCAGGTAAATTATGGTTGTTGTCCTTTAGAAATGTTTGCAATGTTCTCTAAGAATTGTACTAAACTCTCCATTACATGCTTAAAGTGACTTCTAATCATAGTTAATCATCACAAATTTTGAAGACGTGTATATGTATGTAGAGGCGGGGTTATTATTACATTTATAAAAATTATCTTAATGTCACTTTGTAAAATCACTCTAGATAGTTATTTGGGAAAATAATAAATACACCAACATTTAATGATGAAAGCTTTTTAATGCACACATACATACATAAAATAATTATAGTTTATCATAACTGATAAATATATCATAAACTTAAATAATCTAGCATTTACAAACAGTTTTTCACAATTAAAATCTTGTACGGGTATTCTTATACAATGCAATATTAAAATAATAAGAAACGATCAATAAGCCTTTAGAATTTGCCGTGGGTCGAGTAAGTAGTTAGTAAGAGATGTTTTGGATAGAGATTTCTTACAAATTATGCCTTCAAAAAATACGGTGACTTGAGATACTGATAAAACACATTGGTCATTTTTTACAACGTCTTGTGTGATAAGATTGTGATGATCTACAGAATAGCTTTATTTTCTGGGCACAGTTTGTAAGTATGAACTCAAATTTTAGTTTTTATACGTAGGTATCTTAAGTGCACGGGCTATAACAGTATGGACATGAACATGGACTTGGGCACGGAACAGAGCAAGGTTCAGGTATACCAGGATACTGTATACAAGGTTCGGGTATACCTGGATACCTTATTCCAGATTCGCCTTTGAAAATAGCTGACGTAGGAATGCATATTGTTGGCGGTTGGACTGTCGGTGGTGTGGGTCGTCGGATGACAATTGGGGGTGGATTTATTGGAGGAGGCTGTGGCTGCGTTACAGTGATTGGTGGCGGTTGAATAGGTGCTGGTTTTGGTGGTCTTATAACAACGGGTTTCGGTTGGATTGGACTAGGCCGGGGTAGTTGTACGCGGATAGGAGGAGGTGTTATAGGGGGCAAAGGTGCAGGCCTTACAACTATACGTGGAGGCACTATAGGTGGTTGTTGCGGGGGCTGCACAGTAATAGCGGCAGGAGTGATTGGACGAAGTGGCGCTGGTCTAACTAAGATGGGAGGTGGCTGAATCAGTACTGGAGGGGTATGGGTTACATAGAATGTTCCACCTGGTACTTGTACAGCTTGGAAACCGATTGATTGTAATTTTTCAGGAATGCTTGACTTTGATATCACGACTCTAATCGGTCCATTGCCACCAGGAGCTGCAAAAATATTTAATTATTTAATCATATTTTTGAAGAATAGTTTTAAATTATGACTTTTATACTTACTTGGTGGCGGCAGGTTAGGATCGGCGGGTTGCGGAGGACGTGGTAATGGGCAAGGTGGGTTATTTGTTTCTAAACAAGGTGGGGTGCATGGTTCAGGGCATGGTGGATAGCAGGGGCTTGGTTCTGGGTCGTAACATGTCTCAGCATAGGGTGGTAATGTAAACGTTGCTGGTGCCGCTGCCGTTGATGCGACTAACACTGTAAATAAATAAAACATATTTTCTGTTCTTTTTATATATTTATAAGTAGGACAAACAAAATTGTATAATCATTTTAAAAACGCACCTAAAATGCCCAGTGCCGTCTGTTGACCCATTGCGTCAGCCGAGTTTGCCTGATTATCCAGATCTTCTACGTTTTATATACAAAAGCAATTGTTATTTAAGTTATGCATGGTGAGCAGTGATAATTTTGTTTGATTTGCAACCACTTATGCGTTCATCAGCAATGATTTGTTGATTTTTAAATTTTAAATATTTTGATTAATGACTCGAAGCGCAAATTTTTTTTACGATAACTAATACATTATGACATATTTCTAAGATATCAATGTGATGCATTTTATAAGCGTGGTGAATTGTGATTTGTGACTTAAGAATATAACGGGGTTGATGCAGAATAATTTAAGTCCAATATGAATTTGTGAGCATAACTTTTGTGTTTATACACCAACATAAAATCAAATTTTGGAATATATTTCAATTTGTAAGAGATTAAATTTTTGTTAAATGTTTGTTACCACTTCTTTGATATGTGACAAGGTCCAGTTCGCCTTATACTCTCCTAAGTTGAACTCGTATTCATCGAAACACTTCAAAAAATGACCGATCACTGTAGTACCTATAATATATCTATAAATTCTGCTCGTGAATCTTCGTTTTATTCATTAGTCCGTTAAAGTACACAGGTGGGCCTGTCTTCTTTTAAAGAGAATTTGCCTCAGTAATCGCACTTGGCTAGTGTCCGGCGATTGCAATATCAGATGTCTTTATCTTTTGACGCTGCTCCCCGTCACCGGCTTAAGTATTTTACGCGTGACGTCATCAAAATGGCTATACAGCCATCTATCGGTAGGCAGATCTTTGTGACAGTTGATTTTTTATACTGTAATATAATTAATGGAGTTCAGATTGAGTCGCTTTTATTGTTTTTAGTGTTGGACAGGTAGATTTTTTTATATATATAAGATAGGGTGACAAACAAGCACGCAGTCCACCTAATGGTGAGTGGTTACTGTGGCCCATAGACATCTACATCTATCCTCGTTCGCGAATCAAAATGAAGATGCATTGTCATCCGTGAGGACTAAGATGGAATTCCTCTTTTCCAGAAAAAAGGGTCTCCGGTTCTCTACACTCACCATACGAAACACAGCAGCATTTAGCTGCTATTTTACGCTGGTATTCTGTGAGAGCGTGGTCCTTCCCCGGTCGAGCCGACCCATTCGTGCTACAACTATACTATTAATATAGCTGCAGCATGGCTCTACCACGTATAAAAATAAATATAATCATATATGAATTTAGCTACTGTTTTAAGATTTTAAGACTATATTTTGGATTTTGATTATAATATACGCTTCCCTATGAGACATATGTTCTCTAATATGCAATAATTTCTGCATCGAATTAGAAATCAAAACAAAGAGTAAGTACGCAAATCGTACATACGTTCGAATAGTAACACTTTATCTATGGATTCCAGAAATTACTTGTAGTGAAATAAAGTACGAAGTGAGTCAATGTTTAAATTTAAAACACTGCAATGTGTTAATGAAGCATCAAAAATACTAACAATTTTATCAAATGGTTTTAATTTTTAATAACAAAATATGTTCAGATTATATTTAATTCACAGTCGGAAAGCATGAGTATCTCAGCTCTTCTCGTATTAGGTGCGTAGAATTTTATAAAAATATTATTAACTATCCAAAACACTATTTAAAATATTTTACCTTTTTGATATATTTTATTACTTTAGATTATGTTTAGATTAAACCTGGAAATAGTTACTAACGTATTGCTATGAGCGCATACGATTTTTTAAATGTAATATGAAAATGAAAATCTGTACCTAACTACCATAACTAACAGATCAAAGTAGTTTACCTGTATGTGTCCTTCCGTACGTAGTGATTCCGTACTATATAGTCATGGATTGGCTGATGAATTTTATCCTTCCCGAAGAAAAATAAGGTTTTTACCGATATCCTTACCTATATCAGCTCCCACTGGCAACACTACACGCCTCATGTCATTGTGAATTTACTCAGGGAGACGTCAACTTCATATGATTTTGATCGAAGGACACTTAAAGGTAAGTAGCTTCGGTCAATTAATTATATTCGTTGACGCCTCCTCTGTGTTTGTATATTATGTAGATGTTTAAAGATTTGATGGCTTCATTATCAATTGTTTGCTGTAGTAAGAGATCAATGAAGCAAAAAATAAACAATATATATAAATTACTAGATAATATAATTCACCATTATGAATTATTGTTTATTTACTTTTTACTATTTCAATTTGGAACGCTATCATTACATTTATTTAATAATAGCCAATTATTAAAAAATGCAAAATTTTGGATGTATAAGTTTGTTGTCTTTCTAACTTTTTCAACACTAATACCACTTCTTTTAGTATGAGAAGGGGATGAATGCCTTGTTCTATATGCAGTAAACATTTATGTATTCTCTTGTTAAAATAATTTACTCCTCTAGCTGTCTCACATATTGCAGGGAGGGATATTCGTTTTTTTTTGCAAATTACCAACTAATTTACTGAAATGATTCAGTTTTAGTGACACACGTGTGATATTGTGAGGTAACTGATAAAATACTCGTATTTTTCTCTAAAGAATTCTATGATTAGCAACGATTAATATATTTTTTTTAATTTTAAGTTCAGCTATGTAAATCGAATTGTGTTGGACAGCTTTGAGTGTTTTATATTCTTATTTTTTCATTCTATAAACACAAAAAAGCAACCGTTTAATATAACTACATAAATCCAAATAAGTGATAAAATAAATTTCTTACTTATACAGTAGCATCCACAACGATTTTAGACAAACACATTGTATTTACGATTAAAGGCTTAATGATTATTTTTGCTTTAAATTAATAAATACCTCCTTGAAAATACTAATATTTTTCTCAAAGATTGAAAATTATATTGCCAAATTTCAAATTTTTGTTTTAATTCTTGTAAGTATACAAAAATATTACATATAAAGTTACAGACAATATTTTTAAAACTTTAAGTTCAAAAGTTCGACTAGAAGATTCGGCACAAAAATTGACAATGCCATGAGTCATATAGTGTTGCCATTTGGAGCTGATATAGGTTAGAATACCAGTGAAAATCTTATTGTCCCCATTTTTCATTTTAGTGTGATTTGGTCCATCAATATATTATGGTTACATAGTATACAAACACAGAGGATGTGTCAACGAATATAAATGATGGCTATTGTGGTTTGTGGCATGGCATTTATAGTCGCACAACTAAATGCCAAGTACCATCACGCTTTTGTGACAATTTTAGTATTTTAATATTTATGAATGCTGTGCGCAGCGCAATAACCTAAGTTTTAAAGAACCATTGACATAATTTATTAAAATAACAAATTCTTTATATTTAAAGAACCAAGAGAAGCAAATCCATTGTCACAAACGTCTCGTGTACAACGCTATGCATAGTTGCGCAGTTTAGCACAGCCTCTTACTAGATGGAGTGATGACCCAATGTAATTAGTAGGAAGTCACATCAAATCAACATTAATACGTGTCTCTTTTTTATTATTACTGTATAAAATATAATTTAAATGTAAATGTTTTATTTTATTTTACTTATCATGGATCATACTACATTTGACTGGCCTGTTGGTCTAGTGGTTAGTGACCCTGACTGCTATGCCGGAGGTCGTGGGTTCGATTCCCACCCAGGACAAATGTTTGTGTGATGAGCACGATCATTTGTTCTGTATCTGGGTGTAATTTATCTATAATATTTATGTATTTAGAAATATATAAGTATGTTTATCAGTTATCTAGTACCCATAACACAAGCTCTGCTTAGCTTGGGCCTAGATGGCGTTGTTTGATAGTTGTGGAATATTATTATTATACTAGGAATATCACGTAGTTTTCAATAAATTTTAGAATAATAGAAGCAATAGATCTTTAAGGTTTATGATACAATTATTTTAGAAAAATTATATGATAAAAATGCGTAGAAATGTTCCCTATCAAAAGAAAGAACTAGAACATTTTTCAGTTTAAACAGCAGTTTCAAATCAAAGTTACAAAATTTTCATTTTCACCTTCTAATACTAAGAGTAAATTTCACTATCTTTCCTAATCTTATGATAGGGTTATACGTTCTTTTTCTAACAACAAAATATGTATTCCAGTTCACTTCACCGAGCTCTATGTTAACTCGTTTACAGTTCAGGCTACACGCCTTTGAAACTCCTTGCCCGATGACATCAGAAAATCTCCCAATAAGTTTGCTTTTAAAAAGTTGGCGTCATGGCGTCAAACATCTATTAAAGACAACGCTTTTTACATTCATCATCCATGTCATTTATATTGGTAGACGTATATACTCATAGTTCTTTGTATGTACTATTTAAAATGTATATGTTGACATGTATATATATATATATATATATATATGTTTATGTATTTATACATTTTTATATATGTATAAATAAGAAATATTTCTATAGTTTATTCATTGTATATATTAGTTAAATGTATAGATAACGTAGTTAGTTATCATTTTTATTTTGTTTCAATTATATACTTATAAACCTACGAAAAATTCTCACCACTCTATGGGTTGACTGGTAGAGAATGCCTCAAGGCATTAAGTCTACCCTTTGTACCTATTCTTTTAGAATAAGAAATGCAATAAAAAAAAACTTCATAAATTTTCTAGGAATAATAAAAATGTGTGAAAAGGTTGTCTCTTCTTTATTCTCTTAAAAATCCTTACTTTTTCTAATGAACTGCTTTGTACGTATTTATTCGAGGCATTGATTTTTTTTAATTTCAGCCTTTATCTGCGTCACGAGCTGCCATTCGCCCTACCAGACAACATTGTACGAAACAAGGACAAACTCATCACCAGGCATAGCTACAAATAACAGTTTGATGTCAGCTTTTGAATCGTCATCTAATGTGATTCCGTACTATCTGCAAGGACATTTAGCTGCTAGCATAGAACACACAACAGTCTTCGAAATAGTTCAAAATATACGGGTACTTAACTGGCCTTTTGATATATCTTATCCTGCAGCTAAACTCAATAATCTGTGCAAATCTACGCCCAATATTCTTGGCCTTGAAGAACAAGTTCCTGAAATGATTACATATCTCAACATATTGCCTCCAGGATTATATTCCAAACAATACAGATCAAATTTATTACCGAACATAGGTAAAAATAACGGATTAATGACAGATTTTGAATCGCCACCTAAAGAGATTCCGTACTATCAGCAAGGAATTGCAGCTGATGGCATAGTACCAACAACAACTAGCGAAACAAATCCAAATGCAAAAGGATATAGCATTCCTTATGGTTCATTCTATCCTGAGGCTGGATCAAATGTCATGTGCGGATCTACGCCCAATATGCTTGGAATCGAAGGACTAGTTCCCGAAGTGAATAAATATCCCAACATTTATCCTTCAGGATTGTATTCCAAACAAAACAAGTCAAACATATTACCAGGCATAATTACACGGAAAGCATTGATGCCACCTTTTGAATTTTCACCCAGCAAGAATCCATACTACCTGCAAGGACATTCAGCTGCTGGTATAGCACCAACAAAAATTCGCGAAACAAATCCAAATGCAGACAGGTTAAGCATGCCTTATGGTTCATCCTATCCTGAGGCTGGATCAAATGTCGTGTGCGAATCTACGCCCAATATTCTTGGCCTCGATGGAATAGTCCGCGAAGTGATTAAACATCCCAACAATATTCCTTCAGGATTGTATTCCAAAAAATACAAGTCAAACTCATTGCCAGGCATAGTTACAATATTAATCATATTTTTGAAGAATAGTTTTAAATTATGACTTTTATACTTACTTGGTGGCGGCAGGTTAGGATCGGCGGGTTGCGGAGGACGTGGTAATGGGCAAGGTGGGTTATTTGTTTCTAAACAAGGTGGGGTGCATGGTTCAGGGCATGGTGGATAGCAGGGGCTTGGTTCTGGGTCGTAACATGTCTCAGCATAGGGTGGTAATGTAAACGTTGCTGGTGCCGCTGCCGTTGATGCGACTAACACTGTAAATAAATAAAACATATTTTCTGTTCTTTTTATATATTTATAAGTAGGACAAACAAAATTGTATAATCATTTTAAAAACGCACCTAAAATGCCCAGTGCCGTCTGTTGACCCATTGCGTCAGCCGAGTTTGCCTGATTATCCAAATCTTCTACGTTTTATATACAAAAGCAATTGTTATTTAAGTTATGCATGGTGAGCAGTGATAATTTTGTTTGATTTGCAACCACTTATGCGTTCATCAGCAATGATTTGTTGATTTTTAAATTTTAAATATTTTGATTAATGACTCGAAGCGCAAATTTTTTTTACGATAACTAATACATTATGACATATTTCTAAGATATCAATGTGATGCATTTTATAAGCGTGGTGAATTGTGATTTGTGACTTAAGAATATAACGGGGTTGATGCAGAATAATTTAAGTCCAATATGAATTTGTGAGCATAACTTTTGTGTTTATACACCAACATAAAATCAAATTTTGGAATATATTTCAATTTGTAAGAGATTAAATTTTTGTTAAATGTTTGTTACCACTTCTTTGATATGTGACAAGGTCCAGTTCGCCTTATACTCTCCTAAGTTGAACTCGTATTCATCGAAACACTTCAAAAAATGACCGATCACTGTAGTACCTATAATATATCTATAAATTCTGCTCGTGAATCTTCGTTTTATTCATTAGTCCGTTAAAGTACACAGGTGGGCCTGTCTTCTTTTAAAGAGAATTTGCCTCAGTAATCGCACTTGGCTAGTGTCCGGCGATTGCAATATCAGATGTCTTTATCTTTTGACGCTGCTCCCCGTCACCGGCTTAAGTATTTTACGCGTGACGTCATCAAAATGGCTATACAGCCATCTATCGGTAGGCAGATCTTTGTGACAGTTGATTTTTTATACTGTAATATAATTAATGGAGTTCAGATTGAGTCGCTTTTATTGTTTTTAGTGTTGGACAGGTAGATTTTTTTATATATATAAGATAGGGTGACAAACAAGCACGCAGTCCACCTAATGGTGAGTGGTTACTGTGGCCCATAGACATCTACATCTATCCTCGTTCGCGAATCAAAATGAAGATGCATTGTCATCCGTGAGGACTAAGATGGAATTCCTCTTTTCCAGAAAAAAGGGTCTCCGGTTCTCTACACTCACCATACGAAACACAGCAGCATTTAGCTGCTATTTTACGCTGGTATTCTGTGAGAGCGTGGTCCTTCCCCGGTCGAGCCGACCCATTCGTGCTACAACTATACTATTAATATAGCTGCAGCATGGCTCTACCACGTATAAAAATAAATATAATCATATATGAATTTAGCTACTGTTTTAAGATTTTAAGACTATATTTTGGATTTTGATTATAATATACGCTTCCCTATGAGACATATGTTCTCTAATATGCAATAATTTCTGCATCGAATTAGAAATCAAAACAAAGAGTAAGTACGCAAATCGTACATACGTTCGAATAGTAACACTTTATCTATGGATTCCAGAAATTACTTGTAGTGAAATAAAGTACGAAGTGAGTCAATGTTTAAATTTAAAACACTGCAATGTGTTAATGAAGCATCAAAAATACTAACAATTTTATCAAATGGTTTTAATTTTTAATAACAAAATATGTTCAGATTATATTTAATTCACAGTCGGAAAGCATGAGTATCTCAGCTCTTCTCGTATTAGGTGCGTAGAATTTTATAAAAATATTATTAACTATCCAAAACACTATTTAAAATATTTTACCTTTTTGATATATTTTATTACTTTAGATTATGTTTAGATTAAACCTGGAAATAGTTACTAACGTATTGCTATGAGCGCATACGATTTTTTAAATGTAATATGAAAATGAAAATCTGTACCTAACTACCATAACTAACAGATCAAAGTAGTTTACCTGTATGTGTCCTTCCGTACGTAGTGATTCCGTACTATATAGTCATGGATTGGCTGATGAATTTTATCCTTCCCGAAGAAAAATAAGGTTTTTACCGATATCCTTACCTATATCAGCTCCCACTGGCAACACTACACGCCTCATGTCATTGTGAATTTACTCAGGGAGACGTCAACTTCATATGATTTTGATCGAAGGACACTTAAAGGTAAGTAGCTTCGGTCAATTAATTATATTCGTTGACGCCTCCTCTGTGTTTGTATATTATGTAGATGTTTAAAGATTTGATGGCTTCATTATCAATTGTTTGCTGTAGTAAGAGATCAATGAAGCAAAAAATAAACAATATATATAAATTACTAGATAATATAATTCACCATTATGAATTATTGTTTATTTACTTTTTACTATTTCAATTTGGAACGCTATCATTACATTTATTTAATAATAGCCAATTATTAAAAAATGCAAAATTTTGGATGTATAAGTTTGTTGTCTTTCTAACTTTTTCAACACTAATACCACTTCTTTTAGTATGAGAAGGGGATGAATGCCTTGTTCTATATGCAGTAAACATTTATGTATTCTCTTGTTAAAATAATTTACTCCTCTAGCTGTCTCACATATTGCAGGGAGGGATATTCGTTTTTTTTTGCAAATTACCAACTAATTTACTGAAATGATTCAGTTTTAGTGACACACGTGTGATATTGTGAGGTAACTGATAAAATACTCGTATTTTTCTCTAAAGAATTCTATGATTAGCAACGATTAATATATTTTTTTTAATTTTAAGTTCAGCTATGTAAATCGAATTGTGTTGGACAGCTTTGAGTGTTTTATATTCTTATTTTTTCATTCTATAAACACAAAAAAGCAACCGTTTAATATAACTACATAAATCCAAATAAGTGATAAAATAAATTTCTTACTTATACAGTAGCATCCACAACGATTTTAGACAAACACATTGTATTTACGATTAAAGGCTTAATGATTATTTTTGCTTTAAATTAATAAATACCTCCTTGAAAATACTAATATTTTTCTCAAAGATTGAAAATTATATTGCCAAATTTCAAATTTTTGTTTTAATTCTTGTAAGTATACAAAAATATTACATATAAAGTTACAGACAATATTTTTAAAACTTTAAGTTCAAAAGTTCGACTAGAAGATTCGGCACAAAAATTGACAATGCCATGAGTCATATAGTGTTGCCATTTGGAGCTGATATAGGTTAGAATACCAGTGAAAATCTTATTGTCCCCATTTTTCATTTTAGTGTGATTTGGTCCATCAATATATTATGGTTACATAGTATACAAACACAGAGGATGTGTCAACGAATATAAATGATGGCTATTGTGGTTTGTGGCATGGCATTTATAGTCGCACAACTAAATGCCAAGTACCATCACGCTTTTGTGACAATTTTAGTATTTTAATATTTATGAATGCTGTGCGCAGCGCAATAACCTAAGTTTTAAAGAACCATTGACATAATTTATTAAAATAACAAATTCTTTATATTTAAAGAACCAAGAGAAGCAAATCCATTGTCACAAACGTCTCGTGTACAACGCTATGCATAGTTGCGCAGTTTAGCACAGCCTCTTACTAGATGGAGTGATGACCCAATGTAATTAGTAGGAAGTCACATCAAATCAACATTAATACGTGTCTCTTTTTTATTATTACTGTATAAAATATAATTTAAATGTAAATGTTTTATTTTATTTTACTTATCATGGATCATACTACATTTGACTGGCCTGTTGGTCTAGTGGTTAGTGACCCTGACTGCTATGCCGGAGGTCGTGGGTTCGATTCCCACCCAGGACAAATGTTTGTGTGATGAGCACGATCATTTGTTCTGTATCTGGGTGTAATTTATCTATAATATTTATGTATTTAGAAATATATAAGTATGTTTATCAGTTATCTAGTACCCATAACACAAGCTCTGCTTAGCTTGGGCCTAGATGGCGTTGTTTGATAGTTGTGGAATATTATTATTATACTAGGAATATCACGTAGTTTTCAATAAATTTTAGAATAATAGAAGCAATAGATCTTTAAGGTTTATGATACAATTATTTTAGAAAAATTATATGATAAAAATGCGTAGAAATGTTCCCTATCAAAAGAAAGAACTAGAACATTTTTCAGTTTAAACAGCAGTTTCAAATCAAAGTTACAAAATTTTCATTTTCACCTTCTAATACTAAGAGTAAATTTCACTATCTTTCCTAATCTTATGATAGGGTTATACGTTCTTTTTCTAACAACAAAATATGTATTCCAGTTCACTTCACCGAGCTCTATGTTAACTCGTTTACAGTTCAGGCTACACGCCTTTGAAACTCCTTGCCCGATGACATCAGAAAATCTCCCAATAAGTTTGCTTTTAAAAAGTTGGCGTCATGGCGTCAAACATCTATTAAAGACAACGCTTTTTACATTCATCATCCATGTCATTTATATTGGTAGACGTATATACTCATAGTTCTTTGTATGTACTATTTAAAATGTATATGTTGACATGTATATATATATATATATATATATGTTTATGTATTTATACATTTTTATATATGTATAAATAAGAAATATTTCTATAGTTTATTCATTGTATATATTAGTTAAATGTATAGATAACGTAGTTAGTTATCATTTTTATTTTGTTTCAATTATATACTTATAAACCTACGAAAAATTCTCACCACTCTATGGGTTGACTGGTAGAGAATGCCTCAAGGCATTAAGTCTACCCTTTGTACCTATTCTTTTAGAATAAGAAATGCAATAAAAAAAAACTTCATAAATTTTCTAGGAATAATAAAAATGTGTGAAAAGGTTGTCTCTTCTTTATTCTCTTAAAAATCCTTACTTTTTCTAATGAACTGCTTTGTACGTATTTATTCGAGGCATTGATTTTTTTTAATTTCAGCCTTTATCTGCGTCACGAGCTGCCATTCGCCCTACCAGACAACATTGTACGAAACAAGGACAAACTCATCACCAGGCATAGCTACAAATAACAGTTTGATGTCAGCTTTTGAATCGTCATCTAATGTGATTCCGTACTATCTGCAAGGACATTTAGCTGCTAGCATAGAACACACAACAGTCTTCGAAATAGTTCAAAATATACGGGTACTTAACTGGCCTTTTGATATATCTTATCCTGCAGCTAAACTCAATAATCTGTGCAAATCTACGCCCAATATTCTTGGCCTTGAAGAACAAGTTCCTGAAATGATTACATATCTCAACATATTGCCTCCAGGATTATATTCCAAACAATACAGATCAAATTTATTACCGAACATAGGTAAAAATAACGGATTAATGACAGATTTTGAATCGCCACCTAAAGAGATTCCGTACTATCAGCAAGGAATTGCAGCTGATGGCATAGTACCAACAACAACTAGCGAAACAAATCCAAATGCAAAAGGATATAGCATTCCTTATGGTTCATTCTATCCTGAGGCTGGATCAAATGTCATGTGCGGATCTACGCCCAATATGCTTGGAATCGAAGGACTAGTTCCCGAAGTGAATAAATATCCCAACATTTATCCTTCAGGATTGTATTCCAAACAAAACAAGTCAAACATATTACCAGGCATAATTACACGGAAAGCATTGATGCCACCTTTTGAATTTTCACCCAGCAAGAATCCATACTACCTGCAAGGACATTCAGCTGCTGGTATAGCACCAACAAAAATTCGCGAAACAAATCCAAATGCAGACAGGTTAAGCATGCCTTATGGTTCATCCTATCCTGAGGCTGGATCAAATGTCGTGTGCGAATCTACGCCCAATATTCTTGGCCTCGATGGAATAGTCCGCGAAGTGATTAAACATCCCAACAATATTCCTTCAGGATTGTATTCCAAAAAATACAAGTCAAACTCATTGCCAGGCATAGTTACAATATTAATCATATTTTTGAAGAATAGTTTTAAATTATGACTTTTATACTTACTTGGTGGCGGCAGGTTAGGATCGGCGGGTTGCGGAGGACGTGGTAATGGGCAAGGTGGGTTATTTGTTTCTAAACAAGGTGGGGTGCATGGTTCAGGGCATGGTGGATAGCAGGGGCTTGGTTCTGGGTCGTAACATGTCTCAGCATAGGGTGGTAATGTAAACGTTGCTGGTGCCGCTGCCGTTGATGCGACTAACACTGTAAATAAATAAAACATATTTTCTGTTCTTTTTATATATTTATAAGTAGGACAAACAAAATTGTATAATCATTTTAAAAACGCACCTAAAATGCCCAGTGCCGTCTGTTGACCCATTGCGTCAGCCGAGTTTGCCTGATTATCCAGATCTTCTACGTTTTATATACAAAAGCAATTGTTATTTAAGTTATGCATGGTGAGCAGTGATAATTTTGTTTGATTTGCAACCACTTATGCGTTCATCAGCAATGATTTGTTGATTTTTAAATTTTAAATATTTTGATTAATGACTCGAAGCGCAAATTTTTTTTACGATAACTAATACATTATGACATATTTCTAAGATATCAATGTGATGCATTTTATAAGCGTGGTGAATTGTGATTTGTGACTTAAGAATATAACGGGGTTGATGCAGAATAATTTAAGTCCAATATGAATTTGTGAGCATAACTTTTGTGTTTATACACCAACATAAAATCAAATTTTGGAATATATTTCAATTTGTAAGAGATTAAATTTTTGTTAAATGTTTGTTACCACTTCTTTGATATGTGACAAGGTCCAGTTCGCCTTATACTCTCCTAAGTTGAACTCGTATTCATCGAAACACTTCAAAAAATGACCGATCACTGTAGTACCTATAATATATCTATAAATTCTGCTCGTGAATCTTCGTTTTATTCATTAGTCCGTTAAAGTACACAGGTGGGCCTGTCTTCTTTTAAAGAGAATTTGCCTCAGTAATCGCACTTGGCTAGTGTCCGGCGATTGCAATATCAGATGTCTTTATCTTTTGACGCTGCTCCCCGTCACCGGCTTAAGTATTTTACGCGTGACGTCATCAAAATGGCTATACAGCCATCTATCGGTAGGCAGATCTTTGTGACAGTTGATTTTTTATACTGTAATATAATTAATGGAGTTCAGATTGAGTCGCTTTTATTGTTTTTAGTGTTGGACAGGTAGATTTTTTTATATATATAAGATAGGGTGACAAACAAGCACGCAGTCCACCTAATGGTGAGTGGTTACTGTGGCCCATAGACATCTACATCTATCCTCGTTCGCGAATCAAAATGAAGATGCATTGTCATCCGTGAGGACTAAGATGGAATTCCTCTTTTCCAGAAAAAAGGGTCTCCGGTTCTCTACACTCACCATACGAAACACAGCAGCATTTAGCTGCTATTTTACGCTGGTATTCTGTGAGAGCGTGGTCCTTCCCCGGTCGAGCCGACCCATTCGTGCTACAACTATACTATTAATATAGCTGCAGCATGGCTCTACCACGTATAAAAATAAATATAATCATATATGAATTTAGCTACTGTTTTAAGATTTTAAGACTATATTTTGGATTTTGATTATAATATACGCTTCCCTATGAGACATATGTTCTCTAATATGCAATAATTTCTGCATCGAATTAGAAATCAAAACAAAGAGTAAGTACGCAAATCGTACATACGTTCGAATAGTAACACTTTATCTATGGATTCCAGAAATTACTTGTAGTGAAATAAAGTACGAAGTGAGTCAATGTTTAAATTTAAAACACTGCAATGTGTTAATGAAGCATCAAAAATACTAACAATTTTATCAAATGGTTTTAATTTTTAATAACAAAATATGTTCAGATTATATTTAATTCACAGTCGGAAAGCATGAGTATCTCAGCTCTTCTCGTATTAGGTGCGTAGAATTTTATAAAAATATTATTAACTATCCAAAACACTATTTAAAATATTTTACCTTTTTGATATATTTTATTACTTTAGATTATGTTTAGATTAAACCTGGAAATAGTTACTAACGTATTGCTATGAGCGCATACGATTTTTTAAATGTAATATGAAAATGAAAATCTGTACCTAACTACCATAACTAACAGATCAAAGTAGTTTACCTGTATGTGTCCTTCCGTACGTAGTGATTCCGTACTATATAGTCATGGATTGGCTGATGAATTTTATCCTTCCCGAAGAAAAATAAGGTTTTTACCGATATCCTTACCTATATCAGCTCCCACTGGCAACACTACACGCCTCATGTCATTGTGAATTTACTCAGGGAGACGTCAACTTCATATGATTTTGATCGAAGGACACTTAAAGGTAAGTAGCTTCGGTCAATTAATTATATTCGTTGACGCCTCCTCTGTGTTTGTATATTATGTAGATGTTTAAAGATTTGATGGCTTCATTATCAATTGTTTGCTGTAGTAAGAGATCAATGAAGCAAAAAATAAACAATATATATAAATTACTAGATAATATAATTCACCATTATGAATTATTGTTTATTTACTTTTTACTATTTCAATTTGGAACGCTATCATTACATTTATTTAATAATAGCCAATTATTAAAAAATGCAAAATTTTGGATGTATAAGTTTGTTGTCTTTCTAACTTTTTCAACACTAATACCACTTCTTTTAGTATGAGAAGGGGATGAATGCCTTGTTCTATATGCAGTAAACATTTATGTATTCTCTTGTTAAAATAATTTACTCCTCTAGCTGTCTCACATATTGCAGGGAGGGATATTCGTTTTTTTTTGCAAATTACCAACTAATTTACTGAAATGATTCAGTTTTAGTGACACACGTGTGATATTGTGAGGTAACTGATAAAATACTCGTATTTTTCTCTAAAGAATTCTATGATTAGCAACGATTAATATATTTTTTTTAATTTTAAGTTCAGCTATGTAAATCGAATTGTGTTGGACAGCTTTGAGTGTTTTATATTCTTATTTTTTCATTCTATAAACACAAAAAAGCAACCGTTTAATATAACTACATAAATCCAAATAAGTGATAAAATAAATTTCTTACTTATACAGTAGCATCCACAACGATTTTAGACAAACACATTGTATTTACGATTAAAGGCTTAATGATTATTTTTGCTTTAAATTAATAAATACCTCCTTGAAAATACTAATATTTTTCTCAAAGATTGAAAATTATATTGCCAAATTTCAAATTTTTGTTTTAATTCTTGTAAGTATACAAAAATATTACATATAAAGTTACAGACAATATTTTTAAAACTTTAAGTTCAAAAGTTCGACTAGAAGATTCGGCACAAAAATTGACAATGCCATGAGTCATATAGTGTTGCCATTTGGAGCTGATATAGGTTAGAATACCAGTGAAAATCTTATTGTCCCCATTTTTCATTTTAGTGTGATTTGGTCCATCAATATATTATGGTTACATAGTATACAAACACAGAGGATGTGTCAACGAATATAAATGATGGCTATTGTGGTTTGTGGCATGGCATTTATAGTCGCACAACTAAATGCCAAGTACCATCACGCTTTTGTGACAATTTTAGTATTTTAATATTTATGAATGCTGTGCGCAGCGCAATAACCTAAGTTTTAAAGAACCATTGACATAATTTATTAAAATAACAAATTCTTTATATTTAAAGAACCAAGAGAAGCAAATCCATTGTCACAAACGTCTCGTGTACAACGCTATGCATAGTTGCGCAGTTTAGCACAGCCTCTTACTAGATGGAGTGATGACCCAATGTAATTAGTAGGAAGTCACATCAAATCAACATTAATACGTGTCTCTTTTTTATTATTACTGTATAAAATATAATTTAAATGTAAATGTTTTATTTTATTTTACTTATCATGGATCATACTACATTTGACTGGCCTGTTGGTCTAGTGGTTAGTGACCCTGACTGCTATGCCGGAGGTCGTGGGTTCGATTCCCACCCAGGACAAATGTTTGTGTGATGAGCACGATCATTTGTTCTGTATCTGGGTGTAATTTATCTATAATATTTATGTATTTAGAAATATATAAGTATGTTTATCAGTTATCTAGTACCCATAACACAAGCTCTGCTTAGCTTGGGCCTAGATGGCGTTGTTTGATAGTTGTGGAATATTATTATTATACTAGGAATATCACGTAGTTTTCAATAAATTTTAGAATAATAGAAGCAATAGATCTTTAAGGTTTATGATACAATTATTTTAGAAAAATTATATGATAAAAATGCGTAGAAATGTTCCCTATCAAAAGAAAGAACTAGAACATTTTTCAGTTTAAACAGCAGTTTCAAATCAAAGTTACAAAATTTTCATTTTCACCTTCTAATACTAAGAGTAAATTTCACTATCTTTCCTAATCTTATGATAGGGTTATACGTTCTTTTTCTAACAACAAAATATGTATTCCAGTTCACTTCACCGAGCTCTATGTTAACTCGTTTACAGTTCAGGCTACACGCCTTTGAAACTCCTTGCCCGATGACATCAGAAAATCTCCCAATAAGTTTGCTTTTAAAAAGTTGGCGTCATGGCGTCAAACATCTATTAAAGACAACGCTTTTTACATTCATCATCCATGTCATTTATATTGGTAGACGTATATACTCATAGTTCTTTGTATGTACTATTTAAAATGTATATGTTGACATGTATATATATATATATATATGTTTATGTATTTATACATTTTTATATATGTATAAATAAGAAATATTTCTATAGTTTATTCATTGTATATATTAGTTAAATGTATAGATAACGTAGTTAGTTATCATTTTTATTTTGTTTCAATTATATACTTATAAACCTACGAAAAATTCTCACCACTCTATGGGTTGACTGGTAGAGAATGCCTCAAGGCATTAAGTCTACCCTTTGTACCTATTCTTTTAGAATAAGAAATGCAATAAAAAAAAACTTCATAAATTTTCTAGGAATAATAAAAATGTGTGAAAAGGTTGTCTCTTCTTTATTCTCTTAAAAATCCTTACTTTTTCTAATGAACTGCTTTGTACGTATTTATTCGAGGCATTGATTTTTTTTAATTTCAGCCTTTATCTGCGTCACGAGCTGCCATTCGCCCTACCAGACAACATTGTACGAAACAAGGACAAACTCATCACCAGGCATAGCTACAAATAACAGTTTGATGTCAGCTTTTGAATCGTCATCTAATGTGATTCCGTACTATCTGCAAGGACATTTAGCTGCTAGCATAGAACACACAACAGTCTTCGAAATAGTTCAAAATATACGGGTACTTAACTGGCCTTTTGATATATCTTATCCTGCAGCTAAACTCAATAATCTGTGCAAATCTACGCCCAATATTCTTGGCCTTGAAGAACAAGTTCCTGAAATGATTACATATCTCAACATATTGTTTCCAGGATTATATTCCAAACAATACAGATCAAATTTATTACCGAACATAGGTAAAAATAACGGATTAATGACAGATTTTGAATCGCCACCTAAAGAGATTCCGTACTATCAGCAAGGAATTGCAGCTGATGGCATAGTACCAACAACAACTAGCGAAACAAATCCAAATGCAAAAGGATATAGCATTCCTTATGGTTCATTCTATCCTGAGGCTGGATCAAATGTCATGTGCGGATCTACGCCCAATATGCTTGGAATCGAAGGACTAGTTCCCGAAGTGAATAAATATCCCAACATTTATCCTTCAGGATTGTATTCCAAACAAAACAAGTCAAACATATTACCAGGCATAATTACACGGAAAGCATTGATGCCACCTTTTGAATTTTCACCCAGCAAGAATCCATACTACCTGCAAGGACATTCAGCTGCTGGTATAGCACCAACAAAAATTCGCGAAACAAATCCAAATGCAGACAGGTTAAGCATGCCTTATGGTTCATCCTATCCTGAGGCTGGATCAAATGTCGTGTGCGAATCTACGCCCAATATTCTTGGCCTCGATGGAATAGTCCGCGAAGTGATTAAACATCCCAACAATATTCCTTCAGGATTGTATTCCAAAAAATACAAGTCAAACTCATTGCCAGGCATAGTTACAATATTAATCATATTTTTGAAGAATAGTTTTAAATTATGACTTTTATACTTACTTGGTGGCGGCAGGTTAGGATCGGCGGGTTGCGGAGGACGTGGTAATGGGCAAGGTGGGTTATTTGTTTCTAAACAAGGTGGGGTGCATGGTTCAGGGCATGGTGGATAGCAGGGGCTTGGTTCTGGGTCGTAACATGTCTCAGCATAGGGTGGTAATGTAAACGTTGCTGGTGCCGCTGCCGTTGATGCGACTAACACTGTAAATAAATAAAACATATTTTCTGTTCTTTTTATATATTTATAAGTAGGACAAACAAAATTGTATAATCATTTTAAAAACGCACCTAAAATGCCCAGTGCCGTCTGTTGACCCATTGCGTCAGCCGAGTTTGCCTGATTATCCAGATCTTCTACGTTTTATATACAAAAGCAATTGTTATTTAAGTTATGCATGGTGAGCAGTGATAATTTTGTTTGATTTGCAACCACTTATGCGTTCATCAGCAATGATTTGTTGATTTTTAAATTTTAAATATTTTGATTAATGACTCGAAGCGCAAATTTTTTTTACGATAACTAATACATTATGACATATTTCTAAGATATCAATGTGATGCATTTTATAAGCGTGGTGAATTGTGATTTGTAACTTAAGAATATAACGGGGTTGATGCAGAATAATTTAAGTCCAATATGAATTTGTGAGCATAACTTTTGTGTTTATACACCAACATAAAATCAAATTTTGGAATATATTTCAATTTGTAAGAGATTAAATTTTTGTTAAATGTTTGTTACCACTTCTTTGATATGTGACAAGGTCCAGTTCGCCTTATACTCTCCTAAGTTGAACTCGTATTCATCGAAACACTTCAAAAAATGACCGATCACTGTAGTACCTATAATATATCTATAAATTCTGCTCGTGAATCTTCGTTTTATTCATTAGTCCGTTAAAGTACACAGGTGGGCCTGTCTTCTTTTAAAGAGAATTTGCCTCAGTAATCGCACTTGGCTAGTGTCCGGCGATTGCAATATCAGATGTCTTTATCTTTTGACGCTGCTCCCCGTCACCGGCTTAAGTATTTTACGCGTGACGTCATCAAAATGGCTATACAGCCATCTATCGGTAGGCAGATCTTTGTGACAGTTGATTTTTTATACTGTAATATAATTAATGGAGTTCAGATTGAGTCGCTTTTATTGTTTTTAGTGTTGGACAGGTAGATTTTTTTATATATATAAGATAGGGTGACAAACAAGCACGCAGTCCACCTAATGGTGAGTGGTTACTGTGGCCCATAGACATCTACATCTATCCTCGTTCGCGAATCAAAATGAAGATGCATTGTCATCCGTGAGGACTAAGATGGAATTCCTCTTTTCCAGAAAAAAGGGTCTCCGGTTCTCTACACTCACCATACGAAACACAGCAGCATTTAGCTGCTATTTTACGCTGGTATTCTGTGAGAGCGTGGTCCTTCCCCGGTCGAGCCGACCCATTCGTGCTACAACTATACTATTAATATAGCTGCAGCATGGCTCTACCACGTATAAAAATAAATATAATCATATATGAATTTAGCTACTGTTTTAAGATTTTAAGACTATATTTTGGATTTTGATTATAATATACGCTTCCCTATGAGACATATGTTCTCTAATATGCAATAATTTCTGCATCGAATTAGAAATCAAAACAAAGAGTAAGTACGCAAATCGTACATACGTTCGAATAGTAACACTTTATCTATGGATTCCAGAAATTACTTGTAGTGAAATAAAGTACGAAGTGAGTCAATGTTTAAATTTAAAACACTGCAATGTGTTAATGAAGCATCAAAAATACTAACAATTTTATCAAATGGTTTTAATTTTTAATAACAAAATATGTTCAGATTATATTTAATTCACAGTCGGAAAGCATGAGTATCTCAGCTCTTCTCGTATTAGGTGCGTAGAATTTTATAAAAATATTATTAACTATCCAAAACACTATTTAAAATATTTTACCTTTTTGATATATTTTATTACTTTAGATTATGTTTAGATTAAACCTGGAAATAGTTACTAACGTATTGCTATGAGCGCATACGATTTTTTAAATGTAATATGAAAATGAAAATCTGTACCTAACTACCATAACTAACAGATCAAAGTAGTTTACCTGTATGTGTCCTTCCGTACGTAGTGATTCTGTACTATATAGTCATGGATTGGCTGATGAATTTTATCCTTCCCGAAGAAAAATAAGGTTTTTACCGATATCCTTACCTATATCAGCTCCCACTGGCAACACTACACGCCTCATGTCATTGTGAATTTACTCAGGGAGACGTCAACTTCATATGATTTTGATCGAAGGACACTTAAAGGTAAGTAGCTTCGGTCAATTAATTATATTCGTTGACGCCTCCTCTGTGTTTGTATATTATGTAGATGTTTAAAGATTTGATGGCTTCATTATCAATTGTTTGCTGTAGTAAGAGATCAATGAAGCAAAAAATAAACAATATATATAAATTACTAGATAATATAATTCACCATTATGAATTATTGTTTATTTACTTTTTACTATTTCAATTTGGAACGCTATCATTACATTTATTTAATAATAGCCAATTATTAAAAAATGCAAAATTTTGGATGTATAAGTTTGTTGTCTTTCTAACTTTTTCAACACTAATACCACTTCTTTTAGTATGAGAAGGGGATGAATGCCTTGTTCTATATGCAGTAAACATTTATGTATTCTCTTGTTAAAATAATTTACTCCTCTAGCTGTCTCACATATTGCAGGGAGGGATATTCGTTTTTTTTTGCAAATTACCAACTAATTTACTGAAATGATTCAGTTTTAGTGACACACGTGTGATATTGTGAGGTAACTGATAAAATACTCGTATTTTTCTCTAAAGAATTCTATGATTAGCAACGATTAATATATTTTTTTTAATTTTAAGTTCAGCTATGTAAATCGAATTGTGTTGGACAGCTTTGAGTGTTTTATATTCTTATTTTTTCATTCTATAAACACAAAAAAGCAACCGTTTAATATAACTACATAAATCCAAATAAGTGATAAAATAAATTTCTTACTTATACAGTAGCATCCACAACGATTTTAGACAAACACATTGTATTTACGATTAAAGGCTTAATGATTATTTTTGCTTTAAATTAATAAATACCTCCTTGAAAATACTAATATTTTTCTCAAAGATTGAAAATTATATTGCCAAATTTCAAATTTTTGTTTTAATTCTTGTAAGTATACAAAAATATTACATATAAAGTTACAGACAATATTTTTAAAACTTTAAGTTCAAAAGTTCGACTAGAAGATTCGGCACAAAAATTGACAATGCCATGAGTCATATAGTGTTGCCATTTGGAGCTGATATAGGTTAGAATACCAGTGAAAATCTTATTGTCCCCATTTTTCATTTTAGTGTGATTTGGTCCATCAATATATTATGGTTACATAGTATACAAACACAGAGGATGTGTCAACGAATATAAATGATGGCTATTGTGGTTTGTGGCATGGCATTTATAGTCGCACAACTAAATGCCAAGTACCATCACGCTTTTGTGACAATTTTAGTATTTTAATATTTATGAATGCTGTGCGCAGCGCAATAACCTAAGTTTTAAAGAACCATTGACATAATTTATTAAAATAACAAATTCTTTATATTTAAAGAACCAAGAGAAGCAAATCCATTGTCACAAACGTCTCGTGTACAACGCTATGCATAGTTGCGCAGTTTAGCACAGCCTCTTACTAGATGGAGTGATGACCCAATGTAATTAGTAGGAAGTCACATCAAATCAACATTAATACGTGTCTCTTTTTTATTATTACTGTATAAAATATAATTTAAATGTAAATGTTTTATTTTATTTTACTTATCATGGATCATACTACATTTGACTGGCCTGTTGGTCTAGTGGTTAGTGACCCTGACTGCTATGCCGGAGGTCGTGGGTTCGATTCCCACCCAGGACAAATGTTTGTGTGATGAGCACGATCATTTGTTCTGTATCTGGGTGTAATTTATCTATAATATTTATGTATTTAGAAATATATAAGTATGTTTATCAGTTATCTAGTACCCATAACACAAGCTCTGCTTAGCTTGGGCCTAGATGGCGTTGTTTGATAGTTGTGGAATATTATTATTATACTAGGAATATCACGTAGTTTTCAATAAATTTTAGAATAATAGAAGCAATAGATCTTTAAGGTTTATGATACAATTATTTTAGAAAAATTATATGATAAAAATGCGTAGAAATGTTCCCTATCAAAAGAAAGAACTAGAACATTTTTCAGTTTAAACAGCAGTTTCAAATCAAAGTTACAAAATTTTCATTTTCACCTTCTAATACTAAGAGTAAATTTCACTATCTTTCCTAATCTTATGATAGGGTTATACGTTCTTTTTCTAACAACAAAATATGTATTCCAGTTCACTTCACCGAGCTCTATGTTAACTCGTTTACAGTTCAGGCTACACGCCTTTGAAACTCCTTGCCCGATGACATCAGAAAATCTCCCAATAAGTTTGCTTTTAAAAAGTTGGCGTCATGGCGTCAAACATCTATTAAAGACAACGCTTTTTACATTCATCATCCATGTCATTTATATTGGTAGACGTATATACTCATAGTTCTTTGTATGTACTATTTAAAATGTATATGTTGACATGTATATATATATATATATATATGTTTATGTATTTATACATTTTTATATATGTATAAATAAGAAATATTTCTATAGTTTATTCATTGTATATATTAGTTAAATGTATAGATAACGTAGTTAGTTATCATTTTTATTTTGTTTCAATTATATACTTATAAACCTACGAAAAATTCTCACCACTCTATGGGTTGACTGGTAGAGAATGCCTCAAGGCATTAAGTCTACCCTTTGTACCTATTCTTTTAGAATAAGAAATGCAATAAAAAAAAACTTCATAAATTTTCTAGGAATAATAAAAATGTGTGAAAAGGTTGTCTCTTCTTTATTCTCTTAAAAATCCTTACTTTTTCTAATGAACTGCTTTGTACGTATTTATTCGAGGCATTGATTTTTTTTAATTTCAGCCTTTATCTGCGTCACGAGCTGCCATTCGCCCTACCAGACAACATTGTGCGAAACAAGGACAAACTCATCACCAGGCATAGCTACAAATAACAGTTTGATGTCAGCTTTTGAATCGTCATCTAATGTGATTCCGTACTATCTGCAAGGACATTTAGCTGCTAGCATAGAACACACAACAGTCTTCGAAATAGTTCAAAATATACGGGTACTTAACTGGCCTTTTGATATATCTTATCCTGCAGCTAAACTCAATAATCTGTGCAAATCTACGCCCAATATTCTTGGCCTTGAAGAACAAGTTCCTGAAATGATTACATATCTCAACATATTGCCTCCAGGATTATATTCCAAACAATACAGATCAAATTTATTACCGAACATAGGTAAAAATAACGGATTAATGACAGATTTTGAATCGCCACCTAAAGAGATTCCGTACTATCAGCAAGGAATTGCAGCTGATGGCATAGTACCAACAACAACTAGCGAAACAAATCCAAATGCAAAAGGATATAGCATTCCTTATGGTTCATTCTATCCTGAGGCTGGATCAAATGTCATGTGCGGATCTACGCCCAATATGCTTGGAATCGAAGGACTAGTTCCCGAAGTGAATAAATATCCCAACATTTATCCTTCAGGATTGTATTCCAAACAAAACAAGTCAAACATATTACCAGGCATAATTACACGGAAAGCATTGATGCCACCTTTTGAATTTTCACCCAGCAAGAATCCATACTACCTGCAAGGACATTCAGCTGCTGGTATAGCACCAACAAAAATTCGCGAAACAAATCCAAATGCAGACAGGTTAAGCATGCCTTATGGTTCATCCTATCCTGAGGCTGGATCAAATGTCGTGTGCGAATCTACGCCCAATATTCTTGGCCTCGATGGAATAGTCCGCGAAGTGATTAAACATCCCAACAATATTCCTTCAGGATTGTATTCCAAAAAATACAAGTCAAACTCATTGCCAGGCATAGTTACAAATGAAGAATTGATGCCAGCTTTTGAATCTTCACCTAGCAAGAATCCAAACTATCTTCAAGGACCTTCAGCTACTAGTGTAGCACCACCAACAGTTTGCAAAACAAATCCAAACGCAGACGGATATAGCATGCCTTTTGGTTCATCCTGTCCTGGATCAAATGCCATGTGCAAATCTACTTCTAATATTCTTGGCCTCGAAGGACTAGTCCCCAAAGTGATTAAATATCCCAAAATTTTGCCTTTAGGATTGTCTTCCAAACAAAACAAGTCAAACCTATTACCAGGCATAATTACAAGGAAAGCATTGATGCCAGCTTTTGAATCGTCACTCAATAAGAATCCATACTATCTGCAAGAAATATCAGCTGCTAATCTAACACCAACAACAGTTCTCGCAACAAATCCAAATGTAGACGGATTTTTTCCTCAGGATTGTCTTCCAAACAATACAAGTCAAACTCATTGCTAGGCATAGGTAGAAATGAAGAATTGATGCCAGCTTCTCAATCGTCACCCAATATGAATCCTTACTATCTGCAAGGAAATTTAGCTGCTAATATAAAACCATCAACAGTTCTCGGAACAAATCCAAATGTAGACGGATTTAGCTGGCCTTATGGTTTATCCTATCCAAAAGCTGGATCAAATGTCGTGTGCAAAACTACCCCCAATATTCTTGGTTCAGAAGGACTAGTCCCCGAAATGATTAAACATCCCATTATTTTTCCTTCTGGATTGTCTTCCAAACAATACAAGTCAAACTCATTGCCAGGCATAGTTACAAATGAAGAATTAATGCCAGCTTTTGAATCGTCACCCAATATGAATCCATACTATCTTCAAGGACCTTCAGCTGCTAGTGTAGCACCAACAACAGTTTGTGAAACAAATCCAAATGTAGACGGATTTAGCTGGCCTTATGGTTTATCCTATCCAAAAGCTGGATCAAATGTCGTGTGTAAAACTACCCCCAATATTCTTGGCTCAGAAGGACTAGTCCCCGAAATGATTAAACATCCCATTATTTTTCCTTCTGGATTGTCTTCCAAACAATACAAGTCAAACTCATTGCCAGGCATAGTTACAAATGAAGAATTAATGCCAGCTTTTGAATCGTCACCCAATATGAACCCATACTATCTTCAAGGACCTTCAGCTGCTAGTGTAGCACCAACAACAGTTTGCGAAACAAATCCAAATGTAGACGGATTTAGCTGGCCTTATGGTTTATCCTATCCAAAAGCTGGATCAAATGTCGTGTGTAAAACTACCCCCAATATTCTTGGCTCAGAAGGACTAGTCCCCAAAATGATTAAACATCCCAAAATTTTGCCTGTAGGAATGTCTTCCAAACAAAACAAGTCAAACCTATTACCAGACATAATTACAAGGAAAGCATTCATGCCAGCTTTTGAATCGTCACCCAATATGAATCCATACTATCTTCAAGGACCTTCAGCTGCTAGTGTAGCAACAACAACAGTTTGCGAGACAAATCCAAATGCAGGCGGATTTAGCATGCCTTTTGGTTCATCCTATCCTGGATCAAATGTCATGTGCAAATCTACGCCTAATATTCTTGGCCTCGAAGGACTAGTCCCCAAAGTGATTAAACATCCCAAAATTTTGCCTTTAGGATTGTCTTCCAAACAAAACAAGTCAAACCTATTACCAGGCATAATTACAAGGAAAGCATTGATGCCAGCTTTCGAATCGTCACCCAATAAGAATCCGTACTATCTGCAAGGACTTGCAGCTGCTGGCATAGTACCGACAACAGCGCGTGAAACATATCCAAATGCAGACGGATATAGCATACCTTTTGTTTCATCATATTCTGAGGCTGAATCAAATATCGTGTGCGAATCTACGCCCAATATTCTTGGCCTCGTAGGACTAGGCCCCGAAATGATTAAACATCCCAACATTTTTCCTTCAAGGTTGTATTCCAAACAATACAACGCAAACTCATTGCCAGGCATAGGTACAAATGAAGAATTGATGCCAGCTTTTAAATCGTCACCCAATATGAATCCTTACTATCTGCAAGGAAATTTAGCTGCTAATATAAAACCAACAACAGTTCTCGGAACAAATCCAAATGTAGACGGATTTAGCTGGCCTTATGGTTTATCCTATCGAAAAGCTGGATCAAATGTCGTGTGCAAAACTACCCCCAATATTCTTTGCTCAGAAGGACTAGTCCCCGAAATGATTAAACATCCCATTATTTTTCCTTCTGGATTGTCTTCCAAACAATACAAGTCAAACTCATTGCCAGGCATAGTTACAAATGAAGAATTAATGCCAGCTTTTGAATCTTTACCCAGCAAAAATCCATACTATCTTCAATGGCCTTCAGCTACTGGTGTAGCACCAACAACAGTTTGCGAAACAAATCCAAATGCAGGCGGATTTAGCATGCCTTATGGTTTACCCTATCCAAAAGCTGGATCAAATGTCATGTGCAAATCTACGCCCAATATTCTTGGCCTCGAAGGACTAGTCCCCAAAATGATTAAACATCCCAAAATTTTGCCTGTAGGACTGTCTTCCAAACAAAACAAGTCAAACCTATTACCAGACATAATTACAAGGAAAGCATTCATGCCAGCTTTTGAATCGTCACCCAATAAGAATCCATACTATCTACAAGAAATATTAGCTGCTAATATAACACCAACAACAGTTCTCGCAACAAATCCAAATGTAGACGGACTTAGAATGCCTTATTGTTTAATCTATCCTGAGGCTGGTTCAAATTTCGTGTGCAAATCTACGCCCAATATTCTTAGTTTCGAAGGACAAGTCCCCGAAGTGATTGAACATCCCAACATTTTTCCTTCAGGATTGTCTTCCAAACAATACAAGTCAAACTTATTACCAGGCTTAATTAGAAGGAAAACATTGACGCCAGCTTTCGAATCGTCACCTAATAAGGATCCTTACTATCTGCAAGGACTTGTAGCTGCTGGCATAGTACCGACAACAGCTCGTGAAACAAATCCAAATGCAGACGAATATAGCATACCTTTTGGTTCATCCTATCCTGAGGCTGAATCAAATATCGTGTGCGAATCTACGCCCAATATTCTTGGCCTCGACGGACTAGGCCCCGAAATGATTAAGCATCCCAACATTTTTCCTTCTGGATTGTCTTCCAAACAATACAAGTCAAACTCCTTGCCAGGCATAGTTACAAATGAAGAATTGATGGCAGCTTTTGAATCTTCACTCAGCAGAAAACCTTACTATCTACAAGGATCTTCATCTGCTGGTATAGCACCAACAACAGTTCTCGGAAAAAATCCAAATGTAGACGGATTTAGCATGCCTAATTGTTTGTCCTATCCTGAGGCTGGATCAAATATGGTATGCGAATCTACGCCAAATATTCTAGGGCTCGAAAGACTATATACTGTCCCCAAAATCATTAAATATCCAAAAAATTTGCTTTTAGGATTGTCTTCCAAATGTTTAAATAAAATATTTTGTGAATGAGGTATAGAAATTAATAAAAGTTTTGATTAAATTTCTTAATGAATGTATAATGTAGATAAAAAGGTGTAAAACTATATCTATTGAAAGTAAACAAAGAAACTATTCTATTATCACAGCAATCTTAATAAAACAAATTTAATATTAATTTTATTTATAATTGAATTAGAGTTGTAATTTTATTCAATATGTTGTAGACTTAAATAAAAAAATAGTATAATTTTTGTTCAATGCAGATATTTGAAAGTATTTTTTTTATTTGACCACTGGTTTGGAAAAAACTCTGTCCTGACAAATACTATCAAGAATTTTAGTATTCCCGTAAATATTAAAAATCATTTTCTTTTAATTTTACAGTTAAAATGGGTTCACCTGATGGTAAGTGAATAAAGCAACGCATGTGCTCCTATAACTAACTTCACGCAAAGCAGTTTTTACCCATGAGAATGTCACTCAAACTTTAACTGCCCGATTGTAGCAGAAATGTTCCAGAAGGTTTTTGCAGCTTAAATGGACTAAAATATGTGATAAAAAATACACAAATAAGAACATTATTGGAGATATTTCACCCTTATTAGCTATCGTATACTATTTAGAATTCTGTAGCATATTTAAAAAAATACTGGCTAATTAAAAAAATTAAATTCAATTTTATCCTGATACCAGTGAACGCAAATATTATGCTTTATCTCTTAAAATAAAATTAATAAAAAAAACTGACGTAAAATTAAATTGATAATCAGATGAAAACCAAAACAAGTCTCACTTTTAAAATATAAAGCAAGTACGAATAGAATAATGTTCAGAAAACAGACACTAGGTTAAAATAAAAGACCGTGACATGTCCATTCCATTGTCCATCAGGCAGTGTTCTGAACGTCCGGTAAGTTTAATAAGCAACTTTGTGGATAAAGTAAGAGTCACAAACATCACTGTCAAAATACAAACAAATGAAAAGTAAAACAAAAAAATACACAATGAAATTTCTGATATATATTTATATTCTTAAATATTCTCTACACGACTCTTCCATTATTATATTTAAAATTTGAATTCCATGCGACAACGGGATAGGCAGACATCATGATATTGTAAAGTTGCAGTTATAGCTTCAAATGAGTTTGAGTTAAACGGATTCCATTTTAGTCCTGTGAAGTGACTACGTATTTGTAGCCTTGCTGGGCTTTATTTAAGTACCTACATAAATAAAGCCCAGCAAGGCTTAGGATTTAATAAACAGTACATCTTTCGTGTGTATAATTTAAGGTGATTTTAGGCAAATAAATTATATTACATAATTGATAAATAAAAGGCGTGCGTCGAGTACAGGCATTTATTTGAACTGGCGACGGAAATACAATGCGCGCTTACCGGCTAAAACTACCCACCACATTTTATAATATGCAACAATAATAAAATTAATTTCCGATCTCCTTCGCATATCGTAAATCTAGAGGGTTATGGAAATTATTTTTGGCCTCACATAATGGTCACGTAGCTTAACGATCTACAAAATTAACGCGTTTGCTAGGACGTTGTTAATTCATGTTCTTACTGTAGAGATTTCATTTATTTTGATAATATGCCTACATAATGTTACGCAACTTTAAGACGATGCCAGATCAGTCAGGGGCACACCTGCCAATGCTCTCTGTCTGTTCGTAAAGCCTCATCACAATCGGTTTAACCATTCCAATGATTAGTCCGGACATACAGAAGGACCGACAGTTTTTCTTAAATGATTATTCACATGTACGCAAATAACCCCTTGAGCTACATAGAAGGCAGGAATTCTGATATTACAGACAGACACTCCACAACATATTTACTTTCGCTAAGGCTCCGGAAATTAGTCGGCTTTGCATAATTTGTATGCACAGTACGTGCGTATTGGCAAGGCATATCTATTTATGTCCTATAATAATTACATTAATACAATGTAATGTTTTTAAGGTTTTAAATAATATTATCTGAAGTGAGTAGATAGAGTAAAATATCCAGACCGGCAACAGTGAGCAGCGTCAAGAATAAGAGACCTAATAATCCTCTGAGAGAGCTTTTATTAAAATTCTCTCTCGCTTTTACTGACGGAAATTACTTCGCTACAACTTTCTTCCTCGTGAATTTCTGTTTTTCTTTTACTTCAAGTCTGATCTATATGATTTAGCCCTATATAATAAATAACAAAAAAGCCTATACACGTTCCACATCACCATTGTGACTGTTTTTAGCCGACTTCCAAAAATGAGGAGGATTTCAATTCGACTGTATGTTTTTTATTTAGTTTTTATTAAGCAATGGTGACAAACGAACACACAGTCCACCTGATCGTAAGTGGATGCTGTGACCCATATACTTCTACATATCCTCGTTTTTAAATCGAACTGCAGATGCGTTGTCAGCCATGGGTTCTAAAATGGATTCGTCTATTTTCCAGTAAAAAGAGTCTTTGATTATTAGTCGTACTACTCCTTTTGTGTTCAAACGTTTTATTTCTCAAATGTCTCTTGTACACCTAATGGTAAGTGGACACACAGTCCACTTACCATTAGGTGGACTGTGTACTCGCTTGTCACCCTTATCCTATATAAAAAGGTATTAAGTGCAATTCTGTAAACAGAGTGAGGACAAAACCATCAGAAGAATAACTTTAAACCTATTTACGAATTCACTTTGAATTTCTTAAAGATATAGCTTTATAATGCGTACTCTATTTGCATAATATTTTTTTTATATAGGAAAGGGTGACAAACGAGACACAGTCCACATGGTTGGTAATTAATATCTGTGGCCCATAGACATCTACATCTATCCTAGTTTGCGAATCAAAATGCAGATGCGCTGTCACCCGTGAGTACTAAGATGGAATGCCTCTTTTCCAGTAAAAGGGGTCTCCGGTTCTCTACACTCACCTAGCTGGAGGCAACGTACCGTGTATAATAGTAAATGTAAGTTTCTATTAAAAGTTCATAGTTGCTCACAATTTATCGACTATGAGTTGTTAAGGACAAGTGAGTGACAGTAGTGTCAATGCGTACTCGTGCGGCAATACATGATCTCTTGCGCGTTTGAAAAATTCCTTGTAGGCCTTTTTTAGCCGATATTAATTTCGAAAAAGAATTCTCAGAATACCTATGTGTTTTTTATTGAACAATGTAATAAACGACTACAGAAGTTACGGTCAATATGAACGATCAATTTTTTGAGACAGCATTTTATTTACTTTGACAAATTGTCTGGATCAAGTTGATTCAATGAATAGACGGATTATGGTAACAAAATGAGTTTACTGAGTTAAACAACTAATAAATCAAGTAAAAACTGCCGTCGTTCAGAGCAATCGTAGTTCCTGGACGTAGCTATTGTTGCTTTAGGCGTTACGACGTCGTACGCATTATTTATTCTTTATATCTTATGATATCCTTACATTGTGAGAAACGACATAAATGGAAAAGATTTGTCGGTCTTTATACTGGTAACATTATCCTATTGAGAAGAACTTCAATTTATTAAAAGCATCAGGTATTACCATAATATTAAAAATTAAAGATGCACTTTACTGCTATATCACAGTGCTAGCCTGGATACTAGGTCCATAGTTGATTCGTAAGAATGTGGCCCTACTCTTGCCTAGCCGATCCAATCGTTACTAACATCTTGGATATAGCTCTCAGCTTTTCGGCCGATTGCTCCTTGGCAGCTCTTCCTATGATTGGTGAATAAACTCGCAAACCATTTATACTGACTCAGGTGTAACCACGCAACTACGAATACTAGACTGTGTGTAAATTTTTTACTCTTATGCTTTAAAAACACCATTCACCGGATGATAATGCCGCTGTGGCTTGTAGATACCCACATATATCAACGTCCATTTTATGTTGGAGTTGTTGAAAGGAGTAAATGTTACTTGAAATACATATTAAATGACCAATAAAATACATTTTTAATGAATTGAGTTGAAATAAGTGTAACAAACAAGTACACAGCACACAGACCATCCACATTTATCCACGATTAAGAATTAAAATGCACGTTGCGTTGCTCGCTGCTAGTCAAAAATGGCCTTCGGTTTTCTACACTCACCATACGAAACACAACAGCATTATTCTACTGTTTCACAATAGTATTCTATGAGACCTACCCCCGGTCGAGCCGACACAGTCGTGTTGCATAAAAAATCAACTTAAACCACAATCATGATTTCAAATAAGATGTAACTTTCTTATAAGTTTAACAGCATGTCCTCGTCTGTCCTTGAACAAAATATTTAGTTAGAAAAGTTAACAACTGATGAACAGTTTAATAGCTATGTGATTAACCGTGAGGCTTCAACGAAAGTGTCCATGTAGTCACAAGCGTTATCAAGCTGTAATTATATGTAGGCCGATTGATATTCACGTAGTTGTCTAATGCTTAATCTGTAGAAGTGCATGTTAATGATAATTTTTATTCGGTTGTACAGAGAAATTTAGCAATACTGTGGTACGATCCATTGTGGCGAGAAAACATACGATTTGTGTTTCTTCACAAGCTTGGCTTTAGCTGGGATTAGAACTCAAGATGGGTGCAGTGGCCACGCAGTCTGATTATTATTACATGTCGTTAATGCAATAAATACAGAGTAGCTGCCAGTTCCTATGCGTGTAAGGATATATTGCTCAAAACAATTTCAAGAACGATATAAATTGAAAATATAGACAGCTGAATTTCAATCGAGCTACAAGTGGCTCTATTATCTGTAGTTTATAAAAGTACTTATACCAGATTGAAAGAGTGTATTTAGTCTTTAAATACGCTTTACTATTATGAGTTGATATCCTTTATATTTTTCCTCCAGCAAAGATTTTATGTCGGCAAGCATTAAGAATTCAGCTCGGCAAAGCTTGTGCAAGTTATATCGTCTTCTACTGAGTTAATGTTATCTTAATAATCACCGCAACGTTTCAAATAATCTAAATGAAATTTGAATTCTTTAAATTCATCTTATTACATATAAATATAATATTTTATAAATCTTACCTATATAATAATTCCCGGATTATTTTATGCTAGACAACTTTATTCATATTACAATGAGTATATAAAAATAAAATTTTAACATATATAGTAATAAATATGAATATACGTAGTACGAGTATAGTACAGTGCGGGTTTGAATACCGACAGTATTCAAACCCGCACTGTACTGTACTCGTACTACGTAGTATACTGTGTAATCGTAGCGAGCACTCAGTCCCTAATTTTCCAGGGTACGACATGAAGTATATACACAGAGTATGTATTGAACAATAAGTTAATAACATTAACTGTGATGGCTTAAAGAAAAATTTAGTTGTCGGTGCCACAGCCTGCAAATAATACGTTACGCTGTGTCCACGTACTGAAACTCCACAGTCTTGTAAAGAGAACGATATACTCGTATATCTCCTGACCCATGTAGGCTAAAATAATCCAAAAATAAATTGCGTGCCAAGTAACAACACCAGTATTAAGCCATTTATTAGCGCAGTGCTTTAAAGAACTGTTTCTGTTATTATGATTGTATCTTGTTAGGTTGTTTTTTTTATAGGATAAGGGTGACAAACGAGCACACAGTCCACCCGATGGTAAGTGGTTGCTGTGGCCCATAGACACCCACATCTTTCCTCAATTACGAATCAAAATGCGGATGCGTTGTCACTCGTGAGGACTAACATGGAATGCCTCGTTTCCAGTAAAAAGGGTCTCCGTTTCTCTGTACTCACCATACGAAACACAGCAGCATTAAGCTGCTATTTTACGCTGGTATTCTGTGAGAGCGTGGTCCTTCCCCGGTCGAGCCGACCCATTCATGCTACAACCATAACATAGCTGCTGCATGGTTCTACCATTTAGTAAATCATTTAGTAAAATTTTTGAAAAATTTATTTTAGATCGGATGTTAAGTTTCTTTAATATTAATAAATTGCTACATAAAAATGAATTCGGTTTTACAAGGGGTCGCTCGACACCTGACGCTGGAGTTGAGCTTATTAAAAATATTTCTTGTGCATGGGAGAATTCAGAGGATGCTTTGGGTATATTTCGTGACCTTTCCAAGGCCTTCGACTGTGTTCACCATGAGACATTAATCAGGAAGCTACAGTACTATGGTGTCAAGAACACAGCGCTTAAACTTATTATTGGGGACTTCATTCTGATATAGTAAAAACAATATATATAGCAGTAGTTGAACCAACCATTCTTTATGCAGCAAATGTCTGGGCTATGACGGTGAAAAAAGAATATATGAAGAAAAGACTGGAGCGCATAACAAGAATATTCGCAATCAAAATCTGTAAAGGTCACAGAACAGTCTCTTTCCCGTCAAGCGTTATACTGGCAGGAATATTCCCTCTCGACTTAAGAGCAATGGAACGACTTTCGCTCTACGAAATAAAACAAGGAAAGCCACTGGACCAACTTCCGGGAAGAGACATCGAAAAACCAATAAGTCCTTTTTGCCTACCCCATCCTGCTGAAAGATGTCGCATGTCTTTTGAGCTGATAAGCTCTCTAGATCAGGAACAAGCAATAGACTGCCTAAAGCCAAGGTTATATACGGATGGAAGCAAGCTGGAAGGGAAAGTTGGTGGCGCTGTCAGTGTATGGAAAGATGGCAGCGAAATACGTAAGTCTACCTTTCGGCTAGAAAGTTATTGTAGCGTTTATCAGGCAGAGCTTACCGCAATATTAAAAGCATTAGATATGATGTGCAAGTTCGGCGAATTGAAGAAAGGAATAATCCTAAGCGATTCACGTTCAGCTCTAGAGTGTCTAACGGACAGCTCGTCCCTTCATCCTTTGGCAGCTGAAATACGAGAGCGCATAAGATCATTAGTAAATAAAAACGGCGAGGTTAAATTTTACTGGATAAAGGCACATATCGGTATACCTGGCAATGAAAGGGCTGATGAGCTTGCCAAAAGGGCTGCACTATCCAACAAACAAGCACCAGTTTATGACAAGTGTCCGCTATCCTTCGCGAAGCGACTAACCAGGGACTCTACCTGCGTGAAGTGGCAGCAACGATATAGTGAAGCAGCAACAGGAGCAGTCACGAAAAATTTCTTCCCTGACGTAAGAGAAGCTCACAAGACACTGAAACAGATAAGAATGGACAATATTAAAGCTCAATTATTAACTGGTCATGGAGGATTTAAGGCTTATTTGTTTAAGTTCAAGTTGGCGCAATCCCCATCTTGTGTTTGCAGTAATGAAATAGAAGAAAAAATTGAACACCTGCTAATAGATTGTCCTAGATTCACTATTCAAAGAATGGAATGCGAGCATAAGATGGGAATTGCAATCAATATAACAAATTTAAAGTATGTAATTAACAATGATGACTGCCGTATCCATTTTCTTAAATATGCAGAATATGTCGTTAGGTGTGCAGGAAAAGCAAATGGATTGAAAGTAGATATTTAATAATAAAAATGTAGATTAATAATTATATAATATTAAATGTGTTAGATATTAATAATAAATGTAGACGAGCAATTAATAAAAACATATAGAGTAATAAATACTTTTTATTGTATAATATAGTATAGGAAATGGTTGTAAATAGTACTTGCTGTAATAGTATTCCATAACAACATAATAATATGTATAATATATAGCCAAGGAATATGTATAATATTTAAGTAATAGAAAGCAGAAGGTTATTATCAAAAGAAAAGTTCTTCCGGGTCACCTGTACTAATGGATGTCCCTCAGGGCTCGATTCTTGGCCCATTCCTGTTTCTGGTGTATATTAATGACTTACCTCACCCTGTAGGGGATAGTAATGACATAGTATTATTTGCTGATGATACTTCCTTGATTTTTAAACTTAAACGTCAATCATTTAAATGTGACGAAGTAAATAATGCTATATCAAAATTAGTGCATTGGTTTAACGTTAATATCATCATCATCATTACAGCCCTTCACAAGTCCACTGCTGAACATAGGCCTCCCCCAAAGAATGCCACAAAGCACGGTCTTGAGCCACCTGCAACCATCGACTTCCTGCATGTCTTACCAGGTCGTCACTCCATCTCGTGGGGGGACGCCCTACACTTCGCCTACCGGTACGAGGCTGCCACTCGAGAACCTTTCTTCCCCATCGGTTGTCGGTTCTTCGAGCTATATGGCCGGCCCACTGCCACTTCAGCTTACTAATCCGTTGGGCTATGTCGGTTACTCTGGTTCTACTGCGGATATCCTCATTCCTAAGTTTATCACGCAGAGAAACTCCGAGCATAGCCCTCTCCATAGCTCGCTGAGCGACCTTGAGCTTCCTCATACGGCCAGCAGTGAAGGACCACTGTAACGTTAATAATCTGCATTTAAACGGAAATAAAACTAATTGTATTAAATTTACAACAACGAATGTTAAAAATCTGAATAACAATGTGTTTTTAAATGGGGAGGAATTGAGCCCTGTTGTATCCACTGTTTTTCTTGGCATCACTCTCGACGCAAAGCTTCAGTGGGGCCCCCATATATCTAAATTAGCAAGCAGACTAAGTTCTGCAGCTTATGCTGTAAAAAGATTAGAGGTCTCACTAGTGTCAAGAGAGCTAGATTAGTTTTTTTCAGTTATTTCCATAGCATAATGTCTTATGGGATTTTGCTATGGGGAAATGCGGCTGATTCAGAAACTATTTTTGTTTTACAGAAGAGGGCCATTATAGCTATTTACAATGTAAAACCGGGAGAGTCTCTTAGAGATAAATTTAAAGAAATAAATATATTAACTTTGGCCTCTCAGTATATTTATGAAAATTTAATGTATGTTCACAAAAACAAAGATAGTTATAGTAAAAGAAGTGATAAACATTCTGTAAACACTAGGAAAAAACACAAACTAGTGATGCCAGTTTCTCGAATCCACAGAGTCAGTAATTCATTCTTGGGGCAATGTATAAGCTATTACAACAGGGTCCCGGAAACTATACAGGTTCTCTCTATTACCAAGTTTAAATGTTTTATTAAGCTGAAACTGTATAAAAAGGGTTATTATAGTATAAATGAATACATGCTTGATAATAACCCCTGGGAATGAGATGGTCGCTTTCAAGCAGTTTCTAAAATAAAATTTGTAAATAGTTCGTAATTATTTATATTGTAAAATTAATTTAAAAAAAAGTCCCGATCCTACTTTTACTACTTTTTTTTAACAGATGTGACAATGTTTTTCCTTGAAGTTGTGCAGTATACCCATCCTACCTGCATATTGATGTTATAGTTAGGGCAGAAGTAGGAAGAATGGGTATTAACAAAGAAGGAATTCTTGATGGACTGCAAGGCTTACAAATGGAAAACTTACATTTTACAGATAGTCGTTGATCCTAACTCGTTCTAAACCGGTGTACCAGAATAAGGATAATTTAACTAACCACAGCCCAATAAGTTAGAATTGCTTTCACATACCGACTCGAAGGCAATTGTTTAGGAAAAATATTGAGATGGTTAATCACTGTGTCTGCAGGTAGTTCACCGAGCCCAAGTATATTGGGCGTAGATTCACACACGTGATTTGAACTAGCTGCTGGATAGCATAGGCCATAAGGCTAACTAAGTCCTTTTATAATTAGAACTGTTTTGCGCCTCGTTGAAGGTGACACACCAGCAGCTGGAAGTCCTAGCCGATAGTACGAAATAGCATTGGGTTACGATCAAACAGCTGGAATAAATCCGGTTGTGGTAACTATGCCTGGTAATGAGTTTTACGAAGATTTACACACTGTCGTCTAGCTCATCGGATAGCAGTGTGTAACGCAAATCAAGGCTGAAATAAAAAAAATTACCAATGCCTTAAGGAAATATAGATAAAGTAGTTTATTTAAAAAAAAACCCTGGATTATATCAAAGTAAAATACTGCATCGTAATGCTTATTTATGCGTAACCTATGCCTCAGGTGTCTATCCACTACCTGTAATTTTTGTGTTTAACTTTGGTCTAGAGGCGACAAAATCAATATCGGGGCCCAAACAGTATGTCACTTTATCTACAAGTTCATCGAATATTCTCCCATTTCCTCTGTTTCGAGAGCGCTGTGCATATGACAAATATCAACTTTATTTATGAACGTGAACGTGACTTTATGTCGGCCATTACAATTTTATCGTCCGTGTTAAATAATGTCGCGCACATTTTGCCTCTTACCTTTTACTTGATGAATGTCTGTAGGATTCGTATTTTGTGGTGTAATATTATTTTTATAAAAGTTCATTCTCTAACATTTGGTGTATACTATTATTTACTTATCATGCTCGGTTTGTCTCACTTTGTGGCATTCCTTGAGAAGGCCTATAATAATAATAATAATAATAAGTGTTTATTTCAGACGTAAGAAAAATCCATAGATTGTTAGTATGTTAGTAACAATTTTTCCTTAACTTGTAAGTTAGTATTGCCGACGAAGGCAAGCATTTACTTTAAAATTGAGTAATAAATAATAAAAAATATAAGAGTTCCGCACCGTGATGGTGACAAACGACCATGTTGCGAGGCTATATATCATCAAGGAGCAGGCTTAAACATGTTTAAGAGAGGCGAGTTGGAAACATTTGTTTGTTCATTCAGCAGTGCAACATTACCGTTATTATTTTTTAATATCTTTAACTGTTCCAGCACACACAGTCGTAGCCCTTTATTACAAGTATGTAAGACTTTAAAGGAGTATTCATTGACTAGTCTGTATCCAGTGTCTAAGAGATGTTTAGCAAAATGTGATTTATCGGGTTTACAATTCCTGTACGCGGCTAAATGCTCTTTATAACGTGTTTCGAAGTTGCGACCAGTCTGACCCACGTAAACGGCTTGGCATTCGTCACAAATAAGTTTATAAGCACCAGACTTTAGACGAATATCTAACTTATCTTTATAATTACAGATATTCCTAAGTGAATTGTTTGTTTTGAATGCCACGTACACGCCACTCTGTCGAAGAGGAGTAGCTATTCTTTCAGATATAGAACCTAAGTAGGTCAAACTGTCAACATATTGACGATCACTTTGAGATTTAACCGCGTACAGAGAATTGTGTACGACAAGTTTTTGTTCCTTTTTTATTAGATTGTCAATGATATTCTTAGAATAACCGTTAGAGACCGCAATTTGATAAATCACATTAATCTCTTTTAAATAATTTTCTTTATTAACGGTACAGTAAACAAACGATTAATATAACAATAAAAATCGGCTAATTTATGTTGCCATGGATGACATGATGACGCAGGAATGACCGTGACGGTATGAGTTGGTTTTCGAAAAATTTGGAAAACATGTGACGATTATTTTCTTGTTATTGTTAAGTCGAGAAAATTAAGGGCACAATCTTGTTCCAATTCAAGCTTAAATTTAATTTTGTCGTGGATTTTATTAATTTTATTAAGGAAAATATCCAGTTGCCTGTTTGTACCAGTCCAGCAAATAATGATGTCGTCTACATATCGATAATAGTATAGGATATTTTGATTGACAACTATGTGTTGTTTTTCGAAATTATCCATAAAAATGTCCGCCATAAGAAGACTTAGAGGGGAACCCATGGCTAGCCCTTCTTTTGTAAATAGAAGTGGTTATTATACCGGAAATAGTTTTGTTTTACACAGAGAGAGGTTAAGTTTAGAAGATCATTTGTTTCCCGGGGATGTAGACGACGTTTATCAAAGAGATCTGCGAGTATACGTAAACAGTCTGGGGATGGGACATTTGTGAAAAGACTATCAACGTCTAAAGATAACAATATGGATTTAGGAAGAATACGAATATCTTTAATTTTGGAAATGAGATCTAAACTATTTTTAAGGCTGTAAGTTGGATTGAATCCAGACTTCTCCCGCAGAAGGAAATTTAACTTTTTAGCAAGGAAATAAGCTGGTGCACCTATATATGATACAACTGGATGAATAAAAACCTGTTATTTATGTATTTTTGGTAACCCATATAAAATGGGTGCTAGAGGATTCATTGGGGCAAGACTGCTGCGTGATACGTTATGGTCAGGAAAACATATGATGACTGTTGTATACATACTTTAATATCCGAAGTATACTTTTTGGTCGGATCAGACTCAGATCAGACGCAAAGTAACGCTTGATTTTATTACTTGCAGACAGTGTCAAAAACACAAACACACAACCAAACACAAACGGCAGTCATATAATTAAGACGATGTAAGTGGTGTTGTGATTTCTGCCAACACGCAATGGGGGAGCGTGGCGAATTAATTGCTGCATAACCCTATCAAAACCAGAATTGTTTTAATCTACGAGTATATTCTATTTCGATACCCATACTTGACGACTACTACCCCGTGTAGTGGCGGGTAAGAATACTCACTACCCCATATCTTCCCGGGGGTGGTGTAAGAGGCGACTGAGGAAAACTGAGGCAGAGGATGAGCAGCAGCATCAACAACAAAAAACTGCGCTTGTCAACCCGCTCGCCAAGCGTGGCAGCAATGGCAATGGCAAAAGGCCCCCATGAACAACCACGTTAATAAACGGCCCCCAGTCCCCGGCGGCCCCGCTATTCCTGGCCATGGTGGCGACCATGGTAACGGCGAGGCAGGAGGTGCTAAGAATCTCCGGCGGAGGTTCGGTTGCCACCTACGACGACTCGACCTGGCAACTTATAACGCACGCATCCTGAGGACTGATGAGAAGTACCTGGAGCTTAAAGAAGATATAGACAAGTTGTGCTGGAATATCATATGATTATCCGAGGTTCGAAGAGAGGGGGAGGACACGGTAATCCTTGAATCCCGCAACTTGTTCTAACACCGGGAGGGCAACCATCTGTCCAAGGAGGTGTCGGATTTATCGTCCACAAGTCTCTCGTTAACAACTTTATAAAGATTGGGAGTGTATCGACGAGAGTCGCGTACCTTATTCTCAGAATCACCAAACGGTATTTTTTTTATAGGATTGGGTGACAAACGAGCACACAGTCCACCTGATGGCAAGTGGTTGCGGTGGCCCATAGACATCTACATTTATCCTCGTTTGCGAATCAAAATGCAGATGCGTTGTCACCCGTGAGGTGACAGGTTTTGCTGCAGCTATATTATGGTTGTAGCACGAATGGGTCGGCTCGACCGGGGAAGAACCACGCTCTCACAGAAAACCAGCGTAAAATAGCAGCTTAACGCTGCTGTGTTTCGTATGGTGAGTGTAGAGAACCGGAGACCCTTTTTACTGGCAAAGAGGCATTCCATCTTAGTCCTCACGGGTGACAACGCATCTGCATCTTGAGTCTTTATTGAGGATAGATGTAGATGTCTATGGGTCACAGTAACCACTTACCATCAGGTGAACTGTGTGCTCGTTTGTCACCCGATCCTATAAAAAAAAAAAAAAAAAAAAAAAAAAAAACTAAGATAGAATGCCTCTTTTCCAGTAAAAAGTGTCTCCGGTTCTCTACACTCACCATACGAAACACACCAGCGTTAAGCTGCTATTTTACGCTGGTATTCTGTGAGAGCGTGGTACTTCCCCGGTCGAGCCGACACATTCGTACTACAACTATACTACTAATATAGCTGCAGCATGGCTCTACTACGTTAAGAAACCATGGTACTTGTAAGTGCTCTCAGCACGAAAGCCTTCTTGGCCACGCTGGTAAGACATGCAGGAAGTCGATGGATGCAGGTGGCTCAGGACCGTGCTTTGTGGCACTCCTTGGGGGAGGCCAATGTTCAGCAGTGTACTTGTGAAGGGCTGTAATGATGATGATGATATCCTTTGTCATAACTTATTAATTATCTGTTACAGCTATTTTTCTTTTTTATTTTTTCATATTTGTACACCAACTATGGTCAAACATGTTGATTCAAAATTATTACTTTCAGACCAATAATAAACATGAAATGTATTATTATCTACACATGATTTTGCAAATAAATATATCTTTATCTTTATTTTTAAACAGACTTACCATGGACGATGAAATTGTAATATTCAACATGAACCAGGATCGCCTTTTTCAAAGGAACATTAGTCATACGCTAGGCAATTTCGCGACCCTGCGGCTTTTCACACACGCACGTGTCTATATAAATATGAAATACTGAACGGCTGGTATTAAAATACGAGTAAAAGTTATTGGAGATCTGTCTGTTCAGTTACCTGTATGCTGTCAAATCTGTTGAAGAATGTAGCTTCATCTCCTGTCTAACAGCCATGAGATTGAGAGTGTGATCGGAGAGTTTTTTGCGTTCTTCTGCGGCGGGTCTTGCAAAACTTAGCTCCGACCGCATGGACAGTTTCCACGAGCTTGTCATTCATATCATCTACTTCATTGCAGTCTTCTATGCACTGAAAATGGTTTTGTAACTCGAGCTGTACGAGGTTGCCACTCGAGGACCTTTCTTCCTATTTTTTATCTATTTTCCAAGTTATATAGCTAGCCCATTGCCATTTCACTGTAATATTCCGTTGGGCTATGTCAGTTACTCTGGTTCTAATGCAAATATCTTCATTTCTAACTTTATCACGTAGAGAAACCCTTCTCCTTTTAAAATTTTTAAATTTTTTAGATGATAGTTTGTCTAACATAAAAAAAACCATAAACCCAAGAATGTCTTTATATAGTTATTTATACTTAGGTAAGCACCATTCTTTTATTTATTTAAATTGTTTGATTTAATATGATAACAATGTACCTAAATGTAAGTATCTGTATCTTTATTTCCCTCCCCAATAATATTTTATAAAGTCATACTCATAAAAACAGCGTTTTATTGTAATACATAATTATAAAATTCAGTATCAACTAATTAATAAAAATATGCAACAATAAAATTACATAGGTATTAAAAACTATCGAAATCTAAGTAACGAGAGCATGTTCGTCGTTCCACATCTAAATTATATAAAAATGCATTTTTCTATTTCACTAATTAACGTCGCCGGCAAAATTATTTCTAGTCAGTAATTAAGTATTTCTAGTCGTAAAAATATTTATAATTGAGTATAAACTTTTAAAAAACTAATATATATTTGAACGAAGTCACTCCAACACCGACGTGCGGTCCACCCTCGACGATGTCCGAAAACGGACTGTGACAGTGCTTACATGGCGACGGAGCATGCACGCTCACGTAAATATATTCAATTTCAGGGAAAAATTATATATTCTCTTATAAAACGGGTAATAAAAATAAAACTCTCAATTAAAAATATTAATATTTTTAAGACCTTTTTTTAGTGTAAGAACTATTTAAAAAGCTTGTGCCGTTTTAGAGAAATTTTGCAAAATATGACAAAGATAGGTACTCTTTGGGGATTTTTTTTCTAATAAGGGGTTGACAAAAAATACAATTTTGTTAAATTAAAAACATATACCAAATCTTCTTCTGTTACCCTTTATTTTTTCTTTGTGGATTAAATGAACAGTTATTGAGATTTTTTTACTTAAATATCCTAGATTTAGGCATTTCAACCACTGTTAAGGCCTTAAAACCAAGTCATCATACTCAGTACGTCACTAACAGATATTTTGAATTATTTTATTTTCAATTCAACAGTAGCTTTTATACGTGTAGTCAACAATTTTTTACCTAAAAAAGGTTAATTGAAATAAGTTTCGTCGAATATGTAACCCACTTGTTGTATTAAATATTTCCTATGAATATCAACACCAGTAGTTCGTGAGTTCAACTCCGTCACGTCCACCAACAGTTCGTTACGTTCCAGATTGATGTTTGAATACGTGCACTGAAACTCTTTCAGTTTAGTTATGTCAAATATTTAAGCTTTGTATAGCGGGTATGTTCGTTTGTATTTAAACTAAATATTATGCCGTATTATTAAAGGCACCGGCGTGTAGTGTGTATTCAACGCATTGCGTGTATTTAACAAACTTTATCGTATCATGATAACATATCAGTCAAATTTGACTGTTGTTATCTATATTAAAATACAGTAAGCAGTAAACAGAACTCACTACTTTACTTAGTTGATGTTAATTTCTATATGAAAATAGAAACGGAAGTTGAAATGTTTTTATTTTGTACGGATACATGAAACATAAAGCAAGAAGAAGAAAAAACGAAAGTACGAGGTGCTTGACATATTTCATATTTCGTCTACCGAATTAAAGCTAGGCACATAGCAAAAAAAAAACGAAAGTGGTTATATGTCGAGCATTAAACGTAGTATATGGTCCGCGTTAGGTGTAGTTTACATTGTGATATTTTCATACCATGTTAATATGAAATCATAGTATTATCACATTTTAAATATAAACTGTAGTATTATGCAAATAAAGTGTGCAATACAAAGCTATAACCTTAAGAAATTCAAAGTGACTTCGTAAATACGTTTAAAGTTTTCTCCTGATGGTTTTGACCTCACTCTGTTTACATAATTGCACTGAATACCTTTTTATATAGGATAAGGGTGACAAGCGAGCGCACAGTCCACCTACTTGTGTCCACTTACCATTAGGTGCTTTTTTTTAAATTTAATATGGATTATCACGTAATACTTATTGAAAGTCATTATTTTATTTACCACTGGTCTCTCTGTCCTGGGAAGAACCAGCAAGAAACCCAGCGGGACGTTTTTTTTTAAACATAATTTCAATTAACAATAATTTTGTTTATACAATTTTGAATGAATTTTCATAGAACCAGCATGGTGGCGATCACCTTATTCCCAGGGGTTATTTTCATTCATGTATTCCTTGATATTATAATAACCCTTTTTGTACAGTTTTTCTTTAATACAACTTTTAAACTTGTTTATTGACAAACTTTGAACATGTTCTGGGATTTTGTTGTAAAAGCATATACATTGTCCCATAAATGAATTACTAATTCTGTAGAGTCTAGTAAGTGGCATTACAAGCTTATGTTTCTTCCTAGTGTTTAAGGTATAAACATCCTTATTCTTATTAAAACTATTTATGTTTCTATGTACATACATTACATTTTCATAAATATATTGCAATGTCAAAATTAATATGTTTATTTCTTTAATTTTTTCTCTGAGGGACTCTTTACAATTTTGATTATAAATCTCCCGTACGGCTCTCTTATGCAAAACAAATATAGCTTCAATATCAGTCGCATTACCCCATAGCAAAATTTCATAAGACATTACGCTATGAAAGTAACTAAAATACACTAACCTAGCTGTCCCAACATCTGTGAGACTTCTAATCTTTCTTACAGCATATGCTGCAGAACTAAGTCTGCTTGCTAATTTAGATATATGGGGGCCCCATTGAAGTTTCGCGTCAATAGTAATACCGAGAAAAACAGTGGTATCCACAAGACTCAACTCCTCCCCATTTAAGAGCACATTGGTTTTCGAATGTTTTACATTAGGTATTGTAAATTTAATACATTTTGTCTTATTGCCGTTTAAGAGCAAATTGTTGGCGTTAAACAATGTACTAGTTTTGATAGAGCATTATTTACATCGTCATATTTAATTGACTGCCGTTTCAGTTTGAAAATTAAAGAGGTATCATCAGCAAATATTACTATATCGTGATTGTTCCCTACAAGTTAAGGTGTACAAGGGACATTTGAGAAATAAAACGTTTGAGCACAAAAGGAGTACGAGTAATAATCAAAGACTCTTTTTACTGAAAAACAGGCATTCCATTTTAGTCATCACGGCTGACAAAGCATCCGCATTTCGATTTGCAAACGAGGATAGATAGAAGTCTATGGGTTCACAGCATTCACTTACGATCAGGTGGACTGTGTGTTCGTTGTCACCATTGTTTAATAAAAAATAAATAAAAAACATACAGTCGTATTGAAATCCTCCTCATTTAAAGAAGCCGGCTAAAAACAGTCACAATGGTGACGGGGCACGCGCATAGGCTTTATTGTTATTTATTATATATGGCTAAAACACTTACTATCAGACTTGGAGTAAAAGAAAAAGAGGAATTCGCGAGAAAGAAAGTTATAGCGAAGTAATATTATTTTTATAGGATGGGATGACAAACGAGCAAACAGTCCACCTGATGGTAAGTGGTTGCTGTGACCCAGAGACATCTACATTTATCCTCAATAAAGAATCAAACTGCAGATGCGTCGTCACCCGTGAGGACTAAGATGGAATGCCTCTTTTCCAGTAAAAGGGGTCTCCGGTTCTCTACACTCACCATACGAAACACAGCAGTGTATTCTGTGAGAGCGTGGTCCTTCCCCGGTCGAGCCGACCCATTCGTGCTACAACTATACTACTAATATAGATACAGCATGGCTCTACCACGTAAAAAAATTCCGTTGATAAAAGCGAGAGAGAATTTTAATAAAAGTTCTCTCAGTGGATTATTAGGTCTCGTATTCTTGACGCTGCTCACTATTGCCGGTCTGGATATTTTACTCTATCTACTCACTTCAAATAATATTATTTAAAACCTTAAAAACATTACATTGTATTAATGTAATTATTATAGGACATAAATAGATATGCCTTGCCAATACGCACGTACTGTGCATACAAATTATGCAGAGCCGACTATTTTCCGGAGCCTTAGCGAAAGTATAGGTAAATATGTTGTCGAGTGTCTGTCTGTAATATCAGAATTCCTGCCTTCTATGTAGCTCAAGGTACTATTTGCGTACATGTGAATATCACTTAAGAAAAACTGTCGGTCCTTCTGTATGTCCGGACTAATCATTGGAATGGTTAAACCGATTGTGATGAGGCTTTAAGAACGGACAGAGTGCAATGGCAGGTATGCCCCTGACTGATCTGGCATGGTCTTAAAGTTGCGTAATGCGTATGCGTTTGTATTTTGATAGTGATGTTTGTGACTCTTACTCTATCCACAAAGTTGCTTATTAAACTTACCGGACGTTCAGAACACTGCCTGATGGACAATGGAATGGACATGTCACGGTCTTTTATTTTAACCTAGTGTCTGTTTTCTGAACAATATTCTATTCGTACTTGCTTTATATTTTAAAAGTGAGACTTGTTTTGGTTTTCATCTGGTTATCAATTTAATTTTACGGTCTATGTCAGTTTTTTTATTAATTTTATTTTAAGAGATAAAGCATAATATTTGCCTTCACTGGTATCAGGATAAAATTGAATTTTTTTTAATTAGCCAGTATTTTTTTTAATATGCTACAGAATTCTAAATAGTATACGATAGCTAATAAGGGTGAAATATCCCCAATAATGTTCAGATTTGTGTATTTTTTATCACATATTTTAATCCGTTTAAGCTGCAAAAACCTTCTCGAACATTTCTGCTACAATCGGGCAGTTAAAGTTTGAGTGGCATTCTCATGGATAAAAACTGCTTTGCATGAAGTTAGTTATAGGAGCACATGGGTTGCTGTATTCACTAACCATCAGGTGAACCCATTTTAACTGTAAAATTACAAGAAAATGATTTTTAATATTTACTGGAATACTAAATTTCTTTTGGGTTTCTTGATAGTATTTGTCAGGACAGAGTTTTTGACAAACCAGTTGTCAAATAAAAAAATACTTTCAAGTATCTGCATTGAACAAAAATTATACTATTTTTTATTTAAGTCTACTACATATTGAATAAAATTACAACTATAATTCAATTATAAATAAAATTAATATTAAATTTGTTTTATTAACATTCTTGTGATAATGGAATAGTTTCTTCGTTTACTTTCAATAGATATAGTTTTACACCTTTTTATCTACATCATACATTCATTAAGAAATTTAATAAAAACTTTTATTGATTTCTATACCTTATTCACAAAATATTTTATTTAAACATTTGGAAGACAATCCTAAAAGCAAATGTTTTGGATATTTAATGATTTTGGGGACAAGTCTTTCGAGCCCTAGAATATTTGGCGTAGATTCGCACACCATATTTGATCCAGCCTCAGGATAGGACAAACCATTAGTCATGCTAAATCCGTCTACATTTGGATTTTTTCCGAGAACTGTTGTTGGTGCTATACCAGCAGATGAAGATCCTTGCAGATAGTAAGGTTTCCTGCTGAGTGAAGATTCAAAAACTGGCATCAATTCTTCATTTGTAACTATGCCTGGCAATGAGTTTGACTTGTATTGTTTGGAAGGCAATCCAGAAGGAAAAATGTTGGGATGTTTAATCATTTCGGGGCCTAGTCCTTCGAGACCAAGAATTTTGGGCGTAGATTCGCACACGATATTTTATTCAGCCTCAGGATAGGATAAACCAAAAGATATGCTATATCCGTCTGCATTTGGATTTGTTTCACAAGCTGTTGTCGGTACTATGCCAGCAGCTACAAGTCCTTGCAGATAGTAAGGATCCTTATTTGGTGACGATTCGAAAGCTGGCATCAATGCTTTCCTTGTAATTATGCCTGGTAATAGCTTTGACTTGTTTTGTTTGGAAGATAATCCTAAAGGAAAAATGTTGGGATGTTCAATCACTTCGGGGACTTGTCCTTCGAAACCAAGAATATCGGGCGTAGATTTGCACACGAAATTTGATCTAGCCTCAGGATAGATTAAACAATAAGGCATCCTAAATCCGTCTACATTTGGATTTGATGCGAGAACTGTTGTTGGTGTTATATTAGCAGCTGATATTTCTTGCTGATAGTATGGATTCTTATTGGGTGACGAATCAAAAGCTGGCATCAATGCTTTACTTGTAATTATGCCTGGTAATAGGATTGACTTGATTTGTTTGGAAGACAATCCTAAAGGCAAAATTTTGGGATGTTTAATCACTTTGGGGACTAGTCCTTCGAGGCCAAGAATATTGGGCGTAGATACGCACATGACATTTGATCCAGGATAGGATGAACCAAAAGGCATGCTAAATCTGTCTGCATTTGGATATGTTTCGCAAACTGTTTTTGGTGCTACACTAGCAGCTGAAGGTCCTTGAAGATAGTATGAATTCTTGCTGGGCGAAGATTCAAAAGCTGGCATCAAATCTTCATTTATAACTATGCCTGGCAATGAGTTTGACTTGTATTGTTTGGAAGACAACCCAGAAGGAAAAATAATGGGATGTTTAATCATTTCGGGGACTAGTCCTTCTGAGCCAAGAATATTAGGCGTAGTTTCGCATACGACATTTGATCCAGCTTTTGGATAGGATAAACCAAAAGGCCAGCTAAATCCGTCTATATTTGGATTTGTTCCGAGAACTGTTGTTGGTTTTATATTAGCAGCTGATATTTCTTGTAGATAGTATGGATTCTTATTGGGTGACGATTCAAAAGCTGGCATCAATGCTTTCCTTGTAATTATGCCTGGTAATAGGTTTGACTTGTATTGTTTGGAAGACAATCCTACAGGCAAAATTTTGGGATGTTTAATCATTTTGGGGACTAGTCCTTCGAGGCCAAGAATATTGGGCGTAGATTTGCACATGACATTTGATCCAGCTTTTGGAAAGGATAAACCATAAGGCATGCCAAATCCGCCTGCATTTGGATTTGTTTCGCAAACTGTTGTTGGTGTTACGACAGTAGCTGAAGGCCATTGAAGATAGTATGGATTCTTGCTTGGTAAAGATTCAAAAGCTGGCATCAATTCTTTATTTGTAACTATGCCTGGCAATGAGTTTGACTTATATTGTTTGGAAGACAATCCAGAAGGACAAATAATGGGATGTTTAATCATTTCGGGGACTAGTCCTTCTGAGCCAAGAATATTGGGCGTAGTTTTGCATACGACATTTGATCCAGCTTTTGGATAGGATAAACCAAAAGGCCAGCTAAATCCGTCTATATTTGGATTTGTTCCGAGAACTGTTGTTGGTTTTATATTAGCAGCTAAATTTCCTTGCAAATAGTAAGGATTCATATTAGGTGACGATTCAAAAGCTGGTATCAATTGGTCATTTGTAACCATGCCTGGCAATGAGTTTGAATTGTATTGTTTGGAAGACAATCCTGAAGGAAAAATGTTGGGATGTTCAATCACTTCGGGGACTTGTCCTTCGAAACCAAGAATATTGGGCATAGATTTGCACACGACATTTGATCCAGCCTCAGGATAGGTTAAACTATAAGGCATCCTAAATCCGTCTAAATTTGGATTTGTTGCGAGAACTGTTGTTGGTGTTATATTAGCAGCTGATATTTCTTGCAGATAGTATGGATTCTTATTGGGTGACGATTCAAAAGCTGGCATCAATGCTTTCCTTGTAATTATGCCTGGTAATAGGTTTGACTTGTTTTGTTTGGTAGACAATCCTAAAGGCAAAATTTTGGGATGTTTAATCACTTTGGGGACTAGTCCTTCAAGGCGAAGAATATTGGGCGTAGATTTGCACATGTCATTTGATCCAGGATAGGATGAACCAAAAGGCATGCTAAATCCGTCTACATTTGGATTTGTTCCGAGAAATATTGTTGGATTTATATTAGCAGCTAAATTTCCTTGCAGATTGTAAGGATCCATATTGGGTGACGATTCAAAAGCTGGCATTAATTCTTCATTTAAAACTATGCCTGGCAATGAGTTTGACTTGTATTTTTTGGAATACAACCCTGAAGGAAAAATGTTGGGATGCTTAATCATTTCGGGGCCTAGTCCTTCGAAGCCAAGAATATTGGGCGTAGATTCGCACACGATATTTGATTCAGCCTCAGGATATGATGAAACAAAAGGTATGCTATATCTGTCTGCATTTGGATTTGTTTCACGAGCTGTTGTCGGTACTATGCCAGCAGCTGCAAGTCCTTGCAGATAGTACGGATCCTTATTGGGTGACGATTCGAAAGCTGGCATCAATGCTTTCCTTGTAATTATGCCTGGTAATAGCTTTGACTTGTTTTGTTTGGAAGATAATCCTAAAGGCAAAATTTTGGGATGTTTAATCACTTTGGGGACTAGTCTTTCGAGGCCAAGAATATTGGGCGTAGATTTGCACATGGCATTTGATCCAGGATAGGATGAACCAAAAGGCATGCTAAATCCGCCTGCATTTGGATTTGTTTCGCAAACTGTTGTTGGTGCTACACTAGCAGCTGAAGGTCCTTGAAGATAATATGAATTCTTGCTGGGTGAAGATTCTAAAGCTGGCATCAATTCTTCATTTATAACTATGCCTGGCAATGAGTTTGACTTGTATTGTTTTGAAAACAACCCAGGAGGAAAAATAATGGGATGTTTAATCATTTCGCGGACTAGTCCTTCTGAGCCAAGAATATTGGGCGTAGTTTCGCATACGACATTTGATCCAGCTTTTGGATAGGATAAACCATAAGGCCAGCTAAATCCGTCTACATTTGGATTTGTTTCAAGAACTGTTGTTGGATTTATATTAGCAGCTAAATTTCCTTGCAGATAGTAAGGGTTCATATTGGGTGACGATTCAAAAGCTGGCATTAATTCTTCATTTGTAACTTTGCCTGGCAATGAGTTTGACTTGTACTGTTTGGAAGACAATCCAGAAGAAAAAATAATGGGATGTTTAATCATTTCGGGGACTAGTCCTTCTGAGCCAAGAATATTGGGGGTAGTTTTGCACACGTCATTTGATCCAGCTTTTGGATAGGATAAACCATAAGGCCAGCTAAATCCGTCTACATTTGGATTTGTTCCGAGAACTGTTGTTGTTTTTATATTAGCAGCTAAATTTCCTTGCAGATAGTAAGGATTCATATTGGGTGACGATTCAAAAGCTGGCATCAATTCTTCATTAGTACTTATGACTGGCAATGAGTTTGACTTGTATTGTTTGGAAGACAATTCTGAAGGAAAAATGTTGGGATGTTCAATCACTTCGGGGACTTGTCCTTCGAAACCAAGAATATTGGGCATAGATTTGCACACGACATTTAATCCAGCCTCAGGATAGGTTAAACTATAAGGAATCCTAAATCCGTCTTCATTTGGATTTGTTGCGAGAACTGTTGTTGGTGTTATATTAGCAGCTGATATTTCTTGCAGGTAGTATGGATTCTTATTGGGTGACGATCCAAAAGCTGGCATCAATGCTTTCCTTGTAATTATGCCTGGTAATAGGTTTGACTTGTTTTGTTTGGAAGATAATCTTAAAGGCAAAATTTTGGGATGTTTAATCACTTTGGGGACTAGTGCTTCGAGGCGAAGAATATTGGGCGTAGATTTGCACATGACATTTGATCCAGGATAGGATGAACCAAAAGGCATGCTAAATCCGTCTACATTTGGATCTGTTCCGAGAAATGTTGTTGGATTTATATTAGCAGCTAAATTTCCTTGCAGATAGTAAGGATTCATATTGGGTGACGACCCAAAAGCTGGCATTAATTCTTCATTTAAAACAATGCCTGGCAATAAGTTTGACTTGTATTGTTTGGAAGACAATCCAGGAGGAAAAATAATGGGATGTTTAATCATTTCGGGGACTAGTCCTTCTGAGCCAAGAATATTGGGCGTAGTTTCGCATACGACATTTGATCCAGATTTTGGATAGGATAAACCATAAGGGCAGCTAAATCCCTTTACATTTGGATTTGTTCCGAGAACTGTTGTTGGATTTATATTAGCAGCTAAGTTTCCTTGCAGATAGTAAGGATTCATATTGGGTGACGATTCAAAAGCTGGCATTAATTCTTCATTTGTAACTATGCCTGGCAATGAGTTTGACTTGTATTGTTTGGAAGACAATCCAGAAGGAAAACTAATGGGATGTTTAATCATTTCGGGGACTAGTCCTTCGGAGCCAAGAATATTGGGGGTAGTTTTGCACACGACATTTAATCCAGCTTTTGGATAGGATAAACCATACGGCCGGCTAATTCCGTCCACATTTGGATTTGTTCCGAGAACTGTTGTTGGTTTTATATTAGCAGCTAAATTTCCTTGCAGATAGTAAGGATTCATATTGGGTGACGATTCAAAAGCTGGCATCAATGCTTTCCTTGTAATTATGCCTGGTAATAAGTTTGACTTGTATTGTTTGGAAGACAATCCTGAAGGAAAAATATTGGGATATTCAATCACTTCGGGGACTTGTCCTTCGAAACCAAGAATATTGGGCATAGATTTACACACGACATTTGATCCAGGATAGGATGAACCAAAAGGCATGCTTAAACCGCCTGCATCTGGATTTGTTTCGCAAACTGTTGTTGGTGCTACACTAGCAGCTGAAGGTTCTTGAAGATAGTATGGATTCTTGCTGGGTGAAGATTTAAAAGCTGGCATTAATTCTTCATTTGTAACTATGTCTGGCAATGAGTTTGTATTGTATTTTTTGGAATACAATCCTGAAAGAATATTGTTGGTATGTTTAATCACTTCGCGGATTCCATCGAGGCCAAGAATATTGGGCGTAGATTCGCACAGATTATTTAGTTTAGCTGCAGGATAAGATATATCAAAAGGCCAGCTAAGTACGCGTATATTTTGAGCTATTTCGAAGACTGTTGTGTGTTCTATGCCAGCAGCTAAATGTCCTTGCAGATAGTACGGAATCACATTAGATGACGATTCAAAAGCTGACATTAAAGTGTTATTTGTAGCTATGCCTGATGATGAGTTTGTCCTTGTTTCGTACAATGTTGTCTTGTACGGCGAATGGCAGCTCGTAACGCAGATAAAGGCTGAAATTAAAAAAAATCAATGCCTTGAATAAATACGTACAAAGCAGTTCATTAGAAAAAGTAAGGATTTTTAAGAGAATAAAGAAGAGACAACTTTTTCATACATTTTTATTATTCTTAGAAAATTTATGAAGTTTTTTTTATTACATTTCTTATTCTAAAAGAATAGGTACAAAGGGTAGACTTAATGCCTTGAGGCATTCTCTAACAGTCAACCCATAGAGTGGTGAGAATTTTACGTAGGTTTATAAGTATATAATTGAAACAAAATAAAAATTATAATTAACTACGTTATCTATATATTTAACTAATAAATACAATTAATAAACTATAGAAATATTTCTTATTTATACATATATAAAAATGTATAAATACATAAACATACATATATACATGTCAACATATACATTTTAAATAGTACATACAAATAACTATGAGTATATACGTTTACCAATATAAATGACATGGATGATGAATGTAAGAAGCGTTGTCTTTAATAGATGATTGACGCCATGACGCCAACTTTTTAAAAGCAAACTTATTGGGAGATTTTCTGATGTCATCGGGCAAGGAGTTTCAAAGGTGTGTAGCCTGAACTGTAAACGAGTTAACATAGAACTCGGTGAAGTGAACTGGAATACATATTTTGTTGTTAGAAATAGAACGTTTAACCCTATCATAAGATTAGGAAAGATAGTGAAATTTACTCTTAATATAAGAAGGTGAAAATGAAAATTTAGTAACTTTGATTTGAAACTGATGTTTAAACTGAAAAATATTCTAGTTCTTTCTTTTGATAGGGAGTACATTTCTAAGCATTTTTATCATATAATATTTCTAAAATAATTGTATCAAAAACGTTAAAGATCTATTGCTTCTATTATTCTAAAATCTATTGAAAACTACGTGATATTCCTAGTATAATTCATGATAAGTAAAATAAAATAAAAAATTTACATTTAAATTATATTTTATACAGTAATAATAAAGAAGAAACACGTATTAATGTTGATTTGATGTGACCTCCTACTAATTACATTGGGTCATCACTCCATCTAGTAAGAGGTTGTGCTAAAATGTGCAACTATACATATACGCGTTGTACACGAAACGATTGTGACAATGGATTTGCTTCTCTTGGTTCTTTAAATATAAAGAATTTGTTATTTTAAAAAATTATGCCAATGGTTCTTTAAAACTTAGGTTAATGCGCTGCGCACAGCTTTCATAAATATTAAAATACTAAAATTGTCACAAAAGCGTGATGGTACCTGGCATTTAGTTCTACGACTATAAATGCCATGCCACAAACCACAATAGCCCGAATTATATTCGTTGACGCATCGTCTGTGTTTGTATACTATGTAACCATATATTGATGGACCAAATCACACGAATTTTAAAATGAAAAATGGGGACAATAAGATTTTCACTGGTATACTAACCTATATCAGCTCCAAATGGCAACACTGTATGACTCGTGGCATTGTAAATTGTTGTGCCAAATCTTCTAGTCGAACTCTTGAACATAAAGTTTTAAAAATATTGTCTGTAACTTTATATGTAATATTTTTGTATACTTACAAGAATTAAAAGAGAAAACTTATTGCAACACTTGTTCATCATTAAGAAATTTTTAATGAAGGTATTTTTTAATCATTGCTTAACCTCTCAGATCCCGACATTGTATTGGACTAACTCTTTTATACTTGTTTTTTTTTTTTTGATTTCTTAAAACCAGGCCCTGTCAATTAATGTATCGAACTTATGCGGCATTAATAACAACACCATTAAAAAATTTGCAGATGACTACGTCAGTTTCGCAGATCGATGTAGCACTTGATAAACTGTTTTGATGACGCTGTTACATAAGAATTATTTCAATTGTCATATTAGTTTTAACAGATTTTTGCCTTAAAGTTGCCAATTTATTTGAATACGTCTAAAATGGGAGTATTCACCTATTGATTTTTTATCTATCTGTTGATTTTATAATACTATTACATACATGGTAGAGCCATGATGCAGCTATTTTGTTGGTATAATGTAGGACTATTGAGTCGGATCGACCGAGGGAAGATCACACTCTCGCAGAATACAGGCGTAAAATAGCAGTTTAACGCTGCTGTGTTTCGTATGGTGAGTGAGTAGAGGTGAGAAACGGAAACCCTTTTTACTGGAAACAAGGCAATCCATCTTAGTTCGTACAGGTGACATCGCATCTGCATTTTCATTCGTAATTGTGGATGGATGTAGATATGGCTATGGCGTCGTCCTAATACAACGCGATTACGCGATCATCGCGGGAATAAGCGATGCGACCATCGCTTATTCGCACAATATCAAAAACTGGGTGTCCTAATAGAACGCGAATATGTAATCATCACGCGAATTGTCTATGTGAGCGGCCGCGGTTTCCGCTTTCTTTCGCAATTTGCGCATGTCATTGACGCTACGCATTAACGTCAGAAACGCTCAGTTTTTACTTTCTGGAAATATATGGATGACCTCCTAGGCCTATGTTCAGCAGTGGACTTGTGAAGGGCTGTAATGATGATGATGATGATGATGGATGACCTCTTCTACTGGTCTTGACAGCAATGAAAAAAAAACGATATTTCACGATCAATTTAGGTCGGGTCCCTGTCCTTTACCCCGCTGCCCGACAACACGGCGCGATTGTCGCGCGAATGTCAATTAGGACACATATTCCACAGCAATATCTTTGATCACGCGTTCGTACGAAACAAGTTCGCGCGAATAGATTTTCAAACGTTAAAGTCGCGCAACCCCATCACACGAATGTCAATTAGGACACCTAATCGAGATCAGCATGCTTGATCGCGTGTTCGTACGAGTAAAATTCGCGCGAACTCACGATGATCGCGCATTCGCGTTGTATTAGGACGACGCCTACAGGTAACAGCAACCACATACCATCAGGTGGATTCTGTACTCGTTTGTCACCCTAATACTAAAAAAATAAAATAAATAATACAAAAAACTTGTTTATTTTTAATTATGTTATTCTGGATTTTCTTCCGATTTTATGGGAAATCTCTTAGTATTGGAAAAAATCGTTGTATAGGCGACGCTTTACAAACTGAAAGTTGTACAAACTGGAATAAAAGGAAAAAACTAAAAGAGCCTCTACAAATATCTGTTGGGTTTGTCCTGTCTCTACAAACAGTTGTTGTACAACTCACTTGACATGCGATAGCCGCCATTGGTTGCATTATTTACAAGTAGTTTGTAACAAGCGCCGATCCCAGCCATCGAAAAAGAAAGAATAATAAGCACATTCATATAGCTAAGCGAATTCAACTGACTTTTTTAAAGGATCAGGGTGACAAACGAGCACACAGTCCACCTGATGGTAAGTGGTTGCTGTGAGCCATAGACATCTACATCTATCCTCAATAAAGAATTAAAATGCAGGTGCGTTGTCACCCATAAGGACTAAGATGGATTTTGACTTTTCCAGTAAAAAGCGTCTCCGGTTATCTACAATCACCATATGAAACAAAGCAGTGTTAAGCTGCTATTTTACGCTGGTATTCTGTGAGAGCGTGGTCATTCCCCGGTCGAGCCGACCCGGTCGTGCTACAACTATACTACAAATATGGCTCTACCACGTGCAAACTACTTAATTTATTTCAAATGGTCTAAAATATTATTTACAAAAAACTGTCTCATAGTGTGTCGAGACCAGTCCATTACGGTGTGTCAAGCGTGTCCTCCAACAACATTGAGTTTAGTATGTCAGAAAAGCTTATTATGAATATTATATTTAAAACAGCTTTAATTTTATTTAAAACAAAACTAGTTTTCATTTTGTTGTTACTTATTGGTATTCTAGACGAAGACATTTAGAAAATAAAAATTGCAAACCTCTAGAATTGCTAAAAAATTGAATTGCTTAAGTGGATTTTATAATTAATTGGGTTTAAAAATAAAATAGTTTAAAATTCTTACCCTGATAAACAACTAATATGTTAGATCTACTTTGTGAACTGTAAATCGTTTGCATCAAAACTTACCTTGCTACGGCAGTGCTGTCAGTGAGGTATTTATGTACGTAAAGCAAAAAATAATCATTAAGCCTTTATCCATAAATACAATATATGTGTTTGTGTAAAATCGTGGTGGATGGTACTGTAAAAGTAAGAAATTTATTTTATGACTTATTTGGATTCATATTGTTATATTAAACGGTTCCTTTTTGGTGTTTATAGAATGAAAAAAAAAAGAATATAAAACACTCAAAGCTGAAGTTCAACACAATTCGGTTTACATAGCTGAACTTAAAATTTAAAAAAAAAATTAATAATCGTTGCTAATCATAGAATTCATTAGAGAAAATATGAGTATTTTATCAGTTACCTCACAATATCACACGTGTGTCACTAAAACTGAATCATTTCAGTAAATTAGTTGGTTATTTGCAAAAAAAAAAACGAATATCCCTCCCTGGAATATGTGAGACAGCTAGATGAGTAAATTATTTTAACAAGAGAATACATAAATGTTTATATTATTTCGTCGTCATTATAGCACAAGGCATTCATCCCCTTCTCATACTAAAAGAAGTGGTATTAGTGTTGAAAAAGTTAGAAAGACAACAAACTTAGACATCCAATACTTTTGCAATTTTTTAATAATTGGCTATTATTAAATAAGTGTTTTTTTTTTTTTTTATAGGATAAGGGTGACAAACGAGCACACAGTCCACCTGATGGTAAGTGGCTGCTGCGGCCCATAGACATCTACATCTATCCTCTGTTACAAATCAAAATGTAGATGCGTTGTCACCCGTGAGGACTAAGATGGAATGCCTCATTTCCAGTAAAAAGGGCCTCCGGCCACCTGCACTCACCAAGCGAAACGCAGAGGTAAACCTCTACTTCACGCTGGTTTTCTGTGAGGTCGTGGTACTACCCCGGTTCGAGCCGGCCCTATCCGTGCGACAGCAAAAGCTGCCGCGTGGCTCTACCACGTAATGATAGCGTTCGAAATTAAAATAGTATAAAGTAAATAAACAATAATTAATAATGGTAAATTATATTATCTAGTAATTTATAGACATTGTTTATTGTTTGCTTCGTTGATCTCTTACTACAGCAAATAATTGATAATGAAGCCATCAAATCTTTAAACATCTACATAATATACAAACACAGAGGAGGCGTCAACGAATATAATTAATTGACCGAAGCTACTTACCTTTAAGTGTCCTTCGATCAAAATCATATGAAGTTGACATCTCCCTGAGTACATCCCAATCCTGCTGTATATTATGACCACCCTTAGTGCTTGCTTGCATTTAAATTATTTTTTCCTTATTCTTGAGGATATAAATTCACAATGACATGAGGCGCTCGTAGTGTAGCCAGTGAGAGCTGATATAGGTAAGGATATTGGTAAAAACCTTATTTTTCTTCCGAAAGGATAAAATTCATCAGCCAATCCATGACTATATAGTTTGGAAACACAGAGGAGGCGTCAACCGCAAATAATTTTGATTGAAGGACACATACAGGTAAACTACTTTGATCTGTTAGTTATGGTAGTTAGGTACAGATTTTCATTTTCATATTACATTTAAAAAATCGTAAGTGCTCATAGCAATACGTTAGTAACTATTTCCAGGTTAAATCTAAACATAATCTAAAGTAATAAAAATATATCAACAAGGTAAAATATTATTAATAGTGTTTTGGATAATTAATAATATTTTTATAAAATTCTACGCACCTAATACGAGAAGAGCTGAGATACACATGCTTTCCGACTGTAAATTAAATATAATCTGAACATATTTTGTTATTAAAAATTAAAACCATTTGATAAAATTGTTAGTATTTTTGATGCTTCATTAACTTATTGCAGTGTTTTAAATTTAAACATTGACTTACTTCGTACTTTATTTCACTACAAGTAATTTCTCGAATCCATAGGTAAAGTGTTACTAATCGAACGTATGTACGATTTGCGTACTTACTCTTTGTTTTGATTTCTAATTCGATGCATAATTTTTGCATATTAGAGAACATATGTCTCATAGGGAAGCGTATTAGGTCAACTTTTTTCTGCTTTGTATCAATGACGTATAACTTACTAATTATAATCACAATCCAAAATGTAGTCTTAAAATCTTAAACAGTAGCTAAATTGATATATGATTTTATTTATTTTTATACGTGGTAGAGCCATGCTGCAGCTATATTAATAGTATAGTTGTAGCACGAATGGGTCGGCTCGACCGGGGAAGGACCACGCTCTCACAGAATACCAGCGTAAAATAGCAGCTAAATTCTGCTGTGTTTCGTGTGGTGAGTGTAGAGAACCGGAGACCCTTTTTTCTGGAAAAGAGGAATTCCATCTTATTCCTCACGGATGACAATGCATCTTCATTTTGATTCGCAAACGAGGATTGATGTAGTTGTCTATGGGCCACAGCAACCACTCACCATTAGGTGGACTGCGTGGTTGATTGTCATCCTATCTTACATAAAAAAAAAATTCTACCTGTGCAACACTAAAACAATTAAAGCGAATCAATTTGAACTCCATTAATTATATTACAGTATAAAAAAATCAATTGTCACAAAGATCTGCCTACCGATAAATGGCTGTATAGCCATTTTGATGACGTCACGCGTAAAATACTTAAGCCTGACTACTAGCGTTGTGACTACTAGGCCATTTCTCCTTAAAAGAAGACAGGCCCACCTGTGTACTTTAACGGACTAATGAATAAAACGAAGATTCACGAGCAGAATTTATAGATATGGTGGTACTACAGGGATGGGTCATTTTTTGAATTGTTTCGATGAATACGAGTTCAACTTAGGAGAGTATACATAACAAACATTTAACAAAAATTTAATCCCTTACAAATAGAAATACATTCCCAAATTTGATTTTATGTTGGTGTAAAAACACAAAAGATATGCTCACAAATTCATATTGGACTTAAATTATTCTGCATCAACCCCGTTATATTCTTAAGTCAGAATTCACTACGCTTCTAAAATACATCAAATTGATATCTTAGAAATATGTCATAATGTATTAGTTATCGTAAAAAAACTTTGCGCTTCGAGTCATTAATCAAAATATTTTAAATTTAAAAATCAACAAATCATTGCTGATGAACGCATAAGTGGTTGCAAATCAAACAAAATTATCACTGCTCGCCATGCATAACTTAAATAACAATTGCTTTTGTATATAAAACATAGAAGATCTGGATAATCAGGCAAACTCCGCCGCCGCAATGGGTCGACAGACGGCACTGGGCATTTTAGGTGCGTTTTTAAAATGATTATACTATTTTGTTTGTCCTACTTATAAATATATAAAAATAACAGAAAATATGTTTTATTTATTTACAGTGTTAGTCGCATCAACGGCAGCGGCACCAGCACCGTTTACATTACCACCCTATGCTGAGCCATGTTACGACCCAGAACCAAGCCCCTGCTATCCACCATGCCCTGAATCATGCACCCCACCTTGTTTAGAAACAAATAACCCACCTTGCCCATTACCACGTCCTCCGCAACCCGCCGATCCTAACCTGCCACCACCAAGTAAGTATAAAAGTCATAATTTAAAACTATTCTTAAAAAAATTATTTAATCAAATTAAATAATCAAATATTTTTGCAGTTCCTGGTGGCAATGGACCGATTAGAGTCGTGATATCAAAGTCAAGCATTCCTGAAAAATTACGCTCAATCGGTTTCCAAGCTGTACAAGTACCAGGTGGAACATTCTATGTAACCCATACCCCTCCAGTACTCATTCAGCCACCCCCCATCATAGTTAGACCAGCGCCACTTCGTCCGATCACTCCTGCCGCTATTACTGTGCAGCCCCCGCAACAACCACGTATAGTGCCTCCACGTATAGTTGTAAGGCCTGCAACTTTACCCCCTATAACACCTCCTCCTATCCGCGTACAACTACCCCGGCCTAGTCCAATCCAACCGAAACCCGTTGTTGTAAGGCCACCGAAACCAGCACCTATTCAACCGCCACCAATCACTGTAACGCAGCCACAGCCTCCTCCAATAAATCCACCCCCAATTGTCGTCCGACAACCCACACCACTGACAGTCCAACCGCCAACAATATGCATTCCTACGTCAGCTATTTTCAAAGGCGAACATGGCATACGGTACCCAGGTATACCCGAACCATGTATACAGTATCCTGGTATATCTGAACCTTGCTCTGTTCCGTGCCCAAGTCCATGTTCATGTCCATACTGTTCTAGCCCGTGCACTTAATATACCTACGTCTTAAAATTAAATTTTGAGTTTATACTTACAAATTGTGCCCAGAAAATAAAGCGATTCTGTAGATCATCACAATCTTATCACACAAGCCGTTGTAAAAAATGACCTGATGAATGATGTTTTTATCGGTATCTTAAATCACCTTATTTTTTGAAGGCATAATTTGTAAGAAATCTCTATCCAAAAGATCTCTTACTAACTTACTCGACCCACGGCAAATTCTAAAGGCTTATTGATCGTTTCTTATTATTTTAACATTGCATTGTATAAGAATACCCGTACAAGATTTTAATTGTGAAAAACTGTTTGTAAATGCTAGCTTATTTAAGTTTATGATATATTTATGAGTTATGATAAAATATAAATATTTTATGTATGTATGTGTGTATTAAAAGTTTTCATCACTAAATGTTGGTGTATTTATTCTTTTCCCTATCTATAACGAGAGTAGGTGTAAATTGGGGCTTCTGCGTCACTTTGCTTTCGCATCGCTCGAGCCATGCCGCTGAAGACCCCAATTCTCACCAGAGAGGTACAACATTTTTAGTTTAACCAAATTAACGTCTACATACGCACAGTTCTATCCTGCGGGAACAAGTGTACTTCCACTTCCAGTTGAGTTATTGAGCATTATATTCAGAGCGTTTGTGAGATACTGATGGTATTACCGCATCTATATGATTAATTTCTAATAATACAACTTGTTTAGCCTAATTTCGTTGTGGTTAGTGCTAATAAACGTTTTTAAGCTATTGCATAGCTTTTATCGAGGGCTTGTAGTGCGGCGACCGAATTAAAAAATTCCGTACCAAAAAAAAAAACCTAAGACCCGAAAACCTAACATCGTAAATCTATTACAATAAAGATATTAATTAATTTGCAACCATCCGCTAATTAAATACAATGATGTGTCTTACCTGGATTGAAGAGCGCCTCCCACCGTCCCTCAAAGGTTTCATTATTGTTTTATTCTCATAGCGATTGCGCGTTGATTATAACGCTCGTCAACTATCATCTATATTGGTGAGTTTAATTATTTTTTACTATTAAGAAATTCAGCCGCCATTACCTTTTTTTTGACTTCATACTTGTTTTTGTTAATTGCAGATTAAGGGCAACACAGGAACACAATGATTGTAATCCTATCACTAATCCGTATTACTATGCACAGGATGTGGATAAATTTACACTAAATTATTACAACTGAAAGAAGCAGCTTCACGATTTACCATCAAATAGAATAGCTATTAATGAAGAGCGGCAATCGAAATCAAAGAAATGTTACAGGAAGAGAATCCGTTCTCAAGAATCATCATCATCATCATACATTATCCGCCGAGATAAAGATAAACAAGGTCGTCGTCTGATTAAAATCAGCATTTGCGAACTTAACGAGCAAGAAGAAAATGTCATCCACGATCTTAGTGCTAATATAAGTGTTCAATATGTTGTGAATTCAATGCATGATGAAGTGTTAGATGCTATAAATTGTCTTATAAAAAAATAGGTGAAAAATTATGTGAGAACTAGTAATTTAATTAATGTAGCTTGTAAAATATAATAAAAGTTATACATTGAATTTTATTGTTGTTTTATATGTATCATTATTTTTCCATTGTGTAGAGGAAAAAAGAAAAAGACATTTATTGTTACAACAAATGTATTTATTAAAAGTAAATATTTATTTATTTTAAATCAATATAAAGTTATAAACATGATAATACATATAACTTAAGCTATACATTTATCTCTTACTTACTTATACAGTACATAGTAGTAGCATTACATAGTTTTACATTCAAATTTATTAAAATATAGTTTTATAGTGTCCTCACGGTAACGTATTTTAGCCATCTGCCATAATTTGTATTTTATCATCATCTCTATTAAGTACAAGTTTATCAACTTTTTAAGTAAATATTTGATGATTCTTTGATCTAATTATACACATACTCTTTCTAAAGTTTTCATTAGACCATAACGCTCGTTAACATTTTTCAATATTAAGATTTTTAGTAACCGCTTATTTAATACCCTTAGCTTTTCTTATTGAGGTTGTTTTAGAATCAATACAATATAATTTCACTCTTAATCCAACAAATTCACTTATTATATCACCATCCACTTCATCTTTGAAAAACCCTGAAATTTTACAATTTACTCGTACTTTGGGCATATCATACTAATTGTTTTTGAAATTACTTGTATCAAAATATTTTATATTTTTATTTATGTCTTCATAAAAATCATTTGTATTTATTAGATACAGCAGACTATCAGTATCAGTATAACAAAGCTGCAGTGAATTTTTATACATGCGTTTCATTACAGAGTAATAAAAATGATATAAATGGCTTTTAGCTAAATCCAGAATTGAAAACGCAATATAAATTGGGCGATCAACGATAACTTTTGTTAGTTCTAACTGGATTGCTACTAACGCATCTGAAATTATTGACAAATTTTTAAAATAAGGAGCACTTACATATTATTCAGCTTCACATAGTTTATTAGTCTTATTGGATGTATCTTTCCATACATTAACCAATTTTACATCGACTTGTTTTCGTTTATTCTCTATTGTCTTTCCAAAAATCGAATTATTTTGTTTAAAAAAAAATCTCTTTCAAAGTCTGAAGTAGCGTTTTGTCTAAGTGCTGCATTTAATGAAATATATGGTGCTAAAAATGCATTTTGACTAAATAGCAATATCCTATAAACTTTGAGCAAAATGAGTCCGTGACGTAAACATTCTTTTAAATGCTCATAATGAATAACATATTTACATTTGTCGTACAAACTAGCTATTAATTTTTTATGTTTGCTTCCTGGCGGAGCAAACTTTTCTGCTGCAAATGGTAAATCTGAATGATCATCATGTATTTCAATTGGATAGTGCAAGTCTACTTCAAGAATATACCCAATATCACTATCATCAGGAACACTCATTACATCAAATCGAATAATTTCTTTTTCACTTAGGAATTTAAAGTTCCCCGTTGGTAACTTTTGCTTCATAGCAAAACTATATAAATTTACACAATCAAGATAAATTAAAAAAATGTTTTTATCCTTGCTGTCATAATAGAACATATATTTATTGTTTGCTTTTGCATATCTTAGAGAACATTGAGCAAGACCACCACGAATTCCTTTCTCTAAAAATTGGTACATTTCAATATCTGAAAGTAAATCTAATTGTATGTTCGTATGAAACAACATAGCATCCTAACTTAATGATGGGGATGAGACATAGTAACATGGGTCAAGACTATAATGTTTTAAACTCATAGCTCGGAATTTTTCAAAAACATCACACAGCAGTAATACATCACATTTTAAATATAAATCGGTGTATTCACCTAAGTTACGGATTTTAAAATCATTCCATACCTTCAATGCATGACTGTAATATTCATCTGAAACAGATTGAGATGTAAGGTGATTGAAAAATTTCGATTGCTCTGGTAATTGATTTTCTTCATACCGATCCCATGAATCTATATAGTCATAACAGTAGATACCTTTTTTTCAAACTAAATTAAATAAATGTTTATCTTAAAAAAACTTGCATAAATTTTTAAAATCTTTCGCTTCCAACGTTTTCACTAAATTATCTAAGCTCGAGCTCAAAAAGTTGAAAGAGTCAATAAATTTTAACTGAGCTGAGTTCTTGTTATTATTTTCTATTGGAATAAACTTAGTAAATGAAATAAAGTTTTCTTTATTTCAGGGTATTAAATTTATACGACCGCAAATGGTGGAAAGTTCCTTTATAAATAAATGACAACCATAACCAGAAAGGTTGTGAAATATTATAGGTATGAATGAGCATGTCTTAGCTTTTAAATTACATTCGTTATGAGCAGGTCCTCTGTATTTTCCAGTAAAGTGATCATGATCTGCAACTATGATATCTGTATTACTAAATATTTTTTTACACAAATGACATTCCTTTACATTATTCAAATAGTCTCGCCCCGTTTCACCGATTACCAGAGGCGTATTATTTGAAAGTTATTTGTGTAACCGTTTAACATCTCTACTAATTGATTCAATAAATTTTTTAGCACACTCTGACCCTCGATAGGAAACTGATTTATTGTGTTCGGGCTTAGAATCACAAAATATATAAAATGCAAAACAACTGGCCTCACGTATTTGAATATTTTCCACATACGTAGTTTTATTTTTGTCTGAATACTCATGTAATAAACTCTCAAAGTTGCCGTATATTACAATATGAATTCTTTGAGTCTTTTCATAGTTTGAAAAATAAAGTTTAGTATTTTCTTCCGGCAAAATGGTTTGGATCCTCGCACAATCATGATTTTAAAGTTTTTCTGCAGTATTAAAATATAAGACATTCTTCACATAAATGGAATTTAGATTTATGCTTAGTTAATTGCTTGTGTACGAGTTTATCAAACAAATGATGTTTATTATTTTTATTTAAGTAAAGTAAGTTAACATGCATTATCTTTCATTTTAAAGTTTTATACAGCGGTCCGGTCACATTATTTTTTTATCTAAACCGTAAATATTAACGCTGACATTAGGATTCATTTACTCGAATAATTTAATATCATTAAAACTTGGAGAAAGTAACAAATTATCTGTTTTTAAAACTTCTGAGTAATGAGGGTATGAATTCACTCTGTTAGGATTACTTATAGTTGGATATAAATGAGCATATAGATACAAAGCAGTGTTTATCATTGTTTTTCAAATTTAAGCATGATTTTGTATTACGTATTTTTTCAGGTAATGGTATATACGAACCAAATCTTAACGGATTATATTTTACAATATTTAATTCTAAGTATCTTATGGCCTCAATAGTCTAACCTGATTCGCAAAGCTCGAATTCTGAACACTTGTTCGTTTTTTTTTTTCAAAACTATTGTAAAAAGAAGATAGATCTGTGTTTTGGTATATAATTCCATATTTAGTATTAAAAGATTTAATAGATGATTCATTATTCTTGGGTAAAGTATATATATGTAACAAACAGTTCAAAATTAATTTTTAATGCTGTATGTTTCTTCAACAATTGTTTAATTAGTTGAAGAGATGTGTGTAAAATATAAGATAAGAAAATTTCAGGTGAAATAGTTAATTTTTCAGGACTAATTCTATAAGTGACAATTCTGTTCAAGAAAGCACATGCTAATAAATTTACATTATCAAACTCGGTTTGCAGTAAGCAGTTGGACTTGTGAATACAGGACTTTTGATGAGCGGAATAACGTTTAACATGCACACCGCAGGGCTTACAGAAAAACATTTTTTTAAAATTATTATTATTATTATGAATATGAATAAAGAGGTTTGTAAGGATCGTGACACTTGGCGATCTGTTCTCTCTGGCTACCCCGTCAGGGATTGTGCGTGAAGATAAGTATTATTATGAATACTGATCAGTTTATTATTATAAAATATAGCTTTTTTTTGGTTGTTTTTTTTTTGTTTTTTTTTTTTTTTGGGTCGGGATATATGCATCCGAGCGAGCCTTCGAAGCGAGGTGAATATTACTTCGAAGTGCGCATCTCTAACTTCCGCGAGCTGGAGGCTATTCCATCAACCGACCACTGACAGCAATCTCTGATCAGCTTTAAATCAGCCGTCGATGAGAAATTCCCCAACGTGGAAGGCTGTTACCCAGTTGATATCATGCATCAAAGAAGATTATCACAACATTCGTCCAGTTTTGTATCCCACTAAAGGTTACAAACTGATCTATATTTAGTGTAGTAATATAATAAGTGTTTTTATCATTTATTTTTAGAAATTTTTGGTACCCGGCTTAGAATTTTATACTATTCGTAATATCTCTAGATGAATATAGTCTGGAATAACACCCAGGCGTTTGTTGTAAAAGCGTACATTTTGCCTACCCATAAATTAATTACTAATTCGATAAAGTCTAAAAACTGGTATTATAAGTTTATGTTTGTTCCAAGTGTTTAAAAAATGAACATATTTTTTACTCATGAAAGCTATTTATGTTTTTATGTACATAAATTAAATTTTCATAAATATATTTCGATGCTAAGTTAATATGTTTATTTCCTTAAAATTTGTCTCTAAGGAACTCTTTAAAATTTAAGTTATAAATCATCCATATGCCTATCTTTTGCAAACAAATATGACTTCAATGTCAGTCGCATTATCTCATAGTAAGATTCCATAAGATATTGCGCTATGAAAGTAACTACATGCTTATCTTATTAATTACGTTTGTACGTTGTAGAACTTTAGGGTCGGCTCGACCGGGGAGGGAGCATGCTCTCACAGAATACCAGCGTAAAATAGCAGCTTAACGCTGCTGTGTTTCTTATGATGAGTGTAGAGAACCGGAGACCCTTTTACTGGAAAAGAAGCATTCCATCTTAATCCTCAAGGGTGACAACGCATCTGCATTTTGATTTGCAAACTAGGGTAGGTGTAGATGCCTATGGGCCACAGCAACCACTTACCATCAGGTAGACTGCGTGCTCGTTTGTCACCCTTATCCTATATAAAAAAAAAACAAATTAATAACATAAACATAAAAATGTATGTTAATGTTTGTTATTCAATCATAATAAATCGCCTGAACCGCTAACGCTCGCTAGTTACACATAGAAAAAAGAAGAAAAAAAAAGGTCTCCAACAGTACAGTAGAACGCCGATTATCCGAATTAATTGGGGCCGGGGTCGATTCGGATAATCGGACATAGACTGGTATGTAATAAAAAAAAACGGACTGTCTCACATAGAATAAACTTTATCAAGTTTAACAAACACAGTTCTACAATACATAAGTAGTGCACTATAGAGAGAGAGAGAGAGAGAGAGAGGAAGAAGAAACCTATCTTGGCTCTAGCTGTCAACCATAACAGTTGAAATATATCTAGACTCCAGCGAGTTCCAAATTGTTACAACTAGTAAAACAAAAACAAAATAAAAATTACATTACTTACTTACAGTACTTGGTTTTAATTTTTTATATTAGACTTAGGATCGATTCGGATAATTGGCGATTCGGTTAATCGGCGTTCGGATATTCGGCGTTCTACTGTATATACGAATTTTTTCATGTGCAACTTAATTTTTATACTGGATGGGAATCGAACCACAGCCATCAGGCTTTGTAGCTTACTCGTAGTACAAACCGCTAGATCATTTGCGATCATCCACCATTGGATAACTAGATTGATTTAATATAGAAACTTGCAAGCATGTATGTACTAATTTGGTTAGACTAAAAAAAATTGGACCTATACTTGAGAGAATTATGGTCTTCAGTGGGCACATAGCTTGAGCAAAGCAAGAGTGAGTGAATGCTTTTACATGGTAGAGCCATGCTGCAGCTATATTAGTAGTATAGTTGTAGCACGAATGGGTCGGCTCGACCGGGGAAGGACCATGCTCTCACAGAATACCAGCGTAAAATAGCAGCTTAACGCTGCTGTGTTTCGTATGATGAGTGTAGAGAACCGGAGACCCTTTTACTGGAAAAGAAGCATTCCATCTTAATCCTCAAGAGTGATAACACATCTGCATTTTGATTTGCAAACGAGGATAGATGTAGATGTCTGTGGGCCACAGCAACCACTTGCCATCAGGTGGACTGTGTGCTCGTTTGTCACCCTATCCTATAAAAAAATGCTTTTGGACTAAAACTGATAATTAAGTTAATCTTCAGTAACTTTTTCAAGTTTTTAAATTATTAACACGATTGAAATAACGTTAGTTCATTAAAACCTATCAGCCAATACGGACAAGTTAACAAAACTGTTATGAAATTTCTCAAACAAAAAGAATCACTTAAATTAGAATGTATCTGTCCTGCACCAAAAAATAAGGTTAAACGTCATGGGAGCTTATTGCCAAATACGATACGTAGTATTGTATGCGGTCAATCAAATTGCGGAAAAACTAACTTAGTTTGATCATTGTCACGTACGAGATGTAAGAGTCTTTAAATTCATCATATTATCCTTATGAGGGGCTGAATGTCAGTTTTTCAGAAGATAAGTTTACTTTATTATACGATCAGTATGCGAGATTTCAACAGTCTTATCATGGACGCCGGTCAGAGCCGTTGATGGGTTTAAAGGAGTTCAGAGACGTGGCTCCTTGTTCAAGACAACACGAAACTTTAAAAGGTTCGATCGAAGTGAGAGTTGAAATCGAAACAGACCAAGCAATACCAGATCAGACAATCGCTTATTGCTTGATATTAAACGACTGTATATTCGAATACAAACCACTGAGTAATATCGTTAAGAAAATATCATGAATAGCAATACAATAATGGTCGATCTTCAAGGCTTCAAAAATGCAAACTTAACTTTATAGTAAAGGAGTTTGCTATAGCCACTCTTGAGTACACTAATATATTCCTAATTAAACCTCCTTACCCATTCACCCCACCTTGTCTACCGTGTCCTAAACCTTGTCCTGCCTTGTCGATCCTGCACGAAATAAATGTTAATGATATTGCATACAAATAATTGATCCATGTTTGGATGTTGGTCCGTATTCAGTTCTTGTACCTAAGCCGTCACTACGATACAGAAGGTATTATCATTGTATGGAGGTAGCTTTTTTTAAATGTGAATAAAAAGTGTGGGTTTACTGAATCACACAATAATAAAACACGCCAAGGAATTACAGAAACATTTATTGAATAAATTTTGACGTAGCCAATTTCATATAATAAAATTTTAAATACTTTCTGATTACAAATAACATCAGAATAAAAATAATTTTTTTGGAAGAAATGTTGGAAACTGCTATGTTGTTTCTTATCACTTTTTTATTTCAATATTCTAAGAAGAAATCAGTAACGTGGCGGAATGTATGGTGCCGTCATGGTGCAGAGGATGGGTAATAGTAAGGTGATGGTACTCCGCTTAACACGGTGGGTATGTACAAGTTGAGCAGAGCCATTCGTGCTAAAACTATGCTACTAATATAGCTGCAGCATGGCTCTACCATGTCGGTGTTGGCTCATGCACACCACAGACACCTGCAACCAATTTCAAACAAAGCAAGCTACAAATGTGTCGTCACCTCTAAGGACTAAGATGGAATGTCTAACAGCCTGTTACTATACTGGCTCTCTTTAGGCTTTTTTATAGGATAGGGTGACAAACGAGCACACAGTCCACCTGATGGTAAGTGGTTGCTTTGGCCCATAGACATCTACATCTATCCTCGTTTGCGAATCAAAATGCAGATGCGTTGTCACCTGTGAGGACTAAGATGGAATGCCTCTTTTCCAGTAAAAAGGGTCTCCGGTTTTCTACACTCACCATACGAAATACTACAGTGTTAAGCTGCTATTTTACGTTGGTATTCTGTGTGAGCGTGGCCCTTCCCCGGTCTAGCCGACCCATTCGGGTTACAACTATACTACTAATATAGCTGCAGCATGGTTCTACCACGTACAAAAATATTCTTCCTTCCGACCGGAAGGAAGAATATTTTTGTACTGGAGCTTCAGAACGGAACACGCCAGAGCACATACTGCTGCTTGACCGCAGAAATTGGTGACAGGATGATATCTGCCCAGACGGACGTCTCGGCAGGAAAGGAGAACTTTTCTGCCTAGATGTCCGTCTGAAATTGATTGTCTATTAAATTAAATAAAATTATTAGATTGCATTGCTTACCAAATACAAAGAGCGTTGAGAACCCCATGCCTGCCGACTGTTACTTTACACCTTCTTACTGTCTTTTTATAGGCGTTCTTTGATAAAAATGTTGATGTATGTTTGATGCTCCATTATCCGTAACTAAACACTGGACAAGGTCAGACTATGTTTTATGTTTCGCAAAACAAATCTAAACATTTGCTGATTCGTATTATTTAAGATTAAATACGTTTGCTTTACTAAATTACCTTTTACAAGGTAGAGCCATACTGCAGTTTCATTATGGTTGTAGAACGAATGAGTCGGTGAAGAATAGGGATGATAAACGGGCACACAGACCTTTTTTTAAATGTATTCTGCGGCCCACAGATTATTTGATAATTTCCTCTAAAGCCATGTCTTTGCATTATAGCATGGTGCAGGTGACAAGTCACTAGAACGTAACTTGCGCGCATTTGCAAGATTACGACAACATTCTTAACTCTCAGAAAATAACACTGAATTTGTCTTAGAATAGAAAGAAAACTAACAGTTGTGACTTTTAAATTAACATTATTTTAAAAAATACTATATTAGATGAGATATTTAAATAAAATTAAACAAATTTCATTTATTTCACTTGCGTGCGTAGTTACATATTATGCATACTAACGGTATTTTTTTTAATTACTAGAGATGTGCTCATAATTGGACGTAAAAACTGTCAAGCGAATATAATCGCTAAAAATATGTGAGATAATTCTATTTTATATGTGTGGTGCAATACCGTCATATTCATTTATACCAAAATTTAAGTTACTTAAGAAATAGTAAAAATTAACTTTACAAAAGACAGCAATAAACTCAATAATCGAAAATAAAATCAATACAAACTCAACTGCAAATTACAAAACGGCCAATAGGTACTTCATAAAAAGGCGCTTACAAAGATTATACACCTTAGTTCTGCCAGGTGTTCCGATTTGCGCGTCCGTCGTCCCAATTTTCAGGGGTTTGGTGACACGTCCCGATTCAACCTTGATTGGGAAGCCAAATGTCCCAATTTTTCACGTCCCGATAATTATGACAGCAAAATAAATACATCTGTAAGCCGTTACTGTATCTGTTACTACATTTAAATATTTTACCTTTGACATTTCATATTTTCTCACCAAACCCGGACTAAATAGTTAACATCAAAGTTTTAAATTTTACGCGTATTGTGTTGGTGAGATACAGATATCATCCGTGCTGTGTCGTTTTTTACTCTCACCTAGTGATGCTGCCCGCCCAGCCGCGCTACGCATCGCCGTCGTCAATTCGACCGTTATTTATTATTTAATTATTTTAGTAGTAATTAGTACAGTACCTAACTTACATGCTGCGGTTTAGATAAATACATTTAGTAAAATGCAAATGTCTTGTGGGTCAGTTCTTCCACTAGTCAATTTCTTCACGCGGTTGTAGGTATTGTTGTTTTCAATAAATAAAGTGACATTATGCGTGCGATGCGATGCAAGGATTTTATGTGTGCGTTTGAGGTTATAATTTGATTATGAATGAATGAGTGCTTTTTTATTGTATAATACCGTATTTAAGGGTTTTTTGAAATGCATACTCGACTTATTTTAATGTAATGAACTCAGAAAGTTCATTACATTAAAATAAGTCGAGTCAGAAAACGCACATAGACGACTATGCAGTTTATGTTTGGACAATAAATTATTCGTTCATTAGCCTAGTCTCAAAAAATAATTATAAAGCACATTGCGCATTTTAAAATAAATGTAAGAAATCATCACATAGCGCATTGTGTCAAAAATACTTTACTCATAGCGGCCAAAATGGCTACAAAAAACTTGTTTTTTTTTTGTATTTTATTTCATAAGATTTGCAAACGAAATTCTCGATTATTTTTACATTCCGTCACGATATTTTACTACTGGACCTCGTATCTTGAAGAGCTACAGGTATCATCGCTTTACTAGTAATCACAGGTGCTGGCTGTCATTTTATTTATTTTAATATTAAGAAAAATTTTGCATTTAAAAAATAAAAGATATTTTTCTTTATTTTCAAATCAATAAAAAGTTAAATATGCAACTATAATGTCACAATTTGTATTAAACTGTCGGTAAAACTTACATATATTGTAACTTATTTATAAATAAATACATATTTCTGTTATAATTTTTTTATCGCTAGCTAATCGATAATTTTTGCTTAGCTTTGTGTATCCTCAATCGCTCTTTTTTAAATATATTTTACATTGTTCCATCTCTAGACCGCGCTAAACAGCATGCTGTCTCCCGCACCATGCTACAACGCAAATACTTACTAAGGTATCATGCCCCTGTGGCAGTGTATTATTATTATTATTATTAATAATAAATAATAATTTAAAAAACTATAAAGTCATTTAAAAATATCATGGATTTAATATTTTGTACAATTCAAATGTGTGAATTATCATTAAGTTAAAATACATTCATTTCGAACATTAAGTATTATAGTATAGTATAGTAAAGGCTAAATATTGTCATTGAAAACATTTAAGTTTATTGAAACTCTGCTTAACATATTTAAAATGCATAAAATGATAGAAATACAAGTTGATTTTATTGCAATAATAAAAATAAATAATATTCGTAATATAATTGAAAATGACTCATAATTAATGAGAATATTCTCGTAATGATGCAGCGTGTTCTTGTATTACTGGAGGAGGTTCGTGTAATAATTGCTTATAAGAGGGAGTTGCCGGAAACGCATGCCCAAGGTCGTACATATATATGGGGTAGTCGGGTGCCTGAGTAATAGTACTGTTGCGCAATGTATAGTCCTATATTAGGGACTTAAGATGGAAAGGTCTATGATACAAAAGCATTAATATAGGTCTCTATGATGTATGAGCATTATGATAGCAGAGTTATGACTTGAAGTCTCATATGTATAAGTCATATAATAATAAGGTTTATGAAATAAAGCAAATGGAAAAAGGAAGGTCTCAAATATGTTAAAGTTTTATATTGAAAGAAATGGGACTTGAAAAGGATTATTATAGTGGTGTGAAGACTGCTTCACAGTGTCAGTGAGCAAGGTAAACTTAGACTCGCTAACCGATGTGTCCTTGGCATATCATCTTCGTATCATAGCACTATGATACTGCGGCTATTTTTCGAATAAGGGTGAATGTGTTTGGTAATACGGTAAGCGTTACAGAATACTATATGTATAGAATACAGCAAAATGAGAGATGAGAGATGAAGAGATGGAAAGGGAAAAGAAGAAATGGGTTTTTGTAATTACGAAACTAAATTTGTTGCAGTTCTGTTCCGTTACGGTCTATTAAAGTCCACACTGCTGAACATAGGCCTCCACATAGATTGCCTTATAGGGGGAATATTTGTCATAGGTGCCAAGCGGGTTGGCAACCGCAGTTTCTTGCTTTTATATGTTATTAAGAAGACGCTGCTACCCATCTCCTGATTTTTTTCCCTCTGTCGCCTCTTACGACACCCACGGGATGATATGGGGTAGTGGATACTCTTACATCGCCACTACACGATAAAAAAGTTATTGTTTTCGTTCCTAATTTCAAGTAATGGGTTATCGTGTGTTTAGCGATATTTAATCAAAGTATAAACTTTACATAAAATGCTATTTAACTGTAATGAATTGATTAGGGTAATATGAAAATATTTTATGTTATGCTTACAAACCATTTCGGGTTATTTTATTCAAAGTTAAAAATATTTTCAAACACTTGAATCTTATACTAATTAAAGTGTTACATTAATTATTTTAAAATCTACATTAGCGATAAAATTGATTATATTCAAATATGTAAACATTTTCTTTGTGTGTATAAATATTGAAAATTTTACTTTGATAAATCAGACGACCGCAAGATGGCGTGGGGTAAAGTCGTTTGGTTATCAGGTAATATTAGTTGTTGTCATTTTAATTTTATTTTAATATTACTTATTTCAATGATTGTACCATGCAGGGAAGGTATTTCTTTTTGGAGATAAAAAGCTATATCAAAAATACCATTACTATCAAATTCTGATGTGTATCTAAATCTCTTTCCTAGAGGGTTATGGAGCAGAAGAGTGTCCGTCACGCTGTTCAAGTGTGAATGAGCCGGCTTCCCTAATCCCGGACATTTTATTTTCTTAGACACGCAGGTTCCTTCTAAAGTTTTCAAATTTTAAATTTCGATCAAAAATCCCCGTTGGCACACGGCCAAATTAAATAGCCATTAATCGGAGACCTTGGGATCTTCCTATGAGTCACTCCGTATATTAATAGTATATTATTACTTATTTAAATTTGTATTTTCATACATTGCAGCACTTCTTTTGGGCACGACTTTAAGTCAACCAATACCGGACCCAGATCCTCAAATTCCTTGCGAGGAGTATCCCCCATGTGAACCCTGTGAGCCAGTGTCTCCGTGTGCTCCTCCGTGTTCTGATAATAATGAAGTCATAAACATTGGACCTTGCAATCCTTCTGAGCCATCTGTAAAGTATTTATATGGCCAGGCACCCCAGTGTAAGTACAAGACATTAATACAAACTAAATCATTTTAATATAATCAAAATTCAATCAAATAATTAAATAACGTATTATTATTATGGTATTATGCGTTCAATTTTTAGTTTTGAAATACTATGAAGTAATGTATCTATAAAAAAATTAAAGAAAATTTCATAATTACAGGTTCAGTGATCTTAAAACCTGGTCAAATTCGGTTTCGGGCACCTCCTCCAATAGTTGTCCGACCGGGAACTATCCGCCTGCCAACACCACCTGCAATATGGGTGAAACCACCACCAGTTCAACCAGCTGCCCCGGCTCCAATATACGTGAAGCCAGACCCAGTGCAACCGCCCACCCCAGCACCAATTGAAGTCAAACCTAAGCCTGTGTACCCACCTCGGCCTGCTCCGATTGTTGTTAAACCTGCGCCGGTTCAACCACCAAAGCCTGCTCCAATTAAAGTATGAATTTTTGATAATTTATGTATATCATATACATTTCTTACAACAATTTTGATTGTTTAAAATGAATTTGCTTACTACCGTGTAATTTTCACTATGTTTCACTCTTTAGAGGTAAAATATTTTATGAACAACTTTCAGGTACAGCCACCTCCAATACAGCCACCAGCACCGAGATTGCTAGTTGTGAAACCTCCCAAGATTACAGTACCGAGTCCACCCATCATCTGCTTCCAACCAAACCCTCCGTCTCGCTTTAGCACTTCAGGGTGCGCGGTCGTTTCATTGTACCAGTCTCAAACACCGTGTGCAACTGAAACTCCTCCACTGACACCTTGTATCTCACCATGTCCATCTCCATGTTTTCCGTCCTATGCTTAGGAAGCTAACAAGCCATCTACATGATTAAATTTTTATTTAATATAATATATATAATAAATAGTATATAATATGTACATATAAATCTACTTTATAAACTACATTTACAGTGCATGTGAGCGATTGAAATAAAGTGCGGGTATTGTCAAAAAATCACGGAGTTTCGTTAAACTATTTGCCTAACCATTGATTTACAAACTTTTGTTTTTTTTTTTTCTGATATTTGTAAAATATTCACCATCACGAAGCCACATCTCACCCATTAATTTATATAGACAGGCCTGTGAAGTTCTAGAAGCCTCTGAAAATATTACTACATTCAGTTAGGTCTGTAAAAACAAGGCTACAATTAATTTCGGTTATTTATTATTGATGCATGATCGAGTGATGACGACGAAAAAGAATGTATCGAATCCCCCGAAGCATCTGCATTGCAAGAGACTAGTATGCGAAATGACAGATATTATAGCTTCATATTTTGCAGTATATTATATATTGGCGGTATAATCGTCTCGTATATACCCGATGCAATATATGTTGTGTTTAGTGTTATGTGTATTTGTTAGGTTTGATAAACTCAATTTGAATATATTAGTTAGGGTCGTACTGTACTATAGATAAGCTATGAGTATTAGATAGAGCCAAATAAGTAAATAATTATAGAATATTAAGTATATTTATGTTGCTATTACAATTTTATATATTTTTAATTGATTTTTTACTATAATAGCGTACAACACTACACACCAGCGACACGAATAACCAATCTACGTGTCAAACATATCGGTTAAAAGAATTTCTTCCGGCAGTAGGAAAGGAATATATTCAAAAGTTGCACAGAATATTCAAAAAAGATTTTTAGTAAAACTTGACAAAATTATCTGTCTAAAATTTAAAAAAAATATATAAACTATTATTTTTATAATTCCAAATTGCATGATATCGACCGTAAAATTAGTTAACATTGTGAGAAAATAAAAAGTGTGACGGCCGCCACTTCGCTCTGGCGCAACTGGGAGAACATTTTTCTGCCTTATAGGTTAGAAGTCTTAGTAACTCTCTTTGATTTCAGAGGAGGCAGTACCTGTTGCGGCTATTAATTTAAGTTTTATTTATGTAAAAACTAAAACTAATAAAATTTTAACGTTTAACAATAACAATTTTAAAAATGGTAAAGTCACAGTGCAGTTGTGTAATGACTGCAGTACGAATGGACCGACTCGACCGAGGAAGAACAAAGTTCTTCACATTCATATACAACACTTCTTCTGTTCAACACTTGTTCTGACACATACATATACAAAATAAAAGTCATTTATAGGCGGGAATCTCTGAATGCTTGCTTTATTAAAAAAATCTATATTTTCACTATATGGATAATGAGGAAAAGGTAGATATTTTTTTTACTGAAAGCGACGCATTCCTTCATAGTCCTCAAGATTGGCAACATGCTGCATTTTTGAAGTGAACACTTCTTTAGGTACATTAGGCACTTTTGGGATGGAGAAAAAGCACTAAATTCAAGTGATTGTCACGCTCAGGTACATAAAAATGAAGAAAGAACGTTGACAACCCATAACTAATGTTTATAAGTTTGTAGAGCTATCAAGTTTTCACTTCTGACGTGCATTCTTACTACTGACTGTACTGTTTTTTTTTAATGTTGGTACGGACCATTGCGAGTGTAATCCCGTTGCTTGCGATCCTTCATTCCTCATGTGTACAAGGAATAAAGTCGATATTATAGATTTTATGTACGATTACACTTAAATGGCTTTGAAGGGATATATTCGTTTTTATTAAATTTACAAAAAAATTATAAAGAAGCATACAGTTGAATCGTCACGCTGAAGACAAATATGAAAAGCGTCACAGTGTGTAATAAGACAAGCTCTGTTTGACAAGTTGCTAGAGAATTATAGACGTCTATATCTGAATTTGACTAAGAATGAAACTCCCGAGGACTAAGATGGAATGTCTCATTACTAGTAAACATGGCCTGCAGTTCCCGTAACTAACTATATAACATAAACACTCACGCCTGTCACCCAGAAGGGTAGGCAGAGACTACGGACTTCCATTTGGCGCGATTCTGACACACCTCTCTCGCCTCTTTTACATCCATATATCTACGCATACACGCTCGTCGGTTAAGGGTACTCCTAATCTGGCCCATTTTTAATGTATCGCCGATTTGGTCGATAAACCTTCGTCTAGGACGTCCCTTCTGCCGTTCACTTCCGCAACATAAATTTGCTTTGTCACTCTTTCCTCGTTCATTCTTTCTACATGACCAAACCACCGAAGCATTCCTTTCTTAATCCTTGTCACAACGTCATCTTGCAAACCACACTTTTCTCTTATCACACTATTTCTCACCCTGTCATTCAGATTCAGCCCTAGCATACTCCTTAAGGAACGCATTTCTACAGCATTTATTCTACTCTCATGCTTCTTCTGCCAGACCCAACTTTCACTACCATACATTAAAGTAGGGACTAACACAGCATTATGAATTGCCATACGTGCCTTAGTTGACACATTCTGACTCCTCATAATAGCGTATAGAGCCCCATTCACTCTATTTCCTGCGTTCACTCGTCGTTCTATATCCTTATCATATCTACCATCCCTGCTAAATAAACATCCCAAATATACAAACTCATCCACTCGCTCAATCAACTCCCCTTCTATTCTTATTTCACATAAAGTTTTACTTTCTTCTCTTTCAAAAACCATCACTTTCGTCTTACTTGCGTTCACTTTCATACCCCTTTCTTTCAATGACCAATTCAAGTAACCATCATTTGCAACTCGGCCGCCGACGATGCAAATATGACTTGATCATCGGCGTACAAAAGGCATTTGACGGTTGACTCAACCATTCTCAACCCACATTCTTCAACTTTCAAAGTTTGCAAACAACTGTCCATAAATAAGTTAAACAGCCACGGGGCAGCCACACATCCCTGTCTGACACCTTTATGAATGCCAAACCAGTCCGAGTAGACCCCGTTGATCCTGACACAAGCACTAGAGTCCCTATAAAGAGATCTTATTGCCTGTATCAAGCCAGCGCTCAACCCAAATGAGTTCAGTGTTTGCCATAACACATTCCTGTCCACTCTGTCATAAGCCTTTTCCAAGTCCATGAACGCACAAAAAACTTTCTGGTTTTTAGCCAAAAACTTCTCCGCTATCATGCGCATGGAAAAGACTTGATCCGTACACCCCATCCCTTTTCTAAATCCAGCTTGCACATCCCAAATTTTTCCATCAGTTTCTTCCATAACTCTTTCAATTAACACCTTAGCATACAGTTTACCCACAATGCTAAGCAAGCTGATACCACGGTAGTTTTTACAGTCCTGCCGCGACCCCTTTCCCTTATATATTGGGACTATAACGGCTTTGCACCAGTCTTCCGGTACCCGTTTCAGTTCCTAACTATATGAAACAATATCATTACGCAGCTTATGCCGGTACTCGGTAAGAGTGGAAAAATAAAAATGTTGTACAACTGACTTCAATATAAATATAATTTATATTGAAGTAGTGGTGCTGGCATTAGTATTGACGGTGATAGTGCACGACTTTGAGGGAGGGTGGGAAGTGCTCTTTATGCTAAGTAAGACACATAATTTTATTGAGGGGATATTGGCAAAGTAAATTTTTCCAACTTCAATAATTTATTTTTGATATATTTTTAAAAGCGCTCGACCGATTTTTATATAATTTGATTGAGCACACTTGGAAAGTATACCCTTTGAAACAGACAAAGAATTTTCCAAATCGATTCAAGCGTCTTCGAGTAATCGGTGTACATACATAAAAAAACTGATTGCGACGAATTGTAAATCTCTCCTCCTCTTTGAAGTGGGTTGAAAAGCGTGGTTGATCCCTAGTAGTGCTGCGCCTTTATATAGCTACAGAGTTGCTCTTTCAAGTGAGATCAATGTCAGAAGCATATTCACAAGACATTTAGGTTAGGCTGGAATTATAACGTCAAGAATCGCCATAGGTCATGTGATCGTTTGAAAGTGTTAGAGACAAGGGTTCATTGGAAAATGTAAGTTATGAGTAAATGTTGTGTAAGGTCGGGATTTGAACCAGGATCCGCAACGTAGTGACGGAATGGCTACTAGGTTGCGAACCCTGAACATTTTATCAGGTGGTCATCTAACGGATTAAATATACAATATGTAGCAAAAACCCTGTGGTTCCCGTTAAGTACGTTATCAGGATCATTATTCAAACGTATAGAAATAACCTTTTTTTTTTTAAAACTCCAACAATTTTTTTTTAATTTTATTAAATAAAAATAATTGTATGCAAATTGTGTGTGGTTTTATTACCTCTGCATTGTCTGGGAATTAAGAGGATTGTCAAAGACCACGCTATACTTGGCTTTAGAATCGGCTAGTGTCAGTAAGAGGTAATATAACCACATAAATTAAATTTTTTTTAATAAAATTAAAAAAAATATGGTCGAGTTTTTAAAAAGAAGTTATTTCTATAGGTTTGAATACTGATCCTGATAACGTACTTAACGGGAACCACAGGGTTTTTGTTACATGTTGTATAAGTGTGAAATAGTCACGTCTCTAAAAATGATCCTTAATATTTTCAGTATTACAAAGTAAATTTGCATGTCATGCTATGTACGTCCAACTGCTAGGCACAGGCCTTCTCTCATTTCGCTGCTAAAGTGCACGATGGCGGGCTACACATGCCCTCATAATATGTATTTTTCTTTAGACGTGCAGGTTTTCTCACAACGTTTTCCTTCACCACCGAGTACGTGGTAAATCGGCAGTTAAAATTGTTACTTATATTATTGGTGTCGGTGGGAGTCGAACCCGTGTTGTTGCGTATTGTAAAATTTGCAACAATTGGTTCTCCTTCCCTACCTTAAGCTATAATTATAATAGCTTAGTTATAAAAAATACACACGAGAATAAAGTAGGCCCACTAAGTTATTTGTAATTTAGCTTTAGGACCTTTTAATGGTAGTATTTTTTTAAATATTCGTGAATATGAATTCGTAAAGAAAGATAACGTACCTTTAATAACTCTGTTGTTGCCATTTGACTGTTAATGAAGCGTTTCAGTTTACATTTGATCGTTTAAACAAATTAAAATAACGGTTATGCAAAGGTTAACCTTTTTCCTTGATTCATAAAGAATATTATTGCACATGTGAGAAAAAATGATAGTAAATCCTACAAATGTAAGCTCGAATAAATAGGTAGTGAAATTCGAATTTAAATTAGTACTGATTTTTACGTCTCTGCTTTTCGGTTCAATATGAAATCCAAAGTTTCTTTAATTATTTGTCTGTTGGTTTTCGGTGAGTGCATATTTCTGAAATATTTTCTCGGCTTACTTTTTCATTGTAATTATATACAGGTTGACAAGCAGATAGTATTTATTTCAGAATAAAAATTAAATAGTATAAAATTTAAGAATATAATAATATTTAACCCCTTTGATCAATATATAACGAAGCTTATACGAGTATTTTTTGTTTCTTAATTATAATATATATTTTTTTATAATTGTACTTTTGAAATCTTTAGAATATGATTGGATGGATTGTTTGTAGAATCAATCATAATTAAATCATTACATTAGCATTAATGATTAATGATTTAATTAATATGATTGATTCTGATGTGTTAATTTTGTATGACTATAAATTCTTAGAATAAATAAATTTGCATGTCTCCATTAGGTACTTGGTATGAATACATATGATTTAACAGTATCTCAAGTAACATACATACTAAAATGCAAATAAATAAATATAAATTCGCCCACTTGAATAAAACCAAGGTACTAAATCTATACGATTTATATTAATAAGTACATTTTAATTGAAATAAAAAAATGTATTGCTTACTAATGTACATGTAGGCATATCCTATAGAGATATATGGACGTGAAGGAGGCAAGAGAGAAATGTCATTATCGTGACAAATTGTATCTGCGTACCCATGTCGGTAACAGGCGTGAGTGTATATGTATGTATTTTGGTAAAGATTCAAGAATATGAAGATAGTAGTAGATCACTAAATCAAGACGCGAAATTATGTCGTTAACACCACGCCATATTTGGGTGCATCATCATTACGGTCCATTACTAGTCCACTGCTGAAAGAAGCCTCCCTCAATGGATGTCATTAAGTGCTTATATTTATTTTGCTTAAGATATTTTGTCGTTTTTATAGTTTATTTTTATTTAATTAATTTGTTTCTAATTAATGGGACATAAATGTATTATGTAATTTAATTTATTACAGAATTTGCTTACGCCACTTCAATGCCCATGAATGGATTCTACACTCCTTCCAGTCATGTTTGTTACCTCATCGACAACTATTCCAGTCAACAGAACTATAATCCATTACTCCAGCAAATGGTGCCAACAACATATTCTCAACCACTAAATATGATTGCTGACTTAAACAACAAGAACAATCAAGTCAATTGTAAGTGCATTCTAATTATTAGTTTACCTGATGGAAAGTAAGCTCGAAGTGAACTCCACATCACATGTTTGAATTTCGAACGTTACATTTTTAAAACATAAGAAACACATATAGTGATTTTTAAAAAATTGCGGGAAATTAAGCAATTATGACAGATGCATCGTCACCTCTGAGGACTTGAACAAAATTATTCAGATCTTTTAGTCTTTATATAATAGGAGTTACTAGCCCATGCAAAATATAGTATGAGACGGAGTCCCACCATCAAGCGATGTCTATTTAGTTAATATACAAATTTATTGCAAAACATTGTAATATAATACAAGTGTGTTTGGTTTACAGACAATTCTCCAGCGCCATCGAAGAATCTAATCCCGTGTCCTCGTGGCTCTACAGATGACAGAAGATCTAACATTTTCTCAACGCTCTTCAGTTTACCTGCCACTGTTGCCAACTCTCTGCTGAACGGAGAAATTACTGTTTGATTGTAATAAATGGATTTAAATTATTTAATTTGATGATTTTACTATTATATTTTAGCATACCCTCACCTTACTTGAATAACACAATATTTGTTGGCTTGCTGATTATCAAACTTAAAAAAAAAACTATTATCACAATCGGATTTTCTCCTGCATTTTGAAGGCGTTATAATTTATCGAACAAACCCTTACGTTACTTAAAAAAAAAAACTAAAAGCACAAAAGAGTAACAATACAAAGCTTTAGAAAAAAAATTAACCACAAAATAATAGACCCCAAACAATCAGTAATATGTACAAGATAGCTAAACGTACAAAATTTAACAACCTTCTCGCTCCGTCTCTCTATCTATTCCACTCCTCATTAGCGATGTTAATTGTTTCTACGTATGAGCCGCCCCGAATTCAGCAAAACAATTTTATATTTATGAACCGGAAAGAGATTTTGACTAAATAAATTTGCTATTTTTATTTGTTATTGTTCGAGGGGGCGTACACGTACCTTTGCAAGCAATACTTATGTACAATTAATTAAATTTTATGTAATATTCTCAATAAATAATTGAGTCAGTGCCGCAAATATTAAACTTGTTGCTCTTTCCCACAAAACAAATAAAATTAAGACTGAATTATTTGGTAACTTTCATCTTTCGTTGACTGACTGGACGTGACCCAAAGATTTTAAACTGCTCAAACTAAGGCGTTTTGCCAAGACTGTTCAACTGGTCAGCTGTCTTTATTTTTGGTACAAAACAAATAAATAGATTGTAAAATTATTTAAAATATTGAGCATTTGGGGCCGATATAGCGGCGTTGTCGTCGCGCCACAAGCGTAACGCATCGAATACTAAATCTCGCTATTAATGTTTCAAACGCACAGTGGTATATGCAGGGTTATTTTTTTTATTATAGAGTGACAAACGAGCACACAGTCCACCTGATGGTAAGTGGTTGCTGTGGCCCATAGACATCTACATTTATCCTCGTTTGCGAATCAAAATGCAGATGCGTTGCCACCCGTGAGGACTAAGATGGAATGCCTCGTTTCCAGTAAAAAGGGTCTCTGGTTCTCTACACTCACCATACGAAACACAGCAGTGTTGAGCTGCTATTTGACGCTGGTAACAGGCTGGTGGGGGCGGGGGGTACATATTCATAGTTACCCTAGGGCTGTCGAAACTGTTAATCAGGCACTGTTGTGCAAGACTTATTACGTACAAAGTACAACACTAATGAAGTTTTACATGTCGGATATACACTTATGAAAATAGCATATCACACTGTACGAAGTATACGCGCTGGCACCGGGGCTTGGCCTGAGGTTGTTGGAGTATTACAAAACTATATCTAGTAAAAATATACTTATCAACTAAATTATAAAACCTTAATTTTGCAACTACTGAATAAATGTTTAGTGTACCAAGTATTTAGCGGTAACTCTCCCTCGTACTTACTTTACGTTTATACTAAAAAATCGGTAAACAGTTCGTGAAACAGTAACTGCATTATAAGAGACACAGAACAGTAAGACTAGAACCGAAAACTAATAATTTGTGTTTCTGCACAAACCTTGTCTACAGTTAGGATTCGAGCTCAGGGCCTCGCAGTAGACAGGTGCTTTATTCAGCAAGTCGAGCGGTCGTGCTGATCCATCATACAAACTGACCATTTTAATTTTATTGTTATGTTCGGTCACTTTCATAGCTGTTGTCTAGTAATTTTGCCTGAAAGATCATACGAAATAAGCTTCGTGAGACAAACATAAAGCAGTATAGAAAGGTAGTGCACTAGGATTGAAGTATAATATTTTCTATGAATACCAACACTAGTTCGTGGATTCAACTCCGTCACGTCCACTAACAGTTCGTTACGTTTCAAATTGATGTGTGAATACGTGCACCTAAACTTTAGAAAGTTTAGCGATGTCAACATCGAGTATTCGAGCTTTGTTTAGCTATTCGTTAGGTTGTTATAAGTATGTCAGATTATAGTGCATGTTCAATTTCTGATACATCAATTGTACTGAATTTAAAAAAAAAGTTTATAATATAAATATGATATATGTGAGACGAAATGAATATGTTATAAATTGATTTAATTTACGTTTTCAACACACATAAATTATACATTTCCAGTACACAGGCTTTTTTTCGAACCGGTGTTTTATAGTTTTTTTTTTATAAGATAAGAGTGACAAACGAGCATACAGTCCACCTGATGGTAAGTGGTTGCTGCGGTCCATAGACATCTACATCTATCCTCTATTACAAATCAAAATGTAGATGCGTTGTCACCCCTGAGGACTAAGATGGAATGCCTCATTTCCAGTAAAAAGGGCCTCCGGCCACCTGCACTCACCAAGCGAACAGAGGTAAACCTCTACTTCACGCTGGTTTTCTGTGAGGTCGTGGTACCACCCCGGTTCGAGCAGGCCCATCCGTGCGACACTACCTTGCACTGCCGCGTGGCGCTACCACTGTTAAAAAGTATATCAATCAATAAGTATTTTCATAACCTACTCGCATATTAAACAAAAATGACGTAACAGACGGTGACGGAACAGAAGTTTGTATGCTGGTAAAGAAGATGACTAAGAAGAACGATTCGTACAATGGTTATATATAGAATAACTAAAATATGAAGTACTAAAGATTTTCCTTTTAACCTTTCTCTCTAATGCTCTTAAATCAACTTCTAGCGACTGTCCATTAACAACTACGTTATCTAAATGATTCAGAAGGCTTAAGTCTGACAAAGTTTCTTAGCAGTATTAAGCTCGACATTTGACTGCTCTTTTAATGTTGTAACTACTGTGTTTATGTTCATTAAAACCCCAAAATATTTATTTCGAGTCTCAAGAATTACTTTCATATAATTTCGTTTAATTAATTATATAATGCGGGAATCGCAGATGTAAGAAATATATCCGATTAAGTTCTTGTAAAATAAGTATATCAAATAGAATTCACAATCGTTCAATTGTGAAAAAAGTTAAATTAAAATTATATTTTATAAAACAAAATACTTAACAAATCTATAGTACAGGCTCTCGATATATATGCTGATATATCCATATTCGCCGTCTGGTACTGCAACCGTAATTCGACTAGGCAACAAATTTATTTTTCTATCGACTTCAAAAAGCAGACGGTACTGAATTCGACTGTATGCTTTTTATGTGTGTTACCTAATAACTTTTTACTGGGTAAACCGAATTCGATGATTCTTTTTTTATTTGAAAGCTAATGCTTTACTTGTGGACCAAAATATACACAACACAAAAAACATACCATTACAAATATACTTTACATACACAAAAAACAGAAAAATAAGAAAGATGTGTTTGTTCCAATAAATGAACACAGCTTGGAGAGGTTTAGAAGTAATATAATAAAAAGACTTCCATCAATTTCATTTAAAAAAAGTGCTAATTATTTGTATGGTACATTATTTAAAATTATAAGTTGTGAATTTAGTAGAAGAATATTTACTTCTAAGACTTTCTCTTTTAACAGTCGCAAATCATTTAATGAATGGGCGACAGTAGGAATTTATAAAAGTAGGCGAAGGTTATACGAGCTATATGATGAAAGATCATAGAATAGAATAGAATAGAATAGAATAGAATATTTTTTATTCAATATACATTACATGTGTAATTCTTATTGAAAGTCATTTTTTACTTTACCACTGGTTCGAAAAAACCCTCTGTCCTGGGAAGAACCAGCAAGAAACCCAGCGGGACTTTTTTTTTTAAATAAATTTTACAATATAAATGATTACGAACTATTTACAAAAAATATTTTAGAAACTGCTTGGAAGCGATCACCTCATTCCCAGGGGTTATTATCAACCATGTATTCATTTATACTATAATAACCCTTTTTATACAGTTTCAGCTTAATAAAACATTTAAACTTGGTAATAGAGAGAACCTGTACACTTTCCGGGACCTTGTTGTAATAGCGTATACATTGCCCCAAGAATGAATTACTGACTCTGTGGAGTCGAGAAACTGGTATCACTAGCTTGTGTTTGTTCCTAGTGTTTACAGAATGTATATCACTTCTTTTACTAAAACTATCTTTGTTTTTGTGAACATACATTAAATTTTCGTAAATATACTGAGAGGCCAAAGTTAATATATTAATTTCTTTAAATTTATCTCTAAGGGACTCTCTCGGTTTTAGATTGTAAATAGCTCTAATGGCCCTCTTCTGTAAAACAAAAATAGTTTCTGAATCAGCCGCATTTCCCCATAGCAAAATCCCATAAGACATTATGCTATGAAAATAACTAAAATAAACTAATCTAGCTGTCTCGACACTAGTGAGACCTCTAATCTTTTTTACAGCATAGGCTGCAGAACTTAGTCTGCTTGCTAATTTGGATATATGGGGGCCCCACTGTAGCTTTGCGTCAAGAGTGATGCCAAGAAAAACAGTGGATACAACAGGGCTCAATTCCTCCCCATTTAAAAACACATTGGTATTAAGATTTTTAACATTCGTTGTTGTAAATTTAACACAATTAGTTTTATTTCCGTTCAAATGCAGATTATTAACGTTAAACCAATGCACTAATTTTGATATAGCATTATTCACTTCGTCACATTTAAATGATTGACGTTTAAGTTTAAAAATCAAGGAAGTATCATCAGCAAATAATACTATATCATGTCTATCCCCTACAAGATGAGGTAAGTCATTAATATACACCAGAAACAGGAATGGGCCGAGAATCGAGCCCTGAGGAACACCCATTAGTACAGGTGACCCGGAAGAACTTTTACCATTGATAATAACCTTCTGTTTTCTATTACTTAAATATGAAATAATAAGTTTAAGCGCTGTGTTCTTGACACCATAGTACTGTAGCTTCCTGATTAATATCTCATGGTGAACACAGTCGAAGGCCTTGGAAAGGTCACAAAATATACTGAATTCTCCCATGCACAAAAAATATGTTTAATAAGCTCAACTCCAGCGTCAGTTGTCGAGCGACCCCTTGTAAAACCGAATTGATTTTTATGTAGCAATTTATTAATATTGAAGAAACTTAACATCTGATCTAAAATATTTTTTTTAAAAATTTTACTTAATGTTGGTAGTACAGAAATTGGTCTAAAATTGGCGGGGTCTAATGAACTACCAGATTTAAATATAGGTATATAATAGTAGTGTTATATTTAGAGATTATGTAAATATATATTTTAAAATATTTAAAAGAAGTGTGCTCCACTAAGGCTTTACATTTAAGCAACAAAATTAAAACTGCATCCAACAAAATTAAAATGACCTTGAGAATAATAAATAATGAAACGGGTAAAGTCAAACCGCGCAACTCGGATTTTCAATTGAATATTAACAATAATTTAACGCGATCTGATTAAAAAGTTGCTATGGCTTTTGAGAAACATTTTACTGGTGTACTTTTTTTTGACAAAAAAATCATTAAATTCTTCTCCTACTGTCGCCGAATCATTGCTCAAACAAAATGTAAGGGCTTTTTCAAATACTTTTAAACTCCATAGAATACTGCCAAAAGATATTGTTAAAATTTAAAAACTATTGATGTTAAGAAAACGGCAGACTTATGGGGGATTGCCGTTAAAGTTATTTTATCTATAGTAGATATAATAGCATCGTAATTAGCCACTATATTTAATACAAGCGACAAATCTGGTGTTTCCTGATTTAATGAAACATAGTAAAGTCATACCTATATTTAAATCTGGTAGTACATTAGACCCTGCCAATTTTAGACCAATTTCTGTACTACCAATATTTAGTAAAATTTTTTAAATAATTATTTTAGATCAGATCTTAAGTTTCCTTAATATTAATAAATTGCTACATAAAAATCTATTCGGTTTAACAAGGGGTCGCTCGACAACTGACGCTGGAGTTGAGCTTATTAAACATATTTTTTGTGCATGGGAGAATTCAGAGGATGCTTTGGGTATATTTTGTGACCTTTTCAAGGCCTTCGACTGTGTTCACCATGATATATTAATCAGGAAGCTACAGTACTATGGTGTCAAGAATACAGCGCTTAAACTTATTATTTCATATTTAAGTAATAGAAAGCAGAAGGTTATTATCAATGGTAAAAGTTCTTCCGGGTCACCTGTACTAATGGGTATCCCTCAGGGCTCGATTCTCGGCCCATTCCTGTTTCTGGTGTATATTAATGACTTAACTCACCTTGTAGGGGGTAGTCATGATATAGTATTATTTGCTGATGATACTTCCTTGATTTTTAAACTTAAACGTCAATCATTTAAATGTGACGACGTGAATAATGCTATATCAAAATTAGTGCATTGGTTTAACGTTAATAATCCGCATTTGAACGAAAATAAAACTAATTGTGTTAAATTTACAACAATGAATGTTAAAAATCTGAATACCAATGTGTTTTTAAATGGGGAGGAATTGAGCCCTGTTGAATCCACTGCTTTTCTTGGCATCACTCTCGACGCAAAGCTTCAGTGGGGCCCCCATATATCCAAATTAGCAAGCAGACTAAGTTCTACAGCCTATGCTGTAAAAAAGATTAGAGGTCTCACTAGTGTCGAGACAGCTAGATTAGTTTATTTCAGTTATTTCCATAGCATAATGTCTCATGGGGTTTTGCTATAGGTAAATGCGGCTGGTTCAGAAACTATTTTTGTTTTACAGAAGAGGGCCATTAGAGCTATTTATAATCTAAAACCGAGAGAGTCTCTTAGAGTTAAATTTAAAGAAATAAATATATTAACTTTTGCCTCTCAGTATATTTACGAAAATTTAATGTATGTTCACAAAAAACAGGTAGTTTTAGTAAAAAAAGTGATGTACATTCTGTAAACACTAGGAACAAACACAAGCTAGTGATGCCAGTTTCTCGACTTTACAGAGCCAGTAATTCATTCTTGGGACAATGTATACGCTATTACAACAAGCTCCCGGAAAGTGTACAAGTTCTCTCTATTACAAACATTAATTTGTTTTTAAATTAATGTGCCACAAACATACAAGATTTTACGTGATAATTCAGCGCTTAGAAAATTCTCGATTCTGATTTGTATTTCGTACTTTCGGTATCTCAAACCGGGATGCTCACGATCTATAAAGTTAACGGTGAGCGCTTATCTCTTAAAGAGGTTATTTATAGTCGTTATAAAGATCCCCGGTTTACTTGTAATTTTACAATAAATTAAATATCAATAAATCAGATGCTGTCCAGATTCTCTCCCTCTATAGCGTAACAATCGCTAAAGAAAATATGCAATCAATTGACTTATTTAATTAATATTGCTAGATTAAATTTAAATTGTGCGTAAGCTTTTCTCAAAAAAAATGTCTACCTAACAAGCACATGGTAACACTTTGTTAAAAAACTCGAATGTTGGGTCGGGCCAAAACTAATAATGCATTATTCTGTGAAGATATTCTTAATAGCAGTTCGGAGTCAGGAATTTGGCGGTGTTTCAACCCCGTGTCTCGGAAATAATGTTAAGCCATTAGTCCTGCGCTTGATCTCACCGGACGTGTTTGATTGCCATCCAAACGGACAATCCACCACAGGTGCACTCTTTATTCCCTGCGCACACACTCGTGCTCCATGTTCTGCGCATGATCAAAGTTTGGTTTGTGGGAAATTATTTTACATTTTATGTAGATAATGCAACTAAAAGATAACCCTCATTCAAAACGTAGATACGTTTGACTCTTATATATGCGACTATGATGGAAGGTCTTGTTTCCAGTAACAAAGTTCTGCGGTTCTTTGTGCTCACCACACGAATTGCATTAGCTTTAAGCTGCTATTTTACGTTGGTTTCTTTGAGAGTGTAGTTCCCTCCCCGGTCGTGTCGATACATTTCTACTACATTCATTTAAAGCTGCAGCATGGCTCTACTACGTAAAAGTTGAGTAATCTTGCTGCCTGACAGAATTACGTACCCACGGGGTAAAATGGGTTGATAGTTTCTCTGAATCCGTCACCACGTGTTGCGAGAATTTAAGGGCAATAATTTTCCATTAGTTCTAGTTTATCTGAGTTAAATAAGTGTGTTTATTTCAGTAAAATGAATACACTTACTTAACTTCTTTATTTATGTTACATTTATTTTAATATATTTAAGAAATAGTTAATTAAATTGATTGTGATAGTAACTGCTTAACGAACAATTTACTTGTCGTAGCCACTATGCGCAAGATGCATCCTAAATGGTTTACGTCCTTTACCCGTCACACTACACCTAAGTTCTGGAACTGACATTTTGCAGTGTCTTGTAAGCTGAAACGATATATCACTTTTGATACACTTAAGCTATCACTCGTCTGATAGTAAATAGCAAGTTTGCAAATTGCAATTAACTAGCTAAGAATGCCTTTTCGGTATTTAGTTCGTCTTTCTAGTTTTTTTTTGGTTTGAGTGCAATAAAGAATTTTCTATTATCTATATAATACCTATTATTGTGTTGTTCTACTGGGCAGAGCACAGATGAGACTCTTATGTAAGTAGAAGTGTGCTAGTTATTATATAACTAGGCAATTACACTACAAAATATAATAAGGACATCTGAAAAGTAAATTATTTTAAGAAAAAGCTTACTTGGTTATTTAAAAGGGTCAAAATACATAACTCTTCAATTTTTGTCGCGTTAGATCATTAACCAAATAAAATCAAATTATCGCTTGCTCCTTATCTTTGAAGTTTGCATTGCAAAAGCTTTATGTTTTTATAAATTCTATTATAAAAATGGCTTTATTTTATGTAAAGATCTTTAGTTCATTTTTCATAGTTCATAATATCTGCGTAAATAATACGGAATCCTCGGTGTTAGCGTCGTTCATGCACACCTTAACGTTAATAGTCAGTCAGCTAAATTCTAAACAAGCTACAAGTGGTTCTACTAACTGTAGTACAAAGAAATAGTTGTACTAATGTTATTTCAAAGAGCATCTGTATCCCTTAAATTTGCTTGAAGATTATGGGTATGTATAGGTAATATTTTTAATATTCTTTATATTTTTCCTCTAGCCAATAATTTATGTGGGAGAGCATTACGGATTCAGCCTGACATAATTTACACAACCTATATCGCCTTCAACTGAGCTAATGTTGTCGCCGCGACGATTCAAAATATGCCATGTGATATTCAACCTTCACTTAAGGTCTTATTTCTTATAAATTTATTTTATAAATGTTACGTACGTAATGATTCTCGGATGTTTTCTGATATAATACTTTATTCATAATACAACGAGTATATAAAATTGAAAGTTGTAGCCTATAATATAACATGTATGCAGGTCAAGTTCAAACTCGCTCTATAATAATAACCCGTAATACGTAGTGTACTGAGAAATTATTGCAAGCACATGGCCCCTAATTTATCAAGGCATAGAATATATATACAGAATATGTACTTAATAATAAGTAAGTTAAATTGAATTGCTGTCGTTGCCACGTGCCTGGATACCATACGCAGTGTCGAAGTACTAACGCCTTGCAGAGTCTTGAAAAGAGAACGATGTACAGCTCCTGACACTTGTAAGCCATAGCCCATCCAAAAGAAAATTGCACGTTAGTGCTAGGACCATACATTTGTACAGAGCTTTGAAGACCTGTTTTTGTTGTTATTGCACCCTACAGTTGTTATTATTGATACTTGTTAGGTAGTTTTCATTACTTTATTCGTGTTCTTTAATTGAACTACCAATTGGAAGAAGGAAATAATCGCCTCTTTTTCACGTATGCACTTTTTTATAGTTTTGCAATATTTAAACGTAGCGCTACACTGTGAGTTCGGAAAAAGTAATAAAACACCTTCAATCCATATAGATTCTAGCGATCAAAAAAAATTTTGTTGGAAGAAGGGAACAAATCCGTCTTTTATTTCCTTCTTCCAACTGTCAAGCTTATTTCAATAAAAATTAAACTTAGCTTTATCGGAGGGAAAACTGCCTGAAGATAAACGTGGTCATCATTGTATCCGAGGTATAATGTCTTACCAAACGAAGCAAATGTGCTATTGTTGTACATATTTGATGGTAGATCGTAGATTAAGAGAAAAGGCAGGATTTACGTTCCAAATGATTATAATAGCCTTATTTTGAGTGCAAAATGTAGGGGCTTTTCAGTTATGTACATAACTTCAGAAAACATACTAGATTTTAAAAATTCATGGCAGAAATATTATAAAATAACCTGCAAGTCACTAGACAAGAAAACCAAATTCAAAATTTCGCAAAACAGAAGCTTTGAGTAATGTTCCAGTCATAAAGGTTACTTGACATGTTCTAAATTTATTGATGGTTTCATTAAAACTACATTTGTACTTCAGAAAGCTTCTACAAATCCAGAAATACCTGGCTGACCTGGCCTACTTCAACACATAAATCGCTAAAACTGATGAAGATTAAAAGAGTGTTAAATAATTTTTTCAATATTTCTAATGAGCAAATATTTTTTGTCATATTTTATCTATTGTTTGAATTATTATTACATGGCAGTACATAATAAATTAAAAGAAGGAAATAAATCCAAGAAGTTTCCATTTAAGTAACTTAACTAATATTAACATATATCAGTCAGACTTATTTGAAAATAATCAGAATTAATATTTTCTTCAAGTCTTTCATATGTCACCTTAACTAGACGAAAAGGAGATAAAATGTTTTTTTTTTTAAATTAACTCTATTCTTAATTTTTGGATTTATTTCCTTCTTTCAATTGGTGGTTCAATTCTAAACTTCATTTTGATTACCACATCAACCTTACTATCAACAAAGCCTTTCAACTTCATGAGAACTTGTAAGCCATATAAAATCTTGCACTTATCTACTGCTTTATAAATCTCTTATAAGACCTCAATTGGAATATGTCACACAAGTTTGGAAGCTCTTTTACCAAAGGTATCGTGATTTACTATAATCGGTTCAAGGTAAATATCTATGCTCTGTAAACTATAAATGTTGCCGTTCTTGGTCCTCTTATGATAACTTCTTGCATACATACTCTTTAACAACTTTAATTAATAGGCGATTACTGCTTGACTGTATTTTCACCAGCGGTGGATCTGGTCTCTGGCTCCGCCGCCAATCATGTTTCGGCCGCGGAGAGTAGTTAGTGCGGCGCCTTGCAATAACGAACTCCTCTCCCTACGCGACCTCACTACCACCGTATCAACAGTGCAGTCCTGTAACATCATGTGAAATTTGCTAAATAAAAGCTTTGGGAGTATAAAAATAAATAAATCCGTACAGAAACACTTTAATTTAATGTGTAGTATTCGTATAAATATAAAAAATAATGAAACTCCCTGCATATATAAAAATATTCTCCCATAAAAAAAAATCTGTTTAAAATATTTGTTGCTGACCAACGACCAAATAGCCCACCTGGTGGTAATTAGATCGTGTTGCCAATAGACACTAACATTAATCCTCAATTAAGAATCAAAATATAAATGTGTTGTCGCACCTGAAGACTAAGTTAGAGTTCTTCGTCACGAGTAAAAATGGTCACTGGTACTCTACATCAGGGTTTCTCAGAGTTGGGCATTCGACCTTGCGGTTCGCTAGTTGATCGTAGGGTGATTGCAATAAGAGATACGTTTTGGTGGCTATCTACTTGCGGCTGCGACGTAAAACTCAAATTCGTGACTGAATATATTTTCAGAAGAAACCTTATTTTTGTCTTTAGGGGTTCGCCATTGACTAGTAAATTTAATAGGGGTACTTGGGACTATAAGTTAGAGAAAGCCTGCTCTACACTCAATAAACACAGCAGTTACCATTGAGCTGCTCTGTATTTTATATCGAGAATCCTGGCTTCTTTAGTCTACTTACACGATACTTACACACATAAGATAAAAATGTACATGTTTTTAAGCCGTCGCCAAATGGTATTTTATTTTTGCTACTATTTTAAAGCCGTTACTAAGGCAAATTTAGTTTAAAATATCAGAAAAATTATTTAATGTTATATTTAAAATAGCTGTAACGATCCCACAATAATCCATATTTCAAATCACAAACAAAGCTAGCCGGTCTGTCCATTGCCACTACAGCATAGTGATCTCATAAAGCTTGAAGAACCGAATGAAAATAAATTTTTAGGTTAATGATTTCTTTCTAGCACTACACATTGAATAGAACTATCTTTATGGATTTTATCACATTTAATTAACTTATTTTATATTCCCGACGTTTCGGTTGCTTATCAGCAACCATGGTCACGAGGGATTGAGGTGATTGACGTCCCAATGTCTGAGTTAACCCGGAGTACTTTCAGCTTTTTAATTATTAATTTTGGTCTGATCTACGCAGAAGGAACTTACTGTGTCTTGAAGTCTTGCAGGGGTATGATTGGGTTTAGTTTTAATTTTATGGATTACAGGATCCCAAGCAGGTGGTAGTACCCAGCCTCCCTCTCTATTGAAATTAGGATGTTTTTTAATTTCAATAGCCTCAGGTATCATCCTTGGCAGGAATCGATGTTCTTTCGCGAAAATTTGTAGTTTATCAAACCTAATGTAATGGCGGGGGCCGTCTAGGATATGATCACAAACTGCAGACTTCCCGGAACGTTGGTGCTCCACGTCAGCTATGTGTTCTTTTACGTGGGTTTTATTGATCTTTTTGTTTGCCCTATATATGAGAGACCACACTCACAATCAAGCTTGTACACTCCTGCATCTTGTAGAGGAATATTGCATTTGTCGGATTGTAAGAACTGACTAATCTTCTTCGGCGGCTTGAAGAATGTTCTAATAGAAGCTCGCTTCAAGATGTAGCCAATCTTGTCTGTGACATCTCTGACATATGGTAGTACAGCAGGCACACGCTCGAATGTGGCCGGCTTCACTCGATCACTGTGACGTAGGCGCGGGACCCGAAGCTTGTTGTCGTGCAGAATCTGCTTGACGTGCTGAAGCTCGGCGGCCACGTGTTTGCTGCCACAGATCGCTCGTGCTCTCTGTAATAAAGATTTGCCCTCGGTAGCTAACTGTGAAGGGTGATGGTGGGATTCACCGTTTACATATCAGATTGTATGGGTCTTTTTTCTATACACAGTGTGACCTATGGTGTTATTAGGATTTCGAATGTTTAACACATCTAGGAAAGCTAAAGAATTATTTGCCTCTAACTCCATAGTAAATTGAATTTTAGAGTTTATGGAATTAAGAGAACATGTTTATTCCATAAACTCTAACTCAAACTCAAATGCAGTTACTTTGTCTGATGGTAAAATTGTGAAAGAGTAGTCTACGTACCGCTTGTAGAAACTTGGAGTTACTGGTGCAGTATGCAGGGCTTTCTCCTCAAAGTCTTGACAATGAAAATGACAATAGACTCGAGTAATAAAAACGTGCGGTCTATAACCTGTCAAAATTATTTTAATTCTACCTTAAAGTTTTCATTTTATTACGCGCCTCGATTTCGAGAGCGCCGTGCATATGACAAATACCACATTTACACAATACTGAACGTGTACGTGACTTTACGTCGGCCATTACGAATTTAACGTCCGTGATAATGATGTCGTACCCACAGGTATTCTCCAACCTTTTTAATTAACCAATGCTTGTAATGTGTAATATTTTTGTTTATCTTTTTGGTACATAAAGAATTTGTTATTTAAATAATATAACCATTAAATTTTGTGACAGGCAGCGTAGCATTTAATCTAAGTCCTCAGGAGTTATAGCACATATCTGTTTTGCTTTGCATGGAGTTAGTTTAAAATCATAAAAAATAATGTTGTCATTACATTTTCACAGCAATTTTAATATTTTGAGTTTTATATTAATTTTAATAGTAATTAATATTTTTTTTATTGACTTTCAATATTAATTGTATGATATTAAAATTGCTGTGAGAAAAAATATTTCTCGGTAACTGAGATAACTTGAAAAACTAATAACTGATTATGGCCCGATTCGTAATTCGAACTCAGGACCTCATAATTAGCAACCGCATCAACGACCATTAGGCTAACGTAGCGGTCGAATTTGTCGACATAAATACTTACTGTAACGTAAAAGAAATTGTCGGTTATAACATCCAGTTACCTTTTTGCAGACAATTACTGCATCGCGAGCGGCTTGAGCTCCACTCAAAGCCTTGAGCAATACGAATAGCCAGCGATGTTATTGTCGCTCTTATAGACGCGGAAATCGTGCCAAAAATATTTTGGGTGTGGGGATTCTGCGTAATGGTTTCAACTCGCACACAATGTACACCGCATAATATACACCGAATTTCAAACGATTATAAACCACGACTGCTATCCCACCTGATAGTTTTTTTTTATGGAAGAAAGAGGAAACGAGCATGCGGCTCACCTGATGGTAAGTAACTATCGCCGCCCATGAACAACCGCAACACCAGGGGAATTACAGATGCGTTGCCAGGCCGGCATTTTAGAAAGGTGTAAGCTCTTTCCTTGATGGTTCCTAAGTCGCATCGGTCCGGAAAGACCGCTGGTGGTAATCGATTCCACAGGGAAATTGTTCAAGGGAGAAAACTTCTTCTAAATCGCACAGTTGTGGACCGCCAATCATCCAGATGGTATGGATAGTAACGCGAGTTATGTCGCGATGTGCGATGGTAAAATTGAGCGGCTGGATTTAGTCCGAACCATTCCTCAGAGAACTCCCCGTGATAGATGCAATAAAATACGCAAAGAGATGCAGTACATCTCAACGCAGTGCCAGTGTATCGAACCGATCAGAAATAACTCGGTCGTCGACGATTCGAACCGCTACTCGCTGGATGCGGTCAATTGGAAGGATTATATATATTTGGTTTTTTTTTACCAGTGGAGTTTTCAACACAGATCAGTTATAAAGAGCCATTAATGGGGCATTTTACAAAAGCTAAACCTATCCTAGCTAATTTTTACGACGTTTCATCAGCAACATTCTTAGTTTTGGATAAAACAAACCTTATCAATTTCAAAGAAACACGACTCAGTTTATATTGAAAGAAATGCACGTCATTACAAGATTTCTATGTTAGAACAAAGGATACCGATGCGACATATTAAAAAGTTCAAATTTTCATTATAATAATTTAATTCCAGACTAAAATAAATGTGAAAGGTATTTTATCTGCAATAATAATTTTCATCAAAAATAGCATAGACTTATAAAAGTCATACACACGGTCAATCATACTAAAGATGATCAATTGTATTACAAAATATTTAAAAGGCTATTTCCAGTATAATGACCCGAATATCATCATTAATGTTTGACTGGCACACTTAAAAGTTTTATCACATAGCTAAATGATTGACTATTATATTATGATAAGTTCATGCTTTTCTATAAAAAGCTGCATGAAATTTTAAATCACGGACCTATTGGTTTGTTTTACTATTCACTTAATTAGTTAAAAACAAGATGGGCTGATCTAAAAGTGTATTTTTTGTGTAAAAAGTGCTATTTAGAATTTTATGCAAACGATAATTAAAGTTTCTATGTAAATAAGTGTAACATCATCATCATCATTACAGCCCTTCACAAGTCCACTGCTGAACATAGGCCTCCCCCAAAGAATGCCACAAAGCACGGTCCTGAGCCACCTGCATCCATCGACTTCCTGCATATCTTACCAGGTCGTCACTCCATCTAGTGGGGGGACGCCCGACACTTCGCCTGCCGGTACGAGGCTGCCACTCGAGAACCTTTCTTCCCCATCGGTTGTCGGTTCTTCGAGCTATATGGCCGGCCCATTGCCACTTCAGCTTACTAATCCGTTGGGCTATGTCGGTCACTCTAGTTCTACTGCGGATATCCTCATTTCTGAGTTTATCACGCAGAGAAACTCCGTGCATAGCCCTCTCCATAGCTCGCTGAGCGACCTTGAGCTTCCTCATCCGGCCAGCAGTGAAGGACCACGTCTCAGTTCCGTATGTCATCACTGGCAACACGCACTGGGTGTACAGTCTCGTTTTCAAGTTTTGAGGTATACCTGACGAGAAGATGTGCCGTAATTTCCCGAACACTGCCCAGCCGAGTTGAATCCGTCGATTGACCTCTCGGTCGAAGTTGGACTTACCTAGTCGGACTATTTGTCCCAGGTAAACATACTCGTCAACAACTTCGAGCTTAGTGTTCCCAACAACTACCGGCATAGGTGTGACATGGACATTAAACATGATCTTTGTTTTGTCCATGTTCATCTTAAGACCTATCCGTTGGGAAACACTATTGAGGTCATTGAGCATAGTGCTTAGGTCCTCCAGCGATTCTGCCATAAGGACTATATCGTCGGCAAATCGAAGGTGAGTGATGTACTCGCCATTGATGTTGATACCGTATCCTTTCCAGTCCAGAAGCTTGAAAACATCTTCCAATGCAGCGGTAAAGAGTTTCGGGGATATGACGTCACCCTGTCTTACACCTCTCTGCAATTGGATAGGTTTCGTACTCTGGTTCTGTACTCGGATAGCCATCGTAGCCCTACTGTACAAGCACCTCAACACTTCGATATACCGACAGTCAACTTGGCATCGCTGAAGGGACTGCAGAACCGCCCAAATTTCGACGGAATCAAAGGCTTTCTCATAGTCCACATACGCCAGACATAGTGGCAAATTGTACTCCTCGGACTTCTGTACAATTTGCCGAAGGGTATGTATGTGGTCTATGGTGCTAAAGCCTTTTCGGAAACCGGCTTGTTCGGGAGGCTGGAAGTCGTCAAGTCTGCGCGCGAGACGATTCGTAATGACTCTCGAAAACAGCACGTAGACGCGGCTCAGAAGGGAAATCGGTCTGTAGTTCTTCAAGAAAGCGTTGTCGCCTTTCTTGAAGAACAAGACCACCGCACTTCTGCTCCACGCCTCCGGTGTAATGCCACCATGGAGGACGGAATTAAAGAGCTTCTGAAGGACTTCAAGTACCGGTTTTCCACCCGCTTTCAGAAGCTCCGCTGTAATTCCATCCTCGCCTGGGGCCTTGCCGTTTTTAAAGTGCTGGAGAGCCATTCTAATCTCGCTCAGACTGACGTCCGGGATATCATCGGAATAATGTCGGATAAGACTCGCTCTTGGATCGTTACTCACACTTGCGTGCGGCTCCAACGATGACGTGTACAGCTGCCCATAGAACCTCTCAATCTCACTCAAAATCTCAGGTGCCCCGGAAACGATGCTGCCACATTCTGTCTTCAGCTTTGACAGTTGGCGCTTTCTGGCAGACAGATCTCTGGCAAAGACTTTGGAGCCTTGGTTCCGCTCGATCGCTTCTTCAATACGAGCTGTATTGAAGTTGCGTAAGTCCCGCCGCATGCATTTGGAGATCTGTCTGTTCAGTTGCCTGTATGCTGTTAAATCTGTTGAAGAATGTAGCTTCATCTCCCGTCTAACAGCCATGAGATTAAGAGTGTGATAGGAGAGTTTTTGTGTTCTTCTGCGGCGGGTCTTGCAGAACTTAGCTCCGACCGCATGGACAGTTTCCACGAGCTTGTCATTCAAATCGTCCACTTCATTGCAGTCTTCTAGGCACTGAAAACGGTTTTGTAACTCGAGCTGAAAGGTTTCGGAACTTTGGATTAGAGCACGAGTGGGATGGAGCGTTGACTTCATTAGACGAGACCTCTCCAACTTAACGTTTAGGTTCAGTGTGCCTCTAACCATTCGGTGATCGCTGCCGGTTTTCACCCTCGCGATCACTGAGACATCACTGAACAGTTGTCGTCTGATCGTCATAATGAAGTCAATCTCATTTTTTGTCGAACCGTCGGGGCTCGACCAGGTCCACTTCCTGTGGGGTCGCTTCTGGAAGAAAGAGTTCATCATAAAGAGTCCCTCTTTCTCCATGAAGTCGGCCAGCTGCTGGCCCCTTGGGTTCCGTTGCCCTATTCCAAATTTCCCTACTTTCAGCTCACCGTTCTCTCTTGTGCCTAGTTTTGCATTAAAGTCTCCCATTAACACCGTATATTGGGTTTTGGAGGAATGCATGGCTCTAGAGATATCCTCATACATTTCCTCCACCTCCTGATCGGGGTGTACCGAGGTTGGTGCGTAAACCTGTATGACCTTCAGCGAATACCGTTTGGTGATTCTGAGTATAAGGTACACAACCCTCGTCGACACACTCTCAATCTTTACAACGTTGTTAACGAGAGACTTGTGGACGATAAATCCGACACCTCCTTGGGACAGATGGTCGCCCTCCCGGTAATAGAGCAAGTTGCTGGATTCGAGGATTACCGTGTCCTCCCCCTCTCTTCGGACTTCGGATAATCCTATAATATGCCAGCGTAACTTGTCTATCTCTTCTTCCAGCTCCACAATCTTCTCGTCAGTCCTCAGGGTGCGTGCGTTGTATGTTGCCAGGTCGAGTCGTCGTAGGTGGCAACCGAACCTCCACCGGAGATTCTTAGCACCCCTGCCCCGCCGTTACCATGGTCGCCACCGTAGCCAGGAATAGCGGGGCCGCCGGGGACTGGGGGCCGTTTATTATTGTCATTGCTCATGGGGGGTATATTGCCATAGTTGCCACGCTTGGCGAGCGGGTTGGCAACCGCAGTTTTTTTATTGTTATTTTGACTAATATCAGGAAGATGCTGCTGCCCATCTCCTGCCTGTTTCCCTTTGTCGCCTTTTACGACACCCACGGGAAGATATGGGGTAGTGGATATTCTTAACCGCCACTACACGGTAAACATAGTAGGTATTATATTCATTGGTAGCGGCCATCCATATTTGGAATAGTTCTGTGCAGAAACCGGCAAAGTGTTGCTTAAGCCATTATAAATAAATCAGCTGATAAAAATGTTACACTCATAACTGTTAACAAAAATTGTTACTGCAAATGGTCTTATAGATAATAACTACTCCGCCGTGTCAGGTGCAGGAGCTATTATTAGAGGGAGGAGAGGTAAAATTTTGTTTAAGAGATGCGCAATCAACATTGTTTTTTCTGCAATGTGCATAAAATAAAAAATAACCTCAGCCAAAGAGCACAACTGGAATTATACTCAGGGCCATCAATTGGTATGAAAAAAAATTTACGAGGTTTAAAAAAATCAATTAAAATAAAAAAAACCAAAAATATTAAAATCAAAAAATGTATATCTGTATGTGTATACATACATATAAGGATTTATGGCCGCTTAGTAACTGAAGGTGACTCAGTATAACATCCTACAGCTAAGCCGAAACTAAGAGGAGAGAATCACTGTAGAAAAGGAAATAATTTATTGCGGAAATTTTGTGATAAAATTTTAAAAAATTACAAGCTACCCTATGCATTACAAAAAATATAACAAATAATAAAATTATAAAATGATGTCAGTTTTTAAGAACATATAACAAAAAGAAACAAAAAATAAATTTCAAAAAAGTTCAAAATCTTATTGACAATATACAGCAGATACTTAATCAGCCTTTTAGAAACCACGCCAGTTGTAAACAAAACTTTTGTGAAAAATGGTATACACCAAACCACAATATTAAGAACAGACAAAATCTTTCTTTCCAAATTTTCGCCGAGTTGTAAGTAGAAGGCCAAATAGGTCATGTGTCATCAAAGTGATCTTGACTACGTTTCATCAATTAACCATTGGTAAAAATGAAAACAGGAATTTTACAATTGTGTTTACAAGAAACACTATTAGCTATTGAAACTTGCAGCTTGTACGTTATTTTTATTAAAAATCCCTATAAATTATTTATTAATGAATAATTCCCATAATATTTTATATTATTTTTTATTTTGCCCTATCTGAAACGATTTACGCTCTATAGAAAATGTGGCGTATGAAATGACTGACAATCTCTCGAACATTTTATCTAGGTACAAAGATGTTTTACGTTTTCGTGGCCTCCACATGATATTTTTGTCACCATTAGCCACTCAACCCTCCACGGCGACTACAGTCCCCAAAAACCATTATTGCCTCACCTGTTTAGGCAACAAACGACATTTTTCGGTTTAAACGCGTACAGCGCAAAAGATAGCTGTTATTAATATAGTAAAAAATTATAGATAGTGCTATATGAAATTTTTCGTCTGTGAAAGTGAATTTTATCTGTATAATAGTAACAAAATATTTAGAAAAAGAAAGTTATAATTAAATTTCGCCATTTTTGTTTGTGGAATGTTAACGTGTGAGAAATTCGATCAAAAATGTGATAACTTTTCTGTTTTTATACGTTATTTCTCTTTAGTAAATATCTATCATTACGACAATTCCAAAAAGTTTACATATAATAATTAAGCTCTAAATTTTAATCACTATACCGATCATCGTTTATTGATTATATGTTGTTTAAAATGTATTCTAATCAGTTTTTTGTGTTAAATGAATGCAAAATATACAATAATGATTCACTATTAACACTTTGATAGCAATTTATAATCGAAATATCTGTTGAGATGTCTCTAAAAATTATGAAAACCTATTTTTTTCATTTATTTACTTATTTATTCAAATTTATATTGGGTAAACATATACTCATGTATATTGATTATATAAGATGTTATTGATGATGGTGTCATTTTAAAGGGAATATCATGTACTATTATAATATAAAATAATCGTCTCCAGTAAGTATTACACTTTTCTCGTAAAAGTCGAAATAAAAAATAAATACGTTTTTTTTTTTTGACATTCCCATTTTTAAGTTTTATTTTCAGGCTTCATTTATAATTTGACTAATTTTCTTTTAACAAAATAAAATTTTGAATTCATTGAGTGTTTTTAAGAATATTTTTTATTTCAATTTAGCTATAGTAGTTTTTCAGTAGTAATCGTTTTTGTTAAGACTGTCTCGCGCGGTCGTAAAAAATAGTGACATTTAATTCGCGGACAGGTCAGGCGAGAATCACTCGCGCGGGGCGAACGGTAGAGTTTTTAGGTACCCTTCTGTATCTGACACGAATATGAATATTGCTACAAAAGTAAAGTAACTATAAAAGTCCCTCTACTGGGCACAGGAACCTTCTTATTTCTGAGAGGGTTTTAGGGCAAGGAAATGTTTGCCGCGCTGCCCCAAAGCGTGTTGGCGAAAATTGCAATCACAAATTTCATTGGAGCTGCCGGAGATCAAACCCGGGAAAATTTACAGTGAACGCTTTGACCCAGAGCTAGTAATACGACAAGAATAAATGCGATTCAAGAAATATAATAAAAACGTACGTACTTAAAACTTAAACATTTCATAGCGCGTAATTCCTACCAGACGAAGCTACTGCAGCACACTAGTAAATTAAATTTATTATTAGAGGATAAAGTGGTTCTATTAATTCTTTTTATATAAATAATCGATTAGATAAATGGTTTCTTGGAAAGGACTCTAACGTTTCGAATGAAATATTGCTTTCAGATAATGTTTTACTTCTCAAATTTACCCAAATAAGTGTATCTATGATAAAATTTATTTACATTCTGACACCGAGTATAGTTAGGCCGCCCAAGTACAATATAAATATTTATCGACGATCTGTGTATCTGCCAGAACACTGGTGTGTTAAAGTTTTGTATATTAGCCGAGAATTGTGTTTGTTCACAATGCAAATGTAGGCTCAATATTTCGACGAAAGAATCACGTTTACGTCATAGCCAACACATTTGGACAAACTTTAAGCAACTGACTAATGAAAGTTATTGCACACAACAAGCCAAGCATAGCAATATTGCTGCGGCTGGCAGCGCTCCAGGCCATTAGATAGATCACAAAGCTTTACCTCAAGTGTCTCTCTCAATAATAGAAACAAGCTACTAGTAAGTTATATTCAACATAAACTGTTGATCTAGACACGAATGTTTAAAAGCTTTATCTAAATAAAATACGAAAGTTGGGGATATTCAATTTTTCTTAGCTGTAGTCAAATTTTTTTTATATGAGCAAACGAGCACACAGTCCACCTGATGGTAAGTGGTTGCTGTGGCCCATAGACATCTACATTTATTCTCGATTACAAATCAAAATGCAGATGCGTAGTTACCCGTGAGGACCAAGATGGAATGCCTCTTTGCCAGTAAAAAGGGTCTCCGGTTCTCTACACTCACCATACGAAACACAGCAGCGTTAAGCTGCTATTTTATGCTGGTTTTCTGTGAGAGCGTGGTCCTTCCCCGGTCGAGCCGACCCATTTGTGCTACAACTATACAACTAATATAGCTGGAGCATGGCTCTACCACATAATTTGTTTCGGATTCAAAATTATACCTTGCTTTTGCGAACCGAGGACACTGCAGAAGTATGTGCATCAGTCTCCTCGATTTCGGCCACACAGACACATGATGGGGTATCTTTGCACCGAAACTGGTACAGGTACTCTGAGAACCCACCATGTCCGTTCATTGCCTGAATCATCGTAGGAGACCACACTGTTTCCTTAACCACCTTGTGGACTGACTCAGCGTCCGGTAGGAAGGCTTTAGTTGTTCTGGCGATCTCTCCCTCTGTATATCTCCTGTTCCATTCTATTAGCGTCTTAGAAGAAATGAGACGCTTTACAAAAGAGATCGGACAAAGGTCATAGTCTGGGCCTCTTTTAATTCGCAGCGCAGCATGTTTCGCCAGCTCGTCAGCTCTTTTATTTTCTGCAAGACCCTTTTCCTCTATTTTAGTCCCGTCGGTAAATATTCGGAGACTCTGGGTGTTCTTGAGTCTCGTTTAGTCCTCGTTTACCAGCCATATGAATTGCAGGTCCATATAGGATTCCGGGTGAGGCAGATCCGTGAAACTCGCCTTTGTTTCCACCACTCGGTCTAACAACACGGACTAGAGGTTTCCTCCCCTTGCTTCGAAAAGGGATGCTGCTTCTTGGACCCTCAAGTCCAGAGGAAGCAAACCAGACAATGCTAGTGACGAGTGTAGGGATACGGTCCGGTAAGCTTTAATGATGATGACGGCTCCGTGGCGCAGTGGCTTAGCAATCAGTTGTTGCGCTGGGGGTCGCGGGTTCGAATCCCGCACGGAACAAGTATTTGTATGGCCTACAAATAATTGTTCCGGGTCTGGATGTTTGTCCTTGTGCAATTTATGTTTGTAAACTGCCTCCACGACACAGGAAAAAATCCTAGTGTGGGGGTAACGTTTCTTAAAAAAAAAAAAAATGATTTTTTGAGCGAATCCCCTCTGCACAGTATTTAGTTGCTTCCTGACTCCCAACTATTTAGCTGCTGGCGCCCACATGCTTGCCGCATACTAAACCACAGGCTCAACGACCGCCGTGTACATTGTCCTAATTATTTCTGGTTGAAGGCCCCAGCTGATCTTTGCCGCTCTCGATAACTGTGAATAGAGAGATGTGGTCTTCTTGCACACATTCCTCACGTGTGTGTTAAACGTAAGTTTTCTGTCTACGGTGAGACCAAGCACCTTGATCTCCTCTGACATGCGAACTCCCATACCGCCCATGCTCAGACGTGTGGAATCGTTTTTTAATTTATTGGTTATTACCATTGCCTGGGTCTAATGTGGCGCAAATTTAAGTTTATTACAAATTCCCCACCTCATAACATGTTCCAGAGCAGCATTCGCACGTCTTTGGACATCAAGAGCCGTGTCCAAACAGTAGAACGATGTCATCGGCGAACGCTTGACACCGGTCGCTTCTCCCTTCCATTTCTCGTAGCAGAGGGTCGAGAAGGAGATTCCATAGGAGCGGTCCTCCTATTGAGCCTTGTACGCACCCCTTGGTGGTTGCCTATGTTTGTTCCACACCTGCGTACCTTACTCTCACTTTCCTATCCTGGAGGTAGCTATCAATTAAACTTCTTATGTTACTGGGGCACTTTTCCTCAGCCAATCGGCATCTTATAGCTATCGAAGGCTCCGTCTGTGTCAAGAGATATTATCGTGATAATCTTTTTTTTTGCGCAACTGTAATTTTATATATTCCATCATATCATAGGGGGAGTCCTTGGTGCTCCTCTGTGGGGTAAAACCGTATTGGCGAGTACTACTACCGGGTTGAATATGGTATCTGATCCGTTTAATGATCATTTTCTACAGGTTTTTTCCTAACACAGGTAGTAAGCCTATTGGTCTGTAGGCTTTGGGGTGCGTTTAATCATTCTTCCAAGGTTTCCGCAGAACAACTACCACTGCCTCCTTTCATTTGGTGGGGAAGTATCCTAACTCCAGGCATTTGTTAGCCAGGGTCAGAAAAATCTCCGGCCTATGAAAGATGGCTTCTCGGCAGATATCGGCCGTAGAACCATTCACACCGGGTGCCTTTTTTAGGTTGAAGCTGCTTGTAGCATGTCTTAGCTCCGCAAGAGTAAATGTTGGGTCACAAGAACCATCTTGCGTCCCTGCATTTACTTATTTGCTAGCTCTCTTATACGCCGGTGTTCATGTCTCCACCAAATATCTCGCCAATTCGGCGTTATCTGGGGCTACTCCATCTTTTGTAAGTGGCAGATCTTCGTGCCGTTTAGCAGTTCTGCCGATAACTCGGTAAATGCCTTTCCACAACCTCTCTCTATTCTGTCTACTACAGAACTCTTTCCAGCTTTTTATCTGATCCTGTTTAGCTTCATATTCATATTTTTCTTTAGCTTGCAGGTACTCCGCGACGACAACCTCTCTTCGCTCTGGGGCTGCATATCTTATGCGTCGTTTTTTATGATGTAATCCTTCTTGAGCCTGACAAGTTCGTCACTCCACCATGGTAACTTTAATTTAGTTATATTTTTCTTTTTCGGGATTGTATTTTCACAGGTTTCTTTAATTATTTTTAAATATTTTTCTATTTGATTTTCTAAGTTAAACATGTTTTTTATTTTTTTTACTTCTACAGTATTGATAGTTTTATGTGCCAGAAATTGAGTCAATTTCTTACGAAATCGACTCCAATTTGCTTTTTTACTATTACATATTCTCATTGTCCTTTGTATCGTTACACCTAATGTTTTTATTGAGTCAATTTTGAATTTATAATAATTATTTGCTGGACTGGCACAAGGAGACAACTGGATGTTTTCCTCAATAAAATAAATAGACATAATTAAATTTAAACTTGAATTGGAACAAGATTGTTCCATTAATTTTCTAGACTTAACAATAACAAGAAAAGAATCGTCACATGTTTTCCAAATTTATGGGGATGACCGTGTCGGTGTAAGCTAACTTACACCGACACGGTCATCCCCGCGTCATCATGTCATCCATGGCAACATAAAGTAGCCGCTTTTTATTGTTACATTAACCGTTTGTTCACTGTCCCATTAAGTAAAGAAAATTATTAAAAAGAACTTAGTATAATTTATCAAATAGCGGTCTCTAACGGTTTTTCAAAAAATCTCATTAACAATTTAATTAAAAAGAAACAAAAGCATGTTATTCGCAACCCTCTGTACGCGGTTCAACATCAAAGTATTCATCGATATGTGAGCAGTTTGACCTACTTAGGTCCCATATCTGAAAAAGTAGCTAATACTCTTCGAAAAAACGGCGTTCATGTGGCGTTCAAAACAAACAATTCTCTTAGAAATATCTGTAATAGTAAAGATAAGTTGGATATTCGTCAAAAGTCAGGTGTTTACAAACTTGTTTGTGACGAATGCCACGCCGTTTACGTGGGTCAGACTGGTCGCAATTTCGAGACACGTTATAAAGAGCATTTAACCGCGTACAGGAATTGCAATCCCGATAAATCCCATTTTGCCAAACATCTTTTGGACACTGGACACAACCTAGCCAACGGCCACTCCTTTAAAGTCTTACATACGTGTAATAAAAGGCTGCGGCTGTGTGTGCTGGAACAGTTAGAGATATTAAAAAGTAATAATAATACCGTTGCATTGCTGAATGAACAAACAAATGTTACTAACTCACCTCTCTTAAATATCTTCAAGCCTGCTCTCTAATAATGTGGGCGTTGCGCGGCGGTTTGTTTTTAATTTTACAAACGGCTGCGTAAGTCCAGCGGTGATTGGTCGCATGTTTTATCGCATGACGCAGTCGCTCGCTCCTTAGGCAGAGAGCGGTTGCATCATCGATTTGTATAAAAGGCACCTGTTTTGGCTCGCCGCTCACTTAGCGGTTAGCCACCGTAGAGTCTATATCACCTGAGGATGCCTCGTGTAGAGGCGAAACACGTGTCGTATTATCGTCAGTGGTGTGTCTTGCCTAGTGTAGTGGTGTTGGGAGTAGCGGTGCTGGGATTAGTGGTGACGGGGATAGTGCACGCAATTGAGGGAGGGCGGGAGGTGCTTCTTCATACTAGGTAAGACACATCATTTTATTTTATAACGCGGATATTTGCGAAGTAAATTTTTGTAAAAGCTTTTATATAATGGATTTCCGCAAAATAACGCCTGATTCTATTAATTATATCAATTTATTTAAAATATAAAAGATGTGGTTACTATAAGATGTTGTTAGGTTAGCTAATTACGTAGTAATTTAAGACAGAAGGACCCTTAAGTAGGGACTGAATAAATTAACCGGCTTGATATTACTGGATCTCACAACTTTTTACGGTAGAAGAACTGAGTTGCGAGACTTGGTTTTTCTAAAAGTTATGTTTTTGATGCCATTTATATTTACACATTACTAGCGATCCCAGCCGGCTTCACACGGGTGATTTCTGGATCTCGAAAACTGCGCCACCCACCGCGTCTAATTGTGGTATGAGGTGATCTATGGGGGGTTTATTATTGTCTGTATCTAAATTCATTAATCTTCTCCTTCTACTTCAGCCCGTAGAAGTCAAGTCCACGGGTGGATATGGTGCTCGCCCGTTGTTGGGAGGATTTGTTTTAATTGCCACGCTTGGCAGGTAGATGGACGATCGCAGTACAGAGCATACGGCAGAGTACCATACCGCAGAGCAGACGTTTCACAGCTGAATACTTGCGTCTGGTGTAAACGAGACAGTATACCGCTATCTATCACATACGTATACTTATTGCGTATTTGCTTAATAATTTAAAGAATAAATACATTTAAAGTTATTATGGTGTCAGATATTAAGAGCTTCGGCGACGAGTGGCGAATTTGTAAATTAGTGGAATAGACTACACGCATTATCTGTCACAGATGCACTCGCTCTAGCTAGGTTTAACTTAATTAATTAATAAAATACATATAATAAAATATCAGACAGATGTTTTGTTGTTTAGAAGTAAGTAGTTAATTACCTATTTACTAAATATATTGTAATGCATTCCGTGTGTCGGTTGACTTTGAGAATACCGTCCCATTTCGTACCGTATGAGTCAACAGCAGGATACGGATGAAAAATACACAGGGCGGATAGTTGTTGTAGTTGCCACGCTTGGCAAGCGGGTTGACACCTGCAGTTAATTATTTTTAGTCGTTGTTGTGAAGAGATGCCGTCCATCTCCTGGTTTGTTTCCCGCTGTCGTCTCTTACGACAGCCACGGGATGATAATGGATAGTGAATATTGTTACACTGCCACTACACGGGTTAAACAATATATAAATATATTTTTAAAACAAATGTTTGTTATTTTTCCACCTTTTTGAGTGGCTTAAATAATATCACAATTTCAATGTCGTCTAAATAGTTACGTTAATAAATTTATCCAAAAACAAAAACACAATCGAATTGTAATCATCCTCCTTTTTTGTAGTCAGATAAAAACAGCTACAATGTCGACAGAGCACTTGCATAGGCTTTTGTGTTGTTTAATATCTAGGACTAAATCACTTAGTATCAGACTTGGAGTAAAGAAACAACAAGAATTCATGAGAAAAAAATGTTGTAGCGTAGTAATTTCCGTCAATAAAAGCGAAAGAGAATTTTAACCCTTTCGCTGTCCCGTGCACTACATATAGGTCATTGCTATTGTCTTACTATTGTGTCTGCAAACCGGACAGTGAAAGTGTTAATACTAGCTCTCTCCGAGGATGACTAGGTCTCGTGTTTTTGCTCCTGTTGCTGGCACTTCCGATAATGTTACCTAAAACCGTACAATTATTTCATTGTATACATGTTAATACCGAGGACACCAAAGACTAGAGAATAGGGTATAAATTGATTTGCTTTGCTAACTCACACGAACTACGAGTATGCATACAAATTATATAGAGCCGACAAATTTCCGGCGCGTTAGCGAAAGTAAATATTATGTTCCGGGTTATCTAGTCGAGTCTCATAATAGAAGTGTCTGTCTGTAATATCGAAATAGCTGCTTTCTATTAAGCTTATTGAGTCATTTTAATAAAAAAATGTCTGTCCTCCTGTCTCTCCGGACTAATCTGGATCATCATTTAATTATAGATTATAAGCCCCATTCATTTTGTATCGAGTTTAAGTACTGCGAAATTACGTGCAAATTCTTAAAATTTTCTTCTACTCATATCATAATAAGCAAAAAACGGTGTTTGTTTCTGTAGTTCTCTTTTCGTGTTTATGTAGTGACCCTAAATCTATTTGGGTTCTGCTTTTGCCATGATGACTGCATCTGATGACTGAATCTAAATGACAGGGTGAGAAATAATGTGATAAGAGAAAAGTGTGGTTTGCTAATGACGTTGTGACTAGGATTAAGAAAGAAATGCTTCGGTGGTTTGGTCATGTAGAAAGAATGAACGAGAAAAGAGTTACAAAGCAAATTTATGTTTCAGAAGTGAACGGCAAATTCAGGAAGGGACGCCTTAGACGAAGATTTATCGACCAAATCGGCGATACATTGAAAATGGGCCAGATTAGGAGTACCCTTAACCGACGAGCGTGTATACGTAGATACATGGAAGTAAAGTAGGTGAGAGAGGTGTGTCAGGATCGCGCCAAATGGAAGTCCGTAGTCTCTGTCTACCGCTCTGGGTGACAGGCGTGAGTGTTTGTGTGTGACTGCACCTTCTGTATCTCTTATCAGGTCGTCAGTACATCTAGTGAAAGGCCGCCCCACACTTCGCTTGCTGGTACGAGAATGCCACTCGAGAACCTTCCTTCGGTTCAGGCATATTGTGACAACAAAAGCTCCTTAAAATCTATGCTTCCAACTCCTAGCAGCCCTAATATCCTTATTTTTTATATTTTACGGTTTTGTGAAGCTGAAAGAGAATCTATCACACTATTTCGTCCCTGTCGTTAGAAATGATTATGGGGCATGCTAAAAAAATACATTTATGATCTCCCATAGATACAGTATACTGTACTATTATACAGTGTACTATTTTATACGGAGTATGTACTCAATTTATATTTATGGTCATACGATGTTATCATCATATTTTGAATGCGTCACTAAGAAAATAAAAATCAGTAATTACGTGCAGCATTGTTTTGAGAGCACAGATTGTATCCTTTTTAGAAAACACAACATATAGCAACAAGCGGGTACATGTTTCTCCTACCTACCTTAGTACCTATGTATACACTTTATGGAGTAAACACCTTCGTAGTAAGAAATGCAGGAAGTCGATGGATGCAAGTGGCTAGGCACCGTCCATAGTGACATTCTTTGGGGAATGCTCTATGTTTAGCGGTGTACTTGATATATGATAATAATGACGTAATGAAAATAATTGAGAGAGAAATGGGAAGAATATTAAAACATTATCCATATAATATATAGCTAAGATTTTTTTCGATATTTACTCAAATATGACATTATAATTCCTGAAACGGCTTAAAAATTCTTACAATATTAAGCGAGTATAAAATCTCTGTTTCCTTTGAAAATATGATATTTTTTTCTGTTGAAAGCTTTTATAAAACATATTTCAGGAAAACTGAAAGTGGGATAAGGCATGAGTCACAAAAAATATACTACAAACAAGGTGTCAAGTTTCAGATCGCTAAAATGAAGCAACGTCTGAACTTATGGTCGGATAATATTATTCTTGAAAAGCCTCAGACTACAGAGCTTTCGTGTTTGATTTTGGAGCACTGTAGTAGTTACATTTTCGTTGTTTTATTGTTATTTGAAAGTAGTTTAAAACAATGTACCTTTTAATAATACTTTTATAATTTGACAGTTTTTAAGTTTTAGAATTGAAAATGTTTGCAACTTGCAACTTTACAAGGCGCAGGTTCGGCCTCACATGTAATATTGTCCCCATCTCTGGACAGGGGTTCCGCAGCGGCAGCTCCTTCCACTTGACCGCATCCAGCGCAGAGTGGTTCGAATCGGCGACGACCGAGTTCTTACCGATCGGCTTGACTCACTGGCAGTGTGTAGAGATGTTGCATCTCTTTGTGTATTTTATCGTATCTGTCACGGGGAGTGTTCTAAGGAATTGTTCGGACCAATTCCAGCCACTCAATTTCACTATCGCACATCGCGGCAAAACTCGCGAAACCATCCATACCATCTGGATGATTGGTGGTCCACTACTGTTATATTTAGAAGGTTTTCTCCTTCGCACAACTTCCTTGTGGAATCGATTACCACCATTTTTCCGGACCGATACGACTCAGGGACCATCAAGGAAAGAGCCTACTCCTTCTCTGGTGTTGCAGTTGTTCATGGGCGGCGGTAGTCACTTAGCATCAGGTGAGCTGCATGCTTTTTTGCGCCCTCTCTAATATAAAAATTTAAAAATTAATACGACGTTATGCCGTGAGATGGCTTCACGTTATTACAATCATATATCTCCATTCTAATACTGCAATCTGACAAGATGCAGCCATAAACTTTAATTTTAAACCCAGTATCACTACTCAATATCTTAACAAAATGCAAATATGGAAATAAATTAAATTGAACATTTAAAAAACCCCCGTAACAAAAATGATGATCCTATCACACTCTGAAAATAGCTTTTCTTGAATGATAGCTAAGTACACTCGATCAAGTAAAAAAAAAAAACTAAATCTAAATCGGTTCATCCGTTTGGGAGCCATGAAACTACAGACAGACACACGCATACACAGACCGAATAGAATAGAATATAATATAATAGAATAGAATAGAATAATTTTTTATTCCATATAGATCACATGTGAAATTCTTATTGTAAGTCATTTTTTACTTTACCACTGGTTCGAAAAAAACCTCTGTCCTGGGAAGAACCAGCAAGAAACCCAGCGGGACTTTTTTTAAAGCAAATTTTACAATAATGGTTGTACAAACTATATAAGTACTGATACGGCATGCAGCTGCCCATCTAATAGTAGGATCCTCCCGGGCCCATGGTAGGAAGAACCTACAGGCAGATGCAGGTCGGGCCTTTAAGGCCAAAGTGGAAGGTCTCTAATTAAAATAAACAAAAGGGAAAGACCGGAAAGGGAAAGGCACTTACCTGCTTCTGGAGCGGAGACGGTTCACCAGGATCTGCCCGGCTGATGGAAGTGTAGTGAATGTATGTGTGCTTTGTATGAATCTGTGTGTAAGTGGCCTGGGCTAGATGACACAATACTGTCCTTTTTTTATAGGAGAGGGGGCAAACGAGCATGCGGCTCACCTGATGGTAAGTGACTACTGCCGCCAATAAACAACTGCAACACCAGGGAGGGAATTGCAGATGCGTTGCCGGCGTTTTAAAAAGGAGTACGCTCTTTTCTTGAAGGTCCCTAAGTCGTATCAGTCCGGAAAAATCGCTGATGGTAATCGATTCCACAAGGAAGTCGTGCGTGGAAGAAAACATTTTCTAAATCGCACAGTGGTGGACCACCAATCATCCAGATGGTGTGGATGGTATCAGGAGTTCTGCCGCGATGTGTGTTCATGAAATTTAGCGGCTGAGATTAATCCGAACAATTCATCAGAGCACTCCTCATGGTAGATGCGAAAGAAAATGCAAAGGGATGCAACATCTCTTCGCATTGCCAATGAATCGAGCCGATCGGAAAGGGCTCGGTCGTCGACGATTCGAACCGCTCTGCGCTGGATGCAGTCAAGTGGAAGGAGCTGGCACTGGGGAGCCCCTGCCCAGAGATGGGAACAGTATTCCATGTGAGGCCGGACCTGCGCCTTGTAAAGTTGCAGGCGGTGTGCCGGCATCAAATACTGTCCCGCTCTGCTGAGCACGCCAAGCTTTTTAGAGGCCAATTTGGCCTTCTCTTCCAAGTGACCACGAAACTGCACGTCACTCGATATGTCAACTCCGAGGATACCGATACTGGCTGAGGCAAGAAGGGGAGTGCCTTGAAACTGAGGAGATACGACGAAGGGGTTCTTTTTAGCGGTAAACGCGCAAACTTTTGTCTTCTGAGGATTAAACTGGACTAGATTTAGTCGCCCCGAATCCGAGACTTTGTTCAGCAAAGACTCGACTTCAGACACAAGTTTTTTCCTGTACTCGGCGACGTTTTCCCGAGAAATATTGGCACGGCCAGTCTATAGAGCATCACCAGTGCTGTCATCCGCATAGCAATTAATGTTACCAGTAAACAACATATCATTGATATGCAGAAGAAACAGCGTTGGTAATAGCACACAGCCTTGTGGGATACCAGCGTTAATAGGCTTGTAGTCAGAACATGCACCGTCTACAACTACCTTGATGCTCCGATCTGCAAGGAAGCTGGTGATCCAATTGCACAATTTCTCGGGAAGCCCATAGGAAGGGAGCTTCGAAAGAAGCGCTTTGTGCCAAACCCGATCGAAGGCCTTCGCAATGTCCAGACTAACGGCCATCGCCTCCCCCTTGGACTCTACTGCCTCCGCCCATCTATGGGTTAGGTAGACCAGAAGATCACCAGCTGATCGACCCCGACGAAAACCGTATTGGCGGTCACTAATCAGCTGGTGATCCTCAAGGTACCGGATGAGCTGGCAGTTAATAATGTATTCCATTATTTTGGAGAACAAGGAGGTGATAGCGATAGGCCTATAGTTGGACGGGTCTGAGCGGTCGCCTTTTTTAGGGATCGGGTGGACAAAAGCTGTCTTCCATGAATTCGGGACTACGCCTTGGGAGTAGGAGTACCGGAAAAGACGCGTTAGGACTGGTGCCAACTCACACGTCCTCAGCACAATTGGGGGGATTCCGTCAGACCCACTCGACTTCTGGATGTCCAGGGAAAGAAGTGCTTTGTGAACCGAGCGCTGTGAGAACAGCACATCCGGCATGGAGCACTCACACCGCGGGATGGTCGGCGGTGTTTTCGCCCCGTCATCAAGAGTCGAGTTGGACCCAAAAAGGGAGCCTAAAAGGTCAGCTTTGTCTTTTGCGTCTTGGGCCAGTGAGTCGTCCTCCCTGTGTAGAGATGGTAGTGATGGCTTACAGAAATTCCCTTGGACAGCCTTGGCGAGAGACCAGAATGCACGGGTTCCCGAAGGAAGGCGAACTAGTTTCTCGCCAATTCTGCCTATGTGTTCTGACTTTTCCTTGGCAATAACTCTTTTGAAGGACCTGGAGGCGAAGAGAAGATTATTCCTGGAGAAGGTATCCGCTGGTAGCCCCGGAACTATTCCCCTCTTGAGGCGCTCTTTCCGTTTTGTCACGTAATGATACAGCCAAACGTAGAACTTCAAAGGAAAATCACTATCGGTGTTGCACAATTAATTTGACAGAAATTAATAAGTCCAAAAGAACAATGCGTGTCCTCGTAGATGCAACGATTTACTCGGGTTTATACTTTCGTAACAAAAATAGGCGCTAATCACTAAGACGTCAGTATAGATCGCAAACAACTTTACAATGCTTCTCGAGAAATCCGGCCGATACCACCGTGCAATGCGACCGGGTGGGGGGCGGGTGACCTTGCTATCGATGCTACGAACGCACGTTTAAAGATTCACGTTTCAAATGTATAATATTTTTGCCTAAACAAGTACAAAATTTATTTTAGAAACAGCTTGGAAGCGATCACCTCATTCCCAGGGGTTATTATCAACCATGTATTCATTTATACTATAATAACCCTTTTTGTACAGTTTCAACTTAACAAAACATTTATATTTGCTAATAGAGAGAGCCTGTACACTTTCCGGGACCTTGTTGTAATAGCGTATTGTTCGCGCCAAACGCTGTTGTCGGAATCGACGTCTAGGGGAAGCGCGGCTCGGTGCCATCCGGTTTGACAGTTTCATGTGTCGAGCGCGCGCGAGTGCAGTCAGTCGTCTCTCAGCGGTGCGAATGCTAGCACACTGTCAATTTTGTTAGGGAACTCGTAATAATTAGGCCCGTAAATATACGGTGTAGGATTTGTGACGCGTATTCCTTGCTGGAGTGCTTCCCAGGGACTTATTGGGTCCGGCTCAGAATCTGTATAAGTGCATTCGACAATATTAGCTAGTGGGGCCTTTAATATACTAGAAATAACTGTTGCTACGCGAAACGGTAGTGACCTTTGATCCGGACACTCCCTGTTAGTTTTGTGTGTTAAGCCTTATAACAAACGAGAGTTAGTGGCTTCTGTAAGTTACTTAATCGTACGATAGAGTTAATTGACTGTCATCGTGACGAACGAGGAAAGTGACTGTGAACATACATTAAATTTTCGTAAATATACTGAGAGGCCAAAGTGAATATATATTTTTTTTTAATTTATCTTTAAGAGACTCTCTCGGTTTTAGGTTGTAAATAGCTCTAATGGCCCTCTTCTGTAAAACAAAAATAGTTTCTGAATCAGCCGCATTTCCCCATAGCAAAATCCCATAAGACATCATGCTATGGAAATAACTGAAATAAACTAATCTAGCTGTATCGATACTAGTTTGGACATATGGGGGACCCACTGAAGCTTTGCGTCGAGAGTGATGCCAAGAAAAACAGTGGATAAAACAGGGCTTAATTCCTTCCCATTTAAAAACACATTGGTATTCAGATTTTTAACATTCGTTGTTGTAAATTTAACACAACTAGTTTTATTTTCGTTCAAATGCAGATTATAAACGTTAAACCAATGCACTAATTTTGATATAGCATTATTCACGTTGTCACATTTAAATGATTGACGTTTAAGTTTAAAAATCAAGGAAGTATTATCAGCAAATAATACTATATCATGATTATCCCCTACAAGAGAAGGTAAGTCATTAATATCCACTAGAAACATGAATGGGCCGAGAATGGAGTTCTGAGGGAGGCCCATTAGTACAGGTGACCAGGAAGAACTTTTATCATTGATAATAACTTTCTTCATTCTATTATTTAAATATGAAATAATAAACTTAAGCGCTGTGCTCTTGACACCATAGTACTGTAGCTTCCTGATTAATGTCTCACGGTGAACGCAGTCGAAGGCCTTGGAAAGGTCACAAAATATACCCAAAGCATCCTCTGAATTCTCCCATGCACAAAAAATATGTTTAATATGCTCAATAAGCTTAATAAGTTTAATGTTGACATCAATTTACTTAGTTAAACGTAACAAGGTGATGTCTTTAATGACTCTCAGGTGTAATTTCTACTAATTATGGGATGATTAGGTGAAATAATAATATACTACGTAGATTATAAAAGCATTAACAATAATAAACAAATAATAAGTCACGATGATGAAGTTCGACCCAAACTGAGGTAGCGTGAAGGACTCCTTTTGCTCCATCACCATTACTTAGTATAATATACTACCTATTGATAAGCGGCCCACATACATATTACAGGTATTATTGGGTCTACATACAGATTATGGATGAGCATATAAATTAGTTTTCAATGAATTTGACTTTTATTACATAAACTGTTCCCCGCAACTTCGCCGCGTGTATTTTTTACAATTGGATTTCATGGGTGTTAATTTATTTTGTGCGGAACACTTATTCTTTTTCTAAAATAAAAGTAGTCCATGTTACTCCTTATTACATCAGCTATCTGCCAACGTCAAAATCGCTCCAGCTATTTCGGAGATTCGTATCAACAAGGCAGACAGACAAAAAATTGAAAATTTGTACTTTTCTTATAAGTACCGTACCTATATACTTTAATATGCATTTAGTAAAAAGCTGTTATTTTGACATTACAAAGAGACACTAATATTTTATTTATTTGTATAGATATGAGACATTGTCACGGAAATATGGTTTTAACATCAGTTTTCTTTCTGCAATATAAATTATATATGAAGATTGTTTAATCTGAAGAATGACATAAACATGTGTATTTACTGAGGCCACTCTTTAAGTTTGCGTGCCTACATTATAGAGGTTAATAAGTCCCACTCGCTTGAAGATATGTGGTGAGAAAAAGAGTCCTTATACGTCAGGACATTATATTGCGACTAACGAGAATCAAATACATAATACAGGTCGCGTCAGAGAGGTTTTATTTATTATTGGTAACGTTAATTAACTAAAAAATATTTTGTCATTTGTCACTACAGAAAAAAATATAACTTAATTTCCTATACACACCATGAAAATAATCTATTTTTTTGAATAAAAATGTTTTGCAATGCGATGACTGAGGTGGGGGTGGGGGGGGGGGGTGTTACAGGTGTGGCCGTAGGAAGGAAAAGGGGAGAACTTCCGCCGGGCAAGGTGTTCTGCTCGGGGAGCGGCCAACGCTCCGAGTGGTAGTTTGGAGCTATTCTATATATATATATATATATATATATATATATATATATATATATATATATATTGCTTTAATTTCGGAACTTTGTAAGCGCGATTTAGGCTTTGATGTGTTTCGCTTGTGGCGCGACGACAGCGCCGCTACATCACCCCCTTGCTCAGACCGGAGGTCGATAGTGCAGTCTAGATGTCGACGAATTTGCAAGTGCAAGGGAATTGCCTTGTAAGTCTGCGGTGAGTTGAGAAGAAGGCAAGTAATCTGCGAGAGTGCCGTGAAGCAGAAGCGAGCAGTAAGGCTCCGAGCCGTGCCAAACACTGTAGCACAGACAGTAGCTTGAAGGAACAGGAAGCATTATTATTCCAGAGCATGTGAAGACTGCAGACAATATCTGCGCGGGAGGGAATGAATGGGGTACTTGAGGACGATGAAGGTTTGAAGGTGTAGATTCCGAAGGTTGTTGGTAGCGTGTTCATATCACGTCAGGGTCACCACTGTGGCGGGTGGAAGGAAAAGGTGAGATCTCTCGCCGGGCAAGATGTTTTGCCCGGGGAGCGGCCAAAGCTCCGATTGGTAGCTCTGTTAGAGGGCCGCTCTGAAGGTGTTTTTAAAAAATCTTTTACACCCAATCCCGGAAGTTCTTTTGGTTTTTTTCCCCAATATTAAAATAATACAAAAAATGTACTAAAGCCGCGAACGGCGTGTGCGATATGCACTTAATATGGGTTGGAGCTGCACTGCCTCGATTACCTCAAACACTACGCTTATATACGAAATAAAATAATCGGGTCAGCGCTTTTAACTAAATAGGGTTGGACATAACATCTCCCTCCTTTTGACGGAGCTCATCCTTCTTTTAAATAAGGGATGAGCAGAGTCTTACAAACAACACAGTGAAAATTAGAATAATTTGAATACAAAAATAATCATAAAATAGTTAAATAGAATTAGTTCAATTATTTATTATTATTATAAAATCAAATAGAGTTGATACAAAGACATAGTAAAATAAAACTATTCTCAAACAATATCTTCACAAAATTATTAAACTTATTTATTGACATTATGAACTAGTATATTTTTATAAGATTCAGTGAACAATGAAATAGTAAAAGATTCAGTGAATAATGAAATAGGAGAATATTCAGCGTTGAATTAGTAATTTTTTTTATTTCAAATATAAACATTTAATAATATTAATAGCTAAGACACAGTGTATAAAATAAAAGAAATATAACTTAATTATAATGTAACATACAATTTATGTTATAAGTATAGTCAAGTAATATAGTAATTAATTATTACATAAGTTTCGATTTGATAAGTTGAATTTACCAAATGTTCTTTTCATTTGATTTTGCACTGGCATGTTGGGTAAAGATATAGAATCCTTTTTATCATCGTCTAATGATGAGACTTCACTTAACTCAATAGAATTACTAACTTTTGATTCGTGTTTAACAATTCGTCGTGTATTGCACTGATTAAATATTTGTATACAACAGCAAGAATCGTTATTTCTCTTAATAAAGTAACAAAACATTTTATAGGAAACATATAAAATAAAACAAATGATCAAGAAGTATGTAAACGATGAATAGTAATTACCATATTTAATAATGTGAGATTGTTCTTGAACCTTATTCATCTCACTTTCTAAGTTATTTAAGGAGTGATAAGAATATTTTAGAGTGTCCATGTCTAGGCTAGTTAGAGATATAGGGGATAAGTAGGGAATCGATTTATTTAAAACTTCCTTATTACAACAATCGTCTTCTGTAATATTAAAGTTTAAATTCATTTTATTTTCAATTTTAATAGATTTAGTTGTAGATGGTGATAATTGAATTGTCTTAGAAAAACCAATACAGCTTTCATTTAAACTTAGGATACCTGTTCCTAAAATAGTAAAATCTTTTATTATATTATTGAATTTTATAGTTAATTTACATTTTTCAGATTGTACATAGATAAACTTATTATTACTTATTTTATACCATACATCGATTTGTCCATATAAAAGTTTAGAGTTACATTGAGATGGCAAGGATAACGTTACTTCAGTTAACAATTTCGTTTCACAAGATGGGTTCTTTATTGTAGAAAATATAGAAATTAAAGGACATATAGAATAATCATTACTGATAATATTACAATCATTTAAATTATCTAACAAACTATAACTAAGTCTATCTTCTGTTATTCCAAGATAAGGCTTGGTGGGTTGAATTAGGGCGAAAGAATTAGGATTACTAGGATTATGAGGAGCATTTGTATAAAGTGAACCTTAAAGAAGAAATCAGTGGTATGCGTAATATGAAAATTATTCTTTGTTTATAATAGAAAGATGTGAGTTTTGAAATATCCATCAGAGTATGTATATTTTCAACCGTTAATGGTACTGGAAAATGTAGTCGCTTATTTATATAGTTACTCTGTTTTAATAGCTCGCGAAATAAGTTTTATAGGACTTATCACACTAGGATGTAAAATGTTTACCTTAGAAAATAAGATAGAGTTTAGTACATTATCTAAGAAATTAGAAATAGTGGCCAAAGAGCTTTCTATTATATTAAGTAAAGCATATATTTTAGAGATGTGTGATAATTGGTCATTGTTTTTGACAATTTGGGATAACACAATATTTAAAGAATTTATTTGAGAATTTAATTTATTTCCATTCATATTTAGTTTATATATTGTTGAGTTAAAAACATTAATAGACGATTGAATTATGTGGATATTATCCTTCATTAGTTTTAGTAGAGTTCCAAAAAAGAATTTAAAAAATTCTCCACCGAATTCTAAAGCTCGTTTATGCCTTGTTTGTTTCTCGGTAGAAACTATATACGACAAAGATTCGACTTTAGCAAAATTTGAATTTAATAATACTTCAATAGGGCTTATGATATCATTACATTCAACGAAACCACGGAGTTGCAAGATTTTGCAGAGCGTCGCAGTTTTGATTATAAGTGAATGTATATTGTCTAGATGTGGCTTAAGTGAAACTACGTCTATATGCGTTACAACATTCCAAAAATCGTTATAAAAATTAATTTTAGTTATTTACTTACTTACTTATCTTCACGCACAATCCCTGACGGGGTAGCCAGAGAGAACAGATCGCCAAGTGTCACGATCCTTACATACCTCTTTCGCTTCTTTCAGATTCATTATCTTCTAGTTCTTGTAGATATTTGATCGAAATAAATACCTGGACTATTATAAATAGGTAGAATTTCAGTTTCAGCGTTGAATTGGTGGCTTATGGCCCTGAAATAAAGTGAAATTAGGGATGAGTTGGTTTAATTACATTAATATGGTATTTCACATGCTTACGACCTATGAGAAGAGTTACATTATGTTTGCCATTTAATTTAATTATTTTATAAGGACCTTTCCAGATAGGGGATAAGGCTTTGCGAAGTCTATGGTGACATTTTAAATAAACCATATCACCTGTTTTGTAGGATATATTTTTACTATTTGTGTCATAATATTTTTTCGATGTTTCTTTACTTTTGATTATGTGTTCTAATGCCTTTTGTCGACTAAGATTCATGCGATATTGTAATGCGCGGATGTATTCATGATAAGTTGTATCGTTACTCGTATTATATAAAGAATTAGGTATTGTTGGTTTATGCCCATATAGTAATTCATAGGGTGTATATGTAGTAGTGGTATGAGGGGTAGTGTTGTAGGAAAATACTGCAGTGGCTAAATAACAATGCCAATCATTCTGGTTGTAGTTTCAAATTGAAATCTCGAAACCTATCAAAAACAAGACGTAATTTTTCCATATGACTTTGAAGATCGTGGCTGTAAATAATACAGTCATCTAAGTAGATGAAACAGTGGAGACCTTGGAGACCAGAAAGGACGGTGTTCATGAGACGTTGAAACGTACTAGGAGCACCTTTTAATCCAAAGGGCATGCGATTAAATTGAAAATGACCGGAAATGCCATTTGTGTTGATTACTGTAAAACCTGTCTTTTCAGCATCGTTAGGATTGAGAGGAATTTGATGGAAGCCGGAAACTAAATCAAGTGTCGAAAAATATTTAGAATGTCCTAATTGATCTAATATATCGCTAATTAATGGGATAGGATAAACTTCATTTATGGTCACATCATTAAGTCGCCTATAATCTATGATAATGCGCCACTTCTTTTTGCCAGATGCATCCATTTTCTTAGGCACGACCCACACTGGGGCGCTCCACGGAGATATTGACGGCTTAATTATATTTTGTTTTAACATTTTTTTTAATTGTGAATCTACTTCGTCTTTATGGCATTGAGGAAAACGATATGACTTAACGTGAATAGGAGGGGTGTTCCCTGTATTTATCGAGTGTTGAATCGCGTTTGTACAGGTGAGGTCGTCTCCTTCGAGATAAAATATGTCTGAGTATTGTGAACAACAGTCTAGTAAAAGTTTTTTCTCCTCAGAGTTTAAATGAGAGCGAATTTGTTCGCAGACGCGTTGAACACGATTAGAGTGGGTTGTCGAAATTGTATTTATGTTATATTATATTACACGATTCAAAAGATTTGGAATATTCATTAAAATCGATCGGCGTTAATTTAACCTTGAAATTTTTTATTTTAATTTGCGATTCGGTTGTGTTTAAGACAGAAACGTTAACTCTTTTATTTGCTTTTAAAGTCACTAGGCAGTTCGCTAAATAAACACCATTACAAACGGTTTGATCTAGTATGAGAGCATCCTTAAGGTGACGCAACTCGGGCGGGTTATTCGATACGGAGCATTCGATAACAGTTTCGCTACGCGCCGGTATAATGTAAGTAGGTTCTGAGAAGTGGATAGGCACAGATATAGAATTTTTAAAACAAAGCGAATAAATATGATAATCTATATTTACCTAAAAATGACTGAGGAAATCGCTTCCTATAATTCCGTCGTAATCAATATTAATATCGTCTGATGTAACATGAAATTTGTAGTTTATGGAAAAATTATCTAAAATGAAATCTAACAGTAATGTTCCTAACGTTTCGTTACAAGATTGAGTGCTGTTTATACCCTTGAGTATTATGATTTCATTGGAGAGCGTAAATTTTCCATTTAAACTCGATTTATTTATAATAGAAACACTTGCGCCTGTATCGAGTAGTAATCGTAAGGGTTGAACAGAAAGATTTGATCTAAAATAAACATGGGGTTGTGATGTTTTCTTACTTGATATATTCATAATATACGTTGGTATTTCACCTTTATTATTAGTTAAATCATAGGTAGGGTTAGTATGACTCGAAATATCTTTTCGAGATGTAGGTTTTGTATAAGAAATAGCATCTTTATTAGATATAGAATTGGTATAAGAATTAGTACAAGAATTAGTATTATAATTATTTCTAAGACTCTGATATTGATTCAGAGATGTCCTGGGATGATTTTCCCGAGGTAATAAATAATTAGTTTTTTGACTTTGACCTTGTGTCAAAGATGGACTCGGGTATTGTTCCCGAGGTGTAGAGTTAGAATAAGAAATAGTATTTTTAAAATTACAAGATTTAGTAAGACTCGGCGGCATTTGATGTCGCTGAGGTGTCTTATAAGAACACTTTTTATGATAACTATAATTAAATTCGTTATCATTATAGATAGGCTTAGTATAAGAGTTAGTAAAATTTGTGCCTTGGAATATTTTCGATTTCGGTAGGCACTTTTCCGAAATCAGAGTTAGTTTAAATCTTCGTTACAAATATCGGCACTAGAGGTAGATGGTTGTGCGTTACATAAATGCATATTATTTCTATTAGGTGTGTGTGCACTGGGACTTGGTAACGCAGTCGTCGGGCGAGTATCCGGTTGCATATTACGACGAATGCTATTGTTATATTGTCGCTTGCGACATTCATTTATCATATGTCCCGGATTTTTACAATAGCTACATATTTTAATAAAGTTTTTATTTGAGATGTTATGAGAATTAGGATAGTTATTATTTTGCGGATTAACATAATAAGCTCGATGAGATTGTTTTTTCTTATTATTATAGCAGCTGGAAGAATCATGACCGGATTTTTGACATATAGAACATTGTTTATATGATTTGGAAGAAATTTTGCTTAGAATATATAATTTTTCTTCTTCTATGGCATGCGTAATCGCCTCGCTTAAGTTTTTCGGATTTCGGCATCTAACAATATATCCATAATTAGAATTTAAACCTAATATAAAAGTGTTGAGGGCTAAATCCTCCATTGCGGCAATTCTTCCTACTAGCTCGGACTTATTCTCACAACTATAATGTATATCAGATTGTAATCGCGTTAAACAAGATTCAATTCTAAGCGAGTATTGCATTACGGTTTCTGAGTTTCCCTGTCTACAGTTTTGGAGTTCTATTAAAAGGTGTGTGGAGTGTTTCTTTTCGCCAAAGGTAGTTTTTAGGAATATTTTTAATTCATCCCAACTATTAAAAGTTTTTAATGAGCACGCGATTTGGGCTTTTCCCTCTAACTGGGATATGATATAACGATACAGAACTGATTGCTGTTCCGAATTCGCGAGTGATATGGCGTTATCACAATTTGTTAAGAATGCTGGAAGCGATTCTCTGTCGCCATTGTAAGGTTTAATAAATTTTGTAAGGACCGATAAGGGAATTTTGTCAGACATTTCTAGTTCTTCTGGTTTTTCCTTTAAAGTTTTAGTCTTATGCATGTGGAATAAGAAAAATAGGTAAGGAGTTAGGAAATACAAAATTGGTGAAATAAGGATATGGTATACAATTAATGACAAAATGTAAAGAATTAGAACAAAGTAGTACAAAATTATCGCTAAATTAAGGTTAACTTACAATATCACGAACACTACGGCGAACATTGGTTGCTATGCGGGTGTCGTGTTGCGATGACGTGCAGCGGAGTTGAGTTGCCGTGAGACCCAGGGAGTCGTTTGACGGCAGCGTCCACGTGGTTGTGCGGTGGGAGTGCAGCAGCTCAGGGCAGGCTCACACGCGTGGGGTGAAGACTGACAGCCTTGATGAACTTCGGGTTGATGACGATGGAGATGCCTCAAGCTCGTGGGGCTGAGACCTTGTTGGTGTTTCGGATGATGCAGGCTCACACGCGTGGGGTGGAGACTTACTGTCGATCTTGCTTCAGAGTTTCCCAGGAGTCGGATGCCACGCTACCGATATACGAGTAGACCGTATGACATCCCACTTCTGACATCAAATTTGTTAGGAGGGCCGCTCTGAAGGTGTTTTTAAAAAAAACTTTTACACCCAATCCTGGAAGTTCTTTTGGTTTATTTCCCCAATATTAAAATAATACAAAGAATGTACTAAAGCCGCGAACGGCGTGTGCGATATGCACTTAATATGGGTTGCAGCTGCACTGCCTCGATTACCTCAAACACTACGCTTATATACGAAATAAAATAATCGGGTCAGCGCTTTTAACTAAATAGGGTTGGACATAACAGTTCGAAGCTATTCTATATATATTGCTTTCATTTCGGAACCTTTTTAGCGCGATTTAGGCTTCGATGTGTTTCGCTTGTGGCGCTACGACAGCGCCGCTACACAGGGAAGCACACATTTAGCTTGTCCAAGTTGTATCCCTAATATATCTCGGCAATACCAAGTACATTCTCAATTGTCAGGTTTGAGCTAGGTTGCTTCCCTGCTTTCTCTTTTTTTACGTGTTTATTTTTTTTTTTTTTTTTTTTATAGGAGAGGGGGCAAACGAGCATGCGGCTCACCTGATGGTAAGTGACTACCGCCGCCCACGAACAACCGCAACACCAGGGGAATTGCAGATGCGTTGCCGGCCTTTTAAAAAGGAGTAGGCTCTTTTCTTGTAGGTCCCTAAGTCGTATCGGTCCGGAAAAATCCCTGATGGTAAACTATTCCACAAGGAAGTTGTGCGAGGAAGAAAACATCTTCTAAATCGCACAGTGGTGGACCGCCAATCATCCAGATGGTGTGGATGGTATCGGGAGTTCTGCCGCGATGTGCGTTCATGAAATTTGGCGGCTGGGATTAATCCGAACAATTCCTCAGAGCACTCCCCATGGTAGATGCGAAAGAAAATGCAAAGAGATGCAACATCTCTTCGCAGTGCCAATGAATCGAGCCGATCGGAAAGGGCTCGGTCGTCGACGATTCGAGCCGCTCTGCGCTGGATGCGGTCAAGTGGAAGGAGCTGGCACTGGGGAGCCCCTGCCCAGAGATGGGAACAGTATTCCATGTGAGGCCGAACCTGCGCCTTGTAAAGTTGCAGGCGGTGTGCCGGCATGAAATACTGTCCCGCTCTGCTGAGCACGCCAAGCTTTTTAGAGGCCAATTTGGCCTTCTCTTCCAAGTGACCACGAAACTGCACGTCACTCGATATGTCGACTCCGAGGATACCGATACTGGCTGAGGCAAGAAGGGGAGTGCCTTGAAACTGAGGAGATACGACAAAGGGGTTCTTTTTAGCGGTAAACGCGCAAACTTGTGTCTTCTGAGGATTAAACTGGACTAGATTTAGTCGCCCCCAATCCGAGACTTTGTCCAGCAAAGACTCGACTTCAGACACAAGTTTGTTCCGGTACTCGGCGACGTTTTCCCGAGAAATATTGGCCCGGCCGGTGTATAGAGCATCACCAGTGCTGTCATCCGCATAGCAATGAATGTTACCAGTTAGCAACATATCATTGATGTGCAGAAGAAACAGCGTTGGTGATAGCACACAGCCTTGTGGAACACCAGCGTTAATAGGCTTGTAGTCAGAGCATGCACCGTCTACAACGACCTTGATGCTCCGATCTGCAAGGAAGCTGGTGATCCAATTGCACAATTTCTCGGGAAGCCCATAGGAAGGGAGCTTCGAAAGAAGCGCTTTGTGCCAAACCCGATCGAAGGCCTTCGCAATGTCCAGACTAACGGCCAACGCCTCCCCCTTGGACTCTACTGCCTCCGCCCATCTATGGGTCAGGTAGACTAGAAGATCACCAGCTGATCGACCCCGACGAAAACCGTATTGGCGGTCACTGATCAGCTGGTTATCCTCAAGGTACCGGATGAGCTGGCAGTTAATAATAGATTCCATTATTTTGGAGAACAAGGAGGTGATCGCGATAGGCCTATAGTTGGACGGGTCTGAGCGGTCGCCTTTTTTAGGGATCGGGTGGACAAAAGCTGTCTTCCATGAGTTCGGGACAACGCCATGGGAGTAGGAGTACCGGAAAAGACGCGTTAGAACCGGTGCCAACTCCGGAGCACACGTCCTCAGCACAATTGGGGGGATTCCGTCAGGCCCACTCGACTTGTGGATGTCAAGGGAGAGGAGTGCTCTGCGAACCGAGCGCTGTGAGAATAGCACATCCGGCATAGAGCACTCACACCGCGGGATGGTCGGCGGTGTGTTCCCCCCGTCATCAACAGTCGAGTTGGACGCAAAAAGGGAGCCTAAAAGGTCGGCCTTCTCTTTTGCGTCGTGGGCCAGTGAGTCGTCCTCCCTGTGCAGAGATGGTAGTGATGGCTTACAGAAATTCCCTTGGACAGCCTTGGCGAGAGACCAGAATGCACGGGTTCCCGAAGGAAGGCGAACTAGTTTCTCGCCAATTCTGCCTATGTGCTCTGACTTTGCCTTGGCAATAACTCTTTTGAAGGACCTGGAGGCGAAGTTATACTTCTTTTTAAGTGTGCTGGTGTTTACATCCCGAGTCACCGAAGCCGCAGCCCAGGCTTGATAACACTCCTGCTTTCTGCGCAATGCAGTCTTACAGGAGCGACCAAACCAAGGCTGAGATCTGCCTCCGATGGGTACCACAGATGATGGAATAAATAGTTCCATTCCCTGTAGCACCGCATCAGTGACAGAGTCAGCAACAGCGCTGGGATCATCCGGCGAGAAGCAAACCCGCCCCCATGGGTAGGATGCAAAGAAAGACCGCATTCCGTCCCAATCCGCCGACCTGTAATGCCAAACACGGCGGCAACCTGCAGAACGCAACCGCGAAGGGAGCGTGAGTGGCACCATACTCCGGATCAGACAATGGTCCGAAGAGCCGAGAGGGGCATCGACGGAAACCTGATATCCATCCGGATGAGAGGTCAGCAGAAGGTCCAACAGGGAAGGTGCATGATGAAGTAACCAGTTGTGTCAGACCATATGCCAAAGCAAAGTCATAAACAGATCTCCCCGCATGATCGGTTAAACGTGAACCGAGCCATTCGGCATGGTGGGCGTTAAAATCGCCAAGGATCACGATCTCTGCGGATGGGACCTGTTGTAGCAAGGAATCTGTAGCCATTTGGACGTGGTCGATGAGTCGGTCTGTTTCGGCAATACCGCTATGGGACCTATAGAGGCACCCGTAGACGCGCGGATGGTCGTCGCTGTCTACGCGTAGCCAAAGGATGGACAAGTCCGAACCTTCAAGACTGCCGAGGCGTCGAGAACAGATGTCCTCTCTGACATACACGCAAACTCCAGCCCGAGGCACAAAGGAGTGCTCCAATTTGTACCCCGGGCAGGAGAGATACGAAATATCAGCCGGAGAGGAAACCTGCGTCTCGGTCAGAAAGAGCAAGGCCGGCTTCGCCGTCTCGAGATGGTAGTGGACGGCGTTTAGGTTAGAGTGAAGTCCCCTGATGTTGCAGAAATTTACGGATAGCGTGGCAGGGGTCGCCTTGGTATTGTTGCTCAGTTTGCCCCAAGCAGTTTTGTTTTTGAGCGGAATTTTGCCCCCCCCAGAATACGCGGGGCAGCCTGAGCACCCACGCTCAGGATTGGAATAACATGGTCGTGGATGCTCAGCGAGGGATTCTCCAGGGGTACTGGTACCCTCCTGGGGTAGTCTACTTTGTAATTCCGCTACCATGTTGATGGGGGGGGGGGGGGATTGGGCCTCCGGCCACCTGCACTCACCAGACGAAACGCAGAAGCAGAGCCTCTACTTCACGCCGGTATTCTGTGAGGTCGTGGTACCAACCCGGCTCGAGCCTGCCCATACGTGCAACAGCAAAAAACTGCTGCGGGGCTCTACCACCGTTCAAAATTTTGCCTTTATTAAACCCATAGCTGTGTAACTGCTATTTTAAGATAGCATATTTGCCTGCCTAGCGTGAAGTCATAATCATCGTTATAGGCCTTACACAAGTCCAGTGATGTACGCAGACTTTCCCCGTGAAATGCCTCAAAACACGATTTTGAGTTGTCTCTGTATATATCGACTTCCTACGTATTATCTTACCAGGCTATCACTCCATCTAGTACGGGAACGCCCTAAGTTTAGCTTACCAATGCGAGGCTGTCACTCGGGTACCTTTCTTTGCTATTAAATGGCCTGTTTTTGAGCTTCATGGCTGGCCCATTGCCACTTCAGCAGCATTAGAGTTACTGTCATAGTCTGACGGATCAGCCAGCGGAGGAGCCTATGTCTAATTCATTGTTCAGTAGTTATGTCTGCGGCTATGAAGTTCGATTACAAAAGTTTTCTTGTCCAATATTTCTTGAGTACTTAGCAAACTCGTTATCTAGTTCTTAATCCAGGATTTTTTGCGAAAAACTAATTTGTAAATGTAGATACACACGAAACTAATTAAAGTACGTTAAAAACTGATTCAGTCTGATAGAAAATATCATATTTATGCTCTTGTCTTTTATTAGTAATTTAATTGAGATGTACTTTATTATATAACAAATATAAAACATAAAAAGTATTTTAAATAATAAAGTAAGCATTTTGTTAAAATAAAACATAATATGTAATGTAACTGTTATTGTAACCTGTAAAATGTTATTGATTACGACCTTGTAAACAAGTCATGATATAAATAAATTTTAATCTACTATTAAAACGATATGCTTATTCAAAATTGTATAAATAACTATGTTGAAATGCCATATTGGTCAAACACTTCTGCCATTTGCTAATTAACAATGTTTAAAACGTTTTTATAATGTATACAATTGCCGCATGTGTTGGCTTGCAAAATCAATTTGATTTTAGTTATCCCGTCTTATGTTTATGATGCATTCTCATGAAATTCAAGCGCATTAACAATTGCATGCAATAAGCAACTTCTACAAAATTTTAACACACACGCCGTTAACTCTAACATAACCTGAGGCACAGCTATCGATATCAAAGATAGATCCGACCTCGAGGCTCACATTATCAGTATTATAAGGATTTGTTGTTGTGTTTTCATTTGTATTAACTGTCACACTCGCTTCTGTTTTATTATTTCTTCCTTCTATAGCTTTGTCTAGAAAAGTGGCGGAATTATTGCTTTGAATTTGTACGGTAGATACCCTTGATGGAGTATCACCGCTTCCCGTGGCTTGTGAAGTGGCAAGCCCTCGTCCATTTATTTGCACTACTGTCAGCAGAAGCGCAATAATAAATCCAGTCATGATCGTGCGTTTTCCTTAACTAATATTTCCAAATACTGTCTGGACAAAGGATATGAACTATAATAATTTTCTATAGTGTAATTAACAAATAAGAAAAACAAAACAGTGTTATTCAGTGAAGGGCTCGGCGCTTTAAAAAGGATTTCTACACTGTTACCGTGAAATTACAATTTTTGCACTTAAGACCAAGATGCAAACAATATTGTCGTAAATGGTGGTATCGCAACAAGTATAACATATAGCCATTTAAATAACATGAAATGAGAGATCTTTTTAGACATTAAATTTAATTCTTACAACAGTAGTTCTGTTCTACAGACATCGAACAGATGTTATTAAAATAAGTGAAAACTATTTAATTCTTTTAGTTCTCTGAATCCAGCTTTACTTTTACTTTTTTTGACACTTGTGTGGATTAAGTAATATGTATATCTATAAATATACATATTACTTATATGTATATTTATAGATATACAGCCTGTATATGTTAGCCTGTAGCTAACAACCAGTAAGTATTTAGTCAACATTCGAAATATATTTATATAGAAATTTCATTCCTTATTTTTCAACCTTAAGCGGTGCAATTTTTCTGCATTTTATTAGGTAAACCTTTTTTCTTCTCAATTATAAGGTTTAATAAAAAAATCGGTTTCCAATTAACAAATACACTGCGTAGTTATGGAATGGAATAAAATGGAAGTAGGAGAATTCAATACATTCAAAAACATACTGTTAAACTGGGAGTCTCCTCCAGTTTTCAAGTCAGCTAAAATGGAAGTAGGAGAACTTTATTATTCATTATTACATAGCTACGTAATTTTATAGTATATTTTCATCTAGTAAATAATTATTACAAAATACAAAATGATACATACCTTCCCCTTTATTACATAAAGCGGGATTAATATTTTGTAATTAGTAGCATAAAATTTGTTATATTATAATGTTTTATCAATAATTCCATGGGTATACCTCTAACTTCATACTGCATTTATTAATTATGTGAAAGCAAAATGCATTCGCTACGCGCGATTTTTAAATAATGCCTAATCACTAAGTGCACAGCGTGCATTACTTAAAGTCGCGAGTAGCGCGAATGTATTTTGATTTGCAAATAACGTGCTAGATGGTGGCGGGAAGACATCTTTTAAAGTCTTAAAATTCGCACATTGGTTTACACCTTTGAAGAAGATACTTCGAACAGACGTCGTAGTAGCTACCGCTACGTCTACTGCTATATAAATATTGCTTCATCATCATCATCATTACAGCCCTTTACAAGTCCACTGCTGAACATAGGCCTCCCCCAAAGAATGCCACAAAGCACGGTCCTGAGCCACCTGCATCCATCGACTTCCTGCATGTCTTACCAGGTCGTCACTCCATCTCGTGGGGGGACGCCCTACACTTCGCCTACCGGTACGAGGCTGCCACTCGAGAACCTTTCTTCCCCATCGGTTGTCGGTTCTTCGAGCTATATGGCCGGCCCACTGCCACTTCAGCTTACTAATCCGTTGGGCTATGTCGGTTACTCTGGTTCTACTGCGGATATCCTCATTCCTAAGTTTATCACGCAGAGAAACTCCGAGCATAGCCCTCTCCATAGCCCGCTGAGCGACCTTGAGCTTCCTCATACGGCCAGCAGTGAAGGACCACGTCTCAGTTCCATAAGTCATTACTGGCAACACGCACTGGTTGTACAATTTCGTTTTCAGGTTTTGAGGTATGTCTGACGAGAAGATGTGTCGTAGCTTCCCGAACGCTGCCCAGCCGAGTTGAATCCGTCGATTGACCTCTCGGTCGAAGTTGGACTTACCTAGTCGGACTATTTGTCCCAGGTAAACATACTCGTCAACAACTTCGAGCTTAGTGTTCCCAACAACTACCGGCATAGGTGTGACATGGACATTAAACATGATCTTAGTTTTGTCCATGTTCATCTTAAGACCTATCCGTTGGGAAACACTATCGAGGTCATTGAGCATAGTGCTTAGGTCCTCCAGCGATTCTGCCATAAGGACTATATCGTCGGCAAATCGAAGGTGAGTGATGTACTCGCCATTGATGTTGATACCGTATCCTTTCCAGTCCAGAAGCTTGAAAACGTCTTCCAATGCAGCGGTGAAGAGTTTCGGGGATATGACGTCACCCTGTCTTACACCTCTCTGCAATTGGATAGGTTTCGTACTCTGGTTCTGTACTCGGATAGCCATCGTAGCCCTACTGTACAAGCACTTCAACACTTCGATATACCGACAGTCAACTTGGCACCGCTGAAGGGACTGCAGCACCGCCCAAATTTCGACGGAATCAAAGGCTTTCTCATAGTCCACATACGCCAGACATAGTGGCAAATTGTACTCTTCGGACTTCTGTACAATTTGCCGAAGGGTATGTATGTGGTCTATGGTGCTAAAGCCCTTTCGGAAACCGGCTTGTTCGGGAGGCTGGAAGTCGTCAAGTCTGCGCGCGAGACGATTCGTAATGACTCTCGAAAACAGCCTTTGCTTAATTTACTATAATTACGAATCATTAAGAATATATTAGAGGTGCAAAAATTTAAGAAGATTTAGAGAAGACAAAAATGGTGCATCTGTTTACGATAGATTTAAAAAAAATGTACAAATATACTTCTTAATAAAGTAGGTTATATAATATTTATTGTAATCACTTAATATATAGGTTAATAATTATAATTTACACATCCATTGTGCACATAATGTTGATTTATTTATGAATATGTATATTTAAGTAGTTCATATAAATTTAATTGTTCTTAGTTTTGTTTATTAATCCGAAAAATACTTTAGTAAAATGTTGCCAATACTTAGTTGAATAGTGCGAAGTGTGCAGCCTTGTAATCGTTCTTCGCGCTTCTTCCAACGCGTGCTAAAAACCGCTTTTGAGACTGGGTATAAGACCAGTACAGTATATCGATTTCGAGAATCATTACAAATCGTCTCAAACGCAGACTCGACTACTTCCAGCTTCCCGAACAAGAGGGTTTCCGAAAATATTCTAGAATCATTGACCACATATATGCCCTTCGGCAAATTGTACATAAGTCCATAGAGTACAATCTACTGCATTGCCTTGCGTATATATATATATATATATATATATATCTATATATATATATATATATATATATATATATATATATATATATATATATATATATATATATAAAGAATATGGTATTAAAGTCAATGGCGCGTATACCACTCACGATACAGTCCTTATATCAGAACCACTAAAGGACCTAAGCACTATGCTCAATAACCTAAATACTGTTTCTCAACGGATAGGTCTTAAGATGAACATGGAAAATACAAAGGTCATGTGTAACGTCCATGTAGCACCTATGCAACAAAACTTCAGTTATTTTCAGAGTTGAAAGCACTACGTTCAAGTTATTGATAAGTATGTTTATCTATTCCGACTTACCTAGTCCAAATTAGATCGAGAGGCTTCTAGCTAGAAAATCCGACAACCGAAGGAGAAGAAATACTTTGGAGTGAAATCCTTGTACCGGAAGGCGAAGTGCGGGGTGGCACCCACTAGATGGAGTGCTGATCTGGTAAAACATGAAGAAAGTCGAAGGATGTAACTGGCTCAGGACCGTGCTTCGCGGGGGGGGGGGGGGCTATGTTTAGCAGTGGACTTTTGAAGGGCTTTAATGAAGATGGTAATGAAGATCTAATCACTAAGTGATAAAATACTCCAAATTTTATTTTTGGACTGTTGCATCGGTGTATGCAAATAGGTCTAACAATGCGCATAAATTGAGCGACAAACTGACTAAACATGCCAAAGCAACAGGCAGTGGATATTTTCTGAAAATGATTGCCGTTTACTATATGAAATGGTTAAGGTTTCATTAACTTTCCCGTGGTCGGTATGAACCAGTCTATTTTAGGTTATATTTTTATATGCACATTTCTATATTATTCACCACTTACTTAACGAGGTCCATCTGAGTTGGATTCGTTGGTCAATCTTTTGGTTGAAATCAAACGTTCTCCAGCACTGTCAGAGTACTGGTTGCAGTTTACTACGGGTGCTGTCATCCATGCTCTCATCAACTTCCTTCGTATTCTCCGCCGGCTTGTACAAGTCTACTGTGTATTTAGTCTTCTTTTAGTCTGGGTATTTTACGCGTGGCATAAAGCCACAAAATATTTCATAAACCAATTTTAATTAAGCAAATATTAATCATTTTTAGATTCGTGTTCATTGAAGATTTTATGTATGGTCCTTACCCGGTGGAGCCGACCTATTCGTGCTACAACTATACCAGTAATATAGCTGCAGCATGGCTCTACTACCTAAAACCACGTATTTGGTGGTGAATGAAAATATCGTGACTAATAATAATGTTCGGATCAGTCTCAGTACCACCATCAGGGATAAGGGCGCAAGACACCTGGTGTCGCAAATGTAATTGTAACTGCCAGGGTTGACAGTTTGGCAAATCTTCCCTATAATGGGAGAGTTCCTTTTCCTGTAGTTAATTTTTACGAGGATATGAAGAAAAAAAAGTCTTACCAATTATGAATTAATGTTATAAAATTATGATACGGGGCGTTTTTAGTTTACGTTTCCCTTATTCCGATAGTGGTTCAAGTTCGTACCTCCGTCTGACGGGACTCTTGAATCTCATCGAGCTCCCCCCCCCCCCCCCGCTCCCCCTGGCTTGTGGAGTCTCACTTTATAAGCAGGGCCCTGGGTGCTTCGAGACTGCATTCAGCGTCGGAATCAGCGCACTCAATAGCTCGGACGTCATCGCTTACGAGTCTATCGCGATGAAGTTGTAATAGTTTTATATGTGGTAGAGCCATGCTGCAGCTATATTAATAGTATAGTTGTAGCACGAATGGGTTGGCTCGACCGGGTAAGGACCACGCTCTTACAGGATACCAGCGTAAAATAGCAGCTTAATGCTGCTGTGTTTCGTATGGTGAGTGTAGAGAACCGGAGACCCTTTTTACTGGAAAAGAGGCATTCTATCTTAGTCCTCACGGCTGACAACGCATCTGCATTTTAATTCGCAAACGAAGATAGAAATGTAGATGTCTATGGGCCGCAGCAACCACTTACCATCAGGTGGACTGTGTGCTCGTTTGTCATCCTTATTCTATAATTTAAAAAAAACCACAGGGCCGACAATATACATTTTTAGAAAAAAAAAAAACGAGTTAAGTAACTAATATTACGTTCATTATAATTATTTATAAGGTATATATGAGGTATCTATATTTTATACAACTGAAGTGGCAAACAAGCTTACAGTCCACCTGATGGTAAGTGGCTACTGCAGTCCGCACCTGCAGACAACTTCAGACAAAGAAGGCCACTGATGTCGTTTACACGCTACGTAGAATTGTTTGACCGATGAGGGGAGCAGCGTCAAATGGGCGACTTGTTTGGTGCTGCGATTACCTTTCCGCATGGCAGGAGAAACGGTCATAGCAAATCATTCAACAAAAAAAAACTCCATTATATGTAGACGTTTGTATCACTCAAAACACCGAAGACGTCAGCGATATTTTTCAGCTTTTCTGCGCTTTTTTTTAAATATTTTTACAGTATAAAGGCTGACAATCCAGCACACATTCCATCTGATGGTAAGTGGATGCAGTGACTCAAAGATATCTATATTTATCTTCAATTAAGTATAATAAATGCAGCTTCGTTTACGCCCTGAATACTAAGATGGAATGCCTCGTTTACAGTAAAAAGGGTCTCAGATTCTCTACACTCACCATACGAAATATAGCATCATAAAGCGGCTATTTTATGCTGGTATTCTGAAAGAGCGTGATTCCTCCCCAATCAAGACAACCCATTCAAACTACAACCATAATATAGCTGCAGTAGGGCTCTACCACGTAGCTATATTATAACTTGGAAATACAGTAATTGCAGTTATTACTTACTATACGTGGTAATAACCACAATGACTGTATTTTCGAATGAATTCTCATCAAAGACTATTTGAATAAAGTTTCTCTTTTATACGAATCTTGTAACAGAGGGAAAATATTATGTAGGATTGGACCACTCAAAAGTGTACAAAATAATACTTCTTAGAAAATGTAAAAACCGACTAATAAAATTTAAAACAAAACACAATAGAGCTTCTAGTGTCGGGGCTTTTCTCGTAATTCTTCATCATAATAATATGCTCTAGCACCAATTTGGAAAGTAATTTTTTGGAAATAATTTTATTATTAGTTTTTGAATTCAGTTTTTAATTTATATGTTTAATTTTTGACGGCTTAATGTCGCAGTGGCTTAGCAATTAGATGCAGCACTAAGGGCCGCGGTTTCGAATCCCGCACCGAACAAGTATTTGTATACTTTGCTACAAATAATTGTTCCCTCTGTGGGTTTGCTTCCCTCATTACCAGTCTGTGAAGTATGGATTTGCATTATTGCAAAGTATTGTTCCATAAATTGTTCTACCATAACTGTACGTTTTTTCTAAATAGAAGTTCTTTTTTTTATAATGAAAATAAATTTAAAATAAAATTTTTTTTTTGTAATGTCGGAACTCGGAAGGTGTTGAATGAAGGAGACGTGTTGCTTGTACAAGAACTTTAATTATACTGTTCTCTATTCTTAACTTAACTCTAATATATATATATATATAGTCGTGGGGGCTATACCACACTACACCTCCCACCGACAAAAAAATAAAAAATAAAGTTATCTATTTTTTATCCAACCTCAAAACTATTCTAATCATAATTAAAATTTAATGGAAATTAAGTCTAAGTGTTATAAAAACTGCAATCTAATGTATACCGAGATTGAGCAGGGCGTTTGGCAACGTTCTCTCGCTACTAAAACTCGCGTATTCATAGAAGTATTACTTATATGACATAGTCAGGCATAATTATGTATAACATAATAATATGTTTCGAATTTCGCAAACATTTACAATATTATTTATTCGTATTCATCAGAACATGTCATCTGATCCGGACATTTATAATACTCTTATAATATATCTTTTCACACTTCAATACTTCTCTTTGTTCTCTTTTTTACTTCATGTATTTACTTCATTCTTGTTTAACAATTATTTATTTTTCATTTTACTTCTCAGCATTTTTGCTACATATTTATTCAATATTTGTGTCATTTCTTTCACGTACACGGCTCGCGTACATACATGATCAAGACAATGACCAATATCACTTTCTTCAACTCTTTACATTTATAGCATTTCAGCTCATATAATTTATTAATTAATTGTACCATAACTTTCACGTACACGACTCGCGTAAATACATGATCAAGATAATGAACAATATTCCTATACAGTTATTAATAAAGTCACATTTCTTTAAAAATTCATCTTAAATCATTCCGTATTTCATCGAATCCGAACAACTTTAAAAAATAATCGGTTATTAGGTTTTGCAAACTCTCAGCTGATCGGGCCGATTGTATGTGGATATGCTAACCTCCGATAAATTTTTTTTACCTATGCCACACTTTCTACTTATATTTCTATCAATATTTTTCATTCATAATGATAATTTCCGTAACCTATCCATACATTTACTTACGTCTTTTATAAATTGTCATATTGTCTCGTATAATATTTAGTTACATCATTGTCAGTCAGGGATTGAGGCTCACAATATGGGCACAACAAATTTTAAATTAATTACTTAATTTTCTACATAACATAATGAGTTTCAAAATCGTATTAAGCGAAGTAAATATTTTCATGATCCACACAAGTACGTACTATTTTCCGAGAAAATAATAAATTATAATAGTTTTTAACTATTTACGATTTAAATGTTCAAACAACATAAAACCGAAAACAAATTATTACATTTCATATTAAGATGAACAGAACAAAGAAGTCAATGTTAAGAAACGTAATCATTTTCAATAACAATAACATAATCACATAACAAAAGACAGATCAAAATACAAACTGTAATATTAGCAACGCAAGCAATTTGAGACACCTTTACGTATATGGAAATGTTTTCGAATACATCAAACTATGATCACATGGTGTGATTCACAACTAATTTTAAGATAACTTGTAAAATATGTTATAGATAATATGAATGCAAGTAAAATAAAGTGTACCTTAAAGTGATCGTTTTAAATATTTTTAAATTTATACAGAAGTTAAGATACCTACTTGCATCGTGAATAGTTTAATTAGTTTCACATCGAAAAATGCATTATTTTTTTTTCTTAAGTACTCTTGCTAGAAATATGGTGTTTATTTTATTGTATAGGCAACATTATTAAAAAATCACTACAACTACTATCAAGTTTATATAACAAAACATTAATTTAATTGTACATGAAAAAACAACAATTTTCATTTTTAAGTAGGGTTAATATACAACTTTAAGATTTATTGTTCTTAGAAAAGTTAAAAAAAAACTTATAATAATAGCTAATTGTTTATAACCTTTGTCATATTTGTATACATTTAAATGAAATTTGCTACAAAAAAAAAAAACAATGGAATCTATTACTGATGTGTTACAACTAACTCAATGTTACAATCTACAAAATATGAAAAATTTATTGACATGGTAAATTTAATTACGTAAAAATGTAATCCATTATATCATTTCAATCATTTTTGCATGACACAGTAATAAAAATAATATAAAGCAGAAAAAATAACTAAAATGAATTTAATATAAATTGTCTCGTGCCTTAATGCAAACATGAGTGCTTAAAATGGTAACTTAATTTTTAATATTGCATTATGATTTTTTTTTTCAGATACACTAAGAAATATATTATAATATCCATTAAATCGTGGAGTATCTGATTAATAAACTCGACTTTGCCATATTATATTAAATACAGGAAGTTAAAAACATAACATTTTTTTTTTATAATAGTTAAAACATTTCAAAGAAATCTTAAAAAGAAATGACAAAAAAAATACGCTGATTCGATGTTACCTCAAATTTTCTTCTTTGTTCTTCTTGGCTCAATTTTGTCATTCTTCTGATTCTGGACGAAGCTTTCAAGATTACAACTGTTTCTTTCCTCTTAAAATAAATCTGCCGTTTCTTAGATTTTGCTCATTATATAAAAAATCACTTTTTATTTTCCTCTTAGTTGCCTTCATACTTCATATACATTATACTTTATAATTTTTTAGTCACCTTCTGTAAAATTATTATTGTGGCCTCTTCTTTTATTCATATTTTTTTTATCACATCCGGGTGAATATATTTCCGTGTAGTCCGGGTAAATATTTATATTATTTTCAACAAATTTTGCAGGCCGTGGCGGTGCGCGTGCATTGTAGCAGCGCACCGCCTTGCAGGGTCGCCATGTAATATAGGTAATGTGTTAATGAAAATAGAGACGTGTTGCTGCTTCTATAATTTTAATTATGCTGTTCTCTATTCTTAACTTAACTCTAATATATATATAGTCGTGGGGGCTATACCACACTACAAATAGCGCTTATCTATTACAAGGGCCAAAAGTAAGGTGTTCAAGTTACAGAGGAAGTGTCCACGGCGCTGCCCCAATGCGTGTTGGCGGACATTACATGTCTTCGAATTATTATATTTTTAATTCACAGAAAAGCAGGTTTACTTGTGAATTTTTATTCCCCATCCAGCACGAAATCAAAAATCTGCGGCGATTATATGATAACATTATAAACATATATTGACAAAATACCCAGGCAGACAACTGGAAGCAGCTTCAAGGATGTGAGAAATTTGCTATGCGACTGATAATCCGCCTGCCAGCCATGATGGTTAAGGCTAATCCCCCCCCCCACAATAGGGGAGATCCATGTTTAGCTGTGAACTATTATAAACTGATAAAAGCCGTTTATTTATTACTAAACATAAAAAGGTAAATCACCAAGTGACGAGCAGCTTCACGAAGTTAAACGGTAAGGCAAACTTCCTTAAAACTTTATAAACGGTATCGAACTGTAATAATGTTGAAACAGTCGCCTTATAAGCGAGGGACACGTTTTGATGTTGTTCGTTGAATTTTTTATTAGATGTTTTGAATAATGATCGCCAACGTAAAATATTATAAAGTTTCACGCTCCACCTAAAACTCGCAATATTACAGCGTTGCTTACTTCACCGTTAGGGTAATTGCTAGAACAACGTTAACACGGCAATAATAATGGACACTATCAATCGTTGCCTACCTTTCGTTTCTCTAAGACATGTGCACACAGTATGACTCAGTTAATGTACTACTGCTCCGATAATTGCTTAGAAGATCAGCATAATAAAATGCGAAACAAAATTAGTACCGGTGGCACAGCACTAGTTGCGTGAACTACTGTCGATACGCATTTTATAGATAGATAATTTATTTTAAAAATTACTTACAGTCCAATAATGCAACAATTTTAATTTTTTTTTTATTTCTTCAAATGCTTTGTTTACAACTGGGATATGTACACTTGACCAGGTGATACTTTGCTTTGACTATAAAGTAGTAATAATTTATAAAACTAGTTGATCCTATGAATTAAAATCTTTTAAATCCAACGGTAACTTTTATACCTATAGTCGAAGATAGATAAATAGATAGATAGATAACACTTTATTGTACGCCAAAAAATAACAAAAATATTAACAAAAATGAGAAAAAGAATTGTGGTACAATGGGCGGTCTTATCGCTAAGAGCGATCTCTTCCAGACAACCTTTGGATGGACAGCATAGCAAGGAAACAATAAAAACGTATGTGGTTTGCTGACAGAATAACATTATTGTTATTAAAGCCATAAAATAAAAATATATAATGGTATATAAGTAACTACATAAGATAAGATAAATACATATATATCTACTTATTAATATATATGTATAAATATATATTTTTATAAATATAAATATATAAAAGTACAAATATATACTTTAAAACTATTACATATAACATAAAAGTGCCATACATATAAACAAATATTGTAACTGAATAAAGGAGAATAATTATATACAAATGAATTAGATAGAATAACTTATTGCCTCAAAGGTCAACTTAAATAGGTTTCGTATGAGAAATATAAATATTAAGAAAGTGACCCACTCGTTTTCCAGTGATTTACTATGAATATCAATAACAGTAGTTGGCGAGTTCAACTACGTCATTTCCATTTGGACTCTAAGTTACGTTCTAAATTGATGTTTGAATACCTGCACCGAAACTTGCAAATTTATATAGATATTTATTTGAAATTTGTAAAGCAGATATGTTAGTTTAAATTAAAATGCATTAAAATATCTAGATCAATAGACAGTAAGCAGAACCCATTAAATCCAACAGATTTAAAAATGTTATTTAATGAAGAATAAAACCAAAAATATTGTTTATTTTTTCTTATTTATTTATAAATATATATGAAAATACTTATGAAAGTATAAATTATTTCTATTTTGTATCATACATGAAGCGTAAAGCAATTAGAAGAAATGCAAATACGAGTGCAGTTGAAACATTTCTTACTGCGTCTAATAAATTAAGGCTGCGCACGAATCTCAATGTAGTTTTATGTCGAGGGTTGCTTCATCGTTTGTGTTATGTATAATTGCTTTTCTGTGAAATAAAAATATAATAATTCGAAGACATGTAATGTCCGTCAACATGCATCGGGGCAGCGCCGTGGACACTTCCTCTGTAACTTGAACCCCTAACATTTTGCCCTTGTAATAGATAGGCACTATTTAAAATTAGTACCTTTTATTTACAAAAAACGTACCGTTGTGGCAGAACAATCTATCGAACAATAAAAATTGCAACAATGCAAATCCAAACTTCACAGACTGGTGATGAGGGAAGGATTGCTGGCGCGATATATTGCCTTTACGACTACCGACACACATGATAGCGTCGTGAAAACGGGTAGACCTTTCAAGTGATCTGTAGTTACTTACTTGTGCATTTTCAGAAAAGCCTATGTCCAGTAGTGGACTTGAAAAACTATCGATGTTAGAAGAATATATTTGCATACATCTATATAATTTATTTTTTACGCTTAACGTGAAATTCTTCTTATTTATTTTTTTCATTTTCATGTCACGTAATATGAAAATTCGAGCTTAAATTGATGAACCATATGCAAGACCGTAGTTTTTATTAAACACGGCGGGATCTGGGAATTGACGATCAATTAAATATACTGGGACTTTTAATTTAGTAACATCACCATAAGTAAGGTAAAATTTCATGACATAAATAAAGTTCAAAAAATATATTACCAGCAGCTTCGCCTGCATATTATAATATGTACATAGCTCACCAAGGAAACGGTTTTAAATTATTTTCATAGAATAAAACTAGGATATTCTCCTTTAGCATGATAGCGGTTCATATACACAAATGACATATAGGTAAAAATCCAGGCCTAAACAATAACTAATACATCATATTCACTTTTATCTTGCAGGATTCGAACTCGTAGCCCCCCAGCGGCATCGTCAAAGTCTTAATGACACAGCTAGACATTGTGCTACTAAGACGTCCACTTAATTAATTTGCTTTTTCTCACGGAAATTACTAGAAACGTAATATTACAAATATTAATACTTTGCCCTCACTTCCATTTGTATCAGGTTTATGATTACATTTTAGGATCACATAGTACCTTACCTACGCTGCCATATTGCCATGCACGGTATTCCTGAAAAATTCTCATCGATATTTTGTGAACACCGTGGTGTAAGATAGAGTAACGTTATATCCCTCAAACTCGTTACTCTTCATGTATACTTTTTTTAATAAATGAAAAACCAAGAAATAAACAAAATTATCACGAATAAATTCTTCAACATGAGTTTAATTTGAAGATTTACAGTAATCGTATATAAAAGTTATCGTAATGGTTATAATTGGTCATTAACATTATCATCATATCTAAACTCATAAATTGTATGTATATATTTAACTACAGTCCTGAAATTAAGGAAATGTTAAAAAGAACGATATACTAAAACTTGACTAGACATTTCATAGTAGTTCGATTTCTACATGCGGTTGCTTATATAAAATATAAATTACTATAACTTTACTATAACTTGTCTCTTATATAAACTTCACGATTATTGTTATACGAAAATTATTTGTTTGCTACTGAATTTTGCTATATTAGACTGTTTGATTAAAGTGAATTCCAGTCGCTTATTTAACTTACATATTTGATGTTAGGGGCAGATCTCGCATGATGACAATATTATTAGAATAATTTTATTGAACGAGTGTGAAAGTGTCGTGTCAAATGAAACGGTAACGGATATCCGATAGCGGAGTATTCGGAATTGAATCTGAACATTTGCTAAGATTAAATTCTCAACGAAACCTCTCACCTTTTGAAGTCGTGTTTAAACAGCTACTCAATTTTTCACATTTATTAAAATTCTGAGAAATTAAACGCGCTTGTTTAAAATGCTGCGAAAACGTAAGTATATTTAATGATGCTTTTTAAAAGACGAATATGTCTTATTTCGAGCGTTACAATTTTATTGACCGTGTTGTTTGTTTTCAGTGAGTCATTATTTGTGTACTCAGACTTATTTATCCAAGTATTTAAACGCTTTTTCATACTAGCCACGTTTGGCAGACGGTTTGACAGTTCCACTACCAGACGTTTCGTACCGTTGACGCTGTACTCTGGTCGCCGTATTATTCTCGTATATTACTTTAGGATAACGGCGTTAATATAACGTAATCTATCAGAAGCCTTTCCCTAGCATTTTCTATAGTCGACTCTTATACACCCAAAGAACGAATAAAATGCAAATAGATAATATTTTTTTATAGGATAGGGTGACAAACGAGCACACAGTCCACCTGATGGTAAGTTGTAGCTGTGGCCCATAGACATCTACATCTATCCTCGTTTGCGAATCAAAATGCAGATCAGTTGTCACCCGTGGGGACTAAGATGGAATGTCTCTTTTCCCTTAAAAAGGGTCTCCGGTTCTCTTCACTCACCATACGAAACACAGCAGTGTTAAGCTGCTATTTGACGCTGGTATTCTGTGAGAGCGTGGTCCTTCCCCGGTGGAGCCGACCCATTCGTGCTATAACTATAGTACTAATATAGCTGCAGCATGGCTCTACCACGTATGAAATTTTATTATCTATTTTCATTTTTCAAATGTTCATTGAATTTCTTATATTGACCAATTGATATTATCAATTGGTCTATATAAGAAATTCCACAAATAAACATTCAAATATAAAACAAAATATTTGTCGAAATAGGTGAAAAACTTATTGACCACATGGCAATTGTATTGCGTAGAGTTCACAGTTTAAGAGCAATGTGACTGGCACCTTCAGTTCAATTTAAATAAAACCACACAACGTTAACTGTGTATACTTGTATTTTATTATACACCCTATGCTATAATTTTCACTTCACTGCATTTAAAGCCAAGATGTTTCTAAGCTCATTACAGTTTTATAAAATTTGTGACAACTTGGAAGCTTCATCTTGAGTTACAAAGCTATGTTTGAACACAAAAGCACCAGTAGTGGTAACGAATAATGTAATGTACAAAAACGTCGCACAGCAGGGCAAAGTCCTACACTTCATTGACGACCACAGGATTCGAACTCAAACTGCACCAGTAATAAGAAATTATAACGAATCAAACAAGCGCACTATTACCTTAGCTTTCATATTGTAAAATTAAGGAAATTCAATTGTTTTACACGTACAATTATTAAAATAATTGTGGTGCAGCAAACTATTCCTGAAGAAAATTACAATAAAATTGGCAGTTCTACAAATACACTACCAGTTAAGGCTGGCTATGCATGAATAACAAGTATACTGGCTTAACGCTAAACTGCAGCGGGTAATTTAATTCAATTAGAATCAGAATACAATAAACGTTTACGCAGTTCCTTTGTTCCCTTCGTTGATATTAAATGTCAATTGGTAAATGAAGATTAAAAGTAAGTAGAACACAGCAGAGTAATTGAAGCTGCTGTTTTTATATGTGTTACAAAATATTTTATGAAATTGTTAATTACAATATTTAGTGCTGATTTACCAAGTTCTCTATGGTGAAGAAAAACATTGTGTGGAAACCTGCATGTCAATTAAATTAAAAAAATATTTCGAAGACATGTGAAGTCTAACGACACACATTGATGCAGCGCGGCAGACTTTTCCTAGCCCTAAGACCTATTCAGAAATGAGAGAAGGCCTGTGTCCTAGGAGTGGGACGTGGTAGGCTGTGACTTTTATATATAAATTGATAAATCTTCTCCTTCTTCTTCAGCCCGTAGAAGTCAAGTCCACTGCTAGCTATAGGCCTCACCCCATGTTGGGAGGATTTGTCTTAATTATCACGCTTAGCAGGTATATTGACTATCACGGTACATACCATGTCGCAGACCAGCACCAGATTTCTCACACCTTTGACGCTGCTGCCTGTCACCAGTCCGAGTATTTAACGAATGACGTAAACGAGGTGGTTATACCACCGAATTTTGGAAACCACGTCATCTTTCTGAAAAATTTCAAAGTCGCCTTTTAGTCTGGGAAGGACCACGTTCTCATAGAATACCATCGTAAAACAGCAGCGTATTGCTGTTGTGTTTTGTGTGGTGAGTGTAGAGATACAGAAACCCTTTTTACTGGAAACTACGCATTTCATGTTAGTCCTCACTGGTGACAATTTATATGCATTTTGATTCGTAATCGAGGTTAGATGTCTATGGGCGACAGAAACCACTTTCCATCAGTTGAACTATGTGCTCGCTTGGCTTGCCTTTATCCTATAAAAAAAGACAATCACGGCATAAAATGGGGTGATGTATTCTCTTACTTCACTGTCGCACAGCAGTTGGTAAATATTCTTTCGAAATTACTTATGTGTATAAGGACAGTGAAAGTAAATTGAGAATACAGAGCAGTATTACGATTTCGAGGAAGTGAGAACCCTCGAAATCGTAATACAAGCAGTATTACGATTTCGAGGGTTCTCACTCATTACCTGTCTGCGGGATTTACTTTCGGCATTTTGGGTGGGATTTACTCGGAATCAGCCAACATTGTGAGCTTTATCTGCACAAGATACATAAAGTCGACAATTGGTGATGAAGTTCGCATATTTCTCTTGGGTAAAATGTCACTGATCTTACAAACTTATAGAAGTATGTATTTATAGCTCTAATATATTTTTACACTTTGATTATGTTACGATTAATTTAATAACATTTAGTAATATAAACAAAACACTAAGCATTTCGTCATTGTACAGCTCGGATTTGTTTACGTACCATTAAGTGGAACAAGTTTCATGTTATTACTGACATAAAGAGACTGAAGCGATCAATAGAAGTATTAGACAATGCCGTCTCGTGTTTCACTCACGAGCGATTACACGCAGAGTGTTCTGATTAGATGGAACGAGAGAATATTACTTGAATGCTTGACGGTTACTGGAGAACTAACTTAAATAAGAGTTTATTAGTGATTAGTTCATAGATTTTAATTATAATAATTTCTTAAGTTCCCAAAGACCTTTGAGAATTGAAGGAAAGCCTATGTCCAGCCGTGGAACTACTTCTTAAAAAGTTCAATAATCTTAAAAAATTTTACCTTTCTTTCTTCGACGTTTATAAGTTGTACATAATTTATAATATATTAAATAATATTTCTTTCCATTCAAATAGTATTCTATATTCCCCGAAACAGTTTTGTAAAGTTACTCTTTAACCGCGTTAGTTTTCAATAACCAGCGTTCGCTTCAGCTAATTTGTATACGTCCATGACTGCTGACTTAAATATACGTTTACAGATTATTATAAAGGTGAAAGATAAAGAAAAAGAGAAAGGCATTTACTTACCTTAATATAGAAAATAATTTTTCAATTAAAATTTTTAAACAAATTTAAAACTGTTTATTAATTGATGGGCCCCGGCCGTCAAATTTGCGTCAAGCAATTTAATAATTACAATTTTGCCGATTTATCACGTGATGGTTGTAGGTAATTTTACCATTAAACGTATCATTTTGTAGGTCTTTATCCAAAAGCAGACTTTTTTCTAGACAAATTTACTAGCTGCCGTGTTTTGTATGGTGGTGTAGAGAACCCGAGACCTTTTTTAATTGAAAAGAGGCATTCTATCTTAGCACTTAGAGGGGACAATGCATAAGCATTTTGATTCTATTGAAAATAGATGAAGATCTCTATGGGCCGCAGCCTACACTTTCCATCAGGTAGGTTATGTGCTTGTTTATCAGTCTTATTCTATTAAAAAAATGTTGGATTTCCCTTAATGACTGGTCGATCGATCGCAGTATAAAGTACAAGGACATTTCAATTTAGATATGACGTACACTTTCTAAACTTGTTAAACTTATTTATGAAGTTAATGTTGATTTGCATAACCATTTAAAGAGACCTAAAAGGGTATTTACCTTCACTAAAGCTGACGAATATGTTATATTTGAAGAATATTTTATATTATTGACTAGTTTATATGAACTTAACGGAATGTGTCAGAGATTGCCAACGACGATACCAACCAACTAAACAACGTCGAGATATTAAAATGGAACGTTGTTCCGTGTTTTAACAAAATGCAATTTTAATACGGCCGTACTATCTACATATTGCATTCAACGCACATCGTAACAATTTTATGGGATACAATGTTAAGACAACACAACAAGGACATAAAAGTGTGTAAAGTGTAAACGATTCCGTTTCAAGTATTTTTAAAGATTTAATTTCCAAAGCCAAAGATGACCGTTTTTACCTGTGGGTGCCTTAAGGAGAGACGTAGGGAAACTAACCAGGAGATGGGTGACAGCGTCTAAATTTTTATATAATAAGACATATAGACTTTATTTATATAATATGTTAAATAACAACTTATTTTTATCAACCTATAAGTAAAAATTATATCAGGCTTATACATACGTAAGAGTTTACAAAATAGATTTGCATTTAACTATGTAACCTCAACTCGTCACAGCATTCTTCAGTTTCATAAATATTAAATAGAAATTTTGCAATCTCTCATTTCAACGCGACTTACACGTAGAAAATTAGCATTGCTTATTATGAAGAGTTGCGTTCTGGATATGTTGTAATTTTGCTTAATAATTCGCACCATGAAGTCACAAAAATTTCACGCACGCGAACGCTGAAGGGAAATACATTATTTTGTATAGGTGTATCGTGGCAATGTTTTTAAACGGTGGTGTAGCTTTCTAGTCTTTCAAAAAGTATTTTTCAAAGCCTAATTTTAAATAAAAATATTTTTACTTTCACTTTAATGAACTGACGTATTTAGCATATACGTTGAAACTTCACCTTGTGAAAAGATTTTGACGTTTGAAACTGAAGAAGGCTCATTCGCTATTTCTATTTCGAAGTATCTAAAGATAAAGTGGAATAGAGATATTTGACAAACAAATTTATGATATGGGGATTATAATTTGTTGCCTGCCTATATTTTCTTAAACGTATACACTGTACACAGTTTGAATATAATCATATTTTCCTTTGAAGATGATCAAATAAGAAATTAAGCGAATCAAACTACTCAAACTAGGGAATAATTGACTAGATTATTTGTGTACTACAGCATTCAATACTGATAAGCTTACTAAAAGTTTTACTATTCTCTAATAATCCTATTCAATGATTGTTATAACAAAAGCTAATTTAATAAAACAGTACGTGCGTAACAGTAATTTGTTTTCGTACACAATTAAGTTAAAACCCAAGATCTTTAAAAATATTTGGAAACTTTTGTTGAAGTCATACGTTTGGGTACAAATCTATAATTGATTACAACAGTAGTGGTGGAAATTATGTAATGTAAACAAACGTCGCACTACTGGGCACAGTCCTACAATTCAACTTCATTACCGACGACAGTATTCGAACTTAGACTGCACCAGCAATAAAAAAAATATAGCAAATCAAACGAACGCCATGCCATCCAAGCTCTCATGTTGTAAACATAAGGAAATTCCAATGTTTACAGTTATAATGATTAAAAAAATTGTCGTCCAGCAAACTATTCCTAAACAAAATTACAATAAAATTGGCAGTTATATAAATACACCATCATTTAAGGCTGGCTATGGATGAAGGACGTATAATGGCTTAACGCTAAACTGTAGTGGGTAATTTAATTCAATTATAATCAGGATAAAATACTCGTTTATGTATCTCCTTTGTTCCTTTCGTCGATATTAAATGTTGATTGGTAAATGAAAAATAAAAGTACTTAGTACACCGCATAGTAATTAAAGCTACGCTATTCATGTTATGTTTAACAACATATATCTGTTTTTCATTTGTTATATACCTATCCTTCTTCTTTAATCCGTAAAAATCAAGTCCACGGTTGGATATGGACTTTTCCCGCTGTTGAAAGGATTTTTTTTTAATTATCACGCTTAGCAGATATATTGACGATAGCATAGAGTACAGAGCATATCGCAGAGCAGACGCCTCATAGCTGTGGTGCTGCTGCCTGTCGTCGGTTTGGATATTTTGCGTCTTGGGTAAACGAGATAGTACACCGCTATCGATCACATACATAATATAATTCATATATTTTACTTGTTTTCTAAATAATAATAAAAATTCATAAATTTAAATAGATGATTATTTTAACAGAAATTAACGACGAGTGGTGAACAATAACGGATAATTATACACACTTAATGTCTCACAGTTGCGCTGGATCTAGCAGAAATAACTTAATGGATTTATAAAATGTAACAAAATATCTAGATGATGTTTTGTAATTTAGTAGTAAGTAAAATAACATTGCTAATTACCTACTTATACATAGTGAACAATACAACTATGTATTCAGAATCTAAAGGAGGGATTGTATCTCCTAAATGCAGGCTACTAAGTAAGAGACTCATATTTCTACCTATTTCTAATTGTTGATTGTCCACATAATGTATTTTATACCTTTGTAACAAATATATTAGCTAAACTAAAATAATGTTAATATAGAATTATTATTATTATAATTATTATCAATCAATGTGATTTTAATTCTCGTCGTGTGTTGGTGAACTAATAAAATAACGTCCCATTTCAAATGGATGGAAAATCTCTTGGCCTCTTCTGATAAATTGCGGCATAGTTATCATCAATAAGCGGATATAGTAACTTTTAGTAAAAGGTAAAAGCCGATTTCAAAGAACTAAAATAATGATATAATTACACATTCTGAAGTCGGTGCAAAGACAAAGTGTACAAAGGAATTAATGAAGCGAATTAAAAATGTGAAATTACTTTATTCTTTATAGTCTGAATTTAAAATTGCCTTGAATTCCGCTTTTACTTTGTATTAAAAATATTTTTTCCACCATTTTTAGTAGACTAAGGAATATCACAATCTCAATGTCTTAATACATTTATACTAATAAGTTACATTTTTAGAAGAGTCGGATAAAACAGTAACAATGGCGACGTGGACAGTGCATAGGCTTTCGTGATGTTTATTCTCTAGAGCTAAATCACTTAGTATCAGACTTGTAGTAAAGAAACAACCGGAATTCATTAGAAAAAAATGTTATAACGAAGTAATTTTTGATCAATAAAAGCGACAGAGAATTTTAGTAAAAGGTCTCTCGAAGGATGTGTTGGTCTCGTATTCTTGACGCTGCTCCTTGTAGCCGGTCTTGATATTTTTCTATTTACTTAAGATAATATTATTTCAAATCGTAAAAACATTTCATTCTATTCATATTAGTATTTAAGACACGAAAGCGTAGTCGATCAAATGATATAATTAATTCAAGAAATAGTTCTGAAAAGATCTCAATGAATAGAACATCAATTATAGATTGGCCTTGCCAACAAACACGCACTATATATCAAATTAAATAGAGCTGTCTTATTTTCTAGGCGTTACTAAAAACAGATATATATGTTCCTAGTTATCCTTGCAAATCCCATAGTCTTTTGCTTTTGTTAAACTTCTTTCTTTCTTCTCTTTAAAAAAAAAACGTTACCCCCACACTAGGATTTTCTCCTGTATCGTGGAGACAGTTTACAAACACAAATTGCACAAGGACAAACATCCAGACCCGGAATAATCATTTGTAGGCCATACAAATACTTGTTCCGTGCGGGATTCGAACCCGCGCCCCCCAGCGCAGCAACTCATTGCTAAGCCACTGCGACACGGAGCCGGAGTTAAGCTAACATTTCACCATTGGGTGGAATAGTAGTCAAGCACTGACCTTTAATAGTTAAATAGCACATTATATTGATGTGTTGGCACAGTTTTTCCAGAATTCCTACGCCATAAAGTAGTTTTGGCTAGATTGTCAATAGGTTTGCAATAATAGCGACCCATTTTCAGTCGGCGTTTAGTATCGCTTAAAGTTTTGAGTAGAGCTTTTACAGACGAGTGAAAAACTCGACATACAGTTATCCGTGATCTGCAAAAAAAAAACTGGACCAGAGTAAACTTTATGAGACAATTTTTTTGTATAACATAAGTACTTGTTTCGAAAAAATAAATTAATTTCAGTAAAGATTTATGACTAATGAGAGGACTAATTTTAAGAATTTTATCGCGTTAAATTTTAACTTTTTTTAATTACCTACGTTTAGGGCACTTTACAATACCCATGGTCACGGGGAACTGAGGTGTTTCACGTCCTGGTGTCGAAGAACGAAGACTAGTTTCTACTTTTAATTATTAATTTTTGGTTCAATCTGCGCAGAGCGATCTTACAGTATCTTGAAGTCTTGCATTAGTATGCATGGGTTTGGACTTAATTTTGTTAATTATGGGTACCCCAGTAGATGGTAGCACCTAGCCATTTTCTCTATTAAAATTAGGATGTATTTTAATTTCAATAGCCTCGAGAATTATCCTTGTTAGGAATCGGTGTTATTTTGCATATAAAATACTCGTTAATGCAGTTCCTTTGTTCCCTTCGTCGATAATAAATATCGATTGGTAAATGAAGAATAAAAGTAATTAGTACACTGCATAGTAATTAACGCTATGCTCTTCATATTATGTATAACAAAATATATCTGTTTTCAATTAGTTGTATTCTTATTTAACTCGTAAAAGTCAGCTCTACGGCTGGATATAGTCTTTTCGCGTTGTTGAAAGGATTTTTCTCTATTGCCACGCTTAGCACGTAGCATAGAGTACAGAGCACATCGCAGAGCAGACGCCTTACAGCTGTGAGATAGTATACCGCTATTTATCACATACACATAACTCATATATTTTGCCTGCTTGCTAAATAATAATGAAAATTGATACATTTAAAGCGATGATTATGTTATCAGAAATTAACGACGAGTGGTGAACATATACTAATAATTATACAACCTTAATGTCTCACAGCTGCGCTAGATCTAGCAGAAATAACTTAATGGATTTATAAAATGCAACAAAATATCTATCAAATGTTTTGTAATTTAGTTGTAAGTAAAATAACATTGCGAATTACCTACTTCGACATAATAAACAATACAACTATGTATTCCGAATCTAAAGGAGGTATTGTATCTCCTAAATGCAGGTTACTAAGCAAACTAGCCAGGAGAATCATAATTCTACCCATTCTAATTGTTATAGTACACGTAATGTGTTTTCTATCTTTGTAACAAATCATCATCATCATCATTACAGCCTTTCATATGTCCACTGCTAAACATAAGCCTCCCGCAAGGAATACCACAAGGCACGGTCCTCCAGCGATTCTGCGATAAGGACTATATCGTGGGCAAATCGAAGGTGAGTGATGTACTCGCCATTGATGTTAATACCGTATCCTTTCCAGTTCAGAAGCTTGAAAACGTCTTCCAATGCAGCGGTGAAGAATTTCGGGGATATGACGTCTCCCTGTCTTACACCTCTCTGCAATTGGATAGGTTTCGTACTCTGGTTCTGTACTCGGATAGCCATCGTAGCCCTACTGTACAAGCACTTCAACACTTCGATATACCGACAGTCAACTTGGCACCGCTGAAGGGACTGCAGCACCGCCCAAATTTCGACGGAATCAAAGGCTTTCTCATAGTTCACATACGCCAGACATAGTGGCAAATTGTACTCTTCGGACTTCTGTACAACTTGCCGAAAGGTATGTATGTGGTCTATGGTGCTAAAGCCCTTTCGGAAACCGGCTTGTTCGGGAGGCTGCAAGGCGTCAAGTTTGCGTGCGAGACGATTCGTAATGACTCTAGAAAACAGCACGTAGACGCGGCTCAGAAGGGAAATCGGTCTGTAGTTCTTCAAGAAAGCATTGTTACATTTCTTAAAGAACAAGATCACCGCACGTCTGCTCCACACATCCGGTGTAATGCCACCACGGAGGACGGAATTAAAGAGCTTTTCAAGGACTTCAAGTACTGATTTTCCACCCGCTTTCAGAAGCTCCGCTGTAATTCCATCCTCGCCCGGGTACTTGCCGTTTTTAAGGTGCTGGAGAGCCCTTCTAAGTTCGCTCAGACTGACATCCGGGATATCTTCGGAATAGTGTCGGATAAGACTCGCTCTTGGATCGTTACTCACAGTTGCGTGTGGCTCCAACGATGATGTATACAGCTGTCCATAGAACCTCTCAATCTCACTCAAAATCTCAGGTGCGCCGAAAACGATGCTGCCACACTCGGTCTTCAGCTTTGACAGTTGGCTCGTTCTGGCAGACAGATCTCTGGCAAAGACTTTGGAGCCTTGGTTCTGCTCGATCGCTTCTTCCATACAAGCTGTATTGAAATTGCGTGACTCCTGCCACATGCACATAGAGATCTGTCTGTTCAGTTGCTTGTATGCTGTCAAATCTGTTGAAGAATGTAGCTTCATCTCCCGTCTAACAGCCTTGAGATTAAGAGTGTGATCGGAGAGTTTTTGTGTTCTTCTGTGGCGGGTCTTGCAGAACTTAGCTTCGACCGCATGGACAGTTTCCACGAGCTTGTCATTCAAATCGTCCACTTCATTGCAGTCTTCTAGGCACTGAAAACGGTTTTGTAACTAGAACTGAAAGGTTTCAGGACCTTGTAACAGAGCAAGAGGGGGACGGAGCGTTGACTTCATTAAACGAGACCTCTCCAACTTAACGTTTAGGTTCAGTGTACCTCTAACCATTCGGTGATCGCTACCAGTTTTCACCCTCGCGATTACGGAGACATCACTGAACAGTTGTCGTCTGGTCGTCATAATGAAGTCAATCTCATTTTTTATCGAACTGTCGGGGATCGACCAGGTCCACTTCCTGTGGGGCCGCTTCTGGAATAAAGAGTTCATCATAAAGAGTCCCTCTTTCTCTATGAAGTCGGCCAGCTGCTGACCCCTTGAGTTCCGTTGCCCTATTCCAAATTTGCCTACTTTCAGCTCATCGTTCTCCCTTGTGCCTAGTTTTGCATTGAAGTCTCCCATTAACACCGTATATTGGGTTTTGAAGGAATGCATGGCTCTAGAGATATCCTCATACATTTCCTCCACCTCCTTATCGGGGTGTGCCGAGGTTGGTGCGTAAACCTTTATGACCTTCAGCGAATACCTTTTGGTGATTCTGAGTATAAGGTACGCAATCCTCGTCGACACACTCCCAATCTTCACAACGTTGTTAACGAGAGACTTGTGGACGATAAATCCGACACCTCCTTGGGACAGATGGTCGCCCTCCCGGTGATAGAGCAAGTTGTCGGATTCGAGGATAACCGTGTCCTCCCCCTCTCTTCGGACTTAACTTAACTTAAAAATAATGAAATAATTACACACTCTGAAGTCGGTGCAAAGACAAAGTGTTTATAGAAATTAAAGAACCGAATTAAAAATGTGAATTTACTTTATTATTTATAGTTCCTTGAAGTCGGTTATTAATTTTTTCACACTTTTGAGTAGACTAAGGAATATCACAATCTCAATGTCTTAATACATTTATACTAATAAGTTACATTTTTTAAAGAGTCGGCTAAAATAGTAACATTGGCGACGTGGACATTGCATAGGCTTTTGTGATGTTTATTCTCTGGAGCTAAATCACTTAGTAAGTACGTTACAGTAAACAAGGCCTATAAAGCGTATCGACATAATTAAATTTTGGTAGTGCTAGTGTGTCCGATAGTCTTTTTCGTAAATTCTATACTTAAATGTTCACGCATTCTATACAGGATTTTTAACCTGTCAAAACAGTTCTTAACAATCGGGGCTAATTATAATTCCTTAATTACGTACTTTATCGACTCTTTCTAATACCATGCCTTTTATATATAGTGTTGGACAAATAAAATTAACTTAACAAATAGTTCAACTGTTGTAAATTCTGCCATTTCCGTGAATTCATTTTTGCCCACTGACTAATAATATAAATTAATAAAACAAATAATAAAATATATAATAACGTGCGTAACACCGTGATAAACTTAACACGACTACTGACTGTATGTAAACAGTAAGAGTCAGTTCTTGGCGCTATCAGGGACGCCTGTTAGTTACCCTTTGTAAATCAGCACTCATGAAAAAAGACTGGCTCTGTATTTGTACACTGTTGTACTAACATAGTTCCTGTGCGTTGAAATAGCTCCCGATAAGTTTTAGGTAGCTGTCCACTTGGTCATATTAGATCACATCATATACCTAATACCTCGACTAACTTTGGTATCGCTATAAGAAATCTCTTCTAGTCAACCTTTTTTATGGACAGAATCTTAATATATGCAAAGTGTAGCGTATTACACATACTGAAGGCTTCTCGTTTTGCACACTATCATTAATCAGACATTTTCAGTAATGAACGTAAAACTTAATTAAGTTCAATAACTTATTTTCCGCTCTTAATTCGCAATCACAACATGACGCGCATGGCATTACATCAGATTGATTCAATTAAATGAATGCGAGAATAATGTATGAAGCTGTTTTAAAATTTGTTGCATGCCGGTTCCTTTTATCTGAGACGTGAATACAGATCACTTAGAAAAGCGAATCAATCTAGAAAAAAAATGTTTACTTGGGTATTAAAAAATAACAAGCAGTTAATTTATTTATTAATTGATCGAAGGTTCCGTGGCGCAGTGGCTTAGCAATAGGTTGCAGCGGTCGGGGCTGCGGGTTCGAATTCCGCACTGAACAAGTATTTGAACGGCCTACAAGTAATTGTCCGGGGTCTGGATGTTCATCCTTGTGCAATTAATGTTTGTAAACTGCCCCCACAATATAAGAGAAAATCCTAGTATGTAACGTATTTTAACAAAAAAAAGGAAAAAGAGAAAAAAAAAGTTATTTATGAAAAGCCAATTTGCTAAAACAGTACGTGCGAAACAGCAATTTGATTTCATATACAAACGTTTTTTACGGTTGCTGGACGCCGTGTTATATTCCCGGAGTATTATCGTATATATCAAAGAATGGCCTATGGGGGTTCAGGCAGTCTTTAAATCCTGCAAGACATCTAGATTACGACGTTCATCGCAGCACTGGAATATTGCTTCCTGTTCCTTCAAGCGCTACTCTCTGCGCTATTGTTGTGCCACCAGCAAAACACACCGAAACCTAAAGAACACTTTTAAACTTCCTAAGTACTGCGCTATATATATAGAACAGGTCTGAAATAATACATGGAGCGGAGGCCGCTCCCCGGGTTGAACACCTTGCCTGGCGAAATATCTCCCCTTTCCTTCATCGGTCAAACAGTTAATGCAAACTTAGCCTAGTTGAATCTGTAATGGTCACAATGGTCATACGTACGAGGCTGAGTATTAAGGAAGTTTCTTGTTGTTTTTACAGACATAAAGCAAAAATACTAAAGCTAATTTTTGAACTATACTACACATATTTACAAATATTTATTACACAGAACAGTGGAATTATTTCTTAACTTCTTTAAATAAGTCTTTACTTCAACTAGAATTTTCTCCTGTATTGTGGACGCGATTCATATACATAAGTTGCATGAACAAAAAATATCCAGACGGAACATTTATTTGCACGTCCTAAAACTAGTTGTTTTTTGCGAGGTTTGAATTCACAAAACGCTTACTTTACCACCGAGCCGTAATTGAACTAAATGAAACCAGACTTAAAACGTGGTAGTGGTAACTTGATTTCAATGTTTTTAAACTATTGAATGATGATAAGTGACCACCGTCATATATGAACAACCATGTTTATTTAATTTTCTAATCTTTTTTGAGATATTTGTTAAACGCAACGTTGTTGCACGGAAGGTAAAGCTTCCGTATGATCACAAGCAGTACTTAATTTATCTATGAAGTACATTGAGGTCAGTTGTTATTTTACTTCAAATCTCTAGTTTGGGGATTCACAGCGTCTAAAGGCCAAAACAACCACAAGGAAAGTGAATGTATTTCTGAGTACGCACACTGTATAATCATTGGTGACTTCAATACAGATTTGTTGAAAAACTCTCCTCGTTCCAAAAAACTTCTTTCAATTGTTGAGTCGGTTAATCTTTCTATTCTCCATTTAAAGGCTACTCATCACAATATTGGAACCGATGACTCATTGATTGATCTCATCTTTGTTGCTTCTCCTGATCGTGTGATGATGCATGGACAGTTACCTGCTTTGGGCATCTGACGTCATGACTTGATTAATTCTTCGTATAAGCTTAAACCTCCCAAATATTCCCCTTCTGTACTGCATCTGCGCAGTTTTTCTAAAATAGATTTTGACAAGCTAAGGGATGACGCTCTTAGTCTCGATCTAACCTCATTTATTGCAGCACCTACTGTTGACGATAAAGTCTCTATCCTTAACCAAAATATTCTCAGCCTTTATGATGCTCATGCCCCAGTTCACAAGGTTAGATTGAAGCGTCCTCCAGCCCCATGGATGACAGAGGGCGTAAGGATGGCAATGATTAGACGTAATCGAGCTTTTCTTCGTTTTAAGAGAGAACGTAATGAAGAAAATTGGTCATCTTTTATAGCAGCCAGGAATAGGTGCAATCAAATGGTACGGGCAGCTAAACGCCGATACTTCCATAATTGTATTAACAACTCTTCTCCCGCCGAAGTGTGGAATTTTCTTAGATCTTCTGGTCTTTGCAGGCCAGCTACATTGGACTGTGGTCCTTCTCTATCACTTGATGAAATCAACCAACATTTCGCTTCTGTAACAGCAATGGACCCTAAAATTCGCTCTCAAACTGTGGCTTCCATTGCTTCTGTGCAAATTCCTAATATACCTACCTTTAATTTCCCTCCTGTTTCGCAGGATGATGTCAAAAAGTCTATTTTAGCAATTCAGTCCAAGGCGGTGGGTTATGATGAGATTAGTAGACAAATGGTAGTATTTATACTAGAGCACCTTCTTCCGGCAATTTCCCATATTATAAATTTTTCACTTGATTCAGGTCAGTACCCTAATCTTTGGAAAAGGGCTTTTATAAAGCCCTTTTTCAAAAGTTCCTTCTCCCATTCTTCCCAATCATTTTCGCCCTATATCTATTCTACCCTTTCATTCCAAAATTTTAGAATCCTGTGCAAGTATCAGTCTGGGTTTCGCCCTAGTCATAGTACCAGTATTGCTTTAATTAACGTCACAGATGATATTAGAAACGGCATGGAAGAAAAAGAAGTAACATTACTGGTACTAGTTGATTTCTCAAATGTTTTCAACACAGTTGATCATGAAATCCTTGTATCCATACTGTCTCATCTAAATTTTGGCCCTACAGCATTGGAATGGTTTGCATCTTATCTTTGCGGTCGACAGCCGTCAGTCTGTGTGGGGCAAATAACCTCAGCTTGGGCTGATGTGGAAGCTGGTGTACCGCAAGGCGGTAGTCTTTCTCCTATAATTTTTTCTATTTTTATCAACTTTATTACCTCCATCTTCGATTGCTCGTACCATCTGTATGCCGATGACCTTCAGCTATACGTGCAAGCTGAAATTGGGGATATCCATAGTGGGATTAAAAAATTAAATAACAACTTACAAGCTATCAAGGATTGGTCTACTCGTTATGGAGTGTTGGTCAATCCTTCAAAATGCCAAGCTATACTGGTAGGTAGCTGAAGGATGCTAGCCAAGATTAATCTTGCAGACATACCCCCTATCTACTACAATGGGATTACAATACCGTTCAGTAAGTCTGTAAAAAATGTTGGCCTACACATTGACAGCACGCTGAATTGGAGAACTCAAGTTACTGAAGTCAGTCGTAAAGTCACTGCGACGTTACGTACTCTGTATCGTTTAAAACATTTTCTCCCCACAAAGTCTAAAATCATGCTTGTCCAATCACTCATATTACCCATAATTCCCGGATCTGTCCCAGGATCTTCTGAACAAGCTGGAACGCCTTCTCAATAACTGTATAAGATTTATTTTCGAGCTTCGTAAGTATGACCATATTTCGAAATATAGATCTAAGCTTAATTGGCTTACAATCCGGCAGAGGCGTATTTCCAGAATATTACTTGTTCTTTTTTCCATATAAAATGACCCACTTTCGCCTTCTTATCTTAAGATTAAATTTCTCGGTTCTACGTTCGTCTTCTAACAACAAAATATGTATTCCAGTTCACTTCACCGAGTTCTATGGTAACTCCTTTATAGTTCAGGCTGCACGCCTTTGGAACTCCTTGCCTGACGACATCAGAAAAGCTCCCAATAAGTTTGTTTTCAAAAAGTTGTTGCGTAATCATCTGCTAAAGACAACGCTTCTTAGATGAATCATCCACGTCATTTATATTTTAGACGTATATATTTATAGTTATTTATATGTATTATTTGTATATGTATGTTGGTATGAATATATGTATGCTTATGTATGCACGTATATATTTTTATACATGTATAAATAGGATATATTTGTATAGTTTATTTATCGTATTATTTAGTAAAATGTATATATAACGTAATTAATTATAAATTTCTATTTTGTTTTTATTCTATATTGCTACACCTACTTCAAATTCTCACCACTCCATGGGTTGACTGGTAGAGAATGCCACAAGGCATTAAGTCCACCTTTTGTATTCTTTTAGATTAAGGAATACAATAAAGAATAAATAAATAAAAACTAAATAAATGTATTTGCAGAGGTGCGACGTAATTCACGGCGGGGCAGCTTCTGATCCTATATAAAAGGCAAGTTGGGTTATGCATGAAGCACTGTTATCATATATGAGCTGGTGCTGTCAAATGTCACTAAGAAACTAAAAAAAAAGACTAAGAAGAGACCCGTGATAAGAGCCATGCTCTCGGTATTCTATACGATGCATTTCAGTGTGCGAGTGTGCACAGGATTTTTATGTCTTATCCTCTCTCCCCTTTCACGAACCGCGACGATATTCTCGTCCCATCTTGCATTCCTTGAACGTACTGGTGTTGGTTGGCTGATCAATAACTGAGCAATTAATGATCAAATGACGTAGGCAGGTAGGTCGTTTATTACAAAGGCTATTCCTCGCACAAGCTATGCTGCCTTCGTCACTAGTCTTTAAAATATGAGTTTTCATTATTTCAAAGCGTCTATGGGTGGTTATTTCCACCATCGCTTAATCGTTAGAGCCTCGACTGTCAAACCTTAGAGTGCATATGCACTGGAGAGATAAGCTTATGAAGAAAAAGTTATAATATGTAATATGTTATATTATGTATATATTTAAGTGAGTAAGGAGTAGTATAAATGTATTATGTACAAATAGGAAATATAAATATATAGCCTCTATATAATATATAGCCTAAAAATAAAAATATATATAATATATAGCCTAAAATTATAATCATATTCAACATTATCTGAAGATGTAATTATTGTTTTGATAAAACAATTACCGCTACCCTTACGATAGTGTCCTTTATTAACTTGTATTTAATGCAAAACATCAAACAAACGACTTGTGTAGTAGAACCAAAATACACTTGTAAATTTAAATACGACAACGTAGCGCTAAAATGAAAATAAACACAAAATTTGTATCTTATGATTTCCGAATAGCGGACCGTATTTAACTTTAATAAATTTCTCAAAATACAGTTTAGGTACCGTAAATTTAAGCGGCTAAAATTGTTTTATGTTTTATTTATATCAAATTGAAGTGACAAATCAACTTACAGATGTTAGGTAAGTGGCTACTGTAGCCCATAGACACGTGAAGCCAACTTCTAACAAAGAAAGGTACAGATGCATTTTGAACTGTGAGGCTCGAGAGCTCTTTGAAGTTAAAGGACGTGCCTTCACATAAGCTGGAGTTAAAAGTTGGCGTCCTATTTCTGCTGATGCATAACCTTGCTGCACCAAAATTGTTCTATTGTGATTGTAGTATTGTGATAGCTGGGGAGAAATGTTTTAATTGCCACCATTCCGACTGGAGCAGATAAAGTGTGAACAAGGAAGAATATAGCTTTTTGTTTTTACATTTATCTTAATTTTGATTGTATTGGTTACCGTAATGATAACTTTACATTCTTCATATCCCTTGTTCAGTTTCTGCGAATAATAGAGCTTTCATTATTTCTGGGGTACAAGGACGGATAAGGGACGATATAAAGATAAGTAGGAATCGTAATATGTCAGACGTTCGGGTCATGAGAGAATAAAAGGTTGCAAGTATCGTAAAATGTTTACAAATGCTTCAGGTTTAAGTACATTGTCACAAGTTGTTGCTGTTTAAGTTAACAAAACAATGGAACTTGTGTCGCAATATTTTTGCTGGTTTTGTTTTCTTTTATATGCAATGCTCTTTCTTGTTTAAACAAGAATTAAATTACAAACTAGTTTTTCTTTCTTCACAGTTGAGATAATGAGGAGAAAATATAACTTTCTAAAATATGTAAAAGTATTTTTGTAAAATATTACTTTAGTCATAGAACAGAAGTCAAAATATCTAGCTTTTATTTTGGTAATGCTGTATTCTTGTAAAGTATATTAAAACAATATAATATTTCTTTTACTTTAGGATGAATTAGTGTTTAGATTTTGCCATAATGAGAACACCTTGTAGTGAACGTGAAATTGTTTTCAATTATCATTAACAATTAATTGAATCTTTTGTGCATTTTCATTGACTTAATAGAAATAAACTTAATTTTCCCTTTCATCATACCTCCGATCATATTATTTGAAATGCAATTTTGTTGTTTGTCGGTATTAATATTTTTTGCTAACTTACCTATTTTAAAACCCATTTATTTAAAAAAATCTCCAAGTTATTGGTATAAAGTATAGCTAATTCTTGTTTTAATAGAGCATTGTCTATATAAGGTGGTAGAGCTATGCTGCAGTTATATTAATAGTATAGTTGTAGCACGAATAAGTCGGTTCGACCGGGGAAGGACCACGCTCTCACAGCATACCAGCTTACCAGCTTAATGCTTCTGTGCTTCGTATAGTGATTTTAGAGAACCGGAGACCCTTTTTATTGGAAATGAGGCATTCCATCTTAGTCCTCACGGCTGACAATGCATCTGCGATTTGATTCGCAAATGAGGATAGATATAGATGTCTATGGGCCACAGCAACCATTTTCCATCAGGCGGACTGTGCTAGTTTGTCGCCCTTATACTATAATAAAATTAAAAAAAACAAACACTCACGGTCACATATCGCCGCAGTCTAAGCCATTAAACACAGTACGCCATTGCACTACCAAGCCCTCTGCTTAATTAATTAGTTTTCCTCTCGATAATTGTTTAAGATATAATTATATATATTTATACCTTATTAGTTTGTTGTGCCGTGCTTGCGTTTGTATCAGGTTTACAGAGAAATCCTTATTGAAGCATTGCAGAGATTGCACCATTCACAAAAAATGTGTGTGAAGAACACAACAACCACACCTACTCCAATTAAGGACTGCTAAATCTTCATAGCACTTCCTTTAATAAACTCCTGTGTTTAATACTTCCCGGTCATGCTGATGTCCGCCAACCCGCATGGGGGATGAGCGGCGAACTTTATACTGCCAGCATTCTACTTGAGGAATAATAGGAGGCCTATTGGGAAGTATGTATGCTTTTACTTAACTTGTAGTTCCTGCTGCACCTAGGGCGAGATAAGAGTGATCGACTAGATAATAAGAAAAGTCATTCAGTTTATTGATATTATCTGAAGTACTATAATATGAAGTTAATACTAAGTCAAATCTTAACATAGCAGGCTTAAGAAACCAGGAACGAATATGAAAACGTCATTATGCTCAGTTTAAAATGAGCTGTACATACAGCTAACGCGAACTCTGCCAAGTTGAATCCGTAATTCTCACCGACGTTTATACGTTAGAGACGGAACACGTTAGAGACGGAATATTCCAAATTTCTTATTTTAAAGATAATTTTTAAGATTTAAGCGTTCTTTTATAGCCAACAAGCAAATATACGGAAGCTGTATTTAAACTACACTACAAATTTTGAAAGAACTACACATTAATAGTAGAATTATTTCTTAATATATTTTTCAAACATTTTTGCTGTCACTAAAATTTTCTACTGTAAAATGGATGTTTTTTATGTACGTACATTGTATAAATACCAATATCCATACACAGAACATTTATTTGTATGTCACAAATACTTGTTTCGTGCGGGATACGTAGCGCTGCAGACGAACGCGTCCCACTGTGCCAACGAATCGTAACTGAACTAACTGTAGCTTGACTTGAACGTTATTGATTCGAAAAGTTTGAAGTTCAAGAAATTCTTGCACTACCAATATTATTTAAAGAAAAGAATGTGTATATTAAAATTTGTAAGATGGAGTTGTTGTTTGGAGCGTGCTGGCACCGTAACGGAATTCCTGCGACGAAGTATTCTGAATTAGACTTTCACGTCTTCTGAGATTGAATTCTCGAAGAAAATCCTGCCTTCTACTCGTATTAAAATCTATTCTTTCTTATCTATATCTACACGTACTTAATTACTAACATTAATTTATTAATTAGCCTCGAAATTAAACACGCGTGTTTAAAATGCTGCGAAAATGCTAGGGTATAAAATAACGTCATTATTTTCAAAAGCGAACATGTCGATCGTTATAATTTTATCGTCAGTGGTGTTTGTTTTTTAATAAGTTATTATTTTATCCTCAGACTCTTAAATTCAAGTAAGGAAACAATTTTTCATATTGGTCACGATTGGCAGACGTTTGTCGGTCGCAGTACCAGACGTCTCGCACCGTTGACGCTCTAATACGGTAATAGGGGTTATTATAACGCAATCTATCGGAAGAATGGAAATTTATATTGACAAAAACTAAATTCTAAACAATTGACTGTAATATTTGTGCAAAATTGAAGTTTGCGATTTTTTTAGAAAACGAGGCATTCCATCTTATCCTCACGGGTGACAACGTATCTGTATTTTGATTACCACAGCAACCACTTACCATCAGATGGAATCAGTGCTTGCTTGTCACCCTTATCCTATAAAAGAAATCCTTATTCAAAAAGATTACTAAGTAGTAAGTAGTACGAAACATTTGTAATAAATATTAAGGCCTTACTGTACACTTTGTGAACAAATAAATACTTGAATAGTCATGGACATGTACGAATTTTCTGGAGCGGAAATTACAATACGTTTATAAAACAGACGATAGGAAATCCCATAAAAATATAATGATATTTTTATAGATAGAGTATATTTTCTTAACGGTGATTCCACAAAAAATCCAACAGATGACAATTGAAGTCGGTTATATTTTCTTTATACATATATGAAGTATTATACATATATTCATTCTCGTATAAAATAATCAATTTTTTTTCACCTCACAGCCTGTAAGAATGCTCTTTATACGTTTTAAACAGAGAGACAGTGCATGCACTGCTGCCTGGCAACAGAAATAGCTATCAGTGTAGTTCCTACCCAGACCAAGTCCTAGCAACAAAATAATTCCTACCATCAAGTTCATACATACGTGTAGAAAATGTCAGTAAATAAAATACACGTTGTACGTATTTGATAAATTCGACCTACTGCCAACTACACTGACGAGGTACAACTCAACTTGTGTGGAAATGCCAAAGGCTCGATACTTTACATTTATCGACACCCTAATAAGCAACGCGACACTTTTACAAATGTAGGGCGATTACAAATGTTGCCTGTGCATTACATGCATTTAACAATTCACCACGAGTCAGTTGTACGCTCTCAGTAATTTCTAGCATGTAATTTTAATGTAACACAACGTAAAATTAAGAAGAAATTTCCAGTCAAAATATGTTTACCATATTACCCCACACCATACTGTTTACGCCCAAACGCTAATTTCGGAATGGACGTCAGAGGGCGCGCGGCTCGGCGATACCGGTTTGACGTTTGGTCGTGCGTAGAACGCGCGAGGGCAAATATAAGTCATTTGCCAGCTGTGCTTGGGACAGCACGCCTTCATTTTTTTTGTTCGGGGATGCGGAATTGTGCACGCGCGCGTCGAGTAGATATACGGTCTAGGGTTCGAACCGCGCATTCCTTGTTCGAGAGCTTCTCCCGGTTGTTCATCAGGAAATCATTATAATCGTGTCGTCGCGTTAAGTGCCCTTTTTTGTGTTTTTTTTTATAGGAGAGGGGGCAAACGAGCATGCGGCTCACCTGATGGTAAGTGACTACCGCCGCCCATGAACAACTGCAACACCAGGGGAATCGCAGATGTGTTGCCGGCCTTTCAAAAAGGAGTACGCTCTTTTCTTGAAGGTCCCTAAGTCGTATCGGTCCGGAAAAATCGCTGATGGTAATCGATTCCACAAGGAGGTCGTACGAGGAAGAAAACATCTTCTAAATCGCACAGTGGTGGACCGCCAATGATCCAAATGGTGTGGATGGTATCGGGAGTTCTGCCGCGATGTGCGTTCGTGAAATTTGGCGGCTGGGATTAATCCGAACAATTCCTCAGAGCACTCCCCATGGTAGATGCGAAAGAAAATGCAAAGGCATGCAACATCTCTTCGCAGTGCCAATGAATCGAGCCGATCGGAAAGGGCTCGGTCGTCGACGATTCGAGCAGCTCTGCGTTGGATGCGGTCAAGTGGAAGGAATTGGCACTGGGGAACCCCTGCCCAGAGATGGGAACAGTATTCCATGTGAGGCCGAACTTGCACCTTGTAAAGTTGCAGGCGGTGTGCCGGCATGAAATACTGTCCCGCTCTGCTGAGCACGCCAAGCTTTTTAGAGGCCAATTTGGCCTTGTCTTCCAAGTGACCACGAAACTGCACGTCACTCGATATGTCGACTCCGAGGATACCGATACTGGCTGAGGCAAGAAGGGGGAGTGCCTTGAAACTGAGGAGATACGACAAAGGGGTTCTTTTTAGCGGTAAACGCGCAAACTTGTGTCTTGTGAGGATAAAACTGGACTAGATTTAGTCGCCCCCAATCCGAGACTTTGCTCACCAAAGACTCGACTTCAGACACAAGTTTGTTCCGGTACTCAGTGACGTTTTCCCGAGAAATATTGGCACGGCCGGTGTATAGAGCATCACCAGTGCTGTCATCCGCATAGCAATGAATGTTACCAGTTAGCAACATATCATTGATATGCAGAAGAAACAGTGTTGGTGATAGCACACAGCCTTGTGGAACACCAGCGTTAATAGGCTTGTAGTCAGAGCATGCACCGTCTACAACGACCTTGATGCTCCGATCTGCAAGGAAGCTGGTGATCCAACTGCACAATTTCTCGGGAAGCCCATAGGAAGGGAGCTTCGAAAGAAGCGCTTTGTGCCAAACCCGATCGAAGGCCTTCGCAATGTCCAGACTAACGGCCAACGCCTCCCCCTTGGACTTTACTGCCTCCGCCCATCTATGGGTCAGGTAGACCAGAAGATCACCAGCTGATCGACCCCGACGAAAACCGTATTGGCGGTCACTAATCAGCTGGTGATCCTCAAGGTACCGGATGAGCTGGCAGTTAATAATGGATTCCATTATTTTGGAGAACAAGGAGGTGATCGCGATAGGCCTATAGTTGGATGGGTCTGAGCGGTCGCCTTTTTTAGGGATCGGGTGGACAAAAGCTGTCTTCCATGAATTCGGGACTACGCCTTGGGAGTAGGAGTACCGGAAAAGACGCGTTAGGACCGATGCCAACTCCGGAGCACACGTCCTCAGCACAATTGGGGGGATTCCGTCAGGCCCACTCGACTTCTGGATGTCCAGGGAGAGCAGTGCTTTGCGAACCGAGCGCTGTGAGAACAGCACATCCGGCATAGAGCACTCACACCGCGGGATGGTCGGTGGTGTTTTCCCCCCGTCATCAAGAGTCGAGTTGGACGCAAAAAGGGAGCCTAAAAGGTCGGCTTTGTCTTTTGCGTCATGGGCCAGTGAGTCATCATCCCTGTGCAGAGATGGTAGTGATGGCTTACAGAAATTCCCTTGGACAGCCTTGGCGAGAGACCAGAATGCACGGGTTCCTGAAGGAAGGCGAACTAGTTTCTCGCCAATTCTGCCTATGTGCTCTGACTTTGCCTTGGAAATAACTCTTTTGAAGGACCTGGAGGCGAAGTTATACTTCTTTTTAAGTGTGCTGGTGTTTACATCCCGAGTCGCCGAAGCCGCAGCCCAGGCTTGATAACACTCCTGCTTACTGCGTAATGCAGTCTTACAGGAGCGACCAAACCAAGGCTGAGATCTGCCTCCGACGGGTACCACAGATGATGGAATAAATAGTTCCATTCCCTGTAGCACCACATCAATGACAGAGTCAGCAACAGCGCTGGGATCGTCCGGCGAGAAGCAAACCCGCCCCCATGGGTAGGATGCAAAGAAAGACCACATTCCGTCCCAATCCGCTGACCTGTAATGCCAAACACGGCGGCAACCTGCAGAACGCAACCGCGAAGGGAGTGTGAGTGGCACCACACTCCGGATCAGATAATGGTCCGAAGAGCCGAGAGGGGCATCGACGGAAACCTGACATCCGTCCGGATGAGAGGTCAGCAGAAGTTCCAACAGGGAAGGTGTATGATCCTCCACAACTGGAATCCGCGTAGGCGAAGTAACCAGTTGTGTCAGACCATATGCCAAGGCAAAGTCATAAACAGATCTCCCCGCATGATCGGTTAGACGTGAACTGAGCCATTCGGCATGGTGGGCGTTAAAATCGCCAAGGATCACGATCTCTGCGGATGGGACCTGTTGTAGCAAGGAATCTGTAGCCATTTGGACGTGGTCGATGAGTCGGTCTGTTTCGGCATTACCGCTATGGGACCTATAGAGGCACCCGTAGACGCGCGGATGGTCGTCGCTGTCTACGCGTAGCCAAAGGATGGACAGGTCCGAACCTTCAAGTCTGCCGAGGCGTCGAGAACAGATGTCCTCTCTGACATACACGCAAACTCCAGCCCGAGCTCCAATTTGTACCCCGGGTAGGAGAGATACGAAATATCAGCCGGAGAGGAAACCTGCGTCTCGTTTAGAAAGAGCAAGGCCGGCTTCGCCGTCTCGAGATGGTAGTGGACGGCGTTTAGGTTAGAGTGAAGTCCCCTGATGTTGCAGAAATTCACGGATAGCGTGGCAGGGGTCGCCTTGGTGTTCTTGCTCAGTTTGCCCCTAGCAGTTATGTTTTTGAGCGGAATTTCGCCCCCCCTCCAGAATACGCGGGGCAGCTTGAGCACCCACGCTCAGGATCGGAATAACATGGTCGTGGATGCTCAGCGAGGGATTCTCCAGGGGTACTGGTACCCTCCTGGGGTAGTTCATCGTGTAATTCCGCTACCATGTTGATGGGGGGGGGGGGAATTGGGCCTCCGCCCACCTGCACTCACCAGACGAAACGCAGAAGCAGAGTTATTTCTAGAATATCAAAGGCCGCACTAGCTAATATTGCCGAATGCACTTATACAGATTCTGAGTCGGACCCAATAAGTCCCTGGGAAGCTCTCCACCTAGAAATACGCGTCACAAATCCTAGACCGTATATTTACGGGCCGCGCCTAATTATTCCGAGTTCCCTAACAAAAATTGACAGCGTGCAGACATTAGCACAGCTAACAGACGACTCTTTCGCCTTTACGCGTTCTCAGCCCACCGCTCGGCCGACGTCAAAAACCGGTATGGCCCAGAGCCGCGCGCCCCCTAGACGTCGATTCCGACAACAGCGTTTGGCGCGAACACTTATGGTATACTATTCTTATCTTTGGGCTGTGGCATCCCAGTGCTAGCTCCTGCCTCTTGACCGCTTCCAGCGCAGAACGGCTCTAATCTTAGACAATCGAGTTCTGTCTGATCTACTCGATTTTAAATTGTTGTAGAGAACGAGGATAAAAAACATAAAATGAAATACGAACAAATGAAGGTAGAACAGTAATCTCCCACCCTTTCTAGTAGTACAAAGTATCTCGCAGGCGACTAACAGAGATCAGTTTGTAATTCTACGAGTCTCACTGTCGTTATTATGCCCATTAGGTTATTCTTCTAGTGTTGGCAAGGAAGATTTTGTTGCTGAGAGGCTGCCCTGTGTTACATTCAGGTAGGTAGTGTTGCTGTTGGTTTGCATACTTTGGTGTTATCATTTAATTGGGTGCTTCACGTTACACCGGTGCGCATTTGTGACGGGAACACTTTACGGTTGGTCGAACTGTATTGTTACTGATAATGATTGATTGCGTAAACAGGAGAGCAAGTTGAGCATATGCTCTCATACCTTTATGATCCTTAACGATCGGCCTACAGAATAGTTTTTGATAGTAAATATGCTTGTTTTACCGAATACCGAGTAGTGGTTTTTTATTTAAATAATTTAATTTCTACCGAACCGAAGTGAAATAGTTCCTTACATTATATTTTAATACTGGAGGTGCGAAAAGATGTTGTATTTCTTCGCATTTGCCACGGGGAATGCTCTGAGGAGTTTTTTGGATTAATTCCAGCCGCCAAATTTCACCAACCCACATCGCGTCAAAGCTCACATAATCTGGTTGCTTGGCGGTCTACTACTGTGATTTACTATAACTTTTCGCCCTCGCACGACTTCTCCGTGGAATTGTTTACCACTTGCGATGTTTCCAGTATAATACAACTTAGAGACCTTTAAGATATCACGTAAAAATGTTTTAAATGCCGCCAACGCACTTGCCATTCCCGTGGTGTTGCAGTTGTTCATAGGCGGTGGTCTACTCTTACCACGTGAATCTGCTAAATGTTATCAAATAATGCGCAGCATAAAAGACAGTGCCAAATAAATTTAAAAGTTTCATATTCAATTTTGATTCTTACCTGATGAGGATAGTTAAATTACACCATTGATCCAGATATATAATATATATCAGATTAAAAAGAACATTAAACACCAACTGGCGTCTATAAAGCACTTGTCGCGTAAGAGAACTTATCGCTGCATTTTGTCCCGTGGATTTTTTTTTATAGAAGAGGGAGCAAATGCATGCGGCTAACAAACTAAAATTTAACGATCTTAGCGGATCACCTGATGGTAAGTGACTACCGTTAAGATCGTTAAATTTTAGTTTTTTAGACTGTTCACGCCCTTAGTTGCCCCGACAAAGGTCGACTGGACCAGGGCCCATGAGTGATCCCCTCGACGAGCAACAGAGGGCGGGGTCCAAGTGGCCTATGGATAATTCTAATTTAAAGGCAAATAAACAAGCATAACTTACCGAGTTAGGGAGGTAGGGTTGACCACATGGTACCGTCAGGGGCAAGTGAGGTGCATGTAAGTAGTGTGTAGTAGTGTGTAAATGATGTAGCCTGACATCCCCGATATAGTCTGACCACAGATCCACAAGCGCTGCTTTTCTCCAAATGTGCGATCCCTCCAAGGGGCGTTCACCAATTGAAACCTTCTGCTTTTATTTCAGTATATTAATTTATCACCTTTATTGTACATTTAATTAACTTCAAATTTAACTAAATCCACGTTAATCGAAATCAAACCAGTGACACACGATACAAGTAAAGTACAGTCGATGAAAGTTCATTGTTCCATGTTCACTTAGCAACAAATTATAATTGAGCACACGCGATCTCCTCACGAGTTACAAAGCTTCAGCGTTCCGCCCGACAAAGCAAAAATTTCTTCGTACGATATTAAAATGCCACACAAACAAAAACTCGTCGGTGCAAATTAATGGCAATCAGTTAATTTAATCACTCAAAACTCAAATTAGGCCTCTTGTCACGTAACACGCTCAAAACAGACAACTCTTTCGAGGCGGTCTACTCGAGACCCAAATCTTCGATAGTCAATTAGGCGCGCAGAATTTACACAAATTTTAGACCGTCAAAATCTACCCCGGCCGCACGTACCACATACATAAAAGTATACCCGATAAAACATGTGACAGTTCATTTCAATTCCATTTTGTAGCTTTAACGTAAATACGGGGAATCATTCCTGCATCTGCAGTGCCTTGCAGCAGTATGTCGGCGCCGTTACGACAGCACCGACGGTGTTTGCGGGGAGTATGTGAAGTGCGGGGGGTTTCTCACCACCACGCCTAAGACCGGCACTCGCCGATAGCTCGCGACCCGATCGCCACCAAATATTTTGTATTCTTCATTCCTTTTAAATACACAATTTGCCTATCGTGTGAGTCGCCTATTTTATTCATGTTCCCTAATTGAACATAGTGGCGACCGTGATAAATTAAAATATCGAATTCCGATTTCGCCGCGTAATACGGTCCAAAGGTCGTAGCACTTACACCGCGTTTACAACGTCGCGAACGCAAGTACTACGAGCTACGAGAACAAAGGAAGCCACGCCGATCTACTACATCAGCTAAGAAGATTATTAAATTGGCGTACCATCCCGAGTCCTAAGAATAGCCACTATTAAATAGTTAGAATTTAAATAGCTGAACCTATTTCTTTAAACGTAAGCATACATATGTACATAGCTACGCAAAAATTTGAGCTTAACTCCTCAATGCAAGTAAATTCACTTCTCGCTATTCACTGTTAGCTGTTTATGCACGCAAATAAATTAGTCATCACTATAGCATAATCATTCGCTAAGCCCTATATTACGCTAATTAAACCATTATTTGCACAAATCAATTAAATTTACGATCAACCTTGCTTCCCGTTATTATTTTATGTACGGAGATATCTGCAAAGCATTCCAACAATCAATTTCAGCTACGGTGCAGCGGTCGCTCGAGACTTTCATCGCATCCCGTGTCACTGCCAGCACTGCGGGCTCACGTCGTGGTACTGGACCGCGGGCGTCGCGCGTCATCAATCCCACCTTTCACCGCGCTTCTGCTGATTTTGAACCGGTTTCCGTCACAGCGGCCACGAAGCGAGGAACGTATTGTATGCAATTCTTATTTATTTGATTAGTACAGCGCATAACTAGTTGTTTTGATTGTCTGCGCGTTAACTTTGCTAGTATGGAGGCAAAGTACAAAACTCTTAATTTAAAACGCGCTTCAATTAGAGGCCGTGTTACGAAATTTAATAACCATTTAGAAGAATTAAAAGGTAAAAAGCTTACTCCTACGGAAGTTAGCGTGCTATCGCAGCGATTAGTTAAACTTGAGACTTTATTTGGCGAATTCGATAGCGTGCAAAATCAGATTGAAGCATTGGAGGAAAATAATTTAAGCTTAGAATTGGATACCAGAGAAGTTATCGAACAAGCTTTCCACAATTCGATCGCATTGGCTCAGGAAATTATTTCCGTAAGCAGTACGACAAAAAAGTCGTCGCTTCAGCATAGCAGTATTTACACAGCTGATGAAGATGATCACGAAGTTATCGGCTTTCGTTTACCAGTCATTAAAATTAATAAGTTTGATGGTACGTTCAACAAATGGTTGGAATTTCGTGATACGTTCAGTTCTCTGATACATAATAATACAAAAATAAAAAATATACACAAATTTCATTATTTAAATTCCTATCTAGAAGGTGAAGCTGCTCGTGTAATATGTAATTTAGAAGTTTGCGACAATAATTATCCTGAGGCATGGAGTCTTCTTTGTGAGCGTTTTAATAATATTCGTCAATTAATAAATAATCATTTGAAGTCTTTGTTTAATATTGAGCCGTTGCGTGAGTCTGACAAGTCATTAAGATTTCTAGTAGACCACGTCACAAAAAACCTACGTGCTTTAAATACTTTAAAACAGCCAACTGATCATTGGGATACCCTGATCATATTCATAGTCTCAGCGAAATTAGATAGCAACACGCGTGTTAAATGGGAGGAGTACATTCAAGCTAATGTTAATGCTTCGGATATGCCTAGCCTAGATGATTTCATGACTTTTATTAAGGGCCGCGCTGAAGTTTTAGAGTCTGTTTATCGCAGTAAACAAGACAAAAATATAAAGTCAAACCCGAATCACAATCAAGGCGTCAAACAAAATCCCGTTTCTCATACTAAGTCATTCGTTAGCGCTGAGCAGGGCGACTCATCAGCAACTGCCCCTCACAAGTGTATTTTCTGTGGTCAAGGTCATCGTAATAATGAGTGCTCACAATTTCAATCGAAATCTATTGATGATAGACTTTCATTAGTGTCCGAGCTAAAGTTGTGTCCCAACTGTTTGCGCAAAGGGCATAATACGCGCGCATGCAAGCTTCCAGGTGCGTGCAAGATATGCAAAAAACGTCACAATACCTTTTTACACAAACGGATTCTGATACCAATGTGGCAGTCACTAATGTTGCAGTCTCTGAGCCAGTTTCAATGTCAGCTGTTTCTGCTTCTGAGACACTACTATGTACGGCTTTGGTTGATATTTTTAATCCCAAAACAATTAATTACATTACCACTAAAGCTCTCTTAGACAACGGTAGTCAGTCTAGCTTTATTACAGAATCACTTAAATCAAAGTTAAATTTAACTTCTTCCACGTCTGATGTTAGGAATGTGGTCGGCATATGTAACACTATTGTCAAGCTTAATGCTGAACGTTGCAATGTTCGAATTCATTCAAAGGTAGGTTCTTTCAGCGTTATGACGTCATGTTTAGTCATACCCCAAATATCAGGTAAGATACCTAAGTCTCTTGTGTCTATTACACACCTTAACCTGAAGTCCTTTGCATTAGCAGACCCCAGCTTTTATGAGCCGTCTGACATAGGACTGCTCATCGGTGCTGACCTATTTTGGTCCATTATTGGAACCAAACAGCACTCTTTAGGCAAAGGAAATCCTATTCTACATGAGTCTAAATTAGGATGGCTTATCGCAGGTCCCATGCACTATATTCAAAATGACAATATCAATTTAAATTCCCCAGTGAAATGTAATTTTGTAAGTATTGAAAGCAACAATACTTTAGTTGAGCTTCACAATGATTTGAAGAGGTTTTGGGAGCTTGAAAGCTTGCCACAAAGGCCCCTTCTTACAGACCAAGAGAAAGCTTGCGAACAACATTTTTACAGCACACAAAACGCACTGAAGAAGGTCGTTTTTGTGTCAAGCTGCCATTGATCGACAAACCAGACTGCCTAGGCACTTCCTATTTCATAGCCAGGCGGCGATTTATAAACCTGGAACGTCGCTTTCGCAAGCAACCGGAACTTAAGTCCGCCTATGTTGATTTCATTGAGGAGTATCGCAAACTAGGACATCTAGCAATATCTGAGGTAGACCGACCTGAGCTTGCCTATTTTGTTCCGCATCATCCTGTCATTCGTGAAGACAGTGAGTCAACACGTCTACGCGTCGTTTTTGACGCATCAGCTCGCACTTCATCTGGTTTGTCTATAAACGACATTCAAATGATAGGCCCTACAGTTCAAGACTCTCTTTTCAATATCCTCATCCGGTTCCGGCAATATCGTTATGTGTTGTCAGCGGATATTGAAAAAATGTACCGGCAGGTTTTAATAGATGAGTCTGACCGAAACCTACAGCTGATTTTATGGCGTGATGCGGAGGACAAACCATTACAAACACTCAGGCTTAACACGGTCACCTACGGATTTGCTAGCGCTAGTTTCCTTGCCACCAGGTGTCTCTGGCAAGTGGGCGAGGAGTGTGACGATGACGTTATTAAGGCAGTCATACAGGAGGACATATATGTTGATGACTTACTAACTTCTAGCGATGATGAAGATCAATTACGGTCTATACAGAAATCAACACATGTGGCTCTTTCTATGGCTGGTTTTGACTTGCGTAAGTACCGATCCAACTTACCTTCTTTACTGCCTTCAGACGTTGTCCAGTCATCCGGCAACCTGACATTGAGTCAGTCTACAAATACGCTGGGCCTAGATTGGAGTCCTTCGACCGACAGCATTAATTTTCCCATTACAGTGGATCAGTCTGACGTCGTCACCAAGCGCACTATACTTTCTTCAACTTTCAAGATCTTCGATCCCTTGGGCCTTCTATCCTTGTCCACTATCGTTCCCAAAATTTTAATTCAGACCTTATGGTCTCTCAAATTGGACTGGGATGAGCCCGCTCCAAAGGATATTGTCGATGTCTGGAGACCTTTTGTTGATGGACTTAAATGCCTTTTTTCACTAAATATACCTAGATGGGTATCAATAGAATATCCAGTCTCTGCTGAAATCCACTGTTTTTGCGATGCATCGCAACGCGCCTATGGTGCATGCTTGTACCTTCGCTCTACAAATAAAGAAGGACAAATACATGTCCAACTTTTATGTGCGAAATCTCGCGTTGCCCCAGCATCCAGCCCTATTACAATTCCTCGTTTGGAGCTTTCAGGTGCTCTTCTGGCAGCTGAAATGAGCTCATCTGTGACCAAAGCCTTGCGACGTAAAATATTGCGTCATGTCTATTGGACTGACTCGAGCGTAGTTCTTAGTTGGTTGCGCTGCGGTTCATCTAACTTGAAAGCATTCGTTGCCAACAGAGTCGCCGCCATTAGAGAGCTGACTGACGCAAATTCATGGCACCACGTTCCTACAGAACACAACCCAGCTGACCTGCTATCCCGTGGCGTGAACCCACAACAGATCGCTGCATGTTATATGTGGTGGTATGGACCTAAGTTTTTATCGTTGCCGGAGTCCGAGTGGCCTTCTATGCAGTCGCAGACTATTATTGAGATGAAGAATTTGCCGGAAGTTAAAGCACATCCAGTTGCTATTTGTGATAATTATCAATCAATTATTAACTTTAACAAATATTCTAAATTAAAACAATTACAACACATTTTAGCCTATGTACATAGATTTATTAATAACTGTAAAAATTCTAAAACTAAAATTACAGGTTCCTTAACTACCGCCGAGCTCAATAAAACTCTTAATTCATTAGTGTATATTTCCCAATTAGAGGCATTCCCTAAAGAATACGACTTATTATTAAAAGGAAATTCCCTAAGTCCTAAGTCGCACATTTCGGCACTTAATCCATTTTTACATGAAGTAGTGATAAGAGTAGGTGGTCGAATTCAGGCTTCTGAATATAGTTTCGATATGAAGCATCCCATGTTGTTAAGCTCTAAACACCATTTTACTCAACTTTATTCCAACAAGAACACGTACGGCTTCTACATCTGGGGCCCCAAGCCTTACTGGCTTCTATTAGAACGCGTTTTTGGCCCATTAGTGGAAGAAGTCTGGCTAGACGTACTGTGCATAATTGCACCGTATGTAGGCGTTTTAAGGGTCAGTCTATGAAAAACATAATGGGCAACCTACCTGCTCAAAGACTAATGCCCGACTTTCCTTTTATTACAGTAGGGACTGATTTCGCTGGGCCATTTATGGTCACGGATCGCAAAGGTCGTGGTTGTAAAATTACAAAATGTTATTTGTGTATTTTCATATGTTTTAGGTATAAGTGCATCCATTTGGAGGCTGTTAGTGAGCTGTCCAAGGATGCTTTTATATTAACTTTGAGACGCTTTGTTTCACGGAGAGGGCTACCAAAGCAGATATTCTGCGACAATGGTGGAAACTTTGTAGCTGCTTCAAAGGAACTTAAAGAGTTTTTTGAAGTTAATGCCAAAACTATCGCTAATTTTGCCGCTAACGAAGGTGTTGAATTTTGTTTTTCGCCTGCAAACGCTCCTCACTTCAATGGTTTGGTGGAGGCCGGTGTAAAGTCAGCCAAATTCCACCTGGCTAGGATATTAGGGACTACGCACCTAACCTATGAGGAATTGTCATCTTTGTTCACACAAATAGAATGTATCCTAAATAGCCGCCCCCTATGTCCATTAAGTTCCTCTCCCACGGACTATTATCCCTTAACTCCGGGCCACTTTTTAATTGGTAGACCACTAAGCTCGCTGCCATCTCCGTGTCTACAATCTGCTAATGCCAATCGTCTCGACAGATTCCAGCACATCGAGCAGTTCAAGCAACACTTTTGGCGACGCTGGAGCCACGAGTACATTGCGGAGCTGCAGTTTAGGATGAAGTGGCGCACGAAGTCCAAAGAGAGCCTACAAATTGACGACCTAGTCCTCTTGAAAGAGGAAAACGCTCCACCGCTCTATTGGCGTCTCGGACGTGTAAGAAAACTCTTCCCGGGATCTGACGGATTGACACGCGTCGCAGATATAGACACTGCAAGAGGAATTGTGCGGCGCGCCCTAAACAGAATCGTCCTACTACCGAAGCCCGATGAGTTGGAAGATCTTGAAAGCTGTTAAGCTTTCCAGCGCCGGGAGTATGTTGGCGCCGTTACGACAGCACCGACGGTGTTTGCGGGGAGTAAGTGAAGTGCGGGGGGTTTCTCACCACCACGCCTAAGACCGGCACTCGCCGATAGCTCGCGACCCGATTGCCACCAAATATTTTGTATTCTTCATTCCTTTTAAATATACAATTTGCCTATCGTGTGAGTCGCCTATTTTATTCATGTTCCCTAATTGAACATATTATTTAAACATTCCTCAAAATACTGATTCTGACCGACGTGACCAGAAATTCGGTCTAGCACTTACAATAATATTATTACCTTTGATACTTTGTTTGTAGGCTGATGATATTGATGACGAAGATGAACAATAACGGTCAATAGAACAATAAAAAATTGTATTTTAGAATCGTCGTTTGCTACTGAGAAAGATATTCCATGACTGCCCCCATCTCAAGATCAGCCCCATACCGTCTTTGCACATTACACAGATCCAGCAATAGACAGATGTTTGAACATGCGCACTGAAATTTCCGGCGTTCTATCGTGTAAATATTTAAGCTATAAATCACATATGTGAAGCCATTGACGCGTAGAATAAGATCATTAATTCAATTAAAGTTATACATTCCGTTAAAGAAAATGCAAGGAAAGCTAACGTGAGACGGGTGATGGATTACAAATCTTCATCAGACCACACTTAATGTAACTAAACTGTTGATATAAGCTGTGTCTGTAACAATACTTCATTTGTTATAACAAGACATAAGGAACAGAATATCTCTCATTTCTGGGAGATGTAAAAATTGAAGCAAGAAAAACATATCCCACAGTCCCACTTTTCCAATACGAAATCATCCATGCACGAAATTAAAGCGTAAAATTATAATAAACTATTTCATTGATGCTAGCAGGGATTAAATTTAATTTACTCGGCACATATATTTGTATTATGAAAGTCAAATTTATATAATTGAGCTATAGGACTATGTAATCAACTCTTAAAATTTAGTACCATTAAAAAAAGAAAAAATATAGCATCCCGTGATTCATTCTCGTTGGTGAAAACCGGGTCTACGCTACAGCTAACATGGAAACGAACTTTCCTTTTACAATTAATTGAAACTGTAGAGCTTTTGTATGACCGAAACGGGGAAAAACAGAATATTTTAGCCTTAACTCCGTGATTCTTGAACACAATACAATACAATATGATGTCACCTGTGGAATAATCGTGCAGAGAATTTGGCCTAGGTGCACTTAGTTGATCAATAAGTTTTCGGAATAGGACACTTATAAATGAGTTATAGAAATACGTTCTCATTTTTTCGAGTCTTAAATTTGAAAGTAGCCAAGGCCAGAAAAAACTAAATTATAAACTATAGCCAATTTTTTTTCTAACTTCACATTGAAGGCAATTTATTGGTAATGCAAAATGGAGAAACTCGAACTTCGTTTGATTATATGTATGAACTTTGTCAAACTTAAGACTTTTGAATCATTTAGATAACATAGTTGTTAATGGCAGTCGCTAGAAGTTACTTACTATAAGAGAGCAATTATAGTAATAGTAAAATATTATTCTTTTTTAAGGTTCCGTACCCAAAAGGTAACCAACGGGTCCCTTATACTAAGCCTGCGCTGTCCGTCCATCCATCCGTCTGTGTGTCAGCGGGCTGTATCTCATGATCTGATGATGAAATTTTCACAGAATGTGTATTTCTATTGCCGCTATAACAACAAATAATAAAAATTAAAATAAATTAAAAATTAAAACGGCCTCCCTATTTAGAAACGTGTATTACGATGGTACGGATATCATAATGTACGAGTCGATCTCGCACTTGGCCGGATATTTATAAATACCTAATCTTCTTACATCTCCATCAACAATAACCCCAATACGCAGGTAGGAAGGATGGGTGTGCAGCACCACTTTTCAAGGTAAAATTATCAATATTACATCTATGAATTGTGTGATAGTAAAAGCTACTTTAAATTCAGCATGTAATACGGATATTAACAGCATTACTAAAAAATAAGCAAATAACTAATGTCGGACACATTGCGTAATTTTTTTAATTGAGTGTAAATAAATTAAAATTGCACTAACTAAAGACACGTATCAAATTTATGTCGAATTTCTTGCGTGACTGATAAAAAAAATCATATTTATTTTATTTTAATACCACAAATTTCGTGTAATTATTTACTTGTATAGTCAGAATAGTATTTGATTCACAAATAAAACTGTATCATATCTCTACTTTTTACAAAATCTCTAATTTAAAAAAATTACAACGGCCTCACAAGGTACAAAAATAACTTACGTTAGGGACAAAGTGTTTGCCATGATTTCACAGAACACTACGTACTAAAGGTATTTTAGTATATTATATTATACTACGGGTTTGCACCCCGATGGCGTATATATTATTTAGGCTGCAACTTTAATTTTCTATACTCAATGTAATACGAATAAAGTAGTTCAGCATAAATAAATCTGGGAGTCATGATATAGGTAACATTTATAAAAGTAATATTATTATATTTATAATAAATAAGACGTAGGTACTTAAGATTGAACATTACATTAGTTGAATCGGCGCGGCGATTATGAAGACAACATTAACTCAGTTGAAAAAGATATAACTTGCGCACACTACGTCGAGCTGAATCCATAATGTTTTAAATTATTTACTAGAGGAAAATATAACGGATATTTACTCATAATCTTGAAGAAAATTTAAGGAACAAAGATGCTCTTTTAAATTTTTCTAGTACAAGTACCTTTTCAAACTACATTTAGTAGAGCCACTTGTAACTTGACTCAAATGAGATAATTTTGTTTTCTATTTATAACGTTCTTGAAAATGAGTAGAAAAGTACATTCTTACACACATACATATGAACTAACAGTGTCAACATAAACTATATTTCAGAATGTCTGCTACTTTGTATTAACTGCATTGATCGCGTGTCCTAATAAACAAAGCACCTGAATACTGTGCCCATCCTGAACTCTATTCCTGGCTGAAGCCATTACTTGTGAAAAAAATACAACTCTTATGTTTTCGAGTCCGGACGTCTAGAGTTGTATCTGTGTCTGCTGCTCTCTGCTTAGCGTAATGGATGTGCAAGAAACAAGAGAGGTGTGTCAGGATCGTTTTAAATGGAAGTAGTATCTGCCTACCCTCTATGTGATAGTATTTGTTATATTGTTTAATGGCCGTCTCATTCTTTAAAAAAATCATAGAAAATTAGGACGAGTGACGATAATCTCTTTGAGTAAACATTTGTGATCCATAAAACAAGATTGATTTTTATTTCATAAGTCCTGGCAAAGGGTCTAATTTTTGTCTTGCGGAACTATTAAAACATTTGATTTTGCTCATAGGTGTTGTTAAACATAAATTTCTATGTCGAAGAAATAATAAATTATGTTACTGTTTCCATCAATATTAATTCTGTGGCACAGGTTCTAATACAAGTTTAATAAAATCGCAGCTGAATGTTGCTGTGTTTCGTGTCGTGAGTGTTGGGAACCGGATACCCTTTTTAGTAGTAATGAGACATTCCATCTTGGTCCTCAGGGGTGACAACGCAATTTTGTTTTTGATTACTAATTTAAAATATAAGTAAGTCTCTTTAGGCCACAGCATCCAGTTATTTATTTAAGCTTTTATGTACAAAAGAAAAATCGTACATATGGTGGACTTAATGCCTTAAGGTATAGTCTCCCAGTCAACCATTAGGCTAAGCTATGGGAGGTAGTGCACTTATCATGAGGTGGACTATGTATTTGTTTTTAATTATTCATATAAAAATATGTTATTTTAATCAGAGTATTAAATACCAAAGTTTGTTCATGAATATTTAAGTTTTACCTGAATTTTTTTTATATATTTTCGAGAGCGCATATCACAAACGCTACATTTATTTCTGAACATGCACGTGACTTTACATCTTCCATTACAAATTTAATGACTGTGATGATAATGTCGTACCTATAGGTGTTCTCCAACCTTTTAATTTCACAAATGCTTGTAAATCTTAGAACTTTCAATAAAAAGCTTTTTCTCCTTTTTTTTAAATCTTTACACAATATTTGTAAAGAGGCGAAGTTTTATTCATTACTTATTACGTTACAGTACGTGCAGATGTTGGCATTTGGACAAGTGTTTGTTGCACTCTCCTTGTTTTAGGACATACAATTTCCTATTGTAATCTATTATTTAAAAGCTAGCTTTAAGTTTTAATTGAACTCAAGTGCCAAGATACCAAGAATAATTAAAATGAGCGGACGAGCTCTGCACTCGCCAGCGCTATTTAAATTTCGTTCATTTGGATTTTCACTGCATTGTAGCTGAGTAATTTTGTCATGTTGTTATATTATCATTGTTGTATCATCCGATATTAATAACATAAAAATTAGAATCAATGTTTTATTCTAAACATGTAACGTTGTGAATATGTTTACATTATTAAATTTGTCGTTCAATTCTATTTCAATACATATATCGCCAGTAATATTTGAATACGCACACGTACTGTGTATGAAAGGCTTCTAGTATATAAAATTATTTAAGGATTGTAAATGTATTAATACCCACATATACGTGTTTTTGTATGATTAGAATTGTAGGCTTTATTTATATTGTTAATAATTTATTCTTATCAACGCATAATTACTAAAAATACATAAGGCTTATAAATAAGTATATAAAAGCTAACCAGTAAAATTTTTAAAAATATAGAAGTTATTTCATTCCCTTTAGATCCTTGAAGTAGACTTTTACTTTCTATTAAACATTTAATTTTATACTATTTTGTGTGAACTAAGGAATATCAAAAGCTCATGATAATAACTGTAATGTTGTTTCAATAGTTGTATTAAAAACTTCATTATTCATTCCACACACTTTTATTCTTGAATTTTATATGGGCTACGAGTGAAGTATAATAATTACAAGAATAACCATTAAAATCGGTCACAATTGGCAAAACTTTCGCGTTACATGTATGTACAATGCATGTATTCGGTTTAAATATAATTTTATTACCCTATCACTTTGCCTCAGTTAAAGAACCTAAGGGACTTAAGTAGCGACAAAAATAAAAATCTTAAAATAATTTCCATTCTTAATCTTCAAATAATTTGAATAATGTGTAGTGCGGCCGTGTATTGACGGCTTCAGAGAACCCACCACATCCACGGTATTATCCACAGAAATACTTACCTTATTCAATAATATATCTGAATACAGCTTACGATGCCAGTGTTTAATTCCACAAAATACAAAGAAACAGTGTTGTTACGGCCTACGGCTGCTCCCTTAAAGGATCCAATCCTCTGGGGCCCATGAGCAGAAGACTTCCCGAGCAAACGTAGGTCGGGCCTCAATGTGGCCACGTGGAAATTCCTAATTACAATAAACCAGATGGGAGGACGTTAGAAGGACATAGTACTTACCATTATCCGAAGCTAACTTCGCACCAAGGCTTGGGCAGGCCGTGAGTGTGTGTAATAGTGGATGGAGAGTAGTGTACAGTGAGGGGTGAATGTGTGGGGCCTTGTCAAGCATAGGCGACCAGCCGCTGCCGAGTTCCAGGCTGCTCCAAAATGCTGCCACACTGCTTCAGACTGCTTCGGCGCCGGACCACAGTCACTTTCTTCTCTCGTCACGATGACAGTCAATTAACTCTATCGTACGATTAACTAACTTACAGAAGCCACTAACTATCGCTGGGTATAAGGTTAACGCACAAACGCACACGGAGTTTAAAGGTCACGGCCGTTTCGCGTACCAACAGTTCTAGAATATCAGAGGCCGCACTAGCTAATATTGTCGAATGCACTTATACAGATTCTGAGTCGGACCCAATAAGTCCCGGGAAAGGTTATCCAAACAGGGAATGCGCGTTATAATTCCTAGACAGGATATTTACTAGACGCCCTAACTATTCCGCGGTTCCCGCACAAAATTAACAGCGTGCAGACATTAGCACATCTGGCAGACGACTGCTGCGCTTGCGACCCGCGCGCCACTTGCCACGCTCGGCCGAACTTCAAACCGGTATCGCCGAGCTGCGCGCCCTCTAACGTCAATCCCGAAATCAGCGTTCGGGCGTAAACAAGTGTGTTAAGAAAAAGTTATATGTATATTGAATAAAACTATTTTTTACAGATTTTATCGCGTTTAATTTACTATTTTACTATTTTAATTCCCGATGTTTCGGGGAAGTCTGCAGTCTGTGAACGTGTTCAAGATCGTCCCCGCCATTACATCAGATTGTAGTTGTCTGTATCATCACGAAGACACGATGCTTGAAATGGCCAGTGGTTTCAAACTACGCAGCGCGACGCCGCGAGATTCATCGCAACGTCGCGTAACTTATACACTTAGGCGTAAATCTAAAATGTGGGCACGATGGAAAACGTACAATTCGTTACGTGACTATCAAGAGTTCTCCCTATTAAGAAAACGTGTTAAACGTCTCTTAATTAAATGTTACAATAAATATATAGAGAACGTTGAGTCTTCAATAAAGGATAATATAAAATACTTTTGGAAATATACTTCAGATATAAAGGAAACAAATACGGGATATCCTCAAGTAATGAAGCTGGGAACCAAAACTTCAGACGACCCAAAAATAATTTATGAAATGTTTTCACATCATTTTAAATCCGTATTTGAACCGTTGTCAAACTCAACACTTAGAGGATAATTTTACTGGAACAAACTTACATGACAATACGTTTCACACAGTTGGAAGTTTGCACTGCTTTAAAAAACATTGATCCAAACAAAGGCGCTGGACCTGACAAAATAAAGCCAGTGATTTTAAAACACACTTCTAATACAATTTGCATGCCGCTCAATATAATTTTTAACAAATGTTTGGAAACTGGAACATTTCCAACTCAATGGAAACAAGCATACATTACACCTATTCACAAATCAGGTTCTAAGAACAACGTAGAAAATTATCGTCCAATATCAATTCCTTCGGCTATTCCTAAAATTTTTGAGAAACTTATTCACGAAAAATACATTATTAGAGGAACAACACGGCTTTATTAATGGCAGGTCTACACTGACAAATCTTCTTGTTTTTACTAACTTTATTTTTAATAGTTTGGACTATAAATCTCAGATTGAAACTGTATACACCGATTTTAAAAAAGCATTCGACAAAGTTGATCACTTGTTACTTTTAAAAAAAATCTCCTACAATGGTATCAAGGGTAATCTTCTACGTTGGTTTGCCTCTTACTTACAAAACCGCATACAGTCGGTAGTGCTTAATGGCTACATTTCCTTACCCGTTGTAGTAACATCTGGCTTACCACAGGGATCAATACTGGGGCCACTCCTCTTTATCCTATTTATTAATGACATTTCAACTTGCTTTGACCACTGTAAATTCTTATTATACGCTGATAACTTAAAATTGTACTCTGCCATTACTAAACCTGACGACATAAAATTAATACAAAACGATTTGGACAGACTTGAAAACTATTGTAAAGTTAATAAATTATTCTTGGCTTATAATAAATGCAAACACATAACATATACTAGGAACAAAAATGTAGTACATGCGGACTTTTACTTAGGAGGTCACAAAATTGTATCAGAATTTAGTATACGTGATCTTGGAGTATATTTAGATACCAAACTCACACTAGATAGGCACATCGAAGAAATATTGAATAAATCCTACCGAATGCTAGGCTTCGTTACACGTATAACAAAATCATTTAAACACAAACATACTATTACCTGCCTTTATCATTCATTGATTAGATCTCATCTAGAATATGTGTCCCCAGTTTGGAATCTGTTCTACTCAGTTTATGAAGATAAAATAGAAAAGGTCCAAAAGAAATTCTTACGTATTGTTAACTATCGAATGCATTCACCTCGCGTTTCCTATGAAAATCTCTTAACAAAATATCAAATGCTATCATTAAAAGACCGACGCTATTTAATCGACGCCACTACTTTTAGGAATATCTGTGTTGGTGAGATTAAGTGTTCACAGTTATTATCCGAGGTAAGGTTTCGAATACCACCCAAAAACACACGATCAAAAAATTTATTTCATATACCAAAAACCAGGACCAATATTGGTAAAAGAGCACAAGTACACAGAATGTGTGTCCTCCACAATAAAATGCTTAACGACATCGATATGGTCTCTATCTCCCGTTCAGCTTTTAAAACTAAATTAAAAAGTACTCTAGTAACAATTATGAATTAGATATATAAGGATATTTAGTATTTAGTATTGTACATGTTAGATGATTGTTTACAGATGATTGTTTTCTTTTTATTTAAGTACAGACTTGTTACCCTGCTTGTTGTGCAGACGATACCAATTACGACCTGCTTCATAATATAAATATTATGTATGTTCTTAGTGAGACAGTTTGTAGGAAACAATTGTAATTACCATTGCCTTATTTTATTTGTATGTTTTTCTTTCATATCTTTTGTTTCTGTTTTGTCTTCAATAAAGTAAATAAATAAATAAAACGTCGCTAGGCTCATCGTGAGCGCGGCGCAACGAGACACCAAGCGGCGTATCGTCTAAACGTCTAAGTCAATTGAGTCAAATCCTCGGTCACATCATATGACAACATCATGATCTGATAACATAATAAAAATTTATTAATATAAATCGAATGAGCAAAATTCTCGGTCACATCATCTAACAACATATAGTATTCCAGTGTTGGTTTATAGTAGGTAAAAATACTCAATCTTCAGTAAGAATACAAGCATGCTAATAAGTCAAGTACAGCGTGAACGTAGATTTAACATTAATGTACCTTAAAACTAAAAATAAAATAAAATAAAATATTAAGAGAAATCATGTAGCGAAATAATATCGCTATACCCAATAGAATGTAATTTTATTGTAAGCAGTGTCAAAGTGGCAACATGTCTGGTGCTGCGGAGCAACCTGTCTGGCAAAAGAAGTGATAATAGCAAATCGTCGCAACGACGGTAGATGCTACATATGTAGACATTTGTATCACTTAGAACACCATACACGTTGAAATTTTAACTTGTAGATAATAATTAAATGATATTTAACTAGACATACTGATAACGTAATTATATTATATGGCCAACAATAATACATTAATTAAATAAGCTTTTCGAAGGCGAAACTTGACAAATGGAAGAATACAAAGACACACTTATACGTAAATACACATATACGTAATTACACATAGGTATACGTAAATACACTTATACGTAAAATGAAATCTTTCTTACAAATAAAACTCTTCGAATAAATCTACTTATTGTAAAATTTATGAAATATATAAATAACTTAACATTTTTGATTATTATTTTTGTACGTAGTAAAAATTACAAACACAAAATAATTTCCTCATGAAAATTTCCTCGAGTCACTCCAAGTTAAGAACAAAAAACGTTCATGAATTTCTTTGCAATATAGTTTAACGTTAAATTGATGATAATGATATCGTATGAGGAGATAATAGAGATATATATATTTCGTATAGTATACGTATTCAGGATATAATTATTAAAATAATTAACATTTTCATTAATGTAGAAGCTAGTTGATGAGCGTACAGCGGGCCGAAGCGTCCGCGACCGTGACGAGCACGCGCTTCGTATTACAGCGTGCTGAGTGGAGCCGCTCGGGATGTATGCAACCCTGTCGTCTCTACTTGAGCCTTGGCGTGTAGCGGGGCGGAGCGTCCGCGAGCATCACTAGCACACGCTAAGTATTATGGTATGTACCGCTACTTTGCACGCCCTGACCAACCCATCTATTGGATAAATGGCTAATTTTAATAAAGCTCAAACAAAAAAAATGGAGATTATATCATGTTATAAAAAATAAATTGATAGTAAAGTTCACATTCTACGTAAATTGTAACTTGCATTTAAATATTTGTTGCACTCCTACTTGATAAAAACTTCATACATAAAGTTTAACTTGCAAACTATATATGAAAGTGTTCACAAATTCAATAACGGAATCTCTCGGCGACGATTTGTTTTGCTTTAACGTGGCGAACTATTCTTCTTACTTATAGAGTTGAGAGTTATTGTAAAATTGTCTACAAATCTAAAGGAATAAGTCTTAGAATTTATATCAATAAACAAAGTGCATTTGTTTTTTTACGAGGACTGTTAGAAATATTTGGTTTTTGCTTTGTAATTTGAAATGAGGCGTTCCATCTTAGTCCTCAGGGGAGCAACACATCTGATTTTTGTATCCCATTCGAAGATAAATGTAGATGTCTATGGGCCCCAGCATCTGCTTACCATCAGGTGAACTAATTCGTGCTGAAACCAAAATATAGCTGAAGCGTGGTTCTACCACGTAAAAAATTTTGGTATTTAAAAAAGTTGAATTAAAATGTAACGACACGTGTTTCTGAAGGAAGCTTTCTTTCTTAAGTAAACAGTTTTTACAAATGGTTGATAATTCGTTTGTAGTTTCGTACAATTGATATATAACCTTATGCATACGTATGCCCTTTCTCTAAGAGATCCTTTGTCCGTCTTCGTGAGTGAAGTCATTGTGATATAGTTAATACATTGCAAATTGACTGCAGGCATTCTGCTTATCTATTGATATTAGACTGAAGTTAGTTTCTATGAGTAAATGAGATGAATGTATATTTCGTATTTAAAGTTTAGCATCTTGTGACTTATAGAGATAGAAACATTTTTTTTTGTCATAATTTTATTATAAATTTATTGGTTTGGAGGAGTATATAGGACAATATAGAAATAGAGTTTATGTGTTACTGAATATACGTGAGGTACATACATATAATCCATTTTGTTTTTTAGACGGTGAAAGAGAATCCATTTCCCCATTTCGTCCCGTGGGTGTTGAGAGAGGCGATCTTGGGAAATATCAGAAAGATCTTTATTCTAATAGATAGCGGTATTAACATCTCGTTTACTAATCTCATTTAACGGTGAAGTTACATTTACGACGTGTCAAAAGTCCACTGCTGAACACAGGGCGCCCTCGTATACTGAATAATAGGGGAACATTTGGATTAGCAACCGTAGTTTGTTTATGAGCTGCTATCGAGCCGGTGCTGCTTCCCATTACCTGTTTTTTTTATAGGATAGGGTGACAAACGAGCACACAGTCCACCTGAAAGTAAGTGGTTGCTGTGACCCATAGACATCTACATCTATCCTCAATAAATAATCAAATGCAATGCAAAACATCTCTGGAAAATGAGGTGAATAATTTCAGTGGTGCTTTTGGAGATATATCTTTTGTTTCTTGCTGACTATTAATTTAACGTTATAAGACAAATGATGAGTGATGTATTAATTTCGATTTAATAATCGAAATCATTTACTTCTCAACAAAAAATTCCGCCTATTACTCGTATTGAACAAATGTTAGTCACTCAGTATTTCATATTTATAAAGTCACTCGTGTAAAATGTTAATCGCACAGACCCGACGCGAAAACGCCTGAGGTGTGACTAATGTTGCCTTTTAAATTTCAAAAGGCTTTTTTTATAGAACAAGGGTGACGAACGAGCACGAGTCCACCTGATGGTAAGTGGTTGCTGCGGCCTATAGACATCTACATCTATCCTCTATTACAAATCAAAATACAGATGCGTTGGCACCCGTGAGGACTAAGATTGAATGCCTCATTTCCAGTAAAAAGGGTCTCCGGTTCTCTACACTCACCATACGAAACACAGCAGCCTTAAGCTGCTATTTCACGCTGGTATTCTGTGAGAGCGTGGTCCTTCCGCGGTCGAGCCGACCCATTCGTGCTACAACTATACTACTAATATAGCTGCAGCACGGCTCTACCACGTATAAAGGCTAACGTTGTTTTATGTCAAGCGTTACTGTTTAGCTATGTGTTATTTTTATATCCTATTTAATATATGGCAGCTCGATAGCGCACTGCCTAATCGATTGGCTGCGGTGCTACGGGCAACGGGGTCGAATCCGGCTTACTACTTTTTTTTATAGAATAGGGTGACAAACGAGCACACAGTCCGCCTGATCATAAGTGGTTGCTTTGGCCCATAGACATCTACATTTATTCTCATTTGCGAATCAAAATGAATTCCTGAAAACTGCGTTGTTAAGCTGCTATTTTACGCTGGTATTCTGTGAGAGCGTGGTCCTTTCCCGATTGAGCCGACCCATTCGTAGTATAACTATACTGCTAATATAGCTGCAGCATGGCTCTACCACATATAAGTGTTTAATTTCTCTCTGTCACCTCTTACTTCACCCACGGGATGATATGGTGATCATATTCATTACATTGTCTTAGAAATGGAAAGTTAAAAATAAATACAAATGAAGAAGAAAATTATTCCAAATAATTAACTACTCTGGCCCCGGTTTGCTTGTAAGTAAACTATTAGTATTAGGGACGCGGTTCCACGCTGCACGCTCTCGTTTGTTATGTGTTTCTTAGCTAATAGAGGAAAAATCTTCCTTCGTATTTTAGTACAGCGATTAGGACACTGAGTAAAGTTACCTTGACCTTAATAAAGTAAAGTAAGTTCTAGCGCTATTTGCGACGTGACTTTTTCATCTATAAAAATCTCAGTATATTAAAAATTATTATTAGAAGACAGTGGTTTCATTAAATCCTGTAATTCAGTAAGCGAGTCTCTTGCAATATTTTTTAACTACTTGGTTATGTAATTGGTTTCTCGGAAACTGCTCTAATGAGTTCGTAAAATATTGTATTTTGGTAAATATTGTGCATCATGTCTGAGGAATTTGTTCTTCTAACGCCGAACAAAGCTTTAATTAATATAAAATGTTTTGTAATTTTTAAAAGTAATTATATCCCATTTCAGCCTATCAAAATTGTTTTAATTAGGTCTCCTCCGTAGATTGCTTCATAGACGTGATATTTGCCATAGTTGGCACGCTTGGCACACGGTCTGGCAACCACAGCTTAAATTCTTCAGTTGCTAATAGGATGACACAGCTGCCTCTTTCCTGATTCGTTTCCCTGTGTCGCTTCTAACGACACCGGGAATCTTTGTGGATATTTTTGCCGACATTAAATAGCTTTAAATTTAATCCATATCTAACAATTATTGAAATGAGTACCTGCGTCAAACGATCACTAAGCTTCTATGCAATAATGAGGCTTTTTTTTATCCTCCATAGGTACCGAATCTGGAGAGCATCGGAAATTAATTTCATCTTGTATCATTTATTGACTTTATATTACCAATGTGAATATTAATTTGAATATTACGGTGTACATTTATTTTAACTTTTAAAAAACAAAACATAAGCGCTTAATATATGTTTCGTACTTCGATGCTAATACAACGAAAATTATAAGTAATAACGTGTTATCAAATCCTTGTTATGAAAAATAATCTAAAATGTTGAATACAAGCGTTTACTTCTCCTTGTATATAAAGGTAATATTTGTGAAGGCGGTCGAACTACGAGGATATAGTTTTCTAGAAGCGACGCGGCACTGTTATGTTGTCGACATATTATGTGATATATTGAGCCGTTTGTTTTTGTACTGAAGATATAAGTTACACGTACGATATGATGAGTGCTTCGGTCAGTAGCGTATTACTTGACTTGTATAGATACAGTTCCAAGCTACCGTGTTGAAAATGTTGCTTTTATATTTAAAGCAAGTCAGGACAGCAATGTATAAGATTTAAAGATAAAACTATGAACGAGTTAGTGTTGGTAATCAATGTTCTTTTGCCAAATCAATAACTTTCAATTCTTATCCCCGAACACGTTATAGGCAGAAATGCAGGCTCCATCACGATATCTTCATTCAGGTTAAGCACGCTGCAAACCAACGCTGGAAAATGAGAATTGAATAATTTCGGTGGTGCTTTTGGAGATATATCTTGTGTTTCTTGCAGACTATTAATTTAACGTTTTTATACAAGTGATGAGTGATGAGTGGTGAAATAATTTAGATTTAATAGTATGAATAAATGTTCACGTAGGCTCTACACATCTACGAAGTCTAAATTCTCACTTCAAAACATTCCACATTGTACAAAACACTGGTAGGTATTAACTTTCTTGTTCTTCTTTGCCGGCATGTAAAAGTCCACTATTTGAAATGAGCCTGTCCCGTTGTAGGAAGGATTTGCCAGTCGCCACGGAAGGCAGCCAATTAAAGATTTATGATCCGACTTATATTTTATTTACACGACGTGGGCACCTCGAACGCTGCTGCCCGTCGCTAGCCTGGGAAATTTTACGACTCAGCAAAATGAGCTAGTTTTATTTCTATTTATAGGAAGCCATAAAATTCTTCTGGCCTTTCCCTAAGTTGCCTCTAACGATACCCACGGGACGAAACAGCCACAACCAAAAGACAATTGCTTTTTTGCATATAATAAACTGAAGTGTCTGTCTGTAATATTGAAACAACTCCCCTTTATCGAGCCGAGGGGATTATTTGCATACCATCAAGAGATGAGTAAAGGTTATTTTAATTTTTGTCTGTCTGTTTGTCCGAGTTAATCTACGAAATGGCTAAACCGTTTGTGATGATACTTACGAACATATAGAGTTACGCCAAAAGGGATCTAGGGTATATTTTATCCGAAAAGCTAGTAGTAAATGATCTTTGATTAATAAATGGTTTTTGTGCCAGTTTCTTTTTCATGAATTACAGTCTTTCACAGGAGTCTCTTGTTTTTGGATCAACTGGAAAATGGTTTGTCACTTTAATTATATTAAAAAAAAGTGTAATAAATAGCCAACATATCGCTATTCGAGTTTAGAATGATGATCGTCATTATAGCTTATCAAAAATATACTGCTGAACATAGGCCGATAGATTGCTTCATAGATTGACAAATTATAATTAGGTATTTAATAATGCGGTACCAATTTCTAATACAAAAAAAAATATTTTTAAACAAATAAGCTTAAAATTATTGTCATAATATATTTAGTTAATTCAAGGATTTGTGTGAGTTTGGCAGTGCTGAGCTGTGTATTTATTGATTGAAAGTTACGCAAAGTTAAGAGAATAATTGCACAGAAAAATAAATGTCGTATATTATGTTGAATCTTGTTTTGGTTTTGATGTTAAAGGGTAATCTTTACTGAGTATTCTTGAAAAAATGGTATTTATAACTTTTCCTATTTATGTAATAAAAAAGTTCGTGAGTTAAGTGAAAGGCTCCTACTAAAAGAATAATTCGGTATGTATTTTGACTTACTTTTACGAGTTTTTGGAAAACGTCACCCTGTTTAGTTACTCCTGTATTAATCAATTCAAAATACTTATAATGGACATCAAATGAGAAAACAAGACTAATCGACTTAGTTCCTCTTGGTATAGCAATAGCAAAGTGTGCGGAGCATGCAGGTATATTTATCGATTCCTCAATGGCGCACTAAACTTCAAATAATTATACCATTTAAACTAATCAAATATCAGCTGACGTTTTTAAATGATAACGTAGTAATTTTTGTTAATAAGATGAGACAATCAATGTTACAATTTCTTAGTAACCTAGCATAAAATTGTAAAAATCTTATAAATATGATGCTTTTCGTTTTTTCAGGGATGGTATTATGCCACATTTAAACAACTAAACAATAATTTGTAGGCCACACAAAAATACTTGTAGCGAGCGGGTTCGATCTCGTTGCCTGCAGCGCCGCAGCCATGTGACTAGACAGTGCACTATCAAGCCGCCATAATATATTAAGCTGGATACAAAAATAACATATAGCTAAACAGAAACGCTTGACAAAAAGCTATGTTTGATTTTTGAATTTTAAAAGGCGACATTAGTCATTCCTCAGGCGTTTTCACGTCGCGTCTGTGCGATTAACATTTTACATGGGTAGTATTAAATACGAGTAAAAGGAGCAGTGTTTTGTTGAGAATTCAGTCTTAATAGATGTGTAGAGCCTGCGTGAACATTTATTCAGCCTATTAAATCTTAACTATTTCATCAGTCCTCACTCATCACTTGTATAAAACGTTAAATTAATAGTCTGCAAGGAAAACAAGATATATCTCCAAAAGCACCACCGAAATTATTCAATTATCAATTTCCAGTTGGCTTGCAGCGTGCTTGGCCTGAATGAAGATATCGTGAGGAAACCTGCATGTCTGCCAATAACGTGCTCGGGGATGAGAACTTAGAAATATTCGGAGACATGAGAAATTTGTCCACAGTGCGATGAACTCTTGTCGAAAATGTATCTACGTCAGATGCACCCTGAGTAGTCTTCGAGATAAATTGAAGATTGGCTTAGATTTTCCCTAAGATCCTTAATTTAATTATTGACTTGCCAAAATAACATTGATTATCAATACGAACTCATTCATAGTTTTATCTTTAAATCTTATACATTGCTGTCTGGGCTTGCATTAAATATTGTAGTAACATTTTCAATACAGTAGCTGGGTAGATACAGGTGTATCTAAACAAGTCAAGTAAAGTAACGTCTTTTATACCGAAGCACTCACCATATCGTAAGCGTGACTTGTATCTTCAGTACGAATACTAACGGCTGTATATTTCACATTTATCGACACCCTAGCATAACAGCGCCGCGTCGCTTCGAGAAAACTATATACTTACTCGTAGTTCGTCCGCCTTCACAAATGTCACCTGTATTTACAGGGGTAAGTAAGCAGCGCTTATACTGAACATTCTATATTACTGTTTATATCAAAGAGTTGGTAATACATTCTTACTTATAATTATCATTGAATTCATATTACTATTGACAACACGAAACAAATATCAAGCGCTTAGGGTTATTTGTTATTTTTCATAAAAATTCCGCTCTACTTGTAATTTAAAATTATAAGTACACCGTAATATCCACATTGATATTCACTTTAGTAATATAAATTCAATAAATCAGACAGGAAGAAATTAATCTCCGATGCTCTCCAGATTAAGTCCTTCTGTAGGATAACAAAGGGCTCATTGTTGCAGAGAGGCTTAGCGATCGTTGGATGTTGGTACTAATTTAAATAAAGAATAAATAAGGAATAAATTTAAATCTATTTCAACTATATTGAAATTATTTATTCAAATAATATCTCTGAATTTTAAAGCTATAAGTACAAGTTTATTATCGCTCTTATTAGGCAATCTACGCGCGAGGCCTTTGTTTAGCAGTAGAATTTTGATATGCTGAAATAAGATATAATTACTTATTATAATTACAAAACTGTAACAAATAATTAAAGCTTTTTCGGGCGTTAGAAAATAAATCCTCAGAGATGACGCATAATATTTGGACGAATACAATATTTTATCCAAATCGTAAGAGACATTTCTAAAACACAATTTACATAAGTTGTTAAATTAAAAATAAAACTAAGAATTGCTTACTGAAACTATAGGAATTAATGAAACCACTTTATTATGTAACAATAATTTTTAATATACTAAGATTTTTCTACAAAAATATCTATCTATAAAAATCACTTCTTTTTATTAATATCAAAGTTATTTTAGTCTGTGTTCTGAACGCTCCACTAAATACCTGGGAAGAGCTCGCCCCTATTAGCTAAAGAACAGATAACAAACGAGAGCGTGCAGCACTGCGCCGCGTCTCTAATACTAATAGTTTACTTACAGGCAAGCAGGGGCTGGTTTTAATAAAAACCAAGTTAATTATTGGGATTAATTTTGTTACGTATGTAAGTAACACAAGACAAAAATGTATGAACTACACATCACTACACCAAATCATTAAAAATGTTTTGAAAACAAAACATATTAGAAGAATAATTAAAACCATTACTTACACGAAAAGTTGAACCTATACTCGCGTCGCTTGCAGAGGCTACATGTGATATGTACTTGTGCGAAGGCATATTCCACGTAAAACTGAAATTGATGACGAATCATGCAGCTAACAGAAAGTACAAACTGCCAGTATAACGATATAAGAAAACAATATAAAATAGTGCTTTGACAGTGTCAAAGACCAACGCGCGGGTAAAGAAAGGATAATTATGTGTTTATTTTTAAGATTTTCATTTATAAGTTATTATAATGGATATGATCATCATGTGCCGACCCGTCTGTCAAGTGTGACAAGCATGGCGCATGTCCTCCTTATTAGCCAATCTATGGGGGAGACCTTTGTTCAGCAGTGGATATTTGACACGCTGTAATGACTGGATGAATGAATGAACAATGTGACATAACTCAGTTGCAATTGTATGCTAAAGGAACCAAAATTAAAAAGAAAAGATCTGGCTCGATTAGAGCAAATTTATTTATTTCTGGTATCTTGGCAGCTTGAGTTAAATTTATAACAATGACTGGCTGGAGAAACACAAAATACAATCATAGGTCGTAGTAACAACTATTTGTCCAAAAACCACAATCACCTGCACGTGGTGTACCGTGCTAAGTAACGATCGAAACGTCGGCACGGCTTTTGGACGAGCACACAGGTCACGTTTTAATACGTGGTAGAGCCATACTGCAGCTATATTAGTAGCATAGTTGCAGCATGTCGGCCACTTTCCCACTTCCCAGTCGGCTCGACCAGGGAAGCACCACGCTCTCACAGAATACCAGCGTAAAATAGTAGCTTAACACTGTCGTGTTTCGTATGGTGAGTGTAGAGAACCGGAGACCTTTTTTACTGGAAGAGAGGCATTCTATCTTAGTCCTCACAGGTGACAACGAATCTGCATTTTAATTATTTACTGAGGATAGGTGTAAATGTCTATGGGTCACAGCAACCACTTACCATCAGGTGGACTATGTGCTCGTATGTCACACAATCATATAAAAAAAAACCGATGTTAAGAGGATGCTGAGGTCCCCTATATCTACCCTCGTATGAGAATTACAGATGCGTTGTGACCCCTGTGGACTAAAATAGAATTTCGCGTTTCGTGTAATAAGGGTATCCGGCTCTCTGCACTACTAACAGCTGTTTATTCTTCGCTGGTATTTTGTAGGAGTATGGTCCTTCCCCGGTCGAGCTTCAGCTAAATTATAGTAGTAGTAATCCATTGCTACTACTATAATTTAGCCGAAGCGTGGCTCTACTACGACTTGAAAACTATTTTAAGCGTTGTATACAAAAAAAAAGTAACCGTTAATTCGCTGGATGAGCACAAAACAAGAAACGTGATAGCAAAATAATTATTGCGTAAATTGTCTAAACCAACATGGTCTTAAGTAAATAAACTTAATATTTTCTTCTCTTTCTTGAGAGACAAACTTAATATGCAGGAATATTAATGGACACCGGGTTCAAATCCAAGAACATCGGCTGTAATTCATTTACGTTTCCTTGCGACACATAAACTACATTGCATAGAAATTCATGAATTTTTCTTTGTTCTTAACTTGGAGTTCAGCCATACGAGGATTAGTTATTAGGAAGACACTGCCCATCTCCAGATTTGTTTCCCTCTGTCGCCTCTTACGACACCTACAGGATGATATTGGATAATGTTATACCGATACTACACGGGCACATTGCAGTAAACGGGGATTAAAATTAAAATTGATCAGTAAACTCATTTCTATGATTTTTTATGTTCTGGCAGCACGCGCTAGTTTTGAACGCTAGATAATCTTGAACAAACAATATACACCTGCCCATGCGAAAAGCGCAGAACAAAAGCATTCCCCAATTAAATTTTCAAAAATATATTCAATGTACTGAAATCGTCTTCTTAGAGTTTTATTGAAGGTATATAATATTTTAAAAAAGAAATATTTCCAAAACTATCTCATTCATAGTTTTATCATTAGGCCTTATACGTTGCTGTCTTACTTTAAATATAAACAAATATTTTCGACACATTGGCTAGGACCCGTATCTAAAAATGTCAATAAAAGATACGCCCTTTTGTCCGTAGCACTCACCATGTCGTATGCATAGCTCGTAGTTGCAGTACAAATACCACCAGAACAATATTTCACATTTATTTACATCTTGGCATAGCAGCGCCGCGTTTCATCGAGAATACGACATAGTGCCTGCCTTCACGAATGTCACCTGTATTCTCAAGGGTAAGAAGGAGCTTGTATCTAAGAAATTATATTGTCAATCTGAGCCTGCATAATTAAATTTATTTATTTAAACTTTCATGCACAAAAGAACCCTATACTATAAAAAAAAATCGTACATTTGGCGGAATTAATGCCTTAAGACATTCTCTTCCAGTCCACCATTAGGCTAAGTAATCAAATTTGTAAGCATCCAGACCGGCAACGCTTCTATGATTCCTGTGATGTCGCAAATATCCATGGGCGCTGGTGATCACTTACCATATTAAGTGAGGTATGGTGATCGCTTAGTCCGCCGAACTTAAATTTTCATTATCGCCCAATAAAATCCACTGCTGGACATAGGACTTTCCACTGAAGGGCCGATATGACGTCACGCTTAGCAGACCGAATGACGACTGCAGTACCAGACGAAAGTACCTTTGATCTTGCTGCCCTTCCGCAGTCCCACGGTTCGACATTCCCTCTATTTATTATTTATGTATACTTTAAACTACGTTCGATACCAGTCACAATTGTTTAAGGTAACACGAGTAAGAAATTAAATCATACGTGAAATTAATTTCCGTTGCTCTCAAAATTCTGTTCCTTTGCGGATCATTTAATATTTTGTACATCAATCATTTTATACATACTTAATTAAACATGTGCTTCAATTTTAAGTGCAGTAGGTGTTAAAGGAGCATACATGTCTTTGAATATTTTCATTCCTCCGACATGCAGGTTTCCTCACGATGAATTCATAGAATAGAATAGAATCGTTTTATTTAATATATGTCACAAGAATAATTATTGAAAGTCATTTAAGCTTTCCCACGGTTCGGAAAAAAAACTTTTTTCTTGGAAAGAACTAGCAAGAAAGGGAGTTTTTTAAACATAATTTAGAATTAAGTATAAAAAATTCTTAATATTTTTATACTGAATTGTATTTTATACAATCATATATGAAAGTATGTAGAATTAACAATTAATTCGTCGTCGTTCGTTCGACCGAAAAGCACGTTAAGTTAGTTCCATAAACTTCGTATTAATCTACCGTCAACATGACAAAATGTGATAAATGTGGAAAAAATATAACTAAAAGTAATCCTGGATTAGAGTGTAATCAGTGTGAGAAAATAGTGCACTTAAATGGAAACTGCTCTGGTCTTACTAACAAGCAGAGGAATGCACTAAAGGCCGCTGAGAATCTAGGATGGACATGCCAAGATTGTCTTGAACATTCTCCGAGACGTAGTTCTATCTACGTTTCCGGTGACGGAGAAGAAGAGGATGAGGAAGATAATGCTCAAGAAACAGAAAATTATTCCAAAAACGTACAAATTGATATCAAGCGGTTGTTGAAAGATGTATCAAAAGAGATGGAAAAAGCTCTTCAAAGAGAACTGCGAGACATAATTAAATCTCTACAACATCAAAGCGATAAAATGGACGAGCTGACTGTGTCTATAGATGCCTTAAAATTAACAATGAAAGAATTACAGAAGAAAAATATAGAACTCGCTAACAAAAATAATTATTTAGAAACGCGTGTTGGTGCACTAGAGCAACGAATAAAGGATATAGAACAATCGCAGCTAAACAAACAAATTGAAATATTAAATATCCCTAATAATAACACGGAAATACTTAGCGACATTGTCAAAAAAATTGCAGATAAATTATCAGTCTCTGTTGATGATATTGAATCTACAAAACGTGTGCCAGGGAAAAAAGAAAAGCCCGGAAATATTGAAATTACATTTAAAAATAAGACAGCATCAACAAAATGGATCACTGCAGCGAAGAATTCAAAACTATATGCTTATGATTTCGTGGATAATCAGACGGAGGCGACAGGAAAGCAGATTATTTACATACGTGAAACTTTATCTTATTATAACAAGAAATTACTATGGGAAGCGAAACAAAAGCTAAAACCTACCTACAAGTATGTATGGTATAAACGAGGTATCATCAGAGCAAGAAAAGAAGAACAAAGTGACATCATTATAATCCGTCGCGAAGAAGATATTGCCAAACTACTTAGAGCCTAAGTAGGTAATTCGCTAATAGTATATTTACATATCAACACATCATCTCTTTTTTCTTATTTTTTCTTTATTTAAGCTTACATACATTTCTACATATTTACAATTATTACAATGGATTTACCTGATAACGTAACTGAATTAAAAAACTGTACTAACCTAACTGACTTTATTCACAAAATTCCCCATAAAACTAACCTAACGTGTATTCATTTTAACATAAGGTCACTAATTTCAAATTTTTCTAGTTTAGAACACATTATAGTCACTTGTCCTACTAGTATTGATTTAGTTATTCTATCAGAAGTTAATATCTCAGAACCTTTAATCGATCTTTTCCAACTAGGGAACTACAATATGCATGTAAATCTAAGGAAGGACAGAATAGGTGGTGGAGTTATTATTTACATAAATAAAAAACATAAAGTGTCGACTACTATAATAAAAACTGTGCATTTTGAGGGAATACTAACAAAAATAATCACACCCACGAAATACACTTGCAATCTACTCGCTATTTACCGTCCGCCTAGCTTAAGCAAACACCTATTTATACACGAGTTGCAGCAATCATGCGACATAATTAATAAACGCGAAGACTTCTTTATAATAGGTGATTTAAACATTGACCTCGCTGTGGAAACTCCTATAAAACATAAATACACAACAATGTTATCGACTTACGGACTTGAGAGTGGGATCTCGGAATATACTAGAATTGAATTAAGAAATTACCTAATTAGTAAATCCTGTATTGACCATATATTTGCACGGTCCCACTTACAAGACGTATACACTGCGACACTTCGAACCGCACTGGCAGACCACTGTGCGATAACATTCGCTTGTGTTGGATCTCAGCACTATATAGAGGCGGCTCCTAAATCTAAAACATTCATTGACCAGAAAAAAGTTTCTGATTTATTAAATAAAATAGATTGGGACTCAACTAAAAGTATTAGTTGCCCCATTGAAATATACAAATTTATAAAAGATAACTTTAATAGATTTTACAACGAAGCTCTAACAACAATTCAGATAAAAAGTAGAACATTAACGAAGGCAAAAAATAAATGGGTTAATAATAGGACTAAAAAGGTATGTGAAAATAGGGACTATTGGTTTTCTTTGTGGTTAAAAAATACTGATGATAAGATTATTAAACAAAAATACAATAAAATACGAAACTCAACTAACAAACTGATACAAAAAACAAAAAATTGGTACATAAAAAGGGATATATATAATAATAAAAATAACCAGATGAGACTTTGGCAAATACTTAATAAGACAGGACGGAAAAATTCTTCCGTCGATAATATAATATTAAATTCATTTGAAAATGAGAAAGTAAAGCCACTTGATATCGCTAATAATTTCGCTGAGGTGTTTCAAAAAAGTGTTTCAAGCATCGTACCTTCTTGTAATCGGTCCCTTTTGCCAATGGCCCAATTACCAGTTTCTCGACTCCACAGAGTCAGTAATTCATTCTTGGGGCAATGTATACGCTATTACAACAAGGTCCCGGAAAGTGTACAGGTTCTCTCTATTACCAAGTTTAAATGTTTTATTAAGCTGAAACTGTATAAAAAGGCTTATTATAGTATAAATGAATACATGGTTGATAATAACCCTTGGGAATGAGGTGATCGCTTCCAAGCAGTTTCTAAAATAAATTTTGTAAATAGTTCGTAATCATTTATATTGTAAAATTTATTTTAAAAAAAAAGTCCCGCTGGGTTTCTTGCTGGTTCTTCCCAGGACAGAGGGTTTTTTCGAACCAGTGGTAAAGTAAAAAATGACTTTCAATAAGAATTACACATGTAATGTATATTGAATAAAAAATATTCTATTCTATTCTATTCTATTCTATTCTATTCTAATGAACTTGTACAGATCGCCTGTAAACGTAACACTCCGATATCAAAAGGCTACTCCAAGCTCAGTAGCTAAAATAATAAAAAACATTCACACGAACAAAGCACCAGGTATAGACAAAATACGAGCAATAGACTTAAAATCTATTACGGACAAAATATCGGTTACCATAGCCAACCTAATAAATGCGTATATTGAAAAAGGTAAGTACCCCACTGAATTAAAAACCGGAATTGTAAGACCAATACATAAAAAAGGCAAAAAAACGGACTACGACAATTACCGTCCAATAACAATACTGCCTACACTAGATAAAATAATTGAAAAATATATAAGTAAACAAGTAAATAATTTCTATAGTCCACACTCAATTTTAAATAAAAGTCAGTATGGTTTTCAGCAGCATAAAAGTACCACTCAACTGTTATCTACTTTCACTGACGACGTAAACTATTATCTTGATAATAAAAAACATGTTCTAGTTGTTTTTATTGACTATAGTAAAGCGTTCGATACTCTAAGGCATGATTTACTGATTGAAAGACTTGATGAATGTGGACTTCGAGGACCCCTTCTGAATTGGTGCAAAGATTATGTTAAAGAGAGAGCATATAGAGTTAAAGTGGGAAATGCTACAAGTATAAAGCAAACCGTCACCCATGGTACCGCCCAGGGCTCTGTGCTTGGGCCTTTGCATTACTTGACTTATGTTAATAATGTTACCAATGTCATTAAAAACTGCAAGATCTATCAGTTTGCAGACGATACCTGCTTATTAGCGGCGGAGAACGACATAAATGTGCCATTACAGAAATTGCAAGAGGATTTCACCAACCTTATGAAATGGTCTCACGATGCAGGACTAATTCTGAATACCACCAAAACAAAATTGATGTACATTTCGTCCAGTCAAAATAGAGTATCCGTTCCATTAAAACTCATTGCCCACAGCCACCAATGTCTTCATAATAACATGTCTAACCAGACTTGTAATTGTAATCATATCGATATAGTAGAACAACAACCTTACCATGGACTCATAATAGACAGTCGATTTAAATGGACGCACCATATTAATAAAGTGTGTGATAGGTTAAGGGCCATACTTGCCAAATTTTCTATAATTAAATATAAAGTTCCCTATCCTATACTGTTATCCCTTTACAAGGCTCTGGCCGAATCGATAATACATTACGGTTTAAGTAGCTATGGTAGAACCTGGAAATCGCATCTTTATAGTATCCATGAATTACAGCTTAGAATCATCAAAACAATTGTCCCACCTAAAATCAAACAACAATATAAGGATAACTACAACAAATTATTCAAATTTTGCGGTATTCTGCTTATTGAAGAAAAACTAAAACTTACCTTACTTGTTGAACAGTTCTTTAATACAAAATTGCAAGTCCTACCTATGTATAAACACCAGCTTAGAAGTATATATAACCCTAAATTAATTATAGTTAAAACACAAAATATGTATGGAGATCATCAAAATAAGATTATTATTCCTAAATTAATTAATAAACTACCTAAAACCTTAAAGGAAGATATCAATCCTAAAAATATTAAAAACAAATTAAAAACGTACTTTATGAATCAACTAATATAACAACTAACATAATATAACTAAACCTAATACTATATACTATTTGTATACTATATACTATTATATATGTATACTAATTGTAATATAATTATTATATTTATATTTCAAAAATATAAAAATAATTTTTCTTCTGAACAACCTGTATACTACAACTCATCCTCACGTTATTGTTATAGAAGCGAGCGAACTACCTTCTTACTCTAAATAATATTAAAATGTTTACGCTCGAAAGACGGCGAACTGCAGTGTGCAGAAAAATCTTATATAGGTATATGTTGCACTGTACTTATGAATTGTGTATAATATGTATTTTTGTTGTTGTAAAAAAATAATAATAATAAATAAAAAGGCGTAGGGAAGTGACGACCCCATCGCCCGCTGACGTAACAGTTAAGTGACAAAACTGCTATGTCAGCGCAGTCAGTCAGTGCCTTGCCAAGAAGTGTGAGCGCCGTGCCTCGGCAGTATTGAGGGTGCAAAGGCCCGTTTGTGCTTACGGCCACACTATTAAACGGCGCCGGGTCTGGGCGTCTCCCGTTAATTGACGCCCAATTCAATGGATGATGGAAAATAATAGAACGCGCATAGGGCCGCTGCCTGGGGGTCGCCGGGGCGCGTCTGGAGCTGGCGCTGGACGTGACAGCATGCGAGCCGCCAGCCGAACGCGAGGTGCTGCACGACCACCTAGCAGCCCCTCGCGTCCATCATCCCCACCAGACGGCTTGGTGTCGGCGGGGTCCTCTCGGACTCGGCAAGCGGCACCCGCCGCTGGTGGAATACGCCGCATGCGTTGGACAAAACATATGAACATAAACGCATTGCGGGCGTACTATAGGGCGAAAGGGGAAGAAACTGGAGGGATAGCGTATCGGGCTCGGATGCATCGCTTTTTTGCTGAGCTTGAGCCGTCAGTTCCCGTCACGGAGCAAAACCTGGCAGACCGAGTTCGGTACATCATACGCTCGAAAATATTTGATGATGCCGAACTCGAACGACTACGACGTGAGGCTATTCCCTCATCGAATGAACCGGCTAGAGCTGGGGATGCGGCTCTTCAGGCCACAGACCAGCAGCCACATATAGAGGGCGCCATGGATCTCCCTGCTCTGGTTGATTCAGGCGATGATGGAATGGTCACCCAAGAACTAGAGCAGATGAGGAGTAAATTGGAGGAGGCGATTGTGGAAACGCGCAGTACGCCTCTCGAAAATCGACCGCGACTCCCGCGCATACCCCTAAGCAAGCGGAATCGGGCTGTCGTGAGGGCTCTCAACCCAATGCTGGTCACCTATTTGGAAGCCAGCCGGGACCTTTGCGAGACGGACTCAATTCTTTTTGGCGCCGCACTGGCAGTTTGTCGTATTGTTGGCGCCAAACTTCCCACGGCTGGACGCGCTACTAGACAAAGTAGCGCAATCCCAGCCTGGAGAAGAAGGATTGAGGACCGTATCGTAAAGGCAAGGGCCCTCATCGGCAGGCTGATAAGCTTCAGGTCGGGCAATAATAGGCCGCGAATTGTGCGCACCGTCAGAATGGCGTTTGCTGGGACAAATATCAGTTTGTCCCAGCCTGATATAACGCAAAAACTGACGGAGCGCATAGACGACCTGAAGCAGAGAATCGCTGCTTGGGGGAAGCGGATTCGGCGATATACCGAGAGGTCGACACGGTTCAACCAGAATCGTCTCTTCCAGAGTGATCAGAAGAGGCTATATAAATCATTGGAGCGACCAATGGTACGTGGAACGGGCCAAGCACCGAATCAGGCCGACACTGTCGCATTCTGGCGCGGCCTGTGGTCAGAGCCCGTAAACCACCGCGAGGGCCCTTGGACGGAAGTTGTGGTGAGTCAGTGTGCGAATCTTACGCCCATGGACCCCGTCATTATAACGCCGGACGATGTAGCTGAGGCGGTCCGAAGGGCCCCGAACTGGAAAAGTCCGGGGCTCGACGGGCTGCATCACTACTGGCTGAAGGGGTTCGTGGTGTGTCACGCTGTGCTCGCCCGACAATTTCAAGAGGCTCTCGACCAAAAGTCGCTCCCGAGCCTCTTCACTACTGGGATCACTCATTTGGTTCCTAAAGACCGGGATACCATAGACCCGAGCAAATACCGCCCCATCACGTGTCTACCCACGATATATAAGACACTAACATCCATTTTGAGCGCGAGAATCACTCGTCACCTGAACTCAAATCAGGTGATGTCGCGCGCTCAAAATGGATGTCGGGGCGGTGGTCGTGGAACCAAGGAACCACTCCTCATTGACGCGGTCATTGGCAAAGTGGTTAAACGCAACCGTCGGAACCTATCCGCCGCCTGGATAGACTACAAAAAGGCATTCGACTCGGTGCCTCATACATGGCTGGAGAGGGTCCTCGAGCTGTACAAGGTTGACTGTACAGTTAGAGACTTCCTTGGGCAGTGTATGGGGCAGTGGAGTACGATTCTTTGTCATCTAGGCGAGCGGATGACGGCTGCGGAGAACCACATAAGGATAAGAAGGGGTATCTTCCAGGGCGATTGTCTGAGTCCAATCTGGTTCTGCCTCTCTCTGAACCCTCTCAGTACCTTACTGGAGGGCTCCGGGAGGGGATTTCAGCTTCGGAGGGGAGGTACAAAAGTGACCCACCTTTTTTATATGGATGATCTCAAGTTATTCGCCTCCAGTCGCTCTCATCTTATGGAATTGCTAAACATCACTTGTGATTTTAGCAATTCTATTAGAATGGAGCTGGGGACGGATAAGTGTGCGGTCCTCCATGTTGAAAGGGGAAGGGTTGCTAACTCTGAGGGCATAGATTTATCTATGCCCATCAACATAAGGACCCTTTCCGAGGCTGAAACATACCGATACCTGGGTATGTCACAGAACATCGGTGTAGATGAGGCGGGTATGAAACAGTCAGTTTGCGATGTGTTTTATGCACGCTTGACCAAAGTGCTTAACAGCCTTTTGTCCGGTGTGAATAAGACGCACGCATATAACGGTTGGGTCATGCCTGTTCTCATGTATACCTTTGGCATACTTAGGTGGACTCAGACCGAACTAAACGCTCTGGACAGAAAAGTCCGCACTATAATGACGTCCCACAGGATGCATCATCCGAGATCGTCAGTAATGAGGCTGTACTTGCCGCGGAAGCATGGCGGGCGCGGCTTTTTAAGCGCGCTTACCATGCATAATCGCGAAGTGTGCAGCCTCCGTAATTACTTTCTGACGAGAGCGGATGATCCATACTATAGGGACGTTATTTCTTGTGATAAAGGACTGACCCCTCTATCCTTAGCCAACGAGCAATGGCAAGACCCAGCAGTACAGTGCATTTCCGACCGGGAGACCGTATGGAAGGAGAAGGAGCTCCACGGGAGGTTCTACAAGGCTCTACATGAGCCTTTCGTAGACACAGTCGCCTCCCTTCACTGGCTACGTTTCGGTGACCTCTTTGGGGAAACCGAGGGTTTTGTCTGTGCGATACAGGATCAGGTTATTAAGACCAACAATTATCGGAGATACATCCTAAAGGATGGCGCCGTCGACATCTGTCGAGCTTGTCGCCATCCCGGTGAGTCACTTAGGCATGTCATCTCCGGTTGTTCGGCGCTTTCTAACTCTGAGTATTTGCACAGACACAATCTAGTAGCCAGGATTCTACACCAGGAGCTCGCTCTGAAATACGGCCTCGTGGATCGGAAACTGCCGTATTATAAGTACTTGCCGGAAGCCGTGCTCGAAAATGACCGCGCCAGGCTCTACTGGGACCGGGCCATCATCACAGACAGGACTATTCTTGCGAATAAGCCTGATATTGTGCTGATGGACCGGGCACAGTCAAGGATCTTTTTGGTCGACATTACCATTCCTTATGACGAGAACCTCGTGAAAGCCGAAACAGATAAGGTGACAAAATATCTGGACCTGGCTCACGAGGTTACCGGCATGTGGGGTGGCCTGCCGACCGAAATTATTCCTGTGGTCGTTTCTGCGAATGGGTTAATCCCAGTCAGCCTCCCGGGTCAACTGAGGCGACTGGGACTCCGTGACGGACCGCTCCAGGCTCAAATGCAGAAGGCGGTGCTCCTCGATACCGCCCGCATCGTCCGCCGGTTTCTTTCCCTTTCCCCCTAACCCTCGGCCGTCTGGTCTCCCCTGCCGAGGGCTTCCATCTGGTTGGGTTTTATATATATTTATGTATTTTTTATGTATTTATTTTATTTTATTCATATTTATGTATGTTTACCATTTTCATTTACAATTATATATTTATACTGCCCAACCAGATGAGAAAACTTTGTAGATACCCCAAAAATAAAATAATTATATTTTCATACTATGAAAACATTTAGAAGCAACATGGTAGCGTTCACCTCATTCCCAGGACTTATAATCACAGTATGTATGTTAAGTAGAATAACTAGACTCAGTAAATAGTTTTTGCTAAATTCAAATTCAAATTCAAATTCAAATTTCATTTATTTACAAGAATGTAGTTACAAAAAAGGTGTTGTTGCAATATTAAGGCGCTAATACATTCTACCCACTATTTGGGTGTGCAAATATTTAAATGGAAATAAGTTAATTAAATTACACTACACCAACACTACACAGATTCTTCGCGTCACTATTGTTAAACGTCACTAATTCCTTCACAGATTCCGCAATGTAATAAGTTCTTGAATATCATAAAATTGTTTCTCCATTAACCATTTCGTCAGTTTCTTCTTGAATATATTTACTGGGAGATTCTTAAAGTTATCCGGTATTTTATTATATATTGTAATAGTCATAAATATCACACTATTTTTTGCTTGATTTATTCTACATGTTGGAAAGTGCAGTTTATTTTGATACCTCGTTAACATATGCGAATTTACTTCTCCTTTCTTTTTAAAATATTCTGGGTGGTATTTAACAAATAAACATACTTCTCTTATATATATGCAATATTTTATATATGGAATATTTAAAAAATATGGAAATATTTTAAAGGTTTCAAGAGATAAGTACTCCATATTTTCTTGGATTTTGTTGTAAAAGCGTATGCATTGCTCCATAAAGGAATTATACACTCTTTGTAGTGGAGGAACGGTAATAGTAGCTTGTACTTGTTGCTAATAGTTACAGAATATTAATCACTATTTTAATGAAACTATTTACGTTAGTATATATACAATTAATTATCGCTAAAACTGAGAGGCCAAAGTTTATAAATTTATTTCTTTAAGATTTCCTCTGAAAGAATCCTTGGAACCTAGGTCGTAAATTGCTTTAATGGCTCTCTCTATGTTCGCACTCTGGAAGTTTTCCTTAACCGACGAGCACATGGTAATTCGGCACTTAAAATTTCAAGTTATATTTTTAATGGCGAATAATCCGACGTGAAATTAGCGGCGAGCGGTTAGCTCCTGAGATACACCGGCTTTTAACTATATTTACGATTTATTATCCTCTTAATATTTTCTTTGCAAATTATAGAACGGAAATAAACTACTACAAAAACAACGATTGCTCATGATCAATGAATTATTTGGGACAGTAATTTATTCACTTAACACTTTGTTTCAACCAAGGTTATCAGACAAACTCTTGGATTAAGAACTACGGAACGAGTTTGCTATGTACTCAAGAAATATTAGGCATAATAACTTTTAAGTATATCTGTAAGATGAATCAGGAGTAATTACTTACATTTCAGCTTACATATCCGTTGGGTTGTGTCAGTTACTATGACGCTGTATAATGGCAATGGACCAACCATATCGTTCGCAGAATAGACGATCAATGTAGAAGAATTGCATTGCATCGCATTGGGGGCAGAGTGGCGGACATTTTCTTAAATGGCCGGACATGGCCTTACAACCCTCTCAGAATTGAGAGAATCCCTGTGCCCAGCAGTGAGGCGTATATGCTTTTACATAACTTTCTACTTTAATACATCTATGCCATACCATGCGCAATAATTCAACTGGCGACAATCACGCAGTAAAGGCTAAAACATCCTATTTTGTTCCTTTTCCGTCAGTCGAAACGCCCCGCAGCTTCAATTAACAGTGAAAGGAAAGTAAAAGCGCTTCCATGTTAGCTGCAAGCTAGATCCGCTTTTGGCAAAGTGAATAAAATACGGAATAATATTTTTTTCTTTTTCTTTAACAGTGCTCTGTTCAGGTAATATAAACACAAGCTTAATATTAAAAGTTCATTGGTCTCAAAATAAAAACATTTCGAAGCCATGTGAATTTTTATAATTTTCACTGGATAAGTTGACCTGTGGGACATGGTTTTTCTACTTGACCTACATTACCAGAAATGAGGGATGTCCTATTCCTTAGGACATATAGTAAATAGACAGAGCTTATGTCAACAGGTTGGATAAGTTAAATGTGTTCTTTTGAAGATGGATAATCCATCAACTCAACTTATATTTGTATGACTAGGCTACGCATCCCTGGCATTACATGTATAACCTATAGTTCAAATATTGAACACGAATAAACGTCGGAAGTTTCGGTACGCAGACGTGACGGAGCTGATCTCCGCGAAATATTCCTTTCCTCGTACGTACTTCCTACGCAAACTCGGACTTGCACCGACTCAAATCTCATAGTGTTCCACCTTCGGCGCATATTGGCAAGGTTACGGGAACGCTTTCGCATACATGAAAAACATTAAGTTTCTGTCCAGCCGTGAGGTGTATATAAACTCTAGCTTTACTGATGAAGCTTTAAGTGGAAGTTTCAATCCTAACATCGTCCTCGTACACAAGCCATAACGTAAAAACAAGCTCGTGTAATCTGTCTCATTGCAAACCTACTCTAGTGTCGTAAAACTAAAACCTCTACTTTGATGTATTGCATATGAGAATGTTTAGTTGGAATGTACCGTTCAATTTTTAAAATCTATTTACCTTTCAAATAAATTATCAAATGCCTAGCCTGCTGACTCTTACAGAAATTAAATAGCAAATGTTTATATAATATAGAGTGTTCAAGACATCTACCGATATATGTAGGTTTGATCTATGTCATAACAGTTATTGGGCATAAATTTAAGATAGTTTAGAAAATCTTACATAATGTTAATCTTACATAATCTTACATGTCGGCAATTCGAAGTTTTGTTTTTACACTTTTGTGGTTGTTTGTGAGAGTGCAGGAAGTCGGCGGTATAGATAGCTCCAGAAACCTCATCGCTGAGGACTTTGTTAAGCAGGAGAGATGGTATGGGCTGTAATGATGATAACACATAATTTTTTTCTGATGTACTGAAAATTACTTAACGAGACTGGATACTACGTGAGGTCCACGTGCGGTAAAGTTCCTCAAGGAACTCTATCCGTGGCTAATCGTCGCTGCTGGTGATAAGAGGGCTGTTTATATTAGTACTCAAAGGCTAAGTATTGCCATTCAGCGGGGAAACGCAGCCAGTGTTCTTGGCAAGAGACCATGGGGAGTAGAACTGTATGATAATTTATGTTATTAGTTTTAGTTTTTTTTATTATAGTTTTAATTTTTTTAATATTGTATGTATACGTGGTAGAGCCATGCTGCAGCTTTATTAGTAGTATAATAGTAGCACAAATGGGTTGGCTCGACCGGGAAAGGACCACGCTCTCACAGAATACCAGCGTAAAATAGCAGCTAACACTGCTGTTTTGTATGGTGAGTGTAGAGAACCGTAGACCCTTTCTACTGGAAAAGAGGCATTCCTTCTTAGTCCTCACGGGTGACAACGCATCTGCATTTTGATTAGCAAACGAGGATAGATGCAGATGTCTATGGGCCACATCAACCACTTACCATCAGGTGGACTGTGTGCTCGTTTGAACATTTGTGATTGGTGTTGAACGTACTTTAAAATATACTTAAATAAAAAATAGAGGGAATGTGGAACCGTGGGGTTGCGGAAGGGCAGCAGTATCAAAGGTGCTTTCGTCTGGTACTGCGGACGTCGTTCCGTCTGCTAAGCGTGACGTCATATCGTCCCTTCAGTGGAAGAGACCTATGTCCAGCAGTGGATTTTATGGAGCGATGATGAAAATTTAAGTTCGGCGGACTAAGAGCTAATCATACCTCACTTAATATCAAGTGATCACCAGCGGCCATGAATATTTGCTACATTACAGGTATCATAGAAGCGTTGCCGGCCTGGATACTTACAAATTTGATTTAATTATGCAGGCTCAGATTGACAATATCATTTCTGTTTTACGTCATCTTTGTTGTGATCTACTAAAATTTTACCAATAATGTGCTTTTATCCAATAATGTGTTTTTATCCAATAATGTGCGTCAACTTTATCAGCCCACAAAAGTCTACTGCTAGACACGGCCCTCTCTGTGGGGGAAGTCGCTCTCACCGCCACGCTTGGCAGGCCGACTGGAAATCGCAACAACAAACGTCTTGCATCTTTGACGCTGTTCTTTATTTCCGGTCCAGGTGTTTTATGCCTCGTGTAAATGGAATAATTGCAAGCCGTGTATCGAAGGAAGAGATGATAAAATTTGGTATACGGTTCTTTTACATCATTATAACATGACCGAATCAATAAATAGCCAGAGAAATCTCTTTTTTATAAACGTTACCCCCAAATTAGGATTTTTTTCTGTATAGTGGAGGCAGTTTATAAACATAAATTGCAAAAGGACTAACATCCAGACCCGAAATAATTACTTGCAGGTCATACAAATACTTGTTCCGTCGAACCTACTGCCCTCAGAACAGTAACTCATTGATAAGCCGCTGTGCCACAGAGCCTTCGAGTCCTATATATTATCATATAATACATACCAAAAAGTATTAAGATTAAATAAAATGTACGACGTAATATGGCTATAGCAAGTTCCAGAACCTACGATAACCAAAGTTATTGTTTATTCTAGAGTGCACTCATTAAAGTCATTTCATTGTCTTAATCCAACTATTCATGGGATCAACTTGTTACAATCGAATTGTCAATGCAAATTGTCAATGTTCTGTCTCAAATGAGTGGTTCAGAATCAATCGTAGCTTTCGTAGTCGTTTATTACTTTATTCAGAAACAAACACATTGACATTTCTAAGAATTCGTTCCGAAAATAATTAATATGGAATGCAAAAAGGGACAAAATCAATACAATTTTTATTTTAAACATAGTTTCATAGATATTTCTATATTGATATGTAAATTAGACCCGTATCGACTTTGGTACCCCTAATCAATACACTCTCAACCTTGTAGATAGTGTAGTGCCGCACGTGTACGCACTGCCACATTCACTCACTGGTCCTTACCAACTCGTAGTCCATGTATTGTGATAAACTGTAGGCTATTAATAGACACTGGGACATTCAAAAAAACAACAACAACAAAACCCCACAACTTACAATTTTGCTCGAATTTTCGCCCCCGCTATTTTAAACGAATTAGCTGTTTAATCCGACTGGTCTCTGACATTGAGTTTTTTTTTATAGGAGAGGGGGCAAACGAGCATGCGGCTCACCTGATGGTAAGTGACTACCGCCGCCCATAAAATGTATAATATAAATGTATAATTAATGTAAAACTTATCATAGGAAATTTATTTTTACCACAGTACAAGCATAATGATATACTCAAAATCTCAATAATACTCCCAAAGTTGCATACTTCAATGTTCGTTTTAACCATGTCTTATACTAACTTAAGGAGCTGTACATAGTCAAACTAGGCTTTGCAAAACAGTTTTTTTACAAAATATATACATTTTAGAGCTGCAAAAAAATATATGTTAATCTTGATCATATTTATGGGTGACATTGTTTACAAAACACGTTTTCGGTATATTTTCTCGATTAAAAAAATCATAAAATAACAATTGAAATTGAATTTCTAGCAATTGTAACTGTATTATTTATAAGCAAATGTTAATAAAATGAATAACAGTGATGCAGTATATAATAATAAGAGGAGCTGTTGTTTTTATTTATCGATTGAAATAAAATACTTGTAAGTATTAATATATTGAATGAAAAATAACTCGAACGAATCAATGTTTCGTATCTCGCCATCGTGGCGTCTTTTCGCTTCTCTTTCATTTCTACGCGGAGCGACAGTGATCGTCGAGGCACGCTGCTTGACGGACCTGTACCAATTTACTTCGCTCGCCGTTCAAAAATCATTTACGTATATTATGTTTGTTCATAAGGACGCGTTTGCAAAAATGATAGGTATAGAATAGATTTATTACATTGACACGGGTCGCACAAACAAGTATACGCACGGTTAGCTGCGGGAATCTTAATCAAGTAAAACATTTTGATACTTTGAAAGATTGATTATTTTTCTCATTTCTTATACCTGCAAAAATATACTTAGATAGGAAATTCGAATACCTACCTGTATGACCTGAAAGTGTACTTCTGTGAGTGCTGCTGGAACTCCTGGACAAGTCGAATAAGGTGTTCTGAGTTTAGGCTCGTTTTGTTAGCTATGATGAGACCTTACCTCCGGACTTGATGGAGTAACCTGAAGGTGCATTTCGGTGACTGCTACTGGAACTCCTCGACGAGTAGAACTAGGTGTGCCGAGTTTGGACTCAATTTGTTAGTTATGATGAGACCTTACCTTCAGGCTTGATGGAGAGACCTGATAGTGTACTTCGCTGACTGCTACTGGAACTCCCAGACGAGTAGAACTAAGTGTGCCGAGTTTGTAATCGCTTTGTTAGTTATGATGAGACCTTACCTCCGGACTTGATGGAGAGACCTGATGGTGTACTTCATTTACGATAAGTTTCGTGCAAGTGTGTAGAATAATAATTAACGTGGTAAACTGTCTTTGTAATTTACATGTTACGTATATTTTCTTCATTTGCTAAACTTATTTATGAAGTAAATGTTGCTTAGCGTACCATTTTATGCGATCTAAAATGGTATTCACCTTAACACTGAACCTCATTAACTATGTTCCATCTTTGAGAACATTTTTTTAATAATTATGATTATATATGTTCACGCCCTGAGTTGCCCCAACAAAGGTTGACTGGACTAGGGCCCATCAGTAATCCAATTGACGGGCAACAGGGGACGGGGCCCAACGGCCTATGGAGACTTATTATTCTACACAATAGATAGGTAATTAATAAGAACGTACCTGGTTCCGAAGCTAAGACTGACCCCAAGGCTCGGTCGGGCGGTAGGTAGGGTTGACTACAGGGTACCAGTCAGGTGATAAGTGAGGTGCATGTAAGTAGTGTATAGTAGTATGTACAATGTGTGACCTGACTTAACCGTTGAAGTCAGACCGCAGATCCAGCGTTGCTTCTCTCCAAAGGTGGTAGTTCACTTTATCTGAACTCGAGTCTGACGTCACTTCACTATTTCAGTTTATTGTACATATAATTAACTTCAAAGTCAACCAATTCAACGTTCATCGAAATCAAACACGTGACACACGGCACAACTAATGAACGGGCGATCAAAGTTCAACTTCCATTTTCACTTAGCAAGAAATTATTTATAAAGGCCGAACGCGACCTTTTCTCGGGTCACAAAGTTCAGCATTCCACACAACAAACTAACATTCTTTCGTACGATATTAACAGGCCACACAAGCAAATGAAAAATTGCAAATGTGCTTCAAAATGCAATCACTATACAAATTGACGTAAATTACTTGCAAACAAAGGTAAGTTAATTTAATCACTCAACACTTAGACAGGCTTCGCTATCGCGTAAACGCACTAAACGATAACTCAAAATAGAAGCGATCACTTAGCAATAAAATTCTAACCACACGTAAGAACGCGATCTCTTCTCGAGTCAAAGGTTTAGCGTTTTAACCGACAAAGGAAAATGTCTCCGAACTATATCAAATGCCCCACGAGCAAAATTAATATTGTCAAATGCACTTCAAAATGCAATCACTATAAATGCGCTTCAAATGCAATCACTATACAAATTGACGTAAATTACTTGCAAACAAAGGTAAGTTAATAATTCAAACTCAATACAAGCCGTCCGTCGCGCAACTATTATTGGCAATCAGTTAATTTAATCACTCAAAACTCAAATTAGGCCTCTTGTCACACTAGTTGACGATGCCGCGGCGTTCAATGCACTTGTAATTACTTCCGACGCGCCCCGATCGCAGCCAACTCCGCTTGCGCGAACGTCAAACAGGTACGAATACACCGCGCCGAGCGCCCTCTGGCGTCATTTCTTGAAATTAGCGTTTGGCGCGAACAATATATATATATATAAAATTAATGCAAATGCTTAAAAAATTACAAACGAAGGAACCGATAACCTCAGCAACGTCAAGATATGAAAATGAAATGTTCTTCCACGTTACAGGATAATAAAGATAAGACTCTTTGCAATTGTAATGCGCCCGCTTGACTGTCTACGCTTTGCAATCGTACGGCGTTTCAATTTTATGGGATACAATATTAAGGCAATGAAACAGAAACGGAAAAGAGCGTAATGTGTAAACGCTTATGTTTCAAGTATTTTTGAAGCTTTAATTTTGAAGCTCAATAATAATATATTCTTGACAACCTTAAGTTAAAAGTCCAGAAAACTTACAAATCACTAATTTAGCTTTATATAGTCAATATCGCATCTGCATTTTAATCAAGGATAGATGTAGATATTAGTTTAGAAGTCCACAGCATCAACTTACCATCAGGTGGATTGTGTACTCGCTTGTCATCCTTATTTTATATAAATAAATAAAAAACCGGCAAAGTGCGAGTCGGACTCGCACACCGATGGTTCCGAACAAATCTGTAGGTATATAAGTTTAAAATTATTACAAATATTTTTATTATATAATGTAACTAAAAATGTATACTTTTCGCAATTTTTCCTTTATCTGTGCTATAAAACGTTGCTTCATACCAAATTTCAAGATTCTGAGTTCACGGGAAGTACCCTGTAGGTTTTGATTACCTTGCGAATGTCGAAAATTTGCGGCATAAACAGCTGTATCTTTCGATTGCGTTGGCTTAGACGTTTGATTTTTTACAGATCTAAGGGATCGTAGACTTGAATATTTTATATAAATTTCAGCTTGATACTTCCACGCGTTCCTGAGAAAAAGGGTCTTGACAGACAGACAGACTGACGGACAACAAAGTGATCCTATAAGGGTTTCGTTTTTTCCATTTGAGGTACGGAACCCTAAAAACAACTCAAAATTGTGACAGGCTGCGGGTGTTAACCTACCTTCTAAGGGAGGCAACTATTTTAAATCTACTCGGTCTTTGCCGGTGACTGTTCACGCCAACATAATGAGTTTGATAAAGTAATTTTCAAGTTTCTTCTGGTGAAAGTTTAAACGGTCTTAAGCCCAAAGTTCACAATATACTGATAATTTTAATGCGTCGTTGTTTAAGTAAGAGAATCACTTGACACAAGGTGAAGGTGTTACATTTTATTACTTGGCGAGTTTAATTAAGTAAATAATCATAACTACAAATATAACCATTACCGTTACCGTTACAGCCTATTATAGTCCACTGCTTTATGTATGTCCACTGCCTCTGTCGCCTATTACGCCACCCACGGGATGACATTGGTAGTGGATATTCTTACACCGCCACTTCACTATTGCAAATAACTATTCTAACATAAGCTTTAAAACTCGGCTCGGCATTGTTTGAGAGTTTACGACGCATCTTTTCTACACTTGCACGAAGTATAGCCACGTTGTACGTATTTTATGGCTGTAGCACAAATGGATCGGCTCGACCGGGAAAGGAACAGGTTTACACAGAATACCAGCGTAAAATAACAGCTTTGTGCTGTGGTGTTTTGTGTGGTGAGTGTAGAGAATCGGAAATTTTTGAAATTATACTTCTTTTGGCGCGTTTGAGAAAAATGATGAGAGTGAATTTTTTACACCGACACCTAAATACGACACCATGAAGTTGTTACGATGCGCGCGCACACCGAAACCTAAAAGCAACAACTTCATTTTGTAATAATTGTCTATCAACTGTCAAGTTTTCGTAAGAACTGATAACTATATTCAAGATAGTTATTCAAATATATATGAATCTATAAAACGTGTTTTATTTTAGTTATTTTTTTTTTGTTACGCTAAAGAAGTATAACTTCTTACGTGTGACATTTCAGTCGTCGGCATCTAGCGGAACAAGGGGTTCGATTAAAACGTTGCGGGGCCTCCGGGGGGTTAGCGTAAAGTTTGGAGTCGGAGCCTAGGTGGCTGCGTTTACCACTAGCGGTTTGGGATGTGTTTCAGCCCTCTCAAAGTAGCGCTGAGACATCCTTGAAATATTCTGAGATCGTCGGAAATTGGCAATATAATTGAAATAATATATATATATATATATATAAAATTAATGCAAATGCTTAAAAAATTACAAACGAAGGAACCGATAACCTCAGCAACGTCAAGATATGAAAATGAAATGTTCTTCCACGTTACAGGATAATAAAGATAAGACTCTTTGCAATTGTAATGCGCCCGCTTGACTGTCTACACTTTGCAATCGTACGGCGTTTCTATTTTATGGGATACAATATTAAGGCAATGAAACAGAAACGGAAAAGAGCGTAATGTGTAAACGCTTATGTTTCAAGTATTTTTGAAGCTGTAATTTTGAAGCTCAATAATAATATATTCTTGACAACCTTAAGTTAAAAGTCCAGAAAACTTACAAATCACTAATTTAGCTTTATATAGTCATTATCGCATCTGCATTTTAATCAAGGATAGATGTAGATATTAGTTTAGAAGTCCACAGCATCAACTTACCATCAGGTGGATTGTGTACTCGCTTGTCATCCTTATTTTATATAAATAAATAAAAAACCGGCAAAGTGCGAGTCGGACTCGCACACCGATGGTTCCGAACAAATCTGTAGGTATATAAGTTTAAAATTATTACAAATATTTTTATTATATAATGTAACTAAAAATTTATACTTTTCGCAATTTTTCCTTTATCTGTGCTATAAAACGTTGCTTCATACCAAATTTCAAGATTCTGAGTTCACGGGAAGTACCCTGTAGGTTTTGATTACCTTGCGAATGTCGAAAATTTGCGGCATAAACAGCTGTATCTTTCGATTGCGTTGGCTTAGACGTTTGATTTTTTACAGATCTAAGGGATCGTAGACTTGAATATTTTATATAAATTTCAGCTTGATACCTCCACGCGTTCCTGAGAAAAAGGGTCTTGACAGACAGACAGACTGACGGACAACAAAGTGATCCTATAAGGGTTTCGTTTTTTCCATTTGAGGTACGGAACCCTAAAAACAACTCAAAATTGTGACAGGCTGCGGGTGTTAACCTACCTTCTAAGGGAGGCAACTATTTTAAATCTACTCGGTCTTTGCCGGCGACTGTTCACGCCAACGTAATGAGTTTGATAAAGTAATTTTCAAGTTTCTTCTGGTGAAAGTTTAAACGGTCTTAAGCCCAAAGTTCACAATATACTGATAATTTTAATGCGTCGTTGTTTAAGTAAGAGAATCACTTGACACAAGGTGAAGGTGTTACATTTTATTACTTGGCGAGTTTAATTAAGTAAATAATCATAACTACAAATATAACCATTACCGTTACCGTTACAGCCTATTATAGTCCACTGCTTTATGTATGTCCACTGCCTCTGTCGCCTATTACGCCACCCACGGGATGACATTGGTAGTGGATATTCTTACACCGCCACTTCACTATTGCAAATAACTATTCTAACATAAGCTTTAAAACTCGGCTCGGCATTGTTTGAGAGTTTACGACGCATCTTTTCTACACTTGCACGAAGTATAGCCACGTTGTACGTATTTTATGGCTGTAGCACAAATGGATCGGCTCGACCGGGAAAGGAACAGGTTTACACAGAATACCAGCGTAAAATAACAGCTTTGTGCTGTGGTGTTTTGTGTGGTGAGTGTAGAGAATCGGAAATTTTTGAAATTATACTTCTTTTGGCGCGTTTGAGAAAAATGATGAGAGTGAATTTTTTACACCGACACCTAAATACGACACCATGAAGTTGTTACGATGCGCGCGCACACCGAAACCTAAAAGCAACAACTTCATTTTGTAATAATTGTCTATCAACTGTCAAGTTTTCGTAAGAACTGATAACTATATTCAAGATAGTTATTCGAATATATATGAATCCCACCAAAAACATTCTGTCACCAAAAACAGCCAAGTCTCGATGGAGCTGCTTGTTTATCTCTAAAAAGTAATGAAATCTAGACAAAGTCGTGCCAAGTCCAATGTTCCTTACTGCGATTTCTTTATTATTATAGTTAATGTTATGTGACTTGTCCGTTGAAGGGTACACAAGGGTACAAAACCATGCGCTACATGACACCATTGCACTAATCTGTCGCCAGAACCGCTACCCATTGACGATGGAAAAGTGCTTCTTGGAAAACGTTGATTGAATAACCAGTCAATTGTAAGCTTGGTATTGGTAATTGGCCGCTAGTGTCTCATTTTAGGCGGTTGTTGATTGTGCAACACATGCATTCAGCATTCACAATGCTGACTTCTGCTCTCTTCTTTTCCGAGCGTCAAATCGACCACCGATCTAACATAAAATAGACGTACAGACGGACTTCTATCAATGATTAGAAGTCCGCCTGTACTGGAAATAATTTTTTATACTGTTTGTTTCAGGCTCGCCTATACAAAAGTATTATTGAAATACGCAGCTTTATCAAGCCTACAATTGACTGATTATTCAATCAACGTTTTCCAAGTGGCAATTTTCCATCGTCAATCTGGCGGATCTGGCGACAAATTGGTGCAATGGTGTGTATGCAATGTAGCACCTGGTTTTGTACCGTTGTGTTCCCTACAACGGCCAAGTCACATAACATTAACTATAATAATAAAGAAATCGCAGTAAGGAACCTTGGACTTGGCACGACTTTGTCTAGATTTCATTACTTTTTAGAGATAAACAAGCAGCTCCATCGAGACTTGGCTGTTTTTGGTGACAGAATGTTTTTGGTGGGATTTCACTGCTTTTTGTAGAAACGTGGGCATATTGATTTATTTTATTAGATTTTCTTATTTGACACATTTTTTTTTTCTTTTTAGTAGTTTTTTTTTATTATTACAAATCTTTCTTTTCTTTTTTTCCGGTTCTGATTCTTGTACAGTAGCAACAGTTTTTCGTATTGCCTATTCGCGTTCATTATTTAGTCTTTTAGACGGTTTAGATGCTTTAATTTCTGAAAGATCGGCGCAGTATTTACGCCTAAGCCGGTTGTATTCGGTGATCGCTGAAGCTTGAGCTTTTATACTCTTGAAGTCAACATTTATGAGGTGCACCCCATGAAGATTGGTTACTCATGAAAGCGCCACGTAGGCTTGGCCACAAGAGAATATGGAGGTGCCAATGTCCATGAGGGCATTTTTTAGACTTACACCTTGGCTCTTATGAATTGTTAGGGCATACGCCACACATATTGGGAATTGTTCTCTGTACACGTATTTTTTTTATGTACCAATAGTAGAAGGAGGCATTACCATATCTCTAATACATCTGAGATCTGCTGAGGATACTTCAGAACTTCGATTTTTGACATCAAATGAAGCGGCCCACCAAGATTAATATTTTTTTGTAAAGGCGGTATGTCCATCTCTTCTAATAGTTTGGTTGGGCTCTTGTGTTTCCCAATCAGGGTCCCCAGGTACTCCAGATCTTCGATTATCCTAGTTTTTATAGTTTTCCCTTTATGTGGCCATTAAACCCTAACTCTGTACGAAATTTCAGCTCTCTGAGTTTATGGGAAGTACTAGTTCTATTCTAATGATCATGAGTGAGTGAGTGTCATAAATGCGAAACTTTGCTTTCGCTTAACTTCGGAACTAAATGACCTATAGACTTGAAATTTTGGATTTTAAGTATGTGATTATAGCTTATTGGATGACGAAAATTTCTGCGTTCTGGTCTTATCCGGAGGTTCTCAAATAGAGGCCTGAAAATGGGGCGAAACGGTTCCAGTAAAGGATGGTACGGCAGTGTTTGTTTCGCGCTCGACTTGGCGGGGGCACTGCCGTGCCCCCCGATCTATAAAACTTGTTTTATTTTAGTTATTTTTCTTTTGTTACGCTAAAGAAGTATAACTTCTTACGTATGACATTTAGGTCGTCGGCATCTAGCGGAACAAGGGGTTCGATTAAAACGTTGCGGGGCCTCCGGGGGGTTAGCGTAAAGTTTGGAGTCGGAGCCTCGGTAGCTGCGATTAGCACTAGCGGTTTTGGATTTGTTTCAGCCCTCTCGAAGTAGCGCTGAGACATATCCTTGAAATACTCAGAGATCGTCAGAAATTGACAATATCTGTGTACGTTGCATGCGAATGAATTTATTTTGGACGACTTGGAGGTCGTAAGACATGATAGGTCTTACGCACACTTTGTAAAGATGGAGTTTGTATTTTAAAGACAGTTTGCTCCTGTCCAATGATATGATTATATAATATATTTACAAATGTCTAATATTAATATCATACCGTGGACAAAAAGGAAACAAAAAAAAACAAAATACCGTGAAAAAGGAAACAAGATATGGGCAGCAGCATCTTTCTGCTCGAATAATAAAAAAAACTGCAGTTGCTAACCCGCCTGCATAGTGGCTCTTATCATTCGGCCACGCGGTTATCTTAGTTCGTCGTACTTACATTCCCTTATATTCCAATAAAGATAAATGCTTGTAATCAAACGAAAACGTTTAGTTCACATTTCCAATCCTGACGTCATTCAGATGTGCAAATCTTACCGCAAAAACAAGCTTGCGAAATCTGTTCCATCGCTCACCGACTGCTGCCTCGTAAAACTAAAACGGTTGTCTGCTCTAACGTATTGCATGTGATAGTGTTTTGTTAACACGTAACGTGCGATATATGATTTCTCTTCCCCTTATTTCTAATGTTTAGGCTTTGGTTTATATAATAATTATATACACAGCAAATATTTAACCTATTTGCACAACATATCTATTTGCTTCGTCTTTCGTAATCCTTACAGCAAAGGAGTGACATAATTTGCCAGCCTCTGTTTTTCCATCCGATACAGTGTACATAGGATGTCAAGTTAATAGTGAACAGGTTTTTATATGAAATAAGGGTAATAAGTAAGCACATAGTCCATTAACTTGTTAGTAAATGCATGCTGTGGCCCATAGACAAATATATTTATCCTCGATTAAGAATATAAATGCAGATGAGTTGTCACCCCTGAGGTCTAAGTAGAATTGCGTCGTATTTAAAATGGTCTCCGGTTCATGCATTGAGCTGCTAGTTTACGTTGATATTCTGTGACATCGTGATCCTTTCCTGGTCAGTTGAACTATTCGTGTTACATCCATAGTATAGCTGCAACATGACTCTACCACATGTAGGTTTATATATTTAGGTTGTTAAACTAAGTATATCACATCTTACCATCAGGTATGGTAGTAGTCGTAGTCCTGACATATAATAGTTAGAAATGCGGAGTACATTGGCGTGTTGGCACAATTTCGCAGAATCCCCACACCCAAAATATTTTTAGCTCGATTTCCGCGACTGTAAAAGCGACAATAACATCGCTGGCTATTCGTATTGCGATAATTGAATGGTGCTCAAATCGCTCGTGATGCAGTAATTATCTACAAGTTCAAAAACATAACCGGATATTATAACCTACAATTTTTTTACGTTACAGTAAGTACTTATGTAGACAAATTCGACTGCTACGTTAGCCTAATGATAATTAATGTGGTTGCTGATTATGAGGTTCTGAGTTCGAATTACGGGTCGGGACAAAATCAGTTATTAGCTTTTCAATTTATCTTAGTTGCCAAGAAATATTTCATTCTCCCATCAATTTTAATATCATATAATTAATATTGAAATTCAATAAAAGAAATATTAATTAATATTAAAATTAATATAAAACTCAAAATATTAAAATTGCTGTGCAAATGAAACAACAAAATTATTATTTTATGAATTTGGACCCACAAGCAGTCTACCTGATCATAAGTGATTACTACTGCCCATGAACACATACAACTAACTCCATGCGAAGCCGGCCACAGATGTTCGATCACACCTTAGGATTTAGATAAAATGCTACGCTGCCTTTCAGAAAATATAATGTTTAAATTTAAATAATAAATTCTTTAACAAAACGAAATTCAAACAAAAATACATCACACATTACAAGCATTGGTGAAATAAAAAGGTTGGAGAACATCTGCAGATACGACATCATTATCACGGACGTTAAATTCGTAATGGCCGACGTAAAGTCATGTTCACGCTCAGAAATAAAAGTGGTATTTGTCATATGCACGGCGCTCTCGAAACCGAGGTGCGTATTGAAATGAAGAACTTCCATTTGAAATTTAAATATTGATGGAATGTTTTTATTTTTATATCATCACATATTTTTAAGAGTAGTGGGTAAAAAAGAGCACACTGTCCACTTGATTAGAAATAGATGCTGTGGTCCAAAGACAGCTACGTCTAATATCTATTAAGAATAAAAAAGCCTATAAATTTCTTTTCTATCAGTTGTCGGTTCCTCAAGTTATATGAGATCACCAAGCTGGCCGATCGGCTAGCTTCGTTTGTGATTTGAAACATGGAAAGAAGGTTTCTTTGAGGCATTTGTTGTGGGAATGTTACAGCTGTTTGAAATATTCATATAACATCAAACGATTTTTCTAATATTTTTAACTGAATTTGCTTTAATAATGGCATTAAAATAGTAGTTATAATAGTACCATTTGACTACGGCTTAAAAGGATGCATAATTTTATTTTATGTGTATAAGTATCGTGCGAGTAGACTAAGGAAGACAGGATTCTCGATATAAAATACACGACACCCCACTGATATATGCTGTGTTTGGTGAGTGTAGAGCAGGCTTTCTCTAAATTATACGTACCCCTATTAAATTAACTAGTCAGTGGCGATGCCATAAAGACATAAATAAGGCATCTTCTGAAAAGATACAACTACAAGGAGAATTATTGTTTTGATTGATACGTCTCAGCCGCATGTAAACGCGGAGGTTGTTGGTCAGGCGTGCACTGTAGACTTCACTAAGTAATGTATATAGGGTGCAATATCGTGCGTGTATCACTCAGCGTAAGCTAGCGAGACCTCCACCATAACGTATCTCTAATTGCAAACCCTTACGTTGAACTGGCGAACTGGTGTAGAGAACCAGAGATCCTTTTACTGATAACCAGTAAATCTCTTAGTCCTCAGGTTCGACAACACATTCATATTTTGATACTTGATCGAGGATTAATGTTTGTTGGCCACAGAATCTAAATACCACCAGGTGGGCTGTTTGGTCGTTTATCAACAACAAATATTTTAAGCAGTGCTCACCTACTAGCGCATTCTTTGACAGGTCTACGTCCAAGCGTGGACTTCAAAAGGTTGTTGATGATGATGATGATTTTATCTGAATATTTTTTTAATATCCATCGGTACGCTAGAACTATTTTTTATATTATACTTATTCTTATGCCTTACTACGAGTTAAATTTCACAATGAAATCATAAATAACTAGGTATTTGAGATGGGCAGCTGCGTCCTCCACACACAACAACTAGAAGAAAAAATATGCAGTAGCCAATCCGCCCCTGGCAAGCGTAGAAAATACTGGCCTTACAGGGCAATCTATAGGGGAAGCCTATGTTCAGCAGTGGTCTTTTGTTAGGCTAATGAAAAAATTTAAAATTTTGTACGACCGACTTCAATATAAAAAAATGAGAACATCATCAATGTAGTCGAAGTCAATTAAATACGCATAAATAAAAATAAATTAAGAACTACTGGTCAGATCTTGATCAAATATACTCGTATATACGACCACATGAGAAGCACCAGCTTTCAAATAAAAAGAATCATCAAAATCGGTTCACCTAGAAAAAAGTTCTGAGGTAACACACATAAAAATCTACAGTCGAATTGAGTACCTCCTCTTTTGTTTAAAGTCGGTTAAAAAGGTTAGTAGTCATTTTTTGCGGTCTCTACTTGTCATTTTCATTTTTTTTACAGTAAACTTATAAGTATATAGCAACTGAAGGCGAATTACATGCTCTTAAAAAAACCGCTGTGTAAATATAAATGCTGCAGAATACAGTTGACATTTGCCGCAGCCCTCGATTTGTCAAAGTGCCGCCTTGCTTAGGATGTCAATAAATGTGAAATATCGAGCCGTTGGCATTTCCACTACAGATATGTGTACGATGTCGTGCAGTGTTGGCGGCAGGTCGATTTTATAACCTACGACGTGTATTTTATTTACTGATACGTTTATACCAACATTACTTGCAAATATCAATCTTGTTTACTCGCGCGTGAATCAGGTCCACGGAGGGATATTTTGTGGAGATCAGCTCCATCACGTCGGTGTACTGAAACTTTCGAGGTTTTTCGTATTAAATATGTAAACTATAAGCCATTAAATACGTTAAAAATACAAAAATGTGTTAATCAAAGACTGATGGATTATTCTCATCCTCAATAAAATTCACTTAATATATTCAATCTATTGACATAAGACATAATACCATTTGTTATATGTCCTAGGAAACGGGACATGTTTCATTTCTGTCCAACCACAGTTCAACTGATCCAGAGCAAAATTTCGAAATTCACATATCTTTCAAACATTTTCATTTTGAGACGAATAAACTTAAATTTAGCTTGTATTTACCAAAAATGAGCAGAGCACTGTTAAAAAAAAAGAAAATATATTATTCCATGTTTCATTCCCTTTTGCGAAAACGGATCTAGACTGTAGCTAAAATGGAAGCGCTTTTACTTTAATTTCATAATTAACTAAAGCTGCAGAGCTTTTCGACTCACGGAAAGGGAAAAAGCAGGATATATCATATTTTAGTACGTTGTTCTTGAACAAATACAATGTGATGTCACCTGATAAATTGTTGTGCAAAGCATGTGGCCTAGATGTAGTAAGGCTAAATATAGCTCTAGATATTAGATAAAGTTCAAAATAGCGTAAAAACGTCCTCATCATTACATATTCGCACTGGATGTAGCCTTGGCACTAAAAGTCCGGAGAAATATTTGAATGTATTTTAAGGGACGCAGATACACAGATATACTAGAACTGAACAGCAAAGATTTACGTGTCTGCACAAAATTGTATACGTAAGGGAATCAAAACCAAGAGCTCGCTGTAGACAGGTATTCTGCCTAGCAAGCCAAGCAGTCATGCTGATTCATCATAGAAACTGACGCTTTATTTTACTCGTACTTGTAATCGGTACCTTACATAGCTGTTAATTTTGCCTGAAAGGTCTAATGAAAAAAATATTATATAAAGCAGTATGAAAAGTATCCACTTGTATTTAAGTATATGTAGTAGTTCGCGAGTTCAACTCCGTCATGTGCACTAATTACAGAGCACATGTTTAGTATTTACAGCTACGAGCTACTGTGCTGAAGATGTTGCTTATATGTTTAAGGCAAGTTCAGTGATCAATCTGAGGATAAAACCATGAATAAGTTAGTATTGGTAATCAATGTCTTTCGCCAAATCAGTAATTAAATTAAGGAATTAAGTGTAAATCTAAGCCAATCTGCAATTGATTTCGAAGAGTACCCAGAGTGCATCGGATGTAGTTAAAGGTTCGAGAAGAGTTCATTGCTCTGTGGGTAGACTTCTCATGTCCTAGAAATATTTTTAATTTCTTGGACATGCCGGTTTTCTCACGCATCTTCTTACTGCCGAGCAAGCTGCAAATCAACTTTGGAAATCATGTTGAATAATTTCGATAGTGCTTGGAGGATTGATGTTGTGTTTGTTTGAACTATTAATTTAACGTATTATTAAGGCGAGTGATGAGTGTTGAGCGATGATGATTAGTTGATAGTTTTAATTGATGTACGCGTAAGCTCTGCACGTCTACTAAGAGTGAACACAACAAAAATCCCGTCTTTTATTCGTATTTTAATATTAGCCACACAGTATTTCATTTTTATATACACACGCACGTGTGTCAAATGACACAGCGTCGTGAATTTGCCTGGGGTATGACTAATGTCACTTTTGAAAAGGTGATCGTGGTTTATTGAGTTTATGTCGAACATTACATTTTATCGTCAATGTTAAGTCTGTTTAGCAGTGTGTTATTTTTTTCTAATATTTGCTATGATTCTCGTACAATAAAGGCAGTGATTGGATATGGTTCTGTTTTATCCTAATAATACGAGCAAAACATGTAATCAATTTGTAACTCAGCGTGCAACCTGTTGGATATTTCCAATCTAAACATGCTAACTGACTCGTGACTGTGAACATGCAATCAGATCCAGCCGAACTCCAACGTATGTACCCACTGCACCCTCGTAAACCTGAATTTCTGTTAGTCTAAACATAAACATACCTCAAATTATGCCATAATTTGTAATTTCGATTTGGTAAGAATGTAAAATTTTAATTTGCTTTTAATGTAATACTTTACATATTTTATTGAAATAGTAATGAGTTAATATTGTAAGCAGTAAGATGAAACTTTTGAAAAAGTAAAAGGCAACTTCAAAAAATAACAAACAATAAAATAATTTCCACATACTCGTAACGGCTTCTGAAGTCAGTGCTAAGACGTGCTATAGGAAAATAAAACCCCGGCTTCAGAAGCTGTAATGTGGAAATTAGTTTTATTCTTATAAGTTCTTTGAATTCGGATTTTCCTTTTTTTTTTGATGATTTGATGTTTTTTTGTTCTTGAACATTCTGCATGGACTTAGATATATCAAAACAAGCTCAAAGTTGCAACTACCTTAAAAACTTCACCTTCATTATCATTCACTATTTTATTAGGGATAGAAGTTTTTCTTTAGATTGTACATGGGGCTAGTTATAATTTTATTTATTTTATTATATTCAATAAAAAGAGCCGGACTAGGAGATGCCTGTACTAATTTTCATTGAAATTTGATAGGATAAATAATACATTGATAGAGTTATTCTATAATATTTTTGGAAATGCAACAGTTAGGTAACGACAGATAATACCCTTTTTTTTATATTTACTGTCGTAAAAACTTTATGCCAGTGCAATAAACTTATTGACTAAATAAGCAAATGTGTGTTATTGCGAGCAGTATGTTAAAAGTTTATAAATTTTTCTTTAGTATAGGGTGACAAACGAGCTCACAGTCCACCTGATGGCAAGTGGTCGCTGTGGCCCATAGACATCTACATTTATTATCGTTTGCGAATAAAATGCAGATGCGTTGCCACCCGTGAGGGCTAAGATGGAAGGCCTCGTTTCCAGTAAGAAGGGTCTCCAGTTCTCTACACTCACCATACGAAACAGAGCAGTGTTAAGCTGCTATTTGATGCTGGTATTCTGTGAGAGCGTGGTCCTTCCCCGGTTGAGCCGACCCATTCGTGCTACAACTATACCACTAATATAGCTGCAGCATGGCTCTACCACGTATAAAAAACATACCATATTTATACCACGTATAAAATATCAATCAATATCAAATCTCAATTACTCAAATTTTACATAATACGTGTATATTATGTAAATTTCAATACACTAACAAATCTAATTTAGTCCGCTTGGTGTCACTAAAAGTGATATTATAATTTAACTTGCAGATTTCACACGTGTCTGGCAGTGAACAAAAATGAAAATGTTTCGAAGACATGTAAATTTCAACAGTTGTACAGTTGCAATGTTTCAATATACATAGATACATTATATATATATATATATATATATATATATATATATATTTATATATATACTTATTAATCAGTTTTCTTACTTTTTAATAAGTATTTAAATTTTTATTTACATTTTTAACTTTTATTTACATGTACCATTGTGATTGCAACGATAGTAAAATATATGAATGAGGAAAGAGGCGTCAAAAATAAAAATTATATATCAAATATATTACAAACTAAGTTTGGCTAAAACAAATATTGTCCCGTAGTTTCTCATCTACCAGTAAATAGTTCACTGCTGGACATGGATCTCCAATATAATGTAGAGCAATTGCTTCAATAATCGGAGCGTGAAAGACATTGATATCAAACGGTAATTACACTTACAGGCAAGCAGTGTAGGTTTTAAAGAGTTTTATCGTCACAAGAGTTGCTGGACTGTGACATAAAAACTTTACCTTGCTAACAGCCTAACTACTGCTAAATATATTACACTGTTAATAGTCTGCCGGGTTTAAATTACTACAGTCGTGCGAACAGTGCTCATTGTATGCAACGTATTGTTTTATGTGAACAAATGAACCTTAACAATGAAACTTAAGAGAGTTAATTGTTGTTATTATATGGTACCTATGAATATGTGGACTAATACATAAAATTTTATTCATGTACCTTAAATGAAGGAAATGTATATGCACTGCTAGAAAAAGTGAATGCACGTAGAAATAGGTACGGTAGTGATATTCACCATACATAGCAGGAAAAGATACCACCCAATTTATATTATGTAATCTATTTAATAAAAATGTTAAGTGGTGTTATAGTTTCAATGCAAAATCCATACCAAAATAACACCTGTTTGTAACGAACTATATTATCCAAGATTTTCGTAGCCATGTATCAATCTTCAACAGCGGCGTGTTTCAGACAAAGATAATGTTATTTTACTTTGTTTAAAAGATATATACAATTTATACGTTTAATTTTATAAGTAAATCATAAGATTTTTAAAGCTTTAATAAGTATTTTAACAATGAATGCGAGCAAAAAGGCCTACAATTAAAACTCAAATCATGAAAAGTACATAAACTCAATTTCAATATTTATTTCAAGCTTTAAAAAATTATTAATCCGTTAATTTTAAACTTCAATAATTTTTGAATTATAATGATTTTATTTTTATTTTCAACTATTTGCCATCTGGCATATTTATTCGGTATTAAATTTATGTTATTTATCAAAACATTTATTCTATGTCGTTTTATGACGACCAATTTGTGAAATTTCGTGTCGCCAGCGGTTTATCCAAACCATAAAGAGGAAAGGTATATACGTTTTCACTACTAGTCGGTATAAGTCCACTGCTCGACATGCACTCTCCCGCTGTAAGGTGGTTTTGTCTCAATGGTCACGCTTATAGACGCAGGCGGGCAGGACCCCGCAGGGCAGGCGTATAGACGATCGCAGTACAAGACATGAGCACTTTTGACGCCGGCGCCCGCTCTAGTTGCTTTACGTCTGGCGTAAATTTGATGCTTATACCATCATCTATCAGAAGCCATATTTTCTTTCTGGCATTTCCCATTGTCTTCAATAGAGAGCCTACTGTTCTTAGAGGCTAGCAACGCACCTGCAATCTTTTATTTAAAAAATACCCGCATGTCAGGAATTTCTTGCATATTGCATTTACGTATATAAATAGCACGTCCAGGTCCGGAACAATTATTTATAGCTTCTGCAAATACTACCGTAGCGCCGCCACTAAGCACTTCATACTGCGCTACGGTAATGCTACATGAAGCGACGTATAGAATATAATAAATATATTTTATTCAATATAGATTACAAAAAATACTTATACAAAATCATTTAAGCTTTTACCACTAGTTCGGAAAAATCTCTGTTTTGGGAATAAGCTAGAAGAAACCGTGCGGGTTCTTTTTAAAACATTAATTTTCAATATAATATGTTGTATAATTAATATTATACTCTAGTGCTCTAGCTTCAGTTCTACGAACAGTAATTTATTTTTTGGGTTTGGGTCGCTTTATGAGTGTGTACAACTAAATAAAAATGTTTTTTTTTGGCTGGAATTTATAACTCAGTGTCGCACTTAATAATCAACGTTATTTTAAATTCGCAACGCCCTATTCCACTACTACTAAAAGTACTAAAAGTGAGCGGATGAAATATTATACGTATAGCCGGCAGATTCAAACAAACGTAATGTGTTATATTAGGTTCTTCGTACTTTAGTTAGGTGCGGTAGTGCGCTTGCAAAAAAATCACAGTACGTGGTCAACCCGGGTTCGATTCCCGCCGGTACCAGTGAAATTGTTAATTGCAATTTCAAGTGCGGATTTACCACGTACTCGGCGGTGAAGGTAAACATCGTGAGGTAACTTGCAAATCCGAGGAATAACAATATTTTGAAAACATATGAAGACGTAACATAGAGTAGATTAGCGAACTAACTACTCCATAGCCCTCTCAGAAATGAGGCCTGTGCCATGGTCCAGTGGTAGGTACATAGATGTACCTTTACTTTTTAACTTTTACAATTAGGTTAGGTAGTGTTGTTATGATGTTTTCTAGTATAAACGTGATTCGCTAAAACCAAATTTTTTTTTTTTTTTAAACACAACGGATTTCTGTACCCAAAATTTCTTATATTAACCTAACTATTGGTTCCTCCGAACATTAATAGATGATACACGGATAGAAGTGGAAATTGTTTTATTTGTACGTTCATCCAGCCATGCTGCAGCTACTAGTAGTATAGTTGTAGCACTAATGGGTCGGCTCGACCGGGGAAGGACCACGCTCTCACAGACTACCAGCGTAAAATGTCAGCTTGACACTACTGTGTTTCGTATGGTGAGTGTAGAGAACCGGAGACCCATTTTCCTGGAAAAGAGGCATTCCATCTTAGTTCTCACGGGTGACGACGCATCTGCATTTTAAAAAACATGCATGCATTTAAAGTTTATTTTATCACCTATAAAGTTTTCACCTTCAGAAACGATACAATTTCTCCAGCGAATAATCCAATCATCCAACCATTTTTAAACGCTTTTTCCGAAATTGAGTTTAGTTCTCCTTATGAATTCTCCTTTATGTCTCCTACCGAATGAAAAGGAATGCCACGAAGTAGTTATATGAGTTTAGGAAAAAGAAAGAAGTCAGCTGGAGCCATATCTGGTGAATAATGGTAGTTGCTCGATGGTATTTGTTGAGTTTTTGGTCAAAAATTTGTTCACAATTATGGCCTTGTGCGAAGGCGCATTATCACATATTATAAATTTTTCTTACCACAAATCTGGCCTTTTTTTGTCTATTTTACTCAAGAGAGTAAATTAGGCAAAAAGGCCTAATGTTTTGTTCAAGGAAACACCGCATAACGCTTAAATAATATTTTTTATTTACCGTTTGATCACCCGGCAAGAATTCGGAGTGTACAATACCGCGATAGTCAAAGAACACAGTCAACATGACTTTGACTTTTGATCAACGTTAGTGTGTTTTTTGGTTTCGGTTCAGTTGGAAGGCGCCACTCCGAGGTTGGTTGACTAGTTTGCATATCAAACCCACGTATCGTAACTAGTGTTACTAGTTATATGTTTCATGAATGTTGGGTCGGAACCACTTACGGCACGGTCTCCGTAGGACCGTATGGGGCCGACTGAAAATCAGCGTCGCTATCCCGCGGCTTATGCTGAGGCGGTCCCTTCCGCCACTTCATCTGTTTCGATTATTAAGTCATGAATTGTTGTTATATCCTCTATTTTTTTTGTTTATTAATTTTCTTGTGTTTTAATTTTTTTATATTATTATTTTATTCTTATTCGTATTAATTTTGTTTATTAATATGTCATTGTAATATGAAGTGTCGGAATAAATGTCTTTATGTCTTTATGAATTGACTCGGTCTAGCATGTCCAAAGCGACTCTTATGCGATTAAGTTTTTGGACAAAATTCAGGTATTTCGGGGCTAGGCGAGCGGCAAAATGTTTCTTACCCAAATGATTATTTAAAATGCTATGGATCAACTCGTGAGACACAGAAAGTTTGGCGGCTATCTCGCTTTCTTATTATTTTGCGGCAACTTGAATGAGGATTTTCAGTCTCTATTTCCTTCAATTTTGCAATGTTGACATCAGACGTTGCAGCGAGGCAAATCTTCCATCACATCTCGACCGCTTTTGAACGCTTTGTACCACTCATAAGGACGTGTTTTTGATTTACCGTAAGCCTTTTGTAATACTTACTTTTAGTGACTCCGAACACAAAATACCATTGGCAATGCAAAATTTAAGACAAACTCTTTGTTTGGTGTTTTTATCCATTGTGAATTTCGCAATACACACACAATATGTTATAACTAAAAACAGCACTGTTATTAATCTAAATAACAGATGTAACTCAAACTCCGTGCCAAAATGAAAAACAGCTGTGGCAATCTAACAACAATAAAAAAAACCAATAAATTTGATTTGGAACATCTGCTTTCAATTTGGGTGCCTTTTAGGCAATTTGAGATTGAATAGATTGATGTTACGTTAAGACTACTATTTACCATCTAATCCTTCATCACAGCTTAGTTATTATCAGGTGAGATAAGCACTGACTACTTAATTATAAGGAACAATGTTAAAATAAAAGTTGGGGTTAGAAATTGAACAATAAGAACTTTCTGTTTTTCTGCAGGCGGAGCCGTAGGCAGTAGTTAATAGTCAACATATATTCTTTAAAAATATAATAAATAAGTAAAACGCGGTTTTCATATACAATTACTCAAATTGGTCTACAAGAAGACAAAAGGAGATTAAGGGAGGCTTATGAGGAACGAATTACAGCCGTCAAGTTCCTTATTTCGTGCTCATCCAGCGAATATATTTCATTCTTCTTTGCTGCTATGTTTACAACGTATGGGGAATTTTTTTTAATCTGATTTTTATTACAGAAAGGTGATAGCATATACAGTGCGTGTTTTAGCGTTGATTACCTTAAACCTAAGTAGGTAGATTTTATCCCATTAAGTTTCGACCGACTTTTAAAAAGAGGATATCTATCGACGCTACTATTTTTTGTCCCGATTATAAATACCTATATAAATTTGGAAAAAAATTCCACATCTAAGCGTATTGAAACAAATTATTCTGTGGTTACTCAATAAACGCACTTATCTTCTTCATAAACACTACAATTCCACCAAACATATTATATGGAATAATAATACTAAGAAAATAGGTTTAGTAAAATGGTATATGAAAAAGGAAATTGAAAAATGTATCAGATAGGTTAACTTAACCTTAAGTAATGATTTCTTTTATTCACGCGAATACTACACAGTGACCGAGTTAAACCGGCCACAGTCGAGCGTGTGCCTGCTGAATAACATGTCAACATGCTGAGGATTGTCCTAATCATTATATTAGATTTAATAGACCACAATTCCTCTTAAAATAAAACCGATTCCTAACCAGGATGATTCGCGAGGCTATGGAAATTAAAATACTTCCTAATTTTAATAGAGAAAATGGCTGGGTGCTACCATCTGCTGGGGAACCCATAATTAACAAAATTAAATCGAAATCCATGCATACTACTGCAAGACTTCACGGTATACTCTTCACGGTAAACTCGTTCTGCACAGATCGAACCAAAAATTAATAATTGAAAGTTGAAAGTAGCCTTCGTTATCTATGGCACCGGGACGTCAAACACCTCAGTTCCGTCCGTGACCATGGGTGTTGTAAAGTGCCCTAAACGTCGGAAATTAAAAAAGTTAAAATTTAACGCGATAAACTTCGTGAAATTAGTTATGACACATTAACTTTAATGACATGTCATTAATCATAAATTTTTACAAAAATTGTCCCAAATATTTTTTTTTAGTGCAGTATTATTCGCGGACCACAGATAACAGTATCCCGAGTTTTTCACTCGTCTGTAAAAGCTCCACTCAAAACTTTAAGCGACACTAACAGCCGATTGAAAATGGGTCGCTATTATTGCAAACCTATTGAGAATCGAGCCAAAACTGGTTTAGGGCGTAGGAATTCTGAAAAACTGTGCCAACACAACAATATAATGTGCTATTTAACTATTAAAATCAGTGCTTGACTACTATTCCACCCAATGGTGAGATGTTAGCTTAGCTTAACAAAAGCAAAAGATTATGGGTTTTGCAATGATTACTAGGTACATATATCTATTTTTGCCTAGGAAATAAGTCAGAACTATTTAATTTGATATAAAGAGCGTTTTGTTGGCAAGGCCAATCTATAATTTATGTTCTATTCATTGAGATCTTTTCAGAATTATTTGTTGAATTAATTATATTATTTGATCGACTACGCTTTCCTGTTTTCGATATTAATATGAATACAATGATATTTTTGTACGATTTTAATTAATATTATCTGAAGTAAATAGAAAAATGTCCAGACCGGCAACAAGGAGCAGCGTCAAGAATACGAGACTAACTCATCCTTCTAGAAACCTTTTATTTAAATTCTCTGTCGCTTTTATTGACGAAACTTACTTCGTTATAACATTTTTTTTCTCATGAATTCCTGTTGTTTCTTTGCTCCAAGTCTGATATTAAGTGATAGCTCTAGAGAATAAACATCACATAAGCCTATGCACTGTCCACGTCGCCATTGTTACTGTTTTAGCCGACTCTTCTAAAAATGTAACTTATTAGTATACATGTATTAAGACATTGAGATTGTGATATTCCTTAGTCCACTCCAAAGGGTGAAAAAATTACTTTTAATACAAAGTACTAAAACTAGTAGTAAAGTAATTTCACACTTTTGATTCGGTTCTTTAATTCCTTTATGCACTTTGTCTTTGCACCGACTTTACAGTGTGTAATTAATTCATTATTTGTAGTTTTTTGAAATCGGCTTTTACCGTTTATAAATGTTACTATATATACTTATTAATGATAATTATGCTTCGATTTATCAGAAGAGGCCAAGATAATTTCCATCCAAATGAAGTGGGACGTTATTTTATTAGTTCACCAACACACGTCTTGAATTATAATCACATTTGATAATAATTATAATAATAATAATAATGTATTGAAATTATTATAGTTTTGCTTATATATTTGTTGCAAAGGTATAAAACACATTATGTGGACCATAAACAATTATAATGGGTAGAATTATGAGTCTCTTAACTAGTTTGCTTAGTAACCTGCATTTAGGAGATACAATCCCTCCTTTAGTTTCGGAATACATAGTTGTATTGCTTATTGTATATAAGTAAGTAATTAGCAATTTTATTTTACTTACAGTGCAGTCTGAGTTCGAATACTGTCGTCGGTAATGAAGTTGAAGTGTAGGACTGTGCCCAGCAGTGCGACGTTTGTGTACATTACATTAATATCTACGACTACTCGTGAAATTTTTGTGATGTACTCTTTTCATGTTGCGAATTGTTAAGCAAAATTACAAAATATCCAGAACGCCACTCTTCATAATAAGCGATGCTCATTTTCTACGTGTGAGTTGCGTTGAAATGAGATCTTGAAAAATTTCTTTTTAATATTTATGAAACTGAAGAAGGCTGTGACGTAGTCATGTTACATAGTTAAATGCGAATCTATATTGTAAACTCTTACGTATGTATAAGGCTGATATAATTTTTACTTATAGGTTGATAAGAATAAGTTGTTATTTAATATATTATGTAAATAAAGCCTATATTTCTTATTATACAAAAAATTTAGACGCTGTCACCCATATCCTGGTACTAACCAGGGAAACTATTCCCTACGTCTCTTCTTACGTCACCCACAGGTTAAAACGATGCAGTGCATATTCTTACACCGCCACTACACGATCTCTTAATAGTTTCAGAAAAAATATCGAGTTTAAAGTTTGTGTTGTTATTAATGTTCAATGAAACAACGAAATAAAATTTATATTTGTGTGAGTGTAACAAAATTACTCAGCTGCAATGGTAGCCAAATGAACGAAAATTGAAAACTGCTGGCACGATCAGAGCTTGTGTGCTCAATTTAATTATTCCTTGTATCTTGACGACTAAAGTTTAATTACAAATAACCGCTGCATGGAGAAATGAAATATAATAAGAGGACATGGGACAATCCAAACCGAGCAGAGTGTAACAACTATTTGTCCAAATTCCAAGCTCACCCGCACTCGGGAGAGCGTGTTGAGTGGCAGGTGAGGTTTCGACTAAGTCGCTATACGAATATATAGTGTAGTTGTTGTTGTAAAAGTGAAGCCAAAAGTTTATATATTCAATTAAAGGTAAAGAAAGAAAACATTTCTTTTTCTTAGAAATGTTGAACTTAAATGAAAACTTATTATTTTTTATAATTGAATAACAAAAATAGTATTATTTAACAAAGAAGTATTACACATACTGTGCTAACTTGCCTAGCATGTCGATCGAGTAGGTAATGGGCTAGCTCACTTCTTTCACAAATTTCTTTCTAAGTCCATATTTCTGGCTATACATGGCCTGAGTGGCTTGCTGCTCTTTGGGATCTGCCTGTCCATTCGAGGATTACAGGTACGATGCTGTGTCATTTTTCTTTTTTTCTTGTTAGAATGAATAATTTATTTCTTAGAAGATAAATGATGGTATATTTAATTAATTCAATTAAATCAGAGTAAAAAAGAGCGTAAATAAATTGACAAAGCTCAGTAAGCGCTCCACTGGAAAACCTAAGTAGAGCTTTCCTCCATTACAACGGAACGTTCCATTAGAACAAATAACGAACGAGAGCGTGCAGCGCACCCGTATCTAACACTAGTGTCCTTACGAGCAAGCCGGGACCGGAGCAGGTTAAGCGGTAGTTGATTACCAGGAATAATTTTCTCTTTGAGTTATAAATATTATTGATATTTGGTACATAGCTGTGATAGCTAGTATTAATTTTATATCACGGATATACATATAATAGGTCTGTAAAAAAATCGTGTCTGTAATTCTAATATTTCTGAAAGAAAAATGTTCAGGAGACTACTCGTATGAATACTGAATTATCGAACTGTACCGAAGCTCTTCATTCCGCCTAGAGTCCGGCTGAGTGTCTGGTGTCTGTACTAGGCTGAGGCCATACCCCATAGTGTACATTGTTTATAATCTACCTTGTTAACCTTGTTCTTGTCTTGTCTTATATATTTGAGCACAATTCCATTTTTTAGAATTTTTTCAAATTATTTTACGCTAATTTTATATTATTTCCTTCTTGTATTGAACGTACAATAGTTCAATTTTAAATTTGATAGAAGTATTAAGAGCTTATTATAGTCAAGAAACAGTTTAATATTACATCTGTATATATATATACAATGTATTTTAAATCATCATCATCTTTAGAGCAACACAAGTTGACTGCTCCATGTCTCCACCAATGCATCCCAACTTCGCTTCGTCATACTAAATCTCCTAATTAATGTAATCTAACTACCACATTTTTAAGTAAAGTAGTGAGGTATGAGATAATTAATGCAAAATATCTAGAGTGATGGCGTTAAGCGTTTGCACGACATCCATTGCGTCATTTTATACCAGACCTAAACGAGAAAGAAATAAAACAAAACATAACTTGTGATTAATTCTCATGTTTCTAATGTATGTTTTCCACAGTATCAGTGCACAGCGACAAATGAGCTGGCAGCTAACAAACGATGCAGCTGCTAATGACTTTGCTGCTGAGTGCTATCGCATCGCTCAACGTCGATACCCTTTGTTTCAGGGAGACATTGGCTCGCATTCCGACAAAAACCGTCAACTCGCTTTTTCTACTATTTCTTTTCTACATATTCGTGTTACTATATACAACTTCTGTATACTTGGAAAATGTCCGATATAGATGATATTTCGTCTTTCTTTTTTCTTTAAAAACAATTTCTCTGCAATAATTATCTTTCCTGTATTTTTAAAGGCGTATAACATATTATGTTACGTACAACTGGTATGAAATTCGAAAGTGTAAGAATTATGTTACCTGTGACCTGCATATAACACAAGGATCCGGAGTGTTATTGAAAGACTGAAGGAAACTTAATGGCAGTCATTAAGGAAGCGCAAAGTACATTGTACATATTATTAGCGCAATGCACATATTTGTTGTGTTAATATAAAAACAGCTAAGCTGGGAATCCTTAAAAACACAATGTTCGAAATCATTAAAGAAACTTTTACTTCAAAGGTGAGTTCAACTTCAGCCAATAGGTCAAACGACGAATAAAATTCGGCTGGACCGATTTCGTGAAACGATGATATAATGTATCTAAGAATCTTAAAACTTAAGGCTTTAACTAGCCTGAATGACCTTGACGAAACGGCGATCGCAGAGATTTTAGCCAACGTCAACACCGTCTATCAACTACGTTCTGTATTAGTTTTAAAAGTGCAAAGATTAATAGACTGCAGAGATGACAATTATATAAGTGACATACTGTCTGTTATGCTTGCGCATCACTGAGAATTATGTCGCGGTTACGCATTTTCATTTAGGTACTACTTAGTAGCTTTGTCCGGTAGGCGTCACGAGCTATCAAGTGTTCAAGTTTCAAGTACGTAAGAGTTTTTTATTATATATGTTAAATCGTATTTATTTGTGTCGTATTAGTAGATCTGGGTCAAAGCGTTCGCTGTAAATTTTTCCTGGGTTTGATCCCCGGCAGCACGAATGAAATTTGTTATTGCAATTTTCGTCAACCACCCAATGGGGCAGCGCGGTGGGCATTTCGTTATCCTAAAACCCTCTCAGAAATAAAAAGAGTCCTGTGACCAGTAGAGAGACTTGTATAGCCTATTACTTTACTTTGTAGTAATATTCATATTCGTTTCAGATACAGAAGGGTACCTTATGCTGAAAAAAATATCACGTGGAGGCGACGAAAACGTAAAACATCTTTGTACCTAGATAAAACGTTCGAGAGATTTTCAGTCACGTCATACGCCACATTTTCTATAGAGCGTAGAACATTGCAGATAGGGCAAAATAAAAAATAATACAAAATATTATGGGAATTATTTATTAATAATATATACATTTATAGTTTTTTATAATAAAAATAATGAACAAGCTGCAAGGTTCAACTAATAATGTTTCTTGTAAGCACAATTGTAAAATTCCTGCTATAATTTTTACCAATGGTTAATTGATGAAACGTAGTCAAGATCACTTCATATAAAATATATTTAATTAAAATTGACACATAACCTATTTGGCCTTCTACTTACAACTCGGCGGAAATTTGAAAAGAAGATTTTGTCTGTTCTTAATTATCTTGTGTACACCATTTTTCACAGAAGTATTAATACAACTGGCGTGGTTTCGAAAAGCGTGATTAAATGTCAGCGGTATATAATCAATTAAATACTGAACTTTTTTGAAATTTATTTTTTTGGTTATTTTTGTTATATCTTCTTAAAAACTGACGCCATCTCACTATTTTATTATTTGTTATTTTTTTGTAACGCATAAGGATAAGTAAGACTAAGTTAGATAAACTTGCATAAGTTTGTAATTTTTTTTTATTTTATCACAAAATTTCCGCAATAAATTATTACCTTTTCTACAGTGATTCTCTCCTTTTAGTTTCGGCGTGACTGTAGGATGTTATACTGAGTCACCGTCAGTTACTAAGCGGCTATAAATCATAATATGTATGTATAGACATACATATATACATTTTTTGATTTTAAAATTTATGTTTTTATGAATTTTGATTGATTTTTTGAAACCTGGTTAAATTATTTTTTCCATACCAATTCATGGGCCTGAGTATAATGCCAGTTATGCTCTTTGGCTGAAGTTATTTTTTTTTTTATGCTCAATTGCAGACAAAACAATATTGATTGCGCATTTCTAAAACAAAATTTTACCTCTTCTCCTTCTTATAATAGCTCCTGCACATAACACGGCGGAATAGTTATTATTATCTATAAGACCATTTGCAGAAACAGTTTTTGTTAACAGTTATGAGTGTAACATTTTATCAGCTGCTTTGTTTATAGTGCCTTGAGCAACACTTTGCCGGTTTCTGTACAGAAAATGATGCTGGCTTTGCAAATATGGATGACCGCTACCATTGAATATAATACCCGCTATGTTACACTTAATTACATAGAAGCTTTAATTATCATTTGCATGAACTTCTAAATATCACTTTTTACACAAGAAAGTAAACTTTTAGATCAGTCCATCTTGTTTTTCACTAATTAAGTGAAAAGTAAAACAAACCAATAGGTCCGTAATTTAAAATTTCTTGCAACTTTTTATGAAAAAGCATGACCTTATCATAATATAATAGTCAATCATTTAGCCATGTGATAAAACTTTTAAGTGTGCCAGTCGAATATTAATGATGATATTCGGGTCATTATACTGGAAATAGTCTTTATATATATTGTAGTATAATTGATAATCTTCAGTATGATTGACCGTGTATACGACTTTTATAAGTCTATTTTTTTTTGTTTAAGAAAAACGTTACCCCCACACTAAGATTTTCTCCTGTGTCGTGGAGGCAGTTTACAAACATTAATTGCACAAAGACAAACATCCAGATCCGGAACAATTATTTGTAGGCCATATAAATACTTGTTCCGTGCGGGATTCGAACCCGCGGCCCCCAGCGCAGCAACTGATTGCTAAGCCACTGCGCCACGGAGCCGTCAAGTCTATATTATTTTTGATGAAAATTATTATTGCAGATAAAAGCCCTTTCACATTTATTTTTGTCTCGAATTAAATTAATCAAAATCAAAATAAGTACTTTGGCTCTTTTTAACTGATCTTTAAATGTAAAACACTGACTTGAAATTATATAATTATCGGCATTTTTTTAATTCATTTAACTTTCTTAAGATTGTGTTGAAACTCTACTGGTAAAAAAAAACAAATATATATATACTACAGTTCTTGATGAATATATATATATATATATATATATATATATATATATATATATATATATATATATATATAATATATATAATAATATAATATATATATATACATGTCGGAGCGTCTATAAAATACCCGGTTGGATCGAGGTAGAATGGAGGGTATATCGAGAAACCCCCTCTTGTGTCGGTAGTATAAAGTTCACTGTAGGTGCCGTGCGCGGGAGATTCCGCTCAAGTCATTCAACGGGTGTGGTCATTCGACTAGTGCTAAGATATTGTCGTGGTTCTGTTCGTTGTGGTAATTCTTCTAGTGCAGTCAAGGAGGATTGGTGCTGCTGAGAGGCTGCCCTGTGTTACATTGAGATAAGTAGTGTTGCTGTTGCTGTACATATTTTGGTGTTATCATGTAATTACGTACCCCACGTTACACTGGTGTGTGATTGTGGCAGAGACGTGTTACGGTGTGGTCGAACTGTAATTTCACTATACTGAATGTATAGTGCGTTACGTTGTCTTATTACTGATAATGATTAAACTGCGTAAGCAAGAGAGCAAGTTGGACATCCGCTCTCACACTTTTATTATTTTAACAATTAACGCTATCCTGATGTATCTCAGAGATCAAAAATTGCGATCCTCTATTGTAATCACCGACATCAGAAGTGGGATCTCCTGTTGTCATTCTCCGATATACACATAATATAGTTTTTGATGAAAATTAGATACGCGCGTTACATCGCATCCCATCCCATCAAGAATTTCTAATGTTTTTCTTGGTAGTAAAGCTAAGACGTGAAAATAACTGTAAACAATAGGATAACAAAATAATTAAAACATTTGTAAATACTTGCTTTATAACCTAATAAATATTATTTGAACATAATAAAATAAAACAAGGTAGTCTTCGGCATGAAAGTAAAAATAAAAATTTTCGAATATTTTTGCAATATCTAACGATCAGCGTGCGATTCTGATCCATCTAAAGATGCATAATTTCAGCAAGCACTGTCAAATTCAATAGTAGTGACAAAAAAACGGTTCTAGATATAGAAGGGTAAATAAATTATTTAACCTATAAAGTAAAATCACTTTATTAAAAATCAAAATAGCCCAATAGCTTTATTAACTTGAGACACATAATTGTACGAGTGCTTACAATACTTAACATTATTTTACTGAAATCTCAGAAAGTTTTTTTTAATAGAATAAGTGTGACAAACGAGCACACAGTCCACCTGATGGTAAGTAGTTGCTACGGCCCATAGACATCTACATCTATTCTCGATTACGTATCAAAATATAGATGCGTTGTCACCCGTGAGGACTAAGATGTAATGCCTCGTTTCCAGTACAAAGGTTCTCCGGTTCTCTACACTCACTATACGAATCACAGCAGGGTTAAACTGCTATTTTACATACTATTCTGTGAGAGCGTGGCCCTTCCCCGGTCGAGCCGACCCATTCGTGCTGCAACTATACCTACTACTAATATAGCTGCAGCATGGCTCTACCACGTAAGAAAAAATTGACGTTGAAAATTTAAATACTTTCAGAAGCAACTTTGCAATTATTTTTTATTGAGTGAACTTTTGTGGAATTGTGTTTTGCAAACCGCCACCTGAAATACATACATTTTTTTTAGATAACGACGTGAAATTACAAAACGATCCCCGTGCATATCATGTGGCTCTATTCAGCCTCCTAATATAGACGTACGAATGACGAACGAATAGACGAAGATATAATATTACATTATTACTCTCCCGTGTGAGGCAACCTTTTTACTTATATACATATTCTCATCATATTTTTATGGTTGGTTAAAAAAATTATATCTAAATGCAAACTATCACAGGGTACCTAAATTTTTTTTCTAATTTTACCCAGCAAGTAGTAAAGCAACTACAATCCCATCGGTAAGTGGTTATGTAGCCTAAGATGGTGAATTGCACTGACTTAACAAAAACCTATTCACTCTTGCCTAATAGTACTAGGTAAGTATTATTTGCGACCTATTTGTATGTGTGTGTGTGTGTGTGTGTGTGTGTGTGTGTGTGTGTGTGTGTGTGTGTGTGTGTGTGTGTGTGTGTGTGTGTGTGTGTGTGTGTGTGTGTGTGTGTGTGTGTGGGTGTGTGTGTGTGTGTGTGTGTGTGAGTGTGTGTGTGTGTATATGTGTGAAGAAAAGCGTATAAAAATACGTGGAGAGGAATAAAGTTTGAGTACTACTTCGCTTACCTATACGAGGTTGCCACTCGAGAACCTTTCTTTCTATTTTTTATCGGTTTTTCAAGTTAGTTCCATTGCCATTTCACTTTAATATTCCGTTGGGATATGTCAGTTACTCTGGTTCTACTGCGAATATCTTCATTTCTAACTTTACCACGTAGAGAAACCTCTCTCCAATTTAAAATTTTTACATTTTTTGGATGGTAGTTTGTCTAACATTAAAAAACCATAAACCGAAGAATGTCTTTATATAGTTATTTATACTTAGGGAAGCACCATTTTTTCATTTATTTAAATTGTTTGATTTAATTTGATAACAGTGTAACTAAATGTAAGTATCTGTATCCATATTTCACTCCCCAATAATATTTTATAAAGTCATACTCATAAAAACAGCGTTTTATTGTAATACATAATTATAAAATTCAGTATCAACTAATTAATAAATATATGCAACAATAAAATTACATAGGTATTAAAAACTATCGAAATCTAAGTAACGAGAGCAAGTTCGACGTTCCACATCTAAATTATATAAAAATGCATTTTTCAATTTCACTAATCAACGTCGCCGCGAAAATTTCTTCTTCTTTGGGCACTTTAAAAATTAATTTATTTAGAAAATAATATTTACAGTTACCAGTGTACAGATATTAACTAAATTAAGTACTTCTACTCATAAAAATACTTACAATTGAGTATAAACTTTTAAAAAACTAATATATATTTGAACGAATTCACTCCAACAACGACGCGCGGTCCACCCTCGACGATGTCCGAAAACGGACTGCGACAGGGCGACGGAGCATGCGCGCTCGCGTAAATATATTTAATTTCAGGGAAAAATTATATATTCTCTTATTAAACGGGAAATAACAATATATCATTGAATAAAACTATTTTTACGGATTTTATCGCGTTTAATTAACAGTTTAATTAAATAAGTTAATTAAACGCGATAAAATCGGTAAAAATAGTTTTATTCAATGTGTCAAAATCCGTAAAAATAGTTTTATTCAATGTGTAGTGTTCGCGTAAATATAAGAAATCATTATAAAACTCTTAATTTAAAATATTACTATTTTTAAGACCTTTTTCTAGTGTAAGAACTATTTAAAAAGCTTGTGCCGTTTTGGAGAAATTTTGCAAAATATGACAAAGATAGGTACCCTTTGGAGATTTTTCTTCTAATAAGGGGTTGACAAAAGTACAGTTTTGTTCAATTAAAAACATTTAACAAATCCTCTTCTGTTGCCCTGTATTTTTCTTATATTTTTCTTTGTGGATTAAATGAACAGTTATTGAGATTTTTTTACTTAAATATCCAAGATTTCATTTCAGTCAGATAGCATTTCAACCACTGTTAAGGCCTTAAGAGAAAACTGTCCCGGTTTCTTGCTGGCCCCTTGGTAAAGTCATATCGGTTAACAAAAATAAAGATGAAGGTTTAGTAAGATCAGTTAGGGTTCGCACTTTTAAGGTGTGAATTTCTAAGACCTATAAATAAATTAGTTTTACTATCAAATGCGTAAATATTAACAAAATAAAAATGAATTAACTTTATACTATATACCTACAGTTGTATTTTATTAATAATGTACTAACTTGCAATATTATACTTTTCAAAAAATAATTATTTGTATTAGAATTTGGCAACTTTTTATTTTCATTTAATAGAAGTTGAGAAAACTTATTATGTTGAATTTTCTATAAATTATATAATTTTTTTAGTACAAACAAAGCTCTTTTTTTACATGTATAGATACATTTAAGAAAGTGGGCGAGAATGTTTTATATTAAATTTAAACTAAGAACGTAAAATATAGTCTGTTGTTCTCGCTTTTGTTTTCTTGACTTTTGACAAAACAATTGCAGGCTCAACGCCTCTTCATTCAATTGAAAAATATTATAATAACATAATATGTCTGCTATATTAAAATAAATACACAAAGTATTATAAAGTGCCATCAAACTGGTTTTATTATAATTCATTGTTTTATAACAAGAAATATTCAACAACTTATAAATTACAATTTTTTCTTTACGTTGTTAAAATGGCGATATTTAACTTAAAATTTATCGTCAAAATTGCAGGTCATAACAAATCGCCATAACACGGCAAAGATTCATGATTGATATAATAATACAAAAGTGATTGTTATTTTGGTCCAATATACGCAGTAAACAATAAAGAACCCTGCGAATTCAAAACAAAACATTATTGTTTTGAATTCGCAGGTTTCTGACGGGCTGCCGCGCTATTGTATTGTGTCAAATATTTACAGATGCTAGAATAGACAGTTTCGATACAATAAAACAGATGCAGCAAGTGCAAGGCAGCTCCATTTCGTATATTTTTTTATAGGATAAGCGCGACAAACGAGCACACAGTCCACCTGATGGTAAGTGGTTGCTGCGGCCCATAGACATCTACATCCATCCTCGTTTGCGAATCAAAATGCTGATGCGTTGTCACCCGTGAGGACTAAGATGGAATGCCTCATTTCCATTAAAAAGGGCCTCCGGCCACCTGCACTCACCAAGCGGAACGCAGAGGTAAACCTCTACTTCACGCTGATATTCTGTGAGGTGGTGGTACCATCCCGGTTCGAACCAGCCCATCCGTGCGACAGCAAAAGCTGCCGCGTGGTTCTACCACTGTTTACATACATCTCTTGCCTGGACGTCTTGATATTGATAGTCTCTATATGGAATATTGGACCAGAAAACACATTCATCATCATCATCACAGCCCATCACAAGTCCACAGCTGAACATAGCCCCCTTCTCCTCAAGAAATACTACAAAGTACGGTTTTGAGTCGCCTACATCCACCAAATCCTAAAACTCTCATCATGTCGTCACTTTTAGTGAGAGGCCGCCCTACACCTCGCTTACCGATACGAGGCTGTCAGTCGCGAACATTCCTGTCCCAAAAGCAAGCTCAATATTTAATATTTTTGAAGTAAAAACTTATTTAGAATCGTTGTGATTTGAAACTCGATGAAACGAAAAAGCAACACTAAAAAGAGACAAACATACATCTATAGGATTTAGCCTGCGAGATAATAAAATAGAATACAATATTGTATACATGATACATTTAAATTTTAATGTTAAATAATATAAAAATAATTATTAAAATTATCCTACTCCTGATACTCTGCATTCGTCTCATTTTCTCGAAGTTTAGTTTTCTGAAGTTTTTTTTTTCCACTTCTATCGCGTGTGTACTGCACACGTGTTTATGAATAAGATAGTAAATCAATTCATAAACATAATTATACTAAAATGAAATAAATTTTCCTGCATTTACTACTTCCATTTATTACAAACCAAATGTAGTCTTGCACTTCAGGAAGCATTGCATTCGCAAATTCAATTACCAAGTCTCTTGTTGCGCATTAGTTTTGGTTCAAGCAAATTTTATGTTTCTTTCTCGGTCGGCTATTTGTTCAACTTATAGGAATGTAAATTATATAAAAGTAGCTGCAGATTCACCACATAGAAACTCAGAAACGGTTATTTTTTGTTTCATTCGTGAGAGCTAACAAACAGTCATCAGCAACTTGTATTGTTGTACTTCAGCTTGTGGACACGAGCAACCAATCTAACTTTAAGCAAAAAAAGATCCCGGTGTGTTGTCCTTTATGTGGTATTCCTCACATCTTATAATAATACGGGCTCTTCTTACCTTTCAAATCTAAAAACATAGTGTGCAGAAGTGCAATATAGCTAGCCGCCTCTGTAGCACAGTGGCTAGGCGCTTGAATATTATGATTAAGATGTCTTGAAATTTTATAATTTCTTAAATTTACGTGAGTTCTACACATTAGATATAAATTGGTTTACGGGTTTTATTACGTTTAATTTTAGCTTTTTTAATCTCCGACGTTTCGGAGACATAATAGCGCCCATAAGGGGGTACTGAGGTGTTTTACGTCTTGCGGGGTTAGTTAGGTTTATTTTTACGATCGTCAACGCTAAAAAATATAAAAATAAATGGAAACGACACATCTAAACGTTGAGTCACACGTTAAGTAGCGAAAGTCACGTGACTCAGCTTTGATTTCATTCATTTTTATTTTCTGTAGTGTTAACGATAGTAGAATATCGTCTTTAACCCCTCTGATTTCATAGATAACGAAGACTCCCTTATATAAAATATATTATGCTATAATCTTAAACGCGCTGCATTTAAAGCCGAGCTGTTTCTAAGTTTTTACAGTTTGATAAACTTTGTCACTATTTGAAGCTTATTTGAAGCATCATCATGAGGTACAAAGCTATGTGTGAACACAAAAGCAAGATAACAAATCAGAATGAATCTAAAAAGCGCCATGCCACCCCAGTTCTCATGTTGTAAAATCAAGGAAATCCTAAACAATTATAAATATAGAGCATGCAACGCATCTGCCTAGTTTTGCAGTTGTCCATAGGCGGCGGTGCTCACTTGCCATCAGGTGAGTCGCATGCTCGTTTGTCCCACTCTCCTATAAAAACATTTTTTTTTTGAGTAAACTAGAATAAATTCGGCAGTTCTTCAACTGCGCTATCATTTAAGGCTGGCTATGCATAAAGAGCAAGTATAATGGCTTAACGCTAAATTGTAACGGTTAATTTAATTAAATTATAATCAGAATAAAATACTCGTTTATGCAGTTCCTTTATTCCCTTCAACGATATTAAACGTCGATTGGTAAATGGAAAATAGAAGTAATCAGTACACCGCATACTAATTGAAGCTGCTGTCTTCATGTGTGTAAAGAAATATTATTCATTTGTTATTTATCAACATTCGTAAATCTTCTTCCTCTTCTTCAGCCCGTAGAAGATAAATTCACTGCTAGTTCTGAGCCTCTCCCGTTGTTGGTAGTATTAGTTTTAAACATCACGCTTGGCAGGTAGCTCGACGATCGCACTACTGACCGTTTCGCATAGCAGACGCCTCGTCTGGTGGTGATAGTACACCACCACCTATCACATATATTTAATTAATACATAGTATTACAATACGCTATTTTTTTAATAATTATTAGTGCTACAGGCTGATAGTGTGGTGAAAAAAGAGAATGTTGCTCAAATCGAACCGATTGAAAAAGTTATAGTTGGACCTAATTATCTATTTATTCCAGTTAAAATAATTTTAAACCGTTTAAACATTTCACTGTGTACATTTTCGTATAAGACATGGAAAGAAGGAGTGTGTAAAATAATTCTGAATAGGTTCTCAATAAAATTTGCCTTGCCAACAAGCACTAGGCACACAAATTATGTAGAGCTGAATAATTTCCGGGCCGTTAACGAAAGTAAATATACGTTACGTTATCTCAGCGAATGCCAAAATGAGTATGATCGAGGCGAATATAGTTAATTTTAAAATCTTAAGATGATAACTTTAATGCTTTTTACAAATTTAAACAGTGGTAGAGCCACGTGGCAGCTTTTGCTGTCGAACGGATGGGCCGGCTCGAACCGGGGTGGTACCACGACCTCACAGAATACCAGCGTGAAGTAGAGGTTTACCTCTGCGTTTCGCTTGGTGAGTGCAAGTGGCCGGAGGCCCTTTTTACCGGAAATGAGGCATTCCATCTTGGTCCTCGCGGGTGGCGGCGCATCTACATTTTGGTTTGTAATAGAGGATAGATGTAGATGTCTATGGGCTGCAGCAACCGCTTACTATCAGGCAGACTGGTTCATGTTTAATGTCCATGTCATACCTATGCCGGTAGTTGTTGGTAGCACTAAGCTCGAAATTGTTGACGAGTATGTTTACCTGGGATAAATAGTATAGTAGATAAATAGTAAATAGACTAGGTAAGTCCAACTTCGACCGAGAGGTCAATCGACGGATTCAACTCGGCTGGGCAGCGTTCGGGAAACTACGACACATATTCTCGTCAGACATACCTCAAAACCTTAAAACGAAATTGTACAACCAGTGCGTGTTGTCAGTGATGACTTACGGATCTGATACGTGGTTCTTCACTGCTGGCCGTATGAGGAAGCTCAAGCTCACTCAGCGAGCTATGGAGAGCGCTATGCTTGGGGTTTCTCTGCGTGATAAACTTAGAAATGAGTATATCCGCAGTAGAACTAGAGTAACCGACATAGCCCAACGGATTAGTAAGCTGAAGTCGTAGTGAGCCGGCCATATAGCTCGAAGAACCGACAACCGATGGGAAGAAAGATTCTTGAGTGGCAGCCTCGTACCGGTAGGCGAAGTGTATGGCGACCCCCCACGAGATGGAGTGACGACCTGGTAAGACATGCGGGAAGTCGATGGATGCAGGTGGCTCCGGACCGTGCTTTGTGGCATTCTTTGGGGGAGGCCTATGTTCAGCAGTGGACTTATGAAAGGCTGTAATGATGATGATGATGATGATTAGAAACTTCAACTTTTTTCCTCAATCTTCCTTATTTAGGGGTAGAAATGTTTAAATTATATGGGAACACACCGGAACATAACATACGTACTGAATAGGCCAAAAATGGTCATTTGAGACGGCACGCAATCAGGTTGGACTTAGTGAATCGCCCGATGGTACCAGGTGTCACGCGTGTCGCGGGGAGGGGGCCGCGGAAGGCAGCTTCCCCGAGTTTGGCGCCGGCGGGTGAGAGAGAGTAACTCGCGGGCAGCGGTACAGTTAATTAGCGTATCTCGATGACCGCTGCAGAAGTTTCACGCGACCGGTTTTGGGGATATGGTCTAGATTCTTAGAATTTGTGCACGTTACTTCGCTACGTAATTGTGGTTTCGTGAAAACCGCCTCGGTTTAGTTTGTCTTGGTTTTAAGTTCGTGACAAGAGGCTTGTATTGTATTTGACTGATTAAAGTAATTTCGTTTGAAAGTAATTGCGCCAATTATATAGTGATTGCGTGTTGAAGTGCATTTTACAATATTTAACTTGCTTTTGTGACGTGGAATTTGCGCGACGGTCTGGAATTTGAACCGCGCATTCCTTTTCGAGGCGTCGCTCGGTTGATTGTTTTGGAATTCATTGTTTTAATTATACTGTCGCGTTAAGAGCCTTTATTTGTTGAAGCTGTAGCTAGTTTACGTATCAGCTTGGTTGATTTTGAATTCTTATTGCGGCGTAGTATTTAATATCGAACGAAGGAGCTAAGTTGTGTTTGTAACGCTGAACCGTGTGACTCATGAAGAGATCGCGTTAGTTCCCTATTTGTAATTTGGTAATAAATGAATCCGGGACATTGAATGTTGAACTTTGAACAACTGTTCGTTACTTGTGTTGGTAATCACGTGTTCGATTCTACGATAAACGTTGAAATCATTGAGTTGAAGTTAGTTAAATGTACAATAAACTTGAGAGACTGAAATAGTGACATGAAGAAAGAAATTGTCCATTGGGGACGCCTGCTGGAGTGATGCAGCCTTTTGAGGCAGCATGGAAACCGGCCGCAGCCAGGTCACCTCAGCTGGGCCAGGTCATCCACATATACACACCACTAAACACCACTTTACATGCATCTACTCTACCTACGGCCTGACCGAGCCTTGGGGCGGTCTTAGATTCGGATCCAGGTACGTACCGTTTATTTTCCTAGCCTTCTCCCTTTTTTGTAGTATGATAAGTCATTTTTCCATAAGGCCACTTAGGCCCGAACCCTTGGCTGCCCGTTGAGGAGGCTACTATGGGCCCTAGCTAAGGCGACCCTTGCAGGGGCAGCTGTGGACCGTAACACGTACCATAAAAGAAGAAGCTTACGTAACATACAATCGTACGTACGTACAAAATCGCACTTTATATATAGATTAATACGAATGGGTCTTCTCGCCGTAAAATAGCAGGTACATGCTGCTATGTTTCGTTTAGTGAGTGTATAGAACCGGAGACCCATTTTAATGGCAACGAGGCATTCCATCTCAGTCCTCAAGGGTAACAACGTATCTGCATTTAGATTCTTAATTGAGGATAAATGTAGATGTCTACGGGTCACAGCAACCACTTACTATCAGGTGAACTGTGTGCTCGTTTTTCATCCTTATCCTATAAAAAAGTACTTTAACCATCGTTCGGAACAACTGCATGAACACTATTGAACAAATTTACGAATTCGCCTTGAATTTCTTAAAATTATGTCTTTGCGGAATTCTCAAATTGTGTGATAAAATAATTTCATATTTACTAGATACAAAAGATAACACAAAACAAAGTATACATAAAACGGACGCTAGAGCAATGCTCGATATAAAACCACATTCAGCTTTATGCGCATCCTTAATTTACTAGACGCAGTACAGTCCAACTTCGACCGAGAGGTCAATCGACGGATTCAACTCGGCTGGCTCGGCTTAAAACGACATTGTACAACCAGTGCGTGTTGCCAGTGATGACTTACGGAACTGAGACGTGGTCCTTCACTGCTGGCCGGATGAGAAAGCTCAAGGTCGCTCAGCGAGCTATGGAGAGGGCTATGCTCGGAGTTTCTCTGCATGATAAACTTAGGAATGAGGATATCCGCAGTAGAACCAGAGTAACCGACATCGCCCAACGGATTAGTAAGCTGAAGTGGCAGTGGGCCGGCCATATAGCTCGAAGAACCGACAACCGATGGGGAAGAAAGGTTCTCGAGTGGCGGCCTCGTACCGGTAGGCGAAGTGTAGGGCGTCCCCCCACGAGATGGAGTGACGACCTGGTAATACATGCAGGAAGTCGATGGATGCAGGTGGCTCAGGACCGTGCTTTGTGGCATTCTTTGGGGGAGGCCTATGTTCAGCAGTGGACTTGTGAAGGGCTGTAATGATGATGATGATGATGAGTAAGAAATGTGTCAACTGCGCTCGTATTTGCAATTCTTCTTCTTTCTTTAAGCTTCATGTATGATACAAAATAGAAATAATTTATACTATTCTCATATATATTTATAAATACATAAGAAAAAAATAATATTTTAGGTTTTTTTCTTACTGAAATAACTTTTTGGATGGATTTTGGATTTGATGAGTTCTGCTTACTGTCTTTTGAGCTAGATATTTTTAATGCATTTTAATTTAAACCAACATATTCGCTATACAAATTTGAAATAAATATACATCGCCAACTACTGTTTGATAGATAGATAGAAAATTCTTTATTGCACTCAAACAAACATACATTTGGTACAAAGGCGAACTTAATGTCGAAAAGGCATTCTCTGCCAGCTAACCTTTGGTAGTGTGGTGATAGCTATGGGTGGAGCCGCAACATAAAAAACGTAAATATGTGACTTTATACATATATACACTTCTTAAACAAACATATACACATACATACAAATGTATAAAAACATATAAATAAAAATACATACTATACCAATAAAATACATACAGTCTTGTATAGGAAATTATAATTTTATATAAACCAAAAGGCCGTGTAGTGGCGGTTAAGAATATTCACTACCCCATATCTTCCCGTTGGTTTCGTAAAAGGTGACAGTGGGAAACAGCTGATAACAGCAATATCACATTAAAAAACTGCGGCTGCCAACCCGCTTGCCAAGCGTGGCAACTATGGTAATATACCCCCCAAATGGATAAAGTTACTAAGAGACAGCCCCCAGTCCCCGGCGGCCCCGCTATTCCTGGCTACGGTGGCGATCATGGTAACGGCGGGGCCGGAGGTGCTAAGCATCTCCGGTGGAGGTTCGGTTGCCACCTACGACGACTCGACCTAACAACTTGTAACGCACGCACTCTAAGGACTGACGAAAAGATCCTGGAGCTGGAAGAAGAGAAAGACAAGTTGCGGTGGAATATTATAGGACTATCCGAGTTACGAAGCGAGGCGGAGGAAACGGTAATCCCCGAATCCGGCAACTTGTTCTATCACCGGGAGGGCGACCATCAGTCCCACGGAGGAGTTGGATTTATCGTCCACAAAACTCTCGTTAACAAAGTTTTAAAGATTAGGAGTGTAGCGACGAGGGTTGCGTACCTTATACTCAGAATCAACAAATGGTATTCGTTGAAGGTCATACAGACTTACGCACCAACCTTGGCACACCCAGATGAAGAGGTGGAGGAAATGTATGAAGATATATCTAGAGCCATGCATTCCTCCAAAACCCACTGTACGGTGTTAATGGGAGACTTCAACGCAAAACTAGGTACAAGAGAGAAGGGTGAGCTGAAAGTAGGGAAATTCGGAATAGGGCAACGGAACCCAAGGGGCCAGCAGCTGGCCAACTTCATGGAGAAAGAGGGACTCTTTATGATGAACTCTCTCTTCGAAGCGGCCCCACAGGAAGTGGACCTGGTCGAGCCCCGACGGTTCGACAAAAAATAAGATTGACTTCATTATGACACCCAAACGACAACTGTTCAGTGATGTCTCAGTGATCGCGAGGGTGAAAACCGGCAGCGATTACCGAATGGTGAGAGGCACACTGAAGCTAAACGTTAAGTTGGAGACGTCACGTCTGATGAAGTCAACGCTCCGTCCCCCTCGTACTCTAATCAAAAGTCCCGAAACCTTTCAGTTTAATGCTACGAAACCGTTTACAGTGCCTAGAAGATTGCAATGCAGTAGACGATATGAATGACAAGCTCGTGGAAACTGTCCATGCGGCCGGAGCTAAGTTTAGCAAGACCCGCCGCAGAAGAACACAAAAACTCTCCGGACACACTCTTAACCTCATGGCTATTATACGGGATATGAAGCTGCAGTCTTCAGTAGATTTGATAGCATACATGCCACTAAACAGACAGATCTCCAAATACATGCGGCGGGACTTACGTAACTTTAATACTGCTTGTATTAAAGAAGCGATAGCGCGGAACCAGGGCTCCAAAGTCTTTGCTAGAGATGTGTCTGCCGGAAAGACCCAACTGTCGAAGCTGAAGACCGAGTGTAGCAGCGTCGTTTCCGGGACACCAGAGATTTTACGTGAGATTGAGACGTTCTATCGGCAGATGTACACATCATCGTTGGAGCCACACACAAGTGTGAGTAACAATCCAAGATCGATTCTTATCCGACACTACTCCGATGATATCCCGGACGCCAATCTGAGCAAGATTAGAATGGCTCTCCAGCACCTTAAAAATGGCAAGGCCCCAGGCGAGGATGGAATAACAGCGGAGCTTTTGAAAGCGGGTGGAAAACCGGTATTTGAAGTCCTTCAGAAGCTCTTTAATTCCGTCCTCTATGGTGGCATTACACTGGAGACGTGGAGTAAAAGTGCGGTGGTCTCGTTCTTCAAGAAAGGTGACAATGCTCTCTTGAAGAACTACAGACCAATTTCCCTTGTGAGCAGCGTCTACGCACTGTTTTCGAGAGTCATTACGAATCGTCTCGCGCGCAGACTTGATGACTTCCAGCCTCCCGAACAAGCCGATTTTAGAAAAGGCTTTAGCATCATAGACCACATACATACCCTTCGGCAAATTATACAGAAGTCCGAGGAGTACAATTTGCCACTGTCTGGCGTATGTGGACTATGAGAAAGCCTTTGATTCCGTCGAAATTTGGGCGGTCCCTTCAGCGGTGCCACGTTGACTGTCGGCATATCGAAGTGCTGAAGAGCTTGTACAGTATGGCTACGATGGCTATCCGAGTACAGAACCAGAGTATGAAACCTATCCAATTGCAGAGAGGTGTAAGACAGGGTGTCGTTATATCCCCGAAACTTTTAAACGCATTGGAAGACCTTTTCAAGCTTCTGGACTGGAAAGGATACGGTATTAACATCAATGGCGAGTACATCACTCACCTTCCATTTGCCGACGATATAGAGGACCTTAACACTATGCTCAATGACCTTAATAGTGTTTCCCAACGGATAGGTCTTAAGATGAACATGGACAAAACAAAGATCATGTTAAATATCCACGTCACACCTATGCTGGTAGTTGTTGGGAGCACTAAGCTCGAAGTTGTTGACGAGTATGTTTACTTGGGACAAATAGTCCGTATGGAACTGAGACGTGGTCCTTCACTGCTGGCTGGATGAGGAAGCTCAAGTTCGCTCATCGATCTGTGGAGAGGGCTATGCTCGGAGATTTTCTGCGAGATAATCTTAGAAATGAGGATATCCGCAGTAGAACCAGAGTGACCGACATAGTCCAACGGATTAGTAACCTGAAGTGGCAATAGGCCGGCGATATAGCTCGAAGAACCGACAACCGACGGGGAAAAAAGTTTCTCGAGTGGCGGCCTCGTACCGGCGGACGAAGTGTAGGGCGTCCCCCCAGTAGATAGAGTGACGAGCTGGTAAGATATGCAGGAAGTCAATAGATGCAGGTGGCTCAGGACCGTGCTTTGTGGCATTCCTCGGGGGAGGCCTTTGTTCAGCAGTGGACTTTTGAAGGGCTGTAATGATGAATGAGGATAATAATGTGCCTAAACCTTACGTTTGAATGTATTTATTGAGGGAGCATCTTTGAAATCTAATAAATATAATAATTTTATTTAACAAGTGTGAAAGCGTCGTGTCAAATGAAACGGTAACGGATATCCGATAGCGGAGTATTCGGAATTGAATCTGAATATTTGCTAAGATTAAATTCTCAACGCAACCTCTCACCTTATACTCGTATTTAAATACCAGCTACTCCATATTTCACATTTATTTAAATTCTGAGAAGTTAAATGCGCTTGTTAAAAATGCTGCGAAAACGTAAGATTATTTAATATTGCTTTTTAATAGACGAATATGTTCTTATTTCGATTGTTACAATTTTATTGTCCGTGTTGTTTGTTTTCAATGAGTCATTATTTGTGTACTCAGACTCATTTATCCTAGTATTTAAACGCTTTTTCTACTATCCACGTTTGGCAGCCGGTTTGACAGTCGCAGTACCAGACGTCTCGTATCGTTGACTGTACTCTAGTCGCCGTATTATTCTCGTATATTACTCTAGGATAAACGGGGTTATTATAACGTAATCTATCAGAAGCCTTTCCCTAGCATTTTCCATAGTCGACTCTTATACAGCCAAAGAACGAATAAATATTATATCTTATTGTTAAATCTGTTTCACAAGGTGTATACATTAAGCTATATAAGCTTCATGTATGGCGGTTCGATAGCGCACTGACTAATCGTTTGTCTGTAGCGCTTCGTGCAACGGGTTCAGATATCTCTAGTAAGTAAATTATAGTAAATTATTCAAGGACAACTATGGAGATCGGGATTTATTATTTGTAGTTTGTAGACCATTTGTATAGACAAATACTTGTTTCATACAAGATTCGAACCAGCTGCCCTAAGCACTGTAACTCATTGCTAAGCCACTGCGCCACGGAGCCGTTACGTAATAAATAAACAACCTTAACACTGTAAAGCTTTCACGACAAGCCTCCACTTGCTACCCTGCTGGATGCTAGTCTAGCGCCTGGCTGCTGTGGTTATCGTTTTTCAGCAGACATCATTTTTCAAGGAATAGTCAGTAAGAATTTCTCTTTAAAGTCCAAGTATAGTACTTCACACAAAAATAGGATTAAGCAAATACAATATTTATTTTTATATTCAAAAGTATAAAAGTATAAATATACTACAAAGTTCTGATACGTTCATCCGATCCCTTAAAAGATTGTTAAATAAACAGGCGTTACAGAAATATTGTTTAATATCAGTGATACAGGCTATTTAAAGATTTTCTGCTATGACTCCAAAAGTATCAATTTAAGCACACAAATATTGTCGTTATTTAGAATTCAAATACAGGGTCTACGTTTTACCTACACTGTGCTACACTGTGACACGCGACTGTCAATTTATAATCAGATTTAAAGCTACCCTAGAGATGCTTATTTTTGTACCGTAATCGAATAAAATTGTGTGTCGCGCCTCGGCTACCTACTTTTATATCGCCAAGTTCGAGTATTCATTTGAAATGGGCCTTTAATGACATTTCATACAATACGTTCAGTATTGAAACTATTCAGACTTCATATTATTATGGTATGACTTTGAAATTTTTACAAAAATAAAATTGTTATAAAATATATCGACAAATAAAGGGAATAACAAAAATATATGTAAGTTATATGTTTTAATTCAATAAGGAATAATAAATTGGTTTAAAAACTTTTAAATGGGCCACGTATGTGTCGAATCTCGTGCTATGATGAAATTTAGTTCATAAGAGTGTATCGGGACACTAAAAGTCTAAAATTAATTAAATAATTAATAAATTTAAAACCTGACAGCAAACAAGACAATTTAAAAGTATTGCACTAAAAGACAGAAATAAGATTGAGAAAGAAAAACAAAATTAAAATAAACTATAAACAATATAGACTCTACTTTTGTTAAACAGACTATATTATGAGCTGAAAGCGTGAGTTTAATACCCTCATTAAGTTTAGTAGCATGCGAGAACCAATTGCAAATTATAAACCGAAAAAATTAATGGGTATATATGTACATGATATATTATGTGCCCAAAGGTACATCAGAAATTATTTAGTTTCTGATAATGTTAATGCTGCTAGCCTTTTTGGCTTTTACAGCTACATTGGGTTTAGGGCTCGTGTCCTGTAAGGCTTGGTCACCCGCGGTGAACTAAGAGGAATCCACATGACTGGCCCGAGGTTGCCACTCCAAGTGGGCTTGGCGAGCCCGCTTCGGATGTGTGTTGGTGGGCTGTGGCTAGAGGGATGCTTTCGCCCCCTACCGCTGCAGCCGAGGTGGAGTCGCGGAGGAAGAAGAGTGTTGGTATGACGATACGCCGCTCGCCCTAGCCTTCGTACTCTGACGGGGCCGCGCCGTTGATTGATGTGGTAGTGGTTGGGCTGCGGGGTGGAGAGGAGTGTCGGTATTACGAGGCACCGCTCTCCCTACTCTCTATAGCCGAATATTGTTTGTTGGCGGAGCCATAGACCAGATCCGCCCCTGGGGCTAGGAAGGCTAATGCTACCGAGTGCTTGTTTTACCATCGGACACGGGGGCGTCGTTAGGCAGGTTAAGTTGGAAGTTGCTGAGTAGGGCGCGCCATGTGTTCTGGTGCACTTACCCGAGAAGGAGATGGGAAGGAGTAGTCCTTCCCCAAGTAGGGGCCGTCGTGGGGGGCCAGCGCTGGTCGAGCTGCCGATGTGTGTGAAAGCGTTCCCGTGGCGGCCCTGCCAATATGCGATAAAGGTAGAACACCATTGGGTTTTTAATCGGTGCAAATCCGACATAACCTGTCCTTGCCCCCTCGAGGCAGGTTTGAGCAGAGATTTCCCCATGTAAAAAAATGGTCTTTAGGGATATCACTCGTGAAGAGTGTAAAGAGGAGTGGAGTGAGGACAGAGCCCAGAGGGACTCCATCCTTGAGGAGCAGCTTTGTAGAGCGTGTTCCCTCTATTCGATAACGAAAGTAGCGACTAGCGAGAAAGACTGTGATCGTGTGAGTGAATCTATCAGGCACGTTGACTTTGTACAGTTTATAAAGCAAACCATCGTGCTATACTTTGTCGAACGCTTTTGAGATATCTAAAGAAAAAGGCATTGGTGCTAGTGATCCAATGACCTCTTTTAGTGAGGTTGGAGCCTTTCAGAATGTACTCTGTAAAGCAATGTCACTGATTTGTGCATGAGTGTTCAGGTCTAAAGTTGAACTGCTCGTCTGGAGGAAGCTTGTTAGCGAAGACGTGTTTACGATAGCGATTCAATATGAGTCACTCGTAAACTTTCCCCAGTGTGCTGAGGAGACTGAATAGTCTGTAACTAGAGGCTAAATTTCGCGGTTTCTCCAGTTTCGAGAGTCTTTTTGCAGACATCCGGGAAGGCGCAGCTGAAAAGAAAAACGTTGAAAATGCCTACGAGGAGGCAAACGAGCGGCGCGGAGAGCGATTACAGTACCTTGTTGCTAATGTCATCGGGGCTGAGTGATTCCGATTTCTTTTTGAGGCTTTTTATTACACATGTGACTTCGCCGACTGTCAAGGATATATAGAGAAGCTCGCATGTGGTGGTGCAGAGTTACGCTCGATGTCCGCTTCGCACATCAACATTAATTAAAAAGTATTTCATGAGCAAAATATGGTTTGTTCCAGGGCGAGAACCCGTAGACCGTGGACTGCTCCAAAATGGTTTAAAATGACAACTAAAGGTTCGAAAGTCTACTTTATATACTTTTCAAAATTGTCTTTACGATTTAATTATTTGGGCTCTAATTCAAACGAAATTTCATATTTTTACTACTAATGTCTTAATAGCAGGTGTAAAAAATGGCTAATATTTAATTTAATACGAGTACCTACGTCCCCTTTTGAACCTGCTTGCGAGTAAATAGTTATGTAGTAAAAATTACCCCACCCCATATTACGCACTAGTTCATTGTCACATGTATATTTAATAAAAACACCTGAACGAACAATGATTGTACCAATTATTGTCCGTTACAAACATTTCAAATACCAAGAAACAATAACTTGCACGATGAAACACCGCACCATTTCGATATCAACACGTCACTTCGACGCTCAATTTATGCGCATCGTTTGACATAATATTTGCATTTAATCCAAACTTGCTTTTAGTACTCAAAGCGTTTCGGTGAATTATAAGGAAATTTTAAAAAACTCTTATTTTTGAGTTTAATAGCACAGGAGTACCTTAAACTTACGAGCACGTATTCGTAAATATATAGATATGAAAGAAGTGATAGATTTGAGTCAGGATCGTGAAAAACGAAAGTCCGTAGTCCCTACCCACCTCCTAGGTGACTTGCCCCGTGCAAGATTCGGATCTGCGGTTCTCAGCTCCTAAACTCAATGATAAGTCACTGCACTACGAGACGTCGCAGCCGCCAAAACCGCTATGATAATGATGTGGATATAATTAATCTGTCTGTTTCCATTTGCACAAAATATTTAAGAAAGGAACTGGCCAATGTTGTACCTTTCGTCAGACGGGTTTATTATTAGGTGATCATCATCTCGTTTCTTAAACGTTTTGAAAACTGTTACTTTTATTACATTAGAAATATGCTATTACTGTTACAACATATATAAGCCCAAGGATGAACGTATCCCTCCCCTATGAATTGCCTGATTATTCAATTTATACTTTTATTCGAAATTATCCAATAATCATCTATTAACTGGGGCCTCTCTTATAGCTTGCTAGCCTATATTAGAGAGCCTAATAAACCTCACTCATGTGAATACATATGTTGAGAAAAACTCCTTAATAACACGGCGAACGAGAGTTAATGATGTTGAACCTAATAAATAATACAACTCGTGTCAGAGTCGTTTTATTTATTACTAGCAACGTAAATAACTATAGGAATACAATATTTTGTTTGTATAATAAAAGATAATTCACATTTGTAACCTGTAAATAATAGATATATATAAATAACTATCCATTTAAGCATTTTACTGTGTGGCTCAATATGCTTTGTGATGGGATGAATTATGGGGCGCTGAAAGGAGGAGCGCAGCATTTACGGCAAGTGTACTATAATTGACTGAGTTGTATTCCTAAACTATTTCGGCGATACTTATACACATGCGCACAGGACATGACATTGTAAGCGATCAAATTTTTGCATGAACTGTTTTCCTTACAATTTTCTAGTCTGGGCATATATAGTTAGGTTCTCGACTGTGAAGTCTAAGCAAGAATGCTTTATTGCTTACTCTTTCTTCTAATCTCTCTACGTTTCGCTTATCAATACGAGGCTGCCAGTAAGGTATATTTCTTCCCCATTGATTGTCTGACTGACATTCTGTCCAATGAATCATTGAGCTGAAATGTAAGTAATTACCACATGATAAAAACAGTTTGATTGCGAAAGTTCTCTTGTCGTCTTGTCTTTGAACTGACCCAAAGATCTAAAAAGACACTAATCTGTATAAAAACATTCAGTAAATCAGTGAATCAGACAAACAAACGGACGAAAAATGAACCAAAAGAAATTGGGCAAATTATATATTTGTATTGTGACTGCGAAAGTGATCGCAATAACGTCAACCACAATTTGATGCCGAATTTATCTTGCCGACAATTGGTCCATATAAAACAGATAAAAGATTGCCCCTTATAAGCGAAGTCTATGACTAGTTAATACTGTGGTATTGGTACTTGTCTAACGTTTCTTAAGTACGTCGTAATCTCGTTACGTTGTTTCTGATCCAGGATTTTTTGAAACAACTTGTTCGAAACAAAGTGCTGAGGTAAATAACTAAACAGTCACGAACAGTCTTTAGTTTCGTTGTAGTTGATTCCTTTCTAGAAATTGCAAATACAATATAATAATGATTATTAAACGTAACAAGTAGTTAAGTGAGATTTCATGGTGGCTGACGTAACACGGCGTATGAAAATCCACTGCCTTATGTCATCCCGTGGATATCGTAAAATGTGACACAGGGAAATGAAACAAGAGATGGGCAGCATCGTCTCCCTGATAAAGAAAATGCGGTTGTCAACTTGGCAATGCCAAGTCATCTGCCTAACGTGGAAACTATGGCAAATATCCCTCCTATGAGGTAATCTATGAGGGGCCTGTGTTCAGCAGTAGACTTTTGATAGATAGTCATGAATTAATAAAATAAATGGAACTCATTTGAAATACTGCAGAAAAAACTTGGCTGAATCTATTTTGTGATGTTGGAGTGACTTCTTACTCTTATCCACGCAACAAAGAAATTATAGTCAATCAAACAAAACTTTTAAATCAATTGTATTAGTTTCTTCTTCAAACTTTATCCATTATCAGTTCACAATTTCCTACATAAATTTTATGAGCAAAAGTTTATATCATCTAGAATGTCATCTGGATCTGGATAGTTACTAACAATTTTATCCCTTATTTTCCACCCTTAGTAATTTTTTTTTCTCCAAACTTATTGAGACACCCCCTGATGTATAACCTATTTAATAAAAAGAATTTTCAATATTGTTTCATATTTGGCGAACGTGTATTTTCGAGATGTTGGCGCTGTTAGCCTATTCGGCGCTCTCAGATTCTATAATATATTCCTAGGAAGCCAATAGGGCGATTAGTGCCCTATTAGCTTCCTATGAATATATAGGCTGTCACCTCAATGAAGTTGAAGTGTATGAAGTTGATTCGAAATCAAACTGCACCAGTAATAAGAAATTAGAGCGAATCAAATAGCCGCCATACAACCCCAGCTCTCATGTCGTAAAATTAAAGAAATTCCATTATTTTACACGTATAATTATGAAAATAATTGTCGTGCAGCAAACTATTTCTGAAGTAAATTACAATTAAATTGGCAGGTCTACAATTGCACCATAATTTAAGGATGACTATGCATAAAGAACAAGTATAATAAACGCTAAAATGCAGCGGGTAATTTATTTTAATTAGAATCAGAATAAAATAACCGGTTAATAATTTTCTTTGTTCCCTTCGTCTATATTAAATGTCGATCGATAAATGAAAAATAAATGTAATAAGTACATTGCGTAGTAATTGAAGCTGCTGTTTTCAAATGTATAACAAAATATTTTTCATCTGTTCATCGTGCTCTGTTCCAAAGTCCCGAAACCTTTCAGCTCGAGTTACAAAACCGTTTTCAGTGCCTAGAAGACTGCAATGAAGTGGACGATATAAATGACAAGCTCGTGGAAACTGTCCATGCGGTCGGAGCTAAGTTCTGCAAGACCCGCCGCAGAAGAACACAAAAACTCTCCGATCACACTCTTAATCTCATGGCTGTTAGACGGGAGATGAAGCTACATTCTTCAACAGACTTGACAGCATACAGGCATCTGAACAGACGGATCTCCAAATGCATGCGGCGGGACTTACGCAACTTCAATACAGCTCGTATTGAAGAAGCGATAGAGCAGAACCAAGGCTTTGCCAGAGATCTGTCTGCCAGAAAGAGCCAACTGTCAAAGCTGAAGACGGAATGTGGCAGCATCATTTCCGGGACACCTGAGATTTTGAGTGAGATTGGGGGTTATATGGGCAGCTGTACACGTCATCGATGGAGCCACACGCAAGTGTGAGTAACGATCCAAGAGCGAGTCTCATCCGACACTATTCCGAAGATATCCCGGACGTCAGTCTGAGCGAGATTAGAATGGCTCTCCAGCACTTTAAAAACGGTACGGCCCCAAGCGAGGATGGAACTACAGCGGAGCTTCTGAAAGCGGGTGGAAGACCGGTACTTGAAGTCCTTCAGGAGCTCTTTAATTCCGTCCTCCATGGTGGCATTACACCGGAGGCGTGGAGCAGAAGTGCGGTGGTCTTGTTCTTCAAGAAAGGTGACAACGCTCTCTTGAAGAACTACAGACCGATTTCCCTTCTGAGCCGCGTCTACGTGCTGTTTTCAAGAGTCATTACGAATCGTCTCGCGCGCAGACTTGACGACTTCCAGCCTCCCGAACAAGCCGGTTTCCGAAAGGGCTTTAGCACCATAGATCACATACATACCCTTCGGCAAGTTGTACAGAAGTCCGAAGAGTACAATTTGCCACTATGTCTGGCGTATGTGGACTATGAGAAAGCCTTTGATTCCGTCGAAATTTGGGCGGTGCTGCAGTCCCTTCAGCGGTGCCAAGTTGACTGTCGGTATATCGAAGTGCTGAAGTGCTTGTACAGTAGGGCTACGATGGCTATCCGAGTACAGAACCAGAGTAGGAAACCTATCCAATTGCAGAGAGGTGTAAGACAGGGTGACGTCATATCCCCGAAACTCTTCACCGCTGCATTAGAAGACGTTTTCAAGCTTCTGGACTGGAAAGGATACGGTATCAACATCAATGGCGAGTACATCACTCACCTTAGATTTGCCGACGATATAGTCCTTATGGCAGAATCGCTGGAGGGCCTAAGCACTATGCTCAATGACCTCAATAGTGTTTCCCAACGGATAGGTCTTAAGATGAACATGGACAATACAAAGATCATGTTTAATGTCCATGTCACACCTATGCCGGTAGTTGTTGGGAGCACTAAGCTCGAAGTTGTTGACGAGTATGTTTACCTGGGACAAATAGTCCGACTAGGTAAGTCCAACTTCGACCGAGAGGTCAATCGACGGATTCAACTCGGCTGGGCAGCGTTCGGGAAGCTACGACACATCTTCTCGTCAGACATACCTCAAAACCTTAAAACGAAATTGTACAACCAGTGCGTGTTGCCAGTGATGACTTACGGAACTGAGACGTGGTCCTTCACTGCTGGCCGTATGAGGAAGCTCAAGGTCGCTCAGCGAGCTATGGAGAGGGCTATGCTCGTAGTTTCTCTGCGTGATAAACTTAGGAATGAGGATATCCGCAGTAGAACCAGAGTAACCGACATAGCCCAACGAATTAGTAAGCTGAAGTGGCAGTGGGCCGGCCATATATCTCGAAGAACCGACAACCGATGGGGAAGAAAGGTTCTCGAGTGGCAGCCTCGTACCGGTAGGCGAAGTGTAGGGCGTCCGCCCACGAGATGGAGTGACGACCTGGTAAGACATGCAGGAAGTCGATGGATGCAGGTGGCTCAGGACCGTGCTTTGTGGCATTCTTTGGGGGAGGCCTATGTTCAGCAGTGGACTTGTGAAGGGCTGTAATGATGATGATGATGATGATATATTTATTATCTGAAATTGTTAATTACAATATTAAGTGCTTATTTACCACGTGCGTCACGTCTACGGTGAAAGAAAACATCGTGAGGGGACTGTATATCTTAGAAATTAAAATAAAATATTTCAAAGACATGTGAAGTCCACCAACACGCGTTGATGCAACGCGACGGACTTTTACTGGTTCGAAAACCTTCTCAGAAATGATACGAGGCCTGTGCCTCAGGAGTAGGACATAGCAGGCTGAAACTACTGTATTTGAATTCATAAACGCCATTCGTTGAATGTAGATTTTATGTATGTACTCGTAGTTAAGCGGCCGTATTACAATTGCAAAAAGGCCGTTTTCATTATCTTATAACACAGACGAACGTTTCATTTCTTTATCTCGCGTTATTAAGGTTGTCGGTATTTTCGTTGGCATTCTCTGAGATATTATATAAACTTGTCAATAATATATAATTTTTCAAATATCTATCCCAATAATTTAAATAATTTAATTTTCGATCTTATCGTCTCTCATTCTCTTATAATGTCTACCCGTGATTAAGAAAAACGTAGCAAGATATTAAATTATTTAAAAGTTTTATCCGCAAAGGAATAAAATCTTAGATGTAATTAGAAGAAATTAGAGTGTTATCTTATTTTCGGTATTTTTGTCTCTTAAAATTATGAGAAAATTATCAGCGTTAGTTAAAAAGTAAAATTTTTTCTTAATAACAAAATCATTTTTTTTATTTGATAATCTTAAACTTCTATTCAAATGTAACTAAATGTTTACACACATTATAAAAAGCTAGTTTAATGAAAAACTAAAACTAAAAATTAAAGTTCGAGATAAGTGTCTCCTTTTTTGGGTCACTAAAATGGTATGTAAGTCAACATTAACTCCATTAAGTTTAGAAAGTGTAATTAAAATTTTCTTAAGTTTCAATTTAACGTTTACCACGTTAAAAACTAATTTTCGCACCTGCACAAAATTTACCCTAAAGATTATGTACAAAATATGGTTAAAATGCAAACAAACATACGATTTTCTAAATTATCACTCATTTGGGACACAACATTATTTACTTTGACAATTTGCTTGGAACAAGTTGATCCGCTGAATAGATGGATTAAGGCGATGAAATGAGTTTACTGAGTGCGCTCAAGGATAGACAATAACGCTGGTAAATTCTTGCTACTCAACGTAGCTATGACTGTACATATTATAACGTCCTATATTTGATAAAATCCTAATATTTTTGGTATGTATTATTTGATCATATGATCATATGATTATATATATATATATATCATCATTACAGCCCTTCACAAGTCCACTGCTGAACATAGGCCTCCCCCAAAGAATGCCACAAAGCACGGTCCTGAGCCACCTGCATCCATCGACTTCCTGCATGTCTTACCAGGTCGTCACTCCATCTCGTGGGGGGACGCCCTACACTTCGCCTACCGGTACGAGGCTGCCACTCGAGAACCTTTCTTCCCCATCGGTTGTCGGTTCTTCGAACTATATGGCCGGCCCACTGCCACTTCAGCTTACTAATCCGTAAAAAGGGAAACAGGCAGGAGATGGGCAGCAGCATCTTCCTGATAATAGCCAAATTACAATAAAAAAACTGCGGTTGCCAACCCGCTCGCCAAGCGTGGCAACTATGGCAAATACCCCCTATGAATGACAGTAACAAAGAAACGGCCCCCAGTCCCCGGTGGCCCCGCTATTCCTGGCTACGGTGGCGACCATGGTAACGGCGGGGCAGGGGGTGCTAAGAATCTCCGGTGGAGGTTCGGTTGCCACCTTAGACGACTCGACCTGGCAACGTACAACGCACGCACCCTGAGGACTGACGAGAAGATCGTGGATCTGGAAGAAGAGATAGACAAGTTGCGCTGGCATATTATAGGATTATCCGAAGTCCGAAGATAGGGGGAGGACACGGTAATCCTCGAATCCGGCAACTTGCTCTATCACCGGGAGGGCGACCATCTGTCCCAAGGAGGTGTCGGATTTATCGTCCACAAGTCTCTCGTTAACAACGTTGTAAAGATCGGGAGTGTATCGACGAGGGTTGCGTACCTTATACTCAGAATCACCAAACGGTATTCGCTGAAGGTCATACAGGTTTACGCACCAACCTCGGCACATCCCGATGAGGAGGTGGAGGAAATGTATGAGGATATCTCTAGAGCCATGCATTCCTCCAAAACCCAATATACGGTGTTAATGGGAGACTTCAATGCAAAACTAGGCACAAGAGAGAACGGTAAGCTGAAAGTAGGGAAATTTGGAATAGGGCAACGGAACCCAAGGGGCCAGCAGCTGGCCGACTTCATGGAGAAAGAGGGACTCTTTATGATGAACTCTTTTTTCCAGAAGCGGCCCCACAGGAAGTGGACCTGGTCGAGCCCCGACGGTTCCACAAAAAATGAGATTGACTTCATTATGACGAGCAGACGACAACTGTTCAGTGATGTCTCCGTGATCGCGAGGGTGAAAACTGGTAGCGATCACCGAATGGTTAGAGGCACACTGAACCTAAACGTTAAGTTGGAGAGGTCTCGTCTAATGAAGTCAACGCTCCGTCCCCCTCGTGCTCTGTTCCAAAGTCCCGAAACCTTTCAGCTCGAGTTACAAAACCGTTTTCAGTGCCTGGAAGACTGCAATGAAGTGGACGATATGAATGACAAGCTCGTGGAAACTGTCCATGCGGTCGGAGCTAAGTTCTGCAAGACCCGCCGCAGAAGAACACAAAAACTCTCCGATCACACTCTTAATCTCATGGCTGTTAGACGGGAGATGAAGCTACATTCTTCAACAGACTTGACAGCATACAGGCATCTGAACAGACAGATCTCCAAATGCATGCGGCGGGACTTACGCAACTTCAATACAGCTCGTATTGAAGAAGCGATCGAGCGGAACCAAGGCTCCAAAGTCTTTGCCAGAGATCTGTCTGCCAGAAAGAGCCAACTGTCAAAGCTGAAGACAGAATGTGGCAGTATCGTTTCCGGGACACCTGAGATTTTGAGTGAGATTGAGAGGTTCTATGGGCAGCTGTACACATCATCGTTGGAGCCACACGCAAGTGTGAGTAACGATCCAAGAGCGAGTCTCATCCGACACTATTCCGAAGATATCCCGGATGTCAGTCTGAGCGAGATTAGGATGGCTCTCCAGCACCTTAGAAACGGTAAGGCCCCAGGCGAGGATGGAATTACAGCGGAGCTTCTGAAAGCGGGTGGAAGACCGGTACTTGAAGTCCTTCAGAAGCTCTTTAATTCTGTCCTCCATGGTGGCATTACACCGGAGGCGTGGAGCAAAAGTGCGGTGGTCTTGTTCTTCAAGAAAGGTGACAACGCTCTCTTGAAGAACTACAGACCGATTTCCCTTCTGAGCCGCGTCTACGTGCTGTTTTCGAGAGTCCTTACGAATCGTCTCGCGCGCAGACTTGACGACTTCCAGCCTCCCGAACAAGCCGGTTTCCGAAAGGGCTTTATCACCATAGACCACATACATACCCTTCGGCAAGTTGTACAGAAGTCCGAAGAGTACAATTTGCCACTATGTCTGGCGTATGTGGACTATGAGAAAGCCTTTGATTCCGTCGAAATTTGGGCGGTGCTGCAGTCCCTTCAGCGGTGCCAAGTTGACTGTCGGTATATCGAAGTGTTGAAGTGCTTGTACAGTAGGGCTACGATGGCTATCCGAGTACAGAACCAGAATACGAAACCTATCCAATTGCAGAGAGGTGTAAGACAGGGTGACGTCATATCCCCGAAACTCTTCACCGCTGCATTGGAAGACGTTTTCAAGCTTCTGGACTGGAAAGGATACGGTATCAACATCAATGGCGAGTACATCACTCACCTTCGATTTGCCGACGATATAGTCCTTATGGCAGAATCGCTGGAGGACCTAAGCACTATGCTCAATGACCTCAATAGTGTTTCCCAACGGATAGGTCTTAAGATGAACATGGACAAAACAAAGATCATGTTTAATGTCCATGTCACACCTATGCCGGTAGTTGTTGGGAGCACTAAGCTCGAAGTTGTTGACGAGTATGTTTACCTGGGACAAATAGTCCGACTAGGTAAGTCCAACTTCGACCGAGAGGTCAATCGACGGATTCAACTCGGCTGGGCAGCGTTCGGGAAGCTACGACACATCTTCTCGTCAGACATACCTCAAAACCTTAAAACGAAATTGTACAACCAGTGCGTGTTGCCAGTGATGACTTACGGAACTGAGACGTGGTCCTTCACTGCTGGCCGTATGAGGAAGCTCAAGGTCGCTCAGCGAGCTATGGAGAGGGCTATGCTCGGAGTTTCTCTGCGTGATAAACTTAGGAATGAGGATATCCGCAAGTAGAACCAGAGTGACCGTCATAGCCCAACGGATATATATATATATATATATATATATATATATATATATATATATATATATATATAATGTGTTTAGGGCAAAAATGGTCATTTGAGACGGCACCCAGGTGTCACGCGTGTCGCGGCGAGGGGGCAGCGGAAGGCAGCTTACCAGCGTTTGGCGCTGGCGGGCGAGAGACAGCAGCTCGAGGACTGCGGTGCGGGCCATTACCGTATTTTAGTAACTGCTGCAGATGTTTCGCGCGACCGGGTTTTGGGTTGTGGTCTAGATTTTTCTAATTTGTGCGCGTAACTTCGCTACGTAATTGTGGTTTCGTGAAAACCGTCTCGGTTTTAAAAGTTTAACGAAAAACTTAGTTCCAATATTAAGGTAGTTAAAACTCTCTTTTTTCCCTTTTTCTTTCACCTTTTACAAACTAATGAACGTTCTATAAAGTTATAAATCATAGACGTATACCAATTTGCTGGAGCGGAAACTGATTAATAAAAACCAATGCAATTAAAAAAAATGCAAAACTGATTTGAAATATATAGCCCTTTTTATTGGAAAGTAATAGGTATTTATTTAATTCCAAATTGAACGCTTTAGTCCGCCGGAATAAGTTTAAGTGCCACGATTATATTAACGACAAGCAGACAACGACAAACACAAGGAATTTTTATTTCTAGAGTATACTTTCACAATGACCCCATAAAATATAAAATTGCCTGCTCCGTGACGCTGTGGTTTAGCATTGAGTTGCAGCGTTGAGGGCCATGGAGTCGAATCTCACACTTAACAAGCGTAAGGCCAAAATATAATTGTTACACGTCTGAATGTTTGTCCTTGTGTTTATGTAAACAGCCTCCGTGATTACACGCAGCGTTGCGATTGCGGGAGAGTTAGCATGATGTATTTTCACTTTACTTTCACTGTCCTTACACACATTAGTGATTCTGATGGAGCATTCACCAACTGCTGTGTGATGGTGGCGTAAGAGAATCCATCACCGCATTTTGTCCCGTGGATTTCGCAAAAGGCGACAATAGGAAATGTCAGAATGATGACGTGTCTTCCGACATATGGAAGTATAACCAGCTTGTATACATCAGACTTAACACTTTCACTGTCCGCCTTTCAGACACAATAGTAAGACAATATCAATGACCTATATGTAGTGCGCGGGACAGAGAAAGGGTTAAAATACCTGGACCGGTGACGGGCAAGAGCAGTGGCCACCAGACGAGGCGATTAGGGCAAATCCTCCCTAAAAAGGGAGAGGCCAATGATCAGCAGTGGACCTTAACGTGCTGGTCAAGAATAAGTTAATTTACATAATAAATTATTTAACTTCGTTTCGAATGGAATCATTAATATGCAGTAAATATTATACAAAATCAGAAGCAAAACGGATTTTATACGTAATGTGTTGTTAACTGAAACTCATAAAATTAACAGATTTTCAAATAACTTTACCGTTTCATTTGAATAATTTAATTTGCATCTTATAGTTTCTTAAGCTCTTGTTATAACAACTATCCGTTATTAAGAAGAAAAAGATTTTAAATTAATGAAATGTTTAATTCTCAAGGGAAATGAAACTCAGCAGTAATTAAAAGTCTCATCTTATTCACTTATATTTAGTTTTTCTTTTCTCTAAAGGTTATTTCCTAGTTAATTCATAGAGTCTTGGCAGCTCAAAGGTTAAACGAGAGCATCTTGAGCTCGATTCCCGCAGACACCATAATATGATATTAGCAAAGCATTGAAAATATTAGGAGTATGAAAATATAAAAATTGGTGAATCCGTACAGAAATAGTTTAATTCAATGTTAAGCCTTCGTAATAAGAAATAATTAAACATCCTATCTTTGTGATAAAACGTTTTGCAAAATAATTGAAATTTAATTTTATATAGCCTAAGTTAACATTAAAATTAAAACAATCAATATTAACATGATCTATTCGGATTTCATTATAGAGTAATGATGCCTGAATAGTAGTGATCCTTAAGGTACTGAATATAATTTAAAATTAAAAATTTTGTACTGTCGACTTCAATATAAATTATTAAGAATAACTCAAAAACTATTGGTCAAACCGTGAAAAATTTACAATATAGGACCACATGTGAAGCACCAGCTTTCAAATAAAAAAAAGAATCATCGAAATCGGTTCACCCAGTAAAAAGTTATGAGGTAACACACACAAAAAACGCAAGGATTTCGTGTTTGTTTTTTAGGTCTATAGTAGATATCATCATCATCATCATCATTACAGAACTTCACAAGTCTACTGCTGAGCATAGGCCTCAACCAAGGAATGTCACAAAGCACGGTCCCTAGCCACCGGCATCCATCGACTTCCTGCATGTCTTACCAGGTCGTCACTCCATCTAGTGGGGAGACGCCCTACACTTCGCCCACCGGTACGAGACTGCCACTCGAGAACCAATCTTCCCCATCGGTTCTCAGTTCCTCGAGCTATATGGCCGGCCCATTGCCACTTCAGCTTACTAATCCGTTAGTATATGTCGGTTACTCTGGTGCTACTGCGGATAATATCTTCGTTTTTAAGTCTATCACGGAACAATCTCCAAACATAGCCCTCTCCATAGCTCGCTAAGCGACCTTGAGCTTCCTTATGCGGCCAGCAGTGAAGGACCACGTCTCAGATCCATAGGTCATCACTGGCAACACCCACTGGTTTAACAATCTTGTTTTGAGGTTTGGAGGTATGCCTGACGTGAAGATGTGTCGTGATCTCCCGAACGCTGCCCGGCCGAATTGAATCCGTCGAAGTTGGACTTACTTAGTTGGACTATTTGTCCCAAGTAAACATACTCGTCAACAACTTCAAGCTTAGTGCTCCCAACAACTACCGGCATAGGTGTGACATGGATGTTACACATATCTTTGGTTTTGTCCTTGTCGATCTTGAGACCTATCTGTTGGAGACACTATTGAGATCGTTGAGCATAGTGCTTAGGTCCGCATCCTTTCCAGTCCATTAGCTTGAAAACGTTTTCTAATGCAGCGGTGAAGAGTTTCGGGGATATAACGTCACCCTGTCTTACACCTCTCTGCAGTTGGATAGGTTTCGTACTCTGATTCTGTACTCGGATAGCCATCGTGGCTTTACTGTACAAACACTTCAGCACTTCGATATACCGACAGTCAGCTTGGCACCGCTGAAGGGACTGCAGCACCGCCCGAATTTCGACGGAATCAAAGGCTTTCTCATAGTCCACATACGCAAGGAAAAGTGGCAGATTATACTTCTCTGTCTTCTGTACAATCTGCCGCAGGATAAGTATGTGGTCTATGGTACTAAAGCCTTTTCGGAAACCGGCTTGCTCGGGAGGCTGGAAGTCGTCAAGTCTGCATGCGAGATGATTCGTAATGACTCTCGAAAACAGCACGTAGACGCGGCTCAGAAGGGAAATCGGTCTGTAGTAGCTGTAGTTCTTCAAGAGAGCGTTGTCGCCTTTCTTGAAGAACAAGACCACACACTCAATATATGCTACTAAGGATTTTTACAAGGTTTAGAACATCTATTTAAAAATCAGTATATCCTTTAGCCTCTCTACTATATTCAGAGGAAGTTTTCAATAGAATACAATAAAGTGTAGGAATAACCTGCTGCCTCCATTACGTAACGCCTTGCAGCAATTTACGGTTATATAAATAAATATTAATTACTGCTAAAAACTGTTGGTTAAGACGTAGTATTAAGGTATATATAATTTTAAAGTATTTTTAGTGTAGCATCCTTTTCTATTTTTAATGATGAATTAATTAACTGGTAAATAAGCTAAAGGTGTTTCAGATAACGAGCATTTGCGGTTTTGCACTTTAATTTTTACTTATGGCTTTATTACCCATTTTCTTTTAAAAATTTGAAAATAATAAAATAGAAACTAACAGGGAAATTGCACAATATGTGGGTAGCCTATTTTTTAATTTAGTAATATTTATACGTGTTGTCTTTATATTTTACCCTAAAGTTACAGCCTTTACACGTCCCACTGCTCTCATTTCTGAGCAGGCATCCTCTCATTTCTGAGCGGGCTTTAGGGCAAGGAAATGTCTGCCGCGCTGCCCCAATGCGTGTTGGCGAACTTCACATGTCTTCGAATTATTTTTCTTATTTCTCAGAAATGCAGGTTTCTTCGCGATGTTTTCCTTCACCGCCGAGCACGTGGTAAATCAGTACTTAAAATTGCAATTAACAATTTCATTGGTGCCGGCGGGGATCGAACCCGGGTTGCTCGCGTACTGTGAAATTTACAGCGAGCGCTAACCACCTGAGCTACCACGGCTACTACATATACTATATATCTTAGCGTAGATTTTATTAATTACAAAACCACTATACATATTGCATGGACATCCTATCCTATTTAAAAATGTTAAATTTACCATTAGTCCATTTATATATTTTTTTATTATATTTTTTTTTATTTTCGGACATCAAGAGCGAGCGTGCACTTAGCCGCCAGCCTCGGGCGGCTGAGTGCCCGTACTAAAACCAGTGCAGTTCCACGCTACAGGACAGGTTATTTATACTACATTTTCTTAAATTTATAATGTTGGTAAATAGATCGTTTAATTTGTGTTTTTACATATAAAACGATATATTTTGATGGTTTCTTTGCGATGTTATCCTTCACCGCCGAGCACGTGGTAAATCAGCACTTAAAATTGCAATAAACAATTTCATTGGTGCCGGCGGGGATCGAAACCGGGTTGCTCGCGTACTGTGAAATTTACAGCGAGCGCTAACCATCTGAGCTACCACGGCTACTACATATACTATATATTTTAGCGTAGATTTTATTAATTACAAAACCACTATACATATTGCATGGACATCCTATCCTATTTAAAAATGTTAAATTTACCATTAGTCTATTTATATATTTTTTATTTTATTTTATTTTCATTTTCAGACATCAAGAGCGAGCGTGCACTCAGCCGCCAGCCTCGGGCGGCTGAGTGCCCGAACTAAAACCAGTGCAGTTCCACGCTACAGGACAGGTTATTTTTAACTACATTTGCTTAAATTTATAATGTTGGTAAATGTATCGTTTTATTTGTGTTTTTACATATAAAACGATATATTTTGTTGCTAAGTTGTTGCTAAGCCACTCCGTGGCGCAGTGGCTTAGCAATGAGTTGCTGCGCTGGGGACCGCGGTTTCGAATCCCGCACGGAACAAGTATTTATATGGCCTACAAATAATTGTTCTGGGTCTGGATGTTTGTCCTTGTGCAATTTGTGTTTGTAAACTGCCTCCACGATACAGGAGAAAATCCTAGTGTGGGGGTAACGTTTTATTTCAAAAAGAATCCATTTTATGTGCATGTTGTGCTGCATGCCTAAAGTGGAATTTATGTATTTATTTATTTATTACAAGATCCACAGCACTAACCAAAATGTAAATGAACTTAAGAAATAAACTCAGAGTCAATAATGGTAAGTAATTCATTTTCATGCATAAGATAATTACATTTTGTTGTCCATGTGAATTTTTTATTTATTTTATGTCCAGCAGCGGACCACCGTAGGCTGATGATGATAACGATCATGATGAAAGATACGTTTCCCGTAAAAATATTAAAGTAATGAGTTATATATTATTTTTCTACTGTAAAAACGTTACAGTTTACATACATTAATTTACGAGTAACAAGGATATAAATCCAGACCCGGAAGAATTATTTGTAGGCCGGAGTACGGTACTTTACTCCTCGCAAATTTTCCAAGTATACACAAGTTATCCACAGCAAAACGAATACTGAGAAAATAAAAAGAGGAAACAGCGGTTTGACAGTTTTTGTCGGGATGGAAGGCAATGTTTCCCTGCACTGAACAGTCGCGCAGCGATTGCGTCACTGACGTTGAGCGATGCGACAGCGCTCAGCAATACACACATTAGAAACTACCTCGTTTTTAGCAGCCAGCTCGCTTGTCAGCGACAATACTGATACTGTGTACATTAAACGAAGGCAATTAATACCATATTATGATTTTATTTTATTTATATTTTACGTCTGGTAAAAATTTAGGAATGCATCGCGTCTAGAACACATATATAATCAATGTTTTTAAGTTCATTGCTGGCCTTTTCATGAATGCGCTCGACAGATTACATGAATCGGGAGATTTAGTGTAACCAAGTTAAATGATGAAGTTAGAGACGCGGAGATTGACACAATACAAAAAACGAAAATCAACAATTGATTTATGCTTAAATATATACCTCAGCCAGGTTTTGAACTAAGGACACGTGGCACAGAAACTAAGTACGCTAATTTACACAAAACGTTATTTAAATGTTTTTGTTTTATGTTGAAGCGAACTTTTTATTAGAGCCGTGCTAGCTCAGGGACTTGGCACTCGCTGTAAATTTCACAGTACGCGAGCAACTCGGTTTCGATCCCTGCCGGTATCAATGAATTGTTAATTGTTAAATGCAATTTTAAATGCTGAATTACCACGTCATCTATGGTTAAACATTTTATTTGTTGTTTTCGTTGCGCAACGAAAACATCATGCATGTCTGAGAAATAAGAAAAAAAATATTTCTAAGACAAGTGAAGGCCGCCTACACGCATTGGGGCAGTGCGGCAGACATTTCCTTGACTTAAAACCCTCTCAAACTTAAAAGAAGGCCTGTGCCCAGCAGTGGGACGTATATACGCTGTAACTTTAACTTTTAAAGCGATCTTTACATAAAGTTTGTATAAAGGGACGCCGCGTTTGAACGCAAACGTCACGTAGTTCAAGTACAATAAGTACTAAATGTAATCAATGAAATTATTTAAACGTGTGGTGAAATACACAGAAATCATGGGGCAAAACAGCCGTATGAACACTTGAGCAAATTTACGAATTCGCTTTGAATTTTATGAAATTATACGCAGGATACGTAAGATGTATGTTTTTAACTCACGAAGCGGATAAAGGGCTGAATTGCGAGGATTTTGTAGAAATTACAAAATTAAACGAAGCGTTTACTTACGTGCGTACGAAGGAACAAGGATAATAACATTATGTTGTGTAGGTATAACATCGCTTTTTCATGAAATTTATAATAGCTCTCGTAAGGCCACGTTGACATTCATAAATAAATGTGATATTTGTCATAATCACAGCGCACTCGAAACCGAGTACAGTTGTAATATGAAGAAATAACATCATTAGTCATTAATACATTACAGTCTATCAAAAGTCCACTGCTGAACATTGGCCTCCTTCCTTATAGATTGCCTCATAGGGGATACTTACATCAACAGTTGAAACTTACAACTACAGTAGGAACGCTTAGCATGAACGGTTTTTTAGCCCCTTTTAATTTTTAATTTATTTTTATTTTTTGTTTCAAAATGCCTTCGAAGAGACCTCTAAGGACCAGTGGGCAAAGTGCTTTACTCAGTGTTTTTATCGGATGCAGCGATGTATTGATGTAAATGAACACTATTTTGAAAAATATAATAAAACTAATAACTTTCTAGTTTGTTCAGATTTTGATTTTCTAAGAACTTTCAGTGTCACCCTCGTATATCCACATCAACGTGTTTTTTTTTATTATCAGAACTGTAGACTATATTTTTATAGTAATTAATTTATTCTATCAACCCGTGATCAGTTAAATCACATCAGGCTTATACATAAGTACATAAAAGCTAAAAAATAGATTCGCATTTAACAATGTAACCTCATTACGTCACAGCCTCCCTTAGTTTCATAAATATGAAAGGCCAATTTTGCAAACTCTCGGTTCAACGCGACTCACACGTAGAAGATTAGCTAGCATCGCTTATGAAGAGGGGATGAGATAAAAATGAATTTGCCAACTTTAAGTGAATGAAATACTGAATGTACAAGGAACGTTCACTTCGTATTGAACATTTTAGTTCGACTTGTCATCTACAAAATGAACAAGCAATCAGTTGCACCTTACCTCATATGGACGCTCGTACTCGAGTCATTAGAATTGATATAATATCATTGATACGAGTGTATACATTATGTCTATAACTTAATTTTTAGTTATGTATATAAATAAATTATAGTGTTTTAGAAAAATAAGGTTATAAACTATTGTGTTGAATAAAAATGAAACTTTTAATTAAAATAGAACCGACTTTAAAAAACCTCACAAGAATAAAATCATTTCCACATAACAGATTCTGAAATCAGTGTTAAGGCATAGTGTATGCAATGAATTACACAGAGTCCCAATTTCATAAGCTATTACGTTGAAATTATTTTATTTCGTTTAAGATAATAAATTAAATCTGGCGTTACTTTGTGAATATCCATTATATGAACGACGTTAAAAATCAATTAGCCAAGATTCGTGTAGTATAATAAAATATTATATAATATAATAAAACTATTTTGTGGTATGACCACATCGTACAACAGCAATGTTGTGTTTAGTTGTTAAAATATTAAAGTATATTTATTTGAAATAATCAGAAATTGCTGACAGCTGTAGCATTCCCACAACAAATACCTCAAGGAAACCTTTTTATTTTCTGATTTAATTGATTAAGAAAATAGAAGCGAATCCTCATAAACATCTGGTACAAGAAAATTTAAGTACTATCTTATATAAAAATTCTCGCTACACACTTTAATGAAAAACACAAAGTATTATAAATGTTAAACGTGTTACTTTATGTGCATGAGAGTACATGTGTTTTGAGCGGGACAATGGTATAAAAATGGTTAGGACTCCTACGTATTATATTTTATAAGGGTTGAGTGATGACGTAGGGACGGTTTTTAAAATAATGCTTATGAATACAAAATATTTTATTACATTTTTTTACGACATACGATTAACCTACAGTGATTCTCCTCCTTATCCTCTCGTTGCCATCGCCATATTAGCGGCATAATAGGAAATATTGCTTCATATTTCGCCCCATAGATATCGTCCTATAGATGTCGTAAGATTCAACTGATGGAAATGTCCGATCTTGAGATGATGTAATGCATGAATAAATGAAACAAAAACTAATTTTCTATATCAATTTGAAACACATTCCACATCCGTCTCCGTTATCTGTTTTTGACAGTACCGCACAAGTCGACCCCGCTCAATCCAATTACGAACGAAGTCGGCACCCGCAAACAAATAATAATTGCATTACCTTATCTCAACAGTCAAATTCAATCGCGCAGCACATATAGCATAAATACACGGGTAAGTGTCAAAGAGACGCAAAGTTTAATTTTGACGAATCTTGCCTGATGACGCTAAAATATTAAGACGTGCAATCGTTTAATTACATTCAGGTTTTATAATTAAAAATATGATAGGTCAAGAGTCTATGGATACCTTCAATCACCTTCAATCACCTTCTAACAGAAGGAAGAGATTCGTTGTCACTCTTGTGAGCCAAGATAAAATGCAACATAATATGTTATTATATTGGCGCTCGAACCCTTCAAATAGAAGACACCAACTCCCTAAGCTTTCAGAACGAAACACAGCTGCAGGTGCACTGCTGACGTGCAGCAAGAATAGGTGTAAGATGGTCCAAATAAATCCAAATTACCTAACCTAGAGGATAAATAGAAAATAACCCTCCTACCTGGGTATTTAAGCAAAATGATTAATTGTAAAATTAATATATGAAATTTTGCATTTTGTAGCTATATGGAATTTAAATAAAGTGTTATTGCTGGTACTTATCACGTTTGAAGGGAGATATATGGAAGTAATAACGTGAAGCCATTTTACGGGATGACGTCATTACGTGAGGCGAATCGCCAGCATTCCTTTAAAATCGAAAAGTAAAAGAGGTATGTATCTTCACAGAGGGATTTATAATTTCTTCTATTATTAAAACCAAAATGCCGTGGTTTGTACAAAATTTAAAGTATTCAGACATCAAATTTTAAAATTATTTTATTATAAAAGTTTTTCAAAATACTTTCAGACAACAAATCAAATAACTTAAAAGATACCTACTGCGATGCCAAGTTGACTGTCGGTATATCGAAGTGCTGCAGTGTTTGTACAGTAGAGCTACGATGGCTATCCGAGTACAGCACCAGAGTACGAAGCCTATCCAACTACAGAGAAGCATAAGACAGGGTGACGTAATACCCTGAAAGTCTTCACCGCTGCATTGGAAGACGTTTTCAAGTTACTGGACTGGAAAGGATACGGTATTAATATCAATGGCGAGTACATATCACTCACCTTCGATTTGCCGATGATATAGTCCTTATGGTAGAATCGCTGGAAGACCTAAGCACTATGCTCAATGACCTCAATAGTGTCTCCCAACGGATAGGTCTTAAGATGAACACGGAAAAAACAAAAATCATGTTTAACGTCCATTTCACACCTATCCCGGTAGTTGTTGGGAGCACTAAGCTAGAAGTTGTTGACGAGTATGTTTACCTGGGACAAATAGTCCGACTGGGTAAGTCCAACTTCGACCGAGAGGTCAATCGACGGATTCAACTCGGCTGGGCAGCGTTCGGGAAGCTACGACACATCTTCTCGTCAGACATACCTCAAAACCTTAAAACGAAATTGTACAACCAGTGCGTGTTGCCAGTGATGACTTACGGAACTGAGACGTGGTCCTTCACTGCTGGCCGTATGAGGAAGCTCAAGGTCGCTCAGCGAGCTATGGAGAGGGCTATGCTCGGAGTTTCTCTGCGTGATAAACTTAGGAATGAGGATATCCGCAGTAGAACCAGAGTGACCGACATAGCCCAACGGATTAGTAAGCTGAAGTGGCAGTGGGCCGGCCATATAGCTCGAAGAACCGACAACCGATGGGGAAGAAAGGTTCTCGAGTGGCAGCCTCGTACCGGTAGGCGAAGTGTAGGGCGTCCCCCCACGAGATGGAGTGACGACCTGGTAAGACATGCAGGAAGTCGATGGATGCAGGTGGCTCAGGACCGTGTTTTGTGGCATTCTTTGGGGGAGGCCTATGTTCAGCAGTGGACTTGTGAAGGGCTGTAATGATGATGATGATGAGCAGCGTTCGAGAGATTACGACACATCTTCTCGTCAGGTATACCTCAAAATCTCAAACAAGATTGTTCAACAAATGCGTGTTACCTATGGATATGGACCTATGGATCTGAGACGTTGTCCTGCACTGCTGGCCATATGAGGAAGCTGAAAATCGCTCAGCGAGCTATGAATAGGGCTATGTTTGCCGTTTCTCTACGTGATAGACTTAAAAACGAGGATATCCGCAGTAGAACCAGAGTAACCGATAGTCCAATGGATTACTAGGCTGAAGTGGCAATGGGCCGGCCATATAGCTCGAAGAACCGACAACCGTTGGGGAAGAAATGTTCTCGAGTATCAACCTCGGTCCAGTACGCAAAGTGTAGGGCGAACCTCCACTAGATGAAGTAATGACTTGGTAAGACATACAGGAAGTCTATGGATTCATTTGGCTCAGGACCGTGCTTTGTAGCATTCCTTGCTTGAGGCCTATGATCAGCAGTGGGCTTGTGAAGGGCTGTAATGATGATGTTGAATAATGACATCTACAACAGAGCTACAAAAATAAACACGAAATTTTTGTAGTCTTCATTTTACAAAACTTAATATTTCCGCGTCTTGATTGGCATACATTTTTAAATAAATCACTGGAGAAAATTGGATGATAGACTCAGATATCAACCATCAACATACGTGTATTAGAACAGGTTTTATTTAGTTTCATAAGTTAATGTTGCACAATGAAGAAAAAAAACAGTTTTAAGAATAATTGATACCAATAATAAGTTACTAGGTAGGAAAACGACAGAAAACAAACAAAATTCAGGCACGCAAGAAGTATCGGCAAAAATGATTGAATTTTTCTCCCAGAAACTTTTCTGTCTGCACGGACATGCAAATGAAAATTCTTGTCAAATGCTTTCAAATTATTTGGAAGCAAATGACAGTTAATGTTGAGTGGTATACCACCATTTGCTTGCCAAGTCTTTGATAAGTTAGCGAAAAACGACCAAGAAGTCAATCGATGAAGACCATTGTTACACCATGGTAATGTTTGGGCGCACACAGAAATCAGTTTTGGCTGTTGAAAAGTTATAGCTCGTGATCCATTCTGCATACAGTCCAGATCTCGTACCATGCGATTTTTTTTCCAAATATAATGTTGTGTAGCCACCACGACAATATAAATCAGTGTGAAGTATAGAATAAGGGAGTAGTCTAATTAAAGTCATCGAACTACTCACACATCTCCGCATTTAGCTTGGTATATATTATTTTCCTAATAAATTGTCAAACGATCCAGATTTTCATCGATATCTTCAAGGGCTTCTGACTCTCTTGTCCTTTAAACTGGATCACAACGATGAGTGCACTGCTGCTTTGTGTTAGAAATAGATAATATGATGTTACCAACGCAGACGGAATCCCAAGCGGAAATAGGAGTCCTACCATCTAGTTAATACAATTTTTACAAAACATCGTCATAGAATGTAATGAGATGCGTAACGTAGTAGAGCCATGCTGTAGCTACATTATTGTTGTAGTACGAATGGATCAGCTCGACCAGGCAAGCACCGCACTCTCACAGAATACCAGAGTAAAATAGCAGCTTAATGCTGCTGTGTTTCGTATGGTGAGTGTAGAGAACCGGGGACCCTTTTTACTGAAAACAAGGCGTTCCATCTTAGTCCTCACGGGTGACAACGCATCTGCATTATAATTTGTAATCGAGGATAGATGTAGATGTCTATGGGTCATCAGGTGGACGGTGTGCTCGTTTGTCATATCCTATAAAAAGATATGGTGGAATTAAAGTGGAAAGCTCTATAAACAAGCTTTAATAATGTTTTACAGACAATAAAACGCTCATTGGTTTACCTGGCACCGTTGCGGAGAAATTTATGTTTCATTGTAATAAACGGATTTAAATAATTAAAATTGCTAATGATTACTTGACCATTACTTTGGCATACAATAAAAATACCTACTTAAAAATACAAACAAACTTGTTTTCTGACACGCTCAATGGTCAAACTTTAAAAAAAAAACTAATTGCCCCACACTAGGATTATCTCATGTATTATGGAGATATTTTACATAAAATACACATGAACAAACATACAGACCTCGAACTATTATTCCATGCGAGATTCAAACTCGCAAACTCGCAGCTTAAAAAAAAACTCAAAGCTTTAAAGGATAACAACACAAAACTGTAAAAAAATGGATCATGAAATATTATACCCCTCTCTCTTTCTTGCTCATCCATGCTATGACAATTCTCATTTGGGATTTGGGTTAGGGGTTTAGGGGTCAATTGTGTCTATTTGGGAGCCGTGCCAAATTTGGAGTTTGTTTAATTGCAATTTTATATTAATGAAGGTGAGGAAGGTTATGACGGTATGAATTTACTTTGTCAAATATTATAAGGTGTTATAACCAATAAGTAAATGTTAATTGAGTTTCAAAAGATGAAGATAAGAAAGCGTAGTAGGCTAAGATTTCACTTACCAACAGCATTCACTTACCAACTTAAACTGTTTACTCGGTTGTCACCATTATAGTATATCGACTTAAATCATAAATTTTAAATGAGATGGAACTTCTTAAAATTTTATCCTTCAATGTATGTCATTGAACGTTAATAGTTAATAAGACAAGTTAACAACTGATGAACAGTTTAAAGCTTTTAGGCTTAAGGCGCAAGTTGAGCAAAATGTCGCGATAGTCGTTATTTGTGCGGTTTTTAGAAGCTATCGACTTATTATTTAAAAGATATATCAACAAATAAAAAACACATTATATTTCTACATAATCTTGATTCCATAAAAGCTTTATCCAATTTTTTTTAAAGGAATAAATATTAATATAATCTCCTTACAACGAAACCACATAAATGTGAAATTATTATTGATAACATGAATCTCCTCGTAAAGTAAGTATTATTTTATTTTGCGATTTACACCAATAGATAGGCAATTTATTAATGAACATTTCTATAGTAAAATTTTTTTCAAAAGTCCAAAATTTGATTTTATTAAGAAATTATTTTAAAATCTGGGCGTATTTACTGCCCACGGGCTTGCTGGAGTCAGTGAGCCCTGAGCTCTTACACGTGGAACCCGAGTCGTTAGAGCGTCTGCCAGCGCACACGCGCATAATATTATAATATTATTACTTATTAGGTTATTTATAGGTAGTATTATTTGTTTGTTTTGGGTATAATTTTTCGTATTACTTATACATATATTTGTTGTGTTTTTTACTACGCGATGAAGCTTTTTACGTGTATTTTCTTTGAAGTAAATGCAAATAAAAAAAATTAAGCACCATTAGCATGTAAGGTTCAAATCCATAATTAAAATTTCGACAAATATTATAATTTACACTATAAAAGGCTAATTCAATATTATCACCCAACCACAACTTATTAGATATAGTACTGCCTCGTTGGTCTAGTGGTTGTAGTAGTGCGACTGCTGATCATGAGGTCCCGGGTTCGAATCCTGGGTCGGGCCAAAAAGTCAGTTATGAGTTTTTCATTTATGTTCTAAGTTATAATTAGTATTACTAAGTTATAGTTTTTTGCTAAAATATAGAATATTATTTATTCCTTGTTTTTTCTTCTTTTTCAAAAAATAATTGAGTACATAAGGTGTTCTATACTTATAATTCGGTAAAAAGTATCTAAGTAGCTACTAATATACCTACTTTTTACTATCTAAAAATTTTTAAAACTAAATTTAACTAAAAAGACTAAACTGACCATTTATTTTTTAACTCAAAACAGGACATGGGTTTATTTATACTCTAAAAACTATAACTTTATACAATTAGTGTTCACTGTAAAATTATATTCGGTATAGACGGTAATTATTAAATGCAACATATTTTTTTTTAATTATTACATACATTTGTCAGTGGATTAAATTTTCTTTAATAAAGTTGGTGAGGATTTTAAATAAAAATAAAATTCTGCTCAAGTTTTTTTATTGTTATCTTTGTTAACAACATCGCCTTTAGAACTCTGGAACCGTAAGTGTTTCTTTCAGACGTCCACAATCTATTCAAAATAAAAAAAATACTCTTTCTACCGGAGCATTCGTACCAGGTAGACATAAAATATATTCGATTAAAAAAAATTACGTTGAAGATTGGTGACTTTGAATACTTCCATCCAACGAGTTACGGGACAATTTTGTGTCCCGGAGCTTTGTTTGGGGACAATGGGACAGGTGACCGAGAAAAGGGAGAGTCTCGTTCAAAACGTGACGTATGGTCACTTTAGCTATAACCCGGCGACGGCTCCGTGGCGCAGTGGCTATGTAATCAGTTGTAGCGCTGGGGGCCGCGGGTTCGAATCCCGCACGGAACAAGTATTTGTATGGCCTACAAATAATTGTTCCGTGTCTGGATGTTTGTCCTTGTGCAATTTATGTTTGTAAACTGCCTCCAAGACACAGGAGAAAATCCTAGTATGGGGGTAACATTTTTTTACAATTGAAAGATTGAACCCTTATACTTCTTGTTGATTTTTGTATTACCTTTATTAAACTTACCCTTATGTATAAATAAATATAATTACGTATGTAGAAATAAAATTGATTTTCATCCTCATCAATCATTGGGGTGAGGATAATGTCTGCCAGCATAAATAATAAGCAGGCTAAATTACAAGGTGCTCAGTTAAAAAATTAGTAGGTAGGTATATTACGTTTCAATACGTGATACGTAAAAATTAACAATAATCAAAAACACATCTGCAAAACATCCTACTTATTTTTTATTGCACCAAATATTTGTACAAAAGCCGAGCTATCTATTTACTTACCTATAGTGAATAGGTATCTTTTAAACTCACAATTTTCAATGCTTCATTTTTAATATATAATTAATTATAAAATTTCATAATTAGATAATATATGAAAATACATAATTCTAATATAATGCAACTAATATATACCGAATAAAAAAATTAAAATACATTTATCTTTGTACGCTGTGTGTATTTCCATAAAATAGTTTATTGATGTTGAAAAAATAATACTACGTTATATTGTAGCGAGCGGCGCGCCGGTCAAATGCTCAAGGCCGTTCGCATGGAGTAGCCCCTTAACCTTGAGTCTTCACGAAAGTTTTCAAGTAGTCACAAAAGTATCAACTGTGATTAGTCTAATTGATATCACTCTAGTGACCTAATTTTTTATGCTTAATCTGTAAGAGTATACGATAATATTTCTTTATAACATAGTGTGATTTGTTTTGGTTACGGTGTAGAGGAAAGACGTGTGAAGTAAATGAAATAGTATTCCAAGAAGATTTGCCGTAATTTACTAAGCCCCAATCCTACATATTATGTTATGTACCTATATAAATATAATAAATTTAACAGGAACACACTTAATTCGCTAAACAAAATAAGAACTATGTGCACGGGTACGCAATTTCGTCTCATTTCTCTTCCTGCTTAATCTGATAACTCATTCATGAGAGTTGCTCACGTACGACTAATAACTACATTTACAAACCGTCTCAGGATTAGTTTGCCAGAGCAGAGGTCTAATTTTTTTGTCATCTTTTAGGGTAAAATCTCCACGCAACATCTTCTTCTTCCTATCTTTCTAAGAATGCATTAAATAAAAACTCCTTTAAAGTACTTCTACGACAACATTACCTGAAGGCAATTACTAACTGACATTTTATTTTCTCTTTTTTCTGCAAATTTTTATTGAATAAGTTTATAAGCATGTATACGTATTATATGTATATATGAATGTATCTATAAATGTATATACATTCATATATACATATAATGCGGATACATGTATATATATAAAACCGACACAAACGTTGAGAGATCAGGCGCAGTGCTGCGCCTAATGTTAATGTTACTTAGAATAGCTAGATAGAAAATATAAAAAACAGGTTATAGGCTCGACCGGAATTCTTACTAGAAGACTGACTGACTGAAGAGTAGGAAAGAAAAAAATGAATTAGTTTATCTCACACTTGTATCTGTAGTGTTATATCTGATACGAGTATGGATCTTGAAATAATTACCTTTTGGCTGCACTGTGTACACCACCAAGAATGAAATAAAATGGTTTTCATGTCTAATTAAATGTAAATGGATGTACCAAATATTTACTTTAAAAATATTTATTTTTAAATTACTTTGAATGAATGAATGAATGAATGAATGAATGAATGAATGAATATACTTTTATTGTACACCACGAACAAATATACAAACGTCATAACAAAATCAGATTATAATATGTACAATTTGGCGGCCTTATCGCTACATAGCGATCTCTTCCAGGCAACCAAAGGTGTAAAGTAATACAAACAATGAATAGGTAGGTGGTAGGTGGTGCAATATAAATATACAAATAATAAATGCAAAAAAAAAAAAAGATATAAATAACTAAGTAATACATGAAATAATATAAATTACTAACACATAATAAAAGATAAGGTAACACATATAATATATACATATACATACACATATACATACATATATACATACACACATATATATAAACATATATACATAAATATACACACAACACGTATATATCAATATATATATATATATATATATACAAAATTCCTCAAACAATAATATAAAACTGATAGATACAATAAATACATAATCACACAATCTATCCTAACGGTCTCCGAACGACTGAGACAAGTAATGCTCTTTAAGTAATCGCTTAAAGATAACAATAGTTTGTGCCTCACGTATATGCAAAGGTAGGGCATTCCAGAGCTTAATAGACTGGACAGTAAAAGATTTATTGAAAAATGATGTATTGTGAGTTGGCACACTTAAAATGAATTTTCTAGAAGAGCGTAAAGGTTCCCCCGGAAGCCCCACAAAATTAAACTTCTCCTTTAGATAGGGAGGAGTAGAAGGGTGAAATAATACACAGTACAGAATAGAAAGTATATGCATGTTCCGGCGAAGTCGGATAGGTAACCACTTGAGACGTGAGCGAAATTGGGAAATATGGTCAAATTTGCGCAATCCAAATATGAACCGAATACTAGTATTTTGAAGTCTCTCAAGCTTATTTAGCTGGTCCTCAGTTATGTCTACATAGCTTGCGTCAGCATAGTCGAGAATCGGAAGGAGAAGAGACTGTGCGAGCATAATTTTTGTAGGAATGGGAAGAAATGATCGAAGGCGACGCAGTGAACAAAGAGCGACAAAAGTTTTCTTACTTACCTCATTCAGTTGGCGTATCCAATTTAAGGAATTATCAATATAAATACCAAGATTTTTGACATTGTCAAAGTAAGGGATAACAACTCCATCGAATACGATAGGTGGTACAGAGAACCAGTCAATTCTTGAGATAAAGCTCTGGCTACCAATAATGATAGCCTGAGACTTTTTAGGATTGACATTTAGGCCATATGATTTACTCCACTCGTGTATAAAATTTAGATCCTTATTTAATGTAGCGATTGCATTCGGCAGATTCTCAAGAGTTGACTGGGTGTAAATCTGGACATCATCCGCATACATGTGGTAGAGAGAGGATATTTTATGAGTGATTGAATTAATGAAAATGGAAAAGAGTAAAGGTGACAACACGCCGCCCTGCGGCACGCCTGCAGTTATATCACACCAAGATGAGTGAGTTTCATCGACACGAATACACTGCCGACGGCCACAGAGATAACTTTGAAACCAGTCAATTACTGATGGAGATATGTTAAGGGAACATAACAGACTCAACAGTATATCGAAGTCAACAGTATTGAACGCATTACTGAAATCCAGCAAGGTCATGACTGTGAGTTGTTTATTATCCATACCCCACCGTATGTCATCAGTAACTTTGATTAAGGCAGTAGCCGTACTATGACCTGGACGGAAACCGGATTGTAAGGAATTCAATAAATTGTGCTTATTAAGGAAAAGGGTCAGCTGTTGGCAAATAAGTTTTTCAAGGACTTTAGAAAGGAAAGGTAAGATCGAGATGGGACGGAAACTTTAAGTATTGACAAGTTAATTTGTTTTAATACTATTGTGTGTGTGCATTGGGTGTATTGTTATGTGCAATAATAGGTAATAGGGTTGTAGCAACCCAGACGCAGAGGTGCTGCTTGTTACAAAAAGAACCCAACCACCTTGAAATATAAGTTAAATTTTGATTGGTTTTTTTTATAGAAAAGGGGGCAAACGAGCATGCAGCTCACCTGATGGTAAGTGACTACCGCAGCCCATGAACAACCGCAACACCGGGGAATTGCAGATGCGTTGCAAGTCTTTTAGGAAGGTGTAAGCTCTTTTCTTGAAAGTCCCTAAGTCGTATCGGTCCGGAAAAATCCCCGGTGGTAAAAAAATTTATTTCATAAATTTCTGCATTTTTGACCATATGGAAAATCAGAGGGAAAAGGCTACATTTTCCTAGAACCTATTCAAACAAAATCAAAATTTTTCAATTTCATTAACGCTAAAATTTTTCTATGAGAGACGCTTCTTTATAAGCTCACGAACTTTTTTATTTGGTTGTTTTTTTATTGTTTGGTTCAACAAATAATACTATTTTGAAAAAACACTCAGTGTAATTTTCCTTTAGCGGACAAATACCATACCCAAATGTTGAAATAACCGAAATATTGTTTATACTACGTCAGGATTTTCATTAAAATTGTTTGCAAAACGGTAACTTAAAGAGAATGAGTCGAAAAAGAAACGCTTGTTAATTTTTTTTTAATTTACTAAATTCCATGATCCATGAAAGCTATAACAATGAAATTAAAAGTTTGTTTTATATAGCGCTTCCAGATCGAAATTTCTACAAACTTCTACCAGCAACAGTAAAAATGAGCACCACAACTTGTCTTATCTTTTTTGGAAGCTTTTGACGAATATTTAAATTTAGTGAGTGAGTGTATTTCCTCAAGGTATTGATTTTTTTGAAGCCTTGATCTGCGCTTCCCGCTGCCAAATGCTGGGACAGACTGTGTGAACCTACGTCAAACTTATTACCAGGCATACTTACAAATAATGCATTAATTCCAGATTTTGGATCGTCACCCAATGTCATTCCGTACTATATGCAAGAACTTCCAGCTGCTGGTATAGAACCAACACCAGTTTACGAAACAGTGCCAATGCCAAACATAGACGAACTTAGTTGGCCCTAATTAATTGGATCAAATGCTACCCCTGAAACTGCGCCCAATAATTTTGGGCTCAGAGGACTAGTCCTCAAGAATCATCCCAACGATTTCTTTCAGGATTGTCTTCCAGTCTTCCTATTACTGGAGATACAACAGGATATCATAGCAATCCTAACTTATCGGACTGCCGTCATTTAAATTATCCTTATTCTAGCACAACAGTGACGAATGAGTTAGGATCTAAGACTATCTGTGAAAGTTCGCCAAGTTGTTAACCCGGTTTTCCATACAGAAACCTTACAGTGAGCGAAATGAACTTGGATGTAACACCATCAAGGATATCTTTTTTATAAATACCTATTCTTCCCACTTCTCCGCTAAATATAACTTCAATATGCTGGTGGAGAGGGTAGATTTACAGCACCCATCTGTAAATTATATGAAAGTTAGGGCTAATTTAAGTTTAGTATGTAATATGGACAAAGTTATGAAAAAAATATGCAAACAATATTTTTGAACACGTTCGTAATTCTTAAAATTCAGTGAAAATAAATTAATATTGCACTATATATCTATAAAGCGAAAGAGATTTTTTGTTTTTTTGTTTGTTTAAACGCGTTAATCTCTAGAACTACCAGTCCGATTTGAAAAATTATTTTTGTATATTATAGCCAGATTTATGTGAAATAGTACAGGCTATCTAGCATTAAGCTATATCACTCAGCTAGCCTTAAATATGGATATTTGTTAAGCAAGTCAGAAGAAAAAGCACTCCCGAAATGATTTATCCGCGTACGCTGGTGTTATCGTTAGGGATACGTAAATACAATGTTCTAGAAAAATATAGACCTTTACTCCGTCTAAAAAAAAGTCCGCAATACCATATGTCTATTTCTTATACATAAGCCATAATTAGGTATTTTGTGATAAAAAATATTGAAAATTAAAAAGTGATTTATACGCGTTATTATTATGCATGACCTATTTATCCTTACGAAGGAAAGTTATTTCATCATCAAGACAATTTTATGAAGATAAACTTTGTTTTTTAGACCATGTTATTTGGACTCATAGTTTAAGATATAATGTAAAATTAAAATAATTCAATACTTGGCTGGGCGCACGAACGACGCATAAACCCTAACCGCCCGGTGAGACCGTGAGTACCAGCATTGAACCAGTATTGAAGCCAGTATTGAAAGCTTCAATGAGCGGGTTTAGTTCAATCATTATTGCTAAATATATATATATATACAACATGTAACAAAACCCTGTGGTTCCTGTTAAGTACGTTATCAGGATCAGTATTCAAACCTATAGAAATCTTTTTTTTTAAACTCGACCAATATTTTTTAATATTATTAAAAAAATATTTTTATTTTATGTGGTTTTATTACCTCTTACTGACACTAGCCGATGCTAAGTAAAGCGGGGTCTTTGACAATCCTCGTACTCCCCAGACAATGCAGAGGTAATAAAACCACATACAATTTGCAAACATTTTTTTTTAATAAAATAAAAAAAAATTGTTCGAGTTTTTAAAAAAACAGTTATTTCTATAGGTTTGAATAATGATCCTGATAACGTACTTAACGGGAACAATATATAATTTGTATATTTACTTAATTCAAGTAATTTTGCTATAATTGTGTTTGAAAACTAAGCAGTAAATGATATTAAAAGTTTTAGAGTTTACATTCTAGAATTTCACAGTCCTTTGTAAAGCAAGGAGAGCGAGCAATGTGACATTTCTGTCGCAGTTAAATAATCTGTCGTCTGAGAGCAAACTCTATGCCAAGTAACAACACTGCTACTAGAATCATTTATGAGCACGATGTTTGAAAATCTTGTTGTATTTTTGTTCAAAATATTTTTATGTTTTCTTGTTTTCAAAAACAGTTCAACGGTTTTATGTAAGCAACTTCAGTTACTGTGCGTTGAACTAATTCTTTTTATTTCTCTATAATACTCGTATTTTATGCATAGCAGCCTTAAATGACAGTGCATTGGTGCAGCTGTCAATTTATTGCATTATTGTATTAGACAATTTACGGTATTAATTTATTGTAATTTCATTCATGAATTTATTATTCGTAACACGATATTTGAAAATACTTGTTATTTTTTTCAAATACCATTGTTTTACAACTTGGCTGCGGTTTTGTGTTGATCGCGAATTTTTCATAATTAGAGCAATTAACTTTAATTTTTGTGGTCGTCAACGAAAGAGACTAAGGCTGTACACTGCGGTTGGACGTTGGTTTACATTACATATAAAATTTCCTTCACTGGGCCTAAAATACTTTGTTCACTGTTAGAGAGGCAATTTCAAAAATGAGCCGCAAAGTTTACATTTGCTGGAACAGTTGTTCACATTCACTACACTCGACGGATGGAATTATGACCACAGATCTCATAATCTAGCACTTAATATTCTGCTACCTATCACTGGTCTGTTGCTGAATTAAAGTTCAGCATTTTAGATGACATACGAAAACAAAACGCGTTAAGACAAAATTTTGTCAAATTTTTATTAAAACTATTCTAACTTCAAAGTTTTTTTATATTTTAATATCGTATAATATTTATATTTTTCATATAATAACCTTCAGACAAAATTTCAGTCATGGCTACCAGTCTCAGCCCAGTGAAAGACAAGCCATCAGCACAGGACAGAGTTTAAGTGGCCGAGAGCAAGCGCAAGCACAAGTGCACCCTGTATTTCTTCATAATCCGATGGGACGGTTATATGACACGATCGGAGAAAGATCGGGGGCAGGGCATTTACGTGCTTTACGGGCTTTACGTGCTTCGGTGACTCCGTGCCGCTAATAAGAATTACTTGAATGTAAAACCCCGTAACTGATTTTGGCACGACTTGGGATTTGAACCAGGGACATTCATGATCGGCAATCGCGTTTACGATGACTGACCAATGAGGCTTAGCTGTACAATGCACTGGCTATGTATGGAGTATGAGGACATTCGTTTTATGCTAAAATGCAGCGGGTAATTTAATTCAATTACAATCAGAATATAAACAGTTCTTTCGCTTTATTTATTGATTTAAAAAGTCGATAGGACATATCTAATAAAATAATCCTAATCCGCCACACTAGGTGTATTATTGGCTATCAAATCTAGACCCTAAATTAATGATATCAATATTTATTCGTCTCAATAGATATTGTATAATATTGAGACACACGTATATTTATTTATACATACTAAAATTCAATAAAATCGATAGGTCTAAAATTATCTTTCAACATGCACTAACATCTGACATACATAAACCAACCTAACAAATAGCTAAACAAAACTCAAATAGTTGACAAAGTTAAACTTTCTAAAGTATCAGTGCACGTATTCAAACATCAATTTGAAACATAACGAAATGTTAGTGGACGTGACGGAGTTGAACTCGCGAACTACTGGTACATTAGTTCGCGTGTTCAACTCCATCACGTCCATTACAAAAAATATTATACTTCAATAGGAGTAGATTACCTTTCTATACTGCTTTGTATTTGTCACATGTAACTTATTTCATTTGACCTTTCAGGCAAAATTCTCGATTACAGCTATGAAAGTGACCGAGTACAAAAGTAAAAAAAAAAACTATTGGTAAATCCAATTGTGCATGCCCTAAGCGGATTAAAAAAATTACATATAACATGATTATAGGGAATTTTTTTAATAGTTTAAATTTAAATACACACAAGTTTTCACTAATAACCTTATTATTACACTTCCATTTATCCAATATACTTTATGTTAAACTCAATTTAAAAAAAGTTTGGAAAATCCAAAAGTGCACGACTCATAATGCTCATATGGTCATCATATCATCATTCAGGTCACTCCATTAAGTTCAAGACATATTTAAGTATAAATATAGTTAAATATATACATCCTACTTACTTTTAGTAAGTAGTAATATTATTTATTCTGGGCTTTTAAAACATTGTAATAAAAATCTATGATTATTATAATAAAAATGTATGAAATTTGGTTTTTTGAATATTTAGTATTTGAACAGCGATCTTAGCCTTCAAATACTAAATATTCAAAAAACCAGCTTGAGCCGCTGTAATCAACCGACACAGTGTTCACTCACGACGGCGATTGACGTCGAAGTAAGTGAGTGCGGCAGAGACAGTCTGTTTAATAAATTTATTTATTTACAAGCCTGCTATAACATCGAAAATTTCCGGGTGTCTACGCCGAAAAAAAATAATTATAACTAAACAAAAGAAAATTAAACTGCCATTTACATTCCATGGCATCTCACATGATAGATGAAGATATTAAAAAATAGATTGAGTTAAACAATTGATATTTTCAAAAGTTATCGTGTTTACTACACCATGCGCACTTGATAAATCTATGCCATAAGCCACTAATACCAGTTTTTATGTAAAATAGCAATTATTCTATTAAAAAAATATTAATAAGTTCAACAATCATTTATCTTTCTGACAATGTGCTTTTTATATCATTTATATGTTGAATATGATTGTTAGATACGATTTTATGCGACAAAATGTTGGAATTTTGATTTTTAGGCGCAAATAGAACATACCTACGCGCTTTGTGCTTAAATCATGCAATAAAGTATCAGTTTCTATGATGAATCAGCACGACCGCTCGGGTTGCTGGACAGAGTACCTGTCTACTGTGAGGTCCTGGGTTTGAATGCCGACTGTATACAACGTTTGTGCAGATACACAAATCGGTTTTATTATATCTGTGTATCTGTGTCCCTTACAATGCATACAAATAGTTCTACAGATTGTTAGTATCAAGGTTATTTCCAATACGAGAACGTAAGTATGTGGGAGTGTTTACGCTATTTTGAACGCTATTTCATATCCAGTGCTACGAGTATATTTATCTGCCTTACTACATCTAGGTCACATGCTCTGCACAATAATTTAACTTGCGACATAATATTGTATTTGTTAAAGAATCACGTAGTAAAGGCTGAAATATCCTGCTTTACCCTTTCGTCAGTCGAATAGCTCTGCAGCTTCAAATAATTGTGAAAGGATAGTAAAAGCTCTTCTCTGTTACTTTCAGCCTAAATCTGTTTTTTTTTTTTCAAAATGAATGAAACGTGTAATAATATTTTGTTTTTTTTTTAACGGGGTTCTACTCAAGTTTGGTAAATTCATGCTAAATGTAAAAGTTTATTCCTCTCAAAATGAAAATGTTTGAAAGACAATTTTGACAATTTGCCCTGGATCAGTTGGGTTGTGGTAGTACATGCTTTTTCTGCTTGATTACCTTCCCAAAAATGAAAGATATCCCATTTCCTAGGACATGTAACAAATGACATTGTCTTATGTCAATAGATTGAATACATTAAGTGTATTTTATTGAAGATGGGTATTCCATCAACTGTGGTTTACTGAATATATTATTTAACGTATTTAATGACTTTTAATGGAATTAATGACTTCAGTCTACGCATAACAGGCATGACAGATATGACCTATATTTCATATATTTAATACGAATAAACGTCGAAAGTTTCAGTACGCAGACGTGATGGAGCTGATCTCCGCAAAATATCCCTCTGTGGACCCGATTCACCGCGGGTATACAAGATTGATATTTGCAAGTAATATTGACATAAACGTGTCAGTAAATAAAATACACGTCGTAGTTAATAAAATAGACCTGCCGCCAACTGCACTGCACGACATCGTACACATACGAGTACCTGTAGTGAAAATGCCAATGGCTCAATATTTCATATTTATTGACATCCTAAGCAAGGCGGCACTTTGACAAATCGAGGGCTGCGGCAAATGTCACCTGTATTCTGCAGCATACAACGGTTTTAAGAGCAGCCCTCAGTTGCTATATACTTAAAATTTTATTGTAAAAAATGAAAATTGCAAGTAGAGAGCACATACGATGACTACCAACCCTCTTTAACCCACTCCAAAAAAAGAGGAGCTACTCAATTCGACTGCAGATTTTTTATGAGTGCTACCTCAGAACTGTTTTTCTAAGTAAATCGATTTTGATGATTCTTTTTTATTTGAAAGCTGGTGCTTCTCCTAAAGTCCCATATACTAGTACTGAATTGTCTGCTATCTTCTCTCATCACTGTAGTGTAACACAGGCTCGGCACGCACTTAACTAAACACGTCCACTCTCGCCCGAGGCTCTCGTGTAACTGACGCGGTGCGCTCGAGACAGTGACTTATGTATATATGCAAACACTACATCTCTCTCTTATCAAGAATTATTTTTTTTTTATTATAACTCATCACAATCACAAGCAGCTTGTATTGTCTGTATTAATTATTACATATTTTCGTCTTCTTTATCCTGTTCTAGATTTTGTTCTTTTTCATTCTGATCGGGTGGAATAGCCATCCAATTACCTCCTACTTTCTTCAAATGTATCACATTTCTCCTAAACCTTTGGTTCGTTTCACTATTGCGTACTGTGCAGTCACCATCTCGTGCACTATCTACGACGTGTGGCTTCGGTTTAAATTTTTTTGTAAGATTATTCGATTTTTCCACTGCTTTTACGTAAACCTTATCTCCCTTTTTCTTTTTGTATTTTGTCTCTATCCCTGATATCTGAATCTAAATGATTGTCTGTAATTCATTTCACCTATTGATGAAATTTTATCCCTACTTTTTCGGTGAAAAAACAGTTCAGACGCTAACTTCCCGGTAACTGTAAGGAGGGGTGCTGTTATACATTAGAAGATACTCCCATAAACATTTCTTTTAAATCCTTCCTCTCGATCTGGTTGATACGAAGACGTTTCAAAATATCTCTGTTTTGTCTTTCAACTTCGCCGATCATTTGAGGCCAATATAGTACAGTACTAAATAACTTAATGTTACATTCTTTGCAGAAGGATCGAAACTCTTCACTCACGAACTGCTTGCCATTGTCTGCGGTGATAGAAATAGGATAACCAAGTCTACTGAACATTTCTTTTACCATTTTAATAATCTGTAAGCTTGTGATGTTTTTGTAATTGTTTACTTCTTTGTATCGACTATAGTAGTCGACCACTACTAACAGATACTCGTTACTTGGCAATGGTCCCATTAGATCCATTGTGACATCTATCCATGGAGTTGCAGGCAGCACTCGTCTTTTCATTGGTGCAGGTGGGTTTGGCAAACCCACTAACGTACAACCTTTACAGGCCTTTACTAATTGTTCTACGTCTTTGTCGATACGGGGCCACCATACCTTTGATCTCAAGCGTCCCTTCATCGCTACGATACCTGGATGACCCTCGTATGCAGCATCTAATACACTCTTGCAGAGTTGCTGTGGTATTACAATTTTATTTCCACGAAGTAGTATGCTATCATGGAAACAACTGTAGTGCCCTGTAGACTCCCCTTTACCTCCGACAATATACATTTATAAAATTAGTATTAAGGATAGAATAGAGACAGTATAATTAAAGTTCTTGTACAAGCAACACGTCTCCTTCATTCAGCACCTTCCGAGTTCCGACATTACATGGCGACCCTGCCAGGCGGTGCGCTGCGACAATTCACGCGCACCGCCGCGGCCTATCACTTAAAAGGAAAAAAAATATTATAAGAAATCTAAATTAAATTATGAAAAAAATATTAACGGCAATACCGGACGTGACGAAAAATAATAAGAATATAAGAAAAGGACTGATATTACTATTTTTTAAAGAAAATTACAGAAAGTATTTAATAAACTAATGAAGATCAACTTAAAAAGATAAACTTTATGAAAATTTCAAAGGTAATATGAAGAATAAAATACTTAATATTGATAATTATGAGAAGTATAATGAAGAAAGGAACAGCAGTTGTACCCTAGGAAGCTTAGCCCAGAAGAATGTGAAATTTGAGTCAGAAAGTACAAAGAAGATATTAAGAGGTAACTTCCCACCTTTGTGATTTTATCTCCATCAAAAACTTTATTTATCAATTTGTGATTGTTTTATGTTCTTTTTGCTATTATATTTTATGAATTTAAGTATTAAATATTCTATATTTAATACACCTATGTTTAAATTGAAAGTAATTATCAGATAATTTACGATTCAATTGATTTTTTAATATCTTATTACTGTATCTGAAAAAATTATTAAAAAGCAATAATTATAAATTAAGTTATGTATGCACTTCTGTGGCATGTTTTATTAAGGTACAAGACGATTTTATATTCACTTTTTTCAGTTATTGTCTTATATTATTTTATAACTGTGTCGTGCAAAAATTAATGAAATAATGTGATTTATTACATTTTTATGTCCCTTAAATTTACTATAGTTCATCATAAATTAATTTTTTCATATTTTATAGTAAAATAACACTTTTTCTTTTAACGACCACAAACTAATCTAGATAAGTTAAATTCAATTTCAATTCAAAATTCAAATGTAACAATCTTTACACAGTGAATATAATAAGTATGCTAAACTTTTCTTATGAATGATATATCTATAAATATGACATGTTATGCAATGAGCTTATCTTAAAACAATAGAGAGCAACATGCGATATATGAACAGGTGCATAAAAATAAATCATAACAACATTCTAATAAAGACGAAAATAATAATATCAAAAAATAAATAAGAAATGACCTGTAAAAACGTGGATAATAATAAATATAAATAATAATAACGTGTAACATAAATATGAAAATAATGAAATACTGTAAAATAAAATAAAAATAATTAAGGGGTTTAATAATAATGTTCCCTAACAGTTAAAAACGGCAAAAAAAAATAGACTGACAAAAATGTTATCCAATTTGTACAAAATTAGAATGTATGTAATTAAAAGATATGAGGAATGGAAGAAAAGAATGTTCGAAAGTGTGAATACGAATGATCGAGTTGCTAAGTTTCCTCAATATTGGACTGATCACCCAAATATTGATGAATGCTTAAACTCTTGGTATGGAACTCATTATGAGCGAGAATAATGCAAATTAGTATATGGAAGTGGAGCATGCAAGTGAATAAAAATACCCGATACACCCAAACAGATATTAAGATGTAAAAAAAAAAAACGGGTCATGTATAAATAAAGAAGCAAAATGGTTTATTAAGAGAATAGAAATAAAACATATTATAATGACCTTGATAAATAAATCATGGAGAGATACGGGAACGTCCATCACTGGTAAAGCATATAGTCCTCGAGCAGGGTATGTTTCCATGATTGGATGATAAAATCGGAAGTAACGGGTACTAGGGAACAATACCTTCAGTACAAATGAGATGTGAACGAGTTTACTCATATTAGTACTGTTGGGGACCAGAGAAGTCTTAAATTTGTTACCCTTAATAATGGTACATAGGGGTCACATCCTTCATTGGATCATAGTGTGAACTTAGTTTTCCTCCGTGACAATTGTTGGAGTCCTTTTAAAATGACTTAAAAGTTGACCTCGAGGTTGTGCGCACAACCCAAGGTACAGTTCTACCTTGAGATAGTATGATAAAAAAAGTTAATGTACCAATAAAATGAAATGAATGTTATGAAAAGTAATATAATACCCAAGTAAATGGGGGGCCCATATTTATAAAGTACCCGCGTGATAAATATCACGAAATAAAATATAAATGAAGTGAATTAATACTCCGATTCCCGATATCTAATAAATAAATAAATATATAAGTGAATAGAATTACGAAAACAAATTAAGCTAGCTAAAAGGTCAAAAGGAATAAATTATTATGAAAGGAAAGAAAGTATGTACATACGAGAATTATAAAAGAAAATATAAATACATATATGTATAACTTAAGGCCTAATAATTTAAACAAAGTAAATAGGAGTAGTCGTACTGGTATGAAATTAAGTACAATGAAATGAGAAAATTTTAAATCATAAAAGGACATGACAAAAAATAAAATGTGTTATATACAAGGTATTAAGGGGATCCCCGACCCAAATCTATAAAGTGAGATAGGTAGTTATTTGCATTTCTTTACTGGGATGCTACCCAAAATGCTACCTACTAGTTGCACATGTAGTACCTATAGGATCGATCCACATAACTGCATGTATAATTAAATAAATACCTACCTAATATAATACACGTGTTATAATCATATAGCAAATAATATACTTTATCCATAATCGCAATAATTTAGAGTATAGGGCTTAAAATAAAATAAAATCATAATATAAATTATTATTGCAATAGGTACATATTATACACGAAATAATAATAATTACGTTATAAAAATAATGAATAGTTATAAAAGATTGTTTCGTATTATATAGAATCAATTAATCAAAGTTCAAAATTCAACATAATAAAAAAAAAAATAGGAAGATGTTGAAATAAATTAGAGATACGAACGTAATCAGAGTAGAGTATAAATATTATATTTATACAATAAAGTACAGTGCATTGCGCACATTTCAGCCAACTAACAATTATTTAATACTCACAAATTAAACATGTTGTAATTATAGACACACAACCGCATGTACACAAAAACATCAATAAATAAATATGAAAAAAAAAAACATTTTCGCGCATATATTTCGCGTATATTTTATATGAATTTACAAGATTTTTTTTCCTTAAAATAATAATTTAACCTTGAATTTTATATTATGTTTTCTTGTTTATGTAAAAGTTGAACAATTTTCAATTAAATTTGGTTAATATATTGTTTTTAAAATCAAGTCGAAACAGTATCGATACGCTATTATTTATATAAGTTTCATAATGTAATATTTTTTTTCTTTTATAGACAATAAAACCAAATATTATGTTATTATATACCAAAAATACTATACAAACATATATTTTGCTATATAAACTTATATTTGTGTAATAACCTATGTTTTCATAAATCTATATTTCAAATGAGATAAACACATTTCTTAGGAGTCATGTAATCTTAAAAAGGTATTAATGCGTTTACGACTTTTAATGATAAATAACATTTATAATAATGAATACTTGGTAATGTATGTAAATTTATTATGACACAATGCAATGTAAAATATTTAATACGTAAATTAAAAGGTGTTTAATGCCAGAATTTTCAGATACATTTTAAGTGTATTCATAATAAAACATTTTGAAAGTTATGGTAAAATTTTGTAATAAAGAATATCTGATAAAGAAGTTAAATAAATACCTAATAGTTAACTAAATGTAAAAATAAAAAATAAATCAAGCTAAACTATTGAACCGAGTAAGCAAAACGTGTCCTTCTCATTGACACATTTCCCTATATCTCTATATCACATGTTTTTTTCCTATAGTAAATTTTATTTAAATGTAAGATTCAATTTGAAAAGAGTTAAAACTATTAAGTATTAATTATAAGTGTTAGCTTTTCTTTTCTTTTATAAAAGCAAGGACCTTAAATTTATGTAATAACCTACTTAAAAACAAAAATTGTCCTTTTGAATGTTTAAAATTTTAATGTTTTGTTGTGTAAAGTTGATATGTATTACAGTGATTATTCAATTATTTTCTGTAAACGATATAGTAAATATCATACTCCCAGAAATTGTAATTAAAAAAAAAATAACGCATTTTTTTTTTGATGGATGTAAAATTAAAGTAACTATCTAAAATTATGTATAAATAAGAATCATAAAAATAAATCTATTATTTTACACGTATCCATATATGTATGTAATAATAACATCATACGATGTAATCGCAAACTTTCCCATAAACGTACTTTGGAATTGAAAACAAAAGTGTCACAAATCGCTTACGCAGCTGGGATCGCAATTTGTATTTTGATCTGTCTTTTGTTATGTGATTATGTTATTGTTATTGAAAATGATTACGTGGCTTAACATTGACTTCTTTGTTCTGTTCATCTTAATATGAAATGAAATAATTAAATTTTTGGTTAAATTGAATGACCTCAGTAAATTATAAGATTTATAATATTTTGAAATTATTCTTTTAGGAAAGCATTTAAAGGATTTAAATAGTTTATTTATGATATATGATTAAATAGTGAGCCTCGATTCTTAAAAATATGTATATGTAAAGGAAATAATTCTTCTCTCAAATGACATATAATTTTATGACTAAGTTAAGTTACTCGTACGTAACTATTTTATTAACTGAAATGAGAATCATAGAAAGGACTATATACATTGGCCATGTTCTTAATGATGTATACGCGAGCTGTGTACGTGAAAGAAAAGACACAATTATTTGATGAATATTATTATTAATGATATTTAAAAACATGCAGTAAAATGAAAAATAAATAATAGTTACCGAAGAATAAAGTAAATATATAAAGTTAATAAAAAGTGAATTAAATAAAAGTATCTTGAAATGTAAAACAAAATATAAGAAAATATTTTTTAAAGTTTATAAAAAAAAAATGTAATCATTAATTTTTTTTATTTTTTGGTCGGTGGGAGGTGTAGTGCCCTGTAGACTCCCCTTTACCTCCGACAATATACATTTATAAAATTAGTATTAAGGATAGAATAGAGACAGTATAATTAAAGTTCTTGTACAAGCAACACGTCTCCTTCATTCAGCACCTTCCGAGTTCCGACATTACACAACTCGTTTTCAAAAAAATTGTAACTCTTAATCGAATCGTCCCAGTCGTTCTGATAGACACCCCTTTTCACTTTGTAAATCTCTTGGTCTATTTCTGAGTATGCTACAATGGTACTCATTGGTATATCAACTGGTCTAGAATTTTCCACTATTTGGTACACATGCTGGTCTTATCCTTTTGGTGGGTTATCAGGATAGTTACATAATCGTGACAAGGGATCAGCTATATTTGTTTTTCCTGGCTTGTATACAACCTTGAATGAATAAGACTGTAGCCTCAGTACCCATCGTTCAATCCTCGCACATGGTTTTGACTTAGACCCGAACAATATCTCTAGCGGCTTGTGGTCAGTGTCTAAATCAAAAGGCTTTCCAAATAAAAAAAATATTAAATGTTCGACCCCCAAAACTAATGCTATTGCCTCTTTTTCCGTTTGGCTATACCTGCGCTCGCAGTCTGTTAATGTTCGATTACCATAGGCAATAATTCTAGGGCCATTTGTATCATTTTGTACAAGGACAGCACCAGTCCGACAGGGCTAGCATCTGCTATCACCTGTCTTGCATCTCTGACGTCATAATACCCTAAAATCTGTATTTCCGTGAGCATCCGTTTGAGTTTTTGGAATGCTTTATCTTGTTCCCCAGACCATTGTTTTTCCAAGCTCTTCCTTTTGCTCATCTTCTGTCTTAGCAGGTGCTTCAGAAGGTCTGTCATGGCGGCCAAGTTAGTTATCCATTTGTTTATATAGTTTAAGAGTCCTAAAAAACTTTGGAGTTCTTCTATGGTCTTTGGGATCCTAAATTTCATAATGCTCTCAACGTACTTGTTGAAGGGTTTACTCCTTCATGTGTAAGCCTGTGTCCTAGAAAATTCACATCCTATTGCTATTCAACACGGCGTTGTTTTTACTAAGTACCTGTAGAACTTTCTTTAGTCATGCGTCATGTTCTTATTCACTGTTCCTGAATACCAGGATATTATCAATAAAATCGACGACCCCGTCACAGTTTATCAGCATCCTTTCAATGATCTTCTGAAAAATCTCGGAAGCGCAGGTAATTCCAAGCATTATTCTTTTATATCTATATAATCTTTTGGGGGTTATAAAAGTCGTTATGTTTCTGGATTCAGAGTGAATTTCCACTTGATGGAAGGCATTTTTTTTATGTCCAATTTGTTAAAATATTTAGCTTTCTTCATTTTAGGCAAAAATGGTCCATAGTAGGCAGGGGGTGGTTTTCTCGCAATATAGCGGCCTTCGTACATCTCATATCTACGCACAAACGTAATTCACCATTTTCTTTTATAATTGGAACATTGGTGAAACCTATTTAGACGGGCCTTGCACTTCTTCAATTATATCACTGTTTAGTGATTCCTTAATTTTGATTGCAACCTTCCCTTTAATGGGGATCGGTACTCTCCACTTGATTTATCCCAATACCAAGTTTTAAGACACCCAGACGGACTGCTATGTTCTTACCCAATAGGTCTCTAGTATCCCCCGAAATCACGTAAATGGTTGTATGTTCCTTTTGTCCATCGGCTTCGAGTATAGTTTCAAAAGAAACCTTCTATTGCCAAAGGAGAGTTACTACCATATGCTAATAATGTCTTGTCTGGTCTTTACATTTGATTAAAAGCATATACTTTTTTGCTTTTTTTAACTCTTCCCACGTTTTGTAAGATATAAGGTTCTTGCGCAATTTCGAATTACACTTTTCCGCAATTTGATCTATGAGATGATCATCTTACTTTTCGAATGCACACTTTTCGACCTGTTGACGCAATTTTATCAAAAACTTCTCAAATTTTTCTCCATTTTCCTGTTTTAGCAATCGAAAAACATGCCGTTCATAAACTTTGCTCCGTTTAGGTTGAATATACTCGTCGAGTTTTTTTTATGGCTACTTTAAATACATCAACGGTTTCTGATGATTCGACATTGGCACCCGGTAAATTGTAGAATATTTCTTGTATCCCAGAGCCACCAAAATGCAATAGAGTAGCTCGTTTCTTGAGTGCTGATAGAACTCCAGCTGCGTCCAGATAGATTAGTAGAGACCTTTTCCATTTTTCACACTTTATAGGCATAGATGTGCTATCACATTAAAGTTGATAACGGATAACGGTTCTTTAATTTTCAAATTAAGTCGACAATTACTAAAATATGACGAAGTAAATAATGCTATATCTAAATTAGTAAATTGGTTCGATGTTAATAATTTGCATTTAAATGTCACTAAAACAAAATGTATGAAATTCGTGACTCCAAATGTCAAACAATTAAATACTAATGTAATTTTAAATGGGGAGAAACTGAGTCTTGTAAATACCACCATTTTTCTTGGAATCACACTAGACGCGAAGCTTCAATGGAGCCCCCATATATCAAAACTAGCAAGCAGACTTAGTTCTGCAGCATATGCTGTAAAAAAGATTAGAAGTCTAACCAGTGTTGAAACAGCTAGACTAGTTTACTTCAGCTACTTCCATAGCATAATGTCGTATGGTATTTTGCTATGGGGACACGCATCTGACACTGAAATTATATTTGTTTTGCAAAAGAGGGCCATAAGAGCAATTTATGATTTAAAGCCTAAAGAGTCGCTGCGACAAAAATTTAAGGAAATTAATATATTAACTTTGGCCTCTCAATACATTTATGAACATGTAATGTACGTACACAAAAATAAAAGTAGTTTTACAAAAATAAGTATATTCATTCTGTAAATACTAGGAACAGACACAAGCTAGTAGTACCAGTTACTCGACTCCATCGAGTCAGTAATTCATTCTTGGGGCGATGCATACGCTTTTACAACAAAATTCCAGAAAATATACAAAGTTTGACCTGTTCAAAGTTCAAAAACTTTATTAAACTAAGTTTATATAAAAAGGGTTATTATAATATTAAGGAATTTATGGATGATAATAACCCCTGGAAATGAGGTGATCGCTACCAAGCTATTTCTAATTTGTTGTGTTGTTAATTTGTGTAACATCATGATTGTAAGCTGTTATTTTAAAAAAAAGTCCCGCTGGGTTTCTTGCTGGTTCTTCCCAGGACAGAGGTTTTTTCCGAACCAGTGGTAATCAAACAAAAGAGTGACTTTCAATAAGTATTATTTATAATCTATATTGAACAAAAAAGTTTCTGTTTCTGTTTCTGTTTCTGGTATCATTATTATTATTATGTTAGGGGCAAACTGAAACAGTTTCTTATATATTTATTTCCAATTTAATGCTGGTATTTTAATACCCAACGTCCAATTTAATGGTAGTAACTTAGTACCCAAAGTCCAATTTAATGGTAGTACTTAGCACCCAAAGTCCAATTTAATAGTAGTAACTTAGTACCAAAAGTCCAATTTAATGGTGTTACCTACCTTAGTACCCAAACTCCAGTTTAATAGTGGTATCTTAGTACCCAAACTCCAGTTTAATGGTGGTATCTTAGTACCCAAACTCCAATTTAATGGTGGTATCTTAGTACCCAAACTCCAATTTAATGGTGGTATCTTAGTACCCAAACTCCAATTTAATGGTGGTATCTTAGTACCAAAACTACAATTTAATGGTGGTATCTTAGTACCCGAACTCCAATTTAATGGTGGTATCTTAGTACCCAAACTCCAATTTATAGGTGGTATCTTAGTACCCAAACTCAATTTAATGATGGTATCTTAGTACCCAAACTCCAATTTAATGGTGGTATCTTAGTACCCAAACTCCAATTTATAGGTGGTATCTTAGTACCCAAACTCAATTTAATGATGGTATCGTAGTACCCAAACTCAATTTAATGGTGGTATCTTACTACCCTAACTCAATTTAATGATGGTATCTTTATACCCAAACTCAATTTAATGATGTTATCTTAGTACCCAACACCAATTTAATGGTTGGTATCTTGGTACCCAAACTCAATTTCATGATAGTAATATGTTCCATAACACTCGTCCTTCTCTTTCGGTTTATTTGTTATACCGACTACTTCCATTGCTGTGCCATTTAGGCTTTGGGTGTATTCAATACCTATAATGCGCATTTACAGTATTACTAGTTACCTACTATGCAATTTACAGAACTCGTGAAGTGTCCACGAATTTTTGTAAGACTTATATATACCATGAAAGTGGTAAAATAGTATTTTCATTAAAAGCGATAAATATCACACCTACATGTAAAATGCCACTAAAATTTAGCTAACGACATTGTATTTCGGTTCGAATCGAGAGGAGTGATTACAGTTACATCTACTATCTTTCCATCAAAAATCTTTTTAAATAAAAGTTGTGCTAATGTCTATTATGTTAAAATAAATCATTATTTTATTATTGCTATATAAAGAAAATAAATTTTGCACACCATAAGCGTGGTCTCATATGCGAACATATAATTTATATAAATTATTAAAATGATCATAACAGGGTTAAAAACAATAAATCATAATTCATAATCCAAATTTTTTTTCCGCTGGTACTCTAGGATTTAGTTTACAATTTGCAATTGCAATGCTAATAGTTGCACATTGCTAACCTATTTTTGTTGATATCTTTATACTAAACAGGTATTTACCTTTTTTCTCGTCGCCACTTGTATTGTCTGCTATCTTCTCTAATCACTGTAGTGTAACACAGGCTCGGCACGCACTTAACTAAACACGTCCACTCTCGCCCGAGACTCTCGTGTAACTGACGCGGTGCGCTCGAGACAGTGACTTATATATATATATATATATATATATATATATATATGCAAACACTACAAGTACATCTGATCAAGATCTGACCAATAGTTTCGAGTCATTTTTAATAATGCGTATACACGTATGATATAGTACACCAGATACATTACTTACTCTACCTTAACGTTTACTCTCGACTGGGATGTATCAATCAAAATAATAATGCTCCTTGTCACGTATATTTTCAGGAGAAACTTTATTTTTATCTTTAGGATTTCGCCATTAAATAGTAAATTTAATAGAGATACGTAGAAATATAAGTTAGAGAAAGCCTGCTCTACACTCACCAAACACAGCAGCTATCATTGGGCTGTTGTGTATTTTATATCGAGAATCCTGACTTCCTTAGTATACTCGCACGATGCTTATACACATAAAATATAATAAAATATGCATGCTTTTAAGCCGTCGCCAAATGTTACTGTTATTACTACTATTTTATTGCCATTATTAAAGCAAATTTAGTTTAAAATATCAGAAAAATAGTTTAATGTTATACGACTATTGTCATGTTTTTTTCCATGCTTCAAAACACAAACGAAGCTAGCCGATCGACCTGCTTGGTGATCTCATATAGCTTGAAGAACCGACAACTGATAGAAAATAAATTTTTGGGTTTTTAATCGATATTACATGTAGCTGTCTTTGGACCACAGCATCCATATCTAATCAAGGGGACAGTGTGTACATTTTTACCATTACTCTTAAAATATGTTATGATATAAAAACGAAAACATTCCGTCAATATTTAAATTTTACCTGGAAGTTCCTCATTTCAATACGCACCTCGGTTTCGAGAGCGCTGTGCATGTGACAAATACCTCATTTGTTTCTGAACGTGAACGTGACTTTACGGCGGCCATTACGAATTTAACGTCCGTGATAATGATGTCGTACCTACAGGTGTTCTCCAACCTTTTTATTTCACCAATGCTTGTAATGTGTGATATTTTTGTTGGAATACCTTTTTGGTAAAGAATTTGTTAATTAAATTTAACCATTAAATTTTCTGAAAGGCAGCGTAGCATTTATCTAAGTCCTCAGGGGTGATCGAACATCTTTGCATGGAGTTAGTTGTATGTGTTCATCGACAGTAGTAATCACTTATTATCATGTAGACTGCTTGTGGGTCTAAAATCATAAAAAAATAATGTTGTTATTTCATTTTAACATAAATTTTAATATTTTGAGTTTTATTTTATATTATGATATTAAAATTGCTGTGAGAATAAAATATTTCTTGGTAACTGAGATAACTTCAAAATCTAATAACTGATTTTGGCCCGACCCGTAATTCGAACTCAGGACCTCATAATCAGCAACCGCATTAACGACCATTAGGCTAACGTAGCAGTCGAATTTGTCGTTAAGTACTTACTGTAACGTAAAAGAAATTGTCATTTATAGTATGCAGTTATGTTTTTGCAGACAATTACTGCATCGTGAGCGGTTTGAGCTCTACTCAAAGCCTTGAGCAATACGAATAGCCAGCGATGTTATTGTCGCTGAAATGGAGCCAAAAATATTTAGGGTGTGGGAATTGTGTGAAATTGTGCCAACTCGCCTATAATATACACCGCATAATGTACTCTGCATTTCTAACTATTATAAGTCAGTACTGCGACTACTATCTCACCCGATTGTAATCGTTTAATCACAAGCATTAATGTTTTTTGTAATATAAGAGAATGTAAGTACGACGAACTAAGATGAACTAAGATAAGCTGCTATTTTACGCTGGTTTTCTGTGAGAGCGTGGTCCTTCCCCGGTCGAGCCGACCCATTCGTGCCATAACCATAATATAGCTGCAGCATGGCTCTACCACGTAGTAATACTGCGAATATTATCTCACCTGATTGTAATCGTTTGATCACAAGCATTAATCTTTATTGGAATATAAGGGAATGTAAGTACGACGAACAAAGATGACCGCGTGACCGAGTGATAAGAGTTACTTGGCAGGCGGGTTGGCAACTGCAGTGTTTTATTATTCGAGCAGGAAGCTGCTGCTGCCCATATCCTGTTTACTTTTTCTCTGTTGACTCTTATGACACCCACGGTATGATATGAGGATGGAGGTTGTCTCACGACGTGATGTAGTGCATAAAACTATAATTAGTAATTTATATTAGACAACTGCGTAATTTACCAAGTCACTCGGATTTATAAGAATCGAAGAAATAGATTCCAAGCCAAAAAGGTTGAAAGATTTAATTATGAAATGATGATATGAATATTAACATAAAGAATTATTTGAGTTATAATACCTTAAATTGTTTAAATATAGAACCTGCCCATATGAAAATCGTCGAGCAAAAGTATTCAGCAATTAAATTTTCAAAAATATTCAATATACAAAAATCGTCTACTTAGAGTCTTATTAAAGTAAATATAGAAAGATTATATTTCCAATACTAACTCATCTATAGTTTTATTACTAAGCCATATACGTTGCTGTCTGGGCTTACCTCAAACATAAAGCTACATTTTCAACATAGTAGCTGGGACACGTATCTAAAAATGTCAATAAAAGAAACGCCCTATTGTCCGTAGCACTCACCATATCGTAGGCATAGCTCGTAGCTGCAGTACAAATACCACCAGCTTAATATTTCACATTTATTGACATCTTGGTATAGCAGCGCCGCGTTTCATCGAGAAAACGACATAGTTCGCCTGCCTTCACGAATGTCACCTGTATTCTCAAGGGTAAGAAGGAGCTTGTATCTAACATTTTAAATTTATTATCAAGGTGTTGATAGCAATCTCTTAGCTAATTTCTGAAGTAAAAATTTTATAGATCACAACAAAGGTAACGTAAAATCAAAAGGATATTTTCAATCTGAGCCTGCATAATTAAATCAAATTTGTAAGCATCCAGGCCGGCAACGCTTCTATAATTCCTGTGATGTCGCAAATATCTATGGGCGCTGGTGATCACTTACCTATATTAAGTGAGGTATGGTGAGCGCTTATTCCACCGAACTTAAACTTTCATCATCGCCCATAAAATCCACTGCCGGATATAGGATTCTTCCACTGTAGGGACGATATGACGTCACGCTTAGCCGACGGAACGACGAGCGCAGTACCAGACGCAGTATACTGCTGCCCTTCTGCAGCCCCACGGTTCCACATTCCCTCTATTTGTTATTTAAGTATAATTTAAAGTGCGTTCGACACTAATCACAAATGTTTAAGGTAACACGAATAAGAAATTAAATCAGACATGAAAATAATTTCTGCAGCTCTCAATATTCTGTTCCTCTGCGGATATCAATACGCTCACTATGGAAACAAAGCTTAGCGATCATTTTATACATACTTAAACTTGTGCTTCAATTTAAAGTGCATTGCGTGTTAACTTGTCTTTGAATATTTTCATTCCTCCGACATCCAGGTTTCCTCATGATAAATACATAGAATAGATTAGAATCGTTTTTATTTAATATAAATCACAAAAATAATTATTGAAAGACTTTTAAGCTTTCCCACGGTTCGGAAAAAAACCTTTTTTTTCCGAACCGTGGGAAAGAACTAGCAATAAACCCAGCAGTAGTTTTTTAAACATAATTTACAATGAAGTATGAAAAATTATAAATATTTTCGTATTGAATACAACATTTAATAAAATGTATTAGTTTTATATTTAATAATTTAATACAATTTATTTACAATTTTAAAAACTATGATATTAAAAAAAAAAACTAAAACTATAAACTTAATTATCATATAGTCCTACTCCCCGCGGTATCGTGCCAAGAACGCTGGCTGCGTTTCCCCGCTGAATGGCTATACTTAGTCTTTGAGCGAGGAAAGAACCAGCCCTCTTATCATTGTATTTTATACAATCAAGTATGTAGAATTAACAATTAATTATATTTTCATTCTATGAAAACATTCAGAAGCAACATGGTAGCGATCACTTCGTTCCCAGGGCTTCAAATCACTATATATATGTTTAGTAGTATAACCACACTCAGCAAACAGTTTCTGCTTAGTAAATATTTTAAAGTTTTCAAGAGATAAGTACTCCATATTTTCTGGCACTTTGTTGTAAAAGCGTATTCATTACTCCATAAAGGAATTATTGACTCTTTGTAGTGGAGGAACGGTATAACTAGCTTGTGCTTGTTACGAATAGTTACAGAATATTAATCACTATTTTAATTAAACTATTTACGTTAATGTGTACACAATTAATTATCATTAAAAGTAGAGGTCAAAGTTGATAAATTTTTTATTAAATTTTCTCTATAAGAATCATTCGAACCTAGGTTATAAATTGCTTTAATGGCTCTCTCTATGTTATTATGTATCTCTAGAAGTTTTCCTTAACCGACGAGCACATGGTAAATGGGCACTTAAAATTTCAAGTTACTTAACACTTTGTTTCAACCAAGGTTATCCGACAAACTCTTGGATTAAGAACTACGGAACGAGTTTGATATGTACTCAAGAAATATTAGGCATAAGAATTTTTAAGTATATCTGTAGGATGAATCAGGAGTAATTACTTACATTTTAGCTTACATATCCGTTGGTTTGTGTCAGTTACTATGACGCTGTATAATGGCAATGGACCGACCATATCGTTCGCAGAATAGACGATCAATGTAGAAGAATTACATTGCATCGCATTGGGCGCAGAACGGCGGACATTTTCTTAAATGGCCGGACATGGCCTTAAAACTCTCTCAGAAATGAGAAAATCCCTGTTCCCAGCAGTGAGACGTATATGCTATTACATCACTTTCTACTTTACTACATCGAGGCCACACTATGCGCAATAATTCATCACTTACACAGTAAAGGCTAAAACATCCTATTTTGTTCCTTTTCCGTCAATCGAAACGCTCCGCAAATTCAATTAACTGTGAAAGGAAAGTAAAAGCGCTTTCATGTTAGCTGCAGGCTAGATTCGCTTTTGGCAAAGTGAATGAAATACGGAATAATATTTTTGCATGCCTTAAGCGAAGCAAGGTATGTTCTACTATCGCCTAAAAATTAAGTGAATTTGAATCCATTATAAACTGCCAGCTCATGAGGTACCTTGAGGATCACCAGCTGATTAGTGACCGCCAGTACGGTTTCCGTCGAGTTCGATCAGCTGGTGATCTTCTAGTCTATCTGACTCATAGATGGGCGGAGGCAGTAGAGTCCAAGGGGGAGGCATTGGCCGTTAGTTTGGACATAGCGAAGGCCTTCGATCGGGTCTGGCACAAAGCGCTTCTTTCGAATCTTCCTTCCTATGGGCTTCCCGAGAAATTGTGCAAATGGATCACCAGTTTCCTTGCTGATCGGAGCATCAAGGTCGTAGTAGACGGTGCATGCTCTGATTTCAAGCCTATCAACGCTGGTGTTCCACAAGGCTGCGTGCTATCACCAACGCTGTTTCTCCTGCATATCAATGATATGTTGCTAACTAGTAGCATTCATTGCTATGCAGACGACAGCACTGGTGATGCCTTATATACCGGCCGTGCCAATATTTCTCGGGAAAACGTCGCTGAGTACCGGGAAAAACTTGTGTCTGAAGTCGAGTATTTGCTTAACAAAGTTTTGGATTGGGGCCGACTAAATCTAGTCCAGTTCAATCCCCAGGAGACACAAGTTTGCGCGTTTACCGCTAAAAAGAACCCCTTTGTCAAATCTCCTCAGTTTCAAGGCACTCCCCTTGCTGCCTCAGCTAGTATCGGAATCCTTGGCGTCGACATATCGAATAGTGTGCAGTTTCGTATCACTTGGAAGGGAAGGCCAAATTGGCCTCAAAAAAGCTTGGCGTGCCGTAGACAGTATTTCATGCCGGCACATCTCTTGCAACTTTACAAAGCGCAAGTTCGGCCCCTCATGGAATACTGTTCTCATCTCTGGGCCGGGGCACCCCAGTGCCAGCTCCTTTCACTTGACCGCATCCAGCGCAGAGCGGTTCGAATCGTCGACGACCGAGTTCTTTCTGATCGGCTCGATACACTGGCACTGCGTAGAGATGTTGCATCTCTTTGCGTATTTTATCGCATCTATCACGGGGAGTGCTCTGAGGAATTGTTCGGACTAATTCCAGCCGTTCAATTTCACCATCGCACATCGCGACAAAACTCGCGTTACCATCCATACCATCTGGATGATTGGCGGTCCACCACTGTGCGATTTAGAAGAAGTTTTCTCCCTCGCACAACTTCCTTGTAGAATCAATTACCACTAGCGAATTTTCCGGACCGATACGACTTAGGAACCTTCAAGAAAAGAGCTTACACCTTTCTAAAAGGCCGGCAACGCATCTGCAATTCCCCTGGTGTTGCGGTTGTTCATGGGTGGCGGTAGTCACTTACCATCAGATAAGCCGCATGCTCGTTTGCCCCCTCTTTTATAAAAAAAAAATATATTCCAACGTACTGTTACTAAAGTTATGCGCTATAGGATTTACGCCGAAACTACTATCCCTTTTTTCAAATTATCTTCGCAACCGGCGCCAATATGTTACCCACGGTTGTTACCTATCCCAATCATACCATACTCGCTCCGGAGTTAGTTAGGGATCGGTAATCTGTCCACTCCTATTTCTTATTATGATCAACGATCTTGTTTACGTCGTTAAGCATGCTAAATGCTTACTTTACGCAGAAAATGTCGATCACAGTCATCTCCAAAGTGACATCGACCGGGTCTACCAGTAGAGTATTGACAATAAAATGTTTTTCAACACGAGTAAATGTTATGTTATGACTTTTAGTCGCAAATTACAGGCTCTACAAGCTACCTACACTTTAGGAGACACTACTCTAACGCGCATGACAACCATAAAAGATCTTGGCGTGACTTTTGATTGTAGCTTAACTTTTCATGCCCATATATCCGCCTTGGCTATTGACTGTTACAAACGCCTCGGATTCGTTTTGCGCAATGCCCGCGAATATCAAAATAGAGAAGTAATCAAACAATTATTTAACACGTTACTGAGGAGTAAGTTGGAATCAGCGGCATGTGTTTGGAATCCTTATGAGTCTAAGTATGTTTTGACCATAGAAAAAGTTCAAAAGGCCTTCTTACGTTTCCTTTATAAAAAAAATTACGGATACTACCCGTTTTTATATCCCACACAATTTTTGTTGGGTACCTTAGGGTATAATTCTGTTGCAATTCGTCATTCTCGCAACATAATTATCATTGCACTCAAAATTCTAAGAGGCGTAATAGATGCCCCTGAACTTTACAATAACTTATGCAAGATCTATGTGCCTGACCACTACTTGCGACATAGGCCATCTCGTCGGCCTAGATTATTCGCGACGGCATCATCGCGCACGCTGTCGCGCGCTAATTCCCCACTATGTCGAATGCACAGCGCAATCAACGATCTAGTCAAGTTGCGGGAGCTGCCGAGAGCTTTTTTAAAACTAAATACAAACTACGTGTTCACAGAGAGAGATGCGAATTTATTCTAGTCATTGTCTTTTACAATTCTTAATCCTAAGCTTACAGTCTACTTAAATTACTACATACTCAGCATTTGTGTATTTATGCTGATGGACGTTTTATCTGTATTATGGGTGGTGCTGGTGTAACCATAACTCCTCCCTCCTCGACTGCAAAGTTATCGGCAAGATTTGGATTCCGATGATTTTGCATACAATGTAGGAGCTTAGACTTAAGTTTCCAAATTACAACAATAAGAATAATTAAAACTAATATAACATAGAGTAGTACAGTAGCTAAACTAACACTTTTCTTTTTCAATAAGCTTTCACTTTCACTTTCCACTATTTCGCTTTTCAGTTTGTACGAGAGATATTTTAGTTCGTCCAAATTAACGCGACTTAAATTCACTGTTTTCTCCGCATTTGTAGGCTGCTCTATCAATTTGGGTAGAGTTAAAATTGGTGTCACCTTATATTGCAGTTTTCCTGAGTAGTATCGTTTCCGGTGTAATTTAATATTGCCTAATTTTATCTCACAGTTTTCATCGATTTCCAAGAGGTAAGTGCCCTTTACAGCATTTCTTTGAGTGTCATCGCCACACGTTTTTGTAAGCACTATTTCATTTTGTGTAAATAGGATCCAGTTAATAGGACCAATAGACTGTATCTTAACACTTTCCAGCTCTACTATTGATAATTTACAAAGGCTTAGATTTGATGCGAAGTTCATAAGTTGTTCTATGCATGTGTTTTCAGGATACTGCACGATATCAATTTCTTCACACAGAAACTGGTTTGCTGCTATCTCCTGACATGGGCCATCTAAGGGTAAGTACGTGTGATCTTTCACCATGAGGTAAGGATATTTGGGAAAAATAACAGTTGTGCTATTATAGGTGGGATCAAACATAGGTGAGGCATACATTTTAAAATAAGTGTATGTAATATTATCAGTCAGAGGGATTTCCATGATGAACGTTATTTGGTTTTCTTTTACTACTAAATTGTTTTCAGTAATAGGATACAATAAACTATTTGTTTGAGATATAGATTCTAATATTACTAATAATTCAGTGGAATTAACAATGGCTTGGTGTAGAACGTGAAGTTTAGTAAATGCTAATGCCGTTTCTATTTCGCTTAAAATTAAGTATATAGTTCTAAAATTATTGACAAACATGTTAAACATACTTAAAACATATGTGGAGTATATGCTATTATCGTCTTTAGTAATTATATATTTTACAATTCTTTCTATACGTTTCATTCGTTCATCTATAATTTTCATATTTTCCTGTAGAGATCCAGTACTATTTATAAGAGATTTAAGCATCTCCGAGATTATTGTTATTTTCTTATTAGTGTGCGTTTGTTGGGTTTTTAATTGAGATATGAGATTGTCGTATTTTATTGCATCATTGTGGTCTAAATTTCCTGTAAGCGTTTTGATAACAGAACCTAATGGATTAATAAGACCGCGCTTGAAACGTATCGAAGGTATGAGTTGTTTAAACTTTTCTACAGCTAAGTTACTTAAATAATTTACTTGTGTTTTCATATTTTGGAATTCATTTACGTATGGCTTATGGATGTCTACTAAACTGCTAAATTCTTTATATTTATTGATATTAAAATTTAAATCATCTTTTATGCTACTAAAGTCTAACTGCTTAATTATAACCCACTTATCTACTTCCTTGTATGCTTGTCCTTGCTTTACGGGTAACATGCCTGGGTTATGCTCAATCTTTAGAAGTTGAAGGCCTTGGGTCTGGATCATTAGATTCAGGTTCACGAAGATCGCCAACAACCTGTGGAGGGCGTTTCACATTTTTGAGGTGCACTTTAGTTTTTCTTTTCCCTATCGTTACAGGTATTATGTTTCTTTCAACATCACCTTGCACTTTCGCCTTTTGATACCTAGGTTTATCCTTACTTTTCCTTATGTTAATATCTTTAATAAAAACCGTATCACCTTCTTTAAGATCAATTCCAGATTCCCCGCTTTTCTTTTTCCTAACCTTTTCTTTATCTGTATGGACTTTTTCGGAAATATACCTATATAAGTATTTGATTCGTCTCGCGTGGTCTTTAATGAGTTGCTGTGTATATGCCTTTTCAAAATCTACGTCGAATATTTTACCAGAATCGGTATGACCAAATGCTACTTCAAAGGGTGTTAATCCTGTCGTTGAATGAATAGTATGATTATATGCCATAACTGAATATGTCATGACAGATGCAGCGTCTGTGCATTTATGTTCATATTTTGCAAGTCTGTATATTTCAATTATAGTGGAATGAAATCTTTCGACAATGCCTGTCGAATTGGGGTTATTGGGAGTTGTGATATGAGTTTCTATTTTATACATAGATAGGAGCTGGCGCATAAGTTCGTTATTGAATTCAGTGCCTGGATCAGCTGATATTTTCTTAGGAATTCCGTACATAGAAAAATATTTAATTAATGCTCGCACTACTTCAGTGGTTTGTCGACTCGCAATCTCTAAGGCCTGCCCTAATTTGCTAAAAGTATCCACAACGGTTAAATAATACTTCTTCTCAATAGTAAATAAATCTATAAATAGTTCCTGAAAAGGCGCATCCTGAGTTGATGTGAGTTGTAGTATAGGTTTTATTGGTTTCCTATCGTACTTCATTAATTTGCACGGTTCACAAGCATTTATAACGGCAGCTACAGTGTCTTGCATATTTTCCCAATAATAATTTCTGCGTAATCTTATCATAGTTTCTTTCACACCGCGATGACATGTTTTTCCTTCATGGTGTTTGAGAATGACAGCTTTTTGTTCTTTTTCATCCTCCACATATACTACGCGATGTGTACATTCAAAGAATTGTACTGCATCCTTCTTAAAGAGTTCTATAATAACTTTTGCAAATAATTTCCTATGCTCAGCGTTCTCGAAATAAATAAAGTACCGACTCTTAAATTTTATATATTCCTTTAAAAATTGTTTTATTAATTCTTCGTTTTCTAGTGGGAGAAATACCTCTAGTACTTTTTGTTTTTTTCTAGATAAATTTCTGACTTGTAGTTTATTTTGGAACCAAGAAAATACTAGGATCTGATTTGGTTTGGTATCTATTGCCTCGCTCAAAATTGGGATTGCTGTTGACTCGGGTTCAACATTTGAATGTATCGTGTCTGTGCTACTACTGTTAGTTACAGATGGTACAGGGTAGTTTTCTTCGAACAATTCTATATGATCCGTTACACTCGAGTCTGAGTCTGAAATTATCACTGTCTCTGGTTGAGGTTTAGGTCTGTATTTTTTAAGTTCTTTCAGTTGACGTATTACTTTTTGTATGTCATCGTCATCCACATTAACATCCATTGATGCGTCGTCTAAAGCATTAAGTTTTATGCGAGACAAGGCATCAGCATTGGTATTTTGTTTGCCGTTTTTATAGACGATTGTAAAATCGTATTCTTGAAGACGCAAACGCCAGCGTGTTAGTTTGCTGTTAGGCTCCTTAAGGGAATAGAGCCAAGCAAGGGGTCTATGGTCTGTATAAATTTGAAATTTTTGTCCATACAAATAGGGCCTAAAATGCTTTACAGACCAAATGATGGCTAAAAGTTCGCGCTCTATTGTGCTGTATCGTGACTCGGTGTCACTAAGTGTGCGGCTGGCATATGCAATAGGCTTATCTGACCCTATTGGTCCTTGTGATAATACTGCACCAAGAGCTACATTCGAAGCGTCGGTAGTTAATATATACGGTTTAGTCGAATCAGGGTATTGTAGTAGTGGGACACTGGTCAATATTTCTTTACATTTATGAAAAGCATCTACATAATTTTGGTCTATAATTATCTTATTCCTTTTCTTTAAACACGATGTTAGGGGCTGTGTGATTTTCGCAAAGTCCTTTATAAATTTTCTATAATATCCAACCAGCCCAAGGAAACTTTTGATTTCGGTGGTTGTCTTAGGAAGAGGATAATTCTGTATTACCTTAATTTTGTCGTCGTTTGGTCGCAGTCCGTCTTTAGTTATGGTGTGTCCAAGATATAAAACTTCTTTTCGGAAAAATTCAGATTTGTCTAATTGTATTTTCATGTTAGTCTTTCTAAGTCGGTCAAAAACTGTACGGAGTTTCTCCATGTGTTCTTGTAGACTAGCGGAAAAGATAATAACGTCGTCAAGGTACACAAGGCAATGGATTCCTTGCAACGCTCTTAAGACGTTATTCATAGCCCTTTGAAAGGTGGCGGGGGCTGTCTTTAATCCAAATGGCATCCTCAGGAACTCATAGTGCCCATTTAGGGTGCTGAAGGCAGTTTTCTGTCGGTCATCTTCATTAAGTTCAATTTGGTGATAGCCGCTGGCCAGCTCGAGTGTCGAAAAGTAAGTGCTCTTACCTAGTTTATCGAAAAGGTCTGCGATATTTGGAAGGGGGTACTTATCATCAATTGTAATTTCATTTAGCCTTCTGTAATCTATGACCATTCTGTATTTAACTTCGCCCGAAGCATCAGCCTTTTTTGGAACAAGATGAACGGGAGAATTCCATGGGGAGAAAGATTCCTGAATTACATTATCTAATAGAAGTTTATCGACCTGCTTGTTTATCTCTGTTACTTGGACGGGGGCTAGTCTGTAAGGTTTTGTGAATATAGGGTCCTCGTTTTTAGTCCGAATGAAGTGTTTAACCTGATTACTAAAACTCAAAGGTATCCGTTCACAATAAAATATATCCTTGTATTCCTCACATAGTTTACGAATGTTATGTCTTTCCTCTTCATTCATATGGTTTAGTCGTAACTTGTTTAAATTTTCAAGCAATAACTGGTCCGTTTCTAGATCAGAGTGATCTATAGAATTTACATACGATTTATCATCCACACATTCATAAATTTCAAAAGGTTTCTTAATAGATAGTTCCATTTGTTGATCTAACGTATTTTGTATAATTGTGGTGGCATAGCCCTTCTCACATTTTACCAATGCAGAAGGCGTGCGCACCCCGTCACAGAATCGGGTATAATTTAATATTCCTTCGCCATAAAACATGTTAGCAGGTAATTTTGCTCTGACTTCAGAACGAGGTGGAAGTATTACTACATGTTCTAAGCTATTGTGTATTATCGGTATTCTAGAAGAATTTATAGTAAGTACTTGTTTCTTTAAATCTATTACAGCTTCCAACTGCTTTAATAAATCATTCCCAACGAACCCATCATAACGTGAATCGACATTATAAAGATAAAATTTATGTTCGTCATTACTTTGAAATATAGAAAATAGTGGAATTTTAATTACCTGATTGTGTTCACTAGATGCGTGAGTGCTTATAACCTTAAAGGGTTCATTCGTTATATAGTTACGGTAGTATTGATGTGCTTTATCGGGGCTTATAAAAGAACGGGTGCTTCCTGTGTCTATCATAAAGTTAGCATCTATTTCCGGTATATATATGTATGGTAGTTTTAGATTTATGTCGCAATTCAATTCTATTATTTCGGGTGGTTTTCGGAGGCTTTTACTTGAAAATTTTCAGTCTGTGCCGATATGTCATTATCCTCTGAATCATTGTTTTCTTTGGCCTCTATTAGAGAATTTTCTTGTATGGATTCATCTTCATAATAATTTTCGTATGGTTCCTCATACATGTAATTTTGAGGAAATTCGTAGGGATAGTATGATGGATAAATTTCTAATTCGTTTAGGCGGAAACCTGGTTGAAAAGGCTTTGGAGGGGCAGTTCTCATAGAAACATCAGTATCATTAGAAACCGGCTTATTATGCACATTATTATTATTATTAGGATAATTAAAACGCTGAGAGTTACCAAACTCTTGTGGTAACATTGGTTGCATGGGGCTATAGCCCGGGGGTCTAAATCCAAAGTTTGGTCGGTATCCAAAATTAGGTCGGTATCCAAACTGAGGTGGGTGATATTGCTTAGGGAAACTCATTTGCTGTTGAGGCTTATTTTGTGGTAACGGAATCTTCATTTGTCTACTATTGGGAATGCCAAACTTAAATTGAGGTGGTGTTCCGAAATTCTGCCTAGGGGGTTGGTTTTGTGCTAACATTGGTCTAAAACCTGTAGGCTGTGTTGGCATTGCGAACTTAAACGATGGTTGTTGCACTAGTGTACTACTAGACTGTGGCTTAGACGTATGGCTAGACTGTAACATTTTACTACGCATCTGATATTGGTCATAGAAGTTTACTTCTTCTAGAACTATACTTAGTGCTTCTTCTAGTGTACTGGGTGTTTTCAACCTAACAATGCGCACCATATTTTCGGATAAATTGTATAAGAAAACCTGCAGAGCGGTATTATTGTAAATAATAGTTTTACTTATTTTTAAGTTTTTATCACCAATTTGATTAACCTTCTATAATAGCACTGATTTAACGGATTGTATACGACCACAAAAATCTGTATAATTTTCATTTTGGTGTTTCTTTAAAGTTTCTAATTCTATGGCTAAACATTCCTCGCTACGTGGGCCGCCGAAGTGAGTTAAAAACAATTCCTTGAATTCGGCCCACGTCTCTATATCTTCCCGTTCACTGATAAGCGACGCAGCCTCGCCCGTAAGACGACTAGTAATGATTTGCATTATATATTCATTTTGCACATCGGATGATTAAAAGTTACTTATTATATATTCACATTTACGCAAAAATAAATTTAAATAGCGCTTATCGCCGCTAAATGTTGGTATTATTTTAGTTAATTCATTAGGGATAAGTTTAATTTCCGACATTTTTAATAACACACAAAAATAAAAAAAAATAATATAAAATATTTATTATAACCCTACCAGTTCCACAAATGTTGTAAGGAAAATTCGAGTATAAGTAATAATCTATTATATATTAACGTGTCGAGTAATCTTTAAGTTAACAAACACATAGACACAATAAGAACTTAATATAATGTATAATACTTAATATAATATACTCTATAAATTTATTGAGTGATATGGGGCTTATTATTATGTACGTATAACAATTAAATTAATATTATTTTTATTTTTATTTAAGTAATATTTATTACACTAAATACTTTATAAAATTTACGTAAGATTAGTATTTGAAACCAAAATAACAGTCAAAATGGAAAATGTCTAATTCCAAGTTTACTAAGGGATATGAAGGAGGTGAAGAGTCGTACTCACCAGCCCGCAGTGCCCATCATCAGCTTCACGGCTCCTTATTCTCGACGAATTTGTTTTGGTTCGCTGGATCACCACGCTGTATGGATCGTCCGCCGATACGCGAAAATGAGTAAAATTATATACGCGATATTCACGAACGGTGGCACAGCTTTTCCGGTGATCCTACCGGCTGCGCCAGTCAAGTTGCGGGAGCTGCCGAGTGCTTTTTTAAAACTAAATACAAACTACGTGTTCACAGAGAGCGATGCGAATTTATTCTAGTCATTGTCTTTTACAATTCTTAATCCTAAGCTTACAGTCTACTTAAATTACTACATACTCAGCATTTGTGTATTTATGCTGATGGACGTTTTATCTGTATTATGGGTGGTGCTGGTGTAACCATAACTATCTTGTGAGGGCTGCACCCGACTTTGATATATTTGCGGATAGTTGGAATGTCCTGTTGTCAGCTTGTTTACGATTTTGCAAAAGCAATGATATACTCGTATAATTTGTATTTTTCATAGTATAGTTTTAATTATAGCATAGTTTATTCTCATGTGCCTTTCAAAATTATTAATTACTGTAACTGGAGTAAAACCGTTGTAATTAATTAATTAAATAAATAAATAAATGTGGAAAGCTACTGAATGTAAATGGCAGTGTAATTTTGTTTTGTTTAGCTATAATTAATTTTTTTCGGCTCCAAAATGGCGAAATTTTCGTTGATTTGGTAGCCTTGTATGTAAATTATTTCTGTAAATAGGCGGAAGCGGCCGTCGTGAGTGGACTTTGTTTCGGTTGTTTGCAGCGGCTCAGAAATAGCGCTGTACAAATACACAATATTCGAATAACCAAATTTCTTAAATACTTGATTATAATAATAATGACAGATTTTTTTATATAATTAATAGAATCAGGCGTTACTTTGCGGAAATCAATTACATAAAAGCTTTTAAGAAACATTACTTCTTAATTATTTTATAACGCGGATATTTGCGAAGTAATTTTTTTTAAAAAGCATTTAGAGATTTTTTTATTACAATATTTTAAAAGCACAGAATAAATAATAGTAGTACGTACTAAAAGTAAGTAGTATCAATTTATTTGTCATGGGTGACATTTTCATTGTTTTCGAGGGTGTTGAAACCGATAGGGTTGTCGAAATGTAAATCCAAGACGGCGGCCGCAATAGGTATCAATTTTTTCATCATGGGTGTAATTTTCATGGTTTTCGAGGGTGCTGCAGCCGAGAGTGCTGTCAAAATGTAAATCCAAGGTGGCGGCTGCAATAGGTATAAATTTTTTCATCATGGGTGTCATTTTCATGGTTTTCGAGGGTGTTGAAGCCGATAGTGCCATCGAAATCTAAATCCAAGATGGCGGCCGCAATACGTATAAATTTTTTTCATCTTGGGTGTCATTTTCATGGTTTTCGAGGGTGTTGAAGCCGATAGTGCTGTCGAAATGTAAATCCAAGATGGCGGTTGCAATTGGTATCAATTTTTTCATAATGGGTGTCATTCTCATGGTTTTCGCGGGTGTTGAAGCCTATCGGCTTCAACACGTGCTGTCGAAATGTAAATCCAAGGTAGCGACTGCAATAGTTATCAATCTTTTCATCATGGGTGTCATTTTCATGGCTTTCGAGAGTGTTGAAGCCGATAGGGTTGACGAAATGTAAATCCAAGATGGCAGCTGCAATAGATATCAATTTTTTCATTATGGGTGTCATTTTCTTGGCTTTCGAGAGTGTTGAAGCCGATAGTGCTGTCGAAATGTAAATCCAAGATGGCGGCTGCAATAGGTATATATTTTTTCATCATGGGTGTCATTTTCATGGTTTTTGAGGGTGTTGAAGCCGATAGTGCTGTCGAAATGTATTTAAAAAATTCCGTATAATCATGTCATACGTAATTTTTTTAATGCGCTTAAGGCATGCCCAATTGGATTTACCAATTTATTTTCTTTTTTTTAACGGTGCTCTGCACAGGTTTGGTAAACACACGCTAAATGTTTAGTTTATTCGTCTTAAAATAAAAACATTTCGAATTCATGTGAATTTTTATATTTTTAATTGGATTAGTTGACCTGTGAAACATGATTTTTCTACTTGACCCACGTTCCCAGAAATGAGGGATGTCCTACTCCTTAGGACATATAATAAATGGACAGAGCTTATGTCATCAGATTAGATACATTAAGTGTATTCTTCTGAAGATGAATAATGTGATGATGATCATCTCAACTTATATTTGTAATCTTTAACGTATTTTATGGCTTAGATGAAATTCAAATATTGAACAGGAATAACCGTCAGGTTTCAGTACACAGACGTGATGGAGCTGATCTCCGCGAAATATTCCTTTCCTCGCGGGGGCAAAGACGTACTTCCTACGCATACTCGGACTCGCACCGACTAAAACCCCAGGTGTTCTACTTTCAGCACATATTGGAAAAATGAGAGTAAGCTTTTGCCCAGCCGTAAGACGCATATACGCTCTAGCTTTACTGTAAGGAAACTTTAAGTGGAAGTTTCAATGTTAAAGCCGTCCTCGTACACAAACCATAACGTAAAAACAAGCTTACTGTCATCTGTCTCATCGCAAACGTATTCTAGTGTCGTAAAACTAAAATGTTTTTTTTTTATATAGGATAGGGTGAAAAACGAGCACACAGTCCGCCTGATTGTGAGTGGTTGCTGTGACTGATAGAAATCTACATATATCCTCAATAAAGAATCAAAATGCAGATGGGTTTACACCCGTGAGGACTAAGGTGGAATGCCTCTTCTCCAGTAAAAAGGGTCTCCGGTTGTCTACACTCACCATACGAAACACAGCAGTATATACACATAGTAGCAGAATTGCAGTGTCAAGCTGCTATTTTATGAGCAGTATGTTTCAAAAACTTAATATTTTATAAACTTCAGCTTTCCCATCCAAAGAAAAGTCAGTTCACAAAAATCCCGCTGAAACAAACATATGGGGGAAAGAGAGAACCTTCCTTTTTATTAAGTTGTGTGCACAGCAAACATATCTTTGATAACGGAAGGACGAAATTATATATTGAATGTTCTGAAGGTATTCATGGACGAGATCGCCAGCAGTCCTTAGGTATCAGTGAATTGACATTGCTTAAGATCCTAGAAACAAGTGCACGAACAAAAAAATGCACTTTCAGTTTTTTCAGTTAATAGAGCTATATAAACAGAAATTTTATTTTGTAGTTATAACTCTCACGGCTCATGGAATTTCTTTAATTAAAATTAATCCGATAAATGTTTGTGTTTGATAGCGAAAGTTTTTTCCGCATACTTGTTTTAAAAATGTTTCAAAAACAATTTAACTTTACGTAAATAAAACAATGATGCAGTCATTTCAAAGCAACGGCGATATTTGTAGCATATTGCATAGTGAGTAAATTGAAATAAAACAGTTATAAAGATTAATATTTTAAAACACAAATAAGAAAAGAGTCGTAAAAACACAACAAATGCTTTGTTTTTCATAAATGCTGTACTCAGGTGTAGCCTGATCTGATACGTTTGCCCTATCACTAGAAGAACGTTGAGTAAACAGACGTTGCGGAAAATTATGATTTAGTCTCCGAGATACAGAATAGCTAAAACATTCTGACAATGACTACAAAATTACCAATTTTAGCACATAAACCTTGTCTTTATCAGGGCCTGCGATGTACCAGCTACCCTGTGACACGCTATTGTCAACTTATAATCAGATTAAGAGTAATTAGGTAACCCTAGCGGTGCTTGTTTTTGTACCGTAATTGAATAAAATTGTATGGCGCGCCTCGGCTACCAACTTTTATATAGAAATTGTGCAAGGCTCTTTTGCTGTTGCACGTATGGGCCGGCTCGAGCCGGGTTAGTACCACGACCTCACAGAATACCGGCGTGAAGTGGAAGCTCTGCTTCCGCGTTTCGTCTGGTGAGTGCAGGTGACCGGATGCCCAATTCCCCCCCCCCCATCAACATGGTAGCGGAATTACGTCATAAAATACCCCAGGAGGGTACCAGTACCCCTGGAGAATCCCTCGCTGAGCATCCACGACCATGCTATTCCACTCCTGAGCGTGGGTGCTCAGGCTGCCCCGCGTATTCTGGGGGGGGGGGGGGGGGGGGCAAAATTCCGCTCAACACAATAACTGCTCGGGGCAAACTGAGCAACAAGACCAAGGCGACCCCTGCCCCGCTATCCGTGAATTTCTGCAACATCAGGGGACTTCACTCGAACCTAAACGCCGTCCACTACCATCTTGAGACGGCGAAGCCGGCCTTGCTCTTTCTGACCGAGACGCAGGTGTCCTCTCCGGCTGATACTTCGTATCTCTCCTACCCGGGGTACAAATTGGATCACTCCTTTGTGCCTCGGGCTGGAGTTTGCGTGTATGTCAGAGAGGACATCTGTTCTCGACGCCTCGGCAGTCTTGAAGGTTCGGACCTGTCCATCCTTTGGCTACGCGTAGACAGCGACGACCATCCGCGCGTCTACGTGTGCCTCTATAGGTCCCATAGCGGTAATGCCGAAACAGACCGACTCATCGACCACGTCCAAATGGCTACAGATTCCTTGCTACAACAGGTCCCATCCGCAGAGATCGTGATCCTTGGCGATTTTAACGCCCACCACGCCGAATGGCTCAATTCACGTTTAACCGATCATGCGGGAAGATCTGTTTATGACTTTGCCTTGGCATGTGGTCTGACACAACTGGTTACATCGCCTACGCGGATTCCAGATGTTGAGGATCATACACCTTCCCTGTTGGACCTTCTGCTGACCTCTCATCCGGACGGATATCAGGTTTCCGTCGATGCCCCTCTTGGCTCTTCGGACCATTGTCTGATCCGGAGTGTGGTGCCACTCACGCTCCCCTCGCGGTTGCGTTCTGCAGGTTGCCGCCGTGTTTGGCATTACAGGTCGGCGGATTGGGACGGAATGCGGTCTTTCTTTGCTTCCTACCCATGGGGGCGGGTTAGCTTCTCGCCGGATGATCCCAGCGCTGTTGCTGACTTTGTCACTGATGTGGTGCTACAGGGAATGGAACTATTTATTCCATCATCTGTGGTACCCATCGGAGGCAGATCTCAGCCTTGGTTTGGTCGCTCCTGTAAGACTGCATTACGCAGTAAGCTGGAGTGTTATCAAGCCTGGGCTGCGGCTTCGGTGACTCGGGATGTAAACATCAGCACACTCAAAAAGAAGTATAACTTCGCCTCCAGGTCCTTCAAAAGAGTTATTGCCAAGGCAAAGTCAGAGCACATAGGCAGAATTGGCGAGAAACTAGTTCGCCTTCCTTCGGGAACCCGTGCATTCTGGTCTCTCGCCAAGGCTATCCAAGGGAATTTCTGTAAGCCATCACTACCATCTCTGCACAGAGAGGACGACTCACTGGCCCACGACGCAAAAGAGAAGGCCGACCTTTTAGGCTACCTTTTTGCGTCCAACTCGACTGTTGATGACGGGGGAAACACACCGCCGACCATCCCGCGGTGTGAGTGCTCCATGCCGGATGTGCGATTCTCACAGCGCTCGGTTCGCAGAGCACTCCTCTCCCTTGACATCCACAAGTCGAGTGGGTCTGACGGAATCCCCCCAATTGTGCTGAGGACGTGTGCTCCGGAGTTGGCACCGGTTCTAACGCGTCTTTTCCGGTACTCCTACTCCCTAGGCGTAGTCCCGAAATCATGGAAGACAGCTTTTGTCCACCCGATCCCTAAAAAAGGCGACCGCTCAGATCCGTCCAACTACAGGCCTATCGCCATCACCCCCTTGTGCTCCAAAATAATGGAATCCGTTGTAAACTGCCACCTCATGCGGTACCTTGAGGATCACCAGCTGATTATTAGCCTATTAATTTTATATATAGAACTGATTAGTGACCGCCAGTACGGTTTTCGTCGGGGTCGATCAGCTGGTGATCTTCTGGTCTACTTAACTCATAGATGGGCGTTGGCAGTAGAGTCCAAGGGGGAGGCATTGGCCGTTAGTTTGGACATTGCGAAGGCCTTCGATCGGGTTTGGCACAAAGCGCTTCTTTCGAAGCTCCCTTCCTATGGGCTTCCCGAGAAATTATGCAATTGGGTCACCAGCTTTCTTGCAGATCGGAGCATCAAGGTCGTTGTAGACGGTGCATGCTCCGACTACAAGCCTATTAACGCTGGTGTTCCACAAGGCTGCGTGCTATCACCAACGCTGTTTCTTCTGCATATCAATGATATGTTGCAAGCTGGTAGCATTCATTGCTATGCAGATGACAGCACTGGTGATGCTCTATACACCGGCCGTGCCAATATTTCTCGGGAAAACGTCACCGAGTACCGGAACAAACTTGTGTCTGAAGTCGAGTCTTTGCTGGACAAAGTCTCGGATTGGGGGCGACTAAATCTAGTCCAGTTTAATCCTCAGAAGACACAAGTTTGCGCGTTTACCGCTAAAAAGAACCCCTTTGTCGTGTCTCCTCAGTTTCAAGGTACTCCCCTTGTTGCCTCAGCCAGTATCGGAATCCTCGGCGTCGACATATCGAGTAGCGTGCAGTTTCGTAGTCACTTGGAAGAGAAGGCCAAATTGGCCTCTAAAAAGCTTGGCGTGCTCAGCAGAGCGGGACAGTATTTTATGCCGGCTCAACGCCTGCAACTTTACAAGGCGCAGGTTCGGCCTCACATGGAATACTGTTCCCATCTCTGGGCTGGGGCTCCCCAGTCCCAGCTTCTTCCACTTGACCGCATCCAGCGCAGAGCGGCTCGAATCGTCGACGACCGAGTCCTTTCCGATCGGCTCGACTCATTGGCACTGCGAAGAGATGTTGCATCTCTTAGCATTTTCTTTCGCATTTACCATGGGGAGTGCTCTGAGGAATTGTTCGGATTAATCCCAGCCGCCAAATTTCACGAACGCACATCGCGGCAGAACTCCCGATACCATCCACACCATCTGGATGATTGGCGGTCCACCACTGTGCGATTTAGAAGATGTTTTCTTCCTCGCACAACTTCCTTGTGGAATAGTTTACCACCAGCGATTTTTCCGGACAGATACGACTTAGGGACCTTCAAGAAAAGAGCCTACTCATTTTTAAAAGGCCGGCAACGCATCTGCAATTCCCCTGGTGTTGCGGTTGTTCATGGGCGGCGGTAGTCACTTACCATCAGGTGAGCCGCATGCTCGTTTGCCCCCTCTACTATAAAAAAAAAAAAAAAGAAAAATTCGAGTATTCATTTGAAATGGGCCTTTAATGAAATTTCATACAATACGTTCAGGATTACAAATATTCAGGCTTTATATTATTATGGTAAGACTATCATATCGACCAGAATTGTTATAACAATAAAATTGTTATAAAATATTATATCGACAAATATAGTTAAAAGCGACAGTAGCCTAATGGCAGGCAAAGCAAGGTTGCCCTTGAGTTCTAATTACTATTGATATTTCACAACCTTGAAGATTAAATATTAATTATTTAAAAAAAAAATCTTGCTTCGTTTCTCTTGATGACATATAGATGTCAGCACGAAAATGTAAGACGATAAGCTCGCAAAAACTTTAACACTAGAATACAATCATATGACTGTAAAAAGTTTGTAAAGAGAAATTTACTGCAAAATACGTAACATGCACGAACTCCAGTGTATAAGACATTATTTACTATATATTTGTTACGGTTGTTTTTTTACATATATTCATTACTTAAGAATGATTCCTTTCCAGACAAAGTTTAATTATTAATTGGAAAATCCACTTGACTTTCACCAGCCCGTAAAAGTCCACTGCTGGACATGAGCCTCTCCCATCGTATGAAGGATTTGCCTTAATCGCCTCACCTGGAAGACGGGATAACGATCGCAGCACCAGACTTCTCACACTTGACGCTGCTGCCCGTCACCGGTCCGAGGATTTTACGTGTGACGTAAACGAGAATGTTATACTGCCTTATTTCTGAAACCACATCATCTTTCTGAAATATTCCATTGTCGCTTTGTACGGGACAAAATGTGGTCATGGATTCTCTTACTCCAAACACACTAATGTGTGTAAGGATAGTGAAAGTAAATTGAAAATACATTCTCACTCCCTCGCAATCGTACAACTGCTCTCATCTCATTACCTGTCTTCATAGACTTTATTTACAATAATCACTTTAGTGCCTGAAAGCATTTGAGAGTTGAGAGAAATCCCATGTCAAGCCTCGGGACTTATTTAGCCTGTTCCTTTACTTCCTTTATTTACCTTAAAAAAATTTACCTTTTATGTATATTATCTTAGACGTGTATAAGTTGTACACAATTATAATAATACAATAATAATAATTAGTTTTAACAAGTTGAAACAAGTAAAACATTTACACAACATGTAGAGTCGACACGCCATTTCCTTTTCATAATTGAATGAAATTATGCAGTTTGATGCGGACTGCGAAGTACTCGTGAATAAGAAATTATCGAGCCACTTATCACACATAACACCAACTCTAACTGAAAATTATTTTGTAGAGTTTCAGTGAGTAAAAGTGTAATTAGTGAGTTTATTACAAAAGAAAATTTGTCGAACTGTTGTAGTCAGTAATAGCAGCAGTTTGTATTCGTTGTTTTAGTTTAAGTATTTGCGGTTTCTGGAAAAGAAATGAATATATTTGCATATAAGTAGTAACTAATAACTTCCAGCTAAATCTATATTGTATGCATGTAATAAATTAGATATGTTATAAAAATATAAATCTACTTCAGTTTTCATCGGATTTAAAAAAAAATCATTGAAACTTAAACTTATTCAGTCGAACCAAAACATTCAATTGCGACTATATTAAATATTACTTTCCGTTCAAGTGGGGCTATAATTATACTACCTGAATAAGTTTTGTAAAGTGCATTTTAATTGCATTGGTTTTTATTAACACATGGAGCAACATACGTCGTCGGCCCGTGTTCCTTTATGTAACCTGGTATAAACTGGTTACAGTTTCCACTCCAACAGAGGAGACAGTTTCTTTTTGTATTGGGAATGGGCCCACCACAAATTTTAGGGAACCTTAATGAAATGGATGATGATTACGAATACTGAGTAATTAGCAAATAAAATATGTATCTTACTATAACCTAAAAACAAACTAAAAGCGATCGTCTATTAGTTTTCACCGGTATTGTAAGTTAAAATAGTGCACTGTTCAATAAATAATAGTATAAAACAAAGTTGTAGTTACATTCAGCAATTATAGTTACTTTAAAATTGATGGAAAATCTTTTTAGTAGTTCCGGAAAAATAATATAGTGCATGTTTGTGCATGAATATGGTACGTCTAGTGGTACGTGGTAGTCTATTAACAGTAGAACAAATAGGCAGGCACGGTGTCAAAACTTTGTTTGAAAATATATTAACTGATTAGGTTAGGTTAGATACCTCAAAAATTTTTATCTGTTATTACACACTGATAATTAGTGAGGAAGTAAGATGTTTTAAATTGTTTATGGAAGGATAATAAAACGCATGTATAATTTAATTGTATTTGTTATCGTCAGGAATTCGAAGAACATTTTATGATGATGATATGATAGATGACTGTTGTCTTCAATATCCATACTCTTTTTTGTCTCTGCCTACGGGCAGCTCTGCAAGCTTTTAGCCTGCAAGGCATACATATAAGTTCTCAGCGATTGACCTGAAAAAGTTAATTATTGTAAAGAGTGCCTTTTTTTTTAAAGGATAGGGTGACAAACGAGCACACAGTCCACCTGATGGTAAGTGGCCACTGCGACCCATAGACATCCACATCTATCCTCAATAAAGACTCAAGATGCAGATGCGTTGTCACCCGTGAGGACTAAGATAGAATGCCTCTTTGCCAGTAAAAAGGGTCTCCGGTTCTGTACACTCACCATACGAAACACAGCATCGTTAAGCTGCTATTTTACGCTGGTTTTCTGTGAGAGCGTGCTCCTTCCCCGGTCGAGTCGACCCATTCGTGCTACAATGAATTGCTTTACATTTCAAATACTATAATGCCAAAAAAACATGTTTATTTATGATACTGTTAGGAATTAAAAAGACATTTTCAATAATAAGATATAAATCATATAAGATCCTTCAATGTCATTAAACTATATTTCCATATTTCTGTCAGAGTTTTGTTATCTCTGCCTATATGTTAAATAAATAAGAAATTATTTAAAATATACACGATTAATTAGCTCCAGTTGATCAAATACAAAAATAGTAATTACGGATTTACATCAACAATATTTGACTATGTAAAAGTTGTCTGACATTTTATTTTCACTGGTTTCATGTAGGAGAGAAATATATAATTTTTTTCATGACAAAATTATATTCCTTTCTGCAGAGTTAACAACACAGCAGTATAAGCATTATAGAAGAATCTGATTCCGTCGAAGGATATGGTCGAAAGTTATATAATACATGGGATTTTTATTTAATATTATAATATTGTAATTTGTCAATTTACATAATATATAATCTTATGGAACAGTGAATGTATTAACAAAAATTCATATGATTAAGAGAATATAGTTTCTGAAGGTGATTTGTCTGGCAGTTTGAAGTTTATCAGCTTTATTACAGTTCTAAGTGTTTTTGTAAATTCAATAGCAATTTTAAGGATATCACCTATTACACAAATAAAATGGCTTAACTAAGTCACAATACTTATGCAATGTGTATATTTGCTTCTGGTACAAGTATTTACTACTTTTTACACATAAATATATGTACCATATATACTATCTATCAACTATTGCTGGCATGAATTCAAGATCCATGTTTGTACTACCAAATGAGCCATTTGGTATTGTCAAGTTATATGGTGCAACTGAATACATAAGGTAGGTATTTGTACCCAAAAGCAGTTAAATGAATCACTCTTCAAAGACCATGAAGCTACATCAAATAGAGAAGCTTCTTTAAATCGACTCATAGATTCTAATTTTCTTTTAACATACACAAAAACTTGTTTTGTGTTTTTATTCTATCTAATATTTAATTTAGATTTTACTAACTTAAAACAGTGGTAGAGCCAAGCGGTTCCCTCACTGAACATTCACGACCAAACTAAGCTGCCCCGCGTATTCTGGGGAGGGGGGTGGGGGAATATTCCGCTCGCGACTAATGCTGTTCGGGGCAAGCGGAGCAATACAACCAAGGCGACCCCTGTCACGCTATCCGTGAATTTTTGCAACATCAGGGGACTTCATTCCAACCTTAACGCTGTCCATTACCATCTAGAGACGGCGAAGCCGGCCTTGCTCTTTTTAACTGAGACTCAGGTGTCCTCTCCGGCTGATACTTCATATCTCTCCTACCCGGGGTACAAATTGGAACACTCCTTTGTGCCCCGGGCTGGAGTTTGTGTATACGTCAGAGAGGACATCTGTTTTCGACTCCTCGGCAGCCTTGAAGGTATGGACCTGTCCAACCTATGGCTGCGCGTAGACAGCGACGACCATCCCCGCGTCTACGGGTGCCTCTATAGCTCCCATAGCGGTAATGCCGACACAGACCGACTCATCGACCACGTCCAAATGCCTGCAGACTCCGTGCTACAACAGGTCCCATCCGTAGAGATCGTGATAATCGGTGATTTCAACGCCCACCACGCTGAATGGCTTGGTTCTCGTTTAACTGATCATGCGGGTAGATCTGTCTATGCCTTTGCTTTGGCATATGGTGTAACACAACTGGTTACTTCGCCTACGCGGATCCCAGATGAGAGCCAGAGACCTCTCATCCGGACGTATATCAGGTCTCCGTCGATGCCCCTCTGGGCTCTTCGGACCATTGTCTGATCCGGAGCATGGTGCCACGCACGCTCCAATCGCAGTTGCGATCTGCAGCTTGCCGCCGTGTTTGGCACTATAGGTCAGCTGATTGAGACGGGATGTGGTCCTTTTTGCATTCTACCCTTGGAGGCGGGTTTGCTTCTCGCCGGAAGATTCCAGCGTTGTTGCCGATTCTGTTGCTGATGTGGTACTTCAGGGTATGGATCTTTTTATTCCATCCTCTGTGGTGCACATCCCAGGCATGGTTTGGTCGCTCCTGTAAAATGGCATCACGCTATAAGCAGGAGTGCTACCGGGCCTGGGCTGACGCATCAACGTCTCGGGATTTATACACCAGCGCACTTAAAAATAAGTATAATTCCGCCTCCAGGTAAGGACCTGGAGGCGGAATTATACTTATTTTTGAAGGCAAAAGCGTCATTGCCAAGGCAAGGTCTGAGCACATCGGCAGAATTGGCGAAAAGCTAGTTCGCCTTCCTTCGGGAACCCGTGCATTTTGGTCTCTCGCCAAGGCTGTTCAAGGGAACTTCTGTCAGCCATCTCTTCCATCTCTGCACAGAGAGGACTACTCACTGGCCCATGCCGCAAAAGAGAAAGCCGATCTGTTGTGCTCTCTTTTTGCGTTTAACTCGACTCTAGATGACGGGGGGAACACACCGCCGACCATCCCGCGATGTGAGTGCTTCATGCCGGATGTGCGATTTACACAGCGCTCGGTTCGCAAAGCACTCTTCTCCCTGGACGTCAGCAAGTCGAGTGGGCCCGATGGAGTCCCTCCCATTGTGCTGAAGACGTGTGCTCCGGAGTTGGCACCGGTTTTAACACGTCTTTTCCGGTACTCCTACTCGCAAGACCTAGTCCCGAATTCATGGAAGACAGCTTTGGTCCACCCGATCCCTAAAAAGGCGACCGCTCAGACCCGTCCAACTACAGGCCTATCGCCATCACCTCCTTGTTCTCCAAAATAATGGACCCCATTATAAACTGCTAGCTCATGAGGTACGTTGAGGATCACCAGCTGATCACTGACCGCCAGTACGGCTTTCGTCGGGGTCGATCAGCAGGTGATCTTCTAGCTTACTTAACTCATAGATGGGCGGAGGCAGAAGAGTCCAAGGGGAGGCATTGGCCGTTAGTTTGGACATAACGAATGCCTTCGATCGGGTCTGGCACAAGGCCCTTCTTTCGAAGCTTCCTTCCTATGGGCTTCCCGAGAAATTGTGCAAATGGATCACCAGTTTCCTTGCTGATCGGAGCATCAAGGTCGTAGTAGAAGGCGCATGCTCTGATTTCAAGCCTATCAACGCTGGTGTTCCACAAGGCTGCGTGCTATCACCAACGCTGTTTCTCCTGCATATCAATGATATGTTGCTAACTGGTAGCATTCATTGCTATGCAGACGACAGCACTGGTGATGCCTTATATACCGGCCGTGCCAATATTTCTGGGGAAAACGTCGCCGAGTGCCGGAACAAACTTGTGTCTGAAGTTGAGTCTTTGTTGAACAAAGTCTCAGACTGGGGGCAACTAAATGTAGTCCATTTCAATCCCCAGAAGACACAGTAAACGCGGTTATCGCTAAAAAGAACCCCTTTGTCGTATCTCCTCATTCAAGGCACTCCCCTTGCTGCCTCAGCCAGTATCGGAATCCTTGGCGTCGACATATCGTATAGCGTGCAGTTTCGTGGTCACTTGGAAGGGAAGGCCAAATAGGCCTCTAAAAAGCTTGGCGTGCTCAGCAGAGCGAGACAGTATTTCATGCCGGCACATCGCTTGCAACTTTACAAAGCGCAAGTTCGGCCCCACATGGAATACTGTTCTCATCTCTGGGCCGGGGCACCCCAGTGCCAGCTCCTTCCACTTGACCGCATCCAGCGCAGAGCGATTCGAATCGTCGACGACCGAGTTCTTTCTGATCGGCTCGATACACTGGCACTGCGTAGAGATGTTGCATCTCTTTGCGTATTTTATCGCATCTATCACGGGGAGTGCTCTGAGGAATTGTTCGGAATAATTCCAGCCGCTCAATTTCACCATCGCACATCGCGTCAAAACTCGCGTTACTATTCATACCATCTGGATGATTAGCGGTCCAGCACTGTGCGATTTAGAAGAAGTTTTCTCCCTCGCACAACTTCTTTGTGGAATCAATTACCACCAGCGAATTTTCCGGACCAATACGACTTAGGAACCATCAAGAAAAGAGCTTACACCTAACTCGGTACTCGAGTGAAAATAAATTTTACTCGAGTCCGCTTGCACTCGAGTTACCGATTGAACTCGGCGCACCGCACCGTGTAGATTTGGAGATCGCTAGATAGATGTCAGTTCATTAATTCACTTGTAGTATAAGGCGCCGCGAGTGACGTTACTGGTTACATCCATAGTCAAACTTGCATATGTCATATTGTAGTCAAATATGAACTTAGTTTGATTTATAATATCGTGATTGTGATATCATTGTTGTTTATTTTTTGTTACTACGTGTAAGTAACGCATAACATAAAAGGTGATTTAAATGTACTTGTTTGTTTAAAATATGAATGATAACAATTAAACAACAAAATAAAAATCGTCAGTGTGGCATTATTTTAAAAAAGGGAAGCAATTTTTAAGATATGCAAAAAGCAGTTTATAGATTTTGAAATACCTACTCCACATATCTGTAGTAAATAAAAAACATGGAAATACTACAAATAAATAAATAACAAATATTTTTATTTTATTTCATATAGCCACAGACTACTTATTTAATAAAGGTACCTATTTAAAAATGCTTTTACTAAGGTAATTGCTATTCTCGACTCGACCGATAAACTTCAATCGATGCAGGGACTGTAAAAAGATAACTCGAAGAACTCAAAAACTCGAGTACAATTAGAGTGAGATGATAAAACCCAAGTGATTTGAGTTGCAAAATTCTACTCGAGTCACATTTTTATATTACGGTCAATGCAGTGTCTGTCTACAATTTAGTGATGAACTCGACTTACTAATTTGAGCAATTTATTATGTATTATGTAATGTCAATAAGCTGATTAAGTATAATTCGTGATAGTTAAATTATTAATAACATTAACTTTACGTAAACCAATAATATATAATTACCTATTAAGGTAAGTTATAATAATAATTATCTTGGATGGAAGAACAAATATAAAAATAATAAAACACAGCTTTGTTCCGCCAAATCGAGTTGTGTAACTCGAGTACTATTTGATTACGTGAATTTCAACTCAAGTGAACTCGGGTCGAGTTTCTTCCGAGTTGGCACATCTCTATTACAATTGTTTTAAATATTACTTTATCTGAACCAATGACATGAACATAAATATCAAAACAACTCCTTTTTTTACATTTATTGATTTCGTTTAGATTTTCATAAAATCTTTATGCTATTTACAATAATACATTAGTATCTTTTTTTTGTATATAATACCATTGCTGATTGCGAACATTTCTAGTGGGTCTTCTTTGCATACGTCCATAATTTCTGACTTAATTAAACAATTAGTAGTCTGCAAAGGTGAAAGAAAAGGGATAAAAGAAACTTTTTAATGACCTTAATACGGGAAAGATCCCTTCAAGTAAACTTTTTAAACAATCTTACAATCAACAGTTGCGTAATTGATCACCACTTGCAGCCTCCTGTTTCTGAAAGATTTTTTGTAGCAAAAGCCGTAAAATTTGCGACAAAGAAATTTCTTTATTACAATTTTGCCGTTTTATAATCGCAGCATTCAGTAGGCCTTTATTCAACTGTGAACTTTAAATTCACCGTATAAAAGTATACTTCCAGAGCGCGTTGCAGGGTTTTGGGTCGGCTCGACCAGAAAAGGACCACGCTCTAACATAATACCAGCGTAAATATTTACAGGATGGGAGACATTCCACATTTCTACGTGGAATAGCCACGCTGCAGCTATTATTAGTATGGATGTAGCACGAATGGGTCGGCTTAACCGGGGTGGGACCACGCTCTCACATAGGACCAGGGTGAAATAGCAGGTTGTACTGTTGTCTTTCGTATGGTGAGTGTGGGGAACCGGAGACCCTATTTACTGGAAACGAGGCATTCCTTCTTAGTCCTCACGGGTGACGACGAATCTGCATTTTGATTCGTAATCGAGGATAGATGTAGGTGTCTATGGGCCATAAAAGCCACATACCATCAGGTGAAATGTGTGCTCCTTTTTCACCCTTATCTTATTAAAAAAAATCCATCTTCAGTGGTGACAATGTATCTGTATCCTTCTTTTTTATAGTTGGTTTCAGATGCCTACAGGCTAAATAAACTATTTACAGCATACCACTTACAACTTGAGTGCAGAGAACCGGAGACCATTTTTACTAAAAATGAGGCATTCCATCAAAATCGTCAAGGATGACAAAGCATTTACATTTCGATTCTTAATTAAAGATAGATGAAGATGATTGAAGGCACATAAGCCACAGCATTCATTTATTTTTTCAGTAGTGTACTTTTGGTAACCTATAATGACGATCATAGTTCTAAACTCGAATTTTGTTTGCGATATGTTGCCTCTTTATTACACTTTTTTTTTAATTTAATTGAAGTGACAAACCATTTTTCAGTTGATCCGAAAACAAGACGCTCCTGTGAAAGGGTGTAACGAATGATAAGGAAACTAACACAAAAACTATTTAATAAACAAAGATCATTTAGTTTATCAATTTTTCATTTTGTTTTCAAAAGACATGTACAAGTTTTTCGGATTAAATTTAGCCAAGATACCTCCGGGTATAACTCTCTATCTGTTTGTAAATAACTCTCTGTCTGTTGTGTTGCATCACAATCGGTTTAGCCATTTTGTAGACTAGCCTGTTAAAACAGACAGAAAAAATTAAAATAACGTTTACTCATCTCTTGATGGCATGCAAATAATCCCCTCAACTCGATAAAGGGCAGTTATTTCAATATTAAAGACAGACTTTGCCTTTTGGTTGCGGCTGTTTCATCCCGTGGGTGTCGTAAGAGGCAACTTTGGGAAATGCCAGAAGAATTTTATGGAATCCTATAAATAGAAATAAAACTAGCTCGTTTAGCCAAGTCGTAAAATCAACATCATAAATCTTTAATCGCCTGCCTTGCGTGACGACTAGCAACTCCTTCTTACAACGGGACAGGATCATTTCAAATAGTGGACTTTTACTTGCCGATACAAGAGGAACAAGAACGTTAAATACCTACCAGTGTTTAGTGCAATGTGGTATGTTTTGTTGAGAATTTAGTCGTAGTAGATATGTAGAGCCTGCGTTTCGCACCGAGCTAGATACATAACGTGTTCGGCGTCCCCGAGAATATTGATCTTATTGTCAGCTGATTTTATGACTTATCTATTTTCAATTTCACTACTGGTTTAATGTTTCAGTATTTTCATGATTTTTAATGAAATTATTGTTTAATTTAGCTGTACCAACATGACGGGGCGTGGATAAAGCTAATAAAACGTTGCGACACCCATGATCAAAGGTATAGTTAGTGCTGTCGTCAGTCTTCGTTTTCGGGAGCGTTTCACAAACACCCGGTATATTATGTAACTAGTTACTGTATCATCATTCATCAACCATGCTCAGTGAATTTAACGGTGTTTCCTTTACACATTGTTGTATTGATATTGTAGTTTATTATTGTTTACTTAAAAAGTGGCATGTCTTTCGTTTGTTTGAGTTAGATTATTTAAAAGTGAAAGGAAAATGTTATGTCGGTACATCGATAATCAGTGTAATGTGGGTTAGTCTTCAATTAAACAGTCGTTACCATATCATGTATATTTAATGTTTAATATTTATTTATTTTATATTTATTTACAATTTTACATAATACTTAATTTTATCTACAATATTAAAAAATATGATAAAAAAAAAACTAAAACTAGAAACTTAATTATCATATAGTCCTACTCCCCGCAGTATCGTGCCAAGAACGCTGGCTGCGTTTCCCCGCTGAATGGCTATACTTAGCCTTTGAGCGAGGAAAGAACCAGCCCTCTTATCACCAGCAGCAACGACCAGCCGCGGATGGAGTTCCTTTAGGAACTTCACCGCACGTGGACCCCACGGACCGATAGTCTCTACAGCAAATGGCACAAATATGTAGTCATCTCTCAGAGACTCATATTTGCGCCACTTACTCAGCTCAGCTGCCTCTGATGCCGCCCCGGCTCTAAACGAGGTACCCCTGAGATGAGAGGCCGCCAGAGTGTCTACGCAAGTAGCATCCCACACTAGGGCTTTACCTCTCTCCCAAGGGACCAATGTCATACCGTCGGGTCTCTTGCCATCGTCTCTAAATATTCCACAAGGCTCTAAAACCGAGGGAACATTTATAAAGGCAAGAGCCCTTCGGATGACATCGTTCAAAGAACTGTGTCGTGAAAACCTACCAGCGCTTTTCTTACATGAAAGTCCGTGGAGCCCAAACTTGTCGACGCTGCTACCACAGGGGCACTGATGGGGTTGACAAATCGCCGCTCCTAGTCGGATTCCTACGGCAATACGCAAGCTTTCCCTATCAAGTAATGTGCCGAGATTACTTGATGGTAAAGCGTGTAACCAGTGACTAGATTCCTTAGTCGAAACAGCTAGAAGGCGTGCCTTATCTTGGTCACTATGGAAATTATGAAACAAATCCTTCTGCACACCCTGTACCAACGGAATATCCCACTGTTTTTGTTGGTTAACTTCCAGTGGAATATTTTCACCAGGACAGAGCGTTTGCCATGTCTGCCCTGCCTCCGTAGCAAAGCATAGGTCTACTTTATTATTTAAAATTATGTTACATAAGTCACTGACACTATGCACGGAAGCAAGGAATATTTAATTGAAACCAAATTGCCAAATAACCAGGAATAATTAAAATGAGCGTACAAGCTCTGATCGCACCAGTTATTTAGAATTTTCGTTCATTTGTTATTTTATTCCAGCTAAGTGATTCCGTCGTGTTCTTATTTAAAAAAAATCATGATTTTTTTTTGCTATATAAAACGTCATTTTATACATATTTACCATAAACGTTTGTATAATACTAATTTATGCATTTTCATTTGGCGTGGCGAGCCACGAGTGGGCTTAACGTTAAAACCTTCAGTTTAATAAATATGAAATGGTAGATTTACAAATTTTTCATTTAGCACGGCTTACACAGAAAATTAGCATCACTTATGAAAAGTGGCGTGGACGAGAGAGATGTGACTTTTAAACTAGAGATTAGTGAAATAGTGAGAGTACGAAGGTATTTACTTCATTAAAACATAATTTACTATATTAGTACACTTAACAACATTTTCCTTTATGATATTTTTTTAGTTTCGAATTCTTATTTACTAAAACCATACAACAATAAATTTTTTTTGTAATTTTACTACTTAAATAAGTGTAAGTTATGACGTCAAATTAGTGGAGTTAATAAACAAATACTTATTATTTTTATTATAAAAGAAGCCTTTCAAGCCTAAGCTAACGAACTCTTCTATTTCTGATTTCACGAATGAAACTGGTTTCAACAAAAAAAAATTGCAAAAACTCTCAGTAAGGAGTCTTTTAGTGCTAATGTATTGCTTCAGGGGAAACAATCGGCATACGAGGTATTCGTATTCGAGGTTGATTTGTACATAATATAATTTTCGCAACTTTGAACAACGTGCACATATTATTTATTTTTATTTAAAAAAGGGTTACCTACTTTAACTGAGATCTTGTCTTGTATTATGGAGACAGGCACCTAGATCAATTGCACATGGACAAATATTGACCCGAAATAATTATGTGTTGGCCATACAAATACTTGTTCCGTGTGGGATTCAAACCGGCAACTCTCAGCGCTGCAACTCATTGCTAAGCAACTGCGGCAAGGTGCCGTCACGTAATAAATGAACAACCTCAACACTGTAAAACTCTGACCACTCTTCACACTGCTGGATGCTAATCGAGCCATTTCACCATTCCGCCTGTCTTTTTCATTGAGAGAAATAAGCACACAGGCTGCCTGATGGATTAATTAACAAAATGCAGATGCGTTGTCACCGCTGAGGACTAAAATGGAATACCTCATATGTAATAAAAAGGGTTCTCCGGTGCTCTACACTTGCCATATACCACGTACAGAAGTACTACCTGCTGCGGTTATCATCTTTGAAACATACTATTTTGGAAAGAACATTAGGTTAGAATTTCCCTTTGATGTCAAAATATTTTTTACCCAAAAATCGTATTTAGCATTTTTTTATAGGATAGGGTGACAAACGCGCACACTGTCCACCTGATGATAAGTGGTTGCTGTGGCCCATAGACATCTACATCTATCCACGTTTGCGAATAAAAATGCAGATACGTTGTCACCCGTGAGGACTAAGATGAAATGCCTCTTTTCCAGTAAAAATGGTCTCCGGTTCTGTACACTCACCATACGAAACACAGCAGTGTTAAGCTGCTTTTTTACGCTGGTATTCTGTGAGAGCGTGGTCCTTCCCCAGTCGAGCCGACCCATTCGTGCTACAACTATACTACTAATATAGCTGCAGCATGGCTCTACAACGAAATCAAATACGATATTAATGCTATTTTTTATTAACAAGTAATAAATGTACAACAAATATTTTGTTACAAATGTGGTACTGGGGTGTTGCACGTTCTGATATATTCGCTCGATCACCAGAAGATCGCTATATAAACAGACATTACAGAAAATTATATTGCATACTGCATTATAATGAATAAAAATCCAAAAATAACAATACTAACACACAAAAAATTCTTTATTTGGGTTTCAAATCTAGGGCTTATGACTTACCAGCTACACTGTGTCACGTGATTGTCAACTTATAATCAGATTAGGATTAGGTAAGGCTACTCTCGAGGAGTTTGTTTTTGTACCGTAAGTGAGTAAAATTGTATAGCGCCTCTGCTACCAACTTTTATATCAACAATTTTTGTAATGTCTTTTAATGACATTTCATACAATACGTTCAGGATCACATCTACTCGGCGTCATTATTTGATTACGAAATTCGAATAGTGAGGGAGAACTGTGACTGTTTGAAGTCACGTTTCTATTATATTAGCAAAATATTTTATATTATATGTAGGATGTTTCATTATTTCTGATATGTATACGAATACTACACATTAAATTAAAGTAATTCTGTACGGATTTACTTATTTTTATACTCCCAACGTTTTGAGCGCTTTGCTAATTTCACATGCTGTTAGCATGGTCCGAGCTCAAGTTGCTCGCGTTCAACCTTTGAGCTGTTAAGCCTCGATGAATACACTACTAAATAACCGGAGAAAATAATAAGATAATAAATAAAAGTGAAAATAAGTTTTCCCTTAACTTCTAATTTAGACTAAGTATAGCCATTCAGCGAGGAAACGCAGCCAGCGTTCTTAGCACGATACCACGGGGAGTAGGACTGTATGGTAAATAAGTTATTAGTTTTTTTTTAGTCTTTTAATATTACGTATAATAAAATATTGTATATTATCTTCTAATTACAGTTTAGAATTTATACCCTTGAGGATTAAACATTTCATTAATTTAAAATGTAGCTACGTTTCACTTAATCACGGATAGATGTTAGAACAAGAGGATAAGAGACGAAAGATCACATATTGAAATGCTTAAATGTAAAAGTGCTTGTAAAAGATATCGGAAAATCGATTACATTTTATGAATTCCAGTTGAGAAGACATTATTTATTATAAACTACCCGGCGCATTGCTGCTGCAGAAGAAATAACTGTAGAAATATCGTTTTAAATTTGGAAGGATGATATTGTTTAATCAGGAATGATAATTCTACTAATGAAATGACTTTTGAATAAATTTGCCGGTACGATACGCGTGCCATCTACTGTAAGCTCATTGTACTATGCTTATACCTTCACGGAAGTGCAAGCAATATGTTGACAAAAGTTTAGCGCAATGTGATGAACGGTATAACAGCGTATAAAATACTAACTAACAAACATAAATGTTTATATATAAGATTGCTTACGGTACCCATTTTGCATATTTTTATTGATTAAAATTATTCCATTCCAAGCAAAGTTTAATTATTAATTGGTAAATCTACATCACCTTCATCAGCCCGTAAAATACCACTGCTGGATATGTCCTCTCCAATTTTATGATAGATTTGCACTCGCCTGGTTTGCAGGATAACGATCGCATCACCAGACTTCTCACAACTTGAAGCTGCTGTCCGTCACCTGCCGTCACCTGTCCGGGTATTTTGCTCGTAATATAATCTAGCCACTTATCCCGCAACACCTGCTATTAGTAATAATTATTTTGTAGAGTTTTAGTGAGTAAACGTGTGATAAGTAAATTGAGTATAAAACAAAACCTGTCGAAATGTTGCAGTCAGTAACAGCGGCAGTTTGAACTCGTTGTTTTAGTTAAAGTATTAACGGTTTCTGGAAAACGGAATATTAAACATTTTCGGCATCTACATTATTTTATATAAAATCTTCTAAGTACTTATTGACGGTATATAAGCTTTATTAAAAAGTAATTATTTTACTAATACAATATAATCAAATTTTACTTGTTTAATAAATTTACTTATTTTATATTTAAAGGCAGTTTATTACACATTTTATAGACATTGAATACGGATCGGATCTACGTAGCACTAAATTTGATTTCGAGTTAAGCAGGTTATTACTATATCGCGAACCGTAGCGACGAGGCGTATCTCCTGGCGTTTTATACGAATTTGGATACTTTCTTACGAATGTACAAATTTCTAATATACAAATAAAAGAAAATGTTACGATCTTTAAATTTAAAGCTTGCGGTTTAAAACTGTTTGTTTAGTCAATAATATTGCACCTACGCACCTCTCATTCCTATACGCACTATTGTCCCAAAACACAATTTCAGAAACATTTAATGTTACCACGGCCTTAGGAGTCACCAAAATATCTACGCACGTGGCATACCTTACTAGAGATTAGCCCCTCTCACAAGGGACTTAAACTTATATCGTCGAGCCCAATACTCGTCAAATTATATTAGAGGTTATATTGCTATTGAATCATGAGTTACTATATTACTACTAGCTGTACCTCCGATTCCGTATCACAAAAATCAGGTAAGTTAGTAATTTAGTGGATTTGAAGCTTTAACATTGGGCCTTATTATAATTGTGCAACCGAATTGTTTTCATATAGTAATAGTGTAATGATAATAAAGCTGTACGAATGACTCCAACACTGAACTTTGGAACCTGTAGCCTTGTGTCGCCGTGTAGTGGTGGTGTAAATAGGTCCACTAACTTTAATCAACGCATGCATGTAAAACTGAAACTGGAGATGTGCAGCGGCATCTTCCTGACAACAACTCAAAATATTAAAACTGCATTTGCCATCCCTGTCAAGCTTGGCAAATGTGGGTGATATTGAGGCATGAGGTAATCTATTCCTGAGGCCTATATCCAGCTGTGGATTTTGATAGGCAATAATAAATAGAAGAAATTATAAATGAGACAAAATTTTATAGAGAAATTTTATAGTTATTTGTTACAAAATGTTCATATTTAAAAAGCACTATATTGTCTTATAAAACATTGCTATTTATCAAATAAAAATTTTGTTTTACACTGCTATCTGTGAGAACGTGGTCCTACCCCCATCGAGATGACCCATTCATGCTGCAGCTATAAAAAGCAGCAGTATGGCTTACTAAAGTGCTCATGTCTTCTTTTCCCCATTTTTTTGCCATGTTTATATGGACATCGCTCAAGCTCTTAATTAAAAAGAATGTTTAAAATCAGTTTACAGTTGACGAAGATAATTTTTGTAACAAACATAAAACAATAAAACATTAAGTCAAATTAAATACAAACTCCAATCTTTGAACTCGCTTTAAACTTTAAGGCATAATGTTAACTGAACTCAGGGTTCAGGAAATCAATACTGAGACGTGCACTATAATATTTTTTATCCATAATTCTATCCATTTCAGCCTATAAAAGTCCACAGCAGAATATGGGCCTCCCCATTAGTTTGTGACATAGGGAGATTTTGCCATATTTACCAAGCTTGGCAGGCGGGTTGGCAACCATAGCTTTTTTTATTATTTTGAGTTTTTATCAGGAATATTCTGTTGTCCATTACCAGTTTCAAGTACCCTCTGTCGCTTCTTACGTCGATAAGGGGTAGTAGATATTCTTACAGAGCCATTACACGGTGAAAGTATTAAATTTTTGTTGTCGTTTTTCTGTTTACGTAAATAAAATTGGCATTAAAATAATACCTCATACATTGTAAACATAATAGCCAACAAGAAAGAGGTATTATTTTCTTGGATAAGCACGAAATAAGAAACGTGACGACTGTAATTCGTTTCTCATAAGCCTCACTTAATCTCCTTTTGCCCTCTCCCAGATCGTCTCGAGTACATGTATTATGTACTCGACAACCGCATTATACTGATTTATTACATTTTTAGGTAATATTTTTGACTACTAACTACGGCCCGCAGATCCGCCTGCATGGAAACAGAAATTTCTTATTGTTCATTTTTCAACAGCAACTTTTACTTTCACTTTTTTACGTATTATAAGCCAGTGCTTTACTACTATCCTACTTGATGGTAAGCGGTGATAAAGGAATAGATGTATCAAGCACTGTCTTAGTGTAACGTAAAACTATTTAATTTTGCCTTGAAGACACGATAAGCGCCGGCAAATTTTTCCACTCGTGTGCTCTACGCATTACCAAATATGAAGCAAAAGTTACAAAAAGTACCCTATATAATTAGTATTCAGAAAATTTAAACCCTATATAATTAGTATTAAAAAAATATTTATTATATTCTTCTATACGTCGATTCATGTAGCATTGCCGTAGCGCACTGTGTAGTGCTTAGTGGCAGCGCTACGGTAGTATTTGCATGAGCTATAAATAATTGTTCCGGACCTGGACGTGCTATTTACATATTTAAGCCTTTCGCTGTTCCGTGCACTACATATAGGTCAATACGATGGTAATTAATAGAATTAATACTTTGCGGAAGTCCATTATATTAAATTTTACAAAAAAATTACTTTGCGTACATCCACTAAATAATCTAATAATATAATATCTAGCGGATGTACGCAAAGTATTTTTTTGTAAAATTCAATACTATTGTGTTGCTATTGTGTCTATAAACCGGACAGTTAGTGTTAAAATGCAATACGCAGGAAATTCCTGGCATGCGGGCACTTTTTTAATATAAGATTGCAGATGCGTTGCTAGCCTCTAGGAACAGTAGGCTCTCTATTTGAGACAATGGGAAATGCCAGAAAGAAAATATGGCTCCTGATAGATGATGGTATAAGCATCAAATTCATGCCAGACGTAAAGCAACTAGAGCGGGCGGCGGCGTCAAAGGTGCTCATGTCTTTTACTGCGATCGTCTATCCGCCTGCCAAGCGTGACCATTAACACAAAACCTCCCTACAGCGGAAGAGTGCATGTCCAGCAGTGGACTTATACAGATTGTAATGAAAACATAGATAGCTTCCATCTTGATGGTTTGGATAAACCTCTGGCGACACGAAATTTCGCAAAGCGGTCGTCAAAAAACGACATTGAATAAATATTTTGATAAATAATATAAATTTGATACTGACCAAATATACCAGGTGGCTAATATTAGAAAAAAAAAATCATTATAATTCAAAAATTATTGAAGTTTCAAAGTAACTGATAAGTTATTTTTTAAAGCTCGAAATAAATAATGGATTTGAGTTATGTACTTCTCATGATATGAGTTTTTATTGTAGTAGACCTTTTTGTTCGCATTCAATGTAAAAATAATTATTAAAGCTTTAAAAATCATATAAATTACTTAGCAAATTAAACGTATCAATTGGATATAAGGTGCTTTGGGGTAATCCGACATATTTTCTGATTAGTTGATACGATGCATATTTAATAATTATTTTAAAAAAATCTATCTAAGCTTACAACCAACTCATGTCACTTTTATTTATTGAAATACATATCCTAATTATTTTGTTACTCGTCTTAATAAAATGTCTTTGCGTTGCGTAAATACAATCATTTAAAGTTTGACATATTTTTCTTCTGGATAAGGTATATTTCCGATATAACGCGGGGTAAAACCGAAAATTTGGTAAAGTGTTCCTTTTCGACTTTCGACAGAAAGTTTAGATTTACTTTTCGTTCGTCTATACCCCTCTACAAAAAGCATTGACACATACTTTATGTTTCTAATTTAACTATATTTTGCTCACTTGAATTTTCGGGATTACCCTACATAAAGTCCAGTGGTTCTAAACATTTAAGGCACCACCACGGCAGCGCACCTTGCACAGTTATTAGGCTAGTTAAAGAGGTTTCTTCAAAGGTTTTTTATACATTTCTTTATATATTTTTAATGAGTCAAAGTATCCGAAATCCGGATTTTTCAAACCTTTAAAAACTCATAACTGCGAAAATATTACCTTTATCGTAAAACGTCATAGGATCTTTTGTATTTATGTTTTGCCATGAAATATAAGAAAATATTGTTTAGACTTTATTCCTTTTCTTTATGCATTTTTAATGGGTCAAAAGTATCCGAAATTGGAAATTTTCAAGCCTTTAACAATTCATAGAAGATATTTATCGTAAAAAGCCACGCGACTTTCTTTATTCGTATTTTATCAAAGAATATAAAAGAAATAGTCCCGTTTGAAAATAACAATTCAAGTTTAAACAATACCTACGGTACCGAGTTGCCTCATGGCAATATACATTTATATCACCAGTACGACAAATTGAAGGGAATCGCATAAAAATTGATGTGGAATAGTTTTCGGTACTCATGCATCTATTCCTTCTGAACTGTGTCTAAATAGGTATTTGGAATTGCGGTAGGTACGCCTTGCCACTGCCGTTGGTTAAATTGGCGAACGTGTTAAACTTATCCAAAATAACAATTTATGCTGACGAAAGATTGACAGCCACTGGAAACTGCAATGGAAAAGTAGTTCGATAGTCCATTAATTCGTAATTAACCCTGTAGGGCATTTCCGAAAAATACACAAAAACAATAGCTGGCTAATCCTAACCTATAAAATAAGGCTTTAAAAACGATTACCTATCATATAATCAAACAATCATTAAGGTTTCTTAGCAAATTCCTAAGATAATAAACGCGGGGTAATTCCGAAAAACCGAAAAGAGTTGAAAAAAGCTCTTTCCACCGAAAAGTTAACTTTGCACGCGCACTATTTATACTAGTACTTAAAACGACTAAAGCGATGGAGACAAATAAAATGTCATCTAGAATAAAGTGAGCAGAGCAAAAAATATTGCCTAGTTAAGCCGTAATTTGTAAATATCGGAATTCACCCATTTTCGTAATAACCCCAAAGCACCTTATTTTAAACAAAGTAAAATAACATTTCATTGTCTGAAACACGACTCTGTTGCAGATTAGCGCACGGCTACGAACGTATTGGATAATATAGTTCGTTACAAACACGTGTTATTTTGGTATGGATTTTGCATTGAAACTATAACTCAGCTATAGCACTCATCATACGAAATACAGCAGTGTTAAGCTGTTATTTCACGCTGGTAGTCTCTGAAAACGTAATGCTTCCCCGGTCGAGCCGACCCATTCGTGCTAAAACTGTACTAATAATATAGGTGCAGCCTGGCTCTACCACGTACGTATCAGGTAATCAAGGTACGTTATTACACAGTAATGTTATTACATTACTTACCTCACGTTAATTCTCCTAGCTGATTTTTAAGTATATGTTAGATAATATCGTTAAAAACCAGTCATCTACAACTATGCTGCAGAATGGGTCTACCACGTTGAAAATGACGTATGACTAATTGCAGTCCGTGGACACCGTCAAAAAACATCAAACAGAAGGCAAGAGATGTCTCTTCACACCTGTGAACTAAGATGAAACCCGACTAAATGACAAAATAAGCAGCTTAATTGTACCTTAACCTAACCTTAAATTAACGTAACCTTGAATTAATTTAAATCGATACGTAAAAGGTTATTTTTATAGCATTCATCAACATCATTACAGCCTTTGACAAGTCCACTGCTGAACATGAATGAACATGAATGAACCAAGGAATGCCACAAAACACGGTGCTGGGCCACTTGCATCCATCGACATCATGTCGATCGACATCCTGTATGTCTTACTGGGTCATCACTATCTAGTAGGGGGTTGCTCTACACTTCGCCTACAGGTACGGGGCTGCTACTCGAGAACCTTTCTTCCCCATCGGTTATCGGTTCTGGGAGCTATATGGCCGGCCCATTGCCACTTCAGCTTACTAATCCGTTGGTCTATGTTGGTTATTATAGTTCTACTGTGGATATCTTCGTTTTTAAGTCTATCATGCAGGAAAAACCCGAGCATAGACCTCTCCATAGCTCCATCATACTGCTCCCAACAATTAACGGCATATCCTTCCCCGGTCGAGCCGACCCATTCGTGCCACAACTATACCACTAATATAGCTGCAGCATGGCTCTACCACGTATTGTCATATAACATTGTTATATTGCATTGTTATTCTTGTTATATTGTTATATGTTAAATAACGAAATACTTAAAATACATTTTAATAATACCTTCATTATAAAAGATTTATAAAATTTGATGTCTGAATACTTTAAATGAATACAAACCACAGCATTTTATTTTTTAATTATAGAAGGAATTATAAATCCCTTTATGAAGATACCTTTTACGTATCGATTTTAAAGGAATGCAGGCAATTCGACTCACATAATGACGTCATACCGTAAACTGGCTTTACGTTAATACTTCCATATATCTCCATTCCAACCTGATAAGTCCCAGCCATAAAACTTTATTAAATTCCATGTAGCTACAAAATGCAGGATTTTATATATTAAATTTGTAGAATTAAACATTTTGCTTATATACCTCTATCTAGCCATCTATCTAGGTTAGCAGCATCTCAAGATCGGGCATTTCCATCAGTTGACTCTTAGGAATATGAAGCAATATTTCTTATTATGCCGCTAATATGGCGATGGCAACGAATCATTATAGGTTAATCGTTTGTCGTTAAAAAAATGTAATAAAATATTTTGTATTCATAAGCATTATTTTAAAATCCGTCCCTATATTATCACTCAACCCATTATAATACGTTGGAGGCCTATCCGTTTTTATATCCATGCCCCGCTCCAAACATATATACGAGTACCATCATGCACATAAAGTAACACGTGTTTAACATTTATAATACATTGTGTTTTTCATGAAATTGTGTAGCGAGAATTTTTGTATAAGATAGTACTTAAAGTTTCTTGTACCAGATGTTTATGATATGGGATTCGCTTTGTTTGTGGTTTGAAACGTGGAAGAATTATTATTTTGTAAATCTATTAAATCAGTGAATAAAAAGGTTTCCTTGAAGTCTTTGTTGTGTGTATGTTACAGCTGTCAGCAATTTGTGATTATTTCAAATAATTATACTTTAATATTTTAACAAATCAACACAACATTGCTATTTTATGATGTAGTCATACCACAAAATGGTTTTATTATATTATATAATATTTTATTTTACTACACGAATCTTGGCAAATTGATTTTTAACGTCGTTATATAATGGATATCCGCAAAGTAACGCCAGATTTTATTAATTATCTTAGAGGAAATAAAATAATTTCAACGTAATAGCTTCTGAAATTGGGACTCTATGTAATTCATTGCATTAATACACTATGCCTTAGAACTGATTTCAGAATCTGTTATGTGGAAATGATTTTATTCTTTTGAGGTTTTTTAAAGTCGGTTCTATTTTTATTAAAAGTTTCATTTTTATTTAACACAATAGCTTTTTTAATTAATTTTCAAAGAAAAATATGATTTATTTAAATACATCACTGAAAGTTAAGTTAAAGACACAATGTATATACTCGTGTCAATGATATTATATCAATTGTAATGACTCGAGTACGAGCGTCCATATCAGGTAAGGTGCAACTGATTGCATGTTAATTTCGTAGATAACAAGTCAAACTAAAAGTTCATTACGAAGTGAAGGTTATGTATGTACATTCAGTATTTCATTCAGTTTAAGTTGACAAATTAATCATTATCTCATCCCCTCTTCATAAGCGATGCTAGCTAATCTGCTACGTGTGAGTCGTGTTGAACCGAGAGCTTGCAAAATTGCCATTTCATATTTATAAAACTAAGGGAGGCTGTGACGTAATGAGGTTACATTATTACACGCGAATCTATTTTTTAGCTCTTGTGTACGTAAGCCTGATGTGATTTTACTGATCATGGGGTGATAAGAATAAATTAATTACAATAAAAATATAGTCTACAGTAATTCTGATAACAAAAAAAAAAAAACACGTTGATGTGGATATACGAGTGTGACACTGAAAGTTCTTATAAAATCAAAAACTGAGCAAACTAGAAAGTTATTAGTTTTATTAAATATTTTGAAAATAGTCTCCATTTACATCAATACATCGCTGCATCTGATGGAACCACTGAAAAAAGCACTTTACCCACTCGTCCTTAGGGGTCTCTTCGACGTCATTTTGAAACCCAGTCCACTGCTTCCTCGGCGTTCATAAAACACTTTTCTCAAAGTTTTTCTTTTATTTTCGGAAATAAATAAAAATTACAAGCTGCGAGGTCAGGGCTATAGGGCTGGTGACCCAGTGATTCCACGTCTGACGTCGCCAAGTACTCGATTGTTTGCTTGGCAGTGTGCGACGAGGCGTTGTCGTGTTGAAGGAGGATCCTACTGCGAGGTCGTTTCTCCAGAACTTTTTCCAAGACAAGTGGCAAACAATTGTTAGTGTACTACTCTGCAGTAACTGTTTTTCGATCCTCTATAACAATTGTTGCGTAATGACCTGTCTTTCCGAAGAACGAGGCCACCATCGTTTTTCCCACGCTTCGACCTTTCTTCACTTTAGTTGGCAACTTCTCGGACGAAAACACCCTGACAGCAGACTGTCTCTTAGTTTCAGGATCATAACAATAAAGCTTTCGTCACTCGTAAGTATGTATGTAATATGTCGAACACAGTATTTGTGTCACCTCCGTTAAATCTTCAATTTTCTCGCGTAAAATTCATGCTGAAGTAACACAAACAATTTTCAATTTGCCGCCAAATCGTAAACAAATGACAAATTAATATACACAATAATATTGGCAAAGAGTTCCATTCCCAAAATTTGAACTTATTTTTTATTATATCGTTTACAAGTTGCCAGTTCAAAAATTTTCAGTGTCGCCCTCGTAAATAAATATGCAACGCTTAAATTATTTTATATTAATCTGATTTTCAATGTGTATTTTTATATCCTGCTCGATCGAGCATTAAGAATCCTCGAGCTGCTAGATCGAGCACAATGCATAATCATACGACTGTGCCGCTGTGGGTAACGGGTTCGAATCCCGCTAGTTACATGTATTAACGTAGCCTACAAATTATTGTACCGTTGATAAAATGTGGCATAATACCATCCCTGTATAAACGCTAAGGTACATAATAATTATACGATTTTACAGTATAGTGCTTGGTAAGTGAATTTAAAAACGTTAGTTCTCATTGCATTTACGAGAATTGCTGTGGTAATATCCAACAACGTCAAATGGCATTTTAAACGTTGTAAGGTCAGATTAGTGCATCACTGACGAAATTAATGCCTCATAAATTATACCCGTATAATTAACTCACATTGCTATTAACCATGAGGATCAATTTTGCTTGGTCTTGATAACTTATCTGATAGTTATTATAATGGTTTGTGAGTTCAATTTTAACTGGAGTCAACATTCAGGCAAAATCGTAAGTTGTTGGTTTTCAGGTACTGCGTGAAGTGTGAATGTGTGGGCTTAGTTGCTAGGCAAATAAAAGCGTCTTCACTCTTCAAAAATGTATATATTCTTCTTTTACAAAGGCAGTTTAAAATTACAAGCACGTAGCCAAAAAGATAAAAACAAATGAATAACAAAATACAATTAATTAGAAGTAAGGAGTGCTTGAGATAGGAAGCCGAGAATAAGTTATTCGCGATTTAAAATAACCGTTATTCCGGCGGCGCGAGCATGGGGTCTAGCGCTGGGGCCGTTTAAATGCAGACTACCCGTAAAAATAACTGAAGGCGCCCGAACTGTCACTAAAACAGCTCTAACGGAGCCGAGCATTTCCGACCCCAACCGACACGAACATCGCGTCGGCGCGTACGCCGTTCCCTACACATACAAAGAAATCACAAAATTGCATGTCGCTACATCAGCCCCCCCGGAGACCTTTAGGGTCGATAGAAATCAGGGAATTGTACTCGGCGACAGTAGCGAGACGTCCTAAGTTGCGGAGAAGTTGAAAGTGTTCTTGTACCATCACTCGCAGCGTTAGTCTCATGCGTACTAGGCATAGTCGACGTCGCACCTGAACTACCTGGTTCATCCGTCAGGATATAGGCTGGTTTCAACCTGTCGATCGAGACGTTGACTATTCTACCAGCAACGTCGATTTTGAATATTTTTTTACCGCGCTCTATTACCTTATACGGACCGGCATAAAGTGGTTGTAAAGATCTCCGTACAAATTTCTGTCTTAAAAATACATGTGAAACAGTCGCTAAATATTTAAAAACGAAAATTTTACGCGTACCGTGTCAAGTAACTGTTGTAGGTTGTTACCTTTTCATATGTAAACGCAACGTGCAAAAAGTCGGTGTAATCAGTCAGTCTGTCAGCCGTCGGTTCAAACAAGTCGCCGGGTAACTTAAGCGATTCTCGGTAAACAAGTTCAGCAGTAGAAGCAGACAAATCGTCCTTCCATGCACTACGAATACCCAGAAGTACAAATGGAAGTTTCTCAGTCCAGTTCTCGTCTGCGTGACACATCATAGCTGCCTTAAGTTGTCGATGGAAGCGTTCCACTAGACCATTGGCAGCAGGATGATACGCAGTAGTCTGTATATGTTGTGACCCTATAAGCTCTGATATCTGACTGAAAAGATGGGATTCAAACTGTTTCCCCCTATCTGTGGTTACCTTTTCTGGGCAACCAAAACGTGATATCCACGATGATATAAAAGCTTTTGCTACACTCTCCGCTCTGATGTCCTTTAACGGTACTGCCTCCGGCCACCTCAGAGACGGGAAGTTTACCTATCAAGTCTACGTGAACGTGAGAGAAACGTGCCGTAGGAAGCTTAAAATACTGGATAGGGGCGTGTACGTGTCTCGATACTTTCGATCTCTGGCATTAGATACACGAGCGCGCCCAATTCCTGCAAACCTTCCTAATGCCCGGCCATAAATACCTCTCAGTCACCAGTTTAATAGTGGCCCTAGCACTTGGATGACTAAATCCATGAATATTGTCAAAAACCATTTTACGGAATGCAGGTGTTATGAATGGTCTATGTCTGGGCGCAGATATGTCACAGAAGATTTTCGTAGCACCAATACAGACCTTCTGTAACTTGAGAGACGAACCGGTTTGTAAAATATTTTAGAGTTCTGAGTCCGTGTCCTGAAAAGCTGCTAAGGCAAGGGTGAATCCTGAGATTCGGCATATTCAGTTGATTCCCTTGGCGAAATTTATTTAAACAGATTTTTCATAAATAACAATGTAACATAAATTTTATGTTAATTATAAACACATTTAACGAACAGGCATCAGTTTTGGCCGGATGGTTCCCAAAATATAGCAGTTTAAATAGGTATGTAGGGATCGTGACACTTGGCGATCTGTTCTCTCTGGCTACCCCGTCAGGAATTGTGCGTGAAGATAAGTAAGTAAGTAAATTTTTTTGGGCAAGGGAATCAGTAAACGACGACAAGGGAATCAAAATTAAAACAAGATATATAAGAAAATCAAGTTCTATTATAATTTTACAGTAGTTCTATACCTCTATATAGTACTAATCAGTCTTTTGGTTGCAGAAATTGTTACTTTTTTCTTAACCACTTACCAATTAATAGGAAAATGTGATTAAAACACTAAAAATATACTTTTTTTTAAAATCATCTTAAAACATTATTAGCCAAAATTATAAAAAATCAACGACCTATATTTTTGGTAACATAATTCTTAATAATTTATCAAATAACAATTGAAAAAGATATGTCTCAAAACAAATATTTTGTTTTTAAATCAACTACACTCAGATTATTATTCAAAGTTATTATCGATAGCAGAGTAACACTTAATTTAAAAAATGTTGTAATCTGAGCTTGAATCATCATCTTCACAGGAGGGCTGTTAATACGGCTTTGGTCATGGTACTAGACATTAAATTTTCATTCATTGAAGGAACGTCAGTCCAGAAGCTATCATCAGACGGTACATTAATGTCAGGGCGGTCTTCAACTGAAATTTCATCCAGTCCCTAGTCTAGGTTAGAAATAGAAATTCCTAGAGATATCCTACTGCACCCAGCTATAGCACTATTTTTCCTAGTTTTTGATGGATAAGTATTGTTGCTCAAAGCTGTATTCCCAATGTTATAGAAGCCAATATGTTGTCCATGTGAACATTGCACTGATTCTTCAGAGCATATTCCCATATCACAACTAAGACGCCTCATGGCTAATACTTCAGGATTATTGCAGCTCCATATAGCTTAGTGCACTGCCATGGTACTACGAAATTCTTTTAGATCTGAAGAGATCAATAATTCCTTTACTAAAATGCCTGATTCTACAACTTCCTCTATTGAAACACCCGGGCATCTAATTTTAAGGTGGCTGATTTAAGCGTCTCCCACACACAAGCGGCTTGCGGTGGTGGCTAACCGCGGGCCGCGGCTCCAGCCGCTGCAACAACATACCACCGCGGCCGGAATGGCAGCCTGAAGCGCCATTCGCTGTGGTGTCTGTGCTACGATCGGACGTCAATAAACTTGACAAACCGTGGCGAAGTTTTATTATATTCAGCAATATTATCATATATTTTGTTTTTAATCCTAATGCTTTTGTGATCACGATGCGAATTATCATAAAGTACAGGATAATTTTGCACTGTTTCTATTAAAACCTCAGAATTTAGCACCATTTTTCACGCGGTACACGCGGCCTGTTGTAAAAATTTACAACTGACCGCGCTGCTGCCATTGACTAACCGCGTACTCGCTAACACACACGCGTTGGCAAATGGGGCGGAGCATGCGGCCGCGGCCAGCCGCTGGCAGGCCGCGCGATGGCCGCACGAGTTTACAGACTCTCTTATATTGCAAGCGAATACAACTAGCCGCCACCGCGGCCGCTACCGCAAGCCGCGTCTGTGTGGGAGACGCTTTAGGCTTCAATATTTGGGATATCATTCCCTTGGGCAACAATTTGATCAGCAGTTCTTTTTAATACTCCCCCTACACCATCTGGAGCTCCCTTTCCATGCCCCTTTTCGGAGTAATTCCAAACCAGGCGACGTAAACTTGGATAGTTCCAATGCAGTTTGACCATCACGTAAAACATTTTACGGTTACGGTACTGTGCAGATGGGGAATCAGATATAAAATTTAAAAACTTCACTTCAGAAACCTCCTTCTCAATGAAGTTCAGGATAGGAATCAAGTGCTCCCAAATTGCCACAGCATCGTGTCGTAAGCACTCGCTCAGGGTGCAAAATGATTTGGTACTAATCTCTTCATTTTTTACATAATAAATGACAGAAGTGTGTAGGGTCACTTGTTGTCTTGAACTCCCAAAATGAAAAGACTGTATCTCAGAAGCGTATTTCGTATTGTAATTTTCGCTGAAATCACAATGTACAACAAATTCTCCTGATTTCAGATTTGACTTCAAATTCTTAATGTATTTATTCTGAGCAACAATATTTGCGCAATGGCACATATATGGCTCTAATAACTTCTCAAAATGCTCTATTATATTTTTAGGATATGCTAATACTTTTTGCTTCAATGATTGCACGGTAACCTTTTCTTGTCCATCCTTGATATATTTCTTTTTAGACTTTGTCCAAAACCAGTAGTGGCCCCCCTTGGCATTATCAAATTCCTGGTAATTAAAATGCCTATTTTTACAGCAGTTACAGTTTCTACTCAAACATTTTACATTCCTCGAATCACAACACAGGAATTTAAGAACATCATACGTCGATTTTTCTGCTATTATCCCGTGTCTTTTAAGAGCCATAACAGCTAGGTCCATATTCTCGTGAGCAATGCAGAGGCACGTCTCTCGGGCGTTGATGTTTGGAATTACTGTACAAAATGGTCGCAAGGTGCCAAAAAGCTGTAACTAATTTTATACTCGGGATGCTGCTTGAGGAACTCTTGATGTAACTGATACAAGTTGAAATTTAGGTATCGCTTTTGTTTTCTAATTTTATGCCGTGTTACATATTCTTTCTTTCCGGGGCAAAGTCTACTATTTTCATCATCTTCGAAAAAATTTTCTATTGCTGTTTTCATTTTAGTTTTTGATGTTTCAATGAATAGTTTTTGAGAGTCGAGAGTTTTTTATTTTGACTCTTTTGAGTTATAGACATTTGAACGGATTTTCTTTCAGACTTACTATTTTTTAATCTATTTATTTGTTTTCTGTACTTCTCATTTATTTGTTTCAATTCTTGAATTTTTCTATCTTTTGTTAGCAATTCCTTATCTGTCCTATATTTCATTTTTCTTAAAAGGTATTTCCAGGGCGATGTTTTTTTAACAGACTTTTTGTGACCAGCTTGATTTTGTTTCTTGCTTAAGGAAAAAACGGTAGTAGAGCCACGCAGCAGTTTTTGCTGTTTCACGTATGGGTCGGCTCGAGCCGGGTTGGTACCACGACCTCGCAGAATACCGGCGTGAAGTAGAGGCTCTGCTTCTGCGTTTCGTCTGGTGAGTGCAGGTGGCCGGAGGCCCAATTCCCCCCCCCCCCCCCATCAACGTGGTAGCGGAATTACACGACAGACTACCCCAGGAGGGTACCAGTACCCCTGGAGAATCCCTCGCTGAGCATCCACGACCATGTTATTCCAATCGTGAGCGTGGGTGCTCAGGCTGCCCCGCGTATTCTGGAAGGGGGAGGGGGGCAAAATTCCGCTCAAAAACAAATTGCTCGGGGCAATACCAAGGCGACCCCTGCCACGCTATCCGTGAATTTCTGCAACATCAGGGGACTTCACTCTAACCTAAACGCCGTCCACTACCATCTCGAGACGACGAAGCCGGCCTTGCTCTTTCTGACCGAGACGCAGGTTTCCTCTCCGGCTGATATTTCGTATCTCTCCTACCCGGGGTACAAATTGGAGCACTCCTTTGTGCCTCGGGCTGGAGTTTGCGTGTATGTCAGAGAGAACATCTGTTCTTTGGCTACGCGTAGACAGCGACAACCATCCGCGCGTCTACGGGTGCCTCTATAGGTCCCATAGCGGTAATGCCGAAACAGACCGACTCATCGACCACGTCCAAATGGCTACAGATTCCTTGCTACAACAGGTCCCATCCGCAGAGATCGTGATCCTTGGCGATTTTAACGCCCACCATACCGAATGGCTTTCGTTCACGTTTAACCGATTATGCGGGGAGATCTGTTTATGACTTTGCCTTGGCATATGGTCTGACACAACCGTTACTTCGACTACGTGGATTCCAGATGTGGAGGATCATACACCTTCCCTGTTGAACGTTCTGCTGACCTCTCATCTGGATGGATATCAGGTTTCCGTCGATGCCCCTCTCGGCTCTTCGGATCATTGTCTGATCCGGAGTGTGGTGCCACTCACGCTCCCTTGGCGGTTGCGTTCTGCAGGTTACCACCGTGTTTGGCATTACAGGTCGGCGGATTAGAATAGAATATTTTTTTTTATTTAAATATACATTACATGTATAATTTTTATTGAAAGTAAATTTTACTTTACCACTGGTTTGAAAAAAACCCTCTGTCCTGGGAAGAACCAGCAAGAAACCCAGCGGGACTTTTTTTAAAATAAATTTTACAATATAAATGATTACAAACTATTTACAAAATTTATTTTAGTAACTGCTTGGAAGCGATCACCTCATTCCCAGGGGTTATTATCAACCATGTATTCATTTATACTATAATAACCCTTTTTATACAGTTTCAGCTTAATAAAACATTTAAACTTGGTAATAGAGAGAACCTGTACACTTTCCGGGACCTTGTTGTAATAGCGTATACATTGCCCCAAGAATGAATTACTGACTCTGTGGAGTCGAGAAACTGGCATCACTAGCTTCTGTTTGTTCCTAGTGTTTACAGAATGTATATCACTTCTTTTACTAAAACTATCTTTGTTTTTGTGAACATATATTAAATTTTCGTAAATATACTGAGAGGCGAAAGTTAAAATATTAATTTCTTTAAATTTATCTCTAAGAGACTCTCTCGGGTTTAGATTGTAAATAGCTCTAATGGCCCTCTTCTGTAAAACAAAAATAGTTTCTGAATCAGCCGCATTTCCCCATAGCAAAATCCCATAAGACATATCATGCTATGAAAATAACTAAAATAAACTTATCTAGCTGTCTCGACACTAGTGAGACCTCTAATCTTTTTACAGCATAGGCTGCAGAATTTGGTCTGCTTGCTAATTTGGATATATGGGGGCCCCACTAGAGCTTTGCGTCAAGAGTGATGCCAAGAAAAACAGTGGATTGGGACGGAATGCGGTCTTTCTTTGCATCCTACCCATGGGGGCGGGTTTGCTTCTCGCCGGATGATCCCAGCGCTGTTGCTGACTCTGTCACTGATGTAGTTCTACAGGGAATGGAACTATTTATTCAGATCATCATCTAAGGCAGATCTCAGCCGTGGTTTGGTCGCTCCTGTAAGACTGCATTACGCAGTAAGCAGGAGTGTTTTCAAGCCTGGACTGCGGCTTCGGCGACTCGGGATGTAAACACCAGCACACTTAAAAAGAAGTATAACTTCGCTTCCAGGTCCTTCAAAAGAGTTATTGCCAAGGCTAAGTCAGAGAACATAGGCAGAATTGGCGAGAAACTAGTTCGCCTTCCTTCGGGAACGCGTGCATTCTGGTCTCTCGCCAAGGCTGTCCAAGGGAATTTCTGTAAGCCATCACTACCATTTCTGCACAGGGAGGACGACTCACTGGCCCAAGACGCAAAAGATAAAGCTGACATTTTAGGCTCCCTTTTTGCGTCCAACTCGACTCTTGATGACGGGGAAAACACCGCCGATCATCCCGCGGTATGAGTGCTCCATGCCGGATGTGCTGTTTTCACAGCGCTCGGTTCGCAAAGCACTTCTCTCCCTAGATATCCAGAAGTCGAGTGGGCCTGACGGAATCCCCCCAATTGTGCTGAGGACGTGTGCTCCGGAGTTGGCACCGGTCCTAACGAGTCTTTTCTGGTACTCCTACTCCCAAGGCGTAGTCCCGAATTCATGGAAGACAGATTTTGTCCACCCGATCCCTAAAAAAGGCGACTGCTCAGACCCGTCCAACTATAGGCCTATCGCGATCACCTCCTTGTTCGCCAAAATAATAGAATCCATTATTAGCTGCCAGCTCATCCGGTACCTTTAGGATCACCAGCTGATTAGTGACCGCCAATACGGTTTTCGTCGGGGTCAATCAGCTGGTGATCTTCTGGTCTACCTGACTCATAGATGGGCGGAGGCAGTAGAGTCCAAGGGGAAGGCGTTGGCCGTTAGTCTGGATATTGCGAAGGCCTTTGATCGGGTTTGGCACAAAGCGCTTCTTTCGAAGCTCCCTTCCTATGGGCTTCCCGAGAAATTGTGCAATTGGATCACCAGCTTCCTTGCAGATCGAAGCATCAAGGTCGTTGTAGACGGTGCATGTTTTGACTACAAGCCTATTAACGTTAGTGTTCCACAAGCCTGTGTGCTATCACCAACGCTGTTTCTTCTGCATATCAATGATATGTTGCTAACTGGTAACATTCATTGCTATGCGGGTGACAGCACTGGTGATGCGCTATACACCGGCCGTGCCAATATTTCTCGGGAAAACGTCGCCAAGTACAGGAATAAACTTGTGTCTGAAGTCGAGTCTTTGCTGAACAAAGTCTCGGATTGGGGGCGACTAAATCTAGTCCAGTTTAATCCTCAGAAGACACAAGTTTGCGCGTTTACGGCTAAAAAGAATCCCTTTGTCATATCTCCTCAGTTTCAAGGCACTCCCCTTCTTGCCTCAGCCAGTATAGGTATCCTCGGAGTCGACATATCGAGATTTAGAAGATGTTTTCTTCCTCGCACGACTTTCTTGTGGAATCGATTACCATCAGCGATTTTTCCGGACCAATACGTCTTAGGGACCTTCAAGAAAAGAGCGTACTCCTTTTTAAAAGGCCGGCAACGCATATGCAATTCCCTCCCTGGTGTTGCAGTTGTTCATGGCCGGCGGTAGTCACTTACGATCAGGTGAGCCACATGCTCGTTTGCCCCCTCTCCTATAAAAAAAAGGATCGAATTGGATTTGGTATTCATCGGGTAGCTATGTCACTAATGGGACTTCGAGATGAAGATGTGCCGTTGTCACTGAATGAAGTTGGTTCTAATTCCAAACCAAGTTGATGTACAGAAGTCTGATCGAGATTTTTTCTTCTTGTAGATCTTGTGATTCGACTTGTTATTGCATATATATCACTATCGGGACTTGGAGGTGGCGATGATTCAATGGCAAAAGAGGTAGAAGAAAGATGTGGAATCAGACTTAAAGGATCTTCGTTGTTATCGCTATTTATTTCTGAATTTTCCTTATCTGAATAATTGACTATTTCTGCAAGACCATGAATTTTTTTAGGTTTCTTCTTCTGGTTGTAACGATTTGAACTTTCTCTACTTTTCTTTCTTGCAAGTTTCTGCTGCCGAGGACTCATTTCACCTACTGGTATAATCTTCCCAGATTTTTTTTTCTTCAAATATTTTTGCCTTCGTTTTTCTTGCAATTGGGCTTTAAGTTCGGGATCATTCGTAATTGTTTATAGTCTGCGACGCTCAGCAAGTCGTTTCTTTTCTAACCTTTCTTGCCTTGATTGTTTTGGAGGCATTGCTCAAATCTGAAATATGTATATAGTGTGTAGTGATTTAAAAACTTAACATCGCTGATCTCTAAAATTTGTTTCGTAGTTAGTTTGGGCTTTGTTTGCAAGACCAACAAGGACATTAAGATATTCATATAAATTGTTCATATTGATAAAATTTGTCCTTTTCAAATAACACGCAGGCAAGGCTATTTTTAATCGATAAGACGGGTAAAAAATAAATATATGTGTAAGAAATAATACGCAGACTTTCTTGTTTTAATTGAAAACTAGAAAAATTTCGATTTTTCATCATGAATTTTGATTACCCTGGCGCAAATACCAAGAGAATCAATGCCAATGGAATCGAAAATTAGTTTTTATCGATTCTTATAAAAAGAATACGTTTTAAATAATAACAATGAAATAAATAAATAATGATCAATAAAGCTGTTCCATTAACACCCGACAACAAATCCTTAAAACTCAAATTACATTTATAAACGTAGTCAGGGTAATCAACGACCTAGCCAAACAAGACCAAGGGAATCAAATATTTACCTTCGTAATTTCGTCCTGGACCAACGAGCGACGCAACCCTCTGCAACTACGTTCAAAGCGATACTAGTAGCGCTCATGCGACGAAACGGAGGCACTCCTACAGAACATTCCCCTAGGGATGTACGTAGTTTAATGATGCGCCACGGGAATTACTGTTTAGTCTCGGACAAACTTAATATTATAATTCTTAATAAAACTGTCATAAACACATATACGGTAATTTTTTTATATATATCAACAACAAACCTGGTAGCGATTAAAATGCATTGTTTATTTTATTTACGTTCATAAGTAAGTGTTTTGTTGGTAAGATGTTCGCGAAATGTGAAGTGGATTCGCCAGGGGTATTAATATTTAGACCTTTCGGATTTTTTTCCGACTATATTATACCAAATTAGACACAAAAAATATCGTGCCTCAGTTAGATTATACTTTATATTATAGCATAAAAAGTATTGTGGTTTCTAATTTTAATACTACGGGTACTTTTTTTCTCCTGACAACGTAAATTGAGCCTCTCAAGATTCACCCGTAATAGGGTCTAGCGAGCATGTTATTGCATCAGTTCTTGATAACGCACCCGCAACAACATAGTCCTTCCCGGTACTGTGACGGATATCCGTTGTAAATTGGGATATAAAATCTAAATACCTAAATTGTCGCGGGGAGCAAGTCATTATAAAGAAGGGTTTTAATTCTATCACATGTCGAAAATATTTTACTGACTCGTAAATAGCTTCTTTAAATTAGTTCACGATCATATGCACTGTATTTAAATTGCGTTGGTGAAAGCTTACGCGAAAAGAATCCTAACGGCTGCCAATGACCTTGGACCTTCTGCTGCAATACTGAACCAATGGCGGAGTTGGATGCTTCAGTTACTATGGACAACGGAGCAGACATATCTGGATGAGCCAGAAGAGCGGCATTAGCAATGCTTGCCTTGCAAGCATTAAAAGCGCTTTCTAGGTTAGCAGTCCTGTTAACGTTGCTCTTGCTCTTCACTGATGGACCACCAGTAGTGCAAGGAGAGGAGCCTGAAGCTAGGCAGCATCATGTATAAAGCGTCTATAAAAGTTAAGAGCAGCTCCTAATAATAGCCTAAGTTCCCTGATAGTTTTAGGTAGCTTAAAGTCAAGAATAGCGTTCACCTTATCACCAACCGGTTTAATGCCTTCCGAAGAAACCAGGTAGCCCAGAAACTCCACCTGCGGCACGGCGAATACACACTTATTTGTATTTAATAAAATGCTGTATTTGCTGAAACGCGAAAATACCACACGAAGATGTTCCTGGTGCTCCATCACATTAGCGGAAGCAACTAATACGTCATCGATTTACGCAAAACAGAAATCGAGATCCCTGAGGACCTCGTCCATGAAGCGCTGAAAGCTTTGCGTGGCATTCCTCATGTATATAAAAAGGAAATTGAAAAATGTATCGGATAGCCGCGTCTACGTGCTGTTTTCGAGAGTCATTACGAATCGTCTCGCGCGCAGACTTGACGACTTCCAGCCTTCCGAACAAGCCAGTTTCCGAAAGGACTTTAGCACTAGAGACCACATACATACCCTTCGGCAAATTGTGCAGAAGTTCGAGGAGTACAATTTGCCACTATGCCTGGCGTATGTGGACTATGCGAAAGCCTTTGATTCCGTCGAAATGTGGGCGGTGCTGCAGTCTCTTCAGCGGTGCCAAGTTGACTGTCGATATATCGAAGTGCTGAAGTGCTACAATGGCTATCCGAGTACAGAACCAGAGTACGAAACCTATCCAATTGCAGAGAGGTGTAAGACAGGGTGACATTATATCCCCGAAACTCTTCAACGCTGCATTGGAAGACGTTTTCAAGCTTCTGGACTAGAAAGAATACGGTATTAACATCAATGGCGAGTATATCACTCAACTTCGATTTGCTGACGATATAGTCCTTATGGCAGAATCGCTGGTGGATCTAAGCACCATGCTCAATGACCTCAATAGTGTCTCCCAACGGATAGGTCTTAAGATAAACAAAGATTATGTTCAATGTCCATGTCACACCTATGCCGGTAGTTGTTGGGAGCACTAAGCTCGAAGTTGTTGACGATTATGTTTACCTGGGACAAATAGTCCGACTAGGTAAGTTCAACTTCGACCGAGAGGTCAATCGACGTATTCTACTCGGCTAGGCAGCGTTCGGGAAACTACGACACATCTTCTCGTCAGACATTCCTCAAAACCTTAAAACGAAATTATACAACCAGTGCGTGTTGCCAGTCATAACTTACGGATCTAAGACGTGGTCCTTCATTGCTGGCCGTATGAGGAAGCTCCAGGTCGCTCAGCGAGCTATGGAGAGGGCTATGCTCGGAGTTTCTCTGCGTGATAAACTTAGAAATGAGGATATCCGCAGTAGAACCAGAGTGACCGACATAGCCCAACGGATTAGTAAGCTGAAGTGGCAGTGGGCCGGCCATATAGCTCGAAGAACCGACAACCGATGGGGAAGAAAGGTTCTTGAGTGGCAGCCTCGTACCGGTAGGCGAAGTGTAGGGCAACCCCCCACGAGATGGAGTGACAACCTGGTAAGACATGTAGGAAGTCAATGGATGCAGGTGGCTCAGGACCGTGCTTTGTGGCTTTTTTGGGGGAGGCCTATGTTCAGCAGTGGACTTATGAAAGGCTGTAATGATGATGATAATGATGATACTCCTTAAGGACCGCATTTCTACAGCATTTATTCTACTCTCCTGCTTCTTCTGCCAGACCCAACTTTCACTACCTTACATTAAAGTAGGGACTAACACAGCATTATGAATTGCCATACGTGTCTTATTTGACACATTCTGACTCCTCATAATAGCGTGTAGAGCCCCATTAACTCTATTTCTTGCGTTCACTCGTCGTTCTATATCCTTATCATATCTACCATCCCTGCTAAATAAACATCCCAAATATCTAAACTCATCCACTTGCTCAATCAACTCCTTCTATTCTTATTTCACATAAAGTTTTACTTTCTTCTCTTTCATAAAACCATCACTTTCCCTTTCTTTATATTATCATCATTTGCAACTTATTAATGATAAAATAATACTTGAAAAAAAAAAGCTTGAAAGTTGAAAGTGGCCTTCGTTAACTATGACACCAGGACGTCAAACATCTCAGTTCCCCCGTGACCATGGGTGTTGTAAAGTGCCCTAAACGTCGGAAATCAAAAAAAGTTAAAATTTAACGCGATAAAATTCGTAAAATTAGTTATTGCACATTAACCTTAGTGACCTGTCATTATTTATACCTAAATCTTTATTGAAATTAATTTATTTTTTTAGAAACAAGTACTTATGTAATGCAAAAAAATTGTCCCATAAAGTTTTTATAGTCCAGTTCTTTTTTGTAGACTACAGATAACTGTATGACGAGTTTTTCTCTCGTCTGTAAAAGCTCTACTCAAAACTTTAAGAAACACTAACAGCCGATTGAAAATGGATAGCTATTATTGCAAAACTATTGAGAATCGAGCCAAAACTACTTTAGGGCGTAGGAATTCTGAAAAAACTGTGCCAACACGTCAATATAATGTGCTATTTAACTATTAACGGTCAGTGCTTGACTACTATCCCACCCAATGGGGAGATGTTAGCTTAGCTTAACAAAAGCAAATGATTACGGGATTTTCCAGGATAGCTAGGAAATAAGTCAGCTCTATTTAATTTTATATATAGTGCGTGTTTGTTGGCAAGGCCAATCTATAATTTATGCACTATTCTATGAGTTTTTTTCAGAATTATTTGTTGAATTAATTTCGTGTCTTCGATATTAATATGAATAAAATGGAATGTTTTTACCATTTTAAATAATATTATCTGAAGTAAATAGAAAAATATCCAGATTGGCAACAAGGAGCAGCGTCAAGAATACGAGACCAACTTATCTATAACTGTCGCTTTTATTGACGAAAATTACTTCGTTATAACATTTTTTGTGATGAATTCCGGTTGTTTCTTTACTCCAAGTCTGATGCTAAGTGACTTAGCTCTAGAGAATAAACATCACAAAAGCATCACTGTCCACGTCGCCATTGTTACTATTTTAGCCGACTCCTCTATAAATTAAGACATTATACATATTAGTATAAACGCATTAAGACATTGAGAATGTGATATTCCTTAGTCCACTCAAAAGGGTGAAAAAATTTACTTTTAATATAAATTAAAAGCCGACTTCAAGGAACATACATAAATGATAAAGTAATTTCACATTTTTAATTCCGTTCTTTAATGCCTTTATACATTTTGTCTTTGCACCGAATTCAGAATGTGTAATTATATCATTATTTTAGTTCTTTCAAATCGGCTTTTACCTTTTAATAAAAGTTACTCTATCCGCTTATTAATGATAATTATGCCGCGATTTATCAGAAGGGTACAATAGATTTTCCATCCAATTGAAATGAGACGTTATTTTATTAGTTCACCAACACACGGCGATAATTATAATCACATTTGATAATAGTTAAAATAAGAACCGAATTAGGCTGACACCATCGGATTCTGCCGCGGCCTGTGGTTAGAACCCGTAAACCACAGCGAGGGCTCTTGGACGGAAGTTGTGGCGAGTCAGTGTGCGAATGTTACGCCCATGGACCCCGTTTTCATAACGCCGGATGACCTAGCTGAAGCGGTCCGTAGGGCCCCGAACTGGAAAATCCGGGACTCGACAGACTGCATCACTACTGGCTGAAGGGATTCGTGGTGTGTCACGCTGTGCTCGCCCGACAGTTTCAAGAGGCTCTCGATCAAAAGTCACTCCCGAGCCTCTTCACTACTTGGATCATTCATTTGGTTCCTAATGACCCGGATTCCACAGACCCGAGCAAATACCGCTCCATCACGTGTCTACCTATCATATACAAGACACGTTTTTTTGACCTTTTCTATATGGATGATCTCGAGTTATTCGCCTCCAGTCGCTCACGTCTAATGGAATTGCTAAACATCACTTGTGATTTCAGCAATTCTATTAGAATGGAGCTGTGGACGAATAAGTGTGCGGTCCTGCATGTTGAAAGGGGTAGGGTTGCTAACTCTGAGGGTATAGACTTTTCTATGTCCATCAACATAAATACCCTATCCGAGGCTGAAACATACCGATACCTTGGTATGTCACAGAACATAGGTATCGCTGAAGCGGACATGAAACGGTCAGTTTGCGATGTGTTTTATGCACGCTTGACAAAAGTGCTTAACAGTCCTTTATCGGGCGTTAATAAGACACACGCATATAACGGTTGGATCATGCCTGTTCTCATGTATACCTTTGGCATACTCATGTGGACTCAGACCGAAATAAATGCTCTGGACAGAAAAGTCCGGAGCATTTATAACGTCCCACAGGATGCATCATCCGAGATCGTCGGTAATGAGGCTGTACTTGCCGCGGAAGCATGGTGGGCGCGGCTTTTTAAGCGCGCTTACCATGTATAATTGCAAAGTGTGCAGCCTCTGTAATTACTTTCTGACGAGAGCGGATAATCCATTCTATAGGGACGTTATTTCTTGTGATAAAGGACTTAATCCTCTGTCCTTAGCCAACGAGCAATGGCAAGACCCGTCAGTACAGAGCATTTCCGACCTGGAGACCTTATGGAAGAAAGAAGAGCTGCACGGGAGGTTCTACAAGGCTCAACATGAGCCTTTCGTAGACATAGTTGCCCCCCTCCACTGGCTACGTTTTGGTGACCTCTTCGGGGAAACCGAGGGTTTTGTGTGTGCAATACAGGATCAGGTTATTAAGACCAACAACTATCGAAGATACATCCTAAGAGATGGCACTGTCGACATTTGTCGAGCTTGTCGTCATCCCGGTGAATCACTTAGGCGTGTCATCTCTGGTTGTACGGCGCTTTCTAACTCTGAGTACTTGCATAGGCACAACCTAGTAGCCAGAATTCTACACCAGGAGCTCGCTCTGAAATGCGGTCTCGTGGATCGTAATCTGCTAAGGCAGATTACGATCCACGAGTTTATAATAAGTTATAAGTACATGCCTGAAGCCGTGCTCAAAAATGACCGCGCCAACTCTACTGGGACCGGGCCATCATCACAGAGAGGACCATTCTTGCGAATAAGCCTGATATTGTGCTGATAGACCGGGCACAGTCAAAGATATTTTGGTCGACATTACCACCATTACACGACCTGGGTCACGAGGCGACCGATATGTGGATTGGACTGCCGACCGAAATTATACCTGTAGTCGTTTCTGCGAACGGGTTAATTCCAGTCAGCCTCTTGGGTCATCTCAGGTGACTGTGACTCCGTGACGGTTCGCTCCACGCTCAAATGTAGAAGGCGGTGCAACTCGATACCGCCCGCATCGTCCGCCGGTTTCTTTCCCTTTCCCCCTAACCCTTGGCCGTTTGGTCTCGCCTGCCGAGGGCTTGCATCTCGTTGGTTTTTTATTTATTTATGTATTTATTTTATTTTATTTATATTTATGTATGTTTATCATTTTCATTTACAATTATATATTTATACAGCCCAACCAGATGAGAAAACTAACTAACTAAACGAATACCCACAATAATAACAATAATTCTGTAATAACATTATTATACTTTAGCTAATTTATCATCATTATCATCATTACAGCCCTTCACAAGTCCACTGCTGAACATAGGCCTCCCCCAAAGAATGCCACAAAGCACGGTCCTGAGCCACCTGCATCCATCGACTTCCTGCATGTCTTACCAGGTCGTCACTCCATCTCGTGGGGGGACGCCCTACACTTCGCCTACCGGTACGAGGCTGCCACTCGAGAACCTTTCTTCCCCATCGGTTGTCGGTTCTTCGAGCTATATGGCCGGCCCACTGCCACTTCAGCTTACTAATCCGTTGGGCTATGTCGGTCACTCTGGTTCTACTGCGGATATCCTCATTCCTAAGTTTATCACGCAGAGAAACTCCGAGCATAGCCCTCTCCATAGCTCGCTGAGCGACCTTGAGCTTCCTCATACGGCCAGCAGTGAAGGACCACGTCTCAGTTCCGTAAGTCATCACTGGCAACACGCACTGGTTGTACAATTTCGTTTTAAGGTTTTGAGGTATGTCTGACGAGAAGATGTGTCGTAGCTTCCCGAACGCTGCCCAGCCGAGTTGAATGCGTCGATTGACCTCTCGGTCGAAGTTGGACTTACCTAGTCGGACTATTTGTCCCAGGTAAACATACTCGTCAACAACTTCGAGCTTAGTGCTCCCAACAACTACCGGCATAGGTGTGACATGGACATTAAACATGAGCTAATTTATATTTGTTACAAAAGTATTAAATACATTATGTGGACCATAAACAACTAGAATGGGTAGAATTATGAGTCTGCTAGCTAGTTTGCTTAGTAACCTGCATTTAGGAGTTATAATCCCTCCTTTAGATTCGGAATACATAGTTCTATAATTTATTGTGTATAAGTAGATAATTAGAAATATCAATTTACTTACTACTAAATTACAAAATATTTGATAGATATTTTGTTGCATTTTATAAATCCATTAAGTTATTTCTGCTAGATCTAGCGCAGCTGTGGGACATTAAGGATGTATAATTATCCGTTAATTTTCACCACTCATCGGTCATTTCTGGTAACATAATCATCCCTTTAAATTTATCAATTTTCATTATTATTTAGCAAGCAAGCAAAATTTATGAGTTATGTGTATGTGATAAATAGCGGTGTACTATCTCGTTTACAGCAGACGCAACATTTCCAGACCAACGACAGGCAGCGGTGTCACAGCTGTGAGGCGTCTGCTCTGCGATGTGCTCTGTACTCTATGCTATTGTCATGTAGATTGACGATTGATAAGCGTGACAATAGAGAAAAACCCTTTCAACAACGCGAAAAGACCATATCCAGCCGCACAGCAGCAGTGGACCTGACTTTTACGAGTTAAAGAAGAATATAACTAATTGAAAACAGATATATTTTGTTAAACATAATATGAAGAGCGTAGCTTTAATTAAAATGCAGTGTACTAATTACTTTTATTCTTCATTTACCAATCGACATTTATTATCGACGAAAGGAACAAGGGAACTGCGTAAACGAGTATTTTATTCTGAGTATAATTGAAACCCCGTGTAGTGGCGGTTAAGAATATCCACTACCCCATATCTTCCCGTGGGTGTCGTTAAAGGCGACAAAGGGAAACAGGCAGGAGATGGGCAGCAGCATCTTCCTGATAACAGCAAAATTACAATAAAAAAACTGCGGTTGCCAACCCTTTTGCCAAGCGTGGCAACTATGGCAAATACCCCCCATGACAAAAATTTCAAAAAGACGGCCCCCAGTTCCCGGAGGCCCCGCTATTCCTGGCTACGGTGGCGACCATGATAATGGCGGGGTAGGGGGTGCTAAGAATCTCCGGTGGAGGTTCGGTTGCCACCTACGACGACTCGACCTGGCAACATACAAAGCACGCACCCTGAGGACTGACGAGAAGATCGTAGAGCTGGAAGAAGAGATAGACAAGTTACGCTTTCATATTATAGGATTATCCGAGGCCCGAAGAGAGGGGGAGGACACGGTAATCCTTGAATCCGGTAACTTGCTCTATCACCGGGAGGGCGACCATCTGTTCCAAGGAGGTGTTGGATTTATCGTCCACAAGTCTCTCGTTAACAACGCTGTAAATATTGAGAGTGTGTCGACGAGGGTTGCGTACCTTATACTCGGAATTACCAAACGGTAATTCGTTTCATATAATCTATATAATATTCGAATCTTTTAATTACATCTTGTTTCTAAATATATTAATAAATATACACACACAAACACTCACGCCTGTCACCCAGAGGGGTAGGCAGATATTACGGACTTCCATTTGGCGCGATCTTGGCACACCTCTCTCGCCTCCTTTGCATCGATATATATATACGCATACACGCTCGTCGGTTAAGGGTACTCCTAATCTGGCCCATTTTTAATGTATCGCCGATTTGGTCGATAAATCTTCGTTTAGGGCGTCCCTTCCCGACTTTGCCGTGCACTTCTGAAACATAAATTTGCGTTGTCACTTTTTCCTCGTTCATTCTTTCTACGTGACCAAACAACCGAAGCATTCCTTTTTTAATCCTGATCACAACGTCATCTTGCAAATCACACTTTTCTCTTATCACACTATTTCTCAACCTGTTATTCAGATTCAGCCCTAGCATACTCCTTAATGACCGCATTTCTACAGCCTTTATTCTACTCTCATGCTTCTTCTGCCAGACCCAACTTTCACAACCATACATTAAAGTAGGGACTAACACAGCATTATGAGTGGCCATACGTGCCTTCTTTGACACATCCTGACTCTTCATAATAGCGTGTAGAGCCCCATTCACTCTATTTCCTGCGTTCACTCGTCGTTCTATATCCATATCATATCTACCATCCCTGCTAAATAAACATCCCAAATATACAAACTCATCCACTTGCTCAATCAACTCCCCTTCTATTCTTATAACACTTAACGTTTTACTTTTTTCTCTTTCAAAAACCATCACCTTCGTCTTACTTGCGTTCACTTTCATACACCTTTCTTTTAATGACCAGTTCATTAAAGTAACCATCATTTGCAACTCGGCCGCCGACGATGCAAATATGACTTGATCATCGGTGTACAAAAGGCATTTGACGGTTATCTTCTTCTTCTTCTCAACACACATTCTTCAACTTTCAAAGTTTGCAAACAACTGTCCATAAATAGGTTAAACAGCCACGGAAAAGCTACACAACCCTGTCTGACACCTTTTTGAATTCCAAACCAGTCCGAGTAGGCCCCGTTGATCCTGACACAAGTACTAGAGTCCCTGTAAAGAGACTTTAATGCCTGTATCAGACCAGCGCTCAACCCAAATGAGGTCAGTGTTTGCCATAACACGGTCCTGTCCACTCTGTCATAAACCTTTTCCAAGTCCATGAACTTACAAAAAACTTTCTGGTTTTTGGCCAAAAATTTCTCCGCAATCATGCGCATGGAAGACATGAAGACTTGATCCGTACACCCCATCCCCTTTCTAAATCCAGCTTGCACATCCCAAATTTTTCCATCAGTTTCTTCCATAAATCTATTAATTAACACCTTAGCATACAATTTACCCACAATGCTAAGCAAGCTGATACCACGGTAGTTTTTACAGTTCTGCTGCGACTCCTTTCCCTTATATATTGGGACTATAACGGCTTTGCACCTGTCTTTCGGTACCCGCTCCAGTTCCCAACATAAAGTACAGCAGGCCCGCAACCACACCCTCTCCAGCCCTTAGCATTTCGAGTGATACTCTATCATATCCGGCTGCCTTACCTGCTTTCATGCTTTTCATTGCTTTCATTATTTAATTTACACTTATCTCCTTACCTCTCTCTACTTCTTCCGGAATTTATATTTCACTTACTTCAGACGACTCTTCACTCTTAAACACGCTTTCAAAGTATTTCCTTCATCTCTTTAAATTTGAAACTTCATCATTCAGCATGCAGCCATTCTTGTCTCGTATAGCATTCATTCTAGGCCGTTTTGAATTTCCCCTGGCAGTTTTTACGAGCTTCCAGAACATTTTAATATTTGCCTGGAAGGTATCAGATATCTTTCTATCATTCTTATCTATCCATTCTTGCTTTCTCCTTTCAACAACTTCTTTTACTCTCTTATTTATACGTCTAAAGTCTGCCTTTTTTCTTTCAATCTCATCATTCATACCGGCCGAATTACCAGCTTTGGTTGCTAGTAAATCTAGCCATGCTCTCTTCTTTGCTTCAACTTCCATCCGTACCTCAACTGGTGGCTGTATCCACCAAAACTTTCTTAACATTATTCCATACATTCTTCAGGTCTAAATCATTTATACATAATTCATTCAACACACTTATATTTTCCCTCAGTCTGCATTTATACTTCTCTTTCACACCTTCATCTTGTAACCTCTCTATTCATATACGCTGTAACGCAGTGGTAGACACAGATGTCCGATGCCGCCAACGCTTGAATAGACCATTTATTTGGCATAAGACCAAGTAATGATCCGTTCCTACGTTGGACCCACGGTAAACTCTTGTATCTACCACTGCGCTCCTCATTCTTTCATCCACAATTATGAAATCTATCATGCTTCTATCATCCCCTCTTTCCCAAGTCTATATGTGAATCCTCTTATGGCGAAAGAAAGTGTTCGCCACAAAAATATTATTTTTCACACATACGGTGAGGAGGTCTTCACCATTCTCATTTATTCTTTCATCGCCAAACGTTCCTAATATACTTTCATAACCAGACCTCTTCACCCCAACTCTTCCATTAAAATCTCCTAACATAATAATATTTTCATTTTCCTTACATTTCATCAATACCAGCCTTACCATGTCCCAAAACTGCTCTCGGATATAAGTGGGCTTAGAAATATTTGGGGCGTACATCCCAAGCACGAACAACTTCTTTAAGCCCACTTTCATTTGTATCCACAGCAGCCTTGGGCTTACACATTCATACTCTTTCATACATTGAGCCATTTTTTCTGAAAGGATGACACTGACTCCCTGGCATGCCCGCTCGGTCTCGTCTACACCAGACCAGTCCCTTTCGTTTCATCTCATTCACAAATAACACATCTCTTCCTCTATCATTAATTATTCCCCATACTTCATCCATCTTATCATTCATTGCTCCACATACATTCAGCGTAGCCATACAGGCATCCGCAATCCACTTTTCGCCCCTCCGGGAGACAAGATGTGACGGGTGGCGAACCTTGTCGCCGGTTTTCCTCTCGGAGATTCTTCGCACCCCTGCCTATGAATAAAAAGATAGTAAAATTTTTAACTTAAATCTGTAAATAATAATTATAATATTCGTGATATTAGCCTTGAGTTCAGACAAGCCTCAACTTGAGACAACACTGTACTAAATTATTCAAAGTAAACAAACAGTTGTTATCACTCTCTTGAGGTGACTTTTTGTAGACTTAATACCTGCTTCCCATAGACCCCCTAAATTAGGAGTATAAGGAAGAATTCTGTAGCAAGAAAATCAGTAATATTAACAGCTACACTGGACTTTTTCTGTTAGGAGGGCCTGTAATATTCGATCCGCACCTACGAATGTAGGAAAGTTGTCACTCCATAAATCGGAATCATATCCACGTCTGGAGACAAACTGGAGAAAAAAACCTCAGAAGTAAGATCACTTACTAATTCGAGGTATGCAGCTCTCGTTGCCATGTAAATAAAGATACATATATATCCATTTGTAGACTGACATCCTCTGCCTTTTGCTGTTTTCGCTGCAATTGGATCAGCGTAATCTACTCCGGTATTAGTAAATGGTCTACTTGTTCCCACTCTGGCAGCAGATAACTGTGCCGTGATTGGCTTATTTATCAGGCCTTTTTCTACATACATAATATAAAGTTTCTAAAACTTCCGGACTCGCACCCCTAGATGCATTAGCAGAGACCACTGATTGCGACCGAAATGTGTGACAATCTCAGATACTCTATTACCCACAAAAGGCTTCAATCTGCTCGGGTGACTGTTCAACCAAGCGAGAACAACTGTCTAGCCCGTCAAAGCTCTTACCCTATTGCAGTGTAAGTGTAGTGATTCGCAGGGAGTCACTGCCACTTCATATAATAGCTTAGAAACCAAAACAGCTCCACAAATTCTAACCGCGGAATGAATACTTGTTTGACTGGTGACTCTTTAGTTTTTGATGCTATCAAACTGGCATTAACATCGTCGTTTTTTTTACTACTCGAGTGAATTATATTCCGGCGTATGCTTGGTCAGATGCATCGCAAAACCCGTGCAGTTTTCTAAAGTTCATTCGCATTTGTAAATATCCATCTAGGAATACTAAAGCCCGTAACAAGTGAAAGTTTACGCCTAAAATAAAGCCACTCTCGTAATATATTAGAACGTCATTCTTGATCTCATTCTATACCTGACATCCAAATCTTCTAAATGAAGATTGTGGCAGTAATTACTACTGGTGTTATACAAACTAATAGATCGAATAGCCTTGAAATATCCGAAATAATCCTTCTCCTTGTTACATAAGTTGTTATTTGTGATAACTGAACACGTTACACAAACTTGTAAGTTACATTATTCCAGTTTAACGCTACAATCTTCGTGAAGCTTTCATTTTGTTTTCCTACATTTAGTTCCATCTTTAAATTTTGAGTTTTAACCACTTCTCTAGTTTTCATAATAATTACTTATTTATAATTTATAAGTAATAGTATAATAAATATTCTTCTATTACTTACCCATTTTTGAAGTTGAAATTCGTCCCTATCCATTATTTCATTAAGATCTTTGTACACTTGTATACCTCCTTCAACCGTTTCACAACCAATCATTAGCTTATCGAAATTCGTAGCGACAGTAGTTCACGCAACCAGTGCTGTGCACCAGCACTAATTTACAATTTAATATGTTGATTTTTAAGCGATTATCGGAGTAGTAATACATTAATAGAGTTATAGCGTGTGCACAAGTCTTAAAGGTCTCCGTTTCAATGCTAATAAAACTAAGGTTCTGGTATTTGAAAGGGACGAAGAGAGAACGAAGTGTGAAATATGGGTAAATCAGGTATGTCTAGAAAAGGTAAATGAAATTGTATACTTCGGGAGTGCTTTTAGCCGGGATGGAAGATGTGATTTAGATGTGGACAGGCGTGTCGCTGCCGGGAACAAAGTCAATGGTGCCCTGACTGCGTTAGTCAAAAGGCAAGGTGTAGTGAAGAATGCACGCCTTGCAATACATAACGCAGTGTTGGTACCGACTTTGTTATATGGCAGCGAAACCTGGGTATGCCAGAAAAAGCATAAAAGCAAGTTGAATGCAGTGGAGATGCGATCTCTTCGTAAAATGTGCGGCGTTACCATGGCCGACCGAAAGCGAAACGAAGAGATTCACAATATAGCAGGTTTGAAAGATGACCTTAGCACAAAAATTGATAAGGGCGTGCTTCGGTGGTTTGGACACGTTGAGCGAATGAGTGAAGACCGAATGGTGAAGAAAATATATAGCGCGAAAGTTAATATTAAAAGGTGTCGAGGTAGACAGAGACTAACTTTCGAAGACCATGTGAGCAAATTGCTCGAAGAGGGTAGGGTCAAGAGTACTCGGATACCTAGACGTGCATGTATGAAGAAGTTAATGAATCTGAAAGAAGCGAAACAGGTATGTAAGGATCGTGACACTTGGCGATCTGTTCTCTCTGGCTACCCCGTCAGGGATTGTGCGTGAAGATAAGTAAGTACATGTCTTAAAAAAACGACAGATAGGCAACGATTAATAATATTAATATTATTGTCGTGTTAATGTTATTTTGGCAATCACCTCAATGGTGAATTAAGCAACGCTGTTTTATTACGAGTTTTGTGTGGAGCATTAAAAATTTATAATATTTTACGTTAGCGGTCATTATTCAAAGCATCTAATAAAAAAGTCAACGAACAACGTCAAAACTTGTCCCAAGCTATTATTTAAATTCCTCTCATATTTAAGGCGACTGTTTCAACGTTATAAAGTTTCTCGGAAGTTTACCATACTGTTTAAATAGTTAAAGCTGCTCGTCACTTGGCGATTTACCTTTTTTATGTTGAGTAATAAATAAGTGACTGTTTATTCTTATTATTTTTCAGCTTATAATACTCTACAGCAAGAAATGGTTCTCCCCTATTGTAGTGGGGGGGAGGGGGGATTAGCCTTAACCATCACGCCTGGCAGGCGGATTATCGTTCGTATACCATATTTCTCACATCTTTGAAGCTGCTTCCAGTTACCTGTCTTGGTATTTTGTCAATTAATGTTTATATAGATATTATATATAACAAACAAGTAATCCTGCTTGTCTGTGAAATTAAAAATATATATTGCGAAGACACAAAACAATAAATCGAAAAATACTTTACAATAATGCAAATTCAAACTTCACAGACTGGTGATTAGGGAAGCATTGCTGGCGCGAGGTATCGCCTTTGCGACTACCGACCCACCTGCCTGCATCGTGAAAACGGGCAGACCTTTCAAGTGATCTGTAGTTACTTGTGCATTCCCGGAAAAGCCTATGTCCACACACAATATGTACAAAAATCTATATAAAAGGAAAATTTTAAATTAAAAAGCCGCTGAACATGAAATTCTTTTTATTTTTATTTTTTCATTTCCATGTTACATAATATGATAATTAGCTTAAATTGCTGAACCATACGCGAGACCATAGTGTTTACTCAACGTGGAGGGATCTGGGTATTAACGCGAGAAAATGATTTTATAAATTAAAAATACTGGGACTTTTAATGCAAGTTGCTGTCTGTCAGGCAATTATACGTTCAAAATTTGATCACCAAGCAACACGATCGCACTCCCTACGACCCTGAGATCTGTCGTAATAAACGTAGAATACCCAACGTACTGGCACCGTTTAGATGCCGCACTGTTTTTGCTAGACGACAAAGCGCATATCTCTCTATAGTACTCTATAACAAACTTAACAAAATTCTAAATTTCTATCCTCTTTCAAAACACGAGTGTAAAATTAGAGTTCGTGATTGGTTGTTGTCATTAGATTACAATAAAACAGAAAATTTATTAATTTAATTTGATTTAATTTAATTTATTAATTTAATTTATAGTTTCAAAATAAATAAATAAACAAAAACAGGGAAGTGATTAATGTGTGGACAATTAATATTAACGTTTCGTTTATGGTTATGCATAATTTATATATGAACTTTAATATTTATATATGTATATATATATATGTATATATATATATATATATATATATATATATATATATATATATTTGATAATTATATAAGTATATATACACATATATATGTGTGTATATACTTATATATATGCTTACTTATATATGTGCTCGTCTTGTATATATGTATATTAAATATATGTATAGTATAGATGTTTTTAGTGTAGATGTGTTTAGTATTAAATATAACACATAGAATACTTTATTATATTACAACTTTTATTATATTTTGATTTAATTTTGTAAATTTGTTAAATTTGTAAAGTTGTTTACTTTTCTTTTGTTTCAACAATGAAAACATGCATAGTTCTTTTAGTATTACCCGTTCTTTTAGTTCAACTCTGGGAGAGGCCGCTGACTCCTAAGATACAGACTCGTCTAGTTTAGGAGTGGAGTCAGAGACTTCATAAAATTTCTTGTGATTTATTTTTGTGATTTATTTTTGACAATAAAAGAATTATTATTATTATTATTATTAATTGAGTAACACCACCATAAAGTAAGGTAAAATTTTATCACATAAATAAAGTTCAAAAAATAGATTACCAGCAGCTTCGACTGCATATAATATGTACATAGCTCACCAAGGAAAGGGTTTTAAAGTATTTTCATAGCATAAAACTAGGACATTCTCCTTTAGCATGATAGCGGTTCATATGCACAAATAACATATGGATAAAACTCCAGGCCTAAATAATAACATAATATACGCCATATTTAAACCTTTGTGTTGCAGTTGCGGACTCGTAGCCCCCCAGCGGCATCGTCCAAGTCCACGTAATGACACAGCTAGCCATTGCGCTACCAAGACGTCCATTTAATTAATTGCTTTTTCTCTCGGAAATTACTAAAAACAAATAAAAACAAATATTTGTACTTTTCGCTGCCTTATAATATTTGTTTCAGTTTTACGATCACGTTTTAGGATCACATACGAGTAGTACCTTACCAACGCTGCCATGTTGCCATGCACGGTATTCCTGAAAAATTCTCGTCAATATTTTGTGAACACCGTGGTGTTAGATAGAGTAACGTGATATCCCTGAAACACGTTACTTTTCATGAACACTCTTTTCAATAAAAGAAAAAAAAGAAAAAAATTATCACGAATAAATTCTTCATCTTCATAAAAGGGAGTTATGGAAATCGTATATAAAAGTTATAGTTATGGATAAAATTGATCATTAACATTACCATCATATCTTAACTGATAAATTGTATGTATTTATTTAACTACTGTCCTGAAATTAATGTAATGTTAAGAAGAATGATATATCAAAACTTGACTAGAAAGTTGATACTAGTTCGATTTCTACATTCGGTTGCTTAGTCCCCTAATGTAATCCTCGTGAAGTTTATATAACTTCACGAGGATTACATTAAACGTTAACGGAAATCCGACACCGGAGTGTTCGAAATTGAATCTTAATATCTGCTAAGATTAAATTCTTAACGTAACCTCTCATGTTTTACTCTTATTTAAATATCAGCTACTCAATATTTCACGTTTATTAAAATTCAGAGAAATTAAACGCGCTTGTTTAATAATTTGCCAAAACGTAAGGGTATTTAATGATGCCTTTTAAAAGACGAATATGTGTTTATGTGTAATTCCGCTACCATTTTGAAGTGGGGGGGGGGGGGATTGGGCCTCTGGCCACCTGCACTCACCTCTGCTTAGTTTACAGCGTGAAGTAGAGGTTTACCTCTACTTCACGCTGTAAACCCTATATATATATATTTGTATTAAGCATATCAAAAGTCTACTGCTAATCATAGGGCTCCCCCGTGGATTGCCTCATAGGCGCTATATTTGTCATATTATGTTTTATTAAAAATTCGTCTTAAGAGGCGACAGAGGGAAACAAACATTTCCTGGATTGTTTCCCTCTGTCGCCTCTTCAGAAACCCACGGAACTATATGAGGTAGTGGATATCCTTACACCGCCAATAAACAGTCAATTATTTGTATAATATTATATAGTATCAGTGTTAAAAATAATTGAGGAAACTAATAAAGAAAAAAAGCTCGGTAGTCCAGGTGCCATAAATTATTATCGATAAACTGTGTACCTACCAGAAGAATGGTATCTCAATGTTTCGTATATTTAGTGTTGCCGAGGCTAATGTTTGTTCACTATAAAAATGTAGGTTAATTATATCTATGGCAAAAACGTAAACGTCGTACTCAATACATTTGGACGAACATTAAGCAACTTACTTAATGAAAGTTATTGTACAAAACAAGCTAATCATAGCAATGTTGCTGGGGCTGGCAGTGGTCCAGGCTATTAGATGGATCACAAAATTTTAGCTGAAGCATCTCTCTCAATATTAGAAACAAACTACTAGTAAACTATATACAACATAAAACTGTTGATCCGAACACAAATGCTTGAAAGCATAATCGAAATAAAATACGAAAGATAGGGATTATCATTTTTATTTTAATTTCGTCACACTTAATTCTTTATGGAAGTTTATGGAGCAGCAAGGAATAAAACGCTACCTCTATGTGTGCATTGGTGAATTGTACAACTGGTAGTGGTATATTGGTTCGTGTAGCTTTTTTACGTGGTAGAGCCATGCTGCAGCTATATTAATAGTAGCTGTATTAATAGTATAGTTGAAGCGCGAATGGCTCAGCTCGACCACGCTCTCACAGAATACCAGCGTAAAATAGCAGCTTAACACTGCTGTGTTTCATATGGTGAGTGTAGAGAACCGGAGACCCTTTTTACTGGAAAAGCGGCATTCTATCTTAGTCCTCACGGCTGACAACGCATCTGCATTTTAATTCGCAAACAAAGATAGATCCAGATATCTATGGGTCACAGTTACCACTTACCATCAGGAAGACAGTGTGCTCGTTTGTCACCCTAACTCCATTTAAAAAAAATCATCAAAATTAGTTCATTCATTTCGAAGATTAGCCAATACAGAGACAAGCATTTTAAAACAGATTATTTGCATGCAGATATTTTGATATAACACAGAGAAACTTCAACTATCAGATTTTTTTTATAGAAGTGGGGGCAAACGAGCATGCGGCTCACCTGATGGTAAGTGACTACCGCCGCCCATGAACAACTGCAACACCAGGGAGGGAATTGGAGATGCGTTGCCGGCCATTAAAAAAGGAGTTCGCTCTTTTCTTGAAGGTCCCTAATTCGTATCGGTCCGGAAAAATCGCTGATGGTAATCAATTCCACAAGGAAGTTGTGCGAGGAAGAAAACATCTTCTAAATCGCACAGTGGTGTACCGCCAATCATTCAGATGGTGTGGATGGTATCGGGAGTACTGCCGCGATGTGCGTTCGTGAAATTTGGCGGCTGGGATTAATCCGAACAATTCCTCAGAGCACTCCCCATGGTAGATGCGAAAGAAAATGCAAAGGGATGCAACATCTCTTCGCAGTGCCAATGAATCGAGCCGATCGGAACGGGCTCGGTCGTCGACGATTCGAGCCGCTCTGCGCTGGATGCGGTCAAGTGGAAGGAGCTGGCACTGGGTAGCCCCTGCCCAGAGATGGGAACAGTATTCCATGTGAGGCCAAACCTGCGCCTTGTAAGATTGCAGGCGGTGTGGCGGCATGAAATACTGTCCCGCTCTGCTGAGCACGCCAAGCTTTTTAGAGGCCAATTTGGCCTTCCCTTCCAAGTGACCACCAAACTGCACGTCACTCGATATGTCGACTCCGAGGATTCCGATACTGGCTGATGCATGAAGGGGAGTGCCTTGAAACCGAGGAGATACGACAAAGGGGTTCTTTTTAGCGGCAAACGTGCAAACTTGTGTCTTCTGAGGATTAAACTGGACTAGATTTAGTCGCCCCCAATCCGAGACTTTGTTCAGCAAAGACTCGACTTCAGACACAAGATTGTTCCGGTACTCGGTGACGTTTTCCTGAGAAATATTGGCACAGCCGGTGTATAGAGCATCACCAGTGCTGTCATCCGCATAGCAATGAATGTTATCAGTTAGTAACATATCATTGATATGCAGAAGAAACAGCGTTGGTGATAGCACATAGCCTTGTTGAACAGCAGCGTTAATAGGCTTGTAGTAAGAACATGCACCATCTACATCGACCTTGATGCTCCGATCCGCAAGGAAGCTGGTGATCCAATTGCACAATTTCTCGAGAAGCCTATAGGAAGGGAGCTTTGAAAAAAGCGTTTTGTGCCAAACCCGATCGAAGACCTTCGCAATGTCCAGACTAACGGCCAACGCCTCCCCCTTGGACTCTAATGCCTCCGCCCATCTATGGTTAGGGTAGACCAGAAGATCACCAGCTGATTGACCCCGACGAAAACCGTATTGGCGGTTACTAATCAGCTGGTGATCCTCAATGTACCGGATAAGCTGGCAGTCAATAATGGATTTCATTATTTTGGAGAACAAGGAGGTGATTGCGATAGGCCTATAATTGGACGAGTCTGAGCGGTCGCCTTTTTTAGGGATTGGGTGGACAAAAGCTGTCTTCCATGAATTCGGGACTACGACTTGGGAGTAGGAGTACCGGAAAAGACGCGTTAAGACCGGTGCCAACTCCGGAGCACACGTCCTCAGCACAATTGGGGGGATCCCGTCAGGCCCACTCGACTTCGGAATGTCCAGGGAGAGAAGTGCTTTGCGAACCGAGCGCTGTGAGGCCTAGGTACGGCCTATTGATCAATTTTATTTTGTTGCTGGCTCTATACGAGTTGCTGCTTCTGTAACTAACCAGCAACAAAATATCTGCTAACATTTTTCCTAAAATATGCATTCAAATATAGAGTGTAAACAAATAATTTCTAACTAATAACGTGGTGCAACTTATCGATCAATTTTATTTTGTTGTTAGTTCTTCATGAGTTGCTGCTTCCGTAATTCACATGCAATAAATTATCTGCTAAATTTTTTCCTATAATTTTCATGAAATATAGCATGTACACAAATGATTATTAACTTATTACATGGTGCAGCTTATCCATCTATTTTATTTTGTTGCTGGCTCTTTATGTCTTGCTGCTTCCATTACTGGCTAGCAACAAAATATCTGCTATATTTTTTCCTAAAATTTTCATAATATATCTTGTACACATATATTTATTAACTTATTACTTGGTGCAGCTTATCCGTCTATTTTATTTTGCTGCTGGCTCTTTATGTCTTGCTGCTTCAATTACTGGCTAGCAACAAAATATCTGCTATTTTTTTCCCAAAATTTTCATGATATAGCTTGTACACATATAATTATTAACTTATTAGATGGTACAGCCTATCGATCAATTTTATTTTGTTGCTGGCTCTTTATGTCTTGTTGCTTCAATTAATAGCTAGCAACAAAATATCAGCTACAATTTTTCCTAAAATTTTCATGATATAGCTTGTACACATATATTTATTAACTTATTACTTGGTACAGCTTATCCATCTATATAATTTTGTTGCTGGCTCTTTATGAGTTCGTGCTTCCGTTATTGACCAGCAACAAAATATCTGCTACCTTGTTTTCTAAAATTTTAATGTAAATATAGCATGTTTTAAGCGGAAGTTCGGCCCCACATGAAATACTGTTCTCATCTCTGGGCCTAAGCACCCCAGTGCCAGCTCCTCCCACTTGACCGCATCCAGCGCAGAGCGGTTCGAATCGTCGACGACAACCAGGTGAGAAACCAGAATGCACGGGTTCCCGAAGTATGGCGAACTAGTTTCTCACCAATTCTGCCTATGTGCTCTGACTTTGCCTTGGCAATAACTCTTTTGAAGGACCTGGACGCTAAGTTATACTTCTTTTTAAGTGTGCTGGTGTTTACATCCCGAGTCTCCGAAGCCGCAGCCCAGCATGTGGGGCGTTAAAATCGCCAAGGTTCACGATTTCTGCTGGTGGGACCTGTTGTAGCAAGGAATCTGTAGCCATTTGGACGTGGTCGATGAGTCGGTTTGTTTCGATATTACCGCTATGAGACCTACAGAGGCACCCGTAGACGCGCGGATGGTCGTCGCTGTCTACGCGTAGCCAAAGGATGGACAGGTCCGAACCTTCAAGAATGCCGAGGCGTCGAGAAGAAATGTCCTCTCTGACATACACGCAAACTCAAGCCCGAGGCACAAAGGAGTGCTCCAATTTGTACCCCGGGTAGGAGAGATACGAAATATCAGCCGGAGAGGAAACCTGCGTCTCGGTCAGAAAGAGCAAGGCCGGCTTCGCCGTCTCGAGATGGTAGTGGACGGCGTTTAGGTTAGAGCGAAGTCCCCTGATGTTGCAGAAATTCACGGATAGCGTGGCAGGGATCGCCGTGGTATTTTTGCTCAGTTTGACCCGAGCAGTTATGTTTTTGAGCGGTATTACAGAATACGCGGGGCAGCCTGAGCACCCACGCTCAGGATTGGATTAACATGGTCGTGGATGCTCAGCGAGGGATTCTCCAGGGGTACTGGTACCCTCCTGGGTCTATCGTGTAATTCCGCTACCATGTTGATGGGGGGGGGGGGGGGAATTGGGCCTCCGGCCACCTGCTTTCACCAGACGAAACGCAGAAGCAGAGCTTCTACTTCACGCCGGTATTCTGTGAAGTCATGGTACCAACCCGGCTCGAGCCGGCCCATACGTGCAACAGCAAAAACAGCTGCGTGGCTCTACCACAGTAGAGCTATTCTCTAGGATAACTCGGAACATATATTAACTTTCGCTAACGTGCCTGAAATTAGTTGGCTCCACATAAGTTTTATGCATAGTGCATGTGTGTTGTCAAGTCAAACCGATTTATGCCCTATTCATTATCTTTTGTGTCTTCGATATTAATAAAGTTTAATATCCAGTCCAGTAATAGGGAGCAGTGTCAGGGGAGTATCAGGGACTTATTAAAATTATCTGTCTCTTATGTTGACGAAAATTACTTCACTATAACATTTTTTTTTCTTATAAAATCCAGTTGTTTTTACTCCAAGTCTAATACTATTCGTAAGTGATTTAGCCCTAAATAATAAAACAACACAAAAGGATATGCACGTTTCCTGTTGTTATTGTAGCTGTTTTTAGGCAACTTTATCAAAGGTGTGTTTCAACAAACAAGTCAAATTTATGTTTTTTTCCCTTAAAAATGGTTATGTTCGACGCTTAGTATGCTAGTTGTGTCGAAATAGATCGTAAAATTATCACCATAAGTTTTATGGTTTTAGAAATAGTATGGAAAGTAATTTAAGTTGCTGTATTTCAAAATTTAATCAATTAGTTTTCAACACTAAATTATTTATTTTATTTTATTCGAAAAATTTACAGCAATCACTTGTGAATTTTATCAAGATATAAATTACTAAAAATGCATTCAAAAACATTTTATTATCCATTTTTGTAAATCTTTTTATTTTAATGAAGTCATTACAAGTTTCCACTTCTAGATACACATTTTAGCTACACCAGCTATAAATCAACTTATTTTTTTCTTAACATTCATAAGTAAACTATATCATCAGTTTCCAGTACCATACATACAACATTCATATAGCACAGTTACAATACTGAACGTGTCCCACGTCCCACGTCAGAATAGAATAGAATCGAATAATTTTTATTCAATATACATTATTACATAATTCTTATTGAAATTCATTTTTTTATTTACCACTGGTTCGGATTTTTTTTAATATTCTAAACCAGTATTCGACTACTGTCCCAACTGGTGGTAAGTGGTGATGCAGCCGAAGAAAGTAAAGTACAATCACTTAACAGAAACCTATTCACTCTTGCCTTGAAGACACCGGCATTGTAATCGGATGGAAAGAGAGATGCTGGTAACTTATTCCACTCTTTTGATGTACTCACGACGGAATATGAAGCAAACAATATGGTTCGAATGCGTGGTAAGTTAACAACGAAAGGTTGGATGGTCGCACATCTGATTGTCCGATAGTGGAATGGAGATTGAGGAATTAAGTTGTGATTCCTGTGCACACTCTCTGACAGTCTTTTGTAGAAAACAGAAAGGCTGGCTAGCTATTTTGCACCTTTATTCGAGACTGGTGAGCTATCACCACCAATAAGCCTTTAAAATAATAAGTAAGTAGGTGGAGATATAATTACAATCTAAGCTCCCAAACCAAAATTACACCTGTTTGTAATGAGTTTAAACACTTGTTATTATTAGCAATTCAAATATTACGCAAATTCTTCGTAACCACGAACCAATCTTCTTCATAGTCGTCTTTTAAGCGAAACAGGAATGTTACTTCGCTTTGTTCTAAGATATCCACTTATTACATTGAATCCAATAAAGTATTAACGAACTTTCTAACCTCGAATGAAAGAAAAAGATCAAAATTAAAATGTTTCTAATTAAATGTATTTCATTATTTATTTCTTACTTTACTAATAATGAGCTAATTAATAATTAATTGCCATTTTGCCTACGTGGCAAGTTTACTTAGATATCTGTGGCACAGGTATAATACAAGTTTAATAAAATAGCAGCTGAATGTTGCTGTGTTTCGTGTCGTGAGTGTTGGGAACCGGATACACTTTTAAGTAGTAATGAGACATTCCATCTTGGTCCTCTGGGGTGACAACGCAATTTTGTTTTTGATTACTAATTTAAAATATAAGTGTCTTTAGGCCACAGCATCCAGTTATTTATTTAAGCTTTTATGTACAAAAGAAAAACCGTACATATGGTGGACTTAATGCCTTAAGGCATTGTCTCCCAGTCAACCATTAGGCTAAGCTATGGGAGGTAGTGCACTTATCATGAGGTGGACTGTGTATTTGTTTTTAATTATTCATATAAAAATATGTTATTTTAATCAGAGTATTAAATACCAAAGTTTGTTCATGAATATTTTAGTTCTACCTGAAATTTCTTTATATATTTTCGAGAGCGCATATCACAAACGCTACGTTTATTTCTGAACGTGAACGTGACTTTACATCTTCCATTACAAATTTAATGACTGTGATGATAATGTCGTACCTATGGGTGTTCTCCAACCTTTTAATTTCACAAATGCTTGTAAATCTTAGAACTTTCAATAGAAAGCTTTTTCTCCTTTTTTTTTTAAATCTTAACACAATATTTGTAAAGAGGCGAAGTTTTATTCATTACTTATTACGTTACAGTACGTGCAGATGTTGGCATTTGGACAAGTGTTTGTTGCACTCTCCTTGTTTTAGGACATACAATTTCCTATTGTAATCTATTATTTAAAAGCTAGCTTTAAGTTGTAATTGAACTCAAGTTGCCAAGATTACCAAGAATAATTAAAATGAGCGGACGAGCTCTGCACTCGCCAGCGCTATTTAAATTTCGTTCATTTGGATTTTCACTGCATTGTAGCTGAGTAATTTTGTCATGTTGTTATATTATCATTGTTGTATCATCCGATATTAATAACATAAAAATTAAAATCAATGTTTTATTCTAAACATGTAACATTGTGAATATGTTTACATTATTAAATTTGTCGTTCAATTCTATTTCAATACATATATCGCCAGTAATATTTGAATACGCACACGTACTGTGTATCAGAGGCTTCTAGTATATAAAATTATTTAAGGATTGTAAATGTATTAATACCCACATATACGTGTTTTTGTATGATTAGAATTGTAGGCTTTATTTATATTGTTAATAATTTATTCTTATCAACGCGTAATTACTAAACATACATAAGGCTTATAAATAAGTATATAAAAGCTAATCAGTAAAAATTTTAAAAATATGGAAGTTATTTCATTCCCTTTAGTTCCTTGAAGTAGACTTTTACCTTCTATTAAACATTTAATTTTATACCATTTTGTGTGAACTAAGGAATATCACAAGCTTATGATAATAACAGTAATTTTGGCTCAATGTTTGCATTAAAAACTTAATTATTCATTCCACACACTTTTATTCTTCAATTTTATATGGGCTACGAGTGCAGTATAATAAATACAAGAATAACCATTAAAATCGGTCACCATTGGCAAAACTTTCGCGTAACATGTATGTACAATGCACGTATGTCTATTCGGTTAAAATATAATTTTATTAACCTATCACTTTGCCTCAGTTAAAGAACCTAAGGGACGTAAGTAGCGACGAAAAATAAAAATCTTAAAATAATTTCCATTCTTAATCTTCAAATAATTTCAATAATGTGTAGTGCGGCCGTGTATTGACGGCCTCAGAGAACCCACCACATCCACGGTATTATCCACAGTAATACTTACCTTATTCAATAATATATCTGAATACAGCTTACGATGCCAGTGTTTAACTCCACAAAATACAAAGAAACAGTGTGTTAAGAAAAAAATTATATGTATATTGTATAAAACTATTTTTTACAGATATTATCGCGTTTAATTTACTATTTCACTATTTTAATTCCCGATGTTTCGGGGAAGTCTGCAGTCTGTGAACATGTTCAAGATCGTCCCCGCCATTACATCAGATTGTAGTTTTCAAGTGTTGTCTGTATCATCACGAAGACACGATGCTTGAAATGGCCAGTGGTTTCGAACTACGCAGCGCGACGCCGCGAGATTCGCAATGTCGCTAGGCTCATCGTGAGTTGCTGGTAGTGCAACGTCTCGCTGCGCAACGAGACACCAAGCGCCACAACGAAACACCAAGCGGCGCAGCGTCTAAACGTCTAAGTCAATTGAGTCCAATTCTCGGTCACATCATCTGACAACATCATGATCTGATAACATAATAAACATTAATTAATATAAATCGAATGAGCAAAATTCTCGGTCACATCATCTAACAACATATTATAGTATTCCAGTGTTGGTTTATAGTAGGTAAAAATACTCAATCTTCAGTAAGAATACAAGCATGCTAATAAGTCAAGTACAGCGTGAACGTAGATTTAACATTAATGTATCTTAAAACTAAAAATAAAATAAAATAAAATATTAAGAGAAATCATGTAGCGAAAGAATATCGCTATACCCAATAGAATGTAATTTTATTGTAAGCAGTGTCAAAGTGGCAACATGTCTGGTGATGCGGAGCAACCTGTCTGGCAAAAGAAGTGATAATAGCAAATCGTCGCAACGCCGGTAGATGCTACATATCTAGATTAGTATCACTTAGAACACCATACACGTTGAAATTTTAACTTGTAGATAATAACTAAATGATATTTAACTAGACATACTGATAACGTAATTGTATTATATGGCCAACAATAATACATTAATTAAATAAGCTTTTCGAAGACGAAACTTGCCAAATGGAAGAATACAAAGACACACTTATACGTAAATACACATATACGTAAATACATTTATACGTAAAATGAAATCTTTCTTACAAAAAAAACTCTTCGAGTAAATCTACCTATTATAAAATTTATGAAATATATAAATAACTTAACATTTTTGATTATTATTTTTGTACGTAGTAAAAATTACAAACACAAAATAATTTCCTCATGAAAATTTTCTCGAGTCACTCCAAGTTAAGAACAAAAAACGTTCATGAATTTCTTTGCAATATAGTTTAACGTTAAATTGATGATGATGATATCGTATGAGGAGATAATAGGGATATATATATTTCGTATAGAATACGTATTCAGGATATAATTATTAAAATAATTAACATTTTCATTAATGTAGGATTATGCTAATTGATGAGCGTACAGCGGGCCGAAGCGTTCCCGACCGTGACGAGCACGCGCTTCGTATTACAGCGTACTGAGTGGAGCCGCTCGGGATGTATGCAACCCTGTCGTCTCTACTTGAGCCTTGGCGTGTAGCGGGGCGGAGCGTCCGCGAGCATCACTAGTACACGCTAAGTATTATGGTATGTGCCGCTACTTTGCACGCCCTGACCAACCCATCTATTGGAGAAATGGCTAATTTTAATAATGCTCAAACAAAAAAAAAATGGAGATTATATCATGTTATAAAAAATAAATTGATAGTAAACTTCACACTCTACGTAAATTGTAACTTGCATTTAAATATTTGTTGCACTCCTACTTGATAAAAATTTCATACATAAAGTTTAACTTGCAAACTATATATGAAAGTGTTCACAAATTCAATAACGGAATCTCTCTGCGACGATTTGTTTTACTTTAACTTGGCGAACTATTTTTCTTACTTATAGAGTTGAGAGTTATTGTAAAATAGTCTACAAATCTAAAGGAATAAGTCTTAGAATTTATATCAATAAACAAAGTGCATTTGTTTTTTTACGAGGACTGTTAGAAATGTTTGGTTTTGCTTAAGAAAATAATCTATACATATAATAAAACTGTAAATAGCACATGTCTGTACATTTTATATTTTTGTAATAAAAGTGATTGAGGGGTACTAAAAATAAGTAATTAAATACATTTCTACCATTTTTAGAATTTTCTGTCTGTCTGTCTGTCTGTCTGTCTGTCTGTCTGTTTGTTTGTTAACGTATCACGTTTAAAGTACTAATTTACATCATAAGAGTTGTTAAGGAAATTCTAAAGTGTACCTTCGGGTTACATTTAGTCTTTATTTCATTAAAATCGGTTCATTCCATCAAAAGTTATGATAAATATTCTGAAGTATGGGTAGGGAATTTGCTCAACGGTGGCTTTGTTTGAGTCATCAAGTTGATGTTAGCAGCGCCATCTCTCTTTAATTAAATATATACATATAATAAAAATGATGATAACATGTTGTGTCTCTTTCTGTACATTGTATATATATATTGGTGACTAAAATCATTATGGGGAACTAAAAATAATTAAATAAGTACATTTTTATAATTTTTAGAATTGTCTGTCTGTCTGTTTGTCTGTTTTTATATGAATGCATCACGTCTAAAGTAAACATCTTTTTTTTTTTCAAAGGAATCGTTAAGAAAATCATAAAGCGTATCTTCAAGTTACATTTAATCTTTGTTTTATTAAAATTGGTTAATTCTATTCTAGTAATGATTATTATTTTAAAATGTAGGTTCGAATTTGTTCAATGGCGCCATAAAAATCTCAGAAATAGTAATAAAAAGATTTGTGTGTAAAAAAAACGTTCCATAATAATTAATATATTTATACTTAAAACATAAAAAGTGATTTAAAAAAGGATGTTTTCTCACACAAAGGACGTAATAGATGGAGTTGTACAAATTACAAACTTTTCTGATTTGCTGTGTTGAGATTTTTCGCCGATGAATCGTATTGAGACTTACTGAAGAAATTTGTATCTATCGAAGCCATACAACGGAACCCGAACAAAAATAACAAAATTGCAACGAAATGTCGTGATATTGCATTTATAATATACGTAAAATCAGTACTGCCATTTTAGCGCTTTGGGAACTAGATATAGCGCTTTTTTGGAATGTATAGCGCGCATTTCGAAATTTTAGCACCTAGCTTAATCCAGCGCTTTTTGGTGTATTTAGCACACATTTCAAAATTGTAGCGACTAGCGGGTTATTAACTCTTTTATAGCAGCACTGTTAGTCCACATTACCGATAATAATAATGACCTTTATTATTTTTTTCCACAAATAGTACATTGCAGTTTATCTTTTTCAAACATATTTTTTCCACAAAACAAAGAGCATGGGAGACGAGTCCAAACTAGGATACCCTGTGCTATGGATCTCCCAGCTTCCCCTTTAGGATGATCAACTTGATTTTCTTTATCGACGATTATAAGCGGGGAAATCCCCTTCATTAAAGTTTTCGTTCATGGTTTTGGCAACGCATTTATTTTGCTTTATTCAGTTTTAGTCAGTTGTTTAGAGCACAGCTAAGTTAAAAGTTACTTAGAGTAGTACTAACTACTGTTGACAGCAATTGCCGTAATTATAAGTCGATGTCCTGCGAAGTATTGATACATCAAAAAATATTGCCAGAAAAAAACTTAATGTTGTTTTCTTTATCATGATTATATTTTATTGAATTATAAATTATAATAAAAAACACAAACTTTGTTTGTAGTTAATTTAGCGCGAAATCTAGGGCTTTTTTAAAGCGCTGTTTTCATGAAATCTAGCGCTTTTTGTGTTGTCCTAGCGCTGAATGAGTTTTTTTTTGATCTGGCAGCACTGCCAAAAAACCCTCTATTAAGAAGTAACTTTCCTTTCAGTTTTAAGCGCGTTCAGTTCCCAGTTACAGTCAGCGTGTGTTATGCGATGACTGTAAATAAAGCGCAAGGTCAAAATTTACGCGTTGTAAGAGTGGATCTCAGTACTGACTGTTTTGCACATGGCCAACTCTATGTTGCTTTTTCCCGCGTTAGTAGCCCCCGTAACCTTTTTGTGTACATCCCGTCTAAGTCTACTTCTAACGTCGTTTACACCGAAGCTCTATCATAAACTACTTAGAACTTTGATGATAATGATTTATTTGTTACCACTTATTGATACAATAATGATATTAAATCGTTTAATATTCTCTTACCTAAACGACAAATTCTTTATGTAAAATCTATATACGCGAGCTACGCCGCGGGCACAGCTAGTATATAATATAAGCTTAACCCTTTTTACTGGAAACGAGGCGTTCCATCTTAGTCCTCAGGGGAGCAACACATCTGATTTTGGTATCCCGATCGAAGATCAATGTAGATGTCTATGGGCCCCAGCATCTGCTTACCATCAGGCGAACTAATTCGTGCTGAAACCAAAATATAGCTGAAGCGTGGTTCTACCACGTAAAAAATGTTGGTATTTAAAAAAGTCGAATTAAAATGTAACGACACATATTTCTGAAGGAAGCTTTCTTTCTTAACTAAACAGTTTTTACAAATGGTTGACAATTCGTTTGTAGTTTAGTACAATTGATATATAACCTTATGCATATGTATGCCCTTTCTCTAAGAGATCCTTTGTCCGTATTCGTGAGTGAAGTCATTGTGATATAGTTAATACGTTGCAAATTGGCTGCATGCATTCTGTTTATCTATTGATATTAGACTGAAATTAGTTTCTATGAGTAAATGAGATGAAAGCTTATTTCGTATTTAAATTTTTGCATGTTGTGACTTATAGAGGTAGAAAAATATCTTATTTTTTGTAATAATTTTATTATAAATTTATTGGTTTTGAGGAGTATATAGGACAATATAGAATAGAAATAAAGTTTCTGTGTTACAGAATATGCGTGAGGTACATGCGTATAATATATTTTGTTTTTAGGCGGTGTAATAGAATCCATTTTCCTATTTCGTAACGTAGGTGTTGAGAGAGGCGATTTTGGGAAATGTCAGAAAGATCTTTATTTTGATAGATAGCGGTATTAACATCTCGTTTACTAATCTCGTTTAACGGTGAAGTTACATTTATTACGGCGTGTCAACAGTCCACTGCTGAACACAGGCCTCCCTCAGTTTGTTTTTGAGCTGCTATCGAGAAGGTGCTGCTCCCCATTTCCTGTTTCATTTCTCTCTGTCACCTCGTACTTCACCCACGTCATGATATGGGGATCATATTCATTATAATGTCTTAGAAATGGAAAGTTAAAAATAAATACAAATGAAGAAGAGATTTTTCCAAATAATTAACTTCACCGGCCTCGGCTTGCTTGTAAGTAAACTATTAGTATTAGTGACACGGCTCCGTGCTGTAAGCTCTCGTTTGTTATCTGTTCCTTAGCTAACAGAAAAGAAATCTTCCTTGGTGTGTAGTTCAGCGATTAGGACACTGAGTAAAGTTACCTTGACCTTAATAAATTAAACTAAGTTTTAGCGCTATTTGCGACGTAACTTTTTTATCTATAAAAATCTCAGTGTATATTAAAAATTATTATTACAATATAGTGGTTTCATTAAATCCTGTAATTCAGTAAGCGAGTCTCGTCTAATGTATTGTAACTACTTGATTATGTAATTCGTTTCTCGGAAACTGCTCTAATGATTTGGTAAAATATTGTATTTTGGTAAATATTGTGCATCATGTCTGAGGAATTTGTTCTTCTAACGCCGAACAAAGCTTTAATTATTACTTAATCTTATATAATTTTTAAAAGTAATTATATCTCATTTCAGCCTATCAAAATTCTACTGTTTAAATTAGGCCTCCTCCGTAGATTACTTCATAGACGTGTTAATTACCATAGTTGGCACGCTTGGCACACCGTCTGGCAACCATGTCCTAAATTATTTGGTTGCTAACAGGAAAACGCAGCTGCCTAGCTCCTGATTTGTTTCCCTCTGTCGCTTCTTACGACACCCACTGAACGTTATGGGGTAGTGGATATCCTTCCACCGCTACTACAAGATCAAGTAATTACATAATATCATATATTAGTGTTATCAATTGTTGGGAAAACTAGTAAAGGGAAGAAAAGCTCTGTAGTCCCGATATTATAAGTTTTTATCGATGATCTGTGTACCTACCAGAACACTGGTATGTCAAAGTTTCGTATATTAGCCGAGGCTAGTGTTTTGTTACTATACAAATGTAGATTTAATATATCGACGGAAGAAAACTTGTTTCTTAATCGCTGGTGCGATACTTTATACTGATGAAACAAATGGGAGATTGCCTGTTCGTATTTTTTTTATCCTCATTACCAACAACAGTTAATGTTATTATATTTACGTATTTCGACGGACTCCTAGACAGAGAAGGAGTCCTACTGCCTAGTAAAGTACTGACACTGACTGACAGGTCGACTCTGTATGCAACTCTAAAGTTATTTAAAAATATTAACTTACTACTCGTATTAATATTGCTTTGAAAATATAATATTTTCTTATTTCGGTTCTAATTGAAAACCTTTTGTCTCCTTCGCTATACGTATATAACGTGCTAAACGTTACACAACGTACAGAAAATTATAGCATTTGGACAAATATTTGTTACACTCTCTTTGTTTTGGGTTTTTCCATGTCCTAGAATTATGTTTTATTTCTCCAGACATCCATTTTTAGTAACTTAACCCAAGTTACCAGGAAAAATTAAAATGCCCAGGCTCTGATGGAGACAGTGCTCTTTAATTTTTGTTTATTTTATATGTAGTTTATTTATGAGATATTATCAGGAAGATGCAAATGCCTAATGATATATAGATGGATTACAAAATTACGAACTTTTAAACAAAAAGTGATATGACAGTTTGTAAAATAATTTTCTTCGTGCTCATTCATCCAATTTCTTTTCTTACGTTTACTATTATTAATTGTGTGTATAGTATTAAGTGTTTACAACCATATTTTTAACAAAATATTATATTGTAAGTGGTAAATGATTGTGGGAAAAACTCAGTGTCAACGGTCAATTCAAAATTGTTTATAAAAAGTATTGCTATTGGTAACTGAACTCTAATTTCGCCGATGACAGTAATGTTCAATTAGCCTAGCGGTGTTACTAACTCGGAGTGATATCTGCGTGGTCTACGATCGAAACTCGACTAAACTATACTTTTTCCTAATTTTAAAACTTATAAATTATAAATTTTAAATTGCAATATGAATTTCTTCGATAATATAACATCTCGAAAAAAACGCACTCAATCTATGACCGATCATACTTGTAGCGAAAGTAGTTCAGATAATTCGAAACTAGATGGCACTTCTTGTAGTTTACCGAACTTATCAGGTGATGAAAATAACATACAAATACAAAAACTTAAAGAACAAATAGAACACCTCACCCTACAACTAAATTCAGCTCACGAAGAAATAAATAATTTGTCCATAGAAAATCACGAGCTCAAAAAAACCGTCCAGGGTTTAGCATCGAAACATGAAGTTTTAAAAAAAGCCACCAAAAAATTAACGAATGATGTAGATACTCCAAAAAAAAGCTTGAAAGTATCCACTCCACTTAATAAATCTACCAGAAAAAAACAGAATATCCTTAACAAAATTTCTAGTACGCCAATTACTCAAAAACCAATAGCTGACCCTACGATGACACAACAAGATAATACAGCACAAATAAACGAAACAACAAATATTAAGTTAAAACAAGCTAGAAAAAAAATTTGCATTATAAGTGCCAATAAAACCAACAAGGTATTATCTATTGCTGAGGATACGTTTTTGAATACCGAGATATGCCACTACATTTTCCCCAATTGCGGAATATTACAGCTAATAAATAATTTAAATAAAAAATTAGTAAGCTTTACGAAAAATGACTACTGCGTAATTTTAATAGGAGAGGAAGATTTTCGAAAAACTAATAATTACTTTGATATCATCAAAGAAATGAGGAATACTCTTCAAAATATTCAGCATACCAATATTATACTGTGCCTTCCAACATACAAATGTAAAGATTATTCCGATATGTTTAATTGGAGGATAGAAACTTTTAATAATTTATTGTACCTAGATCTCAACACTTTTAACTACGCAAAGCTATTAGATTCTAATTTTGAACTATCCTACGATTATAGTATGTTTTCCAAATATAGTGGGAGATTAAATAACTATGGATTAAAGAATGTCATGAGTAATATACTAATAATGATAAGTAAACCTAACTTAGATCTAGAAATATCTCCTAATATTCAAATAAAAGTCAATAAAGAAGCTATTCCCACTTGCTCAAATTCAAATTTTTTTCTATTCTAATCATATGTATATCATGCATCAGAATATTGCCGGCTTTCTTAATAAATCTGATGTACTAACGGTTCATATTCAGGAATTATTAAACATACAAATAGATATAGATGTATTGTGTATTACCGAGCATTTCATAATGTCTGGCCATGAAAAATTAATACAAATATCCAATTACAAGCTAGCTACATGCTATTCACGAAATGTAAAACGCGGAGGAGCCTGCATCTTGATAAAAAAATGTCATGAGTACACAGAATTACCAGACATAATGAAATACTCTATAACAGGGATCATTGAATGTTGTGCTATAAAATTAATAAAACAAAACACGATAATTTTATGTATTTATAGACCCCCAAAAATATGTAACATAGATAAATTTTATGAAAATTTAGACTCTATTTTAAAGAAAGTATGTAATAACCGAAAAAGTAGTATAATAATTTGTGGTGACTTTAATATAGACATTTTAAAAAGGAACAGATTAGCAATAGAATTTGAATACTTTCTTTTAAGCTACAACCTTAAATTGGAAATTAACCAACCTACAAGATTAGACAGCAATACCTGTTTAGACAATTTTGCTCATAACTTGAAACAAAAGTGCAAATGCGAAGTAATAGACTTAGCCTTATCAGACCATACAGCTCAGATTCTAAAAATATACGTTAACAAATCAAGACAAACAAAATATTGGCGAAAAACAATAAGAGATACGTCCAATGAGAATATAAACAAATTCAATAAATATCTTCAACAGTTATCGTTTTCAGACGTTTACAGTACTGACGACCCTAATAATGCCTATGATAGTTTTATCGACTTATTTCTTTTATTATATATTTTGTGTTTTCCTTTTAAATCGGTTATAGTACGTAGTGAAAAATCAATTAAATGGGTGTCACGTGGTATTCGGATTTGTAGCAAAAGGCAACGCCATTTATTGTGGCAAAAGAGATTAAAACCGACATATGAAAATAAAAACAATTTCTATACGTATTCCCGAAGATTCAAAAAAATAATTAAATTAACCCAGAAAGCCCAAAATAACCATCTCATCCAAAACTCAAAGAATAAATCTAAGAAATCTTGGCAAATAATAAATAATAGCAAAAAAAATACGGAACCTATTTCTCAGATAAAAAAAGATAATTTGTTAATAACAAACCCTAAAGAAATAGCTGAATCATTCAACAATTTTTTTATCGACCAGATCACAGATATACCAAAAACCGTATCAGATAACATCAAAAAAATTAATTATAACCCACACTCGATATTTATAACACCAACTGTACCACAAGACATAATACGGATAATACAATCTTTAAAAAACAAAAAAAGTTTTGGTTATGATGGCATTTCAACGCAAGTTATTAAATCTGTTTGCAACAGCATATCTGGGCCTCTTAGTCATATTATTAATGTAAGCATATTAGCGGGAATGTTTCCCGAAAGACTGAAAACGGTTATAGTAAAACCACTTTATAAAAAAAACAACAAAGAAGACATGTCTAACTACCGACCGATTGCTTTGCTTCCAGTTTTTTCTAAAGTAATGGAAAAAGTTATTTACGAATCCATTTACGCATTTTTGGCTAAATTTAATATACTCTGCGATGAACAAAATGGGTTCCGAAAAAACAAAAACGTAAATATGGCTGGTTACGACTTATTAAAGAGGGTAATGGCTAGTGTAGATACCAGAACTCCCATATGTGCTATTTATACAGACATGTCTAAAGCCTTCGATTATGTGAACCATGACATACTATTACAGAAACTTAACGCATACGGCATTCGAGGTAATATTCTTAACCTAATAAAATCATATCTGATAGGCCGCAAACAATGTACAGAGATTGCTAGTATATGTAATAAATATAAACGTGAATGCAAATATGTTTCTTCCTATAGAGAAATAAAATTCGGCGTACCACAGGGGAGTGTCCTTGGGCCACTGTTATTTTTACTTTACATAAACGACCTCCCAAGCCAAATCCATCATCCAATGGTATTATTTGCCGACGAAAGTACAGCTCTAATAAAATGCCTTAATAAAGATTCTTATGAAAGTGATATAAACACTACGATTAAAACTATAATTAACTGGCTGAATTATAACAATTTACTGATCAATATTAAAAAAACTAAAATAATGCACTTTTATCAGAAAATTCGCACTGAAGATCTAAATATAAATTACAATTGTCAAATAATTGAAAGAGTAGATGTCGCAAAATTTTTAGGTATTTTAATAGACAGCCAATTGACATGGAAGGCCCAAGCAGATGATGTCTGTAAGAAACTAAGTGTTTCTGCATATGCACTCTATAACCTGGCAAAAAAAGTCAGTGTCAAAACGGTGCTAGTAGCTTACCATGGCCTGGTGGTTTCCATTTTAAGATACGGTATTATATTTTGGGGCAACTGTGGCGATAGAGAAAGCATTTTCAAAGCCCAAAAGCGCTGCATAAGAGCAATCTTCAATTTAAAGATAACTGATAGTTGTGTCCCTATTTTCAATGCCCACAAATTATTAACTTTTCCGTGTCTCTATATTTTAGAAATAGCGATATTTGTTAAAATTAATCATCATTTATTTCCTACCTTAAATGAAACTAGAGTACGAGCCGTATCTATGAGAACGCAATATAAATATTTACTGTATACAGGAAGATTTCAAACAGCTTTATTAAAAAAAAGTGTTATGAGCATGGCTCCTATCATATATAACAAAATCCCAATTTTTGTAAAAAATCAACCTATTAGAATATTTGAAAAGAGTCTTACTTCTTTGTTATTGGAAAGATGCTATTACTCAGTATCGGACTTCTTAAATGATACCAATATTTAAATAACGTTGCAGTTAATTAATTGTTTATAATATGTTCTTTGTATTAATAATGTATGTGTTATGCTAACTGCAATAAAATTTCGACAATATAAATTTATGTAATAATAATAATGCAATACTTTGAATTATAATAATGTAATAATTATTTATACTCATAATTATAATTTTAAATCTATTTAATAATTAATTACTAGTATTATATAGAAATAAATTTAATTTAATATTTGCATGCCAAAATGGTAGAATGTACGGATCTTCTATGTACTCTATCAACACCTTATTGTTATTACCTACATTCAATGCAAATAAATCATTACTTTACTTTACTTACTTTACTTTACCTATTTCCTGTTTTATATCCCAGTGTCACCTGTTAAAAGCAAACACAAGTGAAGAAGAAAATTATTCCTTACTTCACTGATAATAATTTACTTCACTGATCCTGGCTTGCTTCTAAGTCGACTAGTAGGTATGAGTCACACAGCTCTGTGCTGTACGCTCTCGTTTATTATCCGTTCCTGAGCTAATGGAGGAGAGCTCTACCTAGATAATTAGTGGAGCGTTCAGGGCATCGAGTAAAATTACTTTGATACTGAAAAATAGAAATGATGTTTAGAGCTATTTGCGTTGTGACTTTATTTTTGTATAAAAACATTAAATAGACTAATAAAAGTTGAAGGGGTTGTACTAAATCCTATACTTTCAGTGAGAAATTCCTTGTATATAATTTTGTAACACTTGGTTATGTAGTTGGTTTATCGGAAACGGCTTTAAGAAATTGTATAAAATATTGGATTTAGGCAAATATTGTATAAAATATCTGAGAAAATTATTGTTTAATAAATACACGCACGTTAGACGGTCAATAGTCAACGTAATACACGTTGCGTGTGTAATAACTTGAGATATATTTCTTGGGAAATAAAATGTAGGTTGAGATGTAATGAACAGTACATCACCTGTCTGTATAGATTAAATGTTACGCACATAAATCTACTGCTAAATAGATCTTCTTAGAATCTCATATATCTGGGCATATCTCATATTTCAAGTATTATTGTAGTCACTATGGTTACGTAGCTTATCGATCAATAACAACCGTATATTTTAGTTACTTAAAATTAATTTTCTACATATATTTCTATAATTCTAAAAAGGTAATTCATGTAATCAGATAAATATTTGCTGTGTAACTTATGTAACAGAAGTTAACAAGCCTAACAATTACAACTATATGAAATAAAGATAACAGAATTCCAACTAAAAACTATCATATATAATACGTAAGAGCAGACAACCGTTTTAGTTTTACGACGCAGCAGTCGGTTAGTAATGGAACACATTGCACGAGCTTGTTTTTGTGTAAGGATTTACATACTTCATGGCTTCAGAACTGAGAATGTTAACTGAACGTAAAGCATTGGTGTGATTACAAGCATTTTTCTATATTGGAATGTTATTGAATGTACCTACAACGAATTAAGCTGACCGCAAGGCCAAGTGATGAGAGCATCTGGCTGCCTCTGGCGTGGCAGGTGTTGTGTACGAATTGCGTATTTGCGTTTTTGAATAATTATTGACTTTAGACTGAAGAATTGTTGTTGGAACGAAGTTCCTTATCGGGCGGTACGGCTTTGGCGGATGGGAGCTAGGCGACAAAACTTGTAAGATTTTTCGTTACTACCCCTTGTATCATAGTGTATTTTATTTTAAATGACGCTTCATTTTATAGACGCTTGTAATTCATTTATTTGTATTTGTTAATCAATAATGTAATACGTATATCAATAATAATATAATACGAAAGGAACTTCGTTCCAACCGAGTGTTCCACGACACGACACTCGCACATGTTTTTTTTTCATGTCGGGATGTATCGTGACTCCTCTATTTGACCCTAGCTTAAATAACAGTACATTAGAGGCGGGATGCTCCTAATGCAATATAATCTAAGTCCTCTTCCCATATCGGTGCAGTCGAGGTGGAATCGTGGTGGAAGACAAGTGTTGGTATGGGAATTCACCACTCGCCCTATCCTTCGCGGCTGGCCACTACCACTGATGCGGTGGTGGTGGGGCTGCGGGGGGAGAGGAGTGATATCTCCGCAGTTGAATCTTCGTTGGCGGTGGAGCCATAGGCCAGATCCGCCGCCGGGGTCAGGAAAGGTGATGTTTCCGAGTGCTTGCTTTTCCGCCCCATAGCCTCCGCGCATCAGACTCGGGTGGGTCTGTTACGCTTCGGTGGAGTTAGCGCAGCTGATGGTCTCGGTCAGTATTTTGATGATTTGTTTTTGTTGAAATCTCCTAGGGTTTTTTTTATATTGTGCGCTTTAAAGGTATATCAGTATAATATCCTTAATAATATACTAAAAAAACATGACGTAACAAGAAACAAACAGAGAGAAAGACAAAAGGCAGTCTTATTGCTATACAGCAATTTCTTCCAGACAACCCACAAAAAGGAAATAAAAAGAAGAAAAAATTTAATTAGTGGGTAGAGTGACTATAAATCTATACAAATAAATAAAATTGAAGTGTCTGTTGGTAATGTCGAAATAACAGCTTTTTACTATATGCATATGAAAGTATATACGGTACTGTCTGTCTTTCTGTCTGTCTGCCTGTTTGTTCCGGCTAATCTTCGAAATGGCTGGACCGATTTTGACCGGAATTTCACTGACAGATAGCCGATATTATAAGAAGTAACTTAGGCTACTTTTATTTTAGATAAAGAATTAGGTTTCTGTGCAAAAAGTTAAAACCCATGAACTCAAATCGTAATAAGTTACGCGCGGGCGAAGTCGCGGGGAACAGCTAGTATAATATAAATTAATAAATATGCTGAATGTACTTAAATGTAAGACTAGTCATCATTAAGCGACAGGAAGGGAGGAAAAGAGGGAGAAATTAGAGGAAAAAATAATGTTGTTTATTTACTTGATTTTAAGTATTTTTGGAATTTTTTTAAACATAAATGTTAAAATAGCCTTCACTCACACGGTCAAATATAGTCTGCATGACCTCCAAATCATACAACATAGCTACAGGACGAACTTCCATTTTTTAAATTTTAATGGAATATTCATAAATTGTCTCCGAATTATTAATTTTATTATTACTAATTAGAAAATTTCAAAATCATCATCATCATCATGAGCTCTCCATTTTATATTAGTCTCAGTCCAATCAAGATGTAAAAGCCAAATTACTAATAGTACTAATATCACAGAAAATAATTTAAAAAAATGCCAGCGATTCCAAATACATAAAAAGGTGTTAAAGTAATACGTTTTCAAATAATATCACACAGGTAACTTAATAACATAGTACTTATAACATTTTTAGCAAAAAATACAATATACATTAATAAAATTGTACAGGTTGCAAAAAACCTTGTTTGTTAAACGTTTTAAAAAACGCAAAAAGTGCAACATGGTTTAGGCGATCTGTTCTCCATGGAGTACGATTTGTTTCCTTTAAACGACATGAAGTGGGACTGCTGTGATATTTTTATTGCTTAGTCCACGCTGCACTAACATGTATGCGACTAGTAGGAAAATAGTGTATTTTGTTTTATCGGAAGTTAAGTTCCTTATCGCACGGTACGAATTTGGCGGATGGGGGCTAGGCGAGAAAATATGTAAGATTTTTCCGTGACGAAACCTTCTGACGTAGTGTAGACAGTCTTGGCGGCTATAAGGGAGCGAGATGGAATAATATCCATCTCCCTCGCACTTTTTCTCATCTTGCCATGAAATAAATATTATTTTATTTTAAATTGCGCTTCGTTTTAATAGATGCTAGTAATTCATTTATTTGTATTTCTTAATTAATAATACCTAGTCAGGTCATAAATTCTGTCACATGTTTAATATAAAATAATTGAAACAAGTTTATTCATTATGTAACCATTTATAAACCAAAATGAACTTAACAAAACATAGATTGTTATGACACTAAAGTTTATTCAAAATGATCTCCGTGATTTTGAACACAGGCCTTCAATTTGCGCGGCCAATCGTCTATCGCAGCACGAATGAGGTCCATGTCAATATCGGCGGCTGCCTTAATCAAGGATGTCTTGAGTGACTCCAAATTGGGATGAGGCTTTGAGCACGCCTTTTCCTCCAAGTGTTGCCATATCTTGTAAATTAACGGATTCAAATCTGGACTGGAGGAGGGCCAGTCTTCGTGCCGGATGAAGTAGATTTCACGCGCCGCCAACCAGTCTTGTGTGCTCTTTGCTCTATGAGCTGGCGCCGAATCTTGTTGGAATACCCAGTGCCTGTTATTGAATATGGTATGAGAAAAAGTTTCCACAAGGTTCGTCAGGACTGTATTTTGATACACAACTGGATTCGTTTTTACACCTTTCTCACAAAAATGTACCTCTGTTAAGCCCCAATAAGAAACTCCCAACCATACCATGAGCGAGGATGGAAAATGACCTCGTTGGACACGCGGAATACGGTTGCTTGCTTTTCCACTACTGTGTGCGTACACCTTATAATTTTGTTTGTTGTAACTCTCTTCTACGGTAAAAATTTTTTCATCCGAAAAAAGAATTTCCCGATATTTTTTTCCCGCGTAGCGCTTCAACAAAGCGCGGCATCTCTTCAGTCTCAGGTCCATTAGACGAGTACTCAAACGATGTCCTGTTTTTCTTCGATATGCCCGAAGCCCTAAGTCTTCATTTAATACCCTTTTCACCGTGGTTCTGCTTAACCCCATCCGAAGGGCCAACAGTTTCTGCTTACGTTTGGGATTTCTTTGAATTCGCGCCTTCACAGCTTTTATCACTGCTGGAGTCCTAACAGGCCGAGGGCGACCACTTCTTGACCTGTCATCTACACTAGAGTCTTCATTGTATCGTTTGATGATACAATAAACGAATCTTTTGGTTATATTCAAATTTTTCAGTATGTCAAAAATTTGAGTTGGCGCGTAACCGCTTCGATGCAACGCAATAACTGCAACATGGTCTTCTTTAAGCGTCCACTCCATATTTAAAAATGAGTAAAATTCTAAAAAGTATACAGTTTTATTTTCATGAACAATTCGAAATTCGAATTCAATAAACTTTTTTGTGGCCAGCATTCTAAAAGAAATGTTTTTACTGTATGACAATACTTATGGCCTGACTAGGTATAATCCGTATATCAATAATAATATACTACGAAAGGAACTTCGTTCCAACCGAGTGTTCCACGACACTGACGCATGTTTTTTTTTTCATTAATTTTACTCTTTATTTCTGTACAAAGCACAAGTCAACATTTTATTGTTCCGTAAATGTCTTAGATGAAGTTAGCTGCTGTGACCGAAATTATTACTGCTGCCATATGCGTGTCGATACTGGATGAATACCAACAGTATTAGCTACTTTAAACTTTGTGCTATGAGTATTTTTTTTAAAAAGTGACGGTGACAAACGATTTTACTTATGTACATGGATCACGCATCAAAATGTAGATATATTGTTAGAAGTAAAAAGTCGTTGGTTCGATCCCGCTATTCGAGTATAATCGTAATCAACTTAAAAGCATTTCATATTTAGTAAAGTGGTAAAGTTACCAGCCAGTGCTAGTGGTGAAATTTGGAACTAAATGTGGTGGTTTACTATTTGCATTACTATTTGTATTATAAAGCACACGGTCGCTTTGCGAGCTGTGGACAGGACTATGCTCGGAGTTTCTTTGTGGAATAGAATTCGTTATGAAAATATTCTTAGTAGAACCAGAGTAACTGATTTAGACCAACAGATAAGTGAGTTAAAGTGGCAACGGGATGACCAAAAACTCAAGAAACCAACGATCAATTAGAATAAAATGTTCTCCAGTGGTAGCGGCGTACCGTTAAACGAAGTGTTGGGCGGCTTCCCATTAGAATTAGATGGAGTGTCTCCCTAGTAATCGATAAAGTAAGTCGATGAATGCAGGTGGCTCAACAAGGCTATTTGCTAACTTCATTGTTATTAAATTGAATAAAAAACAGATATATTTTGTTATACATAACATAAAGAGCGTAGCTTTAATTACTATGCAGTGTACTAATTATTTTTAGTTTTCATTTACCAATCGACATTTAATATCAACGAATGGAACAAAGGAACTGCATAAACGAGTATTTTATTCAGATTATAATTGAATTAAATTACCCGCTACAATTTAGCATTAAGCTATTATACGTTCTTTATGCATAGTCTTAAATGATACTGTATTCGTATAAATGCCAATTTTATTGTAATTATCTTTAGGAATAGTTTGCTGTACGACAATTATTTTAATAATTATAAATATTATCAATGGAATTTCACTACTGCTGCTTTGTGTTCATTTATAGATTTGTACCCAAACATATGACTTCAAAAAAGTTTCCAAATATTTTTATAGGTCTTGGGTTTTAACGTATTTGTGTAAGAAAACAAATTACTGTTGGCGCGTACTGTTTTAATAAATTAGCTTTACTTATAACAATCATTAAATACGATTATTAGTAAATAGTAAAACTTTTAGTAAGCTTATCAGTATTGAATGCTGTAGTACACAAATAATCTAGAATTTTTTTTCCTAGTTTCATTAGTTTGATTCGCTGATTTTCTCATTGGTCATGTTCAAAGGAAGATATGATTATATTCGAATTGTATACAGTGTATACGTCTAAGAAAAAATAGGCAGGCAACAAATTATATTGCCCATATCGTACATTTGTTTGTCAAATATCTCTATTCCACTTTCTCTTTAGATATTTCGAAATAGAAATAGCGAATGAGTTTTCTTCAGTTTCAAACGTGAAAATCGTTTTACAAGGTGAAGTTCCAGCGTATATGATAAATACGTCAGTTCATAAAAGTCAAAGTAAAAATATTTTTATTTAAAATGAGGCTTTGCAAAGTACTTTTTAAAAGACTAGAAAGCTACGCTACCAACTCAAAACATTCCCACGATACAGCTATACAAAATAATGGATTTCCTATGTACGTTTGCGTGCGTCGAAATTTTTGTGATGTACTCTTTTCATGTTACGAATTGTTAAGAAATATTACAACATATCCAGAACGTCACTCTTCATAATAAGCGATGCTCATTTTCTACGTGTGAGTCGCGTTGAACTAAGAGCTTGCAAAATTTCTTTTTAATATTTATGAAACTGAAGAAGGCTGTGACGTAGTCAGGTTATATAGTTAAATGCGAATCTATTTTGTAAGCCTATATAACTGTATGTATAAGCCAGATACAATTTTTACTTATAGGTTGATAAGAATAAGTTATTAGTTAATATATTATTTATAAATATAGCACATATTTTTATTATACAAAAAAATTAGACACTGTCACTCAACTCCTGGTTAGTTTCCCTACGTCTCTTCTTACGGCACCCAGAGTGTTGTGGAACGCAGTGGACTGTATGATTTTACTATGGCGAGTGGACTGTATTAAACTGACTACGCTAGGGAACTGCTCAAAGAAAAGATGGTACTAAGAAAACTATACTGTATTCACTTATTTACAAAATATCACTATTAGCTATCTTATGTACAGAGGTGAGTCTTCTGGAGTCTTGATTTCTTCCTGATTTCTTCTCTTGCCGCTTCCGAGGTGAAATGAACGACTCACAGACCAAAACGCCCTTCTTATATGCCTCAAGAGAGCGTCTCGGTTCGTGAGTAGCGTCGTAAGGCGATGCCGCGCGCTGATTGGTCGGCGACATCGCGTGATCTGCTGCCGGTGTGCAGGGTGCGCGGGGCGCACCGGGGTGTGAAGGGGCGACGGGGCGGCGGCCTCCTCGCTGTCCACTACATCCTCCCCCCGGCGTAGCCTGCGAGCCTAAGCTCTCTCGGGAGGACGGCGATCTTCCGGACGGGCCGCCGCAGCACTCCTCCCTTGGTCCGGACCTCGACGTTGCGCACCACGCCGTCTGGTCCAGGAAACGTACTCATTACAGATGCCCCGTGGCCACACATTCCTTGGTAGGTTGCTGTCCGCAACCACGACGAGGTCCTCTTCTTGTACTTGGCGCTGCTGAGAATCTCGGGAGTCCCCGCGCGCAACCAGCGTCGGCAGGTATTCCTTCACCCAGCGCCTCCAGTACTCGTCGGCGAGCCCCTGCGCCGCTCTCGACGCCCGACGATCCATGGGTGTGCACGGCGCGGTGACTGGCAGGCTCGATGGTCCCAACAGTAGGAAGTGGTTGGGTGTCAGCGCCTCTTCATCGTTGATGTCGACCGGTACATGCGTCAACGGTCGAGAATTCACAGTATTTTCGGCTTCAGTCAGAAGCGTTGCCAACGTCTCTTCTCGTGGGCTCTTCTGATGGAGAGTGGCTTCGAGTGCGGTCTTCACTGAGCGCACGAGACGCTCCCATGCGCCTCCCTGGTTAGGCGCACCCGGTGCGATGAACTTCCAATCGACTCGCCGAGTCAGCGCGTAATTCTTCAACTGCGGTGCCCACTCTTCCATCGCCCATCGTAGTTCTGTATTCGCCCCATGAAAGTTAGTCCCATTATCAGAATAAATAACCCGTGGCCACCCACGCCTAGCCGCCATGCGCCTCAATGCCGATATCGCCGAGTCCGCGGTCAGAGAGTAGACTATTTCTAGATGTACTGCACGCGTCGTTAGGCACGTGAACAGTGCCACCCACCGTTTTTCGTGCCGTCGTCCTATCGTAACCGTCAGAGGCTCGAAGTAATCAATCCCGGTGTACGTAAATGGTCGCGCAAACGCCCCTAACCGTTCAGGTGGTAGGTCCCCTGTAACCGCAGGTCGTGGTGTCGCCTTCCGTACTCTGCATCGTAGGCATCCCCGCTCCGCTTTTCGTACTGTGGGTCGTAATCGGAGGATATGATACTTAGTGCGCAGGTCGTTCACCACTCTCTCTCTATTGGCGTGGCTTGCTTCCTGATGCGCCTTCTCCACAAGCAGCTTTACAAATTGGTGACGTCCGTTCAGTATAATGGGTCTCTTCATTTGACCGTCCACGTCGGCTGCGTCGATCCTTCCCCTGGCTCGTAGTACTCCATCCTCCAATATGGGGTCGAGCTTCCTTAGTGCGCTGCCGGTGGCCAAATTCCTTCCCCGCTGAAGGCGGCTGATGTCTTCAGCGAAGCTTTCCCGTTGGCTATGTTCTACCCACATCCGTTCTGCTCTCTGGATGTGTTGTAATGTCAGTTCTCGTGCTCTTCCTCGTGCCGCATCGATGAACTGTAGTACTCTCGCTGTGGCCCTGATTAACCTCTCGTAGGCAGAGAATCTCCCTATGTCTGGCAGGTGTGGAGCTTCCTGGGTGTCGCTCTGGTGCGCCACGATTTCCTCCAACTCTTTATCATCCCCCGCCTTCTCTTCCTGTCGGTGAGGCCATCTGTCTTCATTCTCGTAGAGGAAGGGTGGTCCTGTAAACCACTTATCGCTCTCTTCCTTGGTTCTGAAATTCATACGCGTCGCTTGATCCGCTACATTTTCCGCAGTCGGTATCCACCTCCATTGCTCGGGTGATGTCTTCTCAGCTATCTCCCCTAACCGGTGAGCCACGTATGGAGTGTAACGCGCTGTATCATTCTGTATCCAGTGGAGCGCCGTAGTAGAGTCCGTCCAATATACGACCATATCTGCTACCACTCTGTGTTCGCCCTGTACGAATTCCGCGAGTCGCGCGCCTATTAAGTTCGCCTGCAACTCTAATCGCGGTATACTTTGAGCTTTAATTGGAGCGACTTTCGCCTTAGCCGCCACTAATCGTACCCTAATCGTTCCGTCGCGATATCGTATACGCCAATATGCCGCGTATGCGTACGCACGTTCGCTTGCATCATTGAACACGTGAAGTTGACGCTCTACCACTCCCCCCGTAGGAGCATAGCACAGTCGTAGGCAGTCGTAGTCGTGATACTTCCTCGACGACTCGCAGCCACCTCAGAAATTCCTCTGCTGCCTCCTCGGGTAGTTCATCATCCCATCCGACCTTTTTCATACGCCATAGGTCTTGTAGCAGGATCTTGGCGGTGATGGTGAGGTAACTTAGCAGTTCAAGCGGGTCAAAAACGGACATGACTGCGCTTAATGCTTCCCTCTTGGTCGGTGGTCGCTGTAGCGCCTTTACTTCTTGCGGCACCCTATTCATCGACGTGTTGAATGTTAGGGCGTCTTCATCAGCCATCCATAATAACCCTAAGGTTCTGCCTGGGCTATCTTGCCTTAAGCCTACTTCCTTAGGCTTACGCGCCAGTAAGTCCTCCGGCTTGTCTTCCAACAGGGCTGCGTGATTAGAGTTCCATCCTGCCAAGGTGAAACCAGCCTGCTGGTGCACTTCCGAAACCTGCTTTGCCGTATTTACCGCTTCCTCTACCGTGGCATAACTGTCTAAATAGTCATCCATATAATGGCTACGTACGATAGCGTTAAGTGCCAACGGGTGTGTCTCTGCGTGTGCGCGCGCGTTATGATCCCTAACACTATGTGCGAGAAACGGCGAGCTCCTCGCATCGAAAATCATGGACGTCATAACGTACTCCCGCGGTGGGCTATGCCGCTCGTTTCCTCGCCAAAGAAACAACTGCGCGGGCTGATCGCGACGGTCGATTTTCACACGCAAAAACATTTCCCTAATACCCGCGGACACCGCTATCTCGTTCTCCCTAAATCGAAACAGTATGCCCGGTAAGTTCCGTAATAATTCGGGGCCGTCGAGTAAATAATCATTAAGGCATCTGCCGGATGCGCGCGCTACCGCGTCGAACACTACTCTCGTTTTCCCCGGCTTGTTCGGATTCCGTACTGCGAAGTGTGGCAGGTAACAGCTCTTGGGATCCTCTCGTTCCGTCCCCTCGGCTTCCTTTGCATATCCCTTCGCCAGGGGGTGGTCTATCTGGGCTGTGTAGGCGTCACGAAACTCCGGCGACTGGTCCATCTTCCTATCAATCGTCCGTAGTCTTCGAGCTGCCATCTCGTAGCTGGGTGGCATCCGCACGTTGTCGTCCTTCCATGGCAGTCCAACTTGTTATTGCTCGCCGACCTTCTTGACGGTGCGCTGGAATATGTCGACAGCGCGCTCCTCATCCCGTCGCGGCCTACTCTTTAGCGAGATACCTATAGAGTCTATCTCGTACTGCCGTTTGAGGAGTTCCGTTAGCTCCTCGTCTCTCGTCGTCGTTAGCTCGTCGTTCTCTACGTGTAATACGGTCTCGCCGTCTTCCCTACACGTTAACCGCGGCACGGTTCCCTGGATTACCCATCCTAATAACGTACGTGCAGCTATGGGCTGCCTTCGACGTCCTATCCTTAAACTACGGGTAATTATCAAATGTCAATTGTCGGCGCCTAATAGCAATCTCGGCTTCGCGTCGTCGTAACACATCGAACACGGTAAGTCACGTAATTGCTTTAACCGTAAGCACTCCCTACTTACAGACTGCGAGCCTATCTTTAAGTCGGTTATTGTTCGCGCGTTTATGTTAAACATCTCGCTGCGCGTCTTGACTAATCTGCTATTAGCCTCGCGTTGACTGTTACCTACGCCTTTAATATTGAGCGGCTTTACCGGTCCTTCCGCTCTTAACTCGCGAGTTAAGTCGTCGTCGATTAGCGATATCGTAGAGCCTTCGTCAAGTAGCGCGTACGTATTGACTTCCTTTCCGCGCGGTCCGCGCACGGTTATCGGACACACTTTTAACAGTACGGACGCTTTACTGCTAACGCTCGACGCGACGAGCACGGTTTCGTCCGGTTTAACCGACACTGCAGGCGTACGGGCCTTGCGGGTGTGAAGGAGAGCGTGGTGAGGGGCGTTGCAGCCGTCGATGCCGCACTTCCTAGCTTTGCAGCGTATGCGTCGGTGTTTGCTGCTCAAGCACTTGAAACACACCCCATCTTCCCTCACCTACTTCCACCGGTCGTCCGAGCCCATTTGCTCTAACTTCTTACACTTGACGATAGGGTGTTCACCCCCGAAACACATACATGAGGCACTACCGGTGTCCTCCTGGGCGGTGAACGTCTTTACGTCGCGCGTACGCGGCGTGTTAACACTATTCTTTTCGACGGCGGCGCCTCTCGTCTTACGGGCGATTCCTTAGTCGACGTTACGGACGTATAGGCATGACTTAACGCACGGTCAGCCTCTCTCATCATGAACCGGGATAACGTAAAGATGTCCGGTTCATCCACACTTCCGTAGTGCTCCGCATAATCGCACCAACGCGACCGTAAGTGAGGGATAAGTTTGCTAGTAACCTTCCTAGTCAGCATCGGATTACGCAAATATCCTTTGCCGTCGACGTTCTGCATAATCATCATCATCATCATTCATCATTACAGCCCTTCACAAGTCCACTGCTGAACATAGGCCTCCCCCAAAAAATGCCACAAAGCACGGTCCTGAGCCACCTGCATCCATCGACTTCCTGCATGTCTTACCAGGTCGTCACTCCATCTCGTGGGGGGACGCCCTACACTTCGCCTACCGGTACGAGGCTGCCACTCGAGAACCTTTCTTCCCCATCGGTTGTCGGTTCTTCGAGCTATATGGCCGGCCCACTGCCACTTCAGCTTACTAATCCGTTGGGCTATGTCGGTTACTCTGGTTCTACTGCGGATATCCTCATTCCTAAGTTTATCACGCAGAGAAACTCCGAGCATAGCCCTCTCCATAGCTCGCTGAGCGACCTTGAGCTTCCTCATACGGCCAGCAGTGAAGGACCACGTCTCAGTTCCATAAGTCATCACTGGCAACACGCACTGGTTGTACAATTTCGTTTTCAGGTTTTGAGGTATGTCTGACGAGAAGATGTGTCGTAGCTTCCCGAACGCTGCCCAGCCGAGTTGAATCCGTCGATTGACCTCTCGGTCGAAGTTGGACTTACCTAGTCGGACTATTTGTCCCAGGTAAACATACTCGTCAACAACTTCGAGCTTAGTGTTCCCAACAACTACCGGCATAGGTGTGACATGGACATTGAACATGATCTTTGTTTTGTCCATGTTCATCTTAAGACCTATCCGTAACCTCCCCTGGGCATCTTCAGCGTGGTCGTAACTGGTTCCCCTACTCGGCGGGGCCTGCTCTATCTCGATGCGGGGCGCGGGCTGAGACGGGCGGTAGGGCGGCTCCCCCCGCACAGTCTCTACCTTTTCTAACTACCTATCAACGCGTACCCTATTGTCGACTAATTCGTACTCGTTTAGACTTTCCCTATCTGTTTCTTCTTGCAGTTGAGCGATATCCCTAGCATACTTCTTCTTGATGAGATCTTCCTCGATTTGCAATTGCTTCCTCCTAATTGCAACTAGTTCCTACGCGGCATTATATTCGATTTGTTTTAATCTTGCTACTGCGCTAGCTGTCGACCGGGCTGAACGGACTGAACGAACCGACGGGGCGCGGGACGTGGGCCTATGTACAACGTCTGCTACAGGCGCGACGGTACGCACTGTCGAACTAGTTTCTGTAGTCGGAAGATCTTCTATTATCGCGGCGAGCGTTTCTGTGCGCGGCGCGGATGTGCTAACTTCTCCCAAGCGATCGGCTGTAGACACGCACATAGCGGGGCGCGGCGGCGCGGCGGAGGGCGCTTGTGCCAACGCGAGATAATTTCCGCATTCCTACTGGCGTTTCGTCGTCGTTCCGTGTCGTCTGGCTTCTTGTCTTCCGCATGATGGTGTCCCTCGTTGCAACCTCCGATCGTCTTCAAAAAGACGCAAGTATTGGACGCCGTTCCCGCCTCAAGGGCGTTACCAGATGGTCACAGTTTGGCACCGTTAGGGAGCAACCACCCGGCCGCGTAAACGCGGTTTAAGAAACAAGAATTGTCTGGAAACAGACAATATATATGACGTAGATGTAAGCAAGAAACGAGGAAGGAGTTAGTACCGACGATCTTCTCTCTTCGTCGACGTACTTCTTTCTTCCTCGAAGATCTTCTGTAATGATCTTCTTTCTTCTGTATTTATGTTCTCTCTTCTATAATTATGTTCTTTCTTCTATAATTATGTTCTTTCTTCTATAATATGTTCTTTCTTCTATAAATAACTTCTTTCTTCTATAAATAACTTCTTTCTGCTCTCTTCTGGCTTGAATCCGGCGACGATGGACCAAGAAATTGTTGTGGATCGCAGTGGACTGTATGATTTTACTATGGCGAGTGGACTGTATTGAACTGACTACGCTAGGGAACTGCTCAAAGAAAAGATGGTACTAAGAAAACTATACTGTGTTCACTTATTTACAAAATATCACTATTAGCTATCCTATGTACAGAGGGGAGTCTTCTGGAGTCTTCTGGAGTCTTGATTTCTTCCTGATTTCTTCTCTTGCCGCTTCCGAGGTGAAATGAACGACTCACAGACCAAAACGCCCTTCTTATATGCCTCAAGAGAGCGTCTCGGTTCGTGAGTAGCGTCGTAAGGCGATGCCGCGCGCTGATTGGTCGGCGACATCGCGTGATCTGCTGCCGGTGTGCGGGGTGCGCGGGGCGCACCGGGGTGTGAAAGGGGCGACGGGGCGGCGGCCTCCTCGCTGTCCGCTACACAGAGGTTAAAACGAGGCAGTGGATGTTCTTACACCGCGATTCCGCTTGTGGCACCGCTCTCGAGCGGTCGTGTCCAGGTAGTCCGCGCATCCGTCCCCGTACGGTAGTGCTCTCTCGCTCTCGCGCCTCCGCTGTCCTGCTTGCGCTGTACAGCGTCGACGCTTTGGTGAGTCATTTCTGCTAACAGTTCTTGCCCCTCTGTATTTGGGCGGGGAGGTTTGACTGACCTCTGCTTGTTATTGTTATTTGTATTGTTAATTCTTTTTGTTAACTATTTCTAATTTTGTTTTCGTTATTTATTTGTATAACGTGTACGTGTATATACTGTTTCTAGGGAGTTACTTGCTCTTTTCAGAGTAAGGCCCTGCTCTTTTGAGAGCAGGGGCACTTACTCCTTGAATTAAGAACGTCCCGTTCTTTTGAGAACGGTGACCCCGCCCTTACTGCTTAGGTACAGAACGTCTCTGCTCTTTTCAGAACTGCACCTCATAGCCCCTTCCGTGTCAAATACGTACTGTTTCGTAGAATTACTGCCCTCAACATGTCCACAGTTACCCAAATTAAATCCCTCGTCACCGCCCTAAACCAAACTCGATGAGACGGCCCTCACCGCCATCGCCGCCCATGTTACTCCCCCTACCCGTCAGGCACTCCAACCGTCGCCCGTATTCGCGGCCTACGTAGAAACCAAGAACTCTTTCGCCCCATTATAAATGGAGTACGCATGCTCCGAGTCCTCTGCGTCGGCCTCCCGGAAGAGGCCCGCCACCAATTCTGTCACCGGTTCATCGGAGTCCTATGACTCCTACGGAACCGGGGATTCTTCGTTCACCACGGTGAACTCCAAGCGCAGCGGTAAACGCACCGCGAAAAACCGCACCCTCCCTGTCTCAGCTTTGCCGTTCCTTCAACCTCCGCAGCTCCCGCTGCCGCCTCTGCCCCAGCAGCCCCCGCCGCTGCCTCGGCCCCACTTATGTTACTAGACATCCCCGCTCCGACCAAGCCAGCCTCTCGCTGTGCTCCAGTCCTTGCCAAGAAGCAAGTCCCGCCCCCTGTCTTTCTAAGAGACAAGGCCAAATTCACAGAACTCTCCAAAAGCTGCTACAACGCAGGTATAAAATACGACCACGCGATCAACCTCGGGGAGGCTATTAAAATCATCCCCCAATCAATCGACGACTTCCGGCGTCTCACCAGGCTATTTATAGCCGAACGAGTATCTTACCATACATACGCTCTTCCAGAAGAGCGTAAAGTCAGGGCCGTCATCCGCGGCGTCCCCTTCGAATTTTCCAACGAGGAAATCCTAGAGGACCTTAAGTCCCAAGGTTTCCCCGTAGAAGCCGTGCACAAAATGCACAGTAGAACGGGCCAGAGGTTCTCTCTTGCCCTAGTAATTTTAACCAACGTGCCGGAGGCGAAAGCCATCTTCCGGCAGGTACGCACAGTGTGCGGCCTGTCGAGAGTGAGGGTTGAGCCTCCACATAGGTGCGGGTTCCCGGCGCAGTGCCACCGCTGCCAGCTGTATGGTCATGCGGCGGCCAACTGCTTCGCCCCACCCAGGTGCGTTAAGTGCCTTGAACCCTGCAACACTAAAGAGTGTCCTCGTCCCAAAGACGCCGAATCCCCACCCGCGTGTGTCCTGTGTAAACAAACAGGCCACCCGGAAAACTACAGAGGCTGCCCTTGCGCACCTCATCCTCGCCCCAGTAGGCAAGCTCCACCGCCGGTCAATGACCGCTCATTCCAGGCTCTTTACCAACGGATGCCCCATCAGGGCCTTTCTCAGCCCATCCAGGGCTTCTCTCGGCCCTCTCAGGGTCCCCCTAGGCCCCTCAGGGACCTCTTCGGCCCCCTCTGGGCTTCTCTCAGCCTATGCAGCCTACAGTCTTTCCCTGGGGCAGACCCACCGCGGATATCCCCCACCCCACAACAATCACAGCCCTCAATGACTGATGACCTAAAAACGGTGTATTCCGCTATTAGGAACATCAATGTTGGGGAAATCGCTGTGTTAGCACGCAAATTGTGCGCTGCGAGGTCCCCTCAGGACCGTCTCCTCGCTCTTGCAGAACATCATAATCTTTTGTGCTCGTTGTAAGTTAAGTTAACTTAATATACTTAACTCACAATGACAGAGCAGTTTGCTCTACCAAAATCTCACGGTCGTATCAAACCTAAGGGTTTATCGTTTGTATCCTTAAACATTCGCGGTTTGCGAAATAACCTCCCAGAGCTTAAGTTCTTTCTTCGAAATCGTGAAGCCGATTTCCTCCTCCTACAGGAAACTAATCTCAATACTAAGGACACTAAAGGCCTTTCCATTAAAAAATTCTCTCTTCTTCGGAATTACAGACCCGACCGCCGAGGCGGCGGTACGGCCATTTATTACAAGAAGACACTTCACTGCTCTCCCATTTCTACTCCGCAACTTTCCAACATGGAAGCCACGGTATGCAGGCTAGCTATGACTGGACATCAGTCCATCTTCATAGCCTCCTGTTACATCCCTTCTAAAACGCTTCCCCTCAAAAAATATTTTGAGGCTATTTTATCTCTAGGCAATTCAGTCATTATGTTTGGAGATTTTAACTCCAAGCATACTGAATGGACATGCCGTACTACTACACGTAGTGGCAGGATACTGCTCGATATCACGCAGTCTCTTGGCCTTACCGTCCACAGTCCGCTCGATGCTACTCACTATTCCGATATCACCGATTACGCTCACGACGTGCTAGATTTTGCACTATTCAAAAGTGTTTCCCTCAAGACTTTTCTTTCGTTTTCTTAGACGATCTAGGATCCGACCACAGACCGGTCTCCCTCATTCTTGGCCATCAGCCACCCCCTCCTCAACACCCTCTACTAAAACCTTCACAAATTAGAAGGGCTTCAAGGAGTCCCTAGCGAAAGCTCTGGACTCACAGGACTCCCCCATCTCCCTATCGTCGGACTTAGACAGTCCCGAAAAAATCGACACCGCGGTCGATTCACTCTCCACCCTTATTAAAACCTCCCTCAAGGAGAATGAAAGGATCGTCCCGGTCGCTAATAATAGTGGGCTTCCCCTGCATATTAGCAACCTATTAAAAGCCAAAAAAGGTGCTTTCCGGAGAGCAGCAAAATATCCCACGCCCGAATATAGGCGCACGGCCAATCGTCTTCAACGAGAACTCCGTTTCCGCCTCTCTGAATTTCGAGACCTAGAAAAGAGTAAGCTCATGGAGAATATCTCTCCCTCTCATACATCGTACTATCAGATGGCAAGAGCCCTCCGCATAGACGCTATCACCCACACTCCCCCTCTCTCCCGTCCCCACGGTACGGTAGCCTTCGAGGACGAGGAAAAGGCTGAGTGCTTTGCAGACAGCATTGCCGCTCAATGCTCTCCTAGCTCTCAATTCGTCGACCCCTTACACGTCCAGGCAGTGAAGGATGAGGTCCGCCACCGGAACTCACCCCCTACAGCCTCCGAACCTATCTCTGTGTCCAATGATGAGATTTCATCCCTCATCAAAGGACTTAAGCCTAAAAAGGCTTCAGGCGCGGATGGCATCTCCAACCAAGCCCTAAAACACTTTCCTGAACAGGTGCTAACCCATTTATCTATTATCTTCAATGCCTGCTTCAACCTTAGTTACTTTCCCACTACGTGGAAAGAGGCAACTGTGATTGGTATTCCCAAGCCAGGCAAGCCTCTCAACATCCCCTCCAGTCATTGCCCCATTAGCCTCCTCAAGGCCATGGGCAAGCTCTTCGAAAGAGTCATCCAAACTCGCATAAGGCGCCATCTGTTTCCCACAGACGGTGACCCTCATATCATCCCCTATTAATTCGGTTTCCGAGCGAAACACTCTAGTCCCCAACAAGTTCACCGTATTGTGGAATATATCCTCAGCGGTTTTTATCCTCGTCGTCATAAGACCATCGCGGTCTTTTTCGACATAGCTAAAGCCTTTGATAGAGTCTGGCATGAAGGCCTTATCTACAAATTATACAAAATAGGTCTCCCCGATCGTCTAGTACGTCTCGTGGCCTCTTATCTAAAGCATCGTACCTTTCGTTTTAGACACGAAGGCACGCTATCTTCTCAGCGCCCCATCAAAGCTGGTGTCCCTCAGGGCTCAGTACTTGCTCCTCTCCTGTACATTTTGTTCACCAACGACATTCCCATCCCGTCGAAAGGTGTTCAGCTCTCCCTCTTCGCAGATGACACTGCCCTATACTGTAAAGATATCTCGCTACCTTTCATACGGAACAAGATCCAAAAGTCAGTTGATGACCTAGGAGCTTGGTTCAAAAAATGGCGCATCGATGTGAACCCGGAGAAGAGCTCCGCCGTTCACTTCGATTATAAACGACGCCGACTCAAAAACACTCCAAATAATGTTATTCATAATTAATTTGCCTTCGTAGGCACTCCCTCAGCGGCTAATAGCCGCCTGTGCCCTCTTTTCCCAAAAGAAGGTCGCTTCCGATACGGCATAAGAAGCTTTAAACAGCTGGTTGCCAGTTCCCAAAGGTGGTTTTAGAGGGTATCACTTAGGTTCTCCCGGTAGGCAGTGAGTCCCTCATAACCATGATAGACCGGCTGTCGTGGTATGCGTAATGCATTTCCGCCTCCCTACATAAAGGGTAGCCCTTTTCCAATTTCTTTGGGCGCAAAAAAAGTTCTTACACCGCCACTACACAGTTTCTTTATATATTCGGAAAAATTATTAATGTTGAATGAAAAAATGAAATAAAATTTATATTTGTGAGAACGTAACAAAATAACTCAGCTCTAATGGTACCCAAATAAACGAAACTTGAAAACTGCTGGCACGATCAGAACTTGTGTGCTCAATTTAATTATTCCTGGTACCTTGACAACTTAAGTTTAATTACAAATAACCGCTGGATGGAGAAATGAAATATAATAAAAGGCCATAGGACAATTCAAATCAAGGAGAGTGTAACAACTATTTGTCCGTATGCCAACCTCACCCACACTTGGGAGAGCGTGTTGAGTGGCAGGTGAGGTTCCGGCGATTAGCGGTATAACCATTATTTTGTGAATAATGTATAACAATCAATGAAAGTTTCGAATAAGTTCCTATACGAATGTATTGTGTAGTTGTGTAAAAGTGGTGCCAAAAGTTTTTTTTTTATAGGATAAGATGACAAACGAACAAACAGTCCACCTGGTGGTAAGTGGTTTCTGTGACCCATAGACATATACATCTATCGTCAATGAAGAATCAAGATGCAGATGCGTTGTCACCCGTGAGGACTAAGATGGAATGCCTCTTTGCCAGTAAAAGGGCTCTCCGGTTCTCTACACTCACCATAAGAAACACAGCAGCGTTAAGCTGCTATTTTACTTTGGTTTTCTGTGAGAGCGTGGTCCTTCCCCGGTCGAGCCGACCCATTTGTGTTACAACTATACTACTAATATAGCTGCAGCATGGCTCTAGAAATGTTGTACTTAAATTAAAACTTATTATTTTTTATAATTGAATAAACTAAAAGTTATATTTAACAAACTAATTATTGCATGCCTGGAGCAGTCTTTAGTCATATAATGAATAAAGTTTTAGCTAGTAAATTTTGTCCTAATAGCACATTAATAATTCTTGTTGGGAGAAGTGGCAATGTAAACAAAAATCATTTATTAAAATATATTGATAATCTAAATACTTCAAATGTACATAAAATTATCTTGTTTACATTGCCTTACATACAGGGTTGGCCGCAAGAAAATAAAATAAGATATGATTTAAATTTATTAATGAATAACTTTTCATGTAATAATAATTTAAACTTGACATTTAATTGTTACAATTATAATGATAGAATTAATTTAATAGATATAAATAATTTAATTAAGAAATTTTTGAATAGAGATAGGTATTACCTATCTAAATATATTTTAAGACAGATAGCAAATGTTCTATCTTATTATTTATATATTAACTCAGCCAAGGACTTGGCTACACAGACATCTGCTTCTTTTGAGCAGTGTAATGACTTAATATGCAATTTGGAATCTGTTCCAAGTAATTTAAATTAGAAAATGAGACAATAGAGGTAATCTCTAGCAGTTATAATAACTTAAATAATTTAGAATGTGGCTTACAAATCTTTAATTGTATGACTCCACAAGAAGATAATGAAAATTGTTTACACCTGGTGCATCAAAATATACAAGGCATGATAGGCAAAGAGCTAGAAATTGAGTTGTTCTTAAATAGCAACAATATTCATATCTTATGTATTACTGAACATTGGTTAAAAGCTTATAATTTAATTTTTAACTTCAGTAATCACCAGGTGGTCAGTTCTTTCAATAGAAATACGGTTTTAAGAGGTGGCTCCTTAATATTAGCTAGTAAATTATTATCATGTAAAGAACGTAAAGACATTGTGAGCCTCTCTGTTGAGCGAACTATAGAAATGGCATGTGTTGAGTTTGAACACCTCATTGTTGTGAGCGTCTACAGACCCCCATGTTGTACATTTGATACTTTTGAAAAAATTATGGAGGAAGTTTTTGCTAAGCTTAATAAACAGAATAAATCTGTTGTAATATGTGGAGACTTTAATATCAATCTCCTAGAAGCTTCCTCCATCAATATTAAATTTAGATCATTGTTTAAATCATATGGTCTTTATAATTTATTTATAGAGCCAACTAGTATTTCTCAATCTAGTGCAACATGTATAGATAACATTTTTACAAATGTGAAGCCGTTGCATAAATGTATAATTCAAAAATTAAGTTCTGATCACTGTGGACAAGTAGTTTCGTTACCTTATGTTCACAAAAAGCAAGTAGATGAGAAAGTTGTGTCTGTTGCAGTAAATGCACGTCGCTTGGAGAAATTTAGAAGTAACATAGTGAAAAAACTTCCATCACTTTCATACCAAAATGATCCTAATTTTTTGTATGGAACATTATTTAAGCTTATTTGCAATGAATTTAATAATACTTTTACTTCTTAAACATTCTCCTTGAACAGTCGGAAGTCATTCAATGAATGGGCGACAGTAGGAGTTCATAAGAGCAGGCATAGGTTATATGATCTTTACCATGAAAGGTCATATAATCATAGCGTCGAATTTAGGGAATATGTAAAAAAATATTCAAAAATATATAAAAGAGTGAGTGTGCTCCATAGCCAAGTCTTTGCATTTGAGCAACAAAATTAAGACGGCTTCCAATAAAATTAAAATGACATGGAGTATAATTAATAGCGAAACTGGTAAGATCAACTCTCGCAATTCAAACTACCAGTTAAGTGTTAACAACAAATTAACCGAATCAGATCAGGATGTTGCAATGGTTTTCGAGAAATATTTTACTGATATTCCGATATTAACCAGTAAGTCACTGAATTTTTCGCCTGCGGTCGCCGAATCATTACTTAAACAAAATGTAAATGCGTGTTCAAAGAATTTTGCATTTCATAAAGTATCATCAAAAGATATTGTAAAATATTTTAAAACTATTGATGTTAAGAAAACTGTGGATCTGTGGGGGATTTCCGTTAAAGTTATTGCGTCTAAAATAGATACATCGCGCCTCATTTAGCTATTATTTTTAATACTAGTATCGAATCTGGTGTGTTTCCTGATTTAATGAAGCATAGTAAAGTTACACCTTTATTTAAATCTGGTAGTACATTAGACCCCGCCAATTTTAGAACTATTTCTGTACTGCCAACATTTAGTAAGATTTTTGAAAAAATTGTTCTTGATCAAATGTTAAATTTTTGTAATATAAATAATTTACTTCATAAAAATCAATTTGGTTTCACAAGGGGTCGCTCGACAACTGATGCCGGTGTTGAGCTGATTAAATATATCTTTAATGCATGGGAGAATTCACAGGATGCTTTGGGTATATTTTGTTACCTATCCAAGGCCTTCGATTGTGTTCACCATGAAACATTAATCAGGAAACTTCAACACTACGGTGTAAGAAGTGATGCCCTTAAATTAATTATTTCATATTTAAGTAAGAGAACGCAAAAAGTTGTCATTAACAATATGAGCTCTTCCAGATCGATGGTACAAATGGGCGTGCCTCAAGGCTCAATTCTCGGCCCCTTTCTGTTTCTTGTATACAATAATGACTTACCTTACATAGTAGGGGATAGCCATGATATAGTATTATTTGCAGATGACACTTCTTTAATTTTCAAATTAAGTCGACAGTTACTAAAATATGACGAAGTAAATAATGCTATATCTAAATTAGTAAATTGGTTCGATGTTAATAATTTGCATTTAAATGGCACTAAAACAAAATGTATGAAATTCGTGACTCGAAATGTCAAACAATTAAATACTAATGTAATTTTAAATGGGGAGAAACTGAGTCTTGTAGATACCACCATTTTTCTTGGAATCACACTATACGCGAAGCTTCAATGGAGCCCCCATATGTCAAAACTAGCAAGCAGACTTAGTTCTGCAGCATATGCTGTAAAAAAGATTAGAAGTATAACCAGTGTTGAAACAGCTAGACTAGTTTACTTCAGCTACTTCCATAGCATAATATCGTATGGTATTTTGCTATGGGGACACGCAGCTGACACTGAAATTATATTTGTTTTGCAGAAGAGGGCCATAAGAGCAATTTATGATTTAAAGCCTAAAGAGTCGCTGCGACAAAAATTTTAGGAAATTAATATATTAAGTTTGGCCTCTCAATACATTTATGAAAATATAATGTACGTACACAAAAATAAAAGTAGTTTTACAAAAATAAGTGATATCCATTCTGTAAATACTAGGAACAGACACAAGCTAGTAGTACCAGTTACTCGACTCCATCGAGTCAGTAATTCGTTCTTGGGGCGATATATACGCTTTTAAAACAAAATTCCAGAAAATATACAAAGTTTGACTAGTTCAAAGTTCAAAAACTTTATTAAACTAAGTTTGTATAAAAAGGGTTATTATAATATTAAGGAATTTATGGATGATAATAACCCCTTGAAATGAGGTGATCGCTACCAAGCTATTTCTAATTTGTTGTGTTGTTAATTAGTGTAACATCATGATTGTAATCTGTTATTTAAAAAAAAGTCCCGCTGGGTTTATTGCTGTTTCTTCCCAGGACAGAGGTTTTTTCCGAACCAGTGGTAATCAAACAAAAGAGTGACTTTCAATAAGTATTATTTATAATCTATATTGAATAAAAAAGTTTCTGTTTCTGTTTCAAAGAAGAATGTGTAAGCTGTGTAACTTGCCTAGCATGTCGATCGAGTAGGTAATGGGCTAGCCACCTATCACTTCTTTCACAAATTTCTTTCTAAGTCCACATTTCTGGCTATACATGGCCTGAGTAGCTTGCTGCTCTTTGGGATCTGCCTGATTACAGGTACTGTGCACGACGCAAACAACGTGATACATCGAACGAAATACATGCTTGTCGTAACCGACGCTAGTTGAACAACCTAGGGGCGGTGGGCGGAGCCATGAGGGTGTTACGATCGTTGGGCCGCGCTCACGGTTCGACAACTAGCGATGGTTGCACACAGCAACGCGGAAAAACAAACGCAGCCTTATTCAGAATGTTAAACAAATATAACTTTGTATTTTAAATAGAATAGTATTGTAAATATGCAATAACTCTCCCAATAAAGACACCGAATGAATAGCGAGAGTTAGCATAGATTTAAAATGTAGTAATTAATTAATGTAAAATTGTAAAGTAATTATTGTAATTAGTTAATGTAAATTGTATTTGTTCTTATATCTAACTTACCTTTCTTGTATATTAAGCCCTTAGGCACGTAAAATAATCAACAGGGCATGTTATCGTGACGCGGTCGCGGAGCAAATGAGCCTACGCGCGCCGCGCCACGACGTTTTATATTTATAGTGCTGAGGCGGGGGGGAGGGTCCTCAGCCTAAAGTTGTTGAAAAATAAAGCTTAAACCTTTTAATATGTAGAAAAATTGTTGTGTACATATTAGTATAATAATTAGTTATAAGAGTATTATATATTTAATTCTGTTTGTTAGTTCGTAAGAAATATAACCCAATAAAGAAAGGCGCGGGGGTGAGGCAAGGGTCCGCTGGCCAGCAACGGCCAAATCATATAAAAGACGGGCCGGCCGGTACGGTCGGCAGTCGCTCTCCAGCCACCGGAAAAGAAGACACAGCAAGAAAAGAAAAGGTACAAGTTCCTCCTCACCGCCGCTTACCTCCTGTTTAAGCAAGACCAGCGCGTTTCATTTATTTTTCGAACGGCGTTACGGCGATCCGTAACAGGTACGATGCTGTGTCATTTTTCTTTTTTTCTTGTTAGAATAAATAATTTATTTCTTAGAAGATAAATGATAGTATATTTAATAAATTCAATTAAATCAGAGTAAAAAAAAACGTAAATAAAATGATTAAGCTCAGTAAACGCTCCACTGGAAACCGATAGATTGCGTTATAATAACCTCTATTACCCTACAGAAATATGCGAAAATAATACAGCGACCAGAGCGTCAACGGTGCGAGGCGTCTGGTACTGCGACCGCCAAACATCTGCCAATCGTGACCAGTATGAAAAATTGTATCCATACTAAAATTAAAGAGTCTGAGGATAAAATAATAACTTATTAAAAAACAAACACCACTGACGATAAAATTATAACGATCGACATGTTCGCTTTTGAAATAGTGACGTTATTTTATATCCTAGCATTTTCGCAGCATTTTAAACACGCGTGTTTAATTTCGAGGCTATTTAATAAATTAATGTTAATAATTAAGTACGAGTAGATATAGATAAGAAAGAATAGATTTTAATAAGAGTAGAAGGCAGGAAAGTCTAATTCAAAATACTTCGTCGCAGGAATTCCGTTACGGTGCCAGCACGATCTAAACAACAACTCCATCTTACAAATTTTAATATACACATTCTTTTCTTCAAATAATATTGGTAGAGCAAGAATTTCTTGAACTTCAAACTTTTCGACTCAATAACGTTCAAGTCAAGCTACAGTTAGTTCAGTTACGATTCGTTGGCACAGTGTGAAGCGTTCGTCTGCGGCTCTACGTATCCCGCACGAAATAAATATTTGTGACTTACAAAGAAATGTTCCGGATTTGGATATTTTGTCTTTGTACAATGTACGTACATAAAACCCATCCACTATACAGTGGAAAATATTACTAGCAGCAAAAATGTTTGAAAAAGTATTAAGAAATAATTCTTTGTAGTTCTTTCAAAACTTGTAGTGTAGTTGAATTGTAGCCTCCGTATTTTTGCTTAGTGGCTATAAAAGAACGCTCCAACATTAAAAATGGTCTTTAAAATAAGAAACTCTGAATATTCCGTCTTTAACTTATAAACGTCGGTGAGAATTACGGATTCAACTTGGCAGAGTTCGCGTTAGCTGTGTATGCAGCTCGTTTTGTACTGAGCATAATGATGTTTTTATATTCGTTGATGGTTTCTTAAACCTGCTATGTTATGATTTGACTTAGTATTAACTTCATATCATAGTATTTCAGATAATATCAATAAACTGAATGACTTTACTGATCTAATCTAATCTATCACACCTATTTCACCCTAGATGCAGCAGGAACTTCAAGTTAAGTAAAAGCATACATACATCCCAATTGTGGACACAGGCCTCCTATTATTCCTCGAGTTAAACGCTGGCAGTATATAGTTCACCGCTCATCCCCCATGCAGGTTGGAGGACATCACCATGACCGGGAAGAATTAAACACAGGAGTTTATTAAAGGAAGTGCTATGAAGATTTAGCAGTCCTTAATTGGAGTACGTGTGGTTGTTGTGTTCTTCACACACATTTTTTATAAATATTGTGAGCTCTGCCCTAACAGGCAATACTTCAATAAAGACTTTGTCTGTAAACCTCATACAAATGCACGCACGCACGGTATAGCAAACTAATTAGGTATTTTTATATAATTAAATCTTTAGCAATTTACGAGAGGATAAGTAATTATTTAAGTAGAGGGCTTGGTAATGCAATGGCATACTGTGTTTAATGGCTTTGACTGTGGCGATATGTGACCGTGAGTGTTTTTTAAATTTTTTATAGCATAAGGGCGACAAACGAGCACACAGTCCACCTAATGGTAATTGGTTGCTGTGGCCCATAGATATCTACACTTATCCTCGTTTTCGAATCAAAACGAAGATGCATTGTCAGCCGTGAGGACTAAGATGGAATGATTTATTTCCAGTAAAAATGGGTCTCCGGTTCTCTACACTCACCATACGAAGTGCAGAAGCATTAAGCTCGGTTGCACCCCGGTCAAACTGACCTATTCGTGCTACAATATATATAGCTATATACTATTCATATAGCTACAGCATGGTTCTACTGCTTTATATAGACAATGCTCTGTTAAAACAAGAATGAGCTATATTTTATACCGAAAACTTGGAGATTTTTTTAAATAAATGTGTTTTAAAATAGGAAAATATAATTTGTATGCATAGTTCGTGTGAGTTGGCAAGGTAAATCAATTTATGCCCTATTCTCTAGTCTTCCGTGTCTTCGATATTTATATGTATACAACGAATTTTCTTTACAATTTTAATAATATTATCTCAAATGAGTAAATAAACTAAAATATCCAGACCGGCAACAGAAGCAGCGTCAAGAATACTAGACGTATTCATCCTCCGAGAGAGCTTTTATTAAAATTCTATCTCGTTTTTATTGACAGAAATTACTACGCTATAATTTTTTGACGTGACAACGTCTTCTAGTTCGATAAAGCTGGCTGCACGCACGAAAAAACATGACTCATGCGGCGTTACCTCACTCTGAGGCGTTCCAGTTAATGCTTGAAGTGCAAGCGAGAGCGCGGAACGAGCGACAAAGAGGCACAATCGGCCTTCGCGTTCGGCAGCGTTCGACATCTGTCTCTCTACCACTTGAGTGAGCAATGCGTCCGCATGGACAGCTGCTATACAATAATACATTTACATGTTTTCGTCAAGTATGAATTGCAGTGAAAAGTGAATGTGGTGTCAATTGTTTATAGCATCATTTTCTTATGACGTTGTCACGTTCAACTATCGTCAGTAAACTGACTTTACAGACAACCGATTTTTTTTCCTATGAATTCTTGTTGTTTCTTTACTCCAGGTTTGATACTAAGTGATTAAGTCCTATATATTAAACAACACAAAAGCCTATGCACGTTCCTTGTCGCCGCTGTAGCTGTTTTTTCTGACTACAAAAAATGAGAACGATTACAATTCGATTGTGTTTTTGTTTTTGGATAAAGTTATTAATGTGGCTATTTAGAAGACATTGAAATTGTGATATTCTTTAATCCATTCAAAGGGTTGGTATTTTTCCGACAAGCATTTGTTTTAAAGTTGGTAAAAATTACCTTTCGTACATCCGCTCGATAAAATAAAATGATGTGTCTTACCTAGTTTGTAGTGGTGTTGGGAGTAGTGGTGCTGGGATTAGTGGTGACGGGGATAGTGCACAAAATTGAGGGAGGGCGGGAGATGCTCTTCTAAATTTGGTAAAAATTACCTTGCGGATATACGCAAGGTAATTTTTACCAACTTTAATATAATGTATTTCCGCAAAGTAACGCCTGATTCTATTAATTAAAAATATATCTATATATTGTATAACCCGTGTATTGGCAGTGTAAGAATATTCACTATCCATTATCATCCCGTGGGTGTGTTAGAAACGACAGCGGGAAACAAACCAGGAGATGGGCGGCAGCTCTTCCTAATAATAAAAACAATAAACTGCGGTTGTCAACCCGCTTGCCAAGCGTGGCAACTACAGCAACTATCAGCCCTGTGTATTTTTATCCATATCCTGCTGTTGACTCATACGGTACGAAATGGGACGGTATTCTCAAAGTCAACCGACACACGGCGTGCATTACAATACATTTAGTAAATAGGTAATTAGCTACCTACTTCCAAATAACAAAACATCTGCCTGATATCTTATTATATCCATTTTATAAATCAATTAAGTTAAACCTAGCTAGAGCGAGTGCATCTGTGAAAGATAATGGGTGTAGAATTCTGATCTAATATTCGCCACTCGTCACCGAAGCTCTTAATATCTGATAATAACTTTAAATGTATTTATTCTTTAAATTAATTAGCAAACACGCAATCAGTGTATGTATATGATAGATAGCCGTATACTGTCTCGTTTAGGCCAGACGCAAAATATGCAGACTAGCGGCCGACAGCAGCATCACAGCTGTGAGGCGTCTGCTCTGCCGTGTGCTCTGTACTGCGACCGTCCATCCACCTGCCGAGCGTGGCAATTAAAACAAATCCTCCTAACAATGGGTGAGCACCATATTCACCCGTGGACTTGACTGCTACGGCCTGCTACGTCCCACTCCTGGACCACAGGCCTCGTCGCGTTTCTGAGAAGGTTTTATAACTAGGAAAAAACGGTCCACCAATACGCGTTGCATCAACGCGTATTGGTGGACTTTACATGTCTTCGAATAATTTTATTTAAATTTTTAATACATGCAGGTCTCTTCACGATATAAGTAGTTTTGCTGCGAGACAATGATTTTAATGTTGATTTAAATGACTTTAATTGTACGTGTAAACAATGAAATTTCTTTAATTTTACAACATGACAGCTGCGTTGTATGGCGCATAAAATGTATATAATAGGCAAATAAAACTTGTGTTGGAAATAGTGAACTGATGATGGATAAGTGATGAGGAAGAAACTAATATAACAGATTTTAAAGTTTCATTTCCTTGACTATAATTTTCTTAGTCACGTAGATAATAGGAAGAAGTTACTACAGCATCATAAAAAAGGTTGATCCAAGTTCTTTTTTGCATTATGCTGCATATAGAGATCATAGCTGTGGATTTCATATGTGTTCTGTTTTTTTACTTCTCATGATAGTCTATCAAAAGCCCACTGCTGAATATAAACCCCCATAGATCACCTCATACCACAATTAGACGCGGTTGGTGGCGCAGTTGTCGAGATCCAAAAATCACCTGTGTGAAGCCAGGGCAGATCGCTAGTAATATGTAAATATAAAAAAGAGACATTCGGTTGATATAGAAACGCAACACCACTCACCTACTACTTTATAACATTGTGTGCAAATTGGTTTTATTGTTGTCATTATGCTTCTTTTAACATGTTTTAGGTTTTTGTATAATTTAAGTATTTAAGCTACTATTTTCTATTAAAAAGTGTTAAAATTTAAACAAAGACTTGTAATAACGACTCAAAACGTATAATTAAAATAAAATTATTACAAAGCGTTAGAATACAGTCTCGTATAACCTTTCAAATCTGAAAACATCAGTAGATGCAGTGCTGCTCGCTGGCTCCGTAGCACAGTGGCTAAGCGCTTTATTATTATGATTTATTTATTTATTTAATTATTTATTTATTCTTTATTGCATTCCTTAAAACAAAAGAATACAAAGGGCGGACTTAATGCCTTGAGGCATTCTCTACCAGTCAACCCATGGAGTGGTGAGAATTTGACGTAGTTGCGGCAATATATAATAAAATAACACTACACAAAATAATAATTAACTGCATAATACATACAATTTACTAATAAATAAACTATACATATATGACGTATTCAAACATATATATAAATATATACATACAAATATACATACAAATATACATATTTATATACATAATATATAATTAGTACATACAAATACCTATGAATATATGCGTCTGTTTAGCAATACATATCAAATGGATGAATCAAGTAAAATGCTTTGTCTTCAATAGATGGTTACGGACCAATTTTTTAAAAACATACTTGTTGGATGTTTTTCTGATGTCATCGGGCAAGGAGTTCCAAAGGCGTGTAGCCTGAACTGTGAAGGAGTTGCCATAGAAATCGGTGAAGTGAACAGGAATACAGATTTTGTTGTTAAAAGAAGAACGTAGGACCCTATCATGAGATGAGGAGAGATAGTGAAATTTACTCTTAAGATAAGAAGGCGAAGATGGGTCATTTAAAATGGAAAAAAGAACAAGCAATATTCTGGAATTGCGTCTCTGACGGATTGTAAGCCAATTTAGCTTAGATCTATATTGCGAAATATGGTCATACTTACGAAGCCCGAAAATAAATCGTATACAGTTGTTAAGAAGGCATTCCAGTTTGTTCAGAAGATCTTGGGACAGATCTGGGTAACACACATCTGCATAATCAATTATGGGTAATATGAGCGAATGGACAAGCATGATTTTAGTTTTTGTGAGAAGAAAATGTTTTAAACGATACAGAGAGCGTAAAGTGGCAATGACTTTACGACTCACTTCTGAAACCTGGGTTCTCCAATTCAACGTGCTGTCGATATGTAGGCCAAGATTTTTAACAGAATTACTGAACGGAATTATAATACTATCATAATAAATAGGAGGTAAATCTGCCAGATTAATCTTAGCTAGCATTCTTGAGCTACCCACTAGTATAGCTTGGCATTTCAAAGGATTGACCAAAACTTCATAATGAGTAGACCAATCTTTGATAGCTGATAAGTTGTCGTTAAGTTTTTTGATCCCATTATGTATATCCTCAAATTCAGTTTGCACATAAAGCTGAAGGTCATCGGCGTACAAATGATACGAGCAGTCGAGGATGGAGGTAATAAAGTTTATGAAAATTGAAAATATTATAGGAGAAAGAATACCGCCTTGCGGCACACCAGCATCCACATCAGCCCAAGCTGAGGACATTTGCCCCACACAGACTAACTGCTGTCGACCGCGAAAATAAGATGCAAGCCATTCCAAAGCAGTAGGACCAAATTTCAGGTGAGATAGTATGGAAAGGAGGATTTCATGATCAACTGTATTGAAAGCATTTGAGAAATCAACTAGTACCAGTACTGTTATCTTTTTTTCTTCCATACCTTGTCTAATATTATCAGTAACATTAATTAAAGCAGTAGTGGTACTAGGACCAGGGCGAAACCCAGACTGAAATATACTCAGTAGGTTATGTTTCGAAATAAAAGTAGAGATTTGCTTGTAAACACAGGATTCTAAAATTTTGGAAAGAAAGGGTAGAATAGATATTGGGCGAAAAAGATTGGAAAGAATGGGAGTAGGAACTTTTGGGAGAGGCTTTATAAAAGCCCTCTTTCTCATAATAACCCACCGCCTTAGATTGGATTGCTAAAATAGACTTTTTGACATCATCCTGAGAAACAGGAGAAAAATTAAAGGTAGGAATGTTAGGAGTTTGCATAGAAGCAATGGATGTCATAGTTTGGGAGCGAATTGTAGGGTCCAATGCTTTTACAGAAGCGAAATATTGGTTGATTTAATCGAGTGATAGAGAAGGACCACAATCCAATGTAGCTGGCCTGCAAAGACCATAAGATCTTAGAAATTTCCACACTACGGCTGGTGAAGAGTTATTAATACAATTATGGATATATCGGCGTTTAGCTGCACGTACCATCTGATTACACCTATTCCTGGCTGCTTTAAAAGATAACCAATTTTCTTCAGTACGATCTCTCTTGAAACGAAGAAAAGCTCGATTTCGTCTATACATTACCAACTTTACGCCCTCCGTCATCCATGGGGCAGGCGGACGCTTCAATCTGACCTTATGAACTTGACATATAATGATTTATTAAGTTAAAACTATACGATGGATAAAACTAATTTCAGACGACGTTTCCCACGTTTCAAACGCTTCACAGCACCCATTATCCGGGCGAAGGGGGTTGCACTGAGGAGTTAAACGTCCTGCGGGGGTTAGCCAGAAATACTTTCCACCATCATTAATAAATATGAACGACATCACATCTAAACGTTAAGTCACGTGACAGTCAATTGATTTAACGTTGATTTCATTAATTTTTATAGCGTTCTAGTGTTAACGATAGTAAAATATCATCTTGGCCACTGACGTTATAGTTAACTACCTTCGTTAACTGCTTATAGGTACTATAATTTTGACTTGGCTGCATTTAAAGCCAAGCTATTTCAAAGTTACGAAAGTTTGATAAAGTTTATGTCAACTTAGAACCCTTTGTTAAGGCTTAATTTTGAGGTACAAAGCTATATGTAAACACAAAAGCACGATTGGTGGGAATTATTCATGTAATGTACATAAACGTCATACTGCAGGACACAGTCCTGCACTTCGACATCATTGACGACGGTATGATTCGAACTCAGAGTCCATAATGGATTAACGCTAAACTTCAGCGGGTAATTTAATTCAATTCGAATCAGAATAAAATAGCCGTTTACTCAATTCCTTTCGTCGATATTAAATGTCCATTGGTAAAGGAAAAATAAAAATAATTAGTACACCGTATTTGAAACTACTGTTTTCATATATACAGGGTGTTTTTGGAACGCTCCCGAAAACTAAGACAGGCGACAACACCAAGTATACCTTTGATCATGGGTCACAAATAAATTCGATCCTGATGAAAAAAAAATCATCTTTTTACAAGGTTTTATTAGCTTTATTCACGCGCCATCATGTTAGTACAGCTAAATGAAACGATAATTTCATAAAAAATATCATGAAAATACTGAAACATAAAACCAGCAGTGGAATGACTGAATTGATATCACCTGACCAGAGCTAGATAAAGGTCAATGTACGCGCGAACACAAATTCGCGCGGCCCGCTACTAGCGGGCCATACCACAATACCTAATAATTTACAACACGTGTCTAAATACCTAACTTATCTACTTAACCTACTATTTTGCCACTGTGCTTATCTCCACGTAGCCACTTTAATCCGAATTTACAGGTTAAATAACCCAAATAACTGGTTCGATTCCCCGCGAATGAAGAAATACTTAAATGAAATGTAACCAAGGTTGGAGTCATGCGTTTTTATTCATCGTGTAGGTATGTTTATTATTCTCATTGTGACGCCTCATAATTATTATTAATAAATAATAATTAAATTTATTATACAGACATTTAAAAATGTCTTAGAAATTATAATTTAAACAATAAAATGCAAATAATAAGCATAGAGATCAAAAATATCCATTTGGAATATTGAATATTATATATATTAGTAAACGCATAAAATGTCTCTAAAAATCTCTAAATTTATTAAAAACCTGCTTAAAATGTTAAAATTGTATCAAATCATATAAATACAAGGCGATTATATTGCAATAACAAAGATAAATAACATTTGTAATATAATAGAAAAAATGGATTAAAATTTTCTAAGTTGATGAAGGTGTTCGTGTAATAATTGGAAAATTTCTAAGTTAATGAACGTGTTCATGTAATGTTCCCTTATATTGGGGCGTTGTCGGAGACACATACCCAAGGTTGTACATATATATGGGGTGGTCGGCTGACCGACTGCTAGTACTAAGGTTGCACAATGACTAGTCCTATATTAGGGACTTAACATAGTAAGGTCTGACGAACCAAAGCATTAATATAGAAGGTCTCTATGATGCATAAGCATTATGATAGCAGAGTTATGACTTGAAGTCCCATATGAATAAGACATACAGTAGTATGGTCTATGAAATAAAGCAAATATGTGGAAGGTCTCAAATATGTAAAAGCATTATATTGAAAGAAATGGGACTTGAAAAGGATTATTATAATGGCGTGTAGGTTGCTTCGCAGCCTCTGAGACCAAGGTAAACTTGGACTCACTAACCGATGTGTCCTAGACATATCATCTTAGTGCCGGTGGTAAGCGAGTTTGTTGTAGCAATACGACTTGCCCGTGGACATCGCACACCCCTACCGGTTGTGGGCGGCGTCTTAGCGCATAGCGTTATGATACGTCGGCTATCTTTCGGATTAGGGTGAGTGTGTTTGGTAGTACTTTTAAGTGCAGCAAGCATACTCAACTTCATGTCTTAGTGCAATAGCGCTATGATACGTGGAGTTTTGGCTACTGACGTCTTAGTACCGTACTACTATGATACGTTGGTGGTATTTTTAGTTAACAACATTATCAAATTTTGTTACCAAAGTCGATAGGGATCATGTGGGTGTGTTGTGAGGGGGCGCCATCCGTATGATAGTTGCATTGATGCTTACTGCTACTTGCAGTATTGTGTCTTGTGATGGATCTGCGGGTGTGCTGCACCTGATTCGATGCATCTTGTGGTTCTGGTCGATGGAGGTCTGCGGGTGGTGATGTCTGCTGGGACTGTATGGGGGACCTTGGGATGGTGTAAGCCCGACGATAGTCGTATTGATGCTTGTTGCATTCTGTAGCATTGCGTCTCTACGATGGTTGTTTGGCGGGTCGCTATTCTCAATGGCGCTCTCTGCGTCTTGGTTTGACTCACAACCTAAGTAGCTTTGCCCAAGTCGGGTCCCTTCATTGCGGGGCTGCAGACTGTCTGCCCTCCATGATGTTTTATATAACAACTTAATAATATATCTCTATAAAGTTCCCACCTTTGAGAGATTGAAGGCAACTTGTTGGTGGGTGAGACAAACATGATCGAAAAATGCATATACTCAACGTCAGTGACACAAACCCTTTCTGATGGCGAATTATTACTATTATCTTATAACTGCCTATTGGCTATATCTGCCATTGTATTGGTTGGTGGAGCATATGTGTTGACCTCATGCGGGTGGTAGCTGGAGGGAGAATCTGAGGAGGCTCTCAAGGCTGCGGCCGAAAGCCGCGCAACGTGGGACCCCATTCCCTTGAGGTGAGCGGTAGACTCATGACACGCTCTGCGGCCAATTGGCCGTGCTGACCATGCAATTGGTGGTGATGCCTTACACTTACATCACGTCTGCAGGAACGGCGGTCTGGCAGGTGGTGGCGCTCACGGAAGGCTTTTTATGGTCAGTGTGCCTATTGTTGCCTAACCCGTGTGACGTACATTCACTGTGGCTGGATTTGATCGTATTCTGTATGGCGTTTACACGCATTGACATGCGCGACTTCGGTCGATGTTTGTGCTTACGCACTATCAAGGGGCCAAGTCCTCTTTTACTGGTTCGCCAGTTATTTTGCTGTGGACTACGGTCCAGTTCCCAACTTTGCGTACCCTTCGGGGGGAGCGCATTAAAATGGTTGGCGCTCACCGTGCGCGGCGTGTGTGGGGCCGTGTACCTCCTCCACATTTTTTTTAAATGTGGGAGAGCGAAGCCCTTGTAACTGGTATTTGATATAAATATTGTGAGCCTTTTCCAAGCGGGAAGGGATTAATTAATAAGGAATTGACTGTTGTGAACCAGATACAAGTGGAATAGGGACAATTTATTGTTCTTAACCTTTTTGAGCTCTGTCTTCGTGAACGGGGTTCTCTAGCTTATAAGACTCTACCAACAGCTTTCGATTGCTCTCGTGAATATTCATTCTTCCAAGGTACACCTAAAAGAACTAAGTTACTATACAAACACAACGTAAAAAAGGGTCCTAACTAAGACGATCACGCCATAAATTTATTAAACGGCCTATATTTAAACCTTTAGAAAGATCAAGTTATACTGGTCACGTAAATTAGATATATTTATATATCTTACAGATATAGATTCTAAAGAAATACAAGTATAAGTGGATATATAGTAGAAGAGAAAAAAGATGGGGGGGGGGGGGTTCGTTACATCATGTATTCAGTTATGTACCTATTCAGATTAGTCTAGTACTAAGTTATTTAAAAAAAATAGTTATGAAACAGCTTACTGCTCTAAATCCTCCGTGGTCTTATGAGATGCGGCTCAAATTGTGCTCCATTCATTTCAAGGCAGATTTGGGCGCAGGCGGGGCATCATCGTGTGGTCTTCGACACAGTCCGTACGTAGTTTCTCGAAAGCATCCACGATCCTTTGGCGCATTTCTTCAGCACTATCACATTCACGATTAAAAACCCTTTCTTTCACATACCCCACAAAAAGAAGTCTAACGGAGTTAGATCTAGTGAGCGAGGTGGGCAAGCGTGTGGTCCTAGTCTGCCGATCCAGCGATCATCAAATAGCTCATTGAGGCGCTCACGGACGAACCTCACGTAATGTGGAGGGGCACCATCATGTTGAAACTATGTGCGGCGATATTCAGCCAACGATAGGTCGTTTAAAATGTCAACCAACTGTTCATTTATAAAATTTAGGTATCGCTGTCCGTTCAGTCGCTCTGGCAGAAACACTGGTCCCAGTATGCGATCCTTAAATAAACCTGCCCATACTAACGTATGTAACCGACCATCGGGTTTGGTGCCCGGTTTGTCGAACAGCGTGCGGGTTAACCTCTGAATACACGTGTGTATTTCTTCGGTGCCACAGGCCGTTTCTGGTAAATGTCGACTCATCCGTCCAGATAATGTGCTCAATGGAACCAGGCACACGTTGTTGCTGGTATAATAACCAACGGCAGAAAACTCGTCGGCGGTCGTGATCGCCGGGAACTAAAGCTTGCACTTTGTGCAATTTGTATGGGCGCATTGGTTACGCTTCAACACTTTGTGCACTGCACAGTATGACACACTTGTTCCATCCATCGTGTACCTAGGTTCGGATACCTAACATGTTGACCACTATAAACGTACGCGTTAGGCATTATTAAAACAAAAAAGAATCCAAAAACGTAACAAAAACTTTAATATCAACACGTAATCACAAGTAAATTTATTAAACAAAACGATTGAACTGTCGCTCGCGCACGCGTGTACAAAATCAACACGGAACTGTCTCAAAAACTAAAACGAACGAACCCCGTCAAGGCTGAAACCTACTGCGTCACAAGCGTGAGGCGACAGGGTTAGGCATTCTGCCGTCATAATAAAAAAGGAAGTAACTAACAAAAACGTAAAATGGAAATAAAAAATAAATTGATGAATTTTTCTTTCAGACCCCGTGTCTATAGTATATTAAAAGGTATCTATATTGAAATATATACGTAGAGACATGAAGATTTTAAGGACGAACTTATTTTTTTTAAATTTGTTTATTTATTTAAATAAAACGAATTTTCCTTTTCATCTTAGATTAAAAAATACACCTGGCAACACAAAAACATCGAAGGGAAGACGCATATAACTATTTGGGTCTTCCCAACCTAATAAATAAAACAAAACTACCATTCATTTAACATTTTTACATATTTTGGAAAGGTCATTTGAAGTTGAAAGGACGCTAATAGTAATTTACTACTTTTTTCTTAGTAAATATTAGAAAAGCATTGGTAGTGAGACACAAAAAATAACAACCCGCAACTCTTGAGTAATGATTTTAAAGGGGATATCATACAAGACTTACTACGATAATAAATAAAAATTAAAAAATTTGTACAACCGACTTTAATATAAATAATTAAATATAACTCAAAAACTATTTGTCTGACCTCGATCAAATTTATATGTGACCACATGTGAAACACCAACTCTTAATAATAAGATATAAGCTCTTAATAATAAGATATAAAATAATAAGACAAGAATAATTTAAATTTAAGTAATCGATGCAAATATTGTTAAAGATGACGTAGCAACTGGTTAAATAAGTCTTTTCTTTTATGTTGAATTTGTATAAGTCTTTTCTACTAATAAAATGTCATCTGTGATCAACAGCTACGTCTAAAATTCTGACGATAATTTCTAAAATATTGATATTAGTGAATATTAAAAAAATTTAGTAGATGCGTCTTCTTATCATGAGTCGAATGGTATATTTTACTCATTTATTCGAAAATTGTTAGATGCGCCCTTTTTTCTTATGACCGCAGCTTTGTTTCATACCGAGCTAGATACAGGTCGACAGCGGAGTGAGTGTGGGTACAGTCGCGTTCTAAAGTACTACATGGTATTGGGCTATTGTTTTATAATATTATAGTAATTAATTGTTTAATTGTAGAATCATAATAGGTGTTTTACTATTTACTTAGAACTTTGGAACAGGTGGGAATTAAAAATGGATAATGTTTACTTGAGCATTATTTGTTATTTCTGTCGTAAAATATAAAGTAGGTTGTAACAAAAAAAACTTAAGCTAAGGGTGACACGCCGTCCATTATGACGTCTTGGGTCACATGAAAGTCAGATGTTGATGGTGTGTTGGTGTTACTGGATGCTACTTCATCATCACTTTCATCTTCGCTTGAGCTTCCGTCATCAGGTCGATCACATGGTATTTTTTTCGGTATTCTCCCTCAATACTTTACTGCACAATTTTCCCCATTCACCTTCTCCTATCATATTTACCTTTTCGTTCACTAGTTTAGTCATAAAACAATAGATATAAATATTTTTTTTTCCTTCCTTTTTAAAACATCGTCGCGAGTCGCAAAGTAAGCTGTGTATGCGACTGTATTTTTGGAGCGAACAAAGCGCGGGAACCAATAGCATGCAGGCACAGTAATACTGGCCAATATGTGATAAATCGCTCAGTGCCCAAGTTCAAGGCCAGCGTTCTTTTTTCACCGTTCGCGCGTACATTAACCTCCATTAGTCAGGTGATATCAACCTACAGCCAGGGGGTTTTCATGCTGGTCTACCTTTCCGGTGATCCTGTTATGGAATACGGGTACGCGACCCCGGCTCCCCGAGCTACTGTTATTCTCATACCTTTCCTGCCGAGATAACAGTATCCTTACACCTATGCTCCTACCCCCAAACTTCTTTTTCCTTTTCCCAAAATGGTAGCTTCCTCTACCAGCAATAGCATACCCAAAGAGGGTTGGTGTCAGGCAGGCGGCCGACTGTAAAACTTTTGCCAAATCCCATGCAGTAAATGAATAGTACGAGTTGTGGGACATATGACAGGGCTAGGGCGTACCCCGCAGGCGACGCGCAGGGGCAGCACCCGGCTCCTGTGCGAAGTGGGCAAGGGTTGTCGCACCTTACGGAGCGGGTGCGACGTAAGAGGCGAGCCCGGAGAGAGAAGAATGTCAGAGTGAGGTTTGCAAGCTGGAATATAGGTACGATGACTGGAAGAGGAAGAGAGTTAGCAGATGTTTTGAAACGACGAAGAGTAAATGTTGCCTGTTTGCAGGAAACAAAATGGAAGGGCAATAAAGCAAGAGAGATTGGGGAGGGATACAAGTTTTATTATTGTGGAAGTGATGGGAAGCGAAATGGAGTAGGAGTTGTGTTAGATAGTGGAATGAAAGAACGAGTGACAGATGTGAAAAGAGTAAATGACAGAATGATAGTTGTTAAATTAATGATTGAAAACAAAGTAGTGAATGTTGTAAGTGTGTATGCTCCGCAAACAGGCTGTGAAGAGAGTGTGAAAGAGAAGTTTTGGGAGGAATTTGATTGTATGATGATGGGAATACCTGAGCGTGAGGATGTTTATATGGGAGGAGATTTTAATGGACATGTAGGGAGAGTGAATGACGGGTATGAAAGAGTACACGGTGGATGGGGGTACGGAGTGCGGAACCGTGAGGGGGAAGTTCTTCTGCAAGCAGCATGTGCTTTCGACCTGGCTGTAGTAAAAACGTGGTTCCAAAAACGAGATCAGCATCTTGTTACTTATAAAAGTGGCCACCACGCGACACAGATCGACTATCTTCTGATAAGACGGAACGAAATCAAGAGTGTAAAAAACTGCAAAGTGCTTCCAGGTGAAGACTATCCCAGCAGATACTAATCCCAGCACCGAATTCTGCTGGCTGACATCTGCTTAACTGTTCGCCTCAACAAACATAAAGATCGTCCCCCACCCAAAATAAAGTGGCATTTGTTGCATAAGGAGGGGTATGCAAGTGAATTTAGAGAGCTAGTTGTAAACAAGATGATAGAGATGGGTGATATGGAAGGAATGAGTGTGAATGAGTGCTGGAAGGAAATGGCTGATTGTATCCGAAGTGTGGCAAGGAAGGTGTTAGGAGAAACAAAAGGGAAGCGTATGATAGATAAGGATGGGTGGTGGTGGAGTGAAAGTATTAGAGAAGTTTTGAGAGAAAAGAAAAATGCCTTTAAAGAATGGCAGAGCGTAGAAGACCAGAATGAATCCATAAAAGAAAGTAAGAGAGGGACGTATAAAGAATGTAAGAAGAGAGCGAAGAAGGAAGTTGCTATTTGTAGGGCAGAGGCGCACGATAAATTATATCGGTCCCTTGAAAGCCCCGAAAGTCAAAAACGACTTTTTTCAAATTGCAAGAGCGAGAGAAAGGAATGGAAGAGATGTTTCACATGTAAAATGTATAAAAGATGATTCTGGAAGGATTTTGACTGACGATGAAAGTATAAAGAAGCGATGGAAGGAGTATTTTGAGAAATTGATGAATGAGGAGAATGAATGGAATGGTATGCTTGAAAACCCAGCAGTGAATATGGGCTTAGTGAGAGAAATTAGTGTGGAAGAAGTAAAAATGGCTGTTAGGAATATGAAGAATGGGAAGGCGGTCGGCCCAGATGGAATACCAGTAGAAGTGTGGAAGTTGCTGAGGGCGGATGGATGGAAGTGGTTGAGTTTATTTTTCGGTAAATTGTTGCAGGAAGAACAAATACCTGAGGAATGGTGCAGTAGTATACTGGTTCCCATTTTTAAAAACAAAGGAGACGTTCAAAACTGCAGCAGTTACCGGGGAATAAAGCTCATGTCACATACGATGAAAGTCTGGGAAAGAATAATAGAGAGAAGAATGAGAGAAGAGTGTGAGATAACACAAAACCAGTTCGGATTCATGCCCGGTCGAGGTACGACAGATGCCATTTTCGCATTACGCCAATTGTGCGAAAAGTACAAGCGCGTGCATAAAGATCTGCACATGGTTTTTGTCGACCTTGAAAAGGCTTACGATCGGGTTCCCCGTGAGGTCTTGTGGTGGGCGTTAAAGATGAAAGGTATGCCTGGGAGGTATGTGAGGTTGGTCCGTGCTATGTACAGAGCATCCCGTACATGTGTACGATCTGCCGCGGGAACTACGGGCAGTATCGATGTGGCGGTAGGGCTGCACCAAGGGTCGGCACTGAGCCCTTACCTCTTCCTACTGATTATGGACGCTTTGACGTCGGACCTGCAGGATGAGGTACCCTGGTGCATGCTCTTTGCCGATGACATCGTGCTTGTCGGGGAAGAAGGCATCGAGGTACAGAGCAGACTGACGGGGTGGCAACGGAGGCTGAAAAGTGTTGGCTTGAAGATCAGCAGATCCAAAACCGAATATCTGTGCTGTGATTTCGGCGGTCTTTCCAGTCCTGTACCCATGTCGTTGGATGGCGCTATACTGCCTATCTGCTCAGATGTCAAGTACCTCGGTTCCCTCATTCAAGGCGACGGCGGAATAGATAGAGCTGTGCAGCATAGGATTAACGCAGGGTGGATGAAATGGCGACAGGTCACAGCCACAACGTGCGATCCCCGAATGCCAATAAGGCTGAAGGGGAAAATTTACAAATCGATCATCCGACCTGTCGTCATGTATGGAAGTGAATGCTGGGCCGTCAAGAAGAAGGATGAAAATAGACTGCATGCGAATGAAATGAGAATGTTACGATGGATGTGTGGTGTGACAAGGATGGATAAGATAAGGAATGAGTATATAAGAGGAAGCCTGAAAGTAGCGCCAGTAGTAGAAAAGGTGAGAAGAAGCAGATTGGCATGGTTTGGGCATGTGATGCGGAGGAATGAAAGTCATGTCACGAAACGAGTGTTGAATATGAATGTGGAGGGACACACGGGCAGAGGAAGGCCGAATAAAAGATGGATCGATTGTGTGAAGAGTGATATGAGAATGAAAGGAGTAAGTATGAAAATGACGGCTGATAGAGAGGAATGGAACAAAAAGATTTACTGCGCCGACCCCAAATAATGGGAAATGGTTTAGAGAATGATGATGAGTCAAGTGATATCAATTCAGTTTCCACTGCTGGTTTTATGTTTCAGTATTTTCATGATTTTTTTATGAAATTATCGTTTCATTTAGCTGTACTAACATGATGGCGCGTGAATAAAGCTAATAAAACGTTGTAAAAATATGTTTTTTTTCATCAGGATCAAATTTATTTATGACTCATGATCAAAGGTATACTTGGTGCTGTCGCCTGTCTTAGTATTCGGGAGCGTTCCAAAAATACCCTGTATAACAAAATATTTTTAATTATTATTAAACCGATTATTAAAACCGATTTATAAGACACAAAGAAACCTGCATGTCTTATAAATTAAAAATATTTCGAAGACATGTGTCCACAAACACGCATTCACGCAACGCAACTTGAAGAAAGAATGCGAATTGAAAGGAGGCCTGTGTCCCATTAGTGGGGCGTAGAAGGCTGTAACTTCTACACCTAAATTTATAAATCTTCTTCTTCTTCTTCTTCTTCAGCTTATACAAATTAAACCACGGCTGTATTCCATATACTTCTCTCGTTGTTGGGAGTACTTGTCTTCATTACCACGCTTGGCAGGTAGATCGATACGATCGCCAGTACAGAGCATATCGCAGAGCAGACGCCTCACAGCTGTAGTGCTGCTATCTGTCACCGGTCTGTATATTTTGCGTCTGGTGTTAACCATATGGTATACAGCTATCTACCACACACATATTTTATACTTATTGCTTATTTGCTATATAATTTGAATAATAAATGTATTTAAAGTAATGATTATGTTATCAGACGTTAAGAGCTTTGGCAACGAGTGGCAAATGGTAGCGGATAATTATACACCAATTATCTCTCACAGCTGCGTTAAGTCCAGTTAGGATTAACTCAATGGATTTATAAAATGGATATAATATCAAAATATCACGCAGATGTTTTGTTATTTAGTAGTAAGTGAAAGTGTATGGAAAAATTAAGGGCCTGAATTAAAAATGTGCAATTAATTCATTCTTTATAGTTCTTTGAAGTAGCCAATTGTGTTTTATGAAAAGTTAATTTTTTCACCATTAATGAATTAAAGAATAATATCATTTCAATGTCGTCTTAATAGTTACATTAAAAACGTTATCCGAAAAAGATAAATACATATTCGAATTGTATCCTCCTTGTTAGAAGTCTGCTAAAACAGTCACAGTGGCAACGGGGAACGTGCATAGGTTTTTGTGATGTTTTTAATCTAGGGCTATATTTCTTAGTATCACACTTGGAGTTCATGAGAATATTATATGATAGCGAAGTAATTTTTGTCAATAAAAGCGAGACAGTGTTTTAATAAAAGCTCTCTCGGAGCATGAGTAGGTCTTGCTCCCTTGACGCTGTTGCCGGTCTTTTTAATTTAGTCTTCCTACTCACTTCAGATAATATTATTTAGAACCGTAAAATTGTTAAATTGTATTCACATTAATATGAATACACGACAGACTAGAGAAAAGGACATAAATAGATTTGCCTTGCCACACACGAACTGCACATACAAATTATATATGTACTCGTACCGAGTTATCCTGGCGAATACCGCAATTGAAGTGTCTGTCTGTAATATCGAAATAACTGCCTCTAATCAAGCTTAATGGGTTATATGCATGCTATTAAGACATGTGAGTAACAATTTTTAATTTTTTTCTGACTTTCTGTCTGTCCGTGCTATAATTTTTTATAATGTCTAAACCGATTGTGATGAAGCTTCACGAAGTAGAAATCAAAGTCAGTCGTGCCACTGATTGAGCTGTCATGGCTTCTACAATTGCATAAAATTATGTATGCATTTTAGGTAAATAAATGAAATCTTTACAATAAAATTATAAATTACCAACATCCTATCAAACGTGTTAATTTTGGGCATTGTAATTAAATAAAATTTTAAATAACGAAATATTACTATTTTATTATATTATATTACTATTAATAATTTATCGCTACGAGTTCATAGTGGTCATAGTGCTTACACACGCAGATTAAGTACTATTCTTACATGCCAAGATGTATCTACATTTCAGTTTTTAAGATATACGTCTAAAACACGCAACAGGCTGTTGTAACATATGTTTTACTTGATTGAATCTCTTATCCGCGTGTACCCACTTAGAATGCCTGTATACTGCGAGTGCACTTCTTGTTCATGTACTTGCATCATCAGTTCTTACTTACGCACTGTCAATGCACTGTGGTAATAGAAGACTTTTGCACCTTCATTGATATATACTATACCTTTGCATCGTCTAGGTACGCCGGTCGTTAATTGAGATTTTTTATAGAAAGGCAAACAAGCACGCGGCTTCCATAATTGTAAGTGTCGACCACCGCCCATGAACTACTGCAAAACCAAGGGAATCGAAGGTGCGCTTCCAAAAAATCACTGGTGGTAGATGATTCCACAAGAAATTTGTACGAGGGAGAAAACATTTTGCAAACTGCACTGTGGTGGACCGCCAATTATCCAGATGGTATGGATGGTATCGCGAGTTTTGTCGTGATGTGCGATGGTAAAAATGAGTGGCTGGAATTAGTCCGAACAATTCCTCTTAGCACTCCCTGTGATAGATGCGATAAAATATGCAAAGAGATGCAACATCTCTTCGCAGTGCCAGTAAGTCAAGCCGATCAGAAAGAGCTTGGTTGCCGACAATTCAAATTAAATGGAAAGAGCTGGCACTGGGGAGCCCTGGACCTGAGATGAGAACAGTATTCCATGTGAGGCCGAACCTGCGCCCTGTAAAGTTGCAAGCGATGTGTCAGCATGAAATACTGTACTGTACGTCATTGGATATGTCGATGCCGAGAATTGTCATGCTAGCTGAGGCATGGGAATCCTCGACGTCAAACAAAGGGGTTCTTTTAAGCGGTAAACATGCAAATTTGTGTATCCTCGGGATTGAACTGGACTGAATTTAGTCAACCCCAATCCAAGATAAAAGTAATTCCCAGATGTGTCATTTCTTATTTTTATCAGCCTATTGAAGTTCAGTACTGGAGATGGGCTTCTCTTGTTGTAGGAGAATTTGCCTTAATCGTCACGCTTGCTATATTGTGTTATCACTATTCAGGCATAATATATTAAATGTTATAATTATAAAATTCTACTGCTGATAGCAGATATTATACGAGTATTTTATCTTCTTAACAGACAGATAGCTCTCGCTTTTTTTAGCTCTGGTATAGACAAAGTGAAATATTGACAATTGACACGCTAGTGTGTGCTATGCGATTAACTTGTACGACACTGTTTTACATACTCAGAGGTCTCTTTGGTAGTCCAACCACCTATATAAATGTGTTCTAACACCGAAAAGAAACACTCTACTGATATTTATCGTTCATTGATATCTTGAAATATATCGAGTGACATAAGAACATGATAGGTAAATACAATAGGATATAATTTTTTTGTCTTTTAAGTGCGATGTGATATCTGATATTATGTGCTTGTTTACATATGATTTTGTATATAACAGGTCGACATACTATATTTAGGTCCGTAAAATCATAACCGTAGCCATTACTGTAGCAGTATGCTAACAGGGATGAAATTTATTATCCAAATTTTTGCCTTTTTGAAAATTGAGATGAATTCTGCATGACGTGGCAAATATTTCGTCATCACGTCACCGTGATTGATGTTACGACGCCGCACACATTAGCTTACATCCGCTGATGTTTATGCTCATTTTTTTTATAGAATAAGGGTAACACAGTCCACCTGATGGTAAGTGGTTGCTGTGACCCATAGATATCTACATTTATCCTCAATAAAGAATACCCGTGAGGACTAAGATGGAATCCCTCTTTTCCAGTAAAAATGGTCTCCGATTCTCTACACTCACCATACGAAACACAGCAATGTCAAGCTGCCATTTTACGCTAGTATTCTGTGAGAGCGTGGTGCTTCCCCGATCGAGCCGACCCATTCGTGCTACAACTATACTACTAATATAGCTGCAGCATGGATCTACTACGTATAAAATCTCATGGGGTATTATTTTGAACGTTGAAATATTTTGGGCAACTAGATGTTTTATTTTTATAATATCCGAGTGTACGCACGTTATCCGTTCGGGAGCTAATCATTTATTGTTTGTTCTCCAATACACATGCTTATTCGATCACTCCTTAACTTGTTATGAACACTAAGCTCAAAGGGGTATATACATAACGGGAAGGAATAAAACTATGAAATTTTAATAATATCCATACCCTGAAGTACCACATCAGCAACAGAATCGGCAACAACGCTGGGATCTGCCTGCGAGAAGCAAACCCGCCCCCAAGGGTAGGATGCAAAAAAAGACCGCACCCCGTCCCAATCAGCTGACCAATAGTGTCAAACACGGAGGCAAGCTGCAGTTCACAACTGCGACTGGAGCGTGAGTGGCACCGTACTCTGGATCAGACAATGGTCCGAAGAGTCCAGAGGGGCATCGACGGAGACCTGATATCTGTCCGTATGAGAGGTCAGCAGAAGGTCGAACAGGGAAGGTACATGGTCTTCCACATCTGGGATCCGCCTAGGCGAAGTAACTAGTTGTGTTAGACCATATGCCAAAGCAAAGTCATAGACAGATCTACCCGCATGATCGGTTAAACGAGAATCAAGCCATTCAGCGTAGTGGGCGTTAAAATCACCAAGTATCACGATCTCTGCGGATGGGACCTGTTGTAGCATGGAGTCTGCAGCCATTTGGACGTGGTCGATGAGTCGGTCTGTGTCGGCATTATCGCTATGGGACCTATAGAGGCACCCGTAGACGCGGGGATAGTCGGCGCTGTCTACGCGCAGCCATAGGATGGACAGGTCCGTACCTTCAAGACTGCCGAGGCGTCGAAAACAGATGTCCTCTCTGACGTATACGCAAACTCCAACCCGGGGCACAAAGGAGTGTTCCAATTTGTACCCCGGCTAGGAGAGATATGAAGTATTAGCCGGAGAGGACACCTGAGTCTCGGTTAAAAAGAGCAAGGCCGGCTTCGCCGTCTCTAGATGGTAATGTACAGCGTTAAGGTTGGAATGAAGTCCCCTGATGTTGCAAACATTCACGGATAGCGTGACAGGGGTCGCCTTGGTTGTATTGCCCCGCTTGCCCCGAGCAGCATTAGTCACGAGCGGAATTTTGCCCCCCCCCCACAGAATACGCGGGGCAGCCTGAGCTCAGGAGTGAAGTAGTTTGGTCGTGGATGTTCAGCGAGGGATTCTCCAGGGGTGCTGGTACCCTCCTGGGGTAGTCTTTTATTTAATTCCACTACCATGTTGATGGGGGGGGGGGGGATTGGGCCTCCGGCCACCTGCACTCACCAAGCGCAACGCAGAGGTAAACCTCTACGCTGGTATTCTGTGAGGTCGTGGTACCACCCGGGTTCGAGCTGGCCCATCCGTGCGACAGCAAAAGCTACCGCTTAGCTCTACCACTGTTAAACCTATTTTATGATGCTGTACTAACTTCTTCCTCTTATCTACGTGACTAAAAAATGTTATATTAGTTTCTTCCTCATGACTTATCCATCATTAGTTCACAATTTCCAACACAAATTTTATTTGCCTATTATATACATTTTATGCGCCATACAACGCAGCTGTCATGTTGGAAAATTAAAGAAATTCCATTGTTTACAAGTACAATTAAAGTCATTTAAATCAACATTAAAATCATTGCCGCGCAGCAAAACTATATACATCGTGAAGAGACCTACATGTATTAGAAATTTAAATAAAATTATTCTAAGACATGTAAAGTCCACCAATACGCGTTGATGCTACGCGACCGTGTTTTCCTAGTTATGCCGATATATATAATAATTAGTAATATTCGTAAATTATTACTAATTATTATATATATCGGAAGGAACAAGGATAATTACATTATGTTGTGGAGGTACGACATTGCTTTTTCGTGTAATTTGTAATAGCCCACGTAAGGCCACGTTGACGTCATAAATGAATGTGATATTTGTCATAATCACAGTGCTCTCAAAACCGAGTAGAGTTGTAATATGAAGAACTAACACCATTATTCATTAAATCATTATAGCCTATCAAAAGTCCACTGCTGAACATAGGCCTTCCCCCTCATAGATTGCCTCAAAGGGGGATACTTGCTACAGTTGTCACGCTTGGCATGCAACGGGTTTTTGTTTTAAATATTTTAAACGTTATTTCAGATATCGTAATGCATAGTAATTTATAATCCACAAAATCTATAGGATTATAGATCATCATTTCTTTCTAGTAAAAAGAACAGCTGGTTCTTCCTAGGACAAAGGTTTTACCAAACCAATGATAAAAGTAAAAAAATCAGTTAAGTGCGAGTAGGACTCACACATAAAGGGTGCTATACGAGTACCATCGTGATACAAGTTTCTAATAGGGGAGCCACTTTTAATTTTTAATTTATTATAATTTTTATTATTTGTCGTAATATCGGTAACACATTCTGTGAACATTTCAGCTATTTGCCTATAATGGATCATGAGATACAGCCCGCTGACAGACCGACAGACGGACGGACAGACGGACAGCAGAGCCTAGCAATAGGGTCCCATTGGTTACCCTTTGGGTACGGAACCCTAAAAATGACTTTTACGTATAATTAAGTACGTTTAATCTATATGAAATAAAAAAGAAATGAGATGCCATCAAAAACATAACTTGTAAAAAAACCAAGTCTCGCAACTCAGTTCTTCTACCGTAAAAAGTTATGAGATCCATGTAATACCAAGTCGGTTAATTTATTCAGTCCCTACTTAAGGGTCCTTCTGTCTTAAGTTATTACGTAATTAGCTAACCTAACAACATTTTTGATATACCAGAAATATCTCCGCCATTTACAACGGATGTTAAAATAACCGAAAGATTGTTTATACTACGTTCGAATTTTCATTAAAGTTGTTTGCAAAACAGTTTCTTAAAAAGAATGAGTCGAAGAAGAAATACTTGCTAATTTGATTTAATTTACTAAACTCCATGCACCTTAAAAGCGAAAATAATCAAATTAAAATTTTGGTTTATATAGCGCTTCCAGATTTAAATTTCTAGAAAGTTCTACTTTAAGCAACAGTAAAAATGAGCACCACAACTTGTCTTTTCTTTTTTTGGAAGCTTTTGACGAATATTTAAGTTTGGTGAGTGAGTGTATTTTAATATAATGTATGTTTTGTACCGCAATCCTTATTACCAAAAGTGAATTTAGTACTCCTACATGTTAGTCCCGTGAGCATTGGTAAGATCTACTGAAGGATACTGCTCCGTGGCACAGTGGCTTAGCAATAAGTTGTAGCACCAAGGGACGCGGGTTTGAATCCCGCACGGAAGAAGTATTTGTATGGCCTACAAATGATTGTTCCGGGTCTGGATGTTTGTCCTTGTGAAATGTATGTATGTTAACTGCCCCCACGATACAGGAGAAAATAGTGTGGAGGTAACGTTTTTTTTAAGAAAATAAAAAAATAAAATAAATTAATATACGAGTACATCATTTAAAATAAATACAAGAACAGGCTCCAGTATCCGTCTCACATATGCCATTCTTCTATTATTCTAATGAATGACGAGAACTGCGCCTAGAATTTTTTAGGAATTTATCGTTTGTCATGCTTGCATATATAATATAAATGAAGTTGTATATTTAAATTATTTTGCACAGATTGAGTGATTAAACTTGTCTAGATTACAGATCTAAATTCATATTAAAGCAAATTATAAATTTTCTTGTTAAAAAATAAAAATTGTGGATAATTGCATCCGAAAATATTTATTATGCTATAGTTAATAATTTTCTCACTTTTCTCACTTTTCACACAATTATATTATAATATATTGCATCTGCATGGTTGGGATTCATAAATATTTATCTCTATATATAAAAATCAATTGCTGTCCGTTAGTTTCGCCAAAACTCGAAACTTGCATGTTTTTATACTTTTCTCCCAATCCTGTCCATCCAAAGGTTGTCTGGAAGAGATCGGTCTTATATCGGTCGATAAGATCGCCCATTATACTACATTTCTTTCTCTCCTTTTTTGTTAATATTTATGATTTTTTTGGCGTACAATAGGCGTGTTATCTATCTATCTATCTACCTAAATTTATCTATTGGCATATGTACATATATATACATTGCTATCTAGCCAGCACACATATACATTGCTATCCACACAGCCCATGTCACATAGAGTAATTATACTTACGAGTATCATTAACTACGTCATTGCCCTGTTACAGAATCCGAATAAATTGGCTTAACATTTATGATTGTACTAGCTTTTTACCCGCGGCTTCGCTCGCGTGAGCTTGAATTTAGGAACGCCATTAAATGCTATTCCGTGGCAAATTTAGAAAAATTTGATCGCTTTTAGAGTCACCTCGGTGTCTGTGTCTCTATGTCTGTCAAAGATTTTTTTTTAATTCTAAAAGACTATTAGACGTACATTATGCATAGATTATGTATATTTGGCATAGATATAATTTGCTACAGGAACACGTGAATGTACCTATATGTATAGAAAACACCTACTATTTTTTTATATCGGGCATGTATTCCGATGTATCCATAAGAAAGGTAAATTGTCTCAGAATGAAAATGTATTATTATCTATTATTTACATTTTACTGTTTACATTAATTTATTTACTTAAAGTTAATTTAGTTTTAACAAAATAATGATGAATTTCATGGTCTTCTATCAATTTACGGGATAATGTTTATTCGAGATATTTTATATTGATCGGCACCATAAAATAGATGTAAATATTTTTTTTACGTTCGAGTAGACTATAAAATTTCATAAATGCAGTTCTATAGTGATGAATACAGTATACATCATTATAGAACTGCATTTATTAAATTATACAATTTAGTATACAGTATACTATACATGGAATAAAACTAATGTTACGGATTTTATCACGTTTAATTTTAACTTCTTTACGTGGGGTTTTTTTACGCATCATTGCATGAAAGTTCTATAAAAACCCGCTTAAAAGAACACATCTTTGATGTGAAACACCGATGCTCCGGGAAGTCTAAAGTATGTCAACATGTTTACTATCGTCCCAACCATTATATCGGATCTGATATACAACAAATCCTTGCAATAGAACACCAATTCCTACCAATGATGATTCGCGAGCCTTTTTAAATTAAAAAACCTCCTAATTTTAAAATGGAAGATGGCTGAGTGCTATCATCTGTTAAGGACCCTATCTATACAAATAAATAAAATTGAAGTTTCTGTTTGTAATGTCAAAATAACAGCTTTTTACTAAATGTATATGAAAGTATATACGGTAGGTACTTATAACAAAAACACAATTTATAAAATTTTCGTCTGTCTGTTTGTTCCGGCTAATCTCCGAAACGGCTGGACCTGGCAGATAGCTGATGTTATAGGAAGTAACTTAGGCTACTTTTATTTTAGAAAACGATTAAGATTCCGTGCAACATAATTAAAATCCTAAATTACATGCGGGTGAATTCGCGGTGAACAGCTAGTCTATACATATAATAAAACTGTAAATAGCAGATGTCTGTACATTTTATATTTTTGTAATAAAAGTGATTGAGGGGTACTAAAAATAAGTAATTAAATACATTTCTACCATTTTTAGAATTTTCTGTCTGTCTGTCTGTCTGTCTTTCTGTCTGTTTGTTTGTTAACGTATCACGTATAAAGTACTAATTTATATCATAAGAATTGTTAAGGAAATTATAAAGTGTATCTTCGGGTTACATTTAGTCTTTATTTCATTAAAATCAGTTCATTCCATCAAAAGTTATGATAAATATTCTGAAGTATGGGTAGGGAAGTATAGGTACGAATTTGCTCAACGGTGGCTTTGTTTGAGTCATCAAGTGCATTTTAAACTAATATCATATTATGATATTAGTTTAATATGCACAGAAATCATAGTTAAATTATGTAAAATAATGATATAATTATGTATATCTAAAACGCAGTAAACAAAAGTATTAAAGAACGTATTAAATATATTATACAAAAATATATTAACCTTATTAACTAAATCTGAAGCACAATAGTTAACCCATTTCTTCGATAGATGGTGGTGTTGTGAAAATGGAATGCAATTGCAATGTGGTTTTTTCCAGTAGATATTTACTGCTAATTTTTTTTATATTACTCGCTGCCCTACTGCGTGTTGACAAACTCAATTTATTCTTTACCGCCGAGTACTCTATGTGGTAAATCAAATTTTAAAAGAGCTATTAACAATTGCGTTGGTTTTGGCGAGAGTCAAACTTTATTTTTTGCTTACTGTGCAGGCACTGATTTATAAGTTCTCTTGCGTTTTATATAATGTATCAATCGCGTCAATTAATCTCTTATATTTTTAGAATTGATGTTAGCAGCGCCATCTCTCTTTAAATATATACATAATATAATAAAAATGATGATAACATGTTGTGTCTCTTTCTGTACATTGTATATATATATATATTGGTGGCTAAAATCATTATGGGGAACTGAAAATAATTAAATAAGAACACTTTATAATTTTTAGAATTGTCTGTCTGTCTATTTGTCTGTTATTATATGAACGCATCACGTCTAAAGTAAACATCTTTTATTTTCAAAGAAATCGTTAAGAAAATCATAAAGCGTATCTTCGAGTTACATTTAATCTTTGTTTTATTAAAATTGGTCAATTCTATCGAAAGTAATGATTATTATTTTGAAATGTAGGTTCGAATTTGTTCAATGGCGCCATAAAATCTCAGAAATAGTAATAAAAAGATTTGTGTGTAAAAAAACATTCCATAATAATTAATATATTTATACTTAAAACACAATAAGAGATTTAAAAAGGACGTTTTCTCACACAAAGGACGTAATAGCTGGAGTGGTACAAATTACAAACTTTTCTGAATTGCTGTGTTGAGATTTTTCGCCGATGAATCGTATTGAGACTTACTGAAGAAATTTGTATCCATTGAAGCCATATAACGGAACCCCACCAAAAATAAAAATTTTGCAACGAAATGTCGTGATATTGTATTTATAATATACGCAAAATCAGTACTGCCATTTTAGCGCTTTGGGAACTGGATTTAGCGCTTTTTTGGAATGTATAGCGCGCATTTCGAAATTTTAGCACCTAGCTTAATCCAGCGCTTTTTGGTGTATTTAGCACACATTTCAATATTTTAGCGACTAGCGGGTTATTAACTCTTTTATAGCAGCACTGTTAGTCCACATTACCGATAATAATAATAATGACCTTTATTATTTTTTCCCACAAATAGTACATTGCAGTTTATCTTTTTCAAACATATTTTTTCCACAAAACAAAGAGTATGGGAGACGAGTCCAAACTAGGATACCCTGTGCTATGGATCTCCTGGCTTCCCCTTTAGTATGATCAACTTGATTTTTTTACCGACGACTATAAGCGGGGAAATCCCCTTTATTAAAGTTTTCGTTCATGGTTCTGGCAACGCATTTATTTTGCTTTATTTAGTTTCAGTCAGTTGCTTAGAGCACAGCTAAGTTAAAAGTTACTTAGAAGTTATAACACAAAGAAACTGTGTAGCAACCGCAATGCTGACATCTGAAACTAAGTTGCGAAATACATTGCACTTTAAAACAATTAATGACATTTTTATTGTTCGTACAGTACTAACTACTGTTGACAGCAATTGCCGTAATTATAAGTCAATGTCCTGCGAAGTATTGATACATCAAAAAAATATTGCCAGAAAAAAAACTTAATGTTGTTTTCTTTATTATGATTATATAAAAAAACACAAACTTTGTTTGTAGTTAATTTAGCGCGAAATCTAGGGCTTTTTTAAAGCGCTGTTTTCATGAAATTTAGCGCTTTTTGTGTTGTCCTAGAGCTGAATGAGTTTTTTTTTATCTGGCAGCACTGCCCAAAAACCCTCTATTAAGAAGTAACTTTCCTTTCAGTTTTAAGCGCGTTCAGTTCCCAGTTATAGTGAGCGTGTGTTATGCGATGACCGTAAATAAAGCGCAAGGTCAAACTTTACGCGTTGTAGGAGTGTACCTCAGTACTGACTGTTTTGCACATGGCCAACTCTATGTTGCTTTTTCCCGCGTGTACACAAAAAGGTTACGGGGGCTACTAGCCCCCGTAACCTTTTTGTGTGCACCCCGGCTAAGCCTACTTCTAACGTCGTTTACACAGAAGCTCTATCATAAACGACTTAGAACTTTGATGATAATGATTTATTTAGTTACCACTTATTGATACAGTAATGAAATAAATCGTTTAATATTCTCTTACCTAAACGACAAATTCTTTATGTAAAACCTCTATACGCGAGCTACGCCGCGGGCACAGCTAGTAATTAATAAAATTAAATTCAAACCCAAGCATATTATTAAATATTGCATTTATTGTATTCATTTCTATTTTTATTCTATTCTATTTTATTCTAAAAATGATATCGGGTCGTCAAACACCTTAGTCCTCCTGTGACCATGGGTACTTTAAAGTGCCCAAAACATCGGGAATTAAAAAAGTTTAAATTAAACGCGATAAAATCCTTAAAATTAGTTTTATTGCTTATAAATTTTATTCACAGTGAACGTGGGAATCACTACACTCATGAACGGAAGTAGAAAAATGTTCGTCTTGTTGTGGCGATGAAAGAGAATCTGCCACCTCATATCGTCCTTTCGTAAGAGGCGACATAGGAAAACAAACAGGAGATGGGCAGCATCATTTTCCTGACAACAGATGCACCTAATTAATAATATCTGCGGTTGCCAACCCGCCTACCAAACGTCGCAACTATAGCAAATATCCAGCTACTTGACAATTTATGGGGGAGGCCTATGTTCATTTCAGTGGACTTTTGCTAGGCTGACGATAATGAGTTCTACTCATTTTTGCAACCCATAATATTTACGGTAGAGTGAAAACGAAAAATAAACATACTCGAAAATATGAATGAAATAAATACTGCATATACTATTGCCCCATGAAAAGTAAAAAAGTAGCGGCTTACATACATGTTACTATTGGGCATAGGCCGCCGAGTTTTTGGCCAAAAGTCTTCGCTGCGCAATTCCAACGCGGGATGTCCTCAACTGCGAAACTTCTGTTTTCTTTTATCGCCAAAAATGTGGTAAATTGACATTCCAAATTGCAATTCAAATGTATGCTAAAATATATAATAATGCTTACGTACCATGAAATTTAAGTTTTAATCAGTTTGATTACCGCCATTGACAAGTAAAATAAAATGAACCTTTGTTAAAGTAAAACCGGCTTTCTTTAATTAGTAAGTAAGTATTTTTCATTATATTTTTATTTACATATAGGTATTCATATGAGCTATGAAACCAGGACTATCAAATATATCTTAATGTGTTTGAAAATATGAAAGCAATTTTAATTTACAAACTGATTTATAAGTCTCGTTAAAGGTAAAAAAAAGTAAAGTTGCAGCTAATATACGTCTCACTAATGTCCACAGGGCTCATCATTACCTATAGTATTTTGTGGGCAGAAAAATAGAATATACTGCAATGCTTTAATGCATATTAACTGTTTTTACATCTCCACGACTACTTTAATTACTCAGACATCTAGGTTTCCCCACGAAGTTATTCGTTACCACTTTAGCGGACACGTGTTAAGTCAGCACGTAAAGTTTTCTATAACAATTTTGCTCCCGTGCTACGATGAAATCTCACGGCGAGAGCTACACGGCCCTCGTATTTGTTTAAATACAATTTCTAAAAACTGAAACTAAGCTTGTGTATGATTGTTGACCACACCTACCTAGTAATTATGTTATTATTGTCATTGGAAAGGGTAATATATGTAATTACTATATATTACCCTTTCCAATGATGCCACAAACTAATTTTCAATTATTTACATCGTAATTCAGTAACATTCTATTATTTAATGAGGGCTAATAATCTCACCAGATGTCGCTAGTTGCGACTGAGGTAAAGTTTTTCGTTATATAGCGTCAGTTAATTGAGAAATTAGTTTTAAATAATAGTTTATCATTATCTATAGTATTATATTAATATACAACACTGAGTCAGTGGTTTGATTTTTAATTTTTTGCACTTTATAACTCTTTTTTTAATTTTTCTACTTTAAGTTATATTTATAGTTTGGCATTTGGCATTATTGACTGCTATACAACACTAAGTCAGTGGTTGATTTTTAAGTTTTTGCACTTTATAACTCTTTTTTTAATTTTCCTTCTTTAAGTTATATTTATAGTTTGGTTTATTCATTTCTATTGTAATTAATATATTTTTTTTTGTCAAGCTATATCATGAGATGGTCAACAAACAGTACTAAATGTCATGAAATGACCACACCATTTCAGGAAATGATAGACTACTTTGTGATAGGTATATGAGCAATTCTACGATCTGGTCACGACATATATAAAAATATGTTTAATAAAGCTATAAAGATAATGAAAATTTTGCAATAATTGCAAACAGACCAGTTTTAATCAGTTTACATATAGATTAGTATAACTGAAATAAAAACCTTATCAATTTTCATATTTTTGATAGATGTCACTATTATCTATTGACATTATTACACTTTTAAAATAAAATAAAAAAATACTAAAAAACTAAACGTTACAATTTTTAAATAATTTTAAAAATCTTATTATTTAAACATATACATATTTTTATTTATATTATTTAATTTATTAGTAACAGAAGGCAAAATATACTAATTTTTCCATTTAATGATAGATGGCGCTATTTTGGTAACTACATCGGTGTATTTTACCAAGTTTATAACTATATTTTAAACTTTATTTATAAATTATTTATTATTTATAAATATGGTATATGGTATTATTAATATTTGATTTATAAATATTTGAAAAACACCCGTTATCCCGCCTATAACTAATATATAATAGAAAATTAACATTTAAAGGAAGGAAAATACTTAACCTTCTTTTTTTGAAGTTCCGTAATCGGATAAAAAGCAGCCTATAAGTTGCCCCGGGTTACTAACTACGTAGATACAAAATTTTATGTAAATCGGTCCAGTGGTTTTTGCGTGAATCCGGAATACACAGACAGACAGACAAAAATTCTAAAAACCACTGATTTGGCTTGAGAACCCTTTATTTAGTCCCCTGGACTTGTTTTTTCAAGAACATATTAGAATTACAGACACGACTTTTCTACAGATTTATTATATGTATAGATTGTATTATTGACTGCTTAAAGTTACTCGTACATATAAATTAAATTGACATATGTTTACGCGAACTTACTTTAACTACTACTTTTTTTTACCTATTTCTATATTTTATATTCCCAACGTTTTTAAATGGTTTGCTAATTTTATATGATGTGAGCATGATCTGAGCCCAAGTAGCTTGCGTTCAACCTTTGAGCTGTCCATGAAGTCTATTCCTATTCATTAAGGTAATCTTCAAAAGAATACAAAGAGGCAAATAATTAAAATATTAATTGCTTTTATTGAATTCTTATTACAGATGAGATTTCATTCCCTTGAGGAGATTGAATGATTTTCCGTAATTAGTAAAGTTTAAAAAATAAGGTGTTCTAAAATAATATATACATCAATAAAGCGTGCTGCCTCTAATCATGTCTCGTTATATTTCTTACTGTTTGATGAGTATTTTGTCACATTTTAGTGGTTTTGGACAACGGAAACAGCTGACAATTGGGCAGCAAATACTATAGTGCCAATGTGTACCCCTACACTATTACCTTCATTGAGTAACCGATCCATTCAACCTGCTAATGTCTGATAAAATACTCACGCAATAAAATTGGAGATTGCTCAGATGGTAGAAGTGTCAAAAATGGCAAACAATTACATCACAAGCAGACCTGAAAAGCTCTAGGTTTTGGTTGGAATTCACATCGTACAAAGCCAGCCAGTCGGCTTTACGTCTAAATTATTTCAGCACTTTGTCCACTAATCTGTGTAAGAATAATTAAAATATTCCATTAAGTATAATTTTATAAGGGTCATATATATATAATTTGTATATTTACTTTATTCAAGTAATTTTACGTTAACTGTTTTTGTAAACTAAGCAGTAAATACTAAGTGTCTTAGAGGTTACGTTTTGGCGTTCCACAGACCTTTGTGAAGCAAGGAGTGCAAGCAATGTGACATTTCTATCGCAGTTACATAATATGTCGTCTGAGAGCAAACTCTATGCCAAGTAACAACACTGCTACTAGAAACATTTATGTGCACTATGTTTGAAAATCTTGTATTTTTGTTTATAATATTTTTATGTTTTCTTGTTTTCGAAAACTGTTCAACAGTTTTATATAGGCAACTTCAGTTAATGTGCGTTGAAGTGATTCCTTTTATACTCGTTATTTATGCTTAGCAGCCTTAAATGATAGTGCATTGGTACAGCTGACAATTTATTGTATTATTGTATTAGACAATTTATGGTATTAATTTGTTGTAATTTCATTCAGAAATACTTGTTGTTTTTTTCAAATACCATTGTTTTACAACTTCTCTGCGGTTGTGTGTTGATTGCGAATTTTTCATAATCAGAGCAATTAACTGTAATTTTTGTAGTCGTCAATGAAATTTAAGAGAGAGGCTGTACACTGCAGTTGAACGTTAGTTTACATTACATATAAAATTACCTTCACTGGGCCTAAAAAGCCCTGTTCACTATTAGAGAGGACATTTCAAAACTGCGTCGCCAAGTTCACATTTGGTATAATAATTGTTCACATTCAATACACTCGAAGGGTGGAGTTTTGACCACAGAGCTCATAATCTTGCACTTAATATTCTGCTTCTTATCACCGGTCTGTTGCATTAAAGTTCAGCATTTTAGATGATATACACATCGTTCACCCTTAACAACTCGTCCATCAGCCCGCTGGACGCATCGCGTGCAGATGAACTGGCTAACGTAATAAAGAATGTGAAAACAAAACGCGTTAAGACAAAGAATATATTAATAAAACTTTTAAAATTCAAAGCCTTTAATCTTTTAATATCGTATAATATTTATATTTTTCATGAACTCCAGACTAAATTTCAGTCACGGTGGCCAGTCTCAGACTAGTCGGAAGCAAGCCATCTGCACAGGACAGGGTTAAAGTACCCGAGTGCAAGCACAGGCACAAGTGCACAGACGGAGAAAGATCGGGCGCAGGACTTACGTCGTTACGTGCTTCAGAGACTCCAGGCCAATAATAAGAATTACTTGACTGAAAACCCCAGTAACTGATTTTGGCCCGACTTTTGTTGAGGATAGGAAATCTATCAGCTGTCTTTGGTTTACTGATATTTGTATATTTTAACGTATTTTGTGACATCAATGTAATTAATGTTTTCAGTCTATGAATCACAGAAATCACACTTGTAGCCCATAGTTAAAATATTTAACACGAATAATCGTCGAAAGTTTCAGTTCGCAGACGTGATGGGGCTGATCTTCGCGAAATAGTTATCCGCGGACTCGATTGTTGATTGTTATAAAGAAAAGTATTAAGTCTCACTTACTGCGTGTAACGACTTCTTCTTCTCCTTGATCAGCTCGTAACAGTCCCCTGCTAGACTCTGCTGGATCATCCTCTCCTATTGCAGGAGGTTTTTTCAGCGATCGCCAACCCTGGGTTGACGATCGCATTACCATAGTTGTAGCGTCTTTGACGCTGTAGCTCATCGCCAGTCTTGGTACCCATTTTACGTCTGGTAATAGGGCCATTTATGTTTAGCCCTGATACTTTCCTAGCAACAACACCCAGGGGTGACGTGGTGTGAAGGATAATCTTACGCTGCCACAACACGGCACAACTCAAATAATCGTATGCTGCGAAGCAATATCATATTGAGTGAAACTTGTTTTTACGGATTTTATAACGCATTTAAAGCTAACTTTACAATATATAATTATGACTTCAAGCTTTAATATCACCAAGTAAATATATTTCAGTCCATCCGTTGTCGTGCGGAATAAAATTTTGAATATGATTATGGAAACGTCGTGTAGAGAATTTTTAAGAATTTAAATATTTAACGGAAATTTTACAGTCTACTATTTTTACTCTTCATTTTTTTTGTAAAAGTACTAAAGGACGATGATGGCTCTATCCACAAAGTTGCTTGTCAATCAAACGTTTTGATCATTACGCGATGGACTAGTCACGCTTTTGGATTTTAGTTTAGTCTGTTTCTGTATAAAATATTAATTTTACAAATTAGACTTATTTTGGTTTTTATACTATGTATTATTTCAGTTTTTAATTTATTCGAACAGATAAAACATTTATTTTCACTGTTGCCAAGACTTAATTGATATTTAAATGCTTTTACATATCCAATATTTTTTATATATGCCACAGAATACTAAGTACAAGGTAGGTAATAAGGATGAAATATCCCCAGACAATGTTGATTGTGTGCACTTTGGGTCTAATTACTTTAGTCCATTTAAATTAAAATCTTCTCGACCAATTCGGCTGCAAAGCACAGTACATCCACTGCTGTGCTTCAATTTCAATAATGAATTACTATAGTTACAGTCTATGTGCCATTTCATCTTAGGCCTCAGGGATGGAAGTGCATGTGTAGCCTGCTTTGCATGGAGATGGTTGTAGATGTAATGCTGTAGTCATTACCCAATAAATGAACTATTTGTCGTAGCAAAATTATAAAAAGAATGTTATATTCACGTAAATGTTACTTATTGTAAATAAAACTATTGTTTTTTTTTAAGTTTTAATTTCGGTGGATTTCGGTGAGAAAGAATTGGTTTGTTTCTTTGCTCTTAATTTAATTAATAAACTTTAGCACAACTTATGCACAACTACAAAATGCAGTTATAAACACATATTATCTATACTTTCATGAAATTCTCTACATTGTTGTTCACAAAATAATGCTTATACCGGCCCTTGTCAGTCGCCGGAACCTCATTTGTCTTTCAACACGCTCCTCCGTGTACGTGTGAGGTTGGCGTTCGGGAAAAATAAGTAGTTGTTACAGCCTACTTGTTTTAAATTGTCACATGTCCTTTAAATATACTCATTTCCCCAGCCAAATATTATTACTAATTGAACTCAAGTAATCAAGATATAAGGAATAATAAAATTGAGTACACCAGCTCTCTTCATGCCAGCGCTTTTCAATTTTCGTACATTTGGCTTACTAATGCAGCTTAATAAGAGTATCACGTTCTTATAAATATTTATTTGCTTTCCGTGCTTGAATTATTCAATGTTAACAACATCAAAAATTAAAGACTCGATTTTCTAAAATTATGAAGTGACTGTGTAGTGGCGGTGTAAGAATATCCACTGCCTCATTTCATCCTGTGGGTGTCGTAAGATGTGACATAAAAAGACAAACCTGGAGATCGGCAGCAGCGTCTTTCTAATAACAAATAAAAATAAAACACCGCGGTTACCAACCCGCCAGCCAAGCGTCGTCACTATGGCAAATTTCCCCTGTATTAAAACATGACCGAATCAATAAATAGCCAGAGAAATCTCTTTTTTATAAACGTTACCCCCAAATTAAGATTTTTTTCTGTATCGTGGAGGCAATTTATAAAAACATAAATTGCACAAGGACTAACATCCAGACCCGGAATAATTACTTGCAGGTCATACAAATACTTGTTCCGTGCGGGATTCGAACCTACTGCCCTCAGCACAGTAACTTATTGAAAAGCTGCTGCGCCACATAGCCTTCGAGTCCTATATATTATCATATAATACGTACCAAAAAATATTAAGATTAAATAAAATGTACGAAGTAATAGGGTTATAGCAAGTTCCAGGACCTACGATCATCATCATCATCATCATTACAGCCCTTCACAAGTTCACTGCTGAACATAGGCCTCCCCCAAAGAATGCCACAAAGCACGGTCCTGAGCCACCTGCATCCATCGACTTCCTGCATGTCTTACCAGGTCGTCACTCCATCTCGTGGGGGGACGCCCTACACTTCGCCTACCGGTACGAGGCTGCCACTCGAGAACCTTTCTTCCCCATCGGTTGTCGGTTCTTCGAGCTATATGGCCGGCCCACTGCCACTTCAGATTACTAATCCGTTGGGCTATGTCGGTTACTCTAGTTCTACTGCGGATATCCTCATTCCTAAGTTCTGCAAGACCCTACGATAACCAAAGTTATTGTTTATTCTAGAGTGCACTCATTAAAGTCATTTCATTGTCTTAATCCAACTATTCATGGGATCAACTTGTTACAAACAAATTGTCAATGCAAATTGTCAATGTTCTGTCTCAAATGAGTGATGGTTCAGAATCAATCGTAGCTTTCGTAGTCGTTTATTACTTTATTCAGAAACAAACACATTGACATTTCTAAGAATTCGTTCCGAAAATAATTAATATCGAATGCAAAAAGGGACAAAATCAATACAATTTTTATTTTAAACATAGTATCATAGATATTTCTATATTGACATGTAAATTAGACCCGTATCGACTTTGGTCACACCAAATTAATACAGTCAGAATTTCTCAACCTTGTAGATAGTGTAGTGCCGCACTGTACGCACTGACACATTCACACACTTGTCCTTACCACCTCGTAGTCCATGTATTGTGATAAACTTTTGGCTATTAATAGATACTGGGACATTCACAAAAACACACGCAGAACCCAACAACTTACAATTTTGCTCGAATGTTCGCCCCCGCTATTTTAAACGAATAAGCTGTTTAATCCGACTGGTCTCTGACATTGAGTTATGTAAAATGTACTACTTATCATAGGAAATTTATTTTTACCACAGTACAAGTATAATGATATACTCAAAATCTCAATAATACTCCTAAAGTTGCATACTTCAATGTTCGTTTTAACCATGTCTTATACTTAAGGAGCTGTACATAGTCAAACTAGACTTTACAAAACAATTTTTTAACAAAATATTATATACATTTTAGAGCTGCAAAAAGTATATGTTAATCTTGATCATATTTATGAGTGCCATTGTTTACAAAACACACTTTCTTCTCGATTAAAAAATCATAAAATAGCAATTGAAATTGAATTTCTAGCAATTGTAACTGTATTATTTATAAGCAAATGTTAATAAAATGAATAACAGTGATGCAGTATATAATATTAAGAGGAACTGTTGTTTTAATTTATCGATTGAAATAAAATATTTGTAAGTATTAATATATTTAATGAAAAATAACTCGAACGAATCAATGTTTTGCATCTCGCCATCGTGGCGTCTTTTCACTTCTCTTTCATTTCTACGCGGTGCGACAGTGATCGTTGAGGAACGCTGCTAGACGGACCTGTACCAATTTACTTCGCTCGCCGTTCAAAAATCATTTACGTATATTATGTTTGTTCTTAAGGACGCGTTTGCAAAAATGATAGGTATTGAAAAGAACTATTACATTGACATGGGTCACACACACAAGTATACGCACGGTTAGCTGCGGGAATCGTAATCAAGTTAAACATTTTGATACTTTGAAAGATTAATTTTTTTCTCATTTCTTCATCATTACAGCCCTTCAGAAGTCCACTGCTGAACATAGGCCTCCCCCAAAGAATGCCACAAAGCACGGTCCTGAGCCACCTGCATCCATCGACTTCCTGCATGTCTTACCAGGTCTTCACTCCATCTCGTGGGGGGACGCCCTACACTTCGCCTACCGGTACGAGGCTGCCACTCTAGAACCTTTCTTCCCCATCGGTTGTCGGTTCTTCGAGCTATATGGCCGGCCCACTGCCACTTCAGCTTACTAATCCGTTGGGCTATGTCGGTTATTCTGGTTCTACTGCGGATATCCTCATTTCTAAGTTTATCACGCAGAGAAACTCCGAGCATAGCCCTCTCCATAGCTCGCTGAACAACATTGAGCTTCCTCATACGGCCAGCTGTGAAGGACCACGTCTCAGTTCCGTAAGTCATCACTGGCAACACGCACTGGTTGTACAATTTCGTTTTAAGGTTTTGAGGTATGTCTGACGAGAAGATGTGTCGTAGCTTCCCGATCGCTGCCCAGCCGAGTTGAATCCGTCGATTGACCTCTCGGTCGAAGTTGGACTTACCTAGTCGGACTATTTGTCCCAGGTAAACATACTCGTCAACAACTTCGAGCTTAGTGTTCCCAACAACTACCGGCATAGGTGTGACATGGACATTAAACATGATCTTTGTTTTGTCCATGTTCATCTTAAGACCTATCCGTTGGGAAACACTATTGAGGTCATTGAGCATAGTGCTTAGGTCCTCCAGCGATTCTGCCATAAGGACTATATCGTCGGCAAATCGAAGGTGAGTGATGTACTCGCCATTGATGTTGATACCGTATCCTTTCCAGTCCAGAAGCTTGAAAACGTCTTCCAATGCAGCGGTGAAGAGTTTCGGGGATATGACGTCACCCTGTCTTACACCTCTCTGCAATTGGATAGGTTTCGTACTCTGGTTCTGTACTCGGATAGCCATCGTAGCCCTACTGTACAAGCACTTCAACACTTCGATATACCGACAGTCAACTTGGCACCGCTGAAGGGACTGCAGCACCGCCCAAATTTCGACGGAATCAAAGGCTTTCTCATCGTCCACATACGCCAGACAAAGTGGCAAATTGTACTCTTCGGACTTCTGTACAACTTGCCGAAGGGTATGTATGTGGTCTATGGTGCTAAAGCCCTTTCGGAAACCGGCTTCTTCGGGAGGCTGGAAGTCGTCAAGTCTGAGCGCGAGACGAAATGACTCTCGAAAACAGCACGTAGACGCGGCTCAGAAGGGAAATCGGTCTGTAGTTCTTCAAGAGAGCGTTGTCACCTTTCTTGAAGAAAAAGACCACCGCACTTCTGCTCCACGCCTCCAGTATAATGCCACCATGGAGGACGGAATTAAAGATCTTCTGAAGGACTTCAAGTACCGGTCTTCCACCCGCTTTCAGAAGCTCCGCTGTAATTCCATCCTCGCCTGGGGCCTTACCGTGTTTAAGGTGCTGGAGAGCCATTCTAATCTCGCTCAGACTGACGTCCGGGATATCTTCGGAATAGTGTCGGATGAGACTCGCTCTTGGATCGTTACTCACACTTGCGTGTGGCTCCAACGATGACGTGTACAGCTGCCCATAGAACCTCTCACTCTCACTCAAAATCTCAGGTGTCCCGGAAACGATGCTGCCACATTCCGTCTTCAGCTTTGACAGTTGGCTCTTTCTGGCAGACAGATCTCTGGCAAAGACTTTGGAGCCTTGGTTTCGCTCGATCGCTTCTTCAATACGAGCTGTATTTACAAATGGATCGGCTCGACTGGGGAAGGAACAGGTTTACACAGAATACCAGCGTAAAATAAAAGCTTTGTGCTGTGGTGTTTTGTATGGTGAGTGTAGAGAATCGGAAATTTTTGAAATTATACTTCTTTTGGCGCGTTTGAGAAAAATGAAGACAGTGAATTTTTTACACCGACACCTAAATACGACACCATGAAGTTGTTACGATGCGCGCGCACACCGAAACCTAAAAGCAACAACTTCAGTTTGTAATAATTGTCTGTCAACTGTCAAGTTTTCGTAAGAACTGATAACTATATTCAAGATAGTGATTCAAATATATATGAATCTATAAAACGTGTTTTATTTTAGTTATTTGTCTTTTGTTAAGCTAAAGAAGTATAACTTCTTACGTGTGACATTTCGGTCGTCGGCATCTAGCGGAACATGGGGTTCGATTAAAATGTTGCGGGGCCTCCGGGGGGTTAGCGTAAAGTTTGGAGTCGGAGCCTAGGTGGCTGCGTTTACCACTAGCGGTTTAGGATGTGTTTCAGCCCTCTCGAAGTAGCGCTGAGACATATCCTTGAAATACTCAGAGATCGTCAGAAATTGACAATATCTGTGTACGTTGCACTTTCGCTGGTACTACCAAGCTCCGGTGGCTATGCGAATGAATTTATTTTGGACGACTTGGAGGTCGTAAGACATGATAGGTCTTACGCACACTTTTTAAAGATGGAGTTGTATCTTAAGGACAGTGCTCCTGTCCAGTGATATGATTATATAATATATTTACAAATGTCTAATATTAATATCATACCGTGGACAAAAAGGAAACAAAAAAAACAAAATACCGTGAAAAAGGAAACAAGATATGGGCAGCAGCATGTTTCTGCTCGAATAATAAAAAAACTGCAGTTGCCAACCCGCGGCTCTTATCATTCGGCCACGCGGTTATCTTAGTTCGTCGTACTTACATTCCCTTATATTCCAATAAAGATAAATGCTCGTGATCAAACGAAAACGTTTAGTTCACATTTCCAATCCTGACATCATTCAGATATGCAAATCTTGCCGCAAAAACAAGCTTGCGCAATCTGTGCCATCGCTCACCGACTGCTGCCTTGTAAAACTAAAACGGTTTTACTGCTCTAAAGTATTGCATCTGATAGTGTTTTGTTAGCCCATAACGTGCGATATATGATTTGTCTTCCCCTTATTTCTAATGTTTAGGCTTTGGTTTATATAATAATTATATACACAGCAAACATTTAACCTATTTGCACAACATATTCGTCTTTCGTAATCCTTACAGCAAAGGAGTGAAATAATTTGCCAGCCTCTGTTTTTCCATCCGATAAAGTGTACATAGGGTGTCAAGTTAATAATGAACAGGTTTTTATATGAAATAAGGCTGATAAGTAAGCACATAGTCCACTAACTTGTTAGTAAGTGCATGCTGTGGCCCAGAGACAAATATATTTATCCTCGATTAAGAATAAAAATGCAGATGAGTTGTCACCCCTGAGGACTAAGATGAAATGCGTCGTATTTAAAATGGTCTTCGATTCAAGCATTGAGCTGCTAATTTACGTTGATATTCTGTAACATCGTGGTCCTTGCCTGGTCAGTTGAACTATTCGTGCTACATTCATAGTATAGCTGCAACATGACTCTACCACATGTAGGTTTATATACTTAGGTTGTTAAACTAAGTGTATCACATCTTACCATCAGGTATGACAGTAGTCGTAGTGCTGACATATAATAGTTAGAAATGCGGAGTACATTGGCGTGTTGGAACAATTTCGCAGAATCCCCACACCCAAAATATTTCTGGCTCGATTTCTGCGACTATAAAAGCGACAATAACATCGCTGGCTATTCGTATTGCGATAATTGAGTAGTGCTCAAACCGCTCGTGATGCTGTAATTATCTGCGGAGTTCAAAAACATAACCGGATATTATAACCTACAATTTCTTTTACGTTACAGTAAGTACTTATGTCGACAAACTCGACTGCTACGTTAGCCTAATGGTAATTAATGTGGTTGCTGATTATGAGATTCTGAGTTCGAATTACGGGTCGGGACAAAATCAGTTATTAGCTTTTCAATTTATCTTAGTTACCAAGAAATATTTCATTCTCCCATCAATTTTAATATCATACAATTAATATTGAAATTCAATAAAATAAAATATTAATTAATATTAAAATGAATATAAAACTCAAAATATTAAAATTGCTGTGCAAATGAAACAACAACATTTTTTTTTTATGAATTTGGACCCACAAGCAGTCTACCTGATAATAAATGATTACTATTGCCCATGAACATATACAACTAACTCCATGCGAAGCCGGCCACAGATGTTCGATCACACCTTAGGATTTAGATAAAATGCTACGCTGCCTGTCAAAAAATATAATGGTTAAATTTAAATAATAAATTCTTTACCAAAACGATACTCAAACAAAAATACATTACACATTACAAGCATTGGTGAAATAAAAAGGTTAGAGTACACCTGTAGATACGACATCATTATCACGGATGTTAAATTCGTAATGGCCGTCATAAAATCATCACGTTCACGTTCAGAAATAAATGTGGTATTTGTCATATGCACGGCGCTCTCGAAACCGAGGTGCGTATTGAAATGAAAAACTTCCATTTAAAATTTAATTAGTTTTTATATCATAACATATTTTTAAGAGTAAGGGTAAAAAAGGGCACACTGTCCACTTGATTAGAAATAGATGCTGTGGTCCAAAGACAGCTACATCTAATATCTATTAAGAATAAAAAAAGCCTAAAAATTCTATCAGTTGTCGGTTTCTCAAGCTATATGAGATCACCAAGCTGGCCGATCGGCTAGCTTCGTTTGTGATTTTAAATATGGAAAAAAGGTTTCTTTGAGGCATTTGTTGTGGGAATGTTACAGCTGTTTGAAATACTCGTATAACATCAAACGATTTTTCTAATATTTTAAACTAAATTTGCTTTAATAATGGCATTAACCATTATTAAAGCAAATTTAGTTTAAAAAAAAAAATATATATATATATATATACTATTATAATAATAGTTATAATAGTACCGATTGGCGACCCGTGACCATGGGTACAGTAAAGTACTCGAAACGTCGGGAATATAAAATAGGCGGAACGTTTTGTTGCGAATTCAATCTTAGTAGATGAGCAGAGCCTGCATGAACATTTATTCAGACTATTCAATCATAATTATTACATCACTCATCACTAACCTAAAAACGTTAAAATTAATAGTTAGCAAAAAACACAAAGTCAATCCCAAAAAGCACCACTAAAATTATTCACCGCAATTTTCAGAATTGATTTAGCAACTAAATAATGTAGGGCTGTCGTTGCCAGACCGTGTGCCAAGCGTGCCAACTATGGCAAATATCACGTCTATGAAGCAATCTACGGAGGAGACCTCATTTTAACAGTGGAATTTGAATAGGCTGAAATGAGATATAATTACGGGCGGCGACAGCTTATCATTATTGCAAACACAGGAAGAGACAGAAAAAGGGTAGAGACTTTTCGTTTGGGTTGTTGCATAATATTTTCTCACCGATGTTCTTTCGACGCAGATAGATATTAGCATCTGTATCTATAGTATAATTAATTAATTTAAAACTGAAATAACATAATAAAAAAAATTCCCTTCTTGTCTTCGTTCTCCCAACAATGCGGTTAACGTCTAATCGTTCTTCTAAGATTTCGTTGCATGTTTGAAGTTAATTTGTTTGCGAACAATCGGCGCATTACTCACGATGTGGAGTAAATAAATGAGGCGTTTTACTTATCAGTGAGGTGCTTTTTAATCGTCATTTATAGATTGAAATATTGTTAATTTAGAAAAATCACGAAATTTTGATATCGCTTCTAACTTGACATTTTGAAAACATGTGTCAGCGTTAGGGCTGCGGAGAATTCATGAAAACATTGAAAATAATCTTTGGGCACCTGCGACTGTTTCTAAGACCTGTCACTATTAACACGTAGCACTTAGATATTATAGTGCCTACAGACCATGCCTAACAGATATTACTTCTGTATTAGCTAGCGCTAATCTCGAAAGATTATTCGCATTTAATAAACATAAATATAATTGTTTTCTTAACACACTGTTTCTTTGTATTTTGTACAATTAAACACTGTTATCTTAAGCTTTTTTTTAAAGGAGAGCGGGCAAACGAGCATGCGACTCACCTGATGGTAAGTGACTACCGCCGCCCATGAACAACCGCAACACTAGGGGAATTGCACATGCGTTGCCGGCCTTTTAAAAAGGAGTAGGCTCTTTCCTAGAAGGTTCCTAAGTCGTATCGGTCCGGAAAAATCTCTGGTGGTAAACTATTCCACAAGGAATTTGTGCGAGGAAGAAAACATCTTCTAAATCGCACAGTTGTGCAAAGCTCGTGATCCAATTGCACAATTTCTCGGGAAGCCCATAGGAAGGGAGCTTCGAAAGAAGCGCTTTGTGCCAAAACCCGATCGAAGGCCTTCGCAATGTCCAAACTAACGGCCAATGCCCCCCCCCCCTTGGACTCTACTGCTTCCGCCCATCTATGAGTCAAGTAGACTAGAAGATCACTAGCTGATCGACCCCGACGAATATCGTATTGGTGGTCACTAATTAGCTGGTGATCCTCAAAGTACCACATGAGGTGGCAGTTTATAACGGATTCCATTATTTTGGAGAACAAGGAGGTGATGGCGATAGGCCTGTAGTAGGACGGGTCTGAGCGGCTGCCTTTTTTATGGATCGGGTGGACAAAAGCTGTCTTCCATGAATTCGGGACTACGCCTAGGGAGTAGAAGTACCGGAAAAGACGCGTTAGAACCGGTGCCAACTCCGGAGCATACGTCCACAGCACAATTGGTGGGATTCCGTAAGGCCCACTCGACTTGTGCAAGCCTCTCTCGTTAAAGGGTGGATTTGTCTTATTCGTCATGCTCTGTGACGCACGATTTTGAAAGTTATTTCCTATCGCCGGTGTGGAAATTATTACACGTCTAGTGTAAACGACATATTTAGACGCGGAACTATTATTTACATGTCATGCAAATACTGGCTCTGTGCAAGATTCAGATCTGCGGCCATCAGCGCCAAAACTCAATGATAAGTCACTGCACTAAGAGCCGTCGTAGCCACCAAAACCATTATGCTAATGATATGAATATAAATAATCTGTCTGTTTCCTTTTGCTCAAAATATTTAAGTAAGGAACTGACCAATGTTGTACATTTTGTCGCACGGGATTATTATTAGGTGATCATCATCTCGTTTATTAAACGTTTTGAAAACTGTTACTTTTATTACATTATGAATATGCTATTACTGTTAAAACATATATAAGCCCAAGGATGAACATATCCCTCCCCTATGAATTGCCTGATTATTCAACTTATCCTTTTTATTCGATATAACTCAATAATCATCTATTTACTGGGACCTCTCATATAGCTTGCTAGCCTATATTAGGAGCCTTATAAATCTTTGGCGAATCGATCTGACTCACTATTGGACGTAATGGAGCGTTTGGTTTGTGTATTTTTGGTAACCCATACAACTTCGGCGGTTTGGCACACGCAGGTATTATCGAATTTACGTCTAGATTCAGTTGTTCGGAGTATTTCTTTATTAGATCGCTAGTTGTTTTAAGCGTATTAGTTGTAGGGTCTGTTTTAACCTTTACGTACGTACTTTCATCCGATAAAAGTTGTTGTATTTTAAAATTGTAATCCGACGTATCCATTATAACCGTAGCAATACCTTTATCTGCGCGGAGAATCGTAAGATCTGGTCTGTTGCGTAAGTTTTTCAATGCAGTAAATTCATCTCTGGGAAGATTTAATTTCGGCGCTGAGCTTCGACGTAACAAGGACGAAATGTCTTGACCTATAGCCTCTAAATCTTCATTACCGATATTATTTTTATACAGACAGTCCTCAACACTACAGATAATGTTTTCATACGGAATTTTTTGCGGTGTTATAGCGAAATTCATACCTTTGGCCAAAACTTTTATTGTCGCGTCGTCCAGAGATTGTTTTGACAGGTTATAGACCGCACGTTGTTTATTACTCGCGTCTGTTGTCAATGATTGCGTTCCGTTATTACATTGACATTGGCGTTGGACATTTGATTTGGTTGTTACTTTTTGGTATTTATCTATATGTTTATTTTTGCATTCATTGTATTTAGTTGTTTCACGTTTGTCTAAAGTTTCCATGCAATTCTTATAATCAAATGTCGATAAAACTGTCTTTAGATCACTGGAGGATTTGTCTATGGTTTTATTAATGAAACATAGATCGGTACGTTTTTGCTGAATCACCGTTATTAACAATTTTTTGCTTGCCTGATTTAAGATCTAAGCGCTTCCTCGAATGTCTTTTTTAGTAGATATCTTGACACACGTAGGAATGAGATTATGGTCTCTACATCTCTTCAAGAAGTTTAAAGCTGTTATGTATCTTGCGCGCTTGGTTTTGAGATCTTCTAGTTGGCGTATTTTATTTGCAATTTCCAGTCCGTACTGGTTTACATAATGATTTCTTATATTTACGCGAACACTACACATTGAATAAAACTATTTTTACGGATTTTATCGCGTTTAATTAACTTATTTTATATTCCCGATGTTTCATGGAGGACTTTGAGGAGAAAGCCCTGCTTACTGCACCAGTAACTCCAAGTTTCTACAAGCGGTACGTAGACGATACTTTCACAATTTTACCATCAGACAAAGTAACTGCATTTTTAGAACATCTTAATTCCATAAACTCTAAAATTCAATTTACTATGGAGTTAGAGGCAAATAATTCTTTAGCTTTCCTAGATGTGTTAGTCATTCGAAATCCTAATAACACCGTAGGTCACACTGTGTATAGAAAAAAGACGCATACAAACCGATACTTAAACGGTGAATCTCACCATCACCCTTCACAGTTAGCTACCGTGGGCAAATATTTGTTGCAGAGAGCACGAGGGATCTGTGACAGCAAACACCTGGCCGCCGAGCTTCAGCACGTCAAGCAGGTTCTGCACGACAACAAGCTTCGGGTTCCGCGCCTACGTCACAGTGACCGAGTGAAGCCGGTCACAGTCGAGCGTGTGCCTGCTGTACTACCGTATGTCAGAGGTGTCACAGACAAGATTGGCTACATCTTAAAGCGAGCTTCTATTAGAACATTCTTCAAGCCGCCGAAGAAGATTAGTCAGTTCTTACCATCCGTCAAGTGCAATATTCCTCTACAAGATGCAGGAGTATACAAGCTTGATTGTGAGTGTGGTCTCTCATATATAGGGCAAACAAAACGATCAATAAAAACCCGCGTAAAAGAACACACGCAGACGTGAAGCACCAACGTTCCGGGAAGTCTGCAGTTTGTGATCATATCCTAGACGGCCCCCGCCATTACATTAGATTTGATAAACCACAAGTCCTCGCGAAAGAACATCGATTCCTGCCAAGGATGATACGTGAGGCTATTGAAATTAAAAAACATCCTAATTTCAATAGAGAGGGAGGCTGGGTCCTACCACCTACTTGGGATCCTGTAATTCATAAAACTAAAACTAAACCCAAGCATACCACTGCAAGACTTCAAGACACTGTTAGTTAATTCTGCGTAGATCGGACCAAAATTAATAATTAAAAAGCTGAAGGTACTCCGGGTTAACTTTGACATCGGGACGTCAATCACCTCAGTCCCCCGTGACCACGGTTGCTGGAAAGCAACCGAAACGTCGGGAATATAAAATAAGTTAATTAAACGCGATAAAACCCGTAAAAATAGTTTTATTCAATGTGTAGTGTTCGCGTAAATATAAGAAATCATTAAGGAAAACATTCTATAATTCAAATTCAAAACAGTTTGGTGATTGATGAACACAGGCGGACTCCAGTTTCTGTAAGATTTTTTATTGTAGAAGGAACCTTAAAATTTTATTGTAAGTGTGACAGCCGACTGCATACCTTGCTGACACTAAATAGTTAATTGCAATCATGCATAAACCTGCACATAATTATTTGACATTGTTTACTTATTATAAGAATATTAAACTTATTTTCTTTTTCTTGTTTTCTTACCACTGATTGTAACAGTTGGTAGACCCAAGTTCAACAGTGTACTTCTTCATCAGCTGCTATGATTAGCCAACAGTTTAACGTCGCAATGTTTTGAGCAACGATTTACTGTACACGATAATCGTAACAACATTGAGATATGAAAATTAAATGTTATTCCGTGATAAAGAAAAGCGTTCTATAATTCAAATTCAAAATAGTATGGTGATTGATGATCACAGTGGACACCAGTTTCTGTAAAAAATTTTTACCACATATAACATCTTCCTTCTATCTTCTTTACCGGCTCGTTAAGCCCACAGTTGAACATGAGCCTCTCCTGTCGTAGGGTGGACTTGCCATACTTAAGACCTGTGCAAGTCCACATCATCATAATTAGCACCACGCACAATCTGTAAGATTCTTCAAAACTGCGCAGCAGATTATTATAATAACAAATTTTATTCTTTTATTTTATCACCAACACGTTAAATAGATGATAATGATATTGTATGAGGAGATAATCATCATCATCATCATCATTACAGCCCTTCACAAGTCCACTGCTGAACATAGGCCTCCCCCAAAGAATGCCACAAAGCACGGTCCTGAGCCACCTGCATCCATCGACTTCCTACATATCTTACCAGGTCGTCACTCCATCTCGTGGGGGGACGCCCTACACTTCGCCTACCGGTACGAGGCTGCCTACGAGAACCTTTCTTCCCCATCGATTGTCGGTTCTTCGAGCTATATGGACGGCCCACTGCCACTTCAGCTTACTAATCCGTTGGGCTATGTCGGCTACTCTGGTTCTACTGCGGATATCCTCATTCCTAAGTTTATCACGCAGAGAAATTCCGAGCATAGCCCTCTCCATAGCTCGCTGAGTGACCTTGAGATTCTTCATACGGCCAGCAGTGAAGGACCACGTCTCAGTTCCGTATGTCATCACTGGCAACACGCACTGTTTGTACAATTTCGTTTTAAGGTTTTGAGGTATGTCTGACGAGAAGATGTGTCGTAGCTTTCCGAACGCTGCCCAGCCGAGTTGAATCCGTCTATTGACCTCTCGGTCGAAGTTGGACTTACCTAGTCGGACTATTTGTCCCAGGTAAACATACTCGTCAACAACTTCGAGCTTAGTGCTCCCAACAACTACCAGCATAGGTGTGACATGGACATTAAACATGATCTTTGTTTTGTCCATGTTCATCTTAAGACCTATCCGTTGGGAAACACTATTGAGGTCATTGAGCATAGTGCTTAGGTCCTCCAGCGATTCTGCCATAAGGACTATATCGTCGGCAAATCGAAGGTGAGTGATGTACTCGCCATTCATGTTGATACCGTATCCTTTCCAGTCCAGAAGCTTCAAAAGTCTTCCAATGCAGCGGTGAAGAGTTTCGGGGATATGACGTCACCCTGTCTTACACCTCTCTGCAATTGGATAGGTTTCGTACTCTGGTTCTGTACTCGGATAGCCATCGTAGCCTTACTGTACAAGCACTCCAACACTTCGATATACCGACAGTCAACTTGGCACCGCTGAAGGGACTGCAGCACCGCCCAAATTTCGACGGAATCAAAGGCTTTCTCATAGACCACATACGCCAGACGTAGTAGAAAATTGTACTCTTCGGACTTCTGTACAATTTTCCGAAGGGTATGTATGTGGTCTATGGTGCTAAAGCCTTTTCGGAAACCGGCTTGTTCGGGAGGCTGGAAGTCGTCAGGTCTGCGCGCGAGACGATTCGTAATGACTCTCGAAAACAGCACGTAGACGCGGCTCAGAAGGGAAATCGGTCTGTAGTTCTTCAAGAGAGCGTTGTCACCTTTCTTGAAGAACAAGACCACCGCACCTCTGCTCCATGCCTCCGGTGTAATGCCACCATGGAGGACGGAATTAAAGAGCTTCTGAAGGACTTCAAGTACCGGTCTTCCACCCGCTTTCAGAAGCTCCACTGTAATTCCACCCTCGCCTGGGGCCTTACCGTTTTTAAGGAGGAGATAATAGAGATATATATTTCGTATAGAATACAAATTCAGGATATAATTTTTAAAATAATTAAAATTATTATTAGTGTAGAAGATAACTGATGAGTGTACAACGAGGTAAGTAATGCATTACATTTTACTAATGCTCAAACAAACGAATGGAAATTATATCATGTTATAAAAAATAAACTGATAGTAGAGTTCACATTCTACGTAAATTCTAACTTGCATTTAAACATTTGTTGCACTTCTACTTGATAAAAATCTCATATATAAAATTTAACTTGCAAGCTGTAGTGTTCACAAATTCAATAACGAAATCTCTCAGCGGCGATTTCTTTTACTTTAACTTGGTGAACTATTTTTCTTACTTATAGAGTTGAGAGTTATTGTAAAATTGTCTAAAAATCTACAGGGATAAGTCTCAGAATTTATATCAAAAAACTAAATGCATTTGTTTTTTTACAAGGACTGTTAGAAATGCTTGGATTTTACTTAAAAAAATAACAGCGTATAATAGCAGCTTAACCCTTTTTACTGGAAACGGGGCGTTCCATCTTAGTGCTCAGAGGTAATAACACATCTGCATTTTGAATCTCAATCGAAGATAAATGTAGATCGTAGATGTAATCGAAGATGTCTACTTACCATCAGGTGAACTAATTCGTGCCGAAGCCAAAATATAGCTGCTGCGTGGTTCTACTACGTAAAACATTGTAGTATTTAAAAAAAGTTGAGTAGTATGTATATATAGTATGTAAAAAAATGTAACGACACATGTTGCTGAAGGAAGCTTTCTTTTATAACTAAACAGTTTTTACAAATGGTTGACAATTCGTTTGTAGTTTCGTACAATTAATATATTGCCTTATGTATAATATGTATGCGCTTTCTCTAAGATTTCCTTTTTCAGTCTTCGTGAGTGAAGTTATTGTGATATAGTTAATACATTGCAAATGGACTACATGCATTCTGTTTATCTATTGATATTATACTGAAATAAGTTTCTATGAGTAAATGAGATGTAAGATTATTTCGTATTTAAAGTTTAGAATCTTGTGACTTCTAGAGATAGAAACATATCTTTTTTTTTTTTGTAATAATTTTATTATAAATTTATTGGTTTGAAGGAGTATATAGGACAATATAGAACAGAAATAGAGTTTCTGTGTTACAGAATATACTTGAGGTATATACGTATAATATATTTTGTTTTTTAGGCGGTGTAAAAGAATCCATTTTCCCATTTCGTCACGTAGGTGTTGAGAGAGGCGATTTTGGGAAATGTCAGAAAGATCTTTATTTTGATAGATAGCGATATCTCGTTTACTAATCTCGTTTAACAGTGAAGTTACATTTATTACGGCGTGTCAACAGTCCACTGCTGAACACAGGCCTCAATTTCAATTTCAATTTCAAATCGTTTATTGCTTCTATAATGTACAGTACATTAGCAGTTACAGTGACCATTATATACCCTGTCGGGCGTTGCAATATACAAGAAATTTAAAATAAAATAATTAAATGGACTTATAACTATGTAACATCATTATATTATATTTGGCTATTTTGAAAATAAATTTTTATTTAATTCTTAGTAATTTACTGCTTAGTAATTAACTATCAAAAAATTCAGTGAGCATGTAAAAGCATTTGGAAATAAGATAATCATGAAGTTTTTTATTGAATGAACTTAATTTAACTTCAGATTTTACATTTATAGGTAGTTTATTGAATATTTTAATTGCCATGTAATATGGACTACAATTGAGCATTTTGGTTCTAGATGGGGGTAAATATAACTTCTGTTTATGCCTAGTATTTAAATTGTGTGTTTCTTTTATCTGGGTGAAGAAGTGTTTATTTTTAAATACGAAGTTACTTATATCTTTTATGTAAATAGAAATTAAGGTTAATAATTTAAATTTAATGAAGTAGGGTCGACAGCTAGGTCTGTTATCAATTCTGGCAAGTATCCTAACACATTTTTGTTGTAAAATGAACAATTCATCTGCATTAACACTATTACCCCAAAGGATAATGCCATATTTAAGCCATGAAAAGGCATACGCGTAATATGTGGACAGTGCAGTTTCTAAATGTGTGCTATGATTAATTTGATAAAGCGCATATGTAAATTTAGAGAGCTTGCATTTAATTTTTTCAATATGCGACTTCCACTTTAAATGTGTATCTACATTAAGTCCAAGCAAGTTATACGAGTCTATCTCTTCTATTAGGGTATTTTGTAATTGAAAATTAATTTTTAGGGGTGGTTTATTATATGAACGAAATTGTAAAATTTTTGTCTTTTTAAGGTTTATTTCTAGATTGTGGCTATCAAGCCAATGAGTCACATTATGAAGTGTATCATAGATAAGGGCTTCAGAGCTAATGTTGTCGTTACTTTTAATACTTATGTATTGACAAGTCATCTGCAAATAATACTAGCAGTGTTGATTCTCTATACAAACATTTTGACAGGTCATTTACATAAATAAGAAACAGCACACAGCCTAAAACGCTGCCCTGTGGGATTGAATCCCTCGTATACTAAATAATAGGGGAACATTGGGATTAGCAACCGCAGTTTGTTTATGAGCTGCTATCGAGAAGGTGCTGCTTCCCATTTACTCATTTCTCTCTGTCACCTCTTACTTTACCTACGGAATGATATAGGGATCATATCCATTATAATGTCTTAGAAATGGAAAGTTAAAAATAAATAAAATGAAAAAGAAAATTATTCCAAATAATTACCTTCACCGGCCTCGGCTTACTTGTAAGTAAACTATTAATATTAGTGACGCGGTTCCGCGCTGCACGCTCTCGTTTGTTATCTGTTCCTTAGCTAATAGAGGAGAGATCTTCCTTGGTGTTTAGTTGAGCGTTTAGGACACCGAGTAAATTTGCCTTGACCTTAATAAAGTAAAGTCAGTTTAGCGCCATTTGCGACATGATTATTTCATCTATAAATAGTTCAGTATATTAAAAAATATTATTACAAGATAGTGGTTTCATTAAATCCTGTAATTCAGTAACAGAGTCTCTTGCAATATTTTTTAACTACATGGTTATGTAATTCGTTTCTCGGAAACTGCTCTAATAATTTGGTAAAATATTGTATTTTCGTAAATATTGTGCATCATGTCTGAGGAATTTGTTCTTCTAAAACCGACTACTCGTAATGCCGAACAAAGCTTTAATTATTACTTAAACTTATATAATTTTTAACAGTAATTATATCCCATTTCAGCCTATCAAAATTCTACTGTTGAAATTAGGCCTCCTTCGTAGATTGCTTCATAGACGTGATATTTGCCATAGTCGGCACGCTTGGCACACGGTCTGGCAACCATAGCCCTAAATTATTTAGTTGCTAATAGGAAGACGCAGCTGCCTACCTCCTGATTTGTTTCCCTCTGTCACTTCTTACGATACCCACAGAACGACATGGGGTAGTGGATATCCTTACATCGCTACTACAAGATCAAGTAATTGCATAATATGATATATTAGTGTTATCAATTGTTGGGAAACCTAATAAAGGGAAGAAAAGCGCTGTAGTCTCGATATTATAAGTTTTTATCGATGATCTGTGTACCTGCCATAGCACTGGTATGTCAAAGTTTCTTATATTAGCCGAGGCTAGTGTTTGGTCACTATACAAATGTAGATTTAATATATCGACGGAAGAAAACTTGTTTCTTAGTCGCTGGTGCGATACTTTATACTGATAAAATAAATGGTAGATTACCTGTTCGTATTTTTTTTACCCTCATTACCAACAACTGTTAATGTTATTATACATACGTATTTAGACGGAGTCGTGGACAGAAAATGAGCCTTGTAAAATAGTAAACTTACAGGTCGACTGTTTGCAACTCTAAAATTATTTAAAAATATTACTACTCGTATTAATATTGCTTTGAAAATATAATATTTTCTTATTTCGGTTCTCATTGAAAACCTTTTGTCTCCTTCGCTATACGTATATAACGTGTTAAACGTTACCCAACGTACAGAAAATTATAGCATTTGGACAAATATTTGTTACACTCTCTTTGTTTTGGGTTTTCCCATGTCCTAGAATTATTATTATTTTATTTTTATTATTCTTATAATAATCCTAGAATTATGTTTTATTTCTCCAGACATCCATTTTAAGTAAATTAACCCAAGTTACTTTGAACAATTAAAATGCCCAGGCTCTGATGGAGCCAGTGCTCTTTAATTTTTGCTTATTTGCTATGTAGTTTATTTATGAGATATTATCAGGAAGATGCTAATGCCTATTTCCTGTTTTATTTCCCTCTGTCACTTGTTAAAAATAAACACAAGTGAAGTAGAAAATTATTCCTTACTTCACTGATAACAATTAACTTCACTGATCCTTGCTTGCTTCTAAGTCGAGTAGTAGGTATTAGTCACACAGCTCTGTGCTGCACGCTCCCGTTTATTATCCGTTCCTAAGCTAATGGAGGAGAGCTCTACCTAGTTATTTAGTGAAGCGTTCAGGACATCGAGTAAAATTACTTTGATATTGAAAAATATAAATGATGTTTAGAGCTATTTGCGTTGTGACGTTTTTGTATAAACAAATTAAATAGACTAATAAAAGTTGAAGGGGTTGTACTAAATCCTATACTTTCAGTGAGAAATTCCTTGTACATAATTTTGTAACACTTGGTTATGTAGTTGGTTTATCGGAAACGGCTTTAAGAAATTGGATAAAATATTGGATTTAGGGAAATATTGTATAAAATATCTGAGAACATTATTGTTTAATAAATACACGCACGTTAGACGGTCAATAGTCAAGTAAAACGTAATACACGCTGCGTGTGTAATAACTTAAGATATATTTCTTGGGAAATAAAATGTAGGTTGAGATGTAATGAACAGTACATCACCTGTCTGTATTCATTAAATGTTACACACATAAATCTACTGCTAAATAGATCTTCTTAGAATCTCATATATCTGGGCATATCTCATATTTCAAGTATTATTGTAGTCACTATGGTTACGTAGCTTATCGATCAGTAACAACCGTATATTTTAGTTACTTAAAATTAACTTTTTACATATATTTCTATAATTCTCAAAAGGTAGTTCATGTAATCAGATAAATATTTGCTGTGTAACTTATGTAACAGAAGTTTACAAGCCTAACAATTACAACTGTATGAAATAAAAATAACAGAATTCCAACCAAAACCTATCAGATATAATACGTAAGAGCAGACAACCGTTTTAGCTTTACGACGCAGCAGTCAGTTAGTAATGGAACAGATTGCACGAGCTTGTTTTTGTGTAAGGATTTACATACGTGATGGCTTCAGAACTGAGAAAGTTAACTGACCGTAAAGCTTTGGTATGATTACAAGCATTTTTCTATATTGGAATGTTTTTGAATGTACATACGACGAACTAAGCTGACCGCAAGGCCTAGCGATGATCTAGCTGCCTCTGGCGTGGCAGGTCTTGTGTACGAATTGCGTATTAGCGATTTTGAATAATTATTGCCTTTAGACTGAAGAATTGTTGTTGGAACGAAGTTCCTTATCGGACGGTACGGGTTTGGCGGATGGGAGCTAGGCGACAAAAAGTGTAAGATTTTTTCGTTACTACCCCTTGTGTCATAGTGTATTTTATTTTAAATGACGCTTCATTTTATAGACGCTTGTAATTCATTTATTTGTATTTGTTAATCAGTAATATAATACGTATATCAATAATAATATACTACGAAAGGAACTTCGTTCCAACCGAGTGGTCCACGACACGACACCCGCACATGTTATTTTTCATGTCGGGATGTATCGTGACTCCTCTATTTGACCCTGGCTTAAATAACAGTACATTAGAGGCGGGATGCCTCTAATGCAATATGATCTAAGTCCTCTTCCCATATCGGTGCAGTCGAGGTGGAATCGTGGTGGAAGACAAGTGTTGGTATGGGAATTCACCACTCGCCCTATCCTTCGCGACTGGCGGGGTTACTACCACTGATGCGGTGTTGGTGGGGCTGCGGAGGGAGTGGAGTGATATCTCCGCAGTTGAATCTTCGTTGGCGGTGGAGCCACAGGCCAGATCCACCGCCGGGGTCAGGAAAGGTGATGTTTCCGAGTGCTTGTTTTTCCGCCCCATAGCCTCCGCGCATCAGACTCGGGTGTTACGCTTCGGTGGAGTTAGCGCAGCTGATGGTCTCGGTCAGTATTCTGATGATTTGTTTTTGTTGAAATCTCCTAGGGTTTCTTTATATTGTGCGCTTTAAAGGTATATCAGCATAATATCCTTAATAATATACTAAAAAAACATGACGTAACAAGAAACAAACAGAGAGAAAGACAAAAGGCAGTCTTATTGCTATACAGCAATTTCTTCCAGACAACCTACAAAAAGGAAATTAAAAGAAGAGAAAATTTAATTAATGGGTAGAGTGACTATAAATATAATATAAATTAAAAATATGCTGAATGTATTTAAATGTAAGACTAGTGATCATTAAGCGACAGGAAGGGAGGAAAAGAGGGACAAATTAGAGGAAAAAATAATGTTGTTTATTTACTTGATTTTAAGTATTTTTTGAATTTTTTTAAACATAAATATTAAAATAGCCTTCACTCACACGGTCAAATATAGTCTGCATAACCTCCAAGTCATACAACATAGCTACAGGACGACCTTCTATTTTTTAAATTTAAATGGAATATTCAGATATTCCAAATTCCTCTCCAAATTATTAATTTTATTATTACTAATTAGAAAATTTCAAAATCATCATCACCATCATCATCAGCTCTCCATTTTATAGTAGTCTCAGTCCAATCAAGCCGTAAAAGCCAAATTACTAATATTACTAATATCACAGAAAATAAATTTAAAATATGCCAACGATGCCAAAAATAAATAAAAATGTGTTAAAGTAATACGTTTTCAAATAAAATCACACAGGTAACTTAATAACCTAGTACTAATAACATTATTAGCAAAAAATACAATATATATTAATAAAATTGTACAGGTTGCAAAACCCTTGTTTTTAAACGTTTTAAAAAACGCAAAAAGTGCAACATGGTTTAGGCGATCTGTTCTCCATGGAGTACGATTTGTTTCCTTTAAACGACATGAAGTGGGACTGCTGTGATATTTTTATTGCTTAGTCCACGCTGCACTAACATGTATGCGACTAGTAGGAAAATAGTGTATTTTGTTTTATTGGAAGTTAAGTTAAGTTTCTCATCGCACGGTAGGAATTTGGCGGATGGCGGCTAGGCGAGAAAAAAATATGTAAGATTTTTCCGTGACGAACCCTTCTGACGTAGTGTAGACAGTCTTGGCGGCTATAAGCGAGCGAGATGGAATAATATCCATCTCCCTCGCACTTTTTCTTATCTTGCCATGAAATAAATATGATTTTATTTTAAATTGCGCTTCATTTTAATAGACGCTAGTAATTCATTTATTTGTATTCTTAATTAATAATATAATCCGTTTATCAATAATAATATACTACGAAAGGAACTTCGTTCCAACCGAGTGTTCCACGACACTGACGCATGTTTTTTTTTCATTAATTTTAGTCTTTATTTCTGTACAAAGCACAAATTATTCTTCCGTAAATGTCTGAGATGAAGTAGGCTGCTGTGACCGAAATTATTACTGCTGCCATATGCGTGTCGATACTGGATGAATACCAACAGCATTAGAAGCTTTAAACTTTGTGCTATGAGTGTTTTTTTTTTAGAAGTGACGGTGACTAACGATTTTACATATGTACATGGATCACGAATCAAAATGTAGATATATTGTTAGAATGCGAAGTAAAAAGTCATTGGTTCGATCTCGCTATTCAGGTACAATCGTAATCTACTTAAATGCATGTCATATATAGTAAAGTAGTAAAGTTACCAGCCAGTGCTAGTGGTGAAATTTGGATCTAAATGTACTATTTGTTACTATTTGTATTACTATTTGTATTAGAAAGCACAAGGTCGCTTTGAGAGCTGTGGACAGGACTATGCTCGGAGTTTCTTTGTGGAATAGAATTCGTAATGAAAATATTCTTAGTAGAACAAGAGTAACCGATATAGACCAACAGATAAGTGAGCTGAAGTGGCAACAGACTGACCATAAAGCTCAAGAAACCAACGACCAATTAGAATCAAATGTTCTCCAGTGGTAGCGGCGTACCGTTAAACGAAGTGTTGGGCGGCTTCCCATTAGATGGAGTGTCTACCTAGTAATCGATGAAGGAAGTCGATGGACGCAAGTGGCTCAGCTAGGCTATTTGCTAGCTTCGTTGTTATTAAATTGAATGAAAAACAGATATATTTTGTTATACATAACATGAAGAGCGTAGCTTTAATTACTTTGCAGTGTACTAATTATTTTTAGTTTTCATTTACCAATCGACATTTAATATCAACGAAGAGAACAAAGGAACTGCATAAACGAGTATTTTATTCTGATTATAATTGAATAAAATTACCCGCTACAATTTAGCACTAATCCATTATACGTTCTTTATGCATAGTCTTAAATGATAGTGTATTTGTATAAATGCCAATTTTATTGTAATTATCTTTAGGAATAGTTTGGTGTACGACAATTATTTTAATAATTATAAATGTAATCAATGGAATTTCCTTAATTTTACAACATGAGAGCCTAGAATGCATGGCGTTCGTTTGATTCGCTATAATTTTCCATTACTGGTGCAGTCTGAGTTCGAATCCTGTCGTCTGTAATGAAGTTGAAGTACAAGACTGTGCCTAGCAGTGCGACGTTTGTGTACATTACATTAATTTCTACCACTACTGCTGTTTTGTGTTCATTTATCGATTTGTACCCAAATATATGACTTCAAAAAAAGTTTCCAAATATTTTATAGGTCTTGGGTTTTAACGTATTTGTGTAAGAAAACAAATTGCTGTTAGCGCGTACTGTTTTAATAAATTAGCTTAACTTATAACAATCATTAAATACGCTTATTAGTGAATAGTAAAACTTTTAGTAAGCTTATCAGTATTGAATGCTGTAGTACTGTAGTACACAAATAATCTAGAAATTTTTTTCCTAGTTTCATTAGTGTGATTCGCTGATTTTCTTATTGGTCATGTTTAAAGGAAAATATAATTATATTCGAATTGTATACAGTGTATACGTCTAAGAAAAAATACGCAGGCAACAAATTATAATGCCCATATCATACATTTGTTTGTCAAATATCTCTATTCCACTTGCTCTTTAGATACTTCGAAATAAAAATAGCGAATGAGTTTTCTTCAGTTTCAAACGTCAAAATCTTTTTACAAGGTGAAGTTCAAGCGTATACGATAAATACGTCAGTTCATAAAACTCAAAGTAAAAATATTTTTATTTAAAATTAGGCTTTACAAAGTACGTTTTGAAAGACTAGAAAGCTACGCTAGCGATTCAAAACATTGCCACGATACAGCTATACAAAATAATGGATTTCCTATGTACGTTTGCGTGCGTGAAATTTTTGTGATGTACTCTTTTCATGTTACGAATCGTTAAGCAAAATTACAACATATCCAGAACGCCACTCTTCGTAATAAGCGATGCTCATTTTCTACGTGTGAGTCGCGTTGAAAGGAGAGTTTGCAAAATTTCTATTTAATATTTATGAAATTGAAAACACTGTGACGTAACCTCATTAGGTTACATAGTTAAATGCGAATCTATTTTGTAAACTCTTACGTATGTTTAAGCCTGATATAATTTTTACTTATAGGTTGATAAGAATAATTTACTATTTAATATTTAATATAAATAAAGCCTATATTTCTTATTATACAAAAAAATTTAGACGCTGTCACCCATCTCCTGGTTAGTTTCCCTACGTCTCTTCTTACGGCACCCACATGTTAAAACGAGGAAGTGGATATTTTTACACCGCCACTACACGGTCTCTTTATATTTTCAGAAAAAAATGTCGAGTTTAAAATTTGTGATTCCCTTCAAAACAAAAGAGGCTCATGATCAGCTGTGGACTCTTACGAGCTGCAGAAGAAGAACTTTTTACAAAGTTTCACAGTAAGCAGGACGATGCAACAAGTTTCATATTAGCAATATGACTCCAGCTTCCAATTGTCCTATTCTACTATTTACGAATCGTTAATTTGATTACTTAACTCTCGTTTATAATAACAATTTATATACCGCCGACCTGTAATGCCGCCGTGTTTGGCATTACAGGTCGGCGGATTGGGACGGAATGCGGTCTTTCTTTGCATCCTACCCATGGGGGCGGGTTTGCTTCTCGCCGGATGATCCCAGTGCTGTTGCTGACTCTGTCACTGATGTGGTGCTACAGGGAATGGAACTATTTATTCCATCATCTGTGGTACCCATCGGAGGCAGATCTCAGCCTTGGTTTGGTCGCTCCTGTAAGACTGCATTGCGCAGTAAGCAGGAGTGTTATCAAGCCTGGGCTGCGGCTTCGGTGACTCGGGATGTAAACACCAGCACACTTAAAAAGAAGTATAACTTCGCCTCCAGGTCCTTCAAAAGAGTTATTGCCAAGGCAAAGTCAGAGCACATAGGCAGAATTGGCGAGAAACTAGTTCGCCTTCCTTCGGGAACCCGTGCATTCTGGTCTCTCGCCAAGGCTGTCCAAGGGAATTTCTGTAAGCCATCACTAACATCTCTGCACAGGGAGGACGACTCACTGGCCCAAGACGCAAAAGACAAAGCCGACCTTTTAGGCTCCCTTTTTGCGTCCAACTCGACTCTTGATGACGGGGGGAAAATACCGCCGACCATCCCGCGGTGTGAGTGCTCCATGCCGGATGTGCTATTCTCACAGCGCTCAGTTCGCAAAGCACTTCTCTCCCTGGACATCCAGAAGTCGAGTGGGCCTGACGGAATCCCCCCAATTGTGCTGAGGACGTGTGCTCCGGAGTTGGCACCGGTCCTAACGCGTCTTTTCCGGTACTCCTACTCCCAAGGCGTAGTCCCGAATTCATGGAAGACAGCTTTTGTCCACCCGATCCCTAAAAAAGGCGACCGCTCAGACCCGTCCAACTATAGGCCTATCGCGATCACCTCCTTGTTCTCCAAAATAATGGAATCCATTATTAACAGCCAGCTCATCCGGTACCTTGAGGATCACCAGCTGATTAGTGACCGCCAATACGGTTTTCGTCGGTGTCGATCAGCTGGTGATCTTCTGGTCTACCTGACCCATAGATGGGCGAAGGCAGTAGAGTCCAAGGGGGAGGCGTTAGCCGTTAGTCTGGACATTGCGAAGGCCTTTGATCGGGTTTGGCACAAAGCGCTTCTTTCGAAGCTGCCTTCCTATGGGCTTCCCGAGAAATTGTGCAATTGGATCACCAGCTTTCTTGCAGATCGGAGCATCAAGGTCGTTGTAGACGGTGCATGTTCTGACTACAAGCCTATTAACGCTGGTGTTCCACAAGGCTGTGTGCTATCACCAACGCTGTTTCTTCTGCATATCAATGATATGTTGCTAACTGGTAACATTCATTGCTATGCGGATGACAGCACTGGTGATGCTCTATACACCGGCCGGGCCAATATTTCTCGGGAAAACATCACCGAGTACCGGAACAAACTTGTGTCTGAAGTCGAGTCTTTGCTGGACAAAGTCTCGGATTGGGGGCGACTAAATCTAGTCCAGTTTAATCCTCAGAAGACACAAGTTTGCGCGTTTACCGCTAAAAAGAACCCCTTTGTCGTATCTCCTCAGTTTCAAGGCACTACCCTTCTTGCCTCAGCCAGTATCGGTATCCTCGGAGTCGACATATCGAGTGACGTGCAGTTTCGTGGTCACTTGGAAGAGAAGGCCAAATTGGCCTCTAAAAAGCTTGGCGTGCTCAGCAGAGCGGGACAGTATTTCATGCCGGCACACCGCCTGCAACTTTACAAGGCGCAGGTTCGGCCTCACATGGAATACTGTTCCCATCTCTGGGCAGGGGCTCCCCAGTGCCAGCTCCTTCCACTTGACCGCATCCAGCGCAGAGCGGCTCGAATCGTCGACGACCGAGCCCTTTCCGATCGGCTCGATTCATTGGCACTGCGAAGAGATGTTGCATCTCTTTGCATTTTCTTTCGCATCTACCATGGGGAGTGCTCTGAGGAATTGTTCGGATTAATCCCAGCCGCCAAATTTCACGAACGCACATCGCGGCAGAACTCCCGATACCATCCACACCATCTGGATGATTGGCGGTCCACCACTGTGCGATTTAGAAGATGTTTTCTTCCTCGCACAACTTCCTTGTGGAATAGTTTACCACCAGGGATTTTTCCGGACCGATACGACTTAGGGACCTTCAAGAAAAGAGCCTACTCCTTTTTAAAAGGCCGGCAACGCATCTGCAATTCCCCTGGTGTTGCGGTTGTTCATGGGCGGCGGTAGTCACTTACCATCAGGTGAGCCGCATGCTCGTTTGCCCCCACTCCTATAAAAAAAAAAAAAAAAACACGTTTGCATATTTAATCAAATTTCTGAATAAAAGCTTTTACAAAAATTTTTACTTCGCAAATATCCGCGTTATAAAATAAAATGATGTGTCTTACCTAGTATGAAGAAGCACCTCCCGCCCTCCCTCAATTGCGTGCACTATCCCCGTCACCACTAATCCCAGCACCGCTACTTCCAACACCACTACACTAGGCAAGACACACCACTGACGATAATACGACACGTGTTTCGCCTCTACACGAGGCATCCTCAGGTGATATAGACTCTACGGTGGCTAACCGCTAAGTGAGCGGCGAGCCAAAACAAGTGCCTTTTATACAAACCGATGACGCAACCGCTCTCTACCTAACGAGCGAGCGATTGCGTCATGCGATAAAACATGCGACCAATCACCGCTGGACTTACGCAGCCGTTTGTAAAATTAAAAACAAACCGCCGCGCAACGCCCACATTATTAGAGAGCAGGCTTGAAGATATTTAAGAGAGGTGAGTTAGTAACATTTGTTTGTTCATTCAGCAATGCAACGGTATTATTATTACTTTTTAATATCTCTAACTGTTCCAGCACACACAGCCGCAGCCCTTTATTACACGTATGTAAGACTTTAAAGGAGTGGTCGTTGGCTAGGTTGTGTCCAGTGTCCAAAAGATGTTTGGCAAAATGGGATTTATCGGGATTGCAATTCCTGTACGCGGCTAAATGCTCTTTATAACGTGTCTCGAAATTGCGACCAGTCTGACCCACGTAAACGGCGTGGCATTCGTCACAAACAAGTTTGTAAACACCTGACTTTTGACGAATATCTAACTTATCTTTACTATTACAGATATTTCTAAGAGAATTGTTTGTTTTGAACGCCACATGAACGCCGTTTTGTCGAAGAGTATTAGCTACTTTTTCAGATATGGGGCCTAAGTAGGTCAAACTGCTCACATATCGATGAACACTTTGAGGTTGAACCGCGTACAGAGAGTTGCGAATAACATGCTTTTGTTTCTTTTTAATTAAATTGTTAATGAGATTTTTTGAAAAACCGTTAGAGACCGCTATTTGATAAATTATATTAAGTTCTTTTAAATAATTTTCTTTACTTAATGGGACAGTGAACAAACGGTTAATGTAACAATAAAAAGCGGCTACTTTATGTTGCCATGGATGACATGATGACGCGGGGATGACCGTGTCGGTGTGAGTTGGCTTTCGATAAATTTGGAAAACATGTGACGATTCTTTTCTTGTTATTGTTAAGTCAAGAAAATTAAGGGAACAATCTTGTTCCAATTCAAGTTTAAATTTAATTTTGTCATGGACTCTATTTATTTTATTGAGGAAAACATCCAGTTGTCTCCTTGTGCCAGTCCAGCAAATAATTATGTCGTCTACATATCGATAGTAATATAAGATATTTTGATTGACAACTATATGTTGTTTTTCGAAATTATCCATGAAAATGTCCGCCATAAGGGGACTTAGAGGGGACCCCATAGCTAACCCTTCTTTTTGTAGATAGAAACGGTTATTAAACCGGAAATAGTTTTGTTTCATACAGAGAGAGGTTAAGTTAAGAAGATCATTTGTTTCCCCGGGATGTAGACGACGTTTTTCAAAGAGATCTGCGAGTATACGCAAACAGTCAGGGGATGGGACATTTGTGAAAAGACTATCAACGTCTAAAGATAACAATATGGATTTAGGAGGAATACGAATATCTTTAATTTTGGAAATGAGATCTAAGCCATTTTTTAGGCTGTAAGTGGGGTTGAATCCAGATTTCTCTCGAAGGAGGAAGTTTAATTTTTTAGCAAGGAAATAAGCTGGTGCACCAATATATGAGACAACTGGACGAATAGGAACATGTTCTTTATGTATTTTTGGTAACCCATATAAAATGGGTGCTTGAGGATTCATTGGAACAAGATTGCTCCGAGACAAGTTATGATCGGGAAAAACATATGATGACTGTTGTATACATAACTTAATATCCGAAGTAAACTTTTTGGTTGGGTCAGACTCCAATAGCTCAAAGTCATCACCTTGGATAACATCGTTAACTTTCTGGCTGTACCCACTACTCTCCATAATAACAACAGTATTGCCTTTATCGGCTTTAGTAACAATAAGGTCGTTTTCCCTTATTCTCTGCTTTAGGGACTTAAAAACAGGGAACTCAGGATTGAAATGGGAAGACGTGGGCACAGCCCGAATTTCATTAGCTACCAAACTTTTAACGATGTTATCTTTCCTCCCGATCACAACAGCCACCTCCGCGTCAACAGCCATAGTCTCTAACGATTTTTGGGAGACCGAAGGTGTTAAATTATACTTTAGGCCTTTATGTAAAAGGGACAACTCATCTGTTGGAAACTGGACATCGGAAAGATTTTTAACTCGGGGATAAAATTGGTGATATTCTGTATGTATGTCGTTATTACGATTACGGGATGAAGAGGATACAAGTCGTTGTAATTTACGGGACTGAATTTGATATTTCTCATAAACAGCCATTGAAGCAAGTTCTCTGGCTTTCCCATCCAAAATATCAAATTCAATATTATGTAATTTATATGAAAGTTCAGAGTATAATACTTTAAGGTGGATTTTTAAATTATCTCTATTGGAAAACCAACAACGACACTCCTCATTAAGCCAAATGTTCTGAGCTTTAGAAATAGCAATACTGGCCGCTCGACTATTTGTGCTGCAACGTATTTGAATATAATTGGGAATAACATGAAGTTGTTTGCACTGCTGATTGAACCAAACATTTTGGGCAGCAATACGATGGAGTTTTGTTAATTTGACATAGAGTCTTGCCTGGTCGGCCGTGCTAGCCTTTTTAATATAATTAATAGAATCAGGCGTTACTTTGCGGAAATCCATTATATAAAAGCTTTTACAAAAATTTACTTCGCAAATATCCGCGTTATAAAATAAAATGATGTGTCTTACCTAGTATGAAGAAGCACCTCCCGCCCTCCCTCAATTGCGTGCACTATCCCCGTCACCACTAATCCCAGCACCGCTACTTCCAACACCACTACACTAGGCAAGACACACCACTGACGATAATACGACACGTGTTTCGCCTCTACACGAGGCATCCTCAGGTGATATAGACTCTACGGTGGCTAACCGCTAAGTGAGCGGCGAGCCAAAACAAGTGCCTTTTATACAAACCGATGACGCAACCGCTCTCTACCTAACGAGCGAGCGATTGCGTCATGCGATAAAACATGCGACCAATCACCGCTGGACTTACGCAGCCGTTTGTAAAATTAAAAACAAACCGCCGCGCAACGCCCACATTATTAGAGAGCAGGCTTGAAGATATTTAAGAGAGGTGAGTTAGTAACATTTGTTTGTTCATTCAGCAATGCAACGGTATTATTATTACTTTTTAATATCTCTAACTGAATGGGATTAGTGGTGACGGGGATAGTGCACGCAATTGAGGGAGGGCGGGAGGTGCTTCTTCATACTAGGTAAGACACATCATTTTATTTTATAACGCGGATATTTGCGAAGTAAATTTTTGTAAAAGCTTTTATATAATGGATTTCCGCAAAGTAACGCCTGATTCTATTAATTATATTAAAAAGGCTAGCACGGCCGACCAGGCAAGACTCTATGTCAAATTAACAAAACTCCATCGTATTGCTGCCCAAAATGTTTGGTTCAATCAGCAGTGCAAACAACTTCATGTTATTCCCAATTATATTCAAATACGTTGCAGCACAAATAGTCGAGCGGCCAGTATTGCTATTTCTAAAGCTCAGAACATTTGGCTTAATGAGGAGTGTCGTCGTTGGTTTTCCAATAGAGATAATTTAAAAATCCACCTTAAAGTATTATACTCTGAACTTTCATATAAATTACATAATATTGAATTTGATATTTTGGATGGGAAAGCCAGAGAACTTGCTTCAATGGCTGTTTATGAGAAATATCAAATTCAGTCCCGTAAATTACAACGACTTGTATCCTCTTCATCCCGTAATCGTAATAACGACATACATACAGAATATCACCAATTTTATCCCCGAGTTAAAAATCTTTCCGATGTCCAGTTTCCAACAGATGAGTTGTCCCTTTTACATAAAGGCCTAAAGTATAATTTAACACCTTCGGTCTCCCAAAAATCGTTAGAGACTATGGCTGTTGACGCGGAGGTGGCTGTTGTGATCGGGAGGAAAGATAACATCGTTAAAAGTTTGGTAGCTAATGAAATTCGGGCTGTGCCCACGTCTTCCCATTTCAATCCTGAGTTCCCTGTTTTTAAGTCCCTAAAGCAGAGAATAAGGGAAAACGACCTTATTGTTACTAAAGCCGATAAAGGCAATACTGTTGTTATTATGGAGAGTAGTGGGTACAGCCAGAAAGTTAACGATGTTATCCAAGGTGATGACTTTGAGCTATTGGAGTCTGACCCAACCAAAAAGTTTACTTCGGATATTAAGTTATGTATACAACAGTCATCATATGTTTTTCCCGATCATAACTTGTCTCGGAGCAATCTTGTTCCAATGAATCCTCAAGCACCCATTTTATATGGGTTACCAAAAATACATAAAGAACATGTTCCTATTCGTCCAGTTGTCTCATATATTGGTGCACCAGCTTATTTCCTTGCTAAAAAATTAAACTTCCTCCTTCGAGAGAAATCTGGATTCAACCCCACTTACAGCCTAAAAAATGGCTTAGATCTCATTTCCAAAATTAAAGATATTCGTATTCCTCCTAAATCCATATTGTTATCTTTAGACGTTGATAGTCTTTTCACAAATGTCCCATCCCCTGACTGTTTGCGTATACTCGCAGATCTCTTTGAAAAACGTCGTCTACATCCCGGGGAAACAAATGATCTTCTTAACTTAACCTCTCTCTGTATGAAACAAAACTATTTCCGGTTTAATAACCGTTTCTATCTACAAAAAGAAGGGTTAGCTATGGGGTCCCCTCTAAGTCCCCTTATGACGGACATTTTCATGGATAATTTCGAAAAACAACATATAGTTGTCAATCAAAATATCTTATATTACTATCGATATGTAGACGACATAATTATTTGCTGGACTGGCACAAGGAGACAACTGGATGTTTTCCTCAATAAAATAAATAGAGTCCATGACAAAATTAAATTTAAACTTGAATTGGAACAAGATTGTTCCCTTAATTTTCTTGACTTAACAATAACAAGAAAAGAATCGTCACATGTTTTCCAAATTTATCGAAAGCCAACTCACACCGACACGGTCATCCCCGCGTCATCATGTCATCCATGGCAACATAAAGTAGCCGCTTTTTATTGTTACATTAACCGTTTGTTCACTGTCCCATTAAGTAAAGAAAATTATTTAAAAGAACTTAATATAATTTATCAAATAGCGGTCTCTAACGGTTTTTCAAAAAATCTCATTAACAATTTAATTAAAAAGAAACAAAAGCATGTTATTCGCAACTCTCTGTACGCGGTTCAACCTCAAAGTGTTCATCGATATGTGAGCAGTTTGACCTACTTAGGCCCCATATCTGAAAAAGTAGCTAATACTCTTCGACAAAACGGCGTTCATGTGGCGTTCAAAACAAACAATTCTCTTAGAAATATCTGTAATAGTAAAGATAAGTTAGATATTCGTCAAAAGTCAGGTGTTTACAAACTTGTTTGTGACGAATGCCACGCCGTTTACGTGGGTCAGACTGGTCGCAATTTCGAGACACGTTATAAAGAGCATTTAGCCGCGTACAGGAATTGCAATCCCGATAAATCCCATTTTGCCAAACATCTTTTGGACACTGGACACAACCTAGCCAACGACCACTCCTTTAAAGTCTTACATACGTGTAATAAAGGGCTGCGGCTGTGTGTGCTGGAACAGTTAGAGATATTAAAAAGTAATAATAATACCGTTGCATTGCTGAATGAACAAACAAATGTTACTAACTCACCTCTCTTAAATATCTTCAAGCCTGCTCTCTAATAATGTGGGCGTTGCGCGGCGGTTTGTTTTTAATTTTACAAACGGCTGCGTAAGTCCAGCGGTGATTGGTCGCATGTTTTATCGCATGACGCAATCGCTCGCTCGTTAGGTAGAGAGCGGTTGCGTCATCGGTTTGTATAAAAGGCACTTGTTTTGGCTCGCCGCTCACTTAGCGGTTAGCCACCGTAGAGTCTATATCACCTGAGGATGCCTCGTGTAGAGGCGAAACACGTGTCGTATTATCGTCAGTGGTGTGTCTTGCCTAGTGTAGTGGTGTTGGAAGTAGCGGTGCTGGGATTAGTGGTGACGGGGATAGTGCACGCAATTGAGGGAGGGCGGGAGGTGCTTCTTCATACTAGGTAAGACACATCATTTTATTTTATAACGCGGATATTTGCGAAGTAAATTTTTGTAAAAGCTTTTATATAATGGATTTCCGCAAAGTAACGCCTGATTCTATTAATTAAATTTCTGAATGTATAAAACGTTAAGCTACATATAACTTAAGATGAATAAGTGCGTCTACTGCTTTATATTTACGCGTGCTTTTATGGCGCCTTTGGTACTGCATTGAACGCGCTGCAAAAACATTTTAAATGTATTAAAAGGATGATGAAACTAAGATCAAGAATAAAATGACTAGGTGATTTAGACATGTAGAAATAATGATTGATGATAGAGTGATAAAGGAAATTTAAATCTTTCACTGTCCGATTTTTAGACATAATAATAAGACAATAGCAATGAATTATATGTAATGCACCGGACAGTGAATGTGTTAAGTTGCAGAAGTGACTATCAGAGTCGACAATGCCACCCTAAACTAAAGTTTACACATTACTATACAATACCCTCTATATGGAACACTAAGAAAAGAAATAAGTAATTACTTCACTGTAATTTACTTACGTTTATCCACCAATTAGGCGATATATTTGAGATAAGCTAAATTAAAAGTATCCATAAACGACGAGAATTTAAGCGTAAATATATGAATGTACATGAAACGAGAGAGGTGTGTCAGGATCGTGCCAAATGGAAGTAGTCCCTGACTACCCCTCTTGGTAGTAGTGATGAGAGTTTATGTTACGTATAAACGTAAGTCAAACATAAGTATGAGAATTCGTAGAGCTTATCGTAGATATACTGCTATGCACCTAGCCCGCGCATATTATGTCAGCTCGAGCGGGGCTGGAGCACTATTAAATAATGAGAAGTAGCAACACCGCCTAGCAGCGACATCAGCACATCAACAGTTTACAAAGCAGCCGATGCTTATTATTGTTTTAATGAGTTTGATAGGCATTTCATTGGAAAAGTGAATATTTTTTATAGAAAATTCGGACGAGTCGATTCGAAATAATCCTTTAATCTTGTTTATGAATAACGAATGTTCAATTTGTTATTCACAAAGCAAGATTGATTTTTCTCTGGGAAAGTGTTCTAATTTATACTTGTGTAACTTTTAATTACACATTTGATTTTGCTCATATTTATAAACATAAATTGCTACGAAAAAGAAATAGTCAATTCTGTGAAATATTTCAGTTTTTGTAAATATGAATTGCCTATATACATAATACTTTAAAGAAAATTCATTATGCCAAACTTCAATACAATAATAATACTATATTTATAAAAACAAAATGAATTGCTCTACAAAGTAAAAGTTACAGCCTATATAAATCCCACAGCTGGGCACAGGCCTCCTCTCAGAGTTTAGGGCAAGGAAGATTCCGCCACGCTGCCCCGTTGCGTGTTGGCGGACTTCACATTTAAATTTTTTATTTTTATTTCTCAGACATGCGGGTTTCCTCACGATGTCTTCCTTCACCGCCGAGTACGTGGAAAAACATTATTCAAAATTGCAATTAACAATTTCATTGGTGCCGGCGGGAATCGAACCCGGGTTGCTACCCGGATTATATGAGGCTGTCACTTGCGAACCTTTCTTCACCAATCCCGGTCGAGCTGACTCTCACAGAATACCAGCATAAAATAGCAGCCTCATGCTCCAGCCTTTCATATGGTGAGTGTTAGCGATGGGCGTTTAATGAATCGACGTACTTTGAGCGAGTAGACGGTTTACGAACAATCAATGGACTAGTCGAATCCGTAAACGGCAAAATTAAAAATCCATAACGTTCATTTTTTACTAACAACGTGACTACCGACGCGAGAACATAAACAGATAAAATTATTTCATATTATTTTCGTTGATATTACATAATTGCTCAAACAAATAAGAACTCTAAATCTAGAGAGCTTAAGACTATAAATGTAGTGAGCCGTGGTATCTCAGATGGTTAGCGCTCGCTGTAAGTTTCAAATTACGCGAGCAACCCGGGTTCGATCCCCGCCGGCACCAATGAAATTGTTAATTGCAATTTTAAGTGCTGATTTACCACGTGCTCAGTGGTGAAGGAAAACATCGTGAGGAAACCTATATGTCTGAGAAATAAGAAAAAAATATTTCGAAGACATGTGAAGTTCGACAACACGCATTGGGGCAGCGCGGCGGACATTTCCTTGCCCTAAAACCCTCTCAGAAATGAGAGGAGGCCTGTGCCCGGCAGTGGGACGTATATGGGCTGTAACTTTGACTTTTTTTAACTTTTAAGACTATAAATAGCAGTTTGTTATTGTGTTAGGTGAAGAAATGCTGTCATCAGCTATCATTACGATACAGTTTCTTTACTCATATTCTATCATCGCGTGTGCAAAAGAGAAGGGCCACTTAATAATAGACGACTTAATAAATCATGCCGTTACACTAGTCTACCGCCTACGTATGTCGACTATGTCGAGCCATAGTCGACATCGCGGAGTTTAAATCTATACATCTGCAAAGCAAAGTTGAGGCGTAAACTAGTTAACAAATATAACTAGTTGATCGACTAGTCGATGAACAAAAATGGACGGTCTAGTTTCGTTAACGAGAAACATGTTGATGACCTATCGCTAGTGAGTGTCTCTACACTCATTATTGAAATAAGTACTTAAATTGATCTCGTATTTTCTTTGTAAAACTAAATACATTGTTACGCTATACAGGGACAGAATCTGGAGAGCATCAGAAACTAATTTTTTCTTCTCTGATTTGTAGACTTTACTACTGTGAAGTTACGGTGTACTTTTAATTTATTTTGAAATTACAAGTAGTGCGGGATCTTTATAACGACAACAAATAAGCTCGTGGGATAAGAGCTAAACGTAAATTTCTGCGACCATACGAAACACAGCAGCGTTAAGCAGCTATTTTACTCTGGTATTCTGTGAGAGCGTTGTCCCTCCCCGATTGAATTAACCCATTCGCACTACAACCATATAAAGCCGCAGCATGGCTCTACCACATAGCACTTAATTGAAAAACTTCCTGCCTGACAGCATTGCATTTGAGGTGGTTTTTACCTCTTTAAGATACCCACGGGGTAAAATGGGTTGATGGTTTCTATGAATCCGTCACCACGTCCATTTGAATGGTGGTCATTAGAGATCTTGGCATCACTCAGCGTTATATTAGCTCTAGTTCATCTGACTATTAAAATGTATTCGCGTAACTTCTTTATTTATGTAACATTTATTTTAAGACATTTAAGAACTAGGTAATCAAATTAATCATGAAGGCAACTGCTTAACGAACTATGTACTTGTCCTTGCCACTTTGCAAAAGATGCATTCTAAAGTCTTACGTCCTTTAGTAAGGTTTTTAGAAATATTTAATTTTGTTTTTCTTTATGGATAATGTTACGATTTTTCGTTCACACTTTATAGAAACTATACTAAAATAATATTTTTTATTAAATTTGTAGAACAAATTGAATATTTCTCATTTTATTTCAAATTTTCATTAGCTATGACTTATCCGTACGAACTCACTATTTTTAATAAAACTATTTTTTTGTGTACATACATAAATTTTTCGTAAATATACTGAGGGCAAAGTAACATAACATATTTAACATAATTTTATATAAGAGATTCTTCGGAATTTGGTTATATATTGCTCTTATGGCTCTCTTTCAAAAAACAAAGATAGTTTCAATGTCACTCGCATTACCCCACAGCAAGATTCCGTATGATATGGTTATACTATGGCACTAACTAAAATAAACTAATCTAGGTGTTTCAATGTAAGGCCGCTAATCTTTTTTACACCACATGTTGCAGAACTAAGTTTGCTTGCTAGTTAAGATATATGAAAGCCCCATTGAAGATTCGCGTCAAATGTAAATTCGATAAAAACAGTGAAGTCAACAAGACTCAGCTCTTCCCCACTTAAAAGGACACTGGTATTCACCTGTTTGACATTTGGTGTTAGTGAGTTTAATACATTTCATGTTTACGGAAGTGTTTGTTAATTTCTTAGACCTTCTTCTTACAATTGGGTTTGTTACAAATTAAAGTCGGAAAAAGATATTACAAATATTTAAGGCATAGCGTCACGCCTGTAACTCCCGAGAGGAAGGGGGAGTTCAGAGAAGAGCGACACAAACCCAATGTCCTATTCGCCTATAACAACATGTTAGACAAATAATTCTGATGGCAAATTATTATTTTTAAATTAAATACTATTTATCGTTATGAGTATTTATGCGCAATATATTGTTCGGGAGTCTATCCTCTCCTAGTGAGCCCTGTGACTAACCTTGGCCTGGACCCGATAACATCAGTATCAGAGCCGAAACAGTATGTCCTTTTTATCTACAAGTTCATGGAATATCCTTCTTTGTTCTCTGTTTCGAGAGCGCTATGCATGTGCCAAATATCAGCTTTATTTATCTATGAACGTGTACGTCACTTTTTTTATAGGATAAGGGTGACAAACGAGCACACAGTCTACCTGATGGTAAGTGGTTGCTGCGGTTCATAGACATCTACATCTATCCTCTATTACAAATCAAAATGCAGATGCGTTGTCACCCGTGAGGACTAAGATGGAATGCCTCATTTCCAGTAAAAAGGGCCTCCGGCCACCTGCACTCACCAAGCGAAACGCAGAGGTAAACCTCTACTTCACGCTGATATTCTGTGAGGTCGTGGTACTACCCCGGTTCGGGCCGGCCCATCCGTGCGACAGCAAAAGCTGCTGCGTGGCTCTACCACTGTTAAACTTTGCGTCGGCCATTACAATTTTATCGTCCGTGTTAAATAATGTCGCGCACATATTGCCTCTTACCTTTTACTTGATGAATGTCTGTAGGACTCGTATTTTGTGGTGTAATATTCTTTTTTATAAAAGTTCATTCTCCAACAATGTAACACATTTGGTGTATACTATTATTTACTTATCATGCTCGGTTTGTCTCACTTTGTGGCATTCCTTGAGAAGGCATATGTTCAGCAGTGGACTTGTGAACATATGTAGAGATTATCATTATGCTGGGTTATACAGAAAAAACTTTATTAAGGTTACAGTACAAGGGTTACTATGTGCTATTGCAGTTAGACTCTAGAACAAAGTTTCGGAGTTTGAATACAAAAAGGCCCCTAAATGTTTACAAAATCACAATTATTGAAGACTAAATATAGGGCTTCTCACAGACTGTCACATAGTGGGGATATTTGTTTTTTCATTCATTTTAGGAAGATGATGCTGCCTTCTGCATCTCCTAGTTTATTTCTCTCTGTCACTTATTATAACACCCACGGGACAATATAAAGTAGTGGATATACTTTCAACGCCACTACACATTTTAAATACATTTCCAGATCTGAAAAGTACTTTTATATTTTAGAGAAGTAAAAATTTCAAGCGAGTACGCAACCTACTACCTGATGGTAAGTAGATGTATATACACCTACATCTATCCTTGATTAGTCTGGACTATGAGAGTGAGTGAACAGAGAGTGCACCTGTGCATACACTCGTGCAACATAGTCGTGTCTTGCGCAGATGGCTCGGCTCCTTTGAGACTGGCCGCAGTGTGCGAAATTCGGTCTGGGGGACATTATTCTAAAGTAAGCATAACCGTCATTAGATTGTGAGTATCTTGAAAGTTGGTAAAGTTTGTAAACTAAAACTAGGAAATCTTTACATAAATATGATGTGCTACATAAAATTCTCTATATTAGTGGTGATTACATTCTCTTTTTTTAATAAAACTATAGTGTGAACGAATTTACAGTCCACCTGACGGTAGGTGTCTACTGCAGCACATGCACACCTGCCAGCCAACTGCAAACAAAGAACGCTACTAGATGCGTTGTCATCTATGAGGACTAATATGAAGCGCCTCACAGTTTATAATTGTATTGTCTCTGTGTCCTTCAGACCGGACAACAGCAGTGATATTTGGCGGCAGAAGTAGGTGAGACTGATACCTACCGAGAACAAAGACGTATTAAAAAAGATAAACAGGTTACACACTAACATTATTGTATTTTAAAGTGGCGCAGGTAGTGGCTATATCTACGTACAGTTATTTACTATGACACGTTGCGCTAACAAAAAGAGACAAATGATACGGTATACCTATCGTTAGAAAAAGATGAATATACATCATTAGTTGCGTATTGATTGCTGCTGAGCGCTCATTGGTGCGAGCGCATGACATACCGATATGGAAATGAACACACTAGCTAGCGTTAAAGTTTACACTAGCGGTTAATGTTGAAATAATGAAACCAATTATGAACAAAACATCTATATTCAAAATATTTATGAGGCGTTTTTCTTGTCTCTAACAGTTGCCGTGTAGTTTGTGTACCACCTTAAAGCACAGGAAGGCATTTTTACCACGAATAACTAGAAGATTTACGTGCTGTTGCGAAGGTATAGCCGTGACGCAAGAGCGTGCCCGACTGAATGCGAGTCGGGCAATTACCTGACTTTCGTATTGCCATTTTAGAGCGAGTATGACATATCTATATTTTAAAAACATCTTAGACCGAGAACTCTTAAATAGAAATTCACCCCTATCGACTTGTATTTCTTGACTATCGGTAAAGATATTTTATGTAATATTTGTGTCATAATAATACAGAAAAAAATAAGTTAAATTATGTAATATGTTGCAATTAATATAATAACTATTTTTGCATGATTGTAAGTTTAGACTTTACAATACCATTGGGCCCTTTCGTACTCCGCTTTTTTCCCTGAAATGGTAGCAGTATAAAACGAGTTCCATTAAATTAAGAGAGTTTGTAATAAAATTGTATGATAATGCACGTTATGACCTTTTAAAACTCTTCAGCGAAAAGCAATTAATTCATTTTCCGACGTAGGTAAGTATTTACTTAAAAATTGAGTAAAAATATAAGAATTCAGAAAAACTTAAACAACACGCATTGATCATGAGCTATGATGATCCCGTTGATCCTGATCAAGATACTTGGATAAGGTTATTAAATTATTGTATGGTCATCGGTCCTTGATACGATGGCAAATTTTAAAACGTCTTGTAAATGACCGATTCGTCATCTAAAAATTGGTGAAAATCACATTAAAGATTTCATAACATAGAGAGATACACGCGAATCTAATAAAAGTGTATTAAAAACAAATTAATCGTGATTAAAATAACATATGCATGATCTTGTCTTCTATTAGTAACTTAATTTAAGTGTACTTTCATAATATAACAAATTCTGACGATAAAATGTAATATAAATAATAAAATAAACATTTTGTTATGTAATGTAATCGTCATTGTACCTGTAAAATACTATTGATTGCGACCTTGAAACAAGTCATAATAAAAATAAATTATAATCAACTACTAAAACGATATGCTTTTTCAAGATTGTATAGATACCTATGTTAAAATTCCACATTAGTCAAATAAATCTCCCATTTATAAAAGCTTTTAGAAAAATTTAAGACTTAGCTAAAACGCTAAGACTTAGCGGTTAGCTACCGTAGAGTCTATATCACCTGAGGATGCCTCGTGTAGAGGCGAAACACGTGTCGTATTATCGTCAGTGATGTGTTTTGCCTAGTGTATTGGTGTTGGGAGTAGCGGTGCTGGGATTAGTGGTGACGGGGATAGTACACGCTACTGAGGGAGGGCGGGAGGTGCTCTTCATACTAGGTAAGACAACATTTTATTTTATAACCCGGATATTTGCGAAGTAAATTTTTCTAAAAGATTTATATAATGGATTTCCGCAAAGTAACGCCTGATTCTATTAATTAAATCTCTCACTTGCTCATGAACAATGTTTAAAACGTTTTTATAATGTACCAATTGCCGCATGAGTCACTTGCAAAATCTATTTGATTCTAGTTATCCTGTCTTACATCTATGGTGAATTCTCATTAAATCATAACGCATTAACAATTGTCATTACATATCCCAATACATTTTTTCTTCTCATTTACAAATTTAATTAAGAAAAAAAAATACAATCGGTTTATAATTAACGAATACATGGCATGGGTAGCACTACATAAAGAAGATACTGTTCTCCTCCTGTTTTCACGTCAGCTAAAATGGAAGTAGGAGGACTTTATTATGAATTAAATAGCTACGTAATTTAGTGCATATTATCAACTAGTAAGTAATTATTTATAACAAGTATATTTACCTGGGACAAATAGTCCGACTAGATAAGTCCAACTTCGACTGAGAGGTCAATCGAAGGATTCGACTCGGCTGTGCTGCGTTCGGGAAATTACGACACATCATCCATAAATCATCACTAACAACCAATGCGTTTTGTTAGTGATGATTTATGGATCTGACACGTGTTTCTTCACTGCTGGTGGTATAAGGAAGCTCAAGATCGCTCTGCGAGCTATGGAGAGGGCAATTTCATGCAGGAAGTCGATGGATGCAGGTGGCTCAGTACTTGCTTTGTGGCATTCCTTGGGGGAGGCTTACGTTCAGCAGTGGACTTGTGAAATATTGTAATGATATTGATGATATAATTATTACTAAATAAATATGATACATACCCACCGTTCGCGAAAAACTCTGTTGTCGGAATCGACATCAGATGTCACTCGGCTCGGCGCGATTCCGGTCTGAAGTTCTTCCGAGCGTGGCAGTGGCGCGCGGGTCGCAAGCGCGTCAGTCGTCTGCCAGATGTGCTAATGTCTGCACGCTGTTAATTTTGTGCGGGAACCGCGGAATAGTTAGGGCGTCTAGTAAATATCCTGTCTAGGAATTATAACGCGCATTCCCTGTTTGGATAGCCTTTCCCGGGACTTATTGGGTCCGACTCAGAATCTGTATAAGTGCATTCGACAATATAAGCTAGTGCGGCCTCTGTATTCTAGAACTAACTGTTGCAACGCGAAACGGTAGTGACCTTTGATCCAGAAACTCCGCGCGTGTTTTGTGCGGTAACCTAATACCCCGCGATAGTTAGTGGCTTCTGTAAGCTAGTTTATCGTACGATAGAGTTAAGTGACTGTCATCGTGGTGAACAAGGAAAGTGACTGTGGACAACCTCGGAAGCCCCCTCAAGTTGGAGCGGTGTCGACGCTCGGGCTGCTGCCGACGGCCAAGGTCTAGGTTCAATCACCATCAGTCACACCCAGATACACATCACATCACTTATCTCCCTTTCACTACACAACCACATGTGACCTGACCGACTCCGGAGGGACCAGTCGCCTTGGATATACGTAAGTAAACTCCACCTAATTCCTCTGCCGGTCGACGGGCCGTAGTATAGAACGCTCCTCCGTATATTTAGTGTAATTAGAGAGATTCCACGTGGCCTTAGGAGGCCCGACCTATGTCTGCTCGGGAAGTCTTCAGCTCATGGGCCCCTGAGGATTTGATCCTTTAAGGGAGCAGCCGTAGGCCGTAACAAACTGGTAGCAGAGCGTGGTTCCGGGTTCGATTCCCGGTCGATCCCGACCATAGTGTTTGATAAACATTAAACAATTCTGGTGGCAGGGAGCGTTGGTTTGATTGGTTTAATTTGTATCTACAATCACGCCCGTCCGTAATACGTAAAAATATTTTTTTGTACGTAATAATAGAATTATTTCCCTTTGTTGTTTTTTGCTTGCTTTTTTTGGTTAGTGGGTGGATTTGAAAAGCCGCGCCCTAGGTTGCGCAAGCGGGAGTTTTCTAGAGATATACGTTATGTAGGTAGATGGATATTTTTACGTAATCGGTTAATTATCGATGTCGGATAGTTGTAGTGGATTACTTATCGTAGGGTCGATTTCCGAGCTAGGCATTTTTTGTTTATCGACCGTGATGTGTATCTTCGTTTATACTGTAAGTTGTGTTTGAGCTAAAGAGTGGTGATTTGTATTTGCGCAATTTGAATTTACTTTATTTGATCGCACTAGTATTTGTTATTTGTTAATTTGATTTGTGTCTTTTCTTTTGAGCTAACTTGTATTTGGTTGATACGTAGTAATTCGTATTTGTGTAATTTCTATTCAACGCGATTTGATAGGAACTGCATTTATTAACTGTTAATTTTTGGTGTATTTTTTATTTGTTATCTTTGTAATTTGTGCTCGAGCCGCGTCGTAATTTGTATTTAGTAGTGATGTCTTTGCCTAAGCTACTAATCCGTTGCCTGCGGACTGAGTTGCGCTGGGCCACAAGCGCCCATGCTTTGATAGGTCGACCGGATAGGGTCCATAACTTGATGAAGCTGTTCGAGCAGGTGGATGCTCGAAGGGCCGCAGTGGAGGAGGCTTACGCTGAGCTCGAGGATTCGGATGTGGAGAAGGGAGTCCTGGACTCCTGCTTCGCGGACTATGAGCAGTTCCTTTGGCTCACGGACGAGTTGATCGAGGCTGAAGGCAGGTATGCCGAGGAGGCGCGTGAAGCTCAAATGAGTGACCTGCCCGAGTCCTCTCTGAAGCAGCTCCAGCCGGAGCTGTTGGGACAACTCCCAACTCTGGACCTGCCAAAGTTCTCCGGGGTCCTTTCCGAATGGCTGACCTTCGTTGGTCTTTTCGACAGCCTAGTGGACGCCCGGAGTGACATGACCCCGAGCCAAAAGATGGTGTACCTCCTGGCCTCACTGGAGGGGGAGGCCCTGGGCGTCGTCGGCCACTTGAGATTGTCGGACGACGCCTACCAGACTGCTCGGGACCTCCTAGCCAGAAGGGACGGGGACGAGGCCTCCTATATTCCGCCCTTCTATGACCTGCTGCGGTTTTTGGAGGAGCAGTGCTGGCAGATAGAGAACGCGGCGGGCACCGTTGACGACTTACGAGCCGTGCCCAGTGAGAGGCTGAACCCTCCAGGCAAGTCGTCGTCAACCCTACCCTGCTCCTATTGTCGAGCGTCTGATCATCAGGTAACGTCGTGCCCGAAATTATTAGGTAAGCCGGTTTCGGCGAGGCGAACTATCGCCAAGGAGCGCCGCTGGTGCTGTTCATGTCTGGGAGGGCACCTCCATCGATATTGTCCGCATCGACGGCCCTGTCTGCATTGCCAGGGCAATCACCGTGCAGTTTTGTGCCTGGGTGCGAACGGCGTCTCCTCTCGGGGCTCTGCCAGGCCCTCGACCCCCACGGGCGGGGGCGCTCAGCCACGCCCACTGCCGGGCGACAATCGGCGCCCGCCGGCCAGCCACCAGGCCCCTAAATTTGAATGGGGTCCCTCCCCCGACCAGTCGGGGGGTAATTCCCCCAGGGGCGGGGGTGTCATCACCCCCCCTCAGCGTGTGGAGAGGAACTTCACGGCCACTCATCGATTCGCTGGACCCTTCTCACTCCCGTTAGCTGAGTGGCCGCGACTGGTGTACCACTGTTCCCCATTTGATGGAGGCGGCCCTGGCTAGCTGGCGCCTTAGCTCCCACCACGGCCACCTCCACTGAGCCTTAAGCCGTCAACAGTCCACTTGTCAAAATGTTCTGTTGCCGACGGCCTCAGTGAAGGCGTACAACCCGAGTGGCGACTGTTAGCGAACTCGGGTTCACGCCATGTGGCCTCCCCTTGGTGGTGGGAAGATTATGGCCCCTCTGGAGCGTTGAATCACGCTGTCAAGGGGTATTAGATTTGGTTTGGTCGAGCACTTAGTCAAAAAATACTTGAATTAAAATTAAAAATTGCTTTGGGCTTTCCGCGAAATTTTCCTATTTGTAGCGGTTTAAATTAAAAGAATTGAATTTAATGAAATTAAATATATAATATTCTCTGTTCCGAGAGCGCTATGCATGTGCCAAATATCAGCTTTATTTATCTATGAACGTGTACGTCACTTTTTTTATAGGATAAGGGTGACAAACGAGCACACAGTCTACCTGATGGTAAGTGGTTGCTGCGGTTCATAGACATCTACATCTATCCTCTATTACAAATCAAAATGCAGATGCGTTGTCACCCGTGAGGACTAAGATGGAATGCCTCATTTCCAGTAAAAAGGGCCTCCGGCCACCTGCACTCACCAAGCGAAACGCAGAGGTAAACCTCTACTTCACGCTGATATTCTGTGAGGTCGTGGTACTACCCCGGTTCGGGCCGGCCCATCCGTGCGACAGCAAAAGCTGCTGCGTGGCTCTACCACTGTTAAACTTTGCGTCGGCCATTACAATTTTATCGTCCGTGTTAAATAATGTCGCGCACATATTGCCTCTTACCTTTTACTTGATGAATGTCTGTAGGACTCGTATTTTGTGGTGTAATATTCTTTTTTATAAAAGTTCATTCTCCAACAATGTAACACATTTGGTGTATACTATTATTTACTTATCATGCTCGGTTTGTCTCACTTTGTGGCATTCCTTGAGAAGGCATATGTTCAGCAGTGGACTTGTGAACATATGTAGAGATTATCATTATGCTGGGTTATACAGAAAAAACTTTATTAAGGTTACAGTACAAGGGTTACTATGTGCTATTGCAGTTAGACTCTAGAACAAAGTTTCGGAGTTTGAATACAAAAAGGCCCCTAAATGTTTACAAAATCACAATTATTGAAGACTAAATATAGGGCTTCTCACAGACTGTCACATAGTGGGGATATTTGTTTTTTCATTCATTTTAGGAAGATGATGCTGCCTTCTGCATCTCCTAGTTTATTTCTCTCTGTCACTTATTATAACACCCACGGGACAATATAAAGTAGTGGATATACTTTCAACGCCACTACACATTTTAAATACATTTCCAGATCTGAAAAGTACTTTTATATTTTAGAGAAGTAAAAATTTCAAGCGAGTACGCAACCTACTACCTGATGGTAAGTAGATGTATATACACCTACATCTATCCTTGATTAGTCTGGACTATGAGAGTGAGTGAACAGAGAGTGCACCTGTGCATACACTCGTGCAACATAGTCGTGTCTTGCGCAGATGGCTCGGCTCCTTTGAGACTGGCCGCAGTGTGCGAAATTCGGTCTGGGGGACATTATTCTAAAGTAAGCATAACCGTCATTAGATTGTGAGTATCTTGAAAGTTGGTAAAGTTTGTAAACTAAAACTAGGAAATCTTTACATAAATATGATGTGCTACATAAAATTCTCTATATTAGTGGTGATTACATTCTCTTTTTTTAATAAAACTATAGTGTGAACGAATTTACAGTCCACCTGACGGTAGGTGTCTACTGCAGCACATGCACACCTGCCAGCCAACTGCAAACAAAGAACGCTACTAGATGCGTTGTCATCTATGAGGACTAATATGAAGCGCCTCACAGTTTATAATTGTATTGTCTCTGTGTCCTTCAGACCGGACAACAGCAGTGATATTTGGCGGCAGAAGTAGGTGAGACTGATACCTACCGAGAACAAAGACGTATTAAAAAAGATAAACAGGTTACACACTAACATTATTGTATTTTAAAGTGGCGCAGGTAGTGGCTATATCTACGTACAGTTATTTACTATGACACGTTGCGCTAACAAAAAGAGACAAATGATACGGCATACCTATCGTTAGAAAAAGATGAATATACATCATTAGTTGCGTATTGATTGCTGCTGAGCGCTCATTGGTGCGAGCGCATGACATACCGATATGGAAATGAACACACTAGCTAGCGTTAAAGTTTACACTAGCGGTTAATGTTGAAATAATAAAACCAATTATGAACAAAACATCTATATTCAAAATATTTATGAGGCGTTTTTCTTGTCTCTAACAGTTGCCGTGTAGTTTGTGTACCACCTTAAAGCACAGGAAGGCATTTTTACCACGAATAACTAGAAGATTTACGTGCTGTTGCGAAGGTATAGCCGTGACGCAAGAGCGTGCCCGACTGAATGCGAGTCGGGCAATTACCTGACTTTCGTATTGCCATTTTAGAGCGAGTATGACATATCTATATTTTAAAAACATCTTAGACCGAGAACTCTTAAATAGAAATTCACCCCTATCGACTTGTATTTCTTGACTATCGGTAAAGATATTTTATGTAATATTTGTGTCATAATAATACAGAAAAAAATAAGTTAAATTATGTAATATGTTGCAATTAATATAATAACTATTTTTGCATGATTGTAAGTTTAGACTTTAGAATACCATTGGGCCCTTTCGTACTCCGCTTTTTTCCCTGAAATGGTAGCAGTATAAAACGAGTTCCATTAAATTAAGAGAGTTTGTAATAAAATTGTATGATGATGCACGTTATGACCTTTTAAAACTCTTCAGCGAAAAGCAATTAATTCATTTTCCGACGTAGGTAAGTATTTACTTAAAAATTGAGTAAAAATATAAGAATTCAGAAAAACTTAAACAACACGCATTGATCATGAGCTATGATGATCCCGTTGATCCTGATCAAGATACTTGGATAAGGTTATTAAATTATTGTATGGTCATCGGTCCTTGATACGATGGCAAATTTTAAAACGTCTTGTAAATGACCGATTCGTCATCTAAAAATTGGTGAAAATCACATTAAAGATTTCATAACATAGAGAGATACACGCGAATCTAATAAAAGTGTATTAAAAACAAATTAATCGTGATTAAAATAACATATGCATGATCTTGTCTTCTATTAGTAACTTAATTTAAGTGTACTTTCATAATATAACAAATTCTGACGATAAAATGTAATATAAATAATAAAATAAACATTTTGTTATGTAATGTAATCGTCATTGTACCTGTAAAATACTATTGATTGCGACCTTGAAACAAGTCATAATAAAAATAAATTATAATCAACTACTAAAACGATATGCTTTTTCAAGATTGTATAGATACCTATGTTAAAATTCCACATTAGTCAAATAAATCTCCCATTTATAAAAGCTTTTAGAAAAATTTAAGACTTAGCTAAAACGCTAAGACTTAGCGGTTAGCTACCGTAGAGTCTATATCACCTGAGGATGCCTCGTGTAGAGGCGAAACACGTGTCGTATTATCGTCAGTGATGTGTTTTGCCTAGTGTATTGGTGTTGGGAGTAGCGGTGCTGGGATTAGTGGTGACGGGGATAGTACACGCTACTGAGGGAGGGCGGGAGGTGCTCTTCATACTAGGTAAGACAACATTTTATTTTATAACGCGGATATTTGCGAAGTAAATTTTTCTAAAAGATTTATATAATGGATTTCCGCAAAGTAACGCCTGATTCTATTAATTAAATCTCTCACTTGCTCATGAACAATGTTTAAAACGTTTTTATAATGTACCAATTGCCGCATGAGTCACTTGCAAAATCTATTTGATTCTAGTTATCCTGTCTTACATCTATGGTGAATTCTCATTAAATCATAACGCATTAACAATTGTCATTACATATCCCAATACATTTTTTCTTCTCATTTACAAATTTAATTAAGAAAAAAAATACAATCGGTTTATAATTAACGAATACATGGCATGGGTAGCACTACATAAAGAAGATACTGTTCTCCTCCTGTTTTCACGTCAGCTAAAATGGAAGTAGGAGGACTTTATTATGAATTAAATAGCTACGTAATTTAGTGCATATTATCAACTAGTAAGTAATTATTTATAACAAGTATATTTACCTGGGACAAATAGTCCGACTAGATAAGTCCAACTTCGACTGAGAGGTCAATCGGAGGATTCGACTCGGCTGTGCTGCGTTCGGGAAATTACGACACATCATCCATAAATCATCACTAACAACCAATGCGTTTTGTTAGTGATGATTTATGGATCTGACACGTGTTTCTTCACTGCTGGTGGTATAAGGAAGCTCAAGATCGCTCTGCGAGCTATGGAGAGGGCAATTTCATGCAGGAAGTCGATGGATGCAGGTGGCTCAGTACTTGCTTTGTGGCATTCCTTGGGGGAGGCTTACGTTCAGCAGTGGACTTGTGAAATATTGTAATGATATTGATGATATAATTATTACTAAATAAATATGATACATACCCACCGTTCGCGCAAAACTCTGTTGTCGGAATCGACATCAGATGTCACTCGGCTCGGCGCGATTCCGGTCTGAAGTTCTTCCGAGCGTGGCAGTGGCGCGCGGGTCGCAAGCGCGTCAGTCGTCTGCCAGATGTGCTAATGTCTGCACGCTGTTAATTTTGTGCGGGAACCGCGGAATAGTTAGGGCGTCTAGTAAATATCCTGTCTAGGAATTATAACGCGCATTCCCTGTTTGGATAGCCTTTCCCGGGACTTATTGGGTCCGACTCAGAATCTGTATAAGTGCATTCGACAATATAAGCTAGTGCGGCCTCTGTATTCTAGAACTAACTGTTGCAACGCGAAACGGTAGTGACCTTCGATCCAGAAACTCCGGGCGTGTTTTGTGCGGTAACCTTATACCCCGCGATAGTTAGTGGCTTCTGTAAGCTAGTTTATCGTACGATAGAGTTAAGTGACTGTCATCGTGGTGAACAAGGAAAGTGACTGTGGACAACCTCGGAAGCCCCCTCAAGTTGGAGCGGTGTCGACGCTCGGGCTGCTGCCGACGGCCAAGGTCTAGGTTCAATCACCATCAGTCACACCCAGATACACATCACATCACTTATCTCCCTTTCACTACACAACCACATGTGACCTGACCGACTCCGGAGGGACCAGTCGCCTTGGATATACGTAAGTAAACTCCACCTAATTCCTCTGCCGGTCGACGGGCCGTAGTATAGAACGCTCCCCCGTATATTTAGTGTAATTAGAGAGATTCCACGTGGCCTTAGGAGGCCCGACCTATGTCTGCTCGGGAAGTCTTCAGCTCATGGGCCCCTGAGGATTTGATCCTTTAAGGGAGCAGCCGTAGGCCGTAACAAACTGGTAGCAGAGCGTGGTTCCGGGTTCGATTCCCGGTCGATCCCGACCATAGTGTTTGATAAACATTAAACAATTCTGGTGGCAGGGAGCGTTGGTTTGATTGGTTTAATTTGTATCTACAATCACGCCCGTCCGTAATACGTAAAAATATTTTTTTGTACGTAATAATAGAATTATTTCCCTTTGTTGTTTTTTGCTTGCTTTTTTTGGTTAGTGGGTGGATTTGAAAAGCCGCGCCCTAGGTTGCGCAAGCGGGAGTTTTCTAGAGATATACGTTATGTAGGTAGATGGATATTTTTACGTAATCGGTTAATTATCGATGTCGGATAGTTGTAGTGGATTACTTATCGTAGGGTCGATTTCCGAGCTAGGCATTTTTTGTTTATCGACCGTGATGTGTATCTTCGTTTATACTGTAAGTTGTGTTTGAGCTAAAGAGTGGTGATTTGTATTTGCGCAATTTGAATTTACTTTATTTTATCGCACTAGTATTTGTTATTTGTTAATTTGATTTGTGTCTTTTCTTTTGAGCTAACTTGTATTTGGTTGATACGTAGTAATTCGTATTTGTGTAATTTCTATTCAACGCGATTTGATAGGAACTGCATTTATTAACTGTTAATTTTTGGTGTATTTTTTATTTGTTATCTTTGTAATTTGTGCTCGAGCCGCGTCGTAATTTGTATTTAGTAGTGATGTCTTTGCCTAAGCTACTAATCCGTTGCCTGCGGACTGAGTTGCGCTGGGCCACAAGCGCCCATGCTTTGATAGGTCGACCGGATAGGGTCCATAACTTGATGAAGCTGTTCGAGCAGGTGGATGCTCGAAGGGCCGCAGTGGAGGAGGCTTACGCTGAGCTCGAGGATTCGGATGTGGAGAAGGGAGTCCTGGACTCCTGCTTCGCGGACTATGAGCAGTTCCTTTGGCTCACGGACGAGTTGATCGAGGCTGAAGGCAGGTATGCCGAGGAGGCGCGTGAAGCTCGGATGAGTGACCTGCCCGGGTCCTCTCTGAAGCAGCTTCAGCCGGAGCTGTTGGGACAACTCCCAACTCTGGACCTGCCAAAGTTCTCCGGGGTCCTTTCCGAATGGCTGACCTTCGTTGGTCTTTTCGACAGCCTAGTGGACGCCCGGAGTGACCTGACCCCGAGCCAAAAGATGGTGTACCTCCTGGCCTCACTGGAGGGGGAGGCCCTGGGCGTCGTCGGCCACTTGAGATTGTCGGACGACGCCTACCAGACTGCTCGGGACCTCCTAGCCAGAAGATACGCCAACGTCCGGCGAATTGCGGACGAACATGTTAAGCATGAACATGAGACGTGGTCCTTCACTGCTGGCCGTATGAGGAAGCTCAAGGTCGCTCAGCGAGCTATGGAGAGGGCTATGCTCGGAGTTTCTCTGCGTGATAAACTTAGGAATGAGGATATCCGCAGTAGAACCAGAGTGACCGACATAGCCCAACGGATTAGTAAGCTGAAGTGGCAGTGGGCCGGCCATATAGCTCGAAGAACCGACAACCGATGGGGAAGAAAGGTTCTCGAGTGGCAGCCTCGTACCGGTAGGCGAAGTGTAGGGCGTCCCCCCACGAGATGGAGTGACGACCTGGTAAGACATGCAGGAAGTCGATGGATGCAGGTGGCTCAGGACCGTGTTTTGTGGCATTCTTTGGGGGAGGCCTATGTTCAGCAGTGGACTTGTGAAGGGCTGTAATGATAATGATGAATGATGTTAAGCAGCTTCTAAGCCTCCCGCTGCTTAGTGACCGGGCCAGACTGCGTCCGGACCTGTTGGATCCAATCTTGGTGGCCTGTAATACGTTGAGGCGGCTGGATTTACCAGTGGGCGAATAGGCCTTCTTGTTGCTCCGCATCGTGCTGTCCCGTCTACCTCTCGACCTTCGAATCCATTTTGAGGAGAGGTACGGCGGGGACGAGGCCTCCTATATTCCGCCCTTCTATGACCTGCTGCGGTTTTTGGAGGAGCAGTGCTGGCAGATAGAGAACGCGGCGGGCACCGTTGACGACTTACGAGCCGTGCCCAGTGAGAGGCTGAACCCTCCAGGCAAGTCGTCGTCAACCCTACCCTGCTCCTATTGTCGAGCGTCTGATCATCAGGTAACGTCGTGCCCGAAATTATTAGGTAAGCCGGTTTCGGCGAGGCGAACTATCGCCAAGGAGCGCCGCTGGTGCTGTTCATGTCTGGGAGGGCACCTCCATCGATATTGTCCGCATCGACGGCCCTGTCTGCATTGCCAGGGCAATCACCGTGCAGTTTTGTGCCTGGGTGCGAACGGCGTCTCCTCTCGGGGCTCTGCCAGGCCCTCGACCCCCACGGGCGGGGGCGCTCAGCCACGCCCACTGCCGGGCGACAATCGGCGCCCGCCGGCCAGCCACCAGGCCCCTAAATTTGAATGGGGTCCCTCCCCCGACCAGTCGGGGGGTAATTCCCCCAGGGGCGGGGGTGTCATCACCCCCCCTCAGCGTGTGGAGAGGAACTTCACGGCCACTCATCGATTCGCTGGACCCTTCTCACTCCCGTTAGCTGAGTGGCCGCGACTGGTGTACCACTGTTCCCCATTTGATGGAGGCGGCCCTGGCTAGCTGGCGCCTTAGCTCCCACCACGGCCACCTCCACTGAGCCTTAAGCCGTCAACAGTCCACTTGTCAAAATGTTCTGTTGCCGACGGCCTCAGTGAAGGCGTACAACCCGAGTGGCGACTGTTAGCGAACTCGGGTTCACGCCATGTGGCCTCCCCTTGGTGGTGGGAAGATTATGGCCCCTCTGGAGCGTTGAATCACGCTGTCAAGGGGTATTAGATTTGGTTTGGTCGAGCACTTAGTCAAAAAATACTTGAATTAAAATTAAAAATTGCTTTGGGCTTTCCGCGAAATTTTCCTATTTGTAGCGGTTTAAATTAAAAGAATTGAATTTAATGAAATTAAATATATAAATATAATATATATAAAATAAATTAAAAGAATTGAATTATATGTCAAAATTTTTCACTGTCAAAAGCTACGTATATTTATATTATTTTATTTTGTTATTTGCAGGCCAATTCTGGCTTACAAATTTCAACAAAAAGATCAGAAAATATATAAGAGAGTTGTTATAATAATAATTTTTTGATTTCAGACATAATACTAATTAATAAAGAAAAATATTTCTGCTGCGCCGTTGACAACTCTCAAAGCGTAACGACTATACATACAATGTTTATCAATATGGAATAAATCCAGGGAAGTAATGTAATAATATTTCATTTATAGAGTAAAGTGCTTTTATTTAGGCCGTAAATGATTGTTTCAGGGAAAGATGCGGGGTACAGCAGCAATCAAATATGAAGTTATGTAATATAAAGACTTTTGAGTGTTGTAGAGATCTGTTTAGATTTTTTAATGAATATCTCTGCTCCGCTACATTCACAGCCGGATTTCCTACAGTGTCAAAATTGTGCTGACGGTAGTCTGTTTAAAGGTAAAAGGGGATTAAATATACATATTAAACGATAAAAAACGATAAAAGTATTTCGGCTTCACAGCCTGCCGTAGAAATTCATAACTTTATTAGCAATTCCTCTAATGACACAAATGTTTCCCTTTTTTCGGAGCAAATTTACAATTATTATCGTAATGTACCAGTGGTTGAAAGAATTCCTAGAGGTGCGAGGATGCAGCTTGCTAAAGCATTGTCATGCACTATTCAAAATTGTTTCACTAATAATGAAAATAGTTGGCAAAAATTATTTACTTTCGCGTATTCCCATTTTCATTTTGATAAAACAATAAGTAAATCAATTACGTCTCAACTAAAAGAGACATCTTTTCAAAATTTAGATTACCCAATTAATAATCATTTATCTCGACCACGTCCTAAATTTGATTTAAAAAAAGTAGTTGAGTCGAAAGTAATGGATGGCGACTTAAAAAATGCATCCCGTATTTTATTCTCAGACGACATCCTGGCTCCTCGTAATGTCGAAACTCTTGAAAGCCTTCGTCAAAAGCATCCTTCGGTCAAACCGTCTCAGGGTTTACTGCTGCCTCCCAAGACTTCTATGCAACCTTTACAAATTTCGGAAAAAGACACTTTAGAAGCAATTATGTCATTTTCGAATGGCTCTGCTGGCGGCATTGACGGAATTACGCCTCAACATCTTAAAGATCTTGTAAGCGCTTCTGCCGGTGACGCCGGCGGAGTACTTCTTAAAGACATTACAAAATTATGTAACTTTATGCTTTCTGGTAATGTTAATCCAAATTTCATTCCATTCTTATATGGGGCAAGATTATGTGCCTTCAAAAAAAAGGATAACGGTATCCGTCCTATTGCCGTTGGTTCCACATTTCGACGCTTAACTTCAAAATTAGCTTGCAGGTACATAATCTCTAACCTTAAGACCAAATTTCAGCCTACTCAACTAGGTTTTGGCACTAGAGGTGGCTGTGAGGCGGCGGTACATTCAGTGCGTACATTTTTAACAAACTCTGATGCAGATGTTCTTGTGAAGGTTGACCTAAGGAATGATTTTAACTCTATCGATAGGGTAACCTTGCTGAAAGAAGTGGCTAACAATACCGTTTATCATTACGTTTGGCAATGTTATAGTCAAAATACTAACTTGTTTTACGAAAATCATGTTATCGATTCTGCTGTTGGTGTTCAGCAGGGTGACCCTCTGGGTCCAGCACTTTTCAGTTTGGGAATTCAACCCATTATTTCAAATTTGAAATCCAAGCTGAATGTGTGGCACCTAGACGACGGTACACTGGGAGGTAGAGCAGATGACGTCTACAGCGATCTTACTCATATTTTTCGAAATTTTAAAAATATTGGCCTTGAACCAAATAGCAATAAATGTGAAATATTTTTTTCCAATAATTTATCTATTTCTCATAGAGACACCTTAATTCAAAATTTTTATCATATTTGTCCAGGAATAAAAACTGTCAATACGGAATCACTATACCTGCTAGGTGCCCCGTTGTTTTTCGATAGTATTAAACCTGTTTTAAAAACAAAATTTGATCAGTTTATAAACCACGTTGATAAATTGTATAAGTTAAACCCCCACATAGCTCTTACTATTTTAAAATATTGTCTTCTTGTACCTAGATTTACATACTTACTCCGCTCGAGTCCAGTCTGGAAATGTTCGGATATTTTACAAAATATTGATAATAATCTTAAAATTGCTATAGAAAAAATTCTAAATTTAACTTTAAATACAACAGCCTGGACTCAAGCTACTTTACCTATAAAATATGGTGGCATTCGTGTGAGAAATCTTTCTAGCGTTGCATTGCCTGCTTTCCTTGCTTCCGTGCATAGTGTCAGTGACTTATGTAACATAATTTTAAATAATAAAGTAGACCTATGCTTTGCTACGGAGGCAGGGCAGACATGGCAAACGCTCTGTCCTGGTGAAAATATTCCACTGGAAGTTAACGAACAAAAACAGTGGGATATTCCGTTGGTACAGGGCATGCAGAAGGATTTGTTTCATAATTTTCATAGTGACCAAGATAGGGCACGCCTTCTAGCTGTTTCGACTAAGGAATCTAGTCACTGGTTACACGCTTTACCATCAAGTAATCTCGGTACATTACTTGATAGGGAAAGCTTGCGTATTGCCGTAGGAATCCGACTAGGAGCGGCGATTTGTCAACCCCATCAGTGCCCCTGTGGTAGCAGCGTCGACAAGTTTGGGCTCCACGGACTTTCATGTAAGAAAAGCGCTGGTAGGTTTTCACGACACAGTTCTTTGAACGATGTCATCCGAAGGGCTCTTGCCTCTATAAATGTTCCCTCGGTTTTAGAGCCTTGTGGAATATTTAGAGACGATGGCAAGAGACCCGACGGTATGACATAGGTCCCTTGGGAGAGAGGTAAAGCCCTAGTGTGGGATGCTACTTGCGTAGACACTCTGGCGGCCTCTCATCTCAGGGGTACCTCGTTTAAAGCCGGGGCGGCATCTGAGGCAGCTGAGCTGAGTAAGTGGCGCAAATATGAGTCTCTGAGAGATGACTACACTTTGTGCCATTTGCTGTAGAGACTATCGGTCCGTGGGGTCCACGTGCGGTGAAGTTCCTAAAGGAACTTCATCCGCGGCTGGTCGTTGCTGCTGGTGATAAGAGGGCTGGATCTTTCCTCGCTCAAAGGCTAAGTATAGCCATTCAGCGGGGAAACGCAGCCAGCGTTCTTGTCACGATACCGCGGGGAGTAGGACTATATGATAATTAAGTTTCTAGTTTTAGTTTTTTTTTTATCTTAGTTTTTAATATTGTAGATTTTATATTAATATATCATTCTATATTAAATTAAAGTCTTCGCGCATGCGCGACTACTTATAATGTATTTAATCTACTCCTTTAAATGCTACTGCATGTGTTTTGTACATATATTTAATCACTGTATTTGATTGTTGCGTCTGTTTGCTGAAAGGAAAATTTGAATTCATCTGAAATTGAATGGCGCACTATTTGAAAAATTATGTTTATGTTTATGATATTGTTTAATCATTTTGCTTTGCGAAGAAGTAGGGCTGTCCCTTACGTTATTGTTTTGTTTAATTTGTCAGTTGACCTATGTGCATCGGTGATTGGTCTGTTTGAATTAATTCTGTAGTTGATCATTGACGCATTTGAAAAATTAGATGAAATATGAGCATAGGACTACTTGCCTAACAGGCTAGCTAGTTTTGGAGATTATCAGATTGAAATCAGCTGCCGCACGATTTTAGTAAATGATAATATGGTGGGTGGCCTGGCTAGGCCTACTTGTTGAAAATTCATACTAGGGACTATCTGTGCGTTTCGTTTGGCTCTCCACAGACGACGTTCATGTGGAATTTGTGGGTGCGCTCTGCACTGAAGCAACTGCTGGCACAAAATTTGTCTGGGCAGCTTCGTGTAGCGTCGCTGTTTGCAGAGCTGATCCGGTCGGATTGCGGAACTAATCATAGGGGCACAGATAGGTGTTTTAAAGAGGTCGTCGGACTTCTGTCCAGTACAGGACTTATTAAAGTGCTGCGATGCCCAGGAGGGGCATCCAGTGGAGGCTGACCCTCCGGCTTGCCACATTAGGGATATCTTTGAGGCGTTGATTAGGGTTGCAAGACCTAATGGATTGCCTAAGGTGGCCTGGTTTGGTTGTACATTCGGACTTGCAACTTGCAGTCTCGACCTTGTCCCGCTGACCGGTTTGCTCGCGGACCTAAATCCTTATGTCCGGGACGGGAGTTTGTTCGCGCAAAACTCTGTTGTCGGAATCGACACCAGATGTCACTCGGCTCGGCACGATTCCGGTCTGAAGTTCTTCCGAGCGTGGCAGTGGCGCGCGGGTTGCAAGCGCGTCAGTCGTCTGCCAGATGTGCTAATGCTGCACGCTGTTAATTTTGTGCGGGAACCGCGGAATAGTTAGGGCGTCTAGTAAATATCCTGTCTAGGAATTATAACGCGCATTCCCTGTTTGGGTAGCCTTTCCCGGGACTTATTGGGTCCGACTCAGAATCTGTATAAGTGGATTCGACAATATAAGCTAGTGCGGCCTCTGTATTCTAGAACTAACTGTTGCAACGCGAAACGGTAGTGACCTTTGATCCAGAAACTCCGGGCGTGTTTTGTGCGGTAACCTTATACCCCGCGATAGTTAGTGGCTTCTGTAAGCTAGTTAATCGTACGATAGAGTTAAGTGACTGTCATCGTGGTGAACAAGGAAAGTGACTGTGGACAACCTCGGAAGCCCCCTCAAGTTGGAGCGGTGTCGACGCTCGGGCTGCTGCCGACGGCCAAGGTCTAGGTTCAATCACCATCAGTCACACCCAGATACACATCACATCACTTATTTCCCTTTCACTACACAACCACATGTGACCTGACCGACTCCGGAGGGACCAGTCGCCTTGGATATAGGTAAGTAAACTCCACCTAATTCCTCTGCCGGTCGACTGGCCGTAGTATAGAACGCTCCCCCGTATATTTAGTGTAATTAGAGAGATTCCACGTGGCCTTAGGAGGCCCGACCTATGTCTGCTCGGGAAGTCTTTAGCTCATGGGCCCCTGAGGATTTGATCTTTTAAGGGAGCAGCCGTAGGCCGTAACACCCACTTTCAGTTTATTACATAAAGCGGGATTTATATTTTGTAATTAGTAGCATAAAATTAGTTCCATGACATTTTATCAGCAATTTAATGCGTATATCTCTAATTTCATACTGCATTTATTAATTATGTGAATCTACTCAATGCAAATACCGCAGCTAAATGATTAGAGTAGTATTATTATTCCGATGGTGGGAGAATGTATTCTTATTTTACTGTCACTGTCCTTACATACATAAGTGATTTCGAAAGAGCATCTACTAATGGCCATGTCATCTAGGAGTAAAAGTATTCTGTGGTGATGGTGCCGTAAGAGAATTATCGCCCCATTTATCTATACTAATATAATAAAGCGGAAAATTTTTTTGTTTCTTTGTTTGTTTAAACGCGCTAATCTCTGGAACTACCAGTCCGATTTGAAAAATTCTTTCTGTATATTATAGCCAGATTCATGTGGAATAGTATAGGCTATCTAGCATTAAGCTATATTACTCAGTAGCCTTAAATAGGGATATTTGTTAAGCAAGTCAGAAGAAAAAGCACTCCCGAAATGATTTATCCGCGTACGCTGGTGTTATCGTTAGGGATACGTAAATACAATGTTCTACAAAAATATAGACCTTTACTTCCTCTAAAAAAAAGTCCATGATACCATATGTCTATTTCTCATACATAAGCCATAATTTGGTATTTTGTGACAAAAAAATATTGAAAATTTAAAAGTGAATTATGAGCGTTATTATTAGGCATGGCCTATTTATCCTTACGAACGAAAATACTTCATCATCAAGACAATTTTATGAACATAAACTTTGTTCTTTTTACCATGTTTTTTGGACGCATAGTTTAAGAGATAATGTAAAATTAAAATAATACAATACTTGGCTGGGCGCGCGAACGACGCTTAAACGTTATAAAATGCTTGAACTAGGTCATGTCGCGCACCTCGGACACGTGATGACGCGGGTGAAACCGCGGGGCACAGCTAGTAAATTATATGTGAACTGTCGGAAAGATGATACGACTGATGACAAAGGACGATATAACCACCTTGTTTACGCCAGACGTGTAATATCCAGCTGGTAACGTGCACCAACGTCAAAGCTGTGAGATATATCGTGCTGCGATCTCCACCCGAGATTGAGTAATCTAGAACCTAGAATGCTGACACAGTTTCCTAGTAATTATTTGTGAAGCAGAGTAGAGGTTCCAATCATCGGAACCACAGTCAGTCGAGACATAAATTCTATCGCGTTCGGACCAGGGGGTCATTGAAAAATGTAAATTGTGCGAATTTTGTGTGTAGTCGGGATTTTTTTTATAGAAGAAGGGCAAACGAGCATGCGGCTCACCTGGTGGTAAGTGACTACTGCCGCCCATGAACAACCGCAACACCAAGAGAATTGCAGATGTGTTGCCGGCCTTTTAAAAAAGGAGTTGGCTCTTCTCTTGAAGGTCCCTTAGTCGTATCGGTTCGGAAAAATCGCTGGTGGTAATCGATGCCACAAGGAAGTTGTGCGAGGAAGAAAACTTCTTCTAAATCGCACAGTGGTGGAGCGCTAATTATCCAGATGGTATGAATGGTATGGCGAGTTTTGTCGCGATGTGCGATGGTGAAATTGAGCGGCTGGAATTAGTTCGAACAATTCCTGAGAGCACTTCCGTGATAGATGCAATTAAATACGCAAAGAGATGCAACATCTCTACGCAGCGCCAGTGTATCGAGCTGATCAGAAAGAACTCGGTCGTCGACGATTCGAACCGCTCTGCGCTGGATGCCGTCAAGTGGAAGGAGCTGGCACTGGGGTGCCCCGGCCCAGAGATGAGAACAGTATTCCAAGTGAGGCCGAACTTGCGCTTTGTAAAGTTGAATGCGATGTGCCAGCATGAAATACTGTCTCGCTTTTCTGAACACGCCAAGCTTTTTAGAGGCCAATTTGACCTTCCCTTCCAAGTGACTAAGAAACTGTACATTATTCGATATGTCAACGCCGAGGATTCCTATGCTAGCTGAGGCAGCAAGGGGAGTGCCTTGAAACTGAGGAAATAAGACATAGGGGTTCTTTTTTGTGGTAAACGCGCAAATTTGTGTTCTGGGGATTGAACTGGACTAGATTTAGTCGCCCCCAATCCGAGACTTTGTTCAGCAAAGACTCAACTTTATTTTTTTTAGATTTGAACCAAAATCCGCAACGTACTCACCATTTACCCTGAACATATGTCAGGCGGTCATCTAACGGTCTAAATATATAAGCGTGAAATATTCACCTCTGTAAAAATGGTTCTTAAGTTATATTTTTAAAAGCAATTCAAAAACTCGGACCTTACATATCGCCATGCTGATTATCAGACATGACGATTCCTACAAAAGGATAAAAAGTCCTCCTTGCTAAAAAGGCTCATGTTGGACAGGCCAGTGGACTTTAATGGGCTGGTGAAGAAGTTTTTTTCTATTAACTTTTGTCTGGAATAGAATCATATTTAAGTAATACAGATATCCGAAATCAGAACTTCTTGTTAACTAGAAATCATTACATGAACCTAATTACTCCATAAACGTATCTTTTATAAACACTTTTGCATTTAAAAAAAATAATTGTACTATTCCATTTTTTGCGATCTTATCGTCTCTAATCTTCTTGTTCTAAAATCTATCCGTGATTTCTTAATCAAACTGTACTGTAGGAAGATTTTAAATTAATTAATGTTTAATCATCAAGGGAATGAAATCTCAGCAGTAATTTTAAGAACTTAATAGAGAGCAACCTTACTTTAAGTATACTTTATCTAACCTTTTAAAATTATTTAATTTTTAATTATGGAGGCACAAAAGTGGAACGCGAGCAACTTGATCTCTGTTCTTGCTGACATCAAATTGAATTAGCAAAATATTCGAAACGCTGTGAGTATAAAAGTATCAACTATTTTAAATCCGTACAGAAATTGTTATAATATTTTAGCATCCTGTCAATATAACTTAAATGCTATTTTAAACAGCCAAAGTTACTATTTACTGCTTTGGCTGCTTACAGTTATATTGGAAGGTTTATTATTATTATAATGGTATTATATCTTAATTAATTTAATTATATCTTTTAAATAAAAAACACGTGTTACATTGTTTGTCCGCAATGAACTCCTAAACTACTGAACTGATTTCAATAAAATTTTGCACACCGTGTGTAGTTTGGTCCAACTAGAGAGATACGATAGTTTCTATCCCGATAAGTGACCCCCAATTTTTTTATTGTTAATTTAAGGATTTTTTTAGAACACATGGTCATCGGAAAGGGCAGAACAAAGTCTTCCTGGTCAGTTATTAATCTGATCTATTCAAAAATCGCAATCGATTAATGACGGCATTAAGATTTTTTTTATATAGGAGAAGGGCAACCGAGCATGCGGCTCACCTGATGGTAAATGACTACCGCCGCCCATGAACAACTGCAACACCAGGGGAATCGTAGATGCGTTTCCGACCTTTTAAAAAGGAGTAGATTCTTCTCTTGAAGGTCCCTAACTCGTATCGGTCCGGAAAAGTCGCTGGTGGTAATCGATTCCACAAGGAAGTTGTGCGAGGAAGAAAACTTCTTCTAAATCGCAAAGTGATGGACCGCCAATCATCCAGATGGTATAAATAGTATCGCGAGTTTTGTCGCGATGTGCGATAGTGAAATTGAGCGGCTGGAATTAGTGCAAACAATTCCTCAGAGCACTCCCTTAAAATACGCAATGAGATGCTACATATACGCAGTGCCAGTTAGTCAAGCCGATCGGAAATAATTCGGTCGTCGACAATTCGAACCGCTCTAGCACGCAGCCTTGGAAAACCAGCGTCAATGGGCTTGTAATCGGAGCATGCACCGTCTACTTCGACCTTAATACTCCGATCTGCAAGAAAACTATTGATCTAATTGCATAATTTCTCGGAAAGCCCATAGAAAGGCAGCTTCGAAAGAACCGCTTTGTGCGCTATGTCATAACTCACGGCCAACGCCACCCCTATGGACTCCACTTCCTCCGCCCATCTATGAGTTAGGTAACCTAGAAGAACACCAGCTGAGCGACCTCGACAGTATATTACGCTGTTATAACGCGGGCTCGATGGTGCGAAAATATTTAACTAGAGGCAGCTGTCAGTGTTCACAACTTATTAATGAAATCATTGTACAGATTTTTTTTTCTTAAGTGTGCTAGTTAAACATTAATGATGATATTCGGGTCATTATACTTTAATCTTTAATCTTTATTTTCCATATATATATATATCTATATATATATATATATATATATATATATATATATATATATATATATATATATATATATATATATATATATATATATATATAACAATATGTCTATTTATAAACTACATAGGAATATTTCATCTTATAACATGAAAAATAGAATCCATTGCCGAACTAGGCCAAAACCTGTATTTCAGCATATGGCGCCACTCCCCAGACACAACATAAACATAAATTATTTATTTAAATTATAGAAAATTTACAAAACTTTGTTCTTTATATTACAGATGTGGTATAAAACAAAAAGTAAAATTGAAATTAAAATATATATATATATATATATATATATATATATATATATATATATATATATATATATATATATATATATATATATATATGTAAAATGTACCTCTTTTGTATATGGTGCTCGTGTACGTGCGTGCGTGCGTGCGTGCGTGCGTGCGTGCGTGCGTGCGTGCATGCGTGCGTGCGTGCGTGCGTGCGTGCGTGTGGGTGTACGTGTGGGTGTGCGTGTGCGTGTGCGTGGGCGTGGGCGTGTGTGGGCGTAGGTGTGGGCGTGGGTGTGGGTGTGGGTGTGGGTGTGGGTGTGGGTGTGGGTGTGGGTGTGGGTGTGGGTGTGGGTGTGGGTGTGGGTGTGGGTGTGGGTGTGGGTGTGGGTGTGGGTGTGGGTGTGGGTGTGGGTGTTGGTGTGGGTGTGTGCGTGTGCGTGTGCGTGTGCGTGTGCGTGTGCGTGTGCGTGTGCGTGTGCGTGTGCGTGTGCGTGTACGTGTACGTGTGCGTGTGTGTGTGCGTGTGCGTGTGCGTGTGCGTGTGCGTGTGCGTGTGCGTGTGCCTGTGCGTGTGCGTGTGCGTGTGCGTGTGCGTGTGCGTGTGCGTGTGCGTGTGCGTGTGCGTGTGCGTGTGCGTGTGCGTGTGCGTGTGCTTGTGCGTGTGCGTGTGCGTGTGCGTGTGCGTGTGCGTGTGCGTGTGCGTGTGCGTGTGCGTGTGTGTGTGTGTGTGTGTGTGTGTGTGTGTGTGTGTGTGCGCGCGCGCGCGTGTAAGAGGGTGTGTACAAGGTGAAGAATACAGTTTAATGAATACCTTAAGTTACCTAACAATAGAAATTCGAGCACTGTCTATAATAACTTAGCTCTGCACTGTCAAGAGATCTTCCGTTTCATCATATCCTAGAGTCAGTAACCAAGATGTTATTTTCTTTTTGCATTGCTTTATATGTAGGGAGTAAACTGGAATAATTTTATTAACTTTGTTATACACAAAAGGACCTAAAGCACAGTAAAATCTCCGAACAAATGAAGTATGAAACTGTTTTAGTTCACAAGGTCTGACTATTCTGGAGTTTATACATTTTTGAGGATCAAAAATCACTTCACTGTGTTGTTTCAAGATTATATCTAAGATAAACAGTTGTCTGACGGTAAGGACTTCACAATTTTCAAAGAGGAGTTTGGTTGGGAATAAGAAAGGTCGAAAAGTGCTTACTTTGAGTACTGCACGCTGGGCAATTTCTAAGCACTTAATAGTAGAAGCTGGCGCTCCTCCCCAAGAAGTAATGCAGTACGATATCAGTGATTGGCAGAGTGCAAAGTAAATTTGCTTTATGAGTTTATAATCTGCAGTATGTCTAAGTGTTTTAAATATTATTATTAATTTCCGCACTCTCTTGGTTAATAATTCAATATGAGTTTTAAAATTTAAGTGACAATCTAACATTACCCCTAAGTATTTTATTTCATTAGTACGCTCTAATTTAGGACAGGAACATTTATGTTTATCTACAAAATTGCAACTGTGAGCCACAAGATGAAATTTATCTCCAAGTCCTTTCAATTTCCGAATAGAAAAAGGAATGTATTTTGTTTTATTAGGATTTAGTGTCAAAAGATTTTCACCCAGCCATCTAGAGACACAAAGCATCCTGCGCAGCGTCAAAACTTTCTGCCAGGAAATGGCTGAAATTAATAGAACTGTATCATCAGCATAGGAGATCAGATTACCATTTAAAGGTGTAAATGAACTTAGTTCATTAATGTAAATCAGGAATAGAGTTGGTCCAAGAACGCTGCCCTGTGGAACTCCATAAGATATAGGTGCATATGTGCTAATATATTCTCCAACTGCTGTAGCTTGAACACGATTTGCAAGGTAACTCTTAAAAAGATTCAACTGATTATCTCTTATGCCTATAGACTCAAGCTTATTTAGTAGAATAGGAATCGATACTGTATCAAACGCCTTTGCAATGTCTAGAAATATGGCTAAGCATTTATTATGTTTATCTAAATTCGTAGCAATAAAATTAGTCACTGCATGAACTGCATCTGAAGTAGACTTTGCCTGACGAGAACCAAATTGGTTATCAGAAAGTAACTTACGATTTTATATAACTCAACCAAACCAAATAACTCACCAGTCTGATATTAATGAGTTTTTCCAAGATCTTAGATATAGCAGGAAGTAATGATATAGGCCTATAATTTGTGATAAGATCTTCATCACCACCTTTATGTATCAGAATAACTATGGACTTTTTTAAATAATTAGGAAAGACCCCAACTTGTAAACAAAGATTAAAAATAAATGTAAGAGGCGAGACTAAGTAATTTCTGTTTTTTTAGGAATATGTTTGAAATATTATCCCAACCTGCTGCACAATTATCTTTAAGATTCAGAATTAAACTACTAACTTCAGCAATGTCAGTCTCTAATAAAACAAAAGAATTAATGGAGGCGGAAGCAGGACCCTTAGAAGCGCTAGAAAAATTATGGTTTGGATTTTTCGCTATTGTATCTGCTAAAGTTACACCAACACTAATAAAATACTCATTTATTTTATTGACGGACTTATAGGAACAAGACTCATTCTTCAATAAATTCAATAAAGATTTTTTTGTTTTAGCTGTATGTGTTATATTTTTTATTATATGCCATATTTTTTATTGTTATTTCCATCTTCTTTCATTTGATCCTTTTCATAAGCTCTTTTTACCTTTTTTAGCAATGTGTTACAAAAATTTCTATAGCGAGTATATGTAATTTTAATTATTTCATTATTTGGATATTTTCTTACTTTATAATGCAGTTTGTCTCTATTTTTCATGCAGCGTAAAAGACCTGGTGTGATCCAAGGCTTTATAATTTTCTTACGTCTTGCTAAAGAAACAGTTTGAGAATTTTTATTTAGAGTGGATATCATTGTTTCCAGGAAATAGGTTAGAGCAAAATCAGGATCAAGTGATTCATAAACAGGAGAAAAATCCATATTCGAGATATCTATTTCAAGTTGATTATAATTTATCTTTGTTATTGTGTGATTTGAGTAACTACGAACTTGTTTCTTATGTAAACATAACATAATCTTACTGATCATAAGGTTTATGATCAGTAAGATTCGACTGCATTACTATCGCGGTTATTGGATATTTTGTTTTTATAAGAGCATGATCAATACAAGTACCACTAGATTCGCGAGTAATGAAAGTATGCGCAGGTAACAATGAATGGTAAGCAGCAAGATTTAGGTATTGATCAGAAAATTTATGAGGTTTATCATCATTAATAGATATATTCATGTCTCCCATTAGAATAATATTGCTGAAGCCCTTTACTGTTTGCAAATTGTCATTCAAGGAACTCAAAAAGTGATCTAAGCAAGAGTATGAGGGAGAACGGTAAACCGCTAGGATGGCGGTGTCAATGCCAATTTTTATAAGAAGCTAGTTTGCATCAACAAATGGAGGCTCTTCAACAGTAGACATTAGAGCATTTTTAATATAAACTACCACTCCATCATTTTGAATGGGATTATGTTTAGTTGAAAATACACGATAACCTGCTAAAGATGGTATAACAACCGTACACGATAGCCAACACTCTGTCAAGATAAGAATATCCATATTAACTTTTAATCTTGCAAGTAGAACTTCAAAACCAGTAATGTTTAAGTTAATGCTGCGGATGTTTTGTGTAAGGATTGAGAGGGAAGTTTGTGCAGCTGGTAAACATCTACTGCAGTCCTCCAAATCACACTCAAAAGCATTTGTGACAAATAATTTGTCCAGATCATCAGATATATCTTTTAAATTATTGAAAACGAGGCAAAATTATCTGTATACGTCAACAGAATTACTCCGTGTAAGAATAGAAATTTTGTGACAGTAAAATAAGTAACACATTTTTTTAAGAAATAAAAATATACAAGGTATTCATAACTAAAAGTAATAAAGGGTAATCACACGATTACCCTTTATTACTTTTGTAAGTGTGCTTAGTGTACAAAAAATTGAGATTAAAAAGTAAAAAAATAAAATTATAAGGAGAAAATGCAATGAAAGTTAAACTTACAGCTACTAGTCATTGAGTTATTTTAAATTTTTCAAGATCTGATTCACTTTCTACTTTCAACAAAGGAGAGTTTACGTTTTTACGAAGATAAACCACACCACGCGATGTCCAACAAAAAGCAAACATGTGTTCCTTTTGAAACGCTCGAGCCAAGAAGAACATTCTCTGTGCCTTTGGTGTCAACGTTTCAGCAACGAATACAGGCTTAATAGGGGTAACTATGTTAAAATGTGAGAAACAAATCATGGGTGGACGGACAGCAGCGTCTTCCTTAGACTAAAAATAAAAAATACACTTAGACTATTTTAAGAATGTGCTAGTTAGATTACATTAATTGAAAGATTTAGTTTGAAAAAGCTAAGTTAGAATGCATTGTTATATACTTGGAAAGTAAGACAACACAACCAGAAATCAAAATTAACAATTTGTGTTTTTTTTTAATGTGCGTTCCAGCTGGGTTTTGAACTAACGAACCATTGCGTATCAACTAAGTGCTATATACACTAATCACTAAGCCATGCTCTAGTTATCAACTACCTTACAACTTAAGCAAAAAGTATATTTGGCTGTTTTATTTTGTATAAAAGCGATTAATTTGATGTTAGTACAAAGGGGACATTTTAGAGATAAAGCGTTTGAATACAAATGACGTTCAAGTAAGAACTAATGATATTCAGGGCAATTCTGTAAACAGAATGTGCCTAAAACCATCGCGCGAACATCTTTAAACATATTAACGAAAAATACACTTTTAATTTCTTATAGCTTTGTAATGCGTACTCTAATTGTATAATGGTATGATTTTATGACACTTGATACATTATAACACAACGCAAACTATTCTTAACACGGACATAAAGTATTAATGCTCGAAATAAAACCACGTTTACCTTTTTGCTTTTTGTGCAGCTTTAATTCGGTAGAAGCCGGTAGAAATGTATCAATTGCTCTCATGTTTCCGCTAATTCTTTTTCTTGCCTCACGCTTCATTTTGAGTACAAAATAAAAACATTTTAACTAATTTAATACACTATTTTCATATGTAAGTAAACAAAACAATTTAAACTTAAAACACTGTTTTGTTTATTAGTTAGTTAGCTTAGTATATTATTCATATTTTTAATGTAACTAAGATAGCAGCCATGATCTATAGTTATAACTACTTACTGTCTTCTCATATAGATCTTCAAAGTCAAATTTTGCTTTGTATATTATAACTAGCTGACCAGGCAGACGTTGCTCTGCCCTTTCCGACGACCATGTGTCCTAAAAAAATCCTTAAATTTGCAATAAAAAAATATTGAGGGTTACTTATCGGGATAAAAACTATGCTCTTATCCAGAAAGGATCCAGTTTCACGGATTCGCTTAACAAATTGCGTTTTTGGCATATCCTTATTGTCAATTTTTTTCTCGTAAATTTCTTGCAGTTTGAGTAGAAGACTCACTCCACTACTTTGGAAATAAGTTGTTAATATTTCCCAACCTTATTCAAGCGAATAGCGCCCCATTTCATAAATTTCATTAATAAAACTAACTTTCTGTCACATCGGAAATGTCATCAAACCTTGCACACTCAAAATAACCTGTAGTTCCAATCCCAAACTTTAGATGGTCCAGCCTGTAACAACCACAAATTTATCCATTAAAAAATACACTCCTATACAAAAATAACGTTCCGTCATAATATAAATACTAATAATTACAAAAATAATGTCACTTGTTAACAGAAGTAACGTTTCGGTTCTCATGAAAAGAAAAGTTTTATGCTATAATTTAATTTATAAAGAGAAGTGACTTTATATTGACAACAAAAAAATACCAAGACTTGGTAATAAAAGGTGAACATATCGTACCCTCAGGGAAAAAAAAGCATAAGATGAAAATTGCAATTTTACAGGAGAGCAAAAAACTCTGAAAATACATATAACTTTTTTTTTCTGTAGACGAAAAATTATGTTTTATACATCCTTAAACAGATAAAAAAATACCACACAATATGAATATGTTCCTTTATTATTTAGTTTAATTATTTTATAAATATATGGAAATTAATATGTTGTGCTACTACTCGTTATTAACTCTGAATGCTCAGTTATAAATATTAGCGTTTATGTACATCTTCTCCTACAATTAACTTACTGTAATAAAAGTAAACCCTTTAACAATTCTATTGAATTTATTAGCAGTATACTTTAGGAGAGCGTAAATATTTTTACTGCATTATTTCCTTTTAATATTTGTTGTTTTTACATAATAACCTAAACTTACGATTTTATTTCATTTATATATTATATATGTGAACTTTAGTAGACAATAATACCACTCTATTTAGTCTATGAAATGAATTAATTTTTTTTATATCTGGAGTTGATACAAAATTAGTTAATAATATTGGTAAAGCAAAAAAGGGCTCATTTATATTTAGTAACCAATTATATATTTTATAAAAGTTATTTTTTAAAAATATTTCAAAACAAAATATATTTGCATTTCTACAACCACAATCAAAATATTTAAGGCACACTATTATTTTAGTAATAAAACTACTTTAAAAGTATTACAATTTTAAAGTGTAAAATCAGTCTCATAACAAAATAAACAAAAAAAATACCACTTATAAAAACAAAAGTTTGCGCTTCTACAAATAGTATTAAATTGCTATTAAAGTTCTTATACCTATATACAAAATAACTACAAAAGTAACAGTGATTCGCCCTTCGACAATTCGAGCACCTAACTATCACAAAAATTCTAAATAGAAAATAGATGTTACCTGAGACTTTCATACGTGGTAGAGCCATGCTGCAGCTATATTAGTAGTATAGTTGTAGCACGAATGGGTCGGCTCGACCGGGGAAGGACCAAGCTCTCACAGAAAATCAGCGTAAAATAGCAGCTTAACGCTGCTGTGTTTCGTATGGTGAGTCTAGAGAACCGGAGACCCTTTTTACTGGCAAAGAGGCATTCCATCTTAGTCCTCACGGGTGACAACGCATCTGCATCTTGAGTCTTTATTGAGGATAGATGTAGATGTCTATGGGTCACAGTAACCACTTACCATCAGGTAGACTGTGTGCTCGCTTGTCACCCAATCCTATAAAAAAAATACCAGCGTAAAAGAGCAGCTTAACACCGCTGTGCTTCGTATGGTGAGTGTAGAGAACCGGAGACCCTTTTTACTGGAAAAGAGGCATTCCATCTTAGTCCTCACGGGTGACAACGCATCTGCATTTTGATTCGCAAACGAGGATAAATGTAGATGTCTAGGGGCCACAGCAACCACTTACCTTCAGGTGGACTGTGTGCTCGCTTGTCACCCTATCCTATAAAAAAAACATAAAATTGTAAAAAATTAGCCTGTGTCATTTCATTAACAATAAATTTATTTTGAATTTTCGCATTCATTATTATTTAATATAATTGATCGGGTGTATATAGTGTTTTATTTTTCATATTTTTTTCTCTACAGGCATGTATTGAATCGCCTTCATTTTGTGTGTGTCCTGTCTGTAAAAATCGGTGAATAATTTCTAAGTGTAATGTACGTGACACAAATAGATACATCGAAAAATCTCATATCTATTACTATTCTGGCCAGAACGATTGTCGGAGTATAACGAAAGAGACTTTATGCTTCTACAAGCTTCCGCTTCAAAAAATTTATACAAGTAACTTGCGATTTCATTAGAACCTCTTTTTGCAATTTGTGTATACCATAAGAAAGAATAACCCTGTCGTGAAATTAAATTATACTCGTAGTAAAATTATATGCTGGGTATTTTCTTTTATAATGGAAAATACCCCCATTTGATTGAAGCAGACTTAGTACCTTCTCCAAATCAAATACAATACGGTTTTTAATGTTGGGTCTGCTGAATCTTTTGCCTACTTATTTCTCTAACAATATTATTATTTTTAATATGACTTTCGTTCTGCTGCTGGAGTTGGAGTTTAGCATCTTCCGTTGCATTTTCATATTCACTGCATAATTTACAAATATCTTTTTTGGTCTGTATAACACTTTGCTCGGTGGCATTTGTAGTTCTATGAGGTCGGTTTGCGTGCTTACCCCGTAGGTCTGTTATTTGTTTACCATTATTATACTTATCAATGACCGTGTAAACAGTTATTTCTTTAATACCAAGCGTGTTTAAGAAAATTGTTTTATAAACTTTGAGTTATGTTACGTGTCCTACATTATTTTTCATTGGCAAATAATATATCAAAGTTCGATTTCTTTCCCGTTGTCTCTGAACTTTAATAACTTTAGGTTCCTTAATTTCTGTGCTATTCAAATTAAAATGCCACTGAGTCTCATGACAGCCTGTAGCCCAAAAATATTCAAATAAGTTCAGTCTATCTTCATGTTGAATAGTTTCAAAACACTTCAGCTTACAGGCGCAAGGATTTCTCATACATTTTTGTGGCTGTGCTCCTATATTTCGAAGTTTCTTTGTTTTTACTTTTGTCCACGTGTCCATGATTCTTTGTCTTTTTCTAGGCTTGTGGTTACCCTTAGTCACTAATAATGGCTAAGACACAGTAGCTTCTATTTCCGAAGCTACGACTATATTATTTTCTGAGATGATGGGAGGCGTTGGAAGGTTAGTTATATTAGCTGAAGCGACAGATGTATAGCTACATGGAAGAATTGGGGCAGTAATTGTTTCCTCGTGGTTGTTATTGGATATCGACTCTAGGACAATTTCATTTGGCAAAGGTGCAATACCGTCTATGTAAGGATCTTCTAAATTATAATATTGGTTGATGTTTTCATCTTGGTTTAGTCTTTTATAGGAGGTGTTATCTATTTCTGGTCTAGTGGTTATGGTATTAGTGGTAGGTATTGACTTTTGAGGACTTGGTAAAAAAATAACTGTCGGTGAACTGAAGTTAGATCCTTCGACAACGATGACGTCATAGGATCTTTAAAATCTCGAACAGGACTGGAACTAGGGCTTGCATCTGAATGTGGTAAATATTCGGAGACTGCTGGCGAAAATGGCTCTTCATCTGATGACACACTCAGTCTATAATTTATCGAGGATCGTCTACAACTGCGACTCGTAGAAGGTTCATTGTAAGAGTTATCATGTGTCACTGAGTTGTTGTTAGTTAATTGATTTTGCTCATTACAACCTAAAAAAAATACTATAGTATTACATAACAAATAATATCATTAGGCCTTTTCCCTCGTTTGTAGCTAGTAAAAATTTATTATATTAATATTTAGGCAGATTTGTTAGAACTTAAATCGCATGTAACTGAGAGCGAACCTATAGCCTTTTGCCAAATCTGATCCTAAACACAGCACAGTCCCTAAGAATTTCTTAAAACTACAATAACACGACTGGACCCGGTAATCGAATAAAGTACCTCATGCACAGCCGGGCACAGTCACGTTTACTACCACTGTTTCGTAGAATTTTAATTGTTTAGGCACTTTAAGTTATAATTATATTATTTTCATTCTGATAGTAAAAAGCTTTGAGCACGGCTGCAGGATGAGTCATAAATACGTCACTGTACATGTACAGTCACGTATGTAATTATATTACGTGTACTCTTTCAGAAACAACGTGGTCCTCTACTTATTTAAGCAGGTACCACTTCATGGCTAAATCCATAAGACCAAACAAGATAACACATTAATATGTATTCATAAAATATAACACTAATCGTTTAATAGGTCCTTACAGTTTACTAATGCAGCGCGACTGTGCCCGGCTGTGCAGTCAGGTAGTAGGTAGTTTTTCTTTCGAGAAGTTCTTAGGGCCTATGCCGAGTTTAGGACTAATTTTGGAAAATGAAAATAGGGTCACTCTCAGTTACATGTGATCTAAGTTTTACCAAATCTATTAAAATGTTAATGTAACACCTCTACTTTTATTCAAATTAAAATACTATCTACTTTAGAACGGTTCAACTACTTACCTAATAAACCCAGAATCTTTTTTGATCTACTATTACGTTTGTGACTTGCTATTAAATTCGTTATTTTTAAAATATATCATCAGTTAATATTATTTCGTAAACGACTCGTGCAATGCTGACAGTATCCAACATACATGCATACGCTCTAAGCTTACAGCATACCATATTCAAAGTACTCTGTGCAGCATACACTACCGAGTTACATGCCGCGAGTGAGCGCGAATATCACTCTGCCCCTTCGTCCCACACCGACTTATTCACGTTTACTCGCGATATTATAGAATTGTATAGACGTATTATTACTTACTTGAATAACATATATTTTTTTCGAACGAAATAACGCAGTAATCGTTCTTATTTAATAAAATGTTCCTAGTTAAAAGAAGTAAGTAGACATAATGATGTTCAACTATTTATTAATTTGTGGATGAACATCATAATCGCGTGTAATTAAGTAGCGAAGAAAAAGAACAAGCGGATAAAGACCATTATCGTATTTATTTTATTTGTCTATATAACTTATCGTACATATGAATATCATAAGTGTTATAACGTTTAAACAAACATCAACATTTTTGCGTATATTCACTTATTCCGTTATTTAACAATTAAAAAATCTAAACTGTCAAACGCTATAAATTATGTTTTCTAGCATAAAATCGCCAAAATTAATGATAAAAATCTGAAAAAAAATTAGCATATGTAACTTTAGTCGCTCTTTTCAATCATATTAATAACTAAAATTCAAAGTAATATTACTTATGCTATTCTTCCCCTGAGGGTACGATATCCAGTAAAAAACATTAATATTGCTAGAATTATGTAAACAAATAAGTCATTACTTATCGTAGTGCCTCTCCGTCACGAATGCACAAGATCACACTTCGGCTGTGAAAACACTACTGCCAAGATGACACGTTACGTTTAAAGCAAACGAAACAATCACGCAAAATAATGTAACATCCCTCCCTTCCTCAAAACGATGTTACTCATGCGATTATCACCGTGTTTACTGTGTATATAAAGTCTATTATCGCGTAATGAATTCTTATATTTACGCGAAAACTACACATTAAATGAAACTAATATTTACGGATTTTATCGTGTTTAATTTAACTTTTTATTTCTTATTTTTTATTCTTGATTATCTCGATCTACGCAGATCGGACCAAAAATTAATATTCAACAAACACCTCAGCCCCTGGTGGTCCCCCTCGTGACTAAGTAAGACTTAAGACGTTTTTGCAACAAATTGCAGAAGTGACGCTTTATTCCCAAGGGTGCTATATCACCTATGAAGATATTCGATGACATTTGGGGATTGGTATGAGTCATTATGACGACCAGACGACAACTGTTCAGTGATGTCTCAGTGATCGCGAGGGTGAAAACCGGCAGCGATCACCGAATGGTTAGAGGCACACTGAACCTAAACGTTAAGTTGGAGAGGTCTCGTCTAATGAAGTCAACGCTCCGTCCCCCTCGTGCTCTAATCCAAAGTCCCGAAACCTTTCAGCTCGAGTTACAAAACCGTTTTCAGTGCCTAGAAGACTGCAATGAAGTGGACGATTTGAATGACAAGCTCGTGGAAACTGTCCATGCGGTCGGAGCTAAGTTCTGCAAGACCCGCCGCAGAAGAACACAAAAACTCTCCGATCACACTCTTAATCTCATGGCTGTTAGACGGGAGATGAAGCTACATTCTTCAACAGATTTAACAGCATACAGGCAACTGAACAGACAGATATCCAAATGCATGCGGCGGGACTTACGCAACTTCAATACAGCTCGTATTGAAGAAGCGATCGAGCGGAACCAAGGCTCCAAAGTCTTTGTCAGAGATCTGTCTGCCAGAAAGCGCCAACTGTCAAAGCTGAAGACAGAGTGTGGCAGCATCGTTTCCGAGACACCTGAGATTTTGAGTGAGATTGAGAGGTTCTATGGGCAGCTGTACACGTCATCGTTGGAGCCGCACGCAAGTGTAAGTAACGATCAAAGAGCGAGTCTTATCCGACATTATTCCGATGATATCCCGGACGTCAGTCTGAGCGAGATTAGAATGGCTCTCCAGCACCTTAAAAACGGCAAGGCCCCAGGCGAGGATGGAATTACAGCGGAGCTTCTGAAAGCGGGTGGAAAACCGGTACTTGAAGTCCTTCAGAAGCTCTTTAATTCCGTCCTCCATGGTGGCATTACACCGGAGGCGTGGAGCAGAAGTGCGGTGGTCTTGTTCTTCAAGAAAGGCGACAACGCTCTCTTGAAGAACTACAGACCGATTTCCCTTCTGAGCCGCGTCTACGTGCTGTTTTCGAGAGTCATTACGAATCGTCTCGCTCGCAGACTAGACGACTTCCAGCCTCCCGAACAAGCCGGTTTCCGAAAAGGCTTTAGCACCATAGACCACATACATACCCTTCGCAAATTGTACAGAAGTCCGAGGAGTACAATTTGCCACTATGTCTGGCGTATGTGGACTATGAGAAAGCCTTTGATTCCGTCGAAATTTGGGCGGTGCTGCAGTCCCTTCAGCGATGCCAAGTTGACTGTCGGTATATCGAAGTGTTGAAGTGCTTGTACAGTAGGGCTACGATGGCTATCCGAGTACAGAACCAGAGTACGAAACCTATCCAATTGCAGAGAGGTGTAAGACAGGGTGACGTCATATCCCCGAAACTCTTTACCGCTGCATTGGAAGATGTTTTCAAGCTTCTGGACTGGAAAGGATACGGTATCAACATCAATGGCGAGTACATCACTCACCTTCGATTTGCCGACGATATAGTCCTTATGGCAGAATCGCTGGAGGACCTAAGCACTATGCTCAATGACCTCAATAGTGTTTCCCAACGGATAGGTCTTAAGATGAACATGGACAAAACAAAGATCATGTTTAATGTCCATGTCACACCTATGCTGGTAGTTGTTGGGAACACTAAGCTCGAAGTTGTTGACGAGTATGTTTACCTGGGACAAATAGTCCGACTAGGTAAGTCCAACTTCGACCGAGAGGTCAATCGACGGATTCAACTCGGTTGGGCAGCGTTCGGGAAATTACGGCACATCTTCTCGTCAGGTATACCTCAAAACTTGAAAACGAGACTGTACACCCAGTGCGTGTTGCCAGTGATGACATACGGAACTGAGACGTGGTCCTTCACTGCTGGCCGGATGAGGAAGCTCAAGGTCGCTCAGCGAGCTATGGAGAGGGCTATGCTCGGAGTTTCTCTGCGTGATAAACTCAGAAATGAGGATATCCGCAGTAGAACTAGAGTGACCGACATAGCCCAACGGATTAGTAAGCTGAAGTGGCAATGGGCCGGCCATATAGCTCGAAGAACCGACAACCGATGGGGAAGAAAGGTTCTCGAGTGGCAGCCTCGTACCGGCAGGTGAAGTGTAGGGCGTCCCCCCACTAGATGGAGTGACGACCTGGTAAGATATGCAGGAAGTCGATGGATGCAGGTGGCTCAGGACCGTGCTTTGTGGCATTCTTTGGGGGAGGCCTATGTTCAGCAGTGGACTTGTGAAGGGCTGTAATGATGAGCCAAATAAAAAAGTACATTAACATTTAAAAGTCAGAAAACTTTGTTGCCTCTAGATTCCTCATGAAAAAGATCCCTCTGATTCCTTAAAAACTTTAGTTAGTTAATTGGCGTAAAAAATGTTGTTTCAGTGTGATCACGGACGTTTGTGGGTATATTATTACAAAACCGGAAAAAAAGCTATCGCCCCGTATCGTAATTTTATAACACTAATTTATAATTGCTAAGACTTATTTTTCTTCATCTCCTCGTAAAAATTCACTACAAGACAAGGAACTCTCCCATTATAGGAAAAATTTGCCAAACTGTCAACCCTGGCGGTTGGAATTACAGTTGCGACACCAGGTTTCTTGGGCCCTTATCCGTGATGGTGGTACTGTGACTGATCCGAACATGTCACGATATTTTCATTCACCACCAAACACGATGTTTTACGTGGTAGAGCCATGCTGCAGCTATATTACTGGTATAGTTGTAGCACGAATAGGTCGGCTCCACCGGGTAAGGGCCATACATAAAATCTTCAATGAATACGAATCTAAAAATCTATACATATAATAAAACTGTAAATAGCAGATGTCTGTACATTTTATATTTTTGTAATAAAAGTGATTGAGGGGTACTAAAAATAAGTAATTAAATACATTTCTACCATTTTTAGAATTTTCTGTCTGTCTGTCTGTCTGTCTGTCTGTCTGTTTGTTTGTTAACGTATCACGTATAAAGTACTAATTTATATCATAAGAATTGTTAAGGAAATTATAAAGTGTATCTTCGGGTTACATTTAGTCTTTATTTCATTAAAATCAGTTCATTCCATCAAAAGTTATGATAAATATTCTGAAGTATGGGTAGGGAAGTATAGGTACGAATTTGCTCAACGGTGGCTTTGTTTGAGTCATCAGGTGCATTTTAAACTAATATCATATCATAAATCATAGTTAAATTATGTAAAATAATGATATAATTATGTATATCTAAAACGCAGTAAACAAAAGTATTAAAAAACGTATTAAATATATTATACAAAAATATATTAACCTTATTAACTAAATCTGAAGCACAATAGTTTTCCCATTTCTTCGATAGATGGTGGTGTTGTGAAAATGTAATGCAATTGCAATGTTTTTTTTCCTGTAGATGAGTTTTCATATTTACTGCTAATCTTTATTATATTACTCGCTGCGCTACTGCGTGTTGATAAACTCAATTTATTCTTTACCGCCGAGTACTCTATGTGGTAAATCAAATTTTAAAAGAGCTATTAACAAATCGTTGGTTTTGGCGAGAGTCAAACTTTATTTTTTGCTTACTGTGCAGGCACTGATTTATAAGTACTCTTGCGTTTTATATAATGTATCAATCGCGTCAATTAATCTCTTTTATTTTTAGAATTGATGTTAGCAGCGCCATCTCTCTTTAAATATATACATATAATAAAAATGATGATAACATATTGTGTCTCTTTCTGTACATTGTATAGGTATATATTTTGGTGGCTAAAATCATTATAGTATAATTTTTAGAATTGTCTGTATGTCTATTTGTCTGTTATTATATGAACGCATCACGTCTAAAGTAAACATCTTTTATTTTCAAAGAAATCGTTAAGAAAATCATAAAGCGTATCTTCGAGTTACATTTAATCTTTGTTTTATTAAAATTGGTTAATTCTATCGAAAGTAATGATTATTATTTTGAAATGTAGGTTCGAATTTGTTCAATGGCGCCATAAAATCTCAGAAATAGTAATAAAAAGATTTGTGTGTAAAAAAAACGTTCCATAATAATTAATATATTTATACTTAAAACACAAAAAGAGATTTAAAAAGGATGTTTTCTCACACAAAGGACGTAATAGATGGAGTTGTACAAATTACAAACTTTTCTGAATTGCTGTGTTGAGATTTTTCGCCGATGAATCGTATTGAGACTTACTGAAGAAATTTGTATCCATCGAAGCCATACAACGGAATCCGACCAAAAATAAAAATTTTGTAACGAAATGTCGTGATATTGTATTTATAATATACGCAAAATCAGTACTGCCATTTTAGCGCTTTGGGAACTAGATTTAGCGCTTTTTTGGAATGTATAGCGCGCATTTCGAAATTTTAGCCCTAGCTTAATCCAGCGCTTTTTGGTGTATTTAGCACACATTTCAATATTTTAGCGACTAGCGGGTTATTAACTCTTTTATAGCAGCACTGTTAGTCCACATTACCGATAATAATAATAATGACCTTTATTATTTTTTCCCACAAATAGTACATTGCAGTTTATCTTTTTCAAACATATTTTTTCCACAAAACAAAGAGCATGGGAGACGAGTCCAAACTAGGATACCCTGTGCTATGGATCTCCTGGCTTCCCCTTTAGGATGATCAACTTGATTTTTTTACCGACGACTATAAGCGGGGAAACCCCTTTATTAAAGTTTTTGTTCATGGTTTTGGCAACGCATTTATTTTGCTTTATTCAGTTTCAGTCAGTTGCTTAGAGCACAGCTAAGTTAAAAGTTACTTAGAAGTTATAACACAAAGAAACTGTGTAGCAACCGCAATCAGATGCTGACATCTGAAACTAAGTTGCGAAATACATTGCACTTTAAAACAATTAATGACATTTTTATTGTTCGTACAGTACTAACTACTGTTGACAGCAATTGCCATAATTATAAGTCGATGTCCTGCGAAGTATTGATACATCAAAAAAATATTGCCAGAAAAAAAACTTAATGTTGTTTTCTTTATTATGATTATATAAAAAAACACAAACTTTGTTTGTAGTTAATTTAGCGCGAAATCTAGGGCTTTTTTAAAGCGCTGTTTTCATGAAATCTAGCGCTTTTTGTGTTGTCCTAGAGCTGAATTAGTTTTTTTTATCTGGCAGCACTTCTATTAAGAAGTAACTTTCCTTTCAGTTTTAAGCGCGTTCAGTTCCCAGTTACAGTGAGCGTGTGTTATGCGATGACCGTAAATAAAGCGCAAGGTCAAACTTTACGCGTTGTAGGAGTGTACCTCAGTACTGACTGTTTTGCACATGGCCAACTCTATATTGCTTTTTCCCGCGTTAGTAGCCCCCGTAACCTTTTAGTGTACGCCCCGGCTAAGCCTACTTCTCACGTCGTTTACACAGAAGCTCTATCATAAACGACTTAGAACTTTGATGATAATGATTTATTTAGTTACCACTTATTGATACAGTAATGAAATAAATCGTTTAATATTCTCTTACCTAAACGACAAATTGTTTATGTAAAACCTGTATACGCGAGCTACGCCGCGGGCACAGCTAGTGATTAATATTTGCTTAATTAAAATTGGTATATGAAATATTTTGTAGCTTTATGCCACGCGTAAAATACCCAGACTAAAAGAAGACTAAATATACAGTAGACTTGTACAAGCCGGCGGAGAATAAGAAGGAAGTTGATGAGAGCATGGATGACAGCACCCGTAGTAAACTCCAACCAGTACTCTGACAGTGCTGAAGAACGTTTGATTTCAACCAAAAGATTGACCAACGAATCCAACTCAGATGGATCTCGTTAAGTAAGTGGTGAATAATATAGAAATTTGCATATAAAAATATGACCTAAAATAGACTGGTTAATACCGACCACGTGAAAGTTAATCAAACCTTAACCATTTCATATAGTAAACGACAATCATTTTCAGAAAATATCCACTGCCTGTTGCTTTTGTATGTTTAGTCAGTTTGTCGCTCAATTAATGCGCATTGTTAGACCTATTTGCATACACCGATGCAACAGTCCAAAAATAAAATTTGGAGTATTTTATCACTTAGTGATTAGATCTTCATTACCATCTTCATTAAAGCATAAACATAGCCCCCCCCCCCCCCTCCAACGTATGCCGCGAAGCACGGTCCTGAGCCAGCTACATCCTCCGACTTTCTTCATGTTTTACCAGATCAGCACTCCATCTAGTGGGTGCCACCCCGCACTTCGCCTTCCGGTACAAGGATTTCACTCCAAAGTATTTCTTTTCCATCGGTTGTCGGATTTTCTAGCTAGAAGCCTCTCGATCTAAGTTGGACTAGATAAGTCGGAATAGATAAACATACTTGTCAATAACTTGAACGTAGTGCTTTCAACTCTGAAAATAACTGAAGTTTTGTTGCATAGGTGATACATGGACGTTACACATGACCTTTGTATTTCCATGTTCATCTTAAGACCTATCCGTTGAGAGACACTATTTAGGTTATTGAGCATAGTGTTTAGGTCCTTTAGTGGTTCTGATATAAGGACTGTATCGTGAGTGGTATACGCGCCATTGACTTTAATACCATATTCTTTATATATATATATATATATATATATATATATATATATATTATATACGCAATGCAATGTAGTAGATTGTACTCTATGGACTTATGTACAATTTGCCGAAGGGCATATATGTGGTCAATGATTTTAGAATATTTTCGGAAACTCTCTTGTTCGGGAAGCTGGAAGTAGTCGAGTCTGCGTTTGAGACGATTTGTTATGATTCGCGAAAACGATATACTGTACTGGTCTTATACCCAGTCTCAAAAGCGGTTTTAGCACGCGTTGGAAGAAGCGCGAAGAACGATTACAAGGCTGCACACTTCGCACTGTTCAACTAAGTATTGGCAACATTTTACTAAAGTATTTTTCATATTCATAGTTAAATCAACATTATGTGCACAGTGGATGTGTAAATTATAATTATTAACTTATTTATTAAGTGATTATTAGTACTAAATTACTTACAATAAATATTATATAACCTACCTTATTAAAAAGTATATTAGTACACTTTTTTTTAAATCTATCGTAAACGGATGCACCATTTTCGTCTTCTCTAAATCTTTTTTAATTTTTGCACCTCTAATATATTCTTAATGATTCGTAATTATAGTAAATTAAGCAATATTTATATAACAGTAGACGTAGCGGTAGCTACTTCGACGTCTGTTCGAAGTATCTTCCTCAAAGGTGTAAACCAATGTGCGAATTTTAAGACTTCAAAAGATGTTTTCCCGCCACCATCTAGCACGTTATTTGCAAATCAAAATACATTCGCGCTACTCGCGACTTTAAGTAATGCACGCTGTGCACTTAGTGATTAGGCATTATTTAAAAATCGCGCGTAGCGAATTTATTTTGCTTTCACATAATTAATAAATGCAGTATGAAGTTAGAGGTATACCCATGAAATTATTGATAAAACTTCATAATATAACAAATTTTATGCTACAAATTACAAAATATTAATCCCGCTTTATGTAATAAAGGGGAAGGTATGTATCATTTTGTATTTTGTAATAATTATTTACTAGGTGAAAATATACTATAAAATTACGTATTATAAAAATTATAATAAAATTAATAATTCTCCTACTTCCATTTTATTCCATTCCATAACTACGCAGTGTATTTGTTAATTAGAAACCGTTTTTTTTTTATTAATCCTTATAATTGAGACGAAAAAAGATTTACCTAATAAAATTCTGAAAAATTGCACCGCTTAAGGTTGAAAAATAAGGAATGAAATTTTTATATAAATATTTTTCGAATGTTGACTAAATACTTACTAGTTGTTAGCTACGGGCTTATATATTTATAGATGTAGATATTACTTAATCCACACAAGTGTCAAAAAAAGTAAAAGTAAAGCTGGCTTCAGAGAACTAAAATAATTAAATAGTTTTCACTTATTTTAATAGCATCTGTTCGATGTCTGTAGAACAGAACTACAGTTGTAAGAATTAAATTTAATGTCTGAAAAAATCTCTCATTTCATGTTATTTAAATGGCTATATGTTATACTCGTTGCGACACCACCACTTACGACAGTATTGTTTGCATCTTGGCCTTAAGTGCAAAAATCGTAATTTCACGGTAACAGTGCAGAAATCCTTTTTAAAGCGCCGAGCTCTTCACTGAATAACGCTGTTTTGTTTTTCTTATTTGTTAATTACACTATAGAAAATTATTATCCTTCATATCCTTTGTCCAGACAGTATTTGGAAATATTAGTTAAGGAAAACGCACGATCATGACTGGATTTATTATTGCGCTTCTGCTGACAGTAGTGCAAATAAATGGAGGAGGGCTTGCCACTTCACAAGCCACGGGAAGCGGTGATACTCCATCAAGAGTATCTACCGTACAAATTCAAAGCAATAATTCCGCCACTTTTTTAGACAAAGCTATGGAAGGAAGAAATAATAAAACAGAAGCGAGCGTGACAGTTAATACAAATGAAAACACAACAACAAATCCTAATAATACTGATAATGTGAGCCTCGACGTCGGATCTATCTTTGATATCGATAGCTGTGCCTCAGGTTATGTTAGAGTTAACGGCGTGTGTGTTAAAATTTTGTAGTAGTGATATAACACCAAAGATGTAAGACAGAATAATTAAATCAAGATTTTACAAGTCAACACATGCGGCAATTGGATACATTATCAAAACGTAGTAAACATTGTTAATGAGCAAATAGCAGAATTATTTGACTAATGTGGCATTTCAACATACTCGTAGTTACTTATACAATATTGAATATGCGCATCGTTTTAATAGTTGATAAAAATTTATTTTTATCATGACTCTTGTTTACAAGGTCGCAATCAATAACATTTTACAGGTTTTATTTTAACAAAATGCTTATTTTATTATTTAAATTACTTTTTATGTTTTATATTTATTTTGTTATAAAGTACACCTCAATTAAATTACTAATAAAAGACAAGAGCATAAATATGATGTTTTCTATCAAACTCAATCAGTTTTTAACGTGCTTTATTTAGTTTCGGGTGTATCCATGTAACGGAAACTTTTACTGTCATTTTCATTAACACTGACAGACGATCTATTGACAATACAATAATCTAATAACTTTATATTAGTATCCTGATTGGGATAAAAATATTATCAGGATCATCACAGCTCATTGTCAATGCCTTTTCATAGGAGTCATACTGCGTTCATAAGTATAACATAATAAGCCAACAAACTATAATGCCCATATTGTACATTCCCGTACTAACGTAATGTAATTTTAGGTTATGAATTTAATGATGAAGTACGCAGTGACACGACTGCAGGCTCAGTACAGCGCGGAAATGATGAATAATATCCGATTGAACGTAATATGCAACTGTAAAAGAGCTTTCTGTATTTGTAATACAGTGTTATTTATGTGGCCGTAAGTGCTTTGATAATTCGAAATCACTAAAAAATATGAAAAAAGTAAAAAATAGTAACTAAAAGTAAATCTTTATCAAATAATATAATAATATTTTACATTATTAGCAAGAGCGTTGCCTCCTGATACAGGTATTCTTTTATACTTATTAGGAGGCTCCAGTTACTGTATTATTTAGTATAACTTGAGAAAGAAATTAAAAAAAAAACATTTTCATTTTCATTCAAATCAGACAGGCGAATTATTTAACTTGATCATGTTGATGATTACTTATCATATTGATCATCTATGTCTTTTCGTAAACGTTATAAAAAGCTTAATTTTATAGCTATAGGAATCTCAGAAAAATCTCATAGTTTCCGATAGATGGGACAATGAAACTCTTGCTTACACCACTCTTTAAATACCTACACCGGCAACGGGCAGCAGCGTGTTCGGTGCTCACGCGTAGTACTGCGATCCTCAACTCGCCTGACTAGAGTAACGAATAAGGCAAACCCTACTTACAACAAAAATATCCCTTCTTAAACTTGTGGGATTTTTTACGGAAATATGAAGAAGAAGAGGCAAGAAACAACGATCACAATTTTTAGAAGTTAGTGTAAAAATATTTACTTTAAGAAACAATTTAAAATTATAATTTTCGTTTTTTGTACATAGCTATCTTCCTAAAATATAAATATGCAACAATCTTTGGACAGCAACCACCCTTTTGCTGCACACAGATAAGAACATCAGATAACAAAGTTTATTTGTTTATACTCGATCAGGACGCTATCTAGGTCTTTTGCAATTATTTACGTATAAAAACGTTCGAAATAAAGGTGAAAGTTTTTTATATGTTTATATTTAAAGTTATAATTTGGGTAAAATGTTTTTATTTAAAACAAGTGACAAACGAACTAACAGTGCATTTGATGGCAAGTGGCTACTTTAGTCAATGGACACCTGCTTAGAGCCAATAGAAAGCTACAGATGCTTTGCCACCTCTGAGGACTAAGCTGGAATGTTTCACAGCCCGTAGTTATATTGACTTTCTATACCCCTTAGACCGCAACACAGCAGTGCAAGCACTAGCATTTTTCGAGCAAATTATGAAGAATTATTGTAATATTTAAAATTATAAAGAATGGTTGTGAATAAAAATAAATAAAAATGAAATGCCTAGCAGTCCGTCTTAACTTCATTAAAAATACGCCGTAATATTCACCACATATTACATATTTTAGGTAACACGAGTTACAGTTCTCCAGGTTCTGTCACCCTAAGAATATCTACTGGCTCATATAACAACAAAGCTTAACGATCGGTTCTGCAGCATATGCTGTAAAAAAGATTAGAAGTCTAACCAGTGTTGAAACAGCTAGACTAGTTTACTTTAGCTATTTCCATAGCATAATGTCGTATGGTATTTTGCTATGGGGACACGCAGCTGACACTGCAATTATATTTGTTTTACAGAAGAGGGCCATAAGAGCAATTTATGATTTAAAGCCTAAAGAGTCGCTGTGACAAAAATTTAAGGAAATCAATATATTAACTTTGGCCTCTCAATACATTTATGAAAATGTAATGTACGTACACAAAAATAAAAGTAGTTTTACAAAAATAAGTGATATTCATTCTGTAAATACTAGGAACAGACACAAGCTAGTAGTACCAGTTACTCGACTCCATCGAGTCAGTAATTCATTCTTGGGGCGATGTATACGCTTTTACAACAAAATTCCAGAAAATATACAAAGTTTGACCTGCTCAAAGTTCAATAACTTTATTAAACTAAGTTTGTATAAAAAGGGTTATTATAATATTAAGGAATTTATGGATGATAATAACCCCTGGAAATGAGGTGATCGCTACCAAGCTATTTCTAATTTGTTGTGTTGTTAATTTGTGTAACATCATGATTGTAAGCTGTTATTTAAAAAAAAGTCCCGCTGGGTTTCTTGCTGGTTCTTCCCAGGACAGACGTTTTTTCCGAACCAGTGGTAATCAAACAAAAGAGTGACTTTCAATAAGTATTATTTATAATCTATATTGAATAAAAAAGTTTATGTTTCTGTTTCTGTTGGCGTACCATCTTTTTAAATTCATACTTATTTAAAAATAATTGGAATTGTGCCATCATTAGTTCATTTGAAGTTCTTACATTCGTAACGGGAAAAAGGGAAGGTTTGTTCTTACATCTGCCTCACCTGCGCGTGGTTCTCCCTGAATGAAACGAAACTGATGATTAACTGATGACGACTTCCTTTTCTTCAATTGCAAATACAAATCTTGTAGACTGGTGATGAGAAAAAGTTTTACATGTGCAAATATCCTGTCTCTGCACCCACCAGTGCGCGAGCGTAGCGAGTAAATAACTGTTCTAAAAATACATATTTAGTGGCGTGGTCCATCAGTAGACTTTGAAATGCTGACATGGATGATGACAAATACATTTTTAAATTTTAAAGATATGTAACGCGAGAACTATGGAGAGTTAAATGATGTCGAATAATTTTATATTAATACAGCATTTCTATATTTATGTGAAAACTTTATTACCATCATAATATTTTCTTTACGATTCGCAGAAAACAATAAACTACAACGAAAACAACGATTGCTCGTGATCGATTCATTATTAAAGGCAGTAATTAATTTACTTCAACACTTTGTTTCAAATTAGTTTTTCCTGAAAATCCTGGATTAAGAACTAGATAATGAGTTTGCTACGTACTCAAGAAATATTGGACAAGAAAACTTTTGTAATCGAACTTCATGGCCGCAGATACTACTGAACAATGATATAGACATAAGCAATATCATGAAGTAACTACTTAATTACTTATGGTGCAAATTACCTATTCGTTAGACTATGTCAGTTACTCTAATGCTGCTGAAATTGCAATGGGCAAGCCATTTAACTCAAAAATAGCCAAGTTAAACTTAGGGCGTACCCGCACTAGATAGAGTGATAGCCTGGTAAGATAATACGTAGGAAGTCGATATATATGGACAGCTCAAAATCGTGTTTTGAGGCTTTTCTTGGGGAAGATCTGCGTACATCAGTGGACTTGTGAAAGGCCTGTAACTATGATTATGACGTCACATAACAGGCAACTACATATGCGATCTTGAAATAGCAGTTATACAGCTGTGGGTTTAATAAAAGCAGATAGACACGTAGAAAAAAGAGTAAGCAGCGAAGCAATTTAGCTTAAACCTGATAATTGAGAATGTACCTGGCATTGCCGAGATAGATTAAGGATACAACTTGGCCAAGCTAAATGTGTGCTTCCCTGTAATCCACCCCCCCCCCCCCTTCCCTCCATCTTCAGTCATCTCTGCGCAAATCATTTTGATTCACACAATAGTTTGTTTTCATGGTGTGTATTGGTATAGATTGTTTATGGGTGATTAAGTTAGATTTTCTTTCTGTTGTGACAAGTGAAATATATCCTTTAGGTAACATATAACAAATAAAACCTCTCTAACACGAGCTATATTATGTATTAGATTCAACTTCATTATTTCTCCTTAGTCGCAATATAATGTACTAACGTATAAGGAGTTTTTTTTCTCACCAGATATCTTTAAACGAGTGAGACTTATTAACCTCTCTAGGCAAGTAAACTAAAAGAGTGGCCTCAGTATTTACTGACTGTGTATTTACACATTTCAAATAAAAGCAAAAGATAAATAGTCGGACATGTTTATGTCATTTTTCAGATTAAACCACATTCATATATAACTTATATTGCAGAGAGAAAATTTATGTTAGGACCATACTTCAGTGAAAATGTCTCATATCCATACAAATAAATAAATTATAAGTGTCTCTTTGTAATGTCAAAATAACAGCTTTTTACTAAATGCCTATTAAAGTATATACGGTACTTATAAGAAAAACACAAATTTTAAATTTTTTGTCTGTCTGCCTTGTTCGTTCGAATCTCCGAAATAGCTGGACAGATTTTGACGTGACTTTTGCTGGCAGATAGCTGATTTAATAAGGAGTAATTTGGACTACTTTTATTTTAGAAAAGTGTTCCGCGCAAAATAAATTAACACCCATGAAATCCAATTGTAAAAAATACACGCGGCGAAGTTGCGGGGAACAGTTTATGTAATAAAAGTCAAATTCATTGAAAACTAATTTATATGTTCATTCATAATCTGTATGTAGATCCAATATACCTGCAATATGTATGTAGGCCGCTAATCAATAGGTATATTATACTAAGTAATGGTGAAGGAGCAAAGGGTGTCCTTCACGCTACCTCAGTTTCAGACTGTCAGACTTATTATTTGTTTATTATTGTTATCAATGTTTTTATATTCACAATAATAGATATAGGCATATTATTTTATCTAATTGTCCCAAAATTAGTAGAAATTATACCAGAGAGTTATTGAAGATAACACCTTATTACATTTAACTAAGTAAATTTATGCGTCACTACCGCTTTCAGATTCATAAATGCAAAATTGCAATTTCGCAAACTCTAAATTCAGCGCGGTTCTATACTAGGAGCAATTTAAATCTCTAATGAGAAGTGTCTTGAATGAGAAAGAAAGAGATTGTATGTTTTGTACGCTTGATGTTCATGTGCATAATAGTGAATGTTCTAGGGACTATTATTCAGAGAAGTCTGGTGCCTGCCATCAGGTATTACTACTTTTACATTTTATTCTTCAATGAAGATAAATCTCGATGTTTGTGAGTCACGGCATCCACTTACCGTCAGGTGGACTGTATGCTCGTTTGTCTCCTTTATTCTATAAAAAATGGCATTCAGCAGGGTGGAGAGTGGTGCGAGTGGTTGATCTTTATGGTTGGTAGCAAAGTAAGTGGAGTATACGAGTATATTTATGAGGCGTTAGTTTGATCAGTGACGCACTAAACTAACATTACTACGTATTTAATTTAAAAATAAATTTTTTTACAGCCGACTTCAATATAGGTTATTTAAGAATAACTCAATAACCATTGGTCTGACCTTGATCAAATTCATATGGGACCACATGAGAACTATCAGCTTTTATATAAAAAGAGAATCATCGAATTCGGTTCGCCCAGTACAAAGTTATGAGGTAACACACATAAAAAAGCATACAGTCGAATTGAGTACCGTCTCCTTTTTGGAAGTCGGCAGAAAATGACAGCTGGCGTTGTTAAATATTATCGTAGTAATTCTCGTAAATACAACGAGACAGAAAATGTTCAAATTTACAGATAACCTAGCATTACGCTGTAAAAATCGTGTAAATATTACATACATAGGCGTTACGTACAGAGATGTGGTAGCTTAGATGGTTAGCGTTCTCTGTAGTTTCACAGTCCGCGAGCAACCCGGGTTCGATCCCCGCCGGCACCTATGATTTACCACGTGCTCGGCAGTGAAGGAAAACATTGTGAGGAAACCTTCATATCTGAGAGACATGAAAATAAAATAATTCAAAGACATGTGAAGCTCGACAACATGCATTGGGGCAGCGCGGCGGACATTTCCTTACCCTAAAACCCTGTCAGACATGAGAAGAGGCCTGTGCCCTGCAGTGGGTCGTATATAGGCTGTAAATATAACTTTTTAACTTTAAAATTGGCGTTTGTATATGGATGATGGCATGCCACAATTTAACAGTGGATTAAATTTATATAGCATACAAGTATTTGTTGCGAGTGGAATTCAAACCCGTTGCCCGCAGTGCCACCAAATATGAAGCAGGATATTAAAATTACACATTACAAAACAGATTTAACATAGAATTTAAAATCTAAAATTTTCATGTATGACATAAAACTAAGTTCGCATTTTAAAGAGTGACATTAGTCATAACTCAGGCGTTTCCTACATCTTTACGGGTGCCTAAAATTTGAAATACTGAGCGGCTGGTATTAAAATACGAGTAAAAGATGGAACATTTTGTAAACAATTAAGTCTAAGTAGACGCGTAGATGTGATTTCGCCATGTAAAATAATCTATTACCCCATATCAACCTCTTGGGTGATGTAAGAGATAACAGAGGAAAATATAATAGGGAATAGAAAGCGGTATTTTCCTGATAATATCTACAAACAATAAAAACGTTTGGTTATGTTGCCACCCGACTGTCAAGCGTGGAAACAATGTCAAATACCCTTCATATATGGCTTTCTATAGAGGAGGTTTTAGTTCAGATGAAGAAGTTTGATATGATGTAATGAATAAATGGATCAAACTCATGTAGTGCCTTGGTATTGAACATTTATTAAGACTGAACCATCAAATCAGCGGCAAAGAGTCCGCGTGCATAATTAATATTATATAATTGATGAAAGGGTTTCATTCATGAGTATATGGATGCGAGTCCCTGGTGTACCATCAAAGCAAGTAAAATCATTCAATAACAGATGCAGAGTATACCTGTATCAGCTCTTACGCTAGATCTATTTACCTTAATATTTTTTAATTCCTTAGCACTACTATATGGAAAAATACTACACATGTTCTTTAGCTTAAATTATTTGTTATTATGACTTACCTATTACAGCCTATTAAATATCCATTGCTCTTGCACAACATAGCCCACTACTAAAGTTTGCTTGCTCGGTACGTTGGTTATCGCTGATTTTAGTTTCCTGGTAATAAGAAGACACTGCTACCCATCTCCTGGTTTGATTCTCTCTTTCACCCGTTATGACACCCACGGTACAAAATGGTGTACTTCCTACTTCAAATAAATTATTGCCGAGGGAGGAACAATTTTTTAAGTCGCGTTTCACTGAGAATGTTAAGCGCGTAACAGATGGGAGATTTTTAGCGATGCCTATTACAGAGTCGCAGATGAAAGTTTTGGTGACTCTTAATTAGTAGCCAAACGACGTGTCTCTAATCTAAAACGAAAATTATAAAACAAGCCGACGGTGATAGAGCCACGCAACGGCTTTTGCTGTTGCACGTATGGGCCGGCTTGAGCCGGGTTCGTACCACGACCTCACAGAATACCGGCGTGAAGTGGAAGCTCTGCTTCCGCGTTTCGTCAGGTGAGTGCAGGTGACCGGAGGCCCAATTCCCCCCCCCCCCCCCATCAACATGGTAGCGGAATTACATGATAGACTACCCCAGGAGGGTACCAGTACCCCTGGAGAATCCCTCGCTGAGCATCCACGACCATGCTATTCCACTCCTGTGCGTGGGTGCTCAGGCTGCCCCGCGTATTCTGGGGGGGGGGGGGAGCAAAATTCCGCTCAATACAATAACTGCTCGGGGCAAACTGAGCAACATGACCAAGGCGACCCCTGCCACGCTGTCCGTGGATTTCTGCAACATCAGGGGACTTCACTCGAACCTAAACGCCGTCCACTATCATCTCGAGATGGCGAAGCCGGCCTTGCTCTTTCTGAGACGCAGGTGTCCTCTCCGGCTGATACTTCGTATCTATTCTACCCGGGGTACAAATTGGAGCACTCCTTTGTGCCTCGGACTGGAGTTTGCGTATACGTCAGAGAGGACATATATTCTCGACGCCTCGGCAGTCTTGAAGGTTCGGACCTGTGCATCCTTTGGCTACGCGTAGACAGCGACGACCATCCGCGCGTCTACGGGTGCCTCTATAGGTCCCATAGCGGTAATGCCGAAACAGACCGACTCATCGACCACATCCAAATGGCTACAGATTCCTTGCTACAACAGGTCCCATCCGCAGAGATCGTGATCCTTGGCGATTTTCAAGCCCACCACGCCGAATGGCTCAGTTCACGTTTAACCGATCATGCGGGGAGATCTGTTCATGACTTTGTCTGACACAACTGGTTACATCGCCTACGCGGATTCCAGATGTTGAGGACCATACACCTTCCCTGTTGGACCTTCTGCTGACCTCTCATCCGGACGGATATCACGTTTACGTCGATGCCTCTCTCGGCTCTTTCACTCGGACCATTGTCTGATCCGGAGTGTGGTGGCACTCACGCTCCCCTCGCGGTTGCGTTCTGCAGGTTGCCGCCGTGTTTGGCATTACAGGTCGGCGGATTGGGACGGAATGCGGTCTTTCTTTGCATCCTACCCATGGGGGCGGGTTTGCTTCTCGCCGGACGATCCCAGCGCTGTTGCTGACTCTGTCACTGATGTGGTGCTACAGGGAATGGAACTATTTATTCCATCATCTGTGGTACCCATCGAAGGCAGATCTCAGCCTTGGTTTGGTAGCTCCTGTAAGACTGCATTACGCAGTAAGCAGGAGTGTTATCAAGCCTGAAGCTGCGGCTTCGGCGACTCGGGATGTGAACACCAGCACACTTAAAAAGAAGTATAACTTCGCCTCCAGGTCCTTCAAAAGAGTTATTGCCAAGGCAAAGTCAGAGCACATAGGCAGAATTGGAGAGGAACTAGTTCGCCTTCCTTCGGGAACTCGTGCATTCTGGTCTCTCGGCATGGCTGTCCAAGGGAATTTCTGTAAGCCATCACTACCATCTCTGCACAGGGAGGACGACTCACTGGCCCACGACGAAAAGAGAAAGCCGACCTTTTAGGCTCCCTTTTTGCGTCCAACTCGACTGCTGATGACGGGGGGGAACACACCGCCGACCTTCCCGCGGTGTGAGAGCTCCATGCCAGATGTGCGGTTCTCACAGCGCTCGGTTCGCAGAGCGCTCCTCTCCCTGGACATCCACAAGTCGAGCAAGCCTGACGGAATCCCCCCAATTGTGCTGAGGACGTGTGCTCCGGAGTTGGCACCGGTTTTAACGCGTCTTTTCCGGTACTCCTACTCCCTAGGCGTATTCCCGAAATCATGAAAGACAGCTTTTGTACACCCGATCCCTAAAAAAGGCGACCGCTCAGACCCGTCCAACTACAGGCCTATCGCCATTACCCCCTTGTTCTCCAAAATAATGGAATCCGTTATAAACTGCCACCTCATGCGGTACCTCGAGGATCACCAGCTGATTAGTGCCCGCCAATACGGTTTTCGTCAGGGTCGATCAGCTGGTAATCTTCTGGTCTACTTAACTCATAGATGGGCGGAGGCAGTAGAGTCCAAGGGGGAGGCATTGACCGTTAGTTTGGACATTGCGAAGGCCTTCGATCGGGTTTGGCACAAAGTGCTTCTTTCGAAGCTCCCTTCCTATGGGCTTCCCGTGAAATTATGCAATTGGATCACTAGCTTTCTTGCAGATCGGAGCATCAAGGTCGTTGTAAACGGTGCATGCTCCGACTACAAGCCAATTAACGCTGGTGTTCCACAAGGCTGTGTGCTATCACCAACCCTGCTTCTTCTGCATATTAATGATATGTTGCAAACCGGTAGCATTCATTTTTATGCGGATGACAGCACTGGTGATGCTCTATATACCGGCCGTGCCAATATTTCTCTGGAAAAAGTCGCCGAGTACCGGAACAAACTTGTGTCTGAAGTCGAGTCTTTGCTGGACAAAGTCACAGATTGGGGGCGACTAAATCTAGTCCAGTTTAATCCCCAGAAGACACAAGTTTGCGCGTTTACCGCTAAAAAGAACCCCTTTGTCGTATCTCCTCAGTTTCAAGGTACTCCCCTTGTTGCCTCAGCCAGTATAGGAATCCTCGGCGTCGACATATCGAGTGACGTGCAGTTTTGTGGTCACTTGGAAGAGAAGGCCAAATTAGCCTCTAAAAACTTGGCGTGCTCAGCAGATCGGGACAGTATTTCATGCCGGCACAACGCCTGCAATTTTACAAGGTGCAGGTTCGGCTTCACATGGAATACTGTTTCCATCTCTTGGCAGGGGCTCCCCAGTGCCAGCTCCTTCCACTTGACCGCATTCAGCGCAGAGCGGATCGAATCGTCGACGACCGAGTCCTTTCCGATCGGCTCGACTCATTGGCGCTGCGAAGAGATGTTGCATCTCTTTGCATTTTCTTTCGCATTTACCACGGGGAGTGCTCTGAGGAATTGTTCGGATTAATCCCAGCCGCCAAATTTCACGAACGCACATCGCGGCGGAACTCCCGATACATCCACACCATCTGGATGATTGGCGGTCCATAACTGTGCGATTTAGAAGATGTTTTCTTACTCGCACCACTTCCTTTCATTGGAGTTGAGTTACCTGAAACAAAATTAAATGAAATATACAGATTCATAATGTGTTGTACAACATAATTAATTCTACCAAATATTCTAGTTTAACCAAGTTTCAAAATATAATGGCATATGTATTAAGATTTATAAACTCATGTAGATTTAAAAAGGTTACAGTTTTACTTACGGTTAATGGATTAAACACTTTTTTACAAACTTTAGCTAAACCATCTCAATGATTCAATAGATAATCATTCATTTGTGAAATAAGTTTGTAAAGTACTCGTAAAAATAAATCATTAAAATTTAGGTTTCATATTTCATCACTAGATACATGCCAGGACAGTAGTGTTATTCTACCCGTTGGCGGACTAATACAACACTCACAAAGTCCATATGACAAAACACATTCAATATTACTTGATTTGCCATCAACATCATATCACACACACTAGTCAAGCTCATCTTTGCTAAGCAACACCTACGCTATTTACATTGCGGACCGCAACAACTTTTAAGCTTAGTACAAGAACATTTTTGGGCAACTGGGGAACGTGCCCTAGCTAGGAATACAATACATAAATGTATGACGTGCAGTAAGATAAAAGGCAAAACAATTCAGCCAATCATACGCAACCTTCCGAAGTCTCGGTTAATACCAGCCCTACCATTCGAAACAAATTGAATTTTGTAGGGCCATTTTCCATTTTAAACCGAAAGGGACTTAGTACTAAAGTTTCAAAATGCTACTTTTTTTTTATTTATTGTCAACAGAACCAACAGCATTTAGTAACATTATAAACTTAGTAAATATTTACATTTTTTACTGCCAATTACAGGTTCTTACTTCATAAAAAAATAATCTTCTAACATATCGCTATAACTGTGTGAATATAATACAGAAATAACATTTAGAAATTACAAACATATTAGAAGATATTTATGGGTATTTTAAGGTACGCATTTTACAAAACACAGTGCATATGTGTATATCTAGTTGTGTTTTGATTTAGTAAGTATAAGGTTAAGTGTGTGTGTGCGTGTGCGTGTGCGTGTGCGCGTGCGCGTGCGCGTGCGCGTGCGCGTGCGCGTGTGCGTGTGCGTGTGCGTGTGCGTGTGCGTGTGCGTGTGCGTGTGCGTGTGCGTGTGCGTGTGCGTGTGCTTGTGCGTGTGCGTGTGCGTGTGCGTGTGCGTGTGCGTGTGCGTGTGCGTGTGCGTGTGCGTGTGCGTGTGCGTGTGCGTGTGCGTGTGCGTGTGCGTGTGCGTGTGCGTGTGCGTGTGCGTGTGCTTGCGTGCGTGCGTGCGTGCGTGCGTGCGTGCGTGCGTGCGTGCGTGCGTGCGTGCGTGCGTGCGTGTGTGCGTGTGTGTGTGTGTGTGTGTGTGTGTGTGTGTGTGTGTGTGTGTGTGTGTGATTATTAAATGTAAGTAGTGAAGTGCAAGTAGTGTAGGGAAGTATGTGAAGAGGTGTGGCATGTTTGTTATTTGTGCGTGATGTTTTATTATTATTATTTATTACTACTTATTTCTTAGAATTGAGATTATTTCTTTTTTTATGGAAGCTTTACTGTCGTGAAAAATGTCAATAGATGAAAAGTTTTTGTTATAGCAGTTAAGAGTACGACTAATCACAGAATTTTGAGCATATTTTGAGCGGCTTAACGGAACATGAAATAGAGATGTGTGTCTGGTACGTTTCGAAGGAGTGTTAAATTGTAGGAATTGAAATGTCAATTCAGGACTATTAATTATATTACTACAGACGTCGTGCAGAAACAAAATTTGTAGAAGTGTACGTCGGTCCTTTAACGGTAATAAGTTATGATGTTCGCAAGATTCCTTGTAACTGATTTTTTTTATGTTGTGTGCGATAATTTAATGCCTTAATAAATTTACATTGTATTTGCTCTATATAATATCATAAGAATAATACAGAACTTTAATACATACAGAATCTGAGAATGGACGGCACACTCTTAAAACAAATCCTAAGTTTTTATACGCTTTTGCAACCATTGTCGTGACATGATCAGACATGAGCATTTTGGAATCAAAAACGACACCAAGATCTTTGGTTTGGTAGATGCGTTCCAACGGTATGTTATCTAATTTATATTGATATTTAATTTGAAGCCTTTTACTGGTGAAGCTAATTTGATAACATTTTGAAATATTAACACTAATACGGTTATCATGATAGTAACAACAAAGCTGGTTCAAGTCTTTTTGAAGTTGGTGTGCATCTCCCTCAGACTTAATATATGCGTAAACTTTAGTGTCATCTGCATACATGAGGAACTTGGAAAATTTAAAGCAGTCTCCTATATCATACAAGTATGATGCATACAGTAACGGTCCCAATATCGAGCATTGTGGGACTCCAGATGGGACTTCAACGAAATCAGAGCGATGTCCAGCTATTATAACAGCCTTAGAGCGGTTACGTAGAAAGGACTCTATCCACCTAAGCAGATTTCCATAAATTCCCAGCTCCTGGAGTTTACGCAAAAGTATAATGTGATCCACGCGATCAAAAGCCTTCTCGAAATCTGTATAAATGGCATCGATCTGAAAACCAACATCCATACCTCGAAGAACATCACTGGAAAAAATTGATAAATTAGTACTGGTTGAGCGACCACGAACGAATCCATGCTGTTGCGGAGGAATGTGACGAACAATCAGGGGATACAAATGCATATGCGCAACTCTCTCTATCAGTTTACTCAACACATTAAGAATAGATATAGGTCTGTAATTTTCGATGGCTGTTTTGACTCATTTTTTATGGACCGGAACGACATTAGCAGTTTTCCAGATCTTGGGAAAATAACCCTCAGCATAACATCGATTAAAAATTAATGTTATAGGAGCCGCTAGCGATTCTGCACACTTCACAAAGAAATATGGAGGGATTTCAACACATCCAGTACCTTTAGAACAATCGAGATTATCAAGAAGCTTTTTTATGTCTGTGACAGAAAGATATATATCACTAATAACATCATTGCCAAGGAAATTTTTTTGTGTAAAGTTTCCATAGTGTAATGCCGGTTGACTAAAATTACGACTAAAATATTCATTGAAAGCATTGCAAATATCATTTTGATTTGACAATTGATTATTATTATATTGCATTATGTGAGGATAAGCTGATTTATTTTTCCTCTTGGATTTTATATATAAAATAAGTCCATAACAATTTTGGTGTAGTTTTAATTTTTTCTTGTGAAAAGTTTATATAAGACGAATAACATTCCCTTTCAAGTTTTTTTAATCGCGAACGCAGTATAGAAAAAGATTCGTAATAATTTGGGTTTCCATATTTTTTCCAGTAAGTGTGATACTTAGCTTTTTCTTTAATCAATATTATTAAATTTTATTATTAATTTACTATACCAAACAGGATAGTTGTAAGTATACGACACAATTTTTTGTGGCACAAAATTAGAGATGGCGGTATTTAAAATTACGTAAAAAGTGTCAATAATGTATTCCAAATCATGAGATTTTAGAAAAGACAAATCGTAATTAGAGAAGAAAGTATTTAATTTATTATAATCAGCTTTCCTAAATAACTTATGTGTATTCGTGTGTCTCTTTTGTAAGGCCTTAAATTTAGTGGCCGTTAATGATCTCAGCATAGACGCTCTTATTTTATGGCTGTGCCGATATATTTGCAGGCGCGGTAAACCTAAAATCATTTATTGTGATAACGGTACGAACTTTGTTGGGGCAAAGAGTGAGCTACAGAGAATTCTTCACTTATCTCAGCAGCCTATCAATGAGTTCACACCTAGCGAAGGCATCGAATTTAAATCCGACATATTCTCCCAATTTTGGTGGTATTTGGGAATCTGGATAAAAACTGCAAAATATAACTTAAGACACATTGTAGGTCGGTCAAATTTAACCTTCGAAGAATTAGCTACAATATTCACTCAAGTAGAAGTGATATTAAACTCGCTTCCTATAACACCAATGTCATCTGATTCTTCGGATTTACTCCCACTGACCCTCGGTCATTTTCTAATCGGGAGCTTTGTTTGTTACAATCTTCTTCTACAGAAAGTATTGGAATTAACCATTATCAACAAGAAGAATGGTACAGGCAACTGTTATAGCGTCGTTGGAGTAGATAGGTCCCCTTAGAACTTTAACAGCGTGTCAAGTGGAAAAGAAATCAATACAAATTAAAACTTGTGAAGTCTATTTACTCAAAGAAATTTTACTCAAAAAAAACCCTTTCAATTTTACTCAAGCCAGTTAGTATTTCATTTTTATATAGACACACGCGTGTGTGTAATGTCACAGCGTCGCGAAATTGCCTGGCGTATGACTAATCTCCCTTCGGAAAAAGCGATCGTAGTTCATGTTGAACATTACAGTTTTATCGTCCATGGCAAGTCTGTTTCAAGTGTGTATTATTGTTTTGTTTGTAAAAATACTAATATTTGCTATGACACTCGAACAAATCTAGCGATCCTCTTTTATCCTAATAATAAAAGCATAACGTGTGATCATTTCGTAACGCAGCGTACAATCTGGATATTCCAATCTAAACATGCCAACTGACTCGTAACTGTGAGCATGCAATCAGTTCCAGTCGAATTTCAACTTAAGGCAGCCTCGTGAAACTGAACGTCTGATAGTTAAAAGATAATCATAGCTCAAAACGAAACGATAATTTGTTGATTTTGAACATGCTCGTAACAATTTTTTATTTCGGTTAAATTATATAGTTAAACTCCGACTTTGGAAGCAATTACACGAGTATGTGTTATTTTTATTTCTTTGTAGTGTCAGCTTAAAATTATATTGATGATAATGGTTTATAGTATTTCATTGGCGTTGTAAGCAACACCAAATATTAAGGCCTGGTCCATATCACTAATTATATTTATGTTGAACATTGGTTATGTTATATGTTTCAACGTATTGAGGAAGTTTCAACCAGACGAATAATATATATCATTGGTAATCCGGCCGGGTAACGAAAACTCCGGCGGGTAAACATTTTTTTTCATAAGTCAAGCTTGATTTTCTTTCGTACGTCTTCGAAATATGTCAAAAGTTGTCCCGTAATGAAAACTATTTTTATCATGTATTTTTAGTGTAATTACTAGCATAAAGAATATCCCAAAACAAATGATAATTTTCATGGTACAAAATAAAATATTTTTTATATGATAGGGTGAAAAACGAACACAAATTCCACCTGATGGTAAATGGTTGTTGTGACCCATATACGTCTAAATAAAGAATCAAAATGCAGATGCGTTGTCAGCCGTGAGGACTAAAATGGATTACTTAATTTCCAGTAAAAGGGTCTCCGGTTCTCTACACTCATCGTACGAAACACAGCAGTGTTCAGTTCTTATTTCACGTAGGTATTCTGTGAGAGCGTGGTCCTTCCCCGGTCGAGCCGACCCATTCATGCTAAAACTATACTAGTAATATAGCTGCAGCATGGTTCTACTACGTATATATTATTATCATATATAGGTATTACTCATATATAGGCATAGTAACACATAACATACATTTCTATTTTCTAGCATAAATTACACGCAACATGTTTCAACAGATTTGTTTCTTTTTGCCTTATTTGAAAATTAAATTATAAAAAGCGAGATAAGTATATTGATACAATTTATGCGAAATTGTAGGTTCTCTCTATGCATGTGTATGGGTATGTAATTACTCTAATATTAATTTAAATTACAAATGTCATTTATATTTCGAAGGATAAATGTCATAGAAGAAGATCCTAGGGCCACCAGACGTCACTTATTTTCTAACAAACGAAATGTGTAAGATTGAATAGTGTTAGTATGTACTACGATCTCATGCCTAGCTGCTGTTGTAGATGGCCTGCAAAGACCAAAAAATCTGAGAAATTTCCACACTTCGGCGGGAAAAGAGTTATTATTTTATACGTGGTAGAGCCATGCTGCAGCTATATTAGTAGTATAGTTGAAGCACGAATGGGTAGGCTCGACTGGGGAAGGACCACGCTCTCACAGAATACCAGCGTAAAACAGTAGTTTAAAACTGCTGTGTTTCGTATGGTTAGTGTAGAGAACCGGAGACCCTTTTTACTGGAGAAGAGGCATTCCAGAGCCTAAGTCCTCACGGGTGACAACGCATCTTCATTTTGATTCGCAAACGAGGATAAATGTAGATGTCTATGGGCCACAGTAACCACTTACCATCAGGTGGACTGTGTACTCGTTTGTCACCCTTTCCTATAAAAAAATGCATTGAATATTGATGAATAATTATTATTTATAAAAAGTAATTCTTGAAGGTGCCACACCTAAACACATTAGGTGCACCACATGATTGTCGTATGGAAATCATGGTGCAGCAATAGGTGAATCATTTCCTTTCATCGATGATGTATTAGGACAAGGATAATTTAATAGAACGCAGCCTGATAAGTTAGGATTGCTTTCATCTATTTTTGCACTCCCAGAAAGAGGAAGATTGGGAGACAAACCCGAAGGAAAAATGTTGGGATAATTAATCACTTTGCGGACTAGTCCTTCAACTCCAAGAATATTTGGCGTAGTTTTTGGGCACAGCATTTGATCCAGCTGTAGGATAGGATAAGCCAGAAGGTTTATTTTTTTTTTATAGGAGAAGGGGCAAACGAGCATGCGGCTCACCTGATGGTAAGTGACTACCGCCGCCCATGAACAACCGCAACACCAGGGGAATTGCAGATGCGTTTCCGGCCTTTTAAAAAGGAGTAGGCTCTTTTCTTGAAGGTCCCTAAGTCGTATCGGTCCGGAAAAATCGCTGATGGTAATCGATTCCACAAGGAAGTCGTGCGAGGAAGAAAACATCTTCTAAATCACACAGTGGTGTACCGCCAATCATCCAGATGGTGTGGATGGTATCGGGAGTTCTGCCGCGATGTGCGTTCATGAAATTTGGCGGCTGGGATTAATCCGAACAATTCCTCAGAGCACTCCCCATGGTAGATGCGAAAGAAAATGCAAAGAGATGCAACATCTCTTCGCAGTGCCAATGAATCGAGCCGATCGGAAAGGGCTCGGTCGTCGACGATTCGAGCCGCTCTGCGCTGGATGCGGTCAAGTGGAAGGAGCTGGCACTGGGGAGCCCCTGCCCAGAGATGGGAACAGTATTCCATGTGAGGCCGAACCTGCGCCTTGTAAAGATGCAGGCGGTGTGCCGGCATGAAATACTGTCCCGCTCTGCTGAGCACGTCAAGCTTTTTAGAGGCCAATTTGGCCTTCTCTTCCAAGTGACCACGAAACTGCACGTCACTCGATATGTCGACTCCGAGGATACCGATACTGGCTGAGGCAAGAAAACTGAGGAGATACGACAAAGGGGTTCTTTTTAGCGGTAAACGCGCAAACTTGTGTCTTCTGAGGATTAAACTGGACTAGATTTAGTCGCCCCCAATCCGAGACCTTGTCCAGCAAAGACTCGACTTCAGACACAAGTTTGTTCCGGTACTCGGCGACGTTTTCCCGAGAAATATTGGCCCGGCCGGTGTATAGAGCATCACCAGTGCTGTCATCCGCATAGCAATGAATGTTACCAGTTAGCAACATATCATTGATATGCAGAAGAAACAGCGTTGGTGATAGCACACAGCCTTGTGGAACACCAGCGTTAATAGGCTTGTAGTCAGAACATGCACCGTCTACAACGACCTTGATGCTCCGATCTGCAAGAAAGCTGGTGATCCAATTGCACAATTTCTCGGGAAGCCCATAGGAAGGCAGCTTCGAAAGAAGCGCTTTGTGCCAAACCCGATCGAAGGCCTTCGCAATGTCCAAACTAACGGCCAACGCCTCCCCCTTGGACTCTACTGCCTCCGCCCATCTATGGGTCAGGTAGACCAGAAGATCACCAGCTGATCGACACCGACGAAAACCGTATTGGCGGTCATTAATCAGCTGGTGATCCTCAAGGTACCGGATGAGCTGGCAGTTAATAATGGATTCCATTATTTTGGAGAACAAGGAGGTGATCGCGATAGGCCTATAGTTGGACGGGTCTGAGCGGTCGCCTTTTTTAGGGATCGGGTGGACAAAAGCTGTCTTCCATGAATTCGGGACTACGCCTTGGGAGTAGGAGTACCGGAAAAGACGCGTTAGGACCGGTGCCAACTCCGGAGCACACGTCCTCAGCACAATTGGGGGGATTCCGACAGGGAACTCGACTTCTGGATATCCAGGGAGAGAAGTGCTTAGCGAACTGAGCGCTGTGAGAATAGCACATCCGGCATGGAGCACTCACACCGCGGGATGGTCGGCGGTATTTTCCCCCCGTCATCAAGAGTCGAGTTGGACGCAAAAGGGGAGCCTAAAAGGTCGGCTTTGTCTTTTGCGTCTTGGGCCAGTGAGTCGTCCTCCCTGTGCAGAGATGGTAGTGATGGCTTACAGAAATTCCCTTGGACAGCCTTGGCGAGAGACCAGAATGCACGGGTTCCCGAAGGAAGGCGAACTAGTTTCTCGCCAATTCTGCCTAAGTCAGTTAAGTCTGTTTGTATTTGGAAGTGTTTCGCAATATGTTAATGGTTCTAGACCTTCAGCTTGAAGTCCTTGCAGATAGTACGGAATGACATTGATAACGATCCAAAAGCTTTAATCAATCCATCGCTAAGTATGCCTGGTGATTCACACACTGTAATCTAGCCCAGCGGATAACGCAGATCAGGCCTGAAATTAAAAAATATCAACGCCTTGAGTAACAGGATATTACTAAAGTAATTTAAAATATTTCGTCAAAAGCTTACCAACATAAAAAAGCAAGTTGTGGCGCTCATTTTTACTATTGCTAAGAGATGTATTTAGAGATTAAGATTTGAAAGCGCTATATAAACCGAAATATTAAATTCATTGTTATATTTTTCACGCATCATGGAGTTTCGTAAATGAAAGCAAATTAGCAAATGTTTTTTTTTTTTTGTTACATTGGGAATATTTCTACGCATTCTTTATGTTATTTTGAAATCTTTTAAAAACTTTGTCGATATTTCTTAAATATTTCATGGTAAGTAAAATAAAATGAAACATTTGAAAACATTTTTTTAAACGGGAATAAAAAGAGAAACACGTATTATGAAATAATGTTGATACGATGTGACCCTCTACTAAATTTATTATGTCATTAGACTGCGCTTGCCCATGTGCTGCCGATACGTAGAGCTATATGTTCGGTATAATATTGACACTAAATATTTAGTCTATGTCAATACCGAAACAATGTCATGTCAATGTTGAAGTGGCCTGAGTTAATTATGCTGAAGTATCCCATAGAGTAAAATAAGAATATCCACTGTTTGGATTTTAAAACCCGACTTCCATATTCCGAGTGATTAGTGCGACATAGCCAGAACAAATTACCTACTACTGTTACCTATTTTATAAATGGGATAAGGGTGACAAACGAGCATACAGTCCACCTGATGGTAAGTGGTTGCTGTAGCACATAGACATTTACATCAATCCTCGATTACAAATCAAAATGCAGATGCGTCGTCACCCGTGAGGACTAAGATGGAATGCCTCGGTTCCAGTAAAAAGAGTCTCCGGTTCTCTACACTCACCATACGAAACACAGTAGTGTTAAGCTGCTATTTTGCGCTGATATTCTGTGAGAGCGTGGTCCTTCCCTGGTCGAGCCGACCCATTCGTAATACAACTAACTTTTTTAACTGACATGCTGACAACGCATTTGCATTTTAATTCTTTATTAAAGATAGATGTAGACGTATATGGGTCACAGCAACCACTTACCATCAAGTGGACTTTGTGTTCGTTTGTCACCTCATCTCATCTTTTTTACTCATATGTATAAAAAGTTCGGTAATAAGAATGTAGTTCTTATATTAGGATATTCTTTATGCTAGTATTTACACAAAACAATGCACGTTAAAAATACTTTTCACACGGGACTACTTTTGATATTTTTTCAAGACATGCGAAAGAAAAATTAAGCTTGATTTATGAATAATAAAGGTTTACCCGCCGGAGTTTTCGCCACCCGACCGGATTACCAATGATATATATTATTCGTCTGGTTGAAACTACCTCAACACGCCAACGAAACTTATAACAATGTTCAACATCCGCAACATATAAATATCATTAGTAATAGGGGCCAGCCCTAAATATCACTCTTGCTACCTGCGTCAAATAATTAACTACAATCGCGAGCTGCCCCAGGGGTAGATCGCAGTAGGCTATATTGAATGTTAGTTTTTAACGCTGATTATGTTATTTTTTTTTTTGTAAATACTTGTTGAAATACTCGTCGAAATAGTTTTGTTTAGTATTTAGTATATTTAATTGTAAGATAAAATAGTTGAAAAAGTTTTAATGTAATTTAAGAATAATATATATGTATGTGTCGGAGCGCCTATAAAATACAGGTTAGATCGAGGTGGAAATGAGGGTATATCGAAAAACCCCCACTTGTTTGTGCAGTACAAAGTTCACTGTAGGTGCCGTGCGCGAAAGGGTCCGCCTAAGTCATTCAACCAGTGTGGTCATTCTACTAGTGCTAAGATAGTGTCGTGGTTCTGTTCGTTGTTGTAATTCTTCCAGTGCAGGCAAGGAGGATTGGTGTTGCTGAGAGGCTGCCCTGTGTTACATTGAGATAAGTAGTGTTGCTATTGGTTTACATATTTTGGTGTTATCATTTAATTACGTAGGTACCTCACGTTACAGTGGTGTGTGATTGTGGCGGAGACGTGTTACGGTGGTCGAATTGTAATTGCTCTATACTTAATATATAGTGCGTTTACGCTGTCTTACTACTGATAATGAATAACTGCGTAAGCAAGAGAGCAAGTTGAACATCCGCTCTCACACTTTTACTATTTTTAACAATTAACGCTATCCTGATGTATTTCCGAGATCAAAATTGGAATCCTCTGTTGAATTCTCCGACATATGTATGTTACATATCTATTTGATAAATTATAAAGGCAAAACTTCCTTCCTACTATATTTGTTGTGGGGATGGATGCTTAATGAGCAATGAAAAGGATTCAGATATATTATTTTTTGAGTTATCGAAGGATAATGAAAGGTAAATTTATTTTATTTTTTGTTAGATAGGTATTTATAGCGAAAACCTAATTAAGTAATATTTTATAAATGAATTACTACAGAAGTAATTGCAAAGTACTTTATTACAAAACTTAGTTGAAATTTACTTCACTACCCAACTAACTACTTACATACCTATACTTACTCGTCTTTGTAATTAAAATATTTTAAGTTATAATAGCACAAAATGCTGAAATTAAAACTTTGTTCATAAGATTTTTAACTAAGTAGATTACGATCATATTTCTGTTGGGAATCTTATTTCGGGTTTATTTGTTGTTTACGCTATCTACCTATACAAACCAAGCATCGCGATTCCCGACGAATGGCCTTGCAAGTTGCATGCGTTGGGCATTACAGAACTCACATAGTAGATAATATATTCGATTATAGTCAGCATAGGTACTTTACCTAAGTTAATTACCATTTCACAATGTATTTTTTTACTCTTCATTAACAGCCCTTAGCAACCACGGAAAGTCCGTTCTGACATAGTAAGGAGAAAAGATGCAAAGTAATACGCATACTCGCGCGCAGCGATAAAGTTTTATTTAGCTTGCGTGCGCGATTTATCTGATTAGTATTAACTATGCAGGCTATTGAAACGTCCGCAAGCAGTCAACATCAAAAGAGTGCAACTTCTGTACGTAGTACTATTATTTATTCTGTGGCTGCGTTACGAAATGATCACACATTATGCTTTTATTATTAGGATAAAAGAGGATCGCTCTCTTTGTTATACGAGTATCATAGCAAATATTAGTATCTTTACAAACAAAGTAATAATAACGTTTATACAGACTTACCATGGACGATGAAATTGTAATGTTCAACATGAACCGCGATCGCCTTTTTCAAAGTGACATTAGTCATAGGCCAGGCAATTTCGCGGCGCTGCGGCATTTTACACACGCGCGTGTCTATATAAATTACTGAACGGATGGTATTAAAATACGAGTAAAAGTAAAATGGGTTTTTTTTTGTTGAGAATTCAGTCTTAGTAGATGAACAGAGTCTGTGCGTACATCTACTCAGACTATAAAGCCTGAATAATTACGTCAGCTGCAAGGAGGCCATAATTGCAACTCATATATTATTTATGTACAAGTTACATTCATGATGCATGGATGCGAGTCCCACTTGCACAATGAAAGCAAGTACACTTGTTAAGAAATTTTCACCGTCAATCATAATAATTAAATGGTTCATTAACAGATATACAAATAAACTTTTTATAAAACTGAAATGACAGGCGATCCAGCACTTCATCTAATGTTAAGTGGCTGCTGGAATCATTCTATTCAAATTTCATAGTACGCGAGTACCCTTAGTATGATCCCCGCCGGCATCAATGAAATTGTTAGAATTACACCTAAAATTGAAATTGTTAATTTCAAATTTAAGTGTAAATCCACGTGCTTGACGGTGAAGATAAACATCATGAAGAAACCTGCATGTCTGAGAAATAAAAAAATATTTCGAAGACATGTAAACTTCGCTAGCAGGCATTGGAGTAGCGTGGCGGATATTTATTTGCCTTAAAACTCTCTCAGAAATGAAGGGAAGCCTGTGCCCTGTAGTGGGACGTATAGATGATGTAACTTCTCTTGAACCCATGGCCACCAGCAGCCAACTTTGTTTGAGGACTAAGACGGAATGCCTCACAGCTTGTAACTATACCGGCTCTCTGTACCGTTCACACTGGACACGGCAGAGCTAGCGCTACTGCTTGGCGCTAGAAATATACAAGAGGGAGGAAGCAGTCCCACCAAAGTCTTATTCCTTACCAATATCACTATTAATACATTTACTATGGACGTCGACACCACACTGTGAAAAAGAACTACCTTATAAGTAAAACTAATTTAATTTTATATTTTTATCAATAATATTATGATCAGGGGAAATTATCCTTAAAAATGAAACTAACTGTGAAATAAGCTCTTGAAATTCACTAAACAGCAAACAAATAATGAAGGAAACTCGGAGGCAAACAAAACTATCTTTTATATAACAATAAACATGGAGTTTTCTCAAGCGGCTAAGCACCCGCGTGTACAAATTAAACTTTTTTTTTTTATAGGAGAGGGGGCAAACGAGCATGCGGCTCACCTGATGGTAAGTGACTACCGCCGCCCATGAACAACTGCAACACCAGGGGAATCGCAGATGCGTTGCCAGCCTTTTAAAAAGGAGTACGCTCTTTTCTTGAAGGTCCCTAAGTCGTATCGGTCCGGAAAAATCGCTGATGGTAATCGATTCCACAAGGAGGTCGTGCGAGGAAGAAAACATCATCTAAATCGCACAGTGGTGGACCGCCAATCATCCAGATGGTGTGGATGGTATCGGGAGTTCTGCCGCGATGTGCGTTCGTGAAATTTGGCGGCTGGGATTAATCCCAACAATTCCTCAGAGCACTCCCCATGGTAGATGCGAAAGAAAATGCAAAGGGATGCAACATCTCTTCGCAGTGCCAATGAATCGAGCCGATCGGAAAGGGCTCGGTCGTCGACGATTCGAGCAGCACTGCGTTGGATGCGGTCAAGTGGAAGGAGCTGGCACTGGGGAGCCCCTGCCCAGAGATGGGAACAGTATTCCATGTGAGGCCGAACTTGCGCCTTGTAAAGTTGCAGGCGGTGTGCCGGCATGAAATACTGTCCCGCTCTGCTGAGCACGCCAAGCTTTTTAGAGGTCAATTTGGCCGTCTCTTCCAAGTGACCACGAAACTGCACGTCACTCGATATGTCGACTCCGAGGATACCGATACTGGCTGAGGCAAGAAGGGGAGTGCCTTAAAACTGAAGAGATACGACAAAGCGGTTCTTTTTAGCGGTAAACGCGCAAACTTGTGTCTTCTGAGAATTAATCTGGACTAGATTTAGTGGCCCCCAATCCGAGACTTTGTTCAGCAAAGACTCGACTTCAGTCACAAGTTTGTTCCGGTACTCGGCGACGTTTTCCCGAGAAATATTTGCACGGCCGGTGTATAGCGCATCAACAGTGGTGTCATCCGCATAGCAATGAATGTTACCAGTTAGCAACATATCATTGATATGCAGAAGAAACAGCGTTGGTGATAGCACACAGCCTTGTGGAACACCAGCGTTAATAGGCTTGTAGTCAGAGCATGCACCGTCAACAACGACCTTGATGCTCCGATCTGCAAGGAAGCTGGTGATCCGATTGCACAATTTCTCGGGAAGCCCATAGGAAGGGAGCTTCGAAAGAAGCGCTTTGTGCCAAACTCGATCGAAGGCCTTCGCAATGTCCAGACTAACGGCCAACGCCTCCCCCTTGGACTCTACTGCCTCCGCCCATCTATGGGTCAGGTAGACCAGAAGATCACCAGCTGATCGACCCCGACGAAAACCGTATTGGCGGTCACTAATCAGCTGGTGATCCTCAAGGTACCGGATGAGCTGGCAGTTAATAATGGATTCCATTATTTTGGAGAACAAGGAGGTGATCGCGATAGGCCTATAGTTGGATGGGTTTGAGCAGTCGCCTTTTTTAGGGATCGGGTGGACAAAAGCTGTCTTCCATGAATTCGGGACACGCCTTGGGAGTAGGAGTATCGGAAAAGACGCGTTAGGACCGGTGCCAACTCCGGAGCACACGTCCTCAGCAAAATTGGGGGGATTCCGTTAGGCCCACTCGACTTCTAGATGTCCAGGGAGAGCAGTGCTTTGCGAACCGAGCGCTGTGAGAACAGCACATCCGGCATGGAGCACTCACACCGCGGGATGGTCGGCGGTGTTTCCCCCCGTCATCAAGAGTCGAGTGGGACGCAAAAAGGGAGCCTAAAAGGTCGGCTTTGTCTTTTGCGTCATGGGCCAGTGAGTCATCCTCCCTGTGCAGAGATGGTAGTGATGGCTTACAGAAATTCCCTTGGACAGCCTTGGCGAGAGACCAGAATGCACGGGTTCCCGAAGGAAGGCGATCTAGTATCTCGCCAATTCTGCCTAAGTGCTCTGACTTTGCCTTGGCAATAACTCTTTTGAAGGACCTGGAGACGAAGTTATACTTCTTTTTAAGTGTGCTGGTGTTTACATCCCGAGTCGCCGAAGCCGCAGCCCAGGCTTGATAACACTCCTGCTTACTGCGTAATGCAATCTTACAGGAGCGACCAAACCAAGGCTGAGATCTGCCTCCGATGGGTACCACAGATGATGGAATAAATAGTTCTATTCCCTGTAGCACCACATCAGTGACAGAGTCAGCAACAGCGCTGGGATCGTCCGGCGAGAAGTAAACCCGCCCCCATAGGTAGGATGCAAAGAAAGATCGCATTCCGTCCCAATCCGCCGACCTGTAATGCCAAACACGGCGGCAACCTGCAGAACGCAACCACGAAAGGAGCGTGAGTGGCACCACACTCCGGATCAGACAATGGTCCGAAGAGCCGAGAGAGGCATCGACGGAAACCTGATATCCGTCCGGATGAGAGGTCAGCAGAAAGTCCAACAGGGAAGGTGTATGATCCTCCACATCTGGAATCCGCGTAGGCGAAGTAACCAGTTGTGTCAGACCATATGCCAAGGCAAAGTCATAAACAGATTTCCCCGCATGATCGGTTAGACGTGAACCGAGCCATTCGGCATGGTGGGCGTTAAAATCGCCAAGGATCATGATCTCTGCGGATGGGACCTGTTGTAGCAAGGAATCTGTAGCCATTTGGACGTGGTCGATGAGTCTATCTGTTTCGGCATTACCGCTATGGGACCTATAGAGGCACCCGTAGACGCGCGGATGGTCGTCGCTGTCTACGCGTAGCCAAAGGATGGACAGGTCCGAACCTTCAAGACTGCCGAGGCGTCGAGAACAAATGTCCTCTCTGACATACACGCAAACTCCAGCCCGAGGCACAAAGGAATGCTCCAATTTGTACCCCGGGTATGAGAAATATCAGCCGGAGAGGAAACCTGCGTCTCAGTCAGAAAGAGCAAGGCCGGCTTCGCCGTCTCGAGATGGTTGCGGACGGTGTTTAGGTTAGAGTGAAGTCCCCTGATGTTGCAGAAATTCACGGATAGCGTGGCAGGGGTCGCCTTGGTGTTCTTGCTCAGTTTGCCCCTAGCAGTTATGCTTTTGAGCGGAATTTTGCCCCCCCCCCCAGAATACGCGGGGCAGCCTGAGCACCCACGCTCAGGATCGGAATAACATGGTCGTGGATGCTCAGCGAGGGATTCTCCAGGGGTACTGGTACCCTCCTGGGGTATCTCATCGTGTAATTCCGCTACCATGTTGATGGGGGGGGGGGGAATTGGGCCTCCAGCCACCTGCACTCACCAGACGAAACGCAGAAGCAGAGCTTCTACTTCACGCCGGTATTCTGTGAGGTCGTGGTACCAACCCGGCTCGAGCCGGCCCATACATGCAACAGCGAAAACTGCTGCGTGGCTCTACCACCGACAAAAATTAAAACTAATATTAAATTTCTTTTTAAGCTTTGTATCATTTAACTAAACATTTGTTAAAAATAAATTAAATTTAACGTAATTATTATCATGAGATAACATTTTACTTCAAATATTTTATTTTAAAAGACAGACTTAAATTACACCCATTAATATACTATTCTCGTTGCAGTATTCTTGTAGTGTAGGCAGAAAATATCATGTTGCTGAGTAGCTCGATATCCAAGCGGAGTTTTGGAGCAAAAAAATACATGTTAGAAATTACAGAACAGAAGAAAATACTAATAAATTATCAACAAAACCTTTAGACGTAGCAAATGCGCGCATAATGTTGAATGTACTTGACACAATTAAATTAAAAATTAAATTTAAATATTCCCCGGATCTAAGGCACTGGTATTTAGTTCGTGTGCAAGTTTTATTTCTACTATGAACTGCGTACACCACTACGATCTGAAGCACTGTTGCAAAGACTAATGGGAAACTACTGGCAACGATTGAGGAAACACAAAGGGGTATAAAAGTCTTAGGAGCGTCTGACGAGACGCGACATCCTTATTGTAACTGTAAGTGTATTAATTTAAGCGTTTGTATGAGTCAAAGATATATTTAACTAAAGAGTCTCAAGGGATTCTAAAGTGTTTTATAGAACTAAGGTGACAAATTATCACACAGTCGACCTGATAATAAGTGGATGCTGTAGCTCGTCTACGTCTATCCTCGTTAAGGCTTTAACTAGCCTGAATAACCTTGACGAAACGGCGATCGCAGAGATTTTAGCCGATGTCAACACCGTCTAGCAACTACGTTCTATAATACTTATAAAAGTGCAAAGATTAATAGACTGCAGAGATGACAATTATATAAGTGACATACTGCCTGTTATGCTTGCGCATCGCTGAGAATTATATCGCGGTTACGCATCTTCAATTACATTGTGCTGTAGCTTTGTCCGGTAGTCGTCACGAGCTATCAAGTGTTCAAGTTTCAAGTACGTTAGAGTTTTTTATTATATATGTTAAATCGTATTTATATGTATCGTATTAATAGATCTGGGTCAAAGCGTTCGCTGTAAATTTTCCCGGGTTTGATCCCCGACAGTACGAATGAAATTTGTAATTGCAATTTTCATCAACACGCATTGAGGAAGCACGGCGGGCATTTCCTTGCCCTAAAACCCTCTCAAAAATAAAAAAAGAGTCCTGTGCCCAGTAGAGGGACTTGTATAACCTATTACTTTACTTTGTATAATATTTATATTCGTTTCAGATATAGAAGGGTACCTTATGCTGACAAAAATATCATGTGGAGGCGACGAAAACGTAAAACATCTTTGTACCTATTGTCTAAAACGTTCGAAAGATTGTCAGTCATGTCATACGCTACATTTTCTTTAGAGCGTAGAACATTGCAGATAGGGCAAAATAAAAAATACATACATACATAAACATTCACGCCTGTCACCCAGAGTGGTAGGCAGAGACTACGGACTTCCATTTGGCGCGATCCTGACACACCTCTCTCGCCTCTTTTACATCCATATATCTACGCATACACGCCCGTCGGTTATGGGTACTCCTAATCTGGCCCATTTTTAATGTATCGCCGATTTGGTCGATAAACCTTCGTCTAGGGCGTCCCTTCCTGACCCTGCCGTTCACTTCCGCAACATAAATTTGCTTTGTCACTCTTTCCTCGTTCATTCTTTCTACATGACAAACCACCGAAGCATTCCTTTCTTAATCCTTGTCACAACGTCATCTTGCAAACCACACTTTTCTCTTATCACACTATTTCTCACCCTGTCATTCAGATTCATCCCCAGCATACTCCTTAAGGAACGCATTTCTACAGCATTTATTCTACTCTCATGCTTCTTCTGCCAGACCCAACTTTCACTACCATACATTAAAGTAGGGACTAAGACAGCATTATGAATTGCCATACGTGCCTTAGTTGACACATTCTGACTCCTCATAATAGCGTGTAGAGCCCCATTCACTCTATTTCCTGCGTTCACTCGTCGTTCTATATTCTTATCATATCTACCATCCCTGCTAAATAAACATCCCAAATATACAAACTCATCCACTTGCTCAATCAACTCCCTTTCTATTCTTATTTCACATAAAGTTTTACTTTCTTCTCTTTCAAAAACCATCACTTTCGTCTTACTTGCGTTCACTTTCATACCCCTTTCTTTCAATGACCAATTCATTAAAGTAACCATCATTTGCAACTCGGCCGCCGACGATGCAAATATGACTTGATCATCGGCGTACAAAAGGCATTTGACGGTTGACTCACCCATTCTCAACCCACATTCTTCAACTTTCAAAGTTTGCAAACAACTGTCCATAAATAAGTTAAACAGCCACGGGGAAGCCACACATCCCTGTCTGACACCTTTATGAATGCCAAACCAGTCCGAGTAGACCCCATATTTTGCGAACTATTTATTAATAATATATACATTTATAGGTATTTATAATAAAAATAATGAACAAGCTGCAAGGTTCAACTAATAATGTTTTTTGTAAACGCAATCGTAAAATTCCTGTTGTAATTTTTACCAATGGTTAATTGATGAAACGTAGTCAAAATCACTTCATATAAAATATATTTAATTAAAATTGACACGTGACCTATTTGGCCTTCTACTTACAATTTGGCAGAAATTTGAAAAGAAGATTTTGTCTTTTCACACAAGTATTGTTTACAACTGGCGTGGTTTCGAAAAGCGTGATTAAGTGTCAGCGGTATATAAAATTAAATACTGAACTTTTTTGAAATTTATTTTTTTGTTTATTTTTGTTATATCTTCTTAAAAACTGACGCCATCTCACTATTTTATTATTTGTTTGTATTTATTATATGTAAAGACATACATATATAAATTTTTTGATTTTAATATTTATGTTTTTTTGAATTTTGATTGATTTTTTGAAACCTGGTAAATTCCAATACCAATTGATGGGCCTGAGTATAATGCCAGTTATGCTCTTTGGCTGAAGTTATTTTTTATTTTATGCTCAATTGCAGACAAAACAATATTGATTGAGCATTTCTAAAACAAAATTTTACCTTTTCTCCATCTAATAATAGCTCCTGCACCTAACACGGCGGAATAGTTATTATTATCTATAAGACCATTTGCGGAAACAGTTTTTGTTAACAGTTATGAGTGTAACACTTTATCAGCTGCTTTGTTTAGAGTGCCTTTGTGAGAGAGAAAATGATGCTAGCTTTGCAAATATGGATGGCCGTTACCATTGAATATAATAGCCGCTATGTTACACTTATTTACATAGAAACTTTAATTTTCATTTGCATAAAATTCTAAATAGCACTTTTTTCACAAGAAAGTAAACTTTTAGATCTTGTTTTTCACTAATTAAGTAAAAAGTAAAACAAACCAATAGGGCCGTGATTTGAAATTTCTTGCAACTTTTTATAGAAAAGCATGACCTTATCATAATATAAAAGTCAATTATTTAGTCATGTGATAAAATCTTTAAGTGTGCCCGTCAAACATTAATGATGATATTCGGGTCATTATACTGGAAATAGTCTTTTAAATATTTTGTAGAACAATTGATAATCTTCAGTATGATTGACCGTGTGTATGACTTTTATAAGTCTATGTTATTTTTGATGAAAACTATTATTGCAGATAAAAGCCCTTTCACATTTATTTTAGTCTCGAATTAAATTAATTAAAATGAAAATAATAACTTTGGGTCTTTAAATGTAAAACACTGACTTGAAATTATATAATTATTTGGCATTCTTTTAATTCATTGAACTTTTTTAAGATTTTGTTGAAACTCTACTGGTAAAAAAAATATATATATTATAGTTCTTGATGAAAATAATGTATGCGCGTTACATCGCATCCCATCAAGAATGTCTTATGTAATTATTGGTGTAAAGCTAAGACGTGATAATAACTGTAAACAATAGAATAACAAAATAATGAAAACATTTACATTTACATACAAAATATTTACAAAAATACTTGCTTTATAACCTAATAAATATTATTTACCGTAATAAAATAAAACAAGGTAGTCTTCGGCATGAAATTAAAAATAAATATTTTCGATTATTTTTGCAATATCTAACAGCCGGATCAGCGCGCGATTCTGATCCATCTAAAGATGCTAAATTTCAGCAAGCAATGTTAAATTCAATATGACCGACAGAAAAACTGTTCTTGATATAGAAAGGTAAATAAATTATTTAACCTATAAAGTAGAATCACTTTATTACAAATCAAAACAGCCCAATAGCTTTATTAACATGAGACATAATTGTACGAGTGCTCACAATACTTAACATTATTTTACTGAAATCTCAGAAAGTTTTTTTTTAATAGAATAAGGGTGAGAAACGAGCACACAGTCCACCTGATGGTAAGTGGTTGCTACGGCCCATACACATTAACATCTATTCTCGATTACGTATCAAAATGTAGATGCGTTGTCACCTGTGAGGTCTAAGATGTAATGCGTTCGTTTCCAGTAAAAAGGTTCTCCGGTTCTCTACACTCACCATAACACAGCAGGGTTAAACTGCTATTTTACAATTTACATGTTATTCCGTGAGAGCGTGGCCCTTCCCCGGTCGACCCATTCGTGCTACAACTATACCTACTACTAATATAGCTGCAGCATGGCTTTACCACGTAAGAAAAAATTGACGTTGAAAATTTAAGTATTTTTAGAAGCAACTTTGCAATTATTTTCTATTGAGTTAATTTTTGTGGAATCGTGTTTTGCAAACCGCCACCTGAAATACGTACAAGTTTTTTTTTCGATAATGACGTGAAATTACAAAACGATCCCCATGCATTTCAATGTGGCTCTATTCAGCCTCTTAATATGAACATATCTCGGAATTCAGGGATTTTAAAAGTTTTCATGCGTAGATAATGGAAGATATAATATTATATTATTACTGTCCCGTGTGAGGCAACCTTTAAACTTATATCTCATCATATTTTTATGGTTGGTTAGAAAAATTATATCTAAATGCAAACTGTCACAGGGTAAATTTTTTTTTTACTATTTTTACCCAGCAATTAGTAAAGCAACTACAATCCCATCGGTAAGTGGTTATGTAGTTTAAGATGGTGAATTGCACTGACTTAACAAAAACCTATTCACTCTTGCCTAATAGTACTAGGTAAGTATTATTTGCGACCTATATGTGCGTGCGTGCGTGCGTGCGTGCGTGCGTGCGTGCGTGCGTGCGTGCGTGCGTGCGTGCGTGCGTGCGTGCGTGCGTGCTTGCGTGCGTGCGTGCTTGCGTGCGTGCGTGCGTGCGTGCGTGCGTGCGTGCGTGCGTGCGTGCGTGCGTGCGTGCGTGCGTGCGTGCGTGCGTGCGTGCGTGCGTGCGTGCGTGCGTGCGTGCGTGCGTGCGTGCGTGCGTGCGTGCGTGCGTGCGTGCGTGCGTGCGTGCGTGCGTGCGTGCGTGCGTGCGTGCGTGCGTGCGTGCGTGCGTGCGTGCGTGCGTGCGTGCGTGCGTGCGTGCGTGCGTGCGTGCGTGCGTGCGTGCGTGCGTGCGTGCGTGCGTGCGTGCGTGCGTGCGTGCGTGCGTGCGTGCGTGCGTGCGTGCGTGCGTGCGTGCGTGCGTGCGTGCGTGCGTGCGTGCGTGCGTGCGTGCGTGCGTGCGTGCGTGCGTGCGTGCGTGCGTGCGTGCGTGCGTGCGTGCGTGCGTGCGTGTGTGTGTGGGAGTGAGGTTCCCACTCGAGGACCTTTCTTCCTATTTTTTATCTGTTTTCCAAGTTATATAGCTAGCCCATTGCCATTTCACTATAATATTCCGTTGGGCTATGTCAGTTACTCTGGTTCTAATGCAAATATCTTCATTTCTAACTTTATCGCGTAGAAGAAATTGAAGAAGAATTGGAGAAACCCCTCTCCAATTTAAAATTTTTACATTTTTTAGATGATAGTTTGTCTAACATAAAAAAAAAACCATAAACCCAAGAATGTCTTTATATAGTTATTTATACTTAGGTAAGCACCATTCTTTTATTTATTTAAACTGTTTGATTTAATTTGATAACAGTGTACCTAAATGTAAGTATCTGTATCTTTCTTTCCCTCCCCAATAATATTTTATAAAGTCATACTCATAAAAACAGCGTTTTATTGTAATAAATATTTATAAAATTCAGTATCAACTAATTAGTAAAAAATATGCAACAATAAAATTACAAAGGTATTAAAAACTATTGAAATCTAAGTAACGAGAGCATGTTCGTCGTTCCACATCTAAATTATATAAAAATGCATTTTTCAATTTCACTAATCAACGTCGCCGCCAAAATTTCTTCTTCTTTGGGCACTTTAAAAATTAATTTATTTAGAAAATAATATTTACAGTTACCAGTGTATAGATATTAACTAAATTAAGTATTTCTAGTCATAAAAATATTTATAATTGAGTATAAACTTTTAAAAAACTAATATATATTTGAACGAAGTCGCTCCAACACCGACGTGCGGTCCACCCTCGACGATGTCCGAAAACGGACTGTGACAGAGCTTACATGGCGACGGAGCATGCGCGCTCGCGTAAATATATTCAATTTCAGGGAAAAATGATATATTCTCTTATAAAACGGGTAATAAAAATAAAACTCTCAATTAAAAATATTAATATTTTTAAGACCTTTCTTTTAGTGTAAGAACTATTTAAAAAGCTTGTGCCGGTTTGGAGAAATTTTGCAAAATATGACAAAGATAGGTATTCTTTGGGGATTTTTTTTCTAATAAGGGGTTGACAAAAATATAATTTTGTTAAATTAAAAACATTAACCAAATCTTCTTCTATTACCCTGTATTTTTTCTTTGTGGATTAAATGAACAGTTATTGAGATTTTTTTACTTAAATATCCCAGATTTAGGCATTTCAACCACTGTTAAGGCCTTAAGGAATCAAAATGCAGATGCATTGTCACCCCTGATGATTAAGATAAAATGCCTTGTATTCAGAAAAAGGGGTCTTCGATTCTCTACACTCACCATACACAACACAGCAGCATTAAGCTGTTATTTCACGCTCGTATTCTGTGAGAGCGTGGTCCTTCCTTGTTCGGGCAGACCCATTCGTGCTGCAACTATAGTATAGTTGCAGCATGGCTCTAGCACGTATAAAGTTCAGTTAAAGCTCACATGTAGGAAATGTAGTACCATTTGTCCACTGATTTTCTTTATAACATTAGCTAGCTGGCAGTGAAAGTCACGTCAAAATTGGTCAAGCCGTTTCGGAGATAAGACTGAACAAACAAACACACAGATAGATAAAAAAATTAAAAATTGCTTTTTTTCCTATATCAACCATATGTTATAATTTCATATGTATTTAGTATACAGCTGTTATTTTGACATATCAAACAGACACTTCAATTTTATTTATTTGTATAGATAGGTGTAGGTGTCTTTGAACCCCAGTATCCACTTATCATAAGGTGGTCTTTATGTTCGTTTTTACCCGACTCCCGTATTAATATGTTATGCAATAATGATGACGCAATTCAGGAGTTTTTGCATCATATTTATATTTTAACTAGAAGTTCTTTTTTATATAATTAGTGTGACAAACGAGCACATAGTCCACCTGACGTAAAGTGGTAACTGTGATCCATAAACATCTACATCTATCCTCGATTACGAATTTAAATACAGATGCGTTATTACCCGTGAGGACTGATGGAATGCCTCGTTTTCAGTAATAAGAATCTTCAGTTCTCTACACTTACCAAACGAAACACAGCAGCGTTAAGGTGCTATTTCACGCTGGTATTCTGGAGAGCGTGGTCCTTCCCCGGTCGAGCCGACCCATTCGTGCTACAACTATACTACTAATATCGCTGCATCATGGCCGGACCACGTAAAAACTAAAGTTCTTCATTTTTTTTTATAGGATAAGGGTGACAAACGAGTACACAGTCCACCTGATGGTAAGTGGTTGCTGTGGCCCATAGACATCTACATCTATCCTCTATTACAAATCAATATGTAGATGCGTTGTCACCAGTGAGGACTAAGATGGAATGCCTCATTTCCAGTAAAAAGGGGCTCCAGCCACCTGCACTCACCAAGCGAAACGCAGAGGTAAACCTCTACTTCACGCTGGTTTTCTGTGAGGTCGTGGTACCACCCCGGTTCGAGCCGGCCGTCCGTGCGTCATCCATCCGTGCGACAGCAAAAGCTGCCGCGTGGCTCTACCACTGTTAGACGCCATTTAATTACGTTACTCAGTTTCGAGAGCGTAGGGGACAAACACCACATATATTTCTGAACGTAAACTTGACTCTAAGTCGGCCATTTCAAATTCAACGTCCGTGATAATGATGTCGTACCTGCAGGTGTTTTCCTACCTTTTTATTTCATAAATGCTTGTAACGTGTATTATTTGTAACTAAACTCAGGTAGCCAAGATAGATAGAATAATTTAATAAGTACACAAGCTCTCAATACGCTAATGCTTTTGAATTTATGTTTATTTACTTTACAGAGTAATTCAGTCACGTTCTTTTAAATATTTATATTACAATTTCATTCTTTTATCATGCAATATAAATGACATAAAAATTAAGCTCAATATTTTTATTCTAAACATATGAAATGAAACCTTTTGAATATCTTTTCACGCATGCGATATTAAATTTGTCGTTCAATTCCATTTCAATGTTACCAATAATATTCGAATACGCACGCACTCGTACTGTGTATGAGAGGCATTCATTGTATAAAAGAGTTTAAGCATTCTTTATTTATTTATATGAGTTTTTGTTTGATGAGTATTATACGCTATATTTTTTATAGAATAAGGGTGACAAAAGAGCACACAATCCAACTGATAGTAAGTGGATGCTGTGGTTCATAGACAGCATACATTTATCCCCAATTAAGAATCAAAATACAGGTGCCTTGTCACCTCTGATAACTGAGATAGAATGCCTCGTCTGCAGTAAAAAGTGTCAAAATGTCCGGTTTTCCACACTCACCATACTAAACATAGCAGCATTCAGCTACTAATGTACACTGGTATTCTGTGAGAGATTGGATGAGAGAGTGGATTCGGTCCTACCCCGGTCGAGTCGATCCATTCATGCTACCACCATAATATAGCTACAGCGTGGCTCTAGCACGTATAAATTTGTATCACGTAAAAATCCTTGTATAAAAAATATTGTGAATTGAAAAAATATTTACAATATTTGCCATTATTATTATAAATATATTTATTCTTATAAATCAGGCTTATACATACATAAGAGCTAACAAAATATACTCGCATTTAACAATGTCACCGTAATACGTCACATAGTCTTCAGTTTCAGAAATGATATTATGGAAATTTGCAGAATTCATCTTTCAGTTCAACGTGACTTACACGTACATTACGTTAAACTTACAATAAATGATATTTCTGATTGGATAATCTCTTTATATTTTTAGTAGGTTTGTACTTATTAAGTATTTTAATTATTTTACACTTTTGAGTGGTTTAATGTTCTTAAGTAAAATTTAGTTAAGTTAAATATCACAAGTTCAAGGTAACAACTGGAATGTCATGTAAATAGTTCCCTATTTTTTCACTTAGAGGTTGTTTCTTTTTTCTTATTTGTATGAGACAACCCCTGCAGTATAGCTCATTTAATAAAAAAGTAGTGTAAACCGTGTAAGCCGTTTCCGAGTGTCTCAGTAAGCATACATCGGAGTGTGTCGGTAAACATTACATAATTAAACATACACTTCGAATATAGAACGAGAACGACGGAACGTAAATAAGTACTCGTACTCCTCAACAATTTATGTTACTACTATGATATAATTTATATGTAAATATAATAAAAGCCGAGTTGCAAATGATGGTTACATTAATGAACAGGACATTAAAAGAAAAGGGAATGAAAGTGAACGTAAGTAAAACGAAAGTTATGGTTTTTGAAAGAGAAGAAAGTAAAACGATATGTGAAATAAGAATAGAAGGTGAGTTGGTAGAGCAAGTAGATGAGTTTGTATATTTGGGATGTGTGTTTAGCAGGGATGGGAGATATGATAACGACGAGTGAATGCAGGAAATAGAGTGCATGGGGCTCTACACTCTATTGTGAAAAGTCAGAATGTGTCCAAAAAAGCACGTATGGCAATTCACAATGCTGTGTTAGTACCTACTTTAATGTATGGTAGTGAAAGTTGTGTATGACAGAAGAAGCACGAGAGTAGAATAAATGCTGTAGAAATGCGGTCATTAAGGAGTATGTTAGGGATGAATCTGAATGACAGAGTGAGAAATTTTTTAATAAGAGAAGAGTGTGGTTTGTAAGATGATGTTGTGACCACGATTAAGAAAGGAATGCTTCGGTGGTTTGGCCATGTAGAAAGAATGAATGAGGAAAGAGTGACAAAGCAAATTTATGTTGCAGAGGTGAACGGCATAGTCGGGAAAGGTCGCCCTAGGCGAAAGTTTATCGACCAAATTGGCGATATATTAAAAATGGGCCAAATCAAGAGTACCTTTAACCGACGAGCGTGTATGTGTAGGTATATGGATGTGGAGGAAGCGAGAGAGGTGTGTCAGGATCGTGCCAAATGGAAGTCCATAATCTCTGCCTACCCCTCTGGGTGACAGGCGTGAGTGTTTATATTATGTTATGTTATGATATAATTAGTCATAACTGCTTCAACGAGATTAAAAAACGGCACTTTGAATCATTATTTATTATCAAAAGTGGTAACAAATCGCAAAAATTAACATTTGGACTTCAGAGAATCAGAGATAGTTTTTACTGAAAACGAGGTATTCCACCTCAGTCCTCTGCCAAAAAATAATCCAAAATAGCAAATTCTTTACATTAAAGTATTACTAAATTATTATTAGATAATCTTTTTTAGATTAAATTACAACGGGTTTTTAAGATGTACCGATAATAATGGTATTATATCACGATCTTTGGTTTTAAGGTGGGCTTATTTCTTATGATGGAGCTATAATTTATAATTAATTAATTTTTTATAATAAATTATTTATAAACAAAGTTCAAATGCTCATTATTAGAATTCATTTCAAGTGCACTTGAATAACTTTTTACATTTGAATATTATAAGAAGCGAGATGAAACTCAGATTTATGAATACAGTGATAAATATTTTATTAATTAAGATCGACTGAAGCAGACAATATACAGATTTCTTTACTACTTAAATTTCAATTGGAACTGGGGAATTTATTTATGTACCCTATGGAATTAGATTTAACTCATTCAATCATAACGAATTTAATTTTTGCTCATATAAGTATATTATTAAATCTACGTCCCTACAAAAACAGCTTGACTTAATATATAGTTAGCTATCTATATTCTGAGTTGTATGTCATGTTTACCTATTAGAAGCCAGTGTTTGACTACTATTCCTCCTGACGATAGTCGGTAATGTATCAGTAGGTAGTTAATAGCACTGGCTTATCTTAACAAAAGCCTATTTACTCTTGTCTTGAATACACTTACATTGTAATCGGATGGAGAGACAGAGGCAGTCAAAACGTATAATAAAAAAAGTATAAAACCAAGCAATGTCGCCGTGCTCTGTCGTCTAGAAAAATCTAATAATAGGTATTCATTGTACTATTCGGATAAACGGATCTACCTCCAGATTTGTTATTTGGAGTGCAATTTGATTTAAGTCGAGCGATGTTTAAGTATATCAGAAGTAATATATCGTTTCACTTTACAAGACTTTGTGAAATGTGAGTTCGGGGACTTAGTCTGGTATAGTGTAACGGATAAAGGACATAAGATTTTTAGGATGCATCTTGCGCAAAGTGGAAACGACAAGTAAATTGTTCGTTAATCAGTTACTATCATGATTAATTTGTTATTTATTACTTGAAAACATTGACAGAAAAATTAGAGCCAATAATATAGTTCTGAGTGGTGCAATTATCTCTCATGTCAGTAGCCGCCATTTTAAATGGATAATTCATAACCTTGCTATTTACCACGTCATGTGATTACAGAATTAAAGAAATTATCAACCCATTTAACCCCGTGGCGGTCGTAACATGCGACTATAATATGTGCCAGAGAGGACTTGTTGTTGTCGATAGATGGTCGCCAGACTGGCGACGTAGGGCAGCGTTCCACCTGCCAAACGTTAAAGAAGGAAAATCCTGTCTATAATAAAAGGGGACATGTCCAGTAGGCAATTTTTACAAGCTAACGAAGCTAACAAGCTAACGAAGAAGAAGAAGAGGAGTCTTCACTTAATTTTTTCAAAACCTACTTAAACGCAATTACGTTAGGCAGCTAGAATTTCACTTAACTTTTATTACAAACTGGTTCATTTTTTGCTTATCTACTATTTATTACAGGATTCCTAAAATGTTAACCTTAATTTATATTTAATATGTAGCCTATATCTACCAGATAATTTAAATATAACAGCATTTTGGTAGATGTTTTCGTCACTTTCATTAGTGGTCCGTCTGTTAGCAGAGTGTTCAGCGTGCTATCAGGTTGTTAATTTTTGTAATTATCGGGTAGACAATACGCATGCATGACATAATTTACACATAATTTAGAATACCAGCTTAGTGAGTGTAGAGAACCGGAGACCCTTTTTACTGGAAAAGAGGCATTATCTTATATCTTAGTCCTCACGTGTGACAACGCTTTTTATCTGCTTTTTATTCGCAAACGAGGATAGATGTAGATGTCTATGGGCCAGAGCAACCACCTACCATCAGTTTAAAATGTGCGAAAAATCAAATAGCGTTAAAAATTCAGACCAATTATTTAAATAAGTACTAAGCTAGATGATTTAAATTTAATCCAGAACTGTTATTTAAATTAGTAACCTACGTCGACGATCTTAGCTTCTTTGGAATAATGAGCTCTTTGTATATCCTCCAAAGGGACAAATTCTGGCGAACATCGGAAATTAATTTAATCTTGTCTGATTTATTGACGTGATATTAGCAACGTCAATATTAATTATAATATTATGGTGTGCTTTTAATTTATTGTAAAATTACAAGTAGAGCGTCATAAATATAGCAAATAAGTTCGAGGGATAAACGCTCATCATAAACGGCATAGTTTGTGAGCATCCCGGATTCAAATCCTGCTGATTGCTGATGTTGATTTATCACGCGTCAAATCTTGCATGTCTGAGGGATGATAATTTCTAGGATCAATTGTTCAATTCCAATAAATATGTATGGTTGTGATCAAACGAAAATGATTAGTCTACATTTCCAATGCCGACGTCATTCAGATATGCAAATCTTACCGCAAAAACAAGCTGGCGCATACTGTTCCATCGCTCACCGACTGCTGCCTCGTAAAACTAAAATGGTTGTCTGTTCTAACGTATTGCATCTGATTGTATTTTGTTAGTACGTAACGTGCGATATATGATTTTTATTCCCCTTATTTAAAACTAACTTTGGTTAATATAATTTACACAGCAAATATTTAACCTATTTGCACAACAATTTGCTTCGTCCTTCGTAATTCTTACAGCAAATGAGTGAAATAATTTGTCAGCCTCTGTTTTTCCATCTGATACAGTGTACATAGGGTGTCAAGTTAATAGTGAATAGGTTTTTTTTTATAGAATAAGGGTGATAAGCAAGCAAATAGTCCATTTGTTAGTAAGTGCATGCTGTGGCCTATAGACAAATATAGATATATCTATCCTCGATAAGGAATAAAAATGCAGATGTGTTGTTACCCCTGAGGACTGTGATGGAATGCCTCGTATCCAGTAAAAAGGGTCTCAGCTTCTCTACACTCACCTTACGAAACACAGCAGCGTTAAGCTCCTATTTTACGTTGGTTTTCTGTGAGAACGTGGTCCTTCCCCGGTAAATAAATATATTAAACTGATGTATCTTACCTAGTTTAAGTACCTCCTGCCACGGGAGGTGCTTAAATTATTATTTAAACTATTTAATGCATTATTAAAATTTGATAGATTTATTCATTCCCGTTACGGCCTTCCTGGCATTTAACGCGTCTTCGTGTGATGCTTTTTGATCGGTATTATTTTGATCCACAAAGAGAAAAAGAAAAATCCACAAATAACTACTCACATCATTCATAAATTTTAATTATTACGTTAAAGTAGCTTCCACTATCCAAACAGCCAATGTTACCATATTATCAGCCTGTGCTCTTAAAGCAGACTCCGCGTACAAAGCAGTTTCCGCTGTCCATGCAGCCTCCGCTGTCAAAGAATCCTCCGAAGTCGAAGCATGCTCCGCTGTCAAAGCAGCCTCCGCTGTCAAAGCAGCCTCCGCTGTCAAAGTAGCCTCCGCTGTCAAAACAGCTTCCGCTGTCAAAGCAGCCTTCGCTGTCAAAGCAGCCTCCGCTGTCAAAGTAGCCTCCGCTGTCAAAGCAGCCTCCGCTGTCAAAGCAGCCTCCGCTGTCAAAGTAGCCTCCGCTGTCTAAGCAGTATCCGCTGTCAAAGCAGCCTCCTATGTCATAACAATTTATAATTATACCTATGCTACCAAATGTATGTATACTCCGCTATCTATCCAGATCATACTTTCTTATCATTAAATTCTTACATTAAAAAATGAAATAGAGACCAAATATTACCATAGTCTCTCTGATAAGTAGAAATCCATTTCTGTGGTATATGGTGATTATGGTAATGGAAGTAAATGGTCTCGGAGTAGCTGTAGTTTGCTATACAGTTTATAAGTGCGGTAAGAATTTAAATTTTTGAGCTTATACTTGTCACCGTCTAAAACTTCAATTACTATATTAGTACATTTATAGTTAGGATCTAATTTGGTTTGATTTTGCTCATTATTTTCAATCAAGACATAATCTCCTACATCAAATGAGGTAACTTTTGATTTATTAGCATTAAACCGTGTTTTTTTTTAAAATGCTAAGTCTATGCTAGCGTTTTTATGCATTAACTGTGCAGCCCAGTTTCCCAATCAACAATTCTAGTCGACTTTCCTTCGTCACTCTATGTGTTGTACTATTTAAAGATAACTGATAACTTTAAGATTGGGAAATCAAACCTTTCTCAAGCACCTCAAGTTGTTTTTGATGGAAATTTTATTCCTCTTAGTGAAAAAGTCAAAGACGTGGGAATTTATATTGACAGTAACCTATTATGGGGTCCTCAAATACAGGAAGTTAGTCGTAAACTCTTTGCAGCTGCTCGATCATTGAACAGATTAAGGAACTTTCTGCCACTGCCACTAAAACTGCGCTTGCACAATCTCTGCTTCTCCCGATTCTGGACTATGCAGATGTCAGTTATCTTGATCTCACCGAAAAGCAACTTGATAAACTTGAGCGTCTTCAAAATTTTTGTATAAGATTCATATTTGGTTTGCGCAAGTATGATCATGTTTCTTGTTTTCGTAATATGCTCAAGTGGCTTCCTATTCGTCTTCGCCGGAATGCTCATATTCTGTCACTTCTTTACAATGTTCTATTTAATCCTTCCTATCCTTCTTATCTTAAGGATCGCTTTGAATTTCTTCACTATTCCCATTCGAAGGTTTTGAGATCATCAGAAAATTTTACATTAAAAATGCCTGCCCATAATACCAAATTTTTGGACAGGTCGTTTACTATCCAAGCAGTCCGTCTATGGAATGCACTACCTCTGTCAGTGAGACGCGCCCAATCTTTATCTGTTTTTCAGAAGCTTGTACACAACCACTATCTTAACCTTTGAATTCGTGCCATCTATATATGTATGCATTCGTGTTTTATATCTTTATTTGTTATTTATTTCTATATATTATAATTAAATCTTTATAAATATTGTTTCTGCATCACCAAACCACACAATTTTCTGCTTTTTGTAATCCTGTCCATCCAAAGGTTGTCTGGAAGAAATCGCTTTTAGCTATAAGACCGCCCATTGTGTCACTATTTTTTTTTCTTTTTCTTTCGTTTATGTATTGATTTGGTGTACAATAAAGAATTATCTATCTATCTATCATACGGCCAGGAAAGAAGGACCACGTCTCAGAACCGTAAGTCATCACTGGCAACACGCACTGGTTGTACAATTTCGTATTAAGGTTTTGAGGTATGTCTGACGAGAAGATGTGTCGTAGCTTCCCGAACGCTGCCCTGCCGAGTTGAATCCGTCCATTGACCTCTTGGTCGAAGTTGGACTTACCTATTCGGACTATTTGTCCCAGGTAAACATACTCGTCAACAACTTCGAGCTTAGTGCTCCCAACAACTACCGGCATAGGTGTGACATGGACATTAAACATCAATCTTTGTTTTGTCCATGTTCATCTTAAGACCTTTCCGTTGGGAGACACTATTGAGGTCATTGAGCATAGCGCTTAGGTCCTCCAGCGATTCTGCCATTAGGACTATATCGTCGGCAAATCGAAGGTGAGTGATGTACTCGCCATTGATGTTAATACATATCCTTTCCAGTCCAGAAGCTTGAAAACGTCTTCCAATGCAGCGGTGAAGAGTTTCGGGAATATGACGTCACAGTCTTACACCTCATGTCTTACACCTCTCTGCAATTGGATAGGTTTCGTATTCTGGTTCTGTACTCGGAAAGCCATCGTAGCTCTACTGTACAAACACTTCAGCACTTCGATATACCGACGGTCAACTTGGCACCGCTGAAGGGACAGCAGCAACGCCCAAATTTTGATGGAATCAAAGGCTTTGTCGTAGGCCAGATACGCCAGGCATAGTGGCAAATTGTACTCCTCGGACTTCAGTACAACTTGCCGAAGGGTATGTATGTGGTCTATGGTGCTAAAACCCTTTCGGAAACCGGCTTGTTCGGGAGCCTGGAAGTCGTCAAGTCGCGGCTCAGAAGGAAAATCGGTCTGTAGTTCTTCAAGAGAGCATTGTCACCTTTCTTGAAGAACAAGACCACCGCACTTCTGCTCCACCCCTCCGGTGTAATGCCACCATGGATGACGGAATTAAAGAGCCTCTGAAGGACTTCCAGTACCGGTTATCCACCCGCTTTCAGAAGCTCGGCTGTAATTCCATCGTCGCCTGGGGCCTTGCCGTTTTTAAGATGCTAGAGAGCCATTCTAATCTCACTCAGACTGACGTCTGGGATATCTTCGGAATAGTGTCGGATAAGACTCGCTCTTGGATCGTTACTTACGTATGGCTCCAACGATGACGTGTACAGCTGTCCATAGAACCTCTCAATCTCACTCAAAATCTCAGGTGCCCCGGAAACGATCTTCAGCTTTGACAGTTGGCTCTTTCTGGCAGACAGATCTCTAGCAAAGACTTTGGAGCCTTGGTTCCGCTCGATCGCTTCTTCAATACAAGCTGTATTGAAGTTGCGTAAGTCCCACCGCATGCATTTGGAGATTATGTCTGTTCAGTTGCCTGTATGCTGTCAAATCTGTTGAAGAATGTAGCTTCATCTCCCGTCTAACAGCCTTGAGATTAAGAGTGTGATCGGAGAGTTTTTGTGTTCTTCTGCCAGCTGCTGGCCCCTTGGGTTCCGTTGCCCTATTCCAAATTTCCCTACTTTCAGCTCACCGTTCTCTCTTGTGCCCAGTTTTGCATTGAAGTCTCCCATTAACACCGTATATTAGGTTTTGGAGGTATGCATGGCTCTAGAGATATCCTCATACATTTCCTCCACCTCCTCATCGGGTTGTGCCGAGGTTGGTGCGTAAACCTGTATGACCTTCAGCGAATACCGTTTGGTGATTCTGAGTAAGGGGGGTATTTGCCATAGTTGCCACGCTTGGCGATCGGGTTGGCAACCGCAGTTTTTTTATTGTAATTTTGGCTATTTTCAAGAAGATGCTGCTGCCCATCTCCTGCCCGTTTCTCTTTGTCGCCTTTTACGACACCCACGGAAATATATGGGGTAGTGGATATTCTATGACCGCCACTACATGGCCATATTCTCGTGTTAACGAATTTAAAGCATTTAAGTTATTGATGAAGAAAGCAATGACATGATTGCAAGCTCAGTGAAGCGTGGAAAATTGGAACTTCATTATATTTTACGTTCATAATTAAAAATGTCTGATTCAGTGAAATATGCATCTGTGAATGTGCTTTATGTTCATAATAAAATGTTGGTTCTGTGGTGGTAAGGTTTGCTTTTATAATCATAACATAAGCATTGGGCCCTCCCTGTAGGGAGTAAAATATAGATTAACAATGAACTAAAAAATATTAAGTAAAAGTTAAGACCTATATATTAACACTACTGGGCACAACTCTTCTTTCATTACATAAAGTGTATATAATACTTCACACTACTGGGCACAAATTTCCTTTCATTACATAAAGTGCAAAGTCTCAGTCATTATATCTTTCGCTGTGTCGGTAACTGGAATTGTTTTGCTAAAATATAAGTTTATAATATTTTAAAAAAAATCGGGCCGAGTTTAAATGTACATTCGTTACTTTATATAACGCAAGGAATGAATAAACAGGGAATATAATCGTAACAGTTTAACGAATTAGAAAAAGTTCACCGTCAGTCCGCTCTCTGCAGTACACCTCAAACTTAACCAATTATGAACAGTTGATATAATAATTGATACTAAGAAAATACGGTAATATTAATCATATTTAAAAACACTATAGAAGTGAATTGTAAAAGAGCAAGTTATGAAATGTGTCAGACACGATTATGTCAATCCTGAACTCAATGATTTGCAAGTCGTTAATCTTTAATCTACTACTAAGACTGAACTCTTAACAAAATATTCCGCTTTTAACTCGTATTTAATAAAATACCAGCAGCTTAACATACCATATCTATAGAATTACCCAAGTAAAATGTCGAATCCATGCGTCGTGAAAACGCCTGAGGTATGACTAATGTCACTATTTAAAAGGCGAACGCAGTTTTATGTTAAGCATTACTATTTTATCTTTGTAAAATCTATTTTGCAATGTGTATATTTATATCCTGCGAGAGACATGGCGGCTCGATAGCGTATTGCCTTATCGTTTGGTTATGGCACTGTAGGCAACGGGGTCGAAACCCACTCGTAACATGTATTTGTGTGGCCTACAGATTATTGTTTCCTTGTTCAAATGTGGCATAACGCTATCCCTGAATTAACACGAAGCAACTTATTTATACAATATTAAGAGCATAATGATAGTTGAATCATAATGAGAATAACTGTGTAATGATTTAACAACGCTAGCTGATATTTTATTCGCTGCAATGGTATGACTGTTTAAAGCTTAGTGCGTCATTGATGAATCAAATGCTCGAAGAATATACCTGCATGCTCCGCACACTTTTCCATTAGTTATGAGGGACTAATTTCGATTGGTCTTTACTTTTTATCTCATGTCTATAATAGAATTTTTGGATTGATTAATATAGTAGTACCGGAACGGAGCAACGTTTTTCAAGAGCCCTAAAACAAATTCAAAATTGCAATGCAATAAATGCTGAATTTCTTCCATTATAGGAGCTTTTCACTAAGCTTACAAACTTATTTATTCGTTAAACAGATGGAATAAGTTTCAACAAATACTATTTTGCCAAGATTACTCAGTAAGTGTTACCTTTTAACGTAAAATTATTGTTTCCGCCGAAATAAAAAAAAATGTACATATATATATATTGTACATATATACTCGTATATAATATATATTTCTGTGCAATAACTCGATACACTGCTTCTTTGTTGCAGAAATACGTACAACGATGGTGCCTACCCAGATTGTATAAACAAAAACTAAGACTAATTCCTTTAATATTCTGAATGAGCGTAATACAGTCCCGGATGTTTCGAAATTCTGACTACCCACCACCATTATCCAACTGCATCGTATCACTACCAGACTACCACCAGAAGGAAGTTGTCGTAGAAGATTATATATATTTTTTTAAATTAAACTGTATGGCAATTAATTTCTCCTTAAATGCTCCAGCACAATCCTAAATTGCTCCATCTCCATCGCTATTAGTTAATTTAAAATTAATTTTTAAATAATGTAATTATGAAATTAACGAGGTTAGAAATAAATATATTCTATTTTTAAAGAAAATATTCTCTTCTTTGTAACATACACGTATCTTGGCCCAAAAAGTAGAAAACTTTTGAGAAAATTAAACTTTTAGCAATAAAATCGACTAATGATAAAAATATTTTGTGGAAATAAGTGAAATCGCTATTGTATTTTTAAGAAGTTGATGGAAAATTTATCAAGGGTCATTCCGTACTTACACACTTTTCATTTTTATAGTGTACAGTTTTCAAACTTTTCATGCACCTTGTACGGATTTCTTCGAAACTGGAAAACACCTTGCTATCGGACCCTTGGAGACTCCATTAATTTTTGCAAATTTTTCGCTAAAATGATAAAGACTGCAGGAATGATTGGCGTTTGGAGAGTTTGTTATATTACTCCCAGAAAAAAAATTAATGTATTTAGTCTCAAAAATATAATAGAAAGGAATGTGATAATTTAAAGTCAGTTATTCCCGACACATTTGCTTATTTTCTTGGCGAAGCCACGTTGCAGCTGTATTATAACTGCTGAATTGGCCGCATCGACGGGGGACGAACCAAACTCCCACAGGATACCAGTGTAAATCAGCAGCTTATTGCTGCTGTATTTCGGTGAGGACAAAGCACAGGAGATCCTTATTACAGGTAACGAGGCAATTCAGCCTCGTTCTAATCGTTATGAGTGAGAACGCTTCTGATCTTTGATTCTTTATTGATAATAGATGAAAGTATTTATGGACAGAAGTATCCACTTACTATCAGGTAGACTGTGTGCTCGTTTCCCAACTTAACTTCTATAAAAAATGTTGTAAAACAACAACAACATTCAGTTTATATAATAATATTTCATTTTCTTCTCGAATATTACATCGCTACTTGTTTTCGAGAGCACTGTGCATATGGCAAACACCATATTAATTTCTGAACTTGAACGTGACTTTACGTCGGCCATTACAAATTTAACGTCTGTGTAAATAATGTCGTACCTACACCACATGCTCCCCGACCTTTTTATGTCGGACTATGTTTTGTAATAACTATTTGGTAACACAATGTTTTTAATAGTATTTTTTTTTACTAAGCTAGAATTTTAACAATGTAAACTAATTTAATTAAAATGAATTTAAATCAAATATGTTATTAATAATAAACACTCAAAATTAATAATAAACAAATATTTACCATCATCATATCAAACCTTCACAATCATCATCATCATCATTACAGCCCTTCACAAGTCCACTGCTGAACATAGGCCTCCCCCAAAGAATGCCACAAAGCACGGTCCTGAGCCACCTGCATCCATCGACTTCCTGCATGTCTTACCAGGTCGTCACTCCATCTCGTGGAGGGACGCCCTACACTTCGCCTACCGGTACGAGGCTGCCACTCGAGAACCTTTCTTCCCCATCGGTTGTCGGTTCTTCGAGCTATATGGCCGGCCCATTGCCACTTCAGCTTACTAATCCGTTGGGCAATGTCGGTTACTCTGGTTCTACTGCGGATATCCTCATTCCTAAGTTTATCACGCAGAGAAACTCCGAGCATAGCCCTCTCCATAGCTCGCTGAGCGACCTTGAGCTTCCTCATCCGGCCAGCAGTGAAGGACCACGTCTCAGTTCCGTATGCATCACTGGCAACACGCACAGGGTGTACAGTCTCGTTTTCAAGGTTTGAGGTATACCTGACGAGAAGATGTGCCGTAATTTCCCGAACGCTGCCCAACCGAGTTGAATCCGTCGATTGACCTCTCGCTCGAAGTTGGACTTACCTAGTCGGACTATTTGTCCCAGGTAAACATACTCGTCAACAACTTCGAGCTTAGTGTTCCCAACAACTACCGGCATAGGTGTGACATGAACATTAAACATGATCTTAGTTTTGACAATGTTCATCTTAAGACCTATCCGTTGGGAAAAACTATTGAGGTCATTGAGCATAGTGCTTAGGTCCTCCAGCGATTTTGCCATAAGGACTATATCGTCGGCAAATCGAAGTTGAGTGATGTACTCGCCATTGATGTTGATACCGTATCCTTTCCAGTCCAGAAGCTTGAAAACGTCTTCCAATGCAGCGGTGAAGAGTTTCGGGGATATGACGTCACCCTGTCTTACACCTCTCTGCAATTAGGTAGGTTTCGTACTCTGGTTCTGTACTCGGATAGCCATCGTAGCCCTACTGTACAAGCACTTCAACACTTCGATATACCGACAGTCAACTTGGCACCGCTGAAGGGACTGCAGCACCACCCAAATTTCGACGGAATCAAAGGCTTTCTCATAGTCCACATACGCCAGACATAGTGGCAAATTGTACTCTTGGGACTTCTGTACAATTTGCCTAAGGGTATGTATGTGGTCTATGGTGCTAAAGCCCTTTCGGAAACCGGCTTGTTCGGGAGGCTGGAAGTCGTCAAGTCTGCGCGCGAGACGATTCGTAATGACTCTCGAAAACAGCACGTAGACGCGGCTCAGAAGGGAAATCGGTCTGTAGTTCTTCAAGAGAGCGTTGTCACCTTTCTTGAAGAACAAGACCACCGCACTTCTGCTCCACGCCTCCGGTGTAATGCCACCATGGAGTTTAAAGAGCTTTTGAAGGACTTCAAGTACCGGTCTTTCACCCGCTTTCAGAAGCTCCGCTGTAATTCCATCCTCGCCTGGGGCCTTACCGTTTTTAAGGTGCTGGAGAGCCATTCTAATCTCGCTCAGACTGACGTCCGGGATATCTTCGAAATAGTGTCGGATGAGACTCGCTCTTGGATCGTTACTCACACTTGCGTGTGTCTCCAACGATGACGTATACAACTGCCCATATTACCTCTCAATCTCACTTAAAATCTCAGGTGTCCCGGAAACGATGCTGCCACATTCTGTCTTCAGCTTTGACAGTTGGCTCTTTCTGGCAGACAGATCTCTGGCAAAGACTTTGGAGCCTTGGTTCCGCTCGATCGCTTCTTCAATACGAGCTGTATTGAAGTTGCGTAAGTCCCGCCGCATGCATTTGGAGATCTGTCTGTTCAGATGCCTGTATGCTGTCAAGTCTGTTGAAGAATGTAGCTTCATCTCCCGTCTAACAGCCATGAGATCAAGAGTGTGATCGGAGAGTTTTTGTGTTCTTCTGCGGCGGGTCTTGCAGAACTTAGCTCCGACCGCATGGACAGTTTCCACGAGCTTGTCATTCATATCGTCCACTTCATTGCAGTCTTCTAGGCACTGAAAACGGTTTTGTAACTCGAGCTGAAAGGTTTCGGGACTTTGGATTAGAGCACGAGGGGGACGGAGCGTTGACTTCATTAGACGAGACCTCTCCAACTTAACGTTTAGGTTCAGTGTGCCTCTAACCATTCGGTGATCGCTACCAGTTTTCACCCTCGCGATCACGGAGACATCACTGAACAGTTGTCGTCTGGTCGTCATAATGAAGTCAATCTCATTTTTTGTCGAACCGTCGGGGCTCGACCAGGTCCACTTCCTGTGGGGCCGCTTCTTGAAGAAAGAGTTCATCATAAAGAGTCCCTCTTTCTCCATGAAATCGGCCAGCTGCTGGCCCCTTGGGTTCCGTTGCCCTATTCCAAATTTCCCTACTTTCAGCTCACCGTTCTCTCTTGTGCCTAGTTTTGCATTAAAGTCTCCCATTAACACCGTATATTGGGTTTTGGAGACCTTCACAAGTCAACTGCTAAATATAGGCCTCCTCTAAGGAATGCCTCAAAACACGATCCTGAAGAACCTGCAACTATCGATTTCCGTTATGTTTTACCAGGTCGTCACTTGATCTAATGGAGGGCTTCCCTAAACTTTCGTTTACGGGTACTACGGCTTACATTTAAAAATCTTTCGTTCCCATCGGTTTTAAGTTCTGCGAGAACTGGTGTTGCAGTTGTTCATAGGCGGCGGTAGTCATTTACCATCAGGTGAGCTGCCCTTCTTCTACAAGAAAAAAATATATGACCGGCCAATTGACACTTCAATTAACTGATCCGTTTCTCTATGTCGGTTACTCTAGCTGTACTATAGATATCTTCATTGTGAAATATATCACGCAGTTATCTCCGAGCCCTCTCTATAGCTTGATGATCGACTTTAAGCTTTGTATTGTAGAACCACGCCGCAAATACAAAAATTGTTAGAAATATTTTTTTTTAAGTCTATCATGTCGTGTTATGCTAATTTGTCTAAATTGCTTGTTAATTTAGTTGATTGTAGACTACCACTTTAATACTTTTTTTATAAAATTGAAGTAAAGCTTTCTATAAAAGCTTTTAGAAAAATTTTTACTTTGCAGATATCCGCGTTATAAAATAAAATGATGTGTCTTACCTAGTATGAAGAGCACCTTCCCCCCTTCCTCAATTGCGTGCACTATCCCCGTCGCCACTAATCCCAGCACCACTACTCCCAACACTACTACACTAGGCAAGACACACCACTGAGCGGGAGGTGCTCTTCATACTAGGTTAGACACGTCATTTTATTTTATAACGCGGATATTTGCGAAGTAAATTTTTCTAAAAGCTTTTATATAATGAATTTCCGCAAAGTAACGCCTGATTCTATTAATTATATTAATAAATCTTTCTGTTAACATAATAGTAAATTGCTATTATAAACACCTTAAATCAATTAAAGCAATGAAGGTACATAAAGGTAAACACCAGCGCTCTTAAAAAGAAGTATAATTCCGCCTCCAGGTCCTTCAAAAGCGTCATTGCCAAGGCAAGGTCTGAGCACATCGGCAGAATTGGCGAGAAGATAGTTCGCCTTCTTTCGGGTCGTGCATTCTCGTCTCTCGCCAAGGCTGTCCAAGGGAACTTCTGTCATCCATCTCTTCCATCTCTGCACAGAAATGACGACACACTGGCCCATGCCGAAAAGGAGAAAGCCGATCTGTTGAGCTCTCTCTTTGCGTCCAACTCGACTCTAGATGACGGGAGAACACACCGCCGACCATCCCGCGATGTGAGTGCTCCATGCCGGATGTGCGGTTTACACAGCGCTCGGTTCGCAAAACACTCTTCTCCCTGGACGACAGCAAGTCGAGTGGGCCCGATGGAGTCCCTCCCGTTGTGCTGAATACGTGCATATTTAAGTAAGAGAACGCAAAAATTTGTCATTAACAGTATGAGTTTTTCGGGGTCGATGGTACAAATGGGCGTGCCTCAAGGCTCAACTCTCGGCCCCTTTCTGTTTCTTGTATACATTAATGACTTACCTTACATAGTAGGAGATAACCATGATATAGTATTATTTGCAGATGACACTTCTTTAATTTTCAAATGAAGTCGACAATTGCTAAAATATGACGAAGTAAATAATGCTATATCTAAATTAGTAAATTGGTTCAATGTTAATAATTTGCATTTAAATGGCACTAAAACGAAATGTATGAAATTTATGACTCCAAATATCAAACAATTAAATACTAATGTAATTTTAAATAGGGAGAAACTGAGTTTTGTAGATACCACCATTTTTCTTGGAATCACACTAAACGCGAAGCTTCAATGGAGCCCCCATATATCAAAACTAGCAAGCAGACTTAGTTCTGCAGTATATGCCGTAAAAAAGATTAGAAGTCTAACTAGTGTTACAGCTAGACTAGTTTACTTTAGCTATTTCCATAGCATAATGTGGTATGGTATTTTGCTATGGGGACACGCAGCTGACACTGAAATCATATTTGTTTCACAGAAGAGGGCCATAAGAGCAATTAATGATTTAAAGCCTAAAGAGTCTCTGCGACAAAAATTTAAGGAAATTAATATATTTACTTTAGCCTCTCAATACATTTATGAAAATGTAATATACGTACACAAAAATAGTTTTACAAAAATAAGTGATATTCATTCTGTAAATACTAGGAACAGACACAAGCTAGTAGTAACAGTTACTCGACTCCATCGAAACAGTAATTCATTTTAGGGGAATGTATACGCTTTTACAACAAAATTCCAGAAAATATAGAAAATTTTACCTGCTCAAAGTTCAAAAACTTTATTAAACTAAGTTTGTATAAAAAAGGTTATTATAATATTAAAGAATTTATAACAAGCTATTTCTAATTTGTTGTGTTGTTAATTTGTGTAACATACATGATTGTAAGCTGTTATTTAAAAAAAAAGTCCCGCTGGGTTTCTTGCTGGTTCTTCTCAGGATAGAGGTTTTTTTTCGAACCAGTGGTAATTATACAAAAGCGTGAATTTCAATAAGTATTATTTATAATCTATATTGAATAAAAAAGTTTCTGTTTCTGTTTCTGTTTCCGTGTGCTCCAGAGTTGGCACCGGTTTTAACGCATCTTTTCCGGTACTCCTACTCCCAAAGCGTAGTCCTGAATTAATGGAAAACAGCTTTGGTCCACCCGATCCCTGAAAAAGGCGACTGCTCAGACCCATCCAGCTACAGGCCTATCGCCATCACCTCTTTGTTCTCCAAAATAATGGAATCTATTATAAACTGCCAGCTCATGAGGTACCTTGAGGATCACCAGCTTATTAGTCCCCGCCAGTACGATTTTCGTTGGGGTCGATCAGCTGGTGATCTTCTGGTCTACCTAACTCATAGATGGGCGGAGGCAGTAGAGTCCAAGGGGGAGGCATTGGCCGTTAGTTTGGACATAGCGAAGGCCTTCGATCGAGTCTGGCACAAAGCGCTTCTTTCGAAGCTTTCTTCCTATGGGCTTCCCGGGAAAATGTTCAAATGGATCATCAGTGTACTTGCTGATCGGAGCATCAAGGTCGTAGTAGACAGTGCATGCTCTGATTTCAAGCCTATCAACGCTGGTGTTCCACAAGGCTGCGTGCTATCACCGACGCTATTGCTCCTGCATAACAATGATATGCATATCAATGTTTCAAGCTGGTAACATTCATTGCTATACAGACTGCCCCGGTACTCGGGAAAACGTCGCCGAGTACCGGGGCAAGCTTGTGTCTGAAGTCGAGACTTTGTTGAACAAAGTCTCAGACTGGGGTCTAGTCCAGTTCAATCCCCAGAAGACACAAGTTTGCGCGTTTACCGCTAAAAGAACCCCTTCGTCGTATCTCCTCAGTTTCAAGGCACTCTCCTTGCTGCCTCAGCTAGTATTGGAATCCTCGGTGTCGACATATCGAATAGTGTGGAAGGCCAAATTGGTCTCTAAAAAACTTGGCGTGCTCAGCAGAGTGACACAGTATTTCATGCCGGCTTATCGCTTGCAACTTTACAAAGCGCAAGTTCGGCCTCAAATGGAATACTGTTCTTACCTCTGGGCCGGGGCACCCCAGAGCCAGCTCCTTTCATTTGACCGCATCAAGCGCAGAGCGGTTTTAATCGTCGTCGACCGAGTTCTTTCTGATCGGCTCGATATACTGGCACTGCGTAGAGATGTTGCATCTCTTTGTGTATTTTATCGCATCTATCATGGGGAGTGCTCTGAGGAATTGTTCGCACTAATTCCAGCCGCTCAATTTCACCATCGCACATCGCGACAAAACTCGCGATACTATCCATACCATCTGGATGATTGGCGGTCCACCACTGTGCGATTTAGAAGAAGTTTTCTCCCTCGCACAACTTCCTTGTGGAATCGATTACCACCAGAGATTTTTCCGCGCGTCGGGCCGTGAGACACTATATCATGTTTTTTTCTACCGACTTCAAAAATGAGGAGGCACTCAATTCGACCTTGAACCGATTTCCATGATTGTTTTTTTTTTTATTTAAAAGCTGGTGCTTTTCATGTGGTCGCATATAAATTTGTTCAAGGTCTGATCAATAGTTTTTGAGTTATAACTAGTAACTTATATTGAAGTCGGTTGTAGAATTTTTTTTATTTTAAATTATTTATCGTAAATTATGCTGGCTGTTTGTACTTCTGTTTGCTGCATGATTCATTACGAGTTTCATTTTTGTGTGGGAAATGCCTTCGCACATGTAGCACATGTAGTCTGTGGAACCGAGGCTGGTATTGGTTCAACTTTTCGTGTAAGTAATAATTTAATTATTCTTCTAATAATATGTTTGGTTTTTATAACTTTAATGATTTGTTTTTATAATTTGTAAAATATATGGTGAAGTTCAAATATCTTTGTCTTATTTTTAGGTTATAATTTACGTACGTTAGAAACTTATTCTCAATAATTATCTTCACCGGTCCGGGCTTGCTTGTAAGTAAACTATTAGTTTAAGTCACGCGGTTCTGTGCTGTGCGCTCTCGTTTGTTATACGTTCCTTAGCTAACGGTGGAGAGCTTTTCCTAGGTATTTAGTGGGGCGTTCAGAACAACGAGTTAAATTACTTTGACATTAAAAAAGATAAGGAATAATATTTAGAGCTACTTGCGGTGTGATTTATTTGTACAAAAATATTAGTATATTTAAATTATTATTACAAGATGAAGATTTTTTTACGTGAAACCATATGCTATCAAGAAGCATTTATTTTTAAATGAATGCTATGTTATTGTTTTCTTAAAAACGGCTCTAACGATTTCAATTAATTATCTAATTTAGGTGAGAGTTAAGTGCAATGCTTGGTAGCCCAGATGCTATAAGTATCGACGATCCGTGTACCTGCCAGAACACTGGCATGTCATAGTGTTGATATAAGCTCAGACTTATGTTTGTTCACTACACAAATAGGCTAAATACACTTCAGGTAAAAACTTAAACGTCGTAGCCAACACATTTGGACGAACTTTAAGCAACAAACTTAATGAAAGTTATAGTGCAAAACAAGCCAATTATAGCAATTTTGCTGCGGCTGGCGCTGGTCCAGGCCATTAGATGGATCACAAAGCTTAGCTGAAGCGTCTCTCTCAATATTAGAAACAAACTATTGGTAAGTTATATGCAACATAAGCTGTTGATCCAAATCTGAATGTTAAAAAGCATTAGTCTGAATAAAATTCAAAAGATAGGGTTTTTAATTTGTTTCCTAATTTTCGTCAAATTCAAATATAAGGAAGATTTTGGAGCAGAAAGGAATCGAACGCGCTGCCTTGATACGTGCAGAGGTGAATTAGACAAATTGCAGTGGCGTAGCACGGTTAACTGTCACCCGAGGCCTGTCCCTTGCTGAGAAAATGCTTACCCCCCCTCTTTTATATAATATTACGTATAGTATAACAGTCTTTATAAGTCCCTGTCGAACTGAGCACATGTCCTCCTCTCATTTTTGAGAAAGCTTAGGACGAAGAACGTGTGTCTACCGCGCTGCTGTTTTTTTAATTCTTTAGTTGCTATCGGAAGACAATGAATCCCATCTTCTGGTTTATTTTCCTCTGTAGCTTCATACGACGCATATATTCTTACATTCTTATTTGAAAGCTGGTGCTGCTCATGTAGTGCCATATAAATTTGATCAAGGTCTGACATTTCGAGCTTAACGTTTTTGAGTTATTTTTAATAATTTATATTGGAATCGGTTGTACAAAATTTTAAATTTTAAAATATTACTACTAGCAGTGCCCGTGACTTCGTTCGTATCAAGCTAAAAGTTAGTTGTTATTGAATTTGGTTTGAAGCTTAGTAGGCCCTAATTATTATTTTATTATCTTCACCACTGTTCTCTAATAGTAATAATTTGATTATCTTAGACTACTTTATATTGCGAACTAAAGTTTACAAAGGATGGACTTAATGTATTGGCATTTTCTAACAGTCAACCCTAATAATAATAATTATAAATATTTTCATCACAAAGCCCTATCATGGATGATATACTCTAACACCGTTGTTTCGAACGTAGGTCAAGGGTTAATAAATAACTTATACGGTAAAAGAACACTCATGTTATGGTCATATTTTAGTAGACATGTCTGATATGATTTAATATAATAAAAGCCGATTTATTTGAAAACGAATTTCTATGTGCATCCATAAATCTGTATGTAGGACTCCTGTAGCGTGCAAGTAAATATGTCGTATAATATAGTAAGTAACAGTGATTAAGGTAACAGAGTACTCAACGCTGTTCCAGTTTGGGTGTGACTTTACACCATGTCTTCTTATTTCGTTTCTGTGGCCCGAACAGCGGTGTTCGAATTCAAGTTACCAAAGTGCAATGAAATTAGAAATGAGCGCTTGGACTCTCATCTAGTCACTATGCTATTCTATAAGTTTAGGTAATTGGCTGTACAATTGTGACTAAATCTGACATGTTTTATTAATAAATTTATTACTATTCAACTGTTCAAAACGTACTATATGAAACACATAACTATTTCATAGTCTTATGAAATATATCTCCGGAATGTATGAACTAAACCTTGTCAATATCTCTTTTTGCTAAGTTATTTGTTAACTTAGCCATTTAATTTGAATTCAGTATCGCCATTAATATTGAAAAGTTGATATTGCAATGAATAGAATATTTTTGTTATCAATATTGTCATAACCACGACATTATGTAAGCAATAGATATAGGTTTATATATAATGATTTCTTATATTTACGCGAACACTACACATTTTTAAATAATACTAATTTTACGGATTTTATCGCGTATATTAACTTATTTTTATATTCCCGACGTTTCGGGTGCTTTCCAGCACCTGTGGTCACGGGGGACGTGTTTGACGTTAGTTCTGTTCATTTACTAATAATATGTCCTAAGGAATAGGACATCCCTCATTTCTGGGAACGTAGATCAAGTAGAAAAATCATATCCCACAGGTCAACTGATCCAATGGAAATTATAAAAATTCACCTGACTTCGAAATGTTTTTTATTTTGAGACGAATAAACTTTCAACATTTAGCTTGTGTTTACCAAACCTGAGCAGAGCACCGTTAAAAAAAAATGAAAAACAAATATTATTCCCTATTTCATTCACTTTGCCAAAAGCGGATCTAGCCTGCAGCTAACATGGAAGCGCTTTTACTTTCCTTTCACTGTTAATTGAAGCTGCGGGGCGTTTCGACTGACGGAAAAGGAACAAAATAGGATGATTTTAACTTTTACTGCGTGATGGTTGCCAGTTGAATTATTGCGCATAGTATGGCATAGATGTAGTAAAGTAGAAAGTAATATAACAGCATATACGTCTCTCTGCTGGGCACAGGCCTTCTCTCATTTCTGAGGAGGTTTTAATAAGAAAATGTCCGACGCTCTGCCCCAATGCGATGCAATGCAATTCTTCTACATTGGTCGTCTATTTTGTGGGCGATATGGTCGGCCCATTGGCATTATACAACACCATAGTAACTGACATAACCCAACGGATATGTAAGCTGAAATGTAACTAATTACTCCTGATTCATCTTACATAATTACTTAAAAGTTCTTATGCCTAATATTTCTTGAGTACACAGGAAACTCGTTCCGTAGTTCTTAATCCAAGAGTTTGTCGGATAAACTTGATTGAAACAAAGTGTTAAGTGAATAAATTATCGTCCCAAAAAATTAATTAATCACGAGCAATCGTTGTTTTTGTAGTAGTTTATTCCTTTCTATAATTTGTAAAGGAAATATTAAGAGGATAATAAATTGTAAATAAAGTTAAAAGCTGGTGTATCTCAGGAGCTAAACGCTCACCGCTAATTTCTCGTCGGATTATTCGCCATTAAAAATGTCACTTGAAATTTTAAGTGCCGAATTACCATGTGCTCGCCGGTTAAGGAAAACTTCCAGAGAGCGAACCTAGAGAAAGCCATTAAAATAATTTATAACCTATGTTCGAAGAATCCTTTTAGAGAAAATTTTAAATAAATAAATTTATTATCTTTGGCCTCTCAGTTTTAACAATAATTAATTGTGTTTGCATAAACGTAAATAGTTTCATTAAAAATAGTGATTAATATTCTGTACCTATTAGCAACAAGTACAAACTACTTATACCGTTCCTCCACTACAAAGAGTCGATAACTCCTTTATGGAGCAATGAATACGCTTTTACAACAAAGTCCCAGAAAATATGGAGTACTTATGTATCTGTTGAAAACTTTAAAATATTTCCTAAGCAACAACTGTTTGCTGAGTGTAGTTTTACTACTAAACATACATGCAGTGATTATAAGCCCTGGGAATGAGGTGATCGCTGCCGTGTTGCTTCTAAATGCTTTCATAGTATGAAAATATAATTAATGCTTAATTCTACATACTTTCATACTTGATTGTATAAAATACAATTCAGTATGAAAATATTTAGAATTTTTATACTTAATTGTAAATTATGTTTAAAAAACTCCCTTTCTTGCTAGTTCTTTCAAAAAAAAAAGTTTTTTTTCAGAACCGTGGGAAAGCTTAAATGATTTTCAATAATTATTCTTGTGACATATATTAAATAACGAATCTATTGTATTCTATTCTATGTATTCATCGTGAGGAAACCTGCATGTTCGAAGAATGAAAATATTCAAAGACATGTATGGTCCGTTAACACGCACTGCACTTAAAATTGAAGCATACGTTTAATTAAGTATGTATAAAATGATCGCTAAGCTTTGCTGCCACAGTGAGCGTTTTGATATCCGCAGAGGAACAGAATTTTAAGAGCAACGGAAATTAATTTCATGTCTGATTTAATTTCTTACTCGTGTTACCTTAAACAATTGTGATTGGTGTTGAACGTACTTTAAATATACTTAAATAACAAATAGAGGGAATGTGGAACCGTGGGGCTGCAGAAGGGCAGCAGTATCAAAGGTGCTTTCGTCGGGTACTGCGGTCGTTATTCCGTTTGCTAAGCGTGACGTCATATCGTCCCTACAGTGGAAGAGTCCTATGTCCAGCAGTGGTTTTTATGGAGCGATGATGAAAATTTAAGTTCGGCGGACTAAGCGCTCACCATACCTCACTTTTATTTATTTATTTATTTATTTATTTATTGACACACCAACAGCATAACATACAAAACATTACAATAATCTTCGTCTTATAAATAGTTTAGTATGCATGCCAATTACTGGTGCATACATCACTCTCATTAGAAGACATTAAATTAATTTAAGTTCAAAATAAATTTCAATTTACAAATTTTGAGTTGCAGCAAATTAATAAGTAAAAATCAAAAATCAAAAATCAAAAGTATAACAAAAAGAAGAATTTTAGTAGCATAAATATTAAATTACAAATCTAATTTACCAACAAAAATGTGCGGTAAGCTTTTTTTTCAGATTTGTCACTGAGTCATGAAAAATATCAAAATCTTTAATGGACGCGGAAAATCGATTGTACTCAGAACACATCCTTGATAATGGAGAATGTTTTAGAGCATTTGTTCTACTTACTGGTACAACAAGTATGTTAGTGAGAGGATTTCGTGGATATCTGTACGGGATTTTGAAATTTATTTCATTAAGCAATTCACTGCATGCCATCTGTCCTGACAACAGCTTTTTGAGGAATGTTATATCTAATATTATGCGGCGATTATAAAGTGACATCATTTTAAAGTGTTTCAGCCGCAAGTCATAGGTGGCCTTATGAGAGATGCCGGAAGTGTGATATGTCAGGTATCTAGTAAAGGATCTTTGTAGTCTCTCCAGACGTTGAGATGGTGCCGCGTATTGGGGACTCCACACAACTGATGCAAATTCTAGTTTGCTGCGAACCAGTGAGTTATAAAGGATTATTTTGGTTTGAGGAGAAACAAATCCTTTGGTATTTCTTTTAAGGAAACCTAACATCCTGGCCGCTTCTTTTACAGTTTTGTCCATGTGCACTTTGAATTTCAATTTCGTGTCCATTGTTACGCCCAAATCTCGAATCTCCTTAACCTCCTGTAACGTATCTAGCTCTAATTTATACGATGATGGCAATTGAACTTTTTTCTTTGTGTACTTAATGTGGTAAGATTTCTTCGTATTAATAATCATGCCGTTCAATTTGCACCACATATTTATTCCATCGAGATCAGCTTGGATGAGCTCCACATCATTATTTGAAGTAACGGTTTTGAATATTTTTAAATCATCGGCAAAAAGTGAGTATTTACAGTAATTTATAGATGAGGTAATGTCATTTATAAACACCGAGAAGAGAACAGGGCCTAAGTGGGATCCCTGTGGTACTCCTGAACATGCAACATACTCATGTGATATGTGACCGTTCAGCACCACAAACTGAAGTCTTTTTGCTAGGTATGAATTAAACCATTCCAGTAAGGTCCCACCAATACCAGACCCGCTCAATTTATGTATAAGAAGCGAGTGACACACCTTATCAAAAGCGCTCGAGAAATCCATGTATATACAGTCTACTTGTTGGCGTCTATCTATTTCTTTACTTAGATAGGACATAAATGACACCAAGTTCGTTTTGATAGAACGTCCTTTTCGAAACCCATGTTGAAATTCTGACATCCGACTTTCCAAGTGGCGCGTGACAATTGGGCAAACAAGGGACTCAAACAGCTTAGGTATACAAGAAAGTATGGATATAGGACGGTAGTTTTTGATGTCACTGCTGTCACCCTTCTTGTACACTGGAACGATCTTAGCTTTTTTCCACAATTCAGGAAATACCCCGTCATGCAAAGATCTATTGAAAAGAAGTGACAGTGGCAGAGTAAGAGTAGGACCGCAGCGCTTTACAAAAACAGGAGGGATCTCATCCGGACCGGCACCCTTGAAGATATCTAGTTTTTTAATGGCACGTTTAATTTCATGTTCACTGAATCTAATTACACTCAAATATGGCAAACCGTGCACTGCGGACTCTAGGCTATCAGGTAATACTGTGTTACTAAACACTGATGAAAAATTTTTAGCAAATAGTTCTGCAATTTTTGTACCAGTGTTTGCAATTTCGTCATCAAGGCTCATTTCGGCAGGTATAGTAGTTTCACCACCTCGCCTATCCTTAATATAGTTCCAGAAATATTTAGGATTCCTGACAATATTACCCTCGACCCGTTTTTTATAACTTTGTAGGCATGCGTCTATTATTTTCTTACTTCGCTCACGAAGTAATTCATACTCCAACCTATCGCGTGGATTTTTGTATTTCACAAATTTTTTTCTCTTGCTTTCTTTTTCCAAGATTATTCTGATCAGAGACCTGCTAAACCATGAGGGGAACCTGCTTTTTTTTGGCTTCAAAATAGGGACGTATGTTTTCACGGCATTGTTTAAAATACGGTAAAATACTGTGGTCATCTCGTTAACGTTTTGACACCTATCGAACTGTTGTGACCAATTAATTTCCCTAAGATGAGCCAAGATTAGATCATAGTTCGCTTTGAAAAAGTTGTGTCGAGGTTTTTGGGCTGGTTTAAGTAAGTTCGGTTTTAGTTCCGGTACAGTAATCAATAACGGAGGATGCTTTCGGTCAATTTTACTTATAACATTTAAGGAGTTAGAAACCTCTAAAGGAACACAGTTGGTTAGAACAAGGTCCAGCACTCTGCCATCCTCGTTAGGAATAGGGTTCATTTGTGTAATATTATTTAGCGCCATGAAATCAGTGAGTGCCAGACCCTGTGGTGAATCATAATTAAATGCACTGCATGAAACACCGTCCACACTGCGAGACCAACCAATGAAGCCCATGTTGAAGTCTCCCAACATTATAACTTGATCAGCTTTGTCCAAAATATCGTTAGTATGCTCTAAAAACCGAGTAAGGCTTTCCAGGTTTACTGGTGGAGGAAGGTATACCACACAAATTAGTATTTTGGTAACAATGTTATTTGTTTTTATATCAATTGAGACCCATAGATCCTCCGCATCGCTCTCCCAGCTTGAATGTCTGAAAGACGGTATATCCCTAGAAACAGCGACTAAAACCCCCCCTCCGTCTTTTTTAGTAGTTTCTGAGCACAATCGATCTCTCCTATAAACAATATAACGCTTATCTATAATTTCTAAGTTCGTTATATTGCTATTGAGCCACGTTTCAGTAAATACAATTACGTTGTAGTTATTAATCAGAATATTTTTAAAGACATCCTCTGTTTTAGTTCTTAAGCCCCGCACATTTTGATAATAAATATTTACAGGCATTGTGGCAAAAATTACTATTGACTACTACTTGGCTAATTTTAAAGCAATAACTTTAAGCTTTCGTCGTCTTTAATATAAATAGCATGACTTTGTTCGTTTTTCCTCGCAAGAATTCTTCCATCCCGTATCCACACAAACATGAACCCAGCCTCCTTGGCTTTCTTTCGGGCTGCAGCATGTAAATGTTTATTTGTGGGCGTCAGGTGTTCAGATACGAATACGGGCTCGCGACGTCCTCCGAGTCCAAGATGCTCGGTGTTGAGCTTATTATCCTTGTTCTTTTTGTTGAATCGTGTCACTGCAGCCAATAATTCATCGCGGTGTCGCTGACTGCGAAGCTTTACGATGACAGAACGAGGACGATTGCTCTCCTTGTTTAATTTGGCAATTCTTGTTACATGTAATATATCAGATTCAGCAATAGGACTCTCGACAATTCTACCAAGTTGTTCAACAGTGCTCAGGAGGTTCTCTGACTTGTGTTCGGGAATACCTGTAATTTCCACGTTACAAACGCGCATATTTCGCTCTATCTGCCCCAGTCTGTCCGTCAGGTTTTTAACCTGTGTTGTTAATTTTTCGTTCTTTGAAACCAGTCTATTGATTGTTTCTGATTTCTCGTTAACAGACTGCATAAGATCATCGTATTGTTTGCTTATAAATGACAGGGACTCTTGAAACCCAGATACTTGAAGGTTTAAGTTCGCTAGGTGCTCGGATACTAGAGATTTAATAGTGTCAGTAATTTCCTGTTTTATAATCATGCGCAACCTCTCCTCAGTTACACAAGAATCGCTGTTACCAGACTTGGAACATTTATTTTTTATTCTCGTAGTAACATTACTCTCCTCACTAGGACTCAGGATGGAATCTTCCTTAGAAGCAATGGGATGATTAGTTATACGTACAGGAGTATTCGAATTACCTGTTTTTGGTAGCTTACTGCGACATTGTTGGCAGTTCCATTTATTCCTACTTTCTGCATCCATCTGATAGAAGTGTTTAGATGTCAAGTTTGCGCAAAGCAAATCGTATCCAAGCTTACACGTGACACAAATCATATACTCCCTCCTTGGCAGAGAATTATGACACCCGGCACAAGTCTTCTGTGACGACATCGTATATAACCAATTTTTAAAACGTTGTAATTATTAAAGAGAAAAAATAAAATAAAATAAAATAAAATAAAATAAACCAAAAAAAAAAAAAAAAACTTTATGCGGGGATTTGATCTTACGCCCTAACGAGTGTTGTGTTAGCCGTTAAACTATGTGCAAGCCACTAGACCACTAAGTAACTGATCATAAGTTGCGAAATTTTTAATTCGTATGAACTTTTTACGATTTCTTCTCAATAACAATGAGTAGATAATAATGAGTACAAAGTCCAATCCTTTGTTCACAGTTAAATTTTTCCGTTAGCAATGGATGATTTCAAAACTACTTTTTAGTTTTAGCACTTATTCAGACACTTTTTAATTACCGTTTTACAACACTTCGTCAGCTTTTTATCTATTGAACACTCTGATACAACTCAATACTAAAATTTTGTAGATATTTCACCATTTATCAATTTTTTTCTTCCACAATTACAGAAACACGTCTTCTCTCAACAAGCGCCCAGCGCTGTATGCATATAAAAAAGTATGTCTAGTTTTCGCACACCTTTAAAGCAGAAACCGTTGAGTTTACACAAGCAAAAGATTCTCAGAGCTAAACTACGTTTAACGAATAACGGTTTGCTCCATGTTCTATAAATCTGACGTATACGAATGTCGAGAAATTAAAGTTTTTGGCAGACTCTTCCAACTATTCGAAAATCCGTCCGGTATTACCCCAACGTACTTAACTATCGAACATAAAACACTTAATATAGGTAAGTGATCACCAGCGTCCATGAATGTTTGCTACATTACAGGAATCATAGAAACGTTGCCGGCGTGGATGCTTACAAATTTGATTTAATTATGCAGGCTCAGATTGACAATATCATTTCTATTTTACGTTACCTTTGTTGTGATCTACTAAAATTTTACTTTAGAGAGTTAGCTAAGAGCGTACTATCAACAGCTTGATAATAAATGTAAAATGTTAGATACAAGCTCCTTCTTACCCTAGAGAATACAGCTGACATTCGTGAAGGCAGGCGTACTATGTCGTTACTACTACTATGATGTCAATAAATGTGAAATATTGAGCTGGCGGTATTTGTACTGCAACTACGAGCTATGCCTACGATATAGTGAGTGCTACGGACAATAGGGCGTTTGTTTCATTGACATTTTTAGATTCGGGTCCCAACTACTGTGTTGAAAATGTTGCTTTGTTTTTAAGGTAAGCTCAGACAGCAACATAATATATGGCTTAATAATAAAACTATGAATGAGTTAGTTTTGGAAATATAATATTTCTATACATACTTTAATAAAACTCTAAGTAGCGGACTTCTGTATATTGAATATATTTTTGAAAATTTAATTGCTGTATGCTTTTGCTCGACGCTTTTCGTATGACAGGTTTACGAGTACATTGTCTATTCGAAATTATCAACCGCCCAAAACTTGCGCGTGCTGTTGGAAATTAAAAATCATACAGAGTGGTTTACTGATCGGTTGTAATATAAATCCCCACCTAATGCAACGTCTCGTGTAGTGTCAGTGTAAGAATATTCAATATCAGTGGGTGTCGTAAGAGGCGACAGAGGAAAGTAAATCTGGAGATGGGCAGAGTCTTCCTTACAACGACTAAAACTCATTTGATAGTGTTTTGTCAACACGTAACTAACGTGCGATATATGATTTCTCGTCCCCTTGTTTCACATACTTAGGCTTTGGTTTATATAATGTACACATCAAATATTTAAGCTATTTGCACAACATATTTATATGCTTCGTCCTTCGTAATTCTTACAGCAAAGAAGTGAAATAATTTGCCAGCCTGTTTTTCCATCTGATACAATGTACAAAGAGTGTCAAGTTAAGAGTGAATAGGTTTTTCTTTATAAAATAAGTCTGACAATCGAGCACATAGACCAGTTATTGGTAAGTGCATGCTGAGCCCTTAGATAAATATATCTATCCTCGATTAAGAATCAAAAGGCAGATGTGTTGTCACCCCTGAGGACTAAGATGGAATGCCTTGTATCTAGTAAAAACGGTCTCCGATTATCTACATTCACCATAGGAAACAGAACAGCATTGAGCCGCCAGTTTACGTTGATATTCTGTGAGATCGTAGTCCTTCCCCGGTCAGCTGACCCACTCGTGCTACAGGCATAGTATAGCTGCAACATGGCTCTACCACATGTAAGTTTATATACTTAAGTTGTTAAACTAAGTGCAGTACATCTTACCATCAGGGCGGATAGTAATCGTAGTACTGACTTATAATAGTTAAAAATGCGGTGTGTATTGTGGGCGAGTTGACACAATTTCGCAGAATCCCCACACCCAATAGATTTTTGGCTCGATTTCCGCGACTATAACAATGACAATAACATCGCTGACTATTTGTATTGCTCAAGGATTTGGGTAGTGCTCAAACCGTAATTGTCTGCAAAAACGTAACTGGATATTATAACCGATTATTTCTTTTACGTTATAGTTATTATTTTATTATTATATTATTACGTTATACTTATGTTGACAAATTCGACTGCTACGTTAGCCTAATGGTCGTTAATGCGGTTACTAATTATGAGGTCCTGAGTTCGAATTACGGGTCGGGCCATAATCAGTCATTAGCTTTTCAAGTTATCTCAGTTACCAAGAAATATTTTAGTCTCCCATCAATTTTAATATCATATAATAAATATTGAAAGTCAATAAAATAAAATATTAATTAATATTGAAATTAATATAAAACTAAAAACATTAAAATTGTTGTGAAAATGAAATAACAACATTATTTTTTATGATTTTAGACCCACAAGCAGTCTACCTGATAATAAGTGCACTACTGCCCATGAACACATACAAGTAACTCAATGCAAAGCCGGCCACAGTTGTTCGATCACCCCTGAGTGCTTAAATAAAATGCTACGCTGCCTGTCAGAAAATTTAATGGTTAAATTTAAAGAACAAATTATTTACCAAAAAGATATTCAAACAAAAATATCACACATTACAAGCGAAATAAAAAGGTTGGAGAACACATGTAGGTACGACATCATTATCAAGGACGTTAAATTCGTAATGGCTGACGTAAAGTCACGTTCACGTTCAGAAATTAATGTGGTATTTGTCATATGCACGGCGCTCTCGAAACCGAGGTGCGTATTGAAATGAAGAATTTCCAGGAAAATTAAAATATCGGTGGATTATTTTTGTTTTCTAACATAACATATTTTTAAGAGTAATGGTAAAAAATAGTGCACTGTCAAATTGATGAGAAATGTAAGTATGCTGTCATCCATAGACAGCTACATCTAATATCAGGTAAGAATAAAAAAAAATAATATAGATTTTTTTATTGAATAAAAAATAAAAAAAATTCCATCAGTTGTCGGTTCTTCAAGCTATATGAGATCACCAAGCTGAAGTGGCAATGGGCCAATCAGCTAGCTTCGTTTGTGACTTGAAACATGGAAAAAATATTTCTTTATGTTTTTTGTTGTGGGAATGTTACAGCTGATTGAAATATAACATCAAACGATTTTTCTGATATTTTAAACTAAATTTGCTATAATAACGGCATTAAAATAGTAGTAATAATAGTGCCATTTGGCGACGGCTTAAAAGCATGCATAATTTTATTTTATGCGTATCGTGCGAGTAGACTAAAGAAGCAAAGATTCTCGATATAAAATACAGAAAAGCCCAATGATAGCTGCCGTGTTTGGTGAATGTAAAGCAGGCTTTGTCTAACTTATAGTCGCACGTTACCCTATTACATTTACTAATCAATGGCGAACCGCTAAAGACAAAAATTAGGTTTCTTATGGAAATATACAGTCACAAAGAGAATTATTATTTTATTCGATGCGTCGCAGCCGCAAGTAAACGCGGTGGTTGTTGGTCAGGCGTGTACTGTAGAGTAAGTAATGTAACTGGGCTACATTATCATGCGTGAGTCAGCGAAACCGCAACCATAACGTATCTTTTAGTGCAAATGCCCGGAAACCCGTTTTACTGGTAACGAGGAACTCTAACTTAGTCCTCAGGTTCGACAACACATTTATATTTTGATACTTAATAGAGGATTAATGTAGGTGTCTATTGGCCACAGAATCTAAATCCCACCAGGTGGGCTATTTAGTCGTTGGTCAATAACAAATATTTTAGGCAATGCTTGTCTATTAGCGCATTCTTTGACAGGTCTACGTCCAAGTGTGGACTTCAAAAGGCAGTTGATGATGATGATGATTTTAACTGAATATTTTTTTAATATTCATCGGTACACTGAAATAATTTTTTATATTATTTTTATTCTTATGACTTACTATCAGTTAACTTACACAATAAAATATTAAATAACTAGTTATTTGAGATAGGCAGCTGCGTTCTCCACACACAACTACTAGAAGAAAAAAATGCGGTAGCCAATCCATAAATGCCAATCGTGGAAAATATCCTCCCTTGCCGAGCGTGGAAAATATCCTCCCTTGCCAAGCGTGGAAAATATCCCCCCTTGCCGAGCCTGGAAAATATCCTCCCTTGCCAAGCGTGGAAAATATCCTCCCTTTCCAAACGTGGAAAATATCCGCCCTTGCCGAGCGTGGAAAATATCCTCTCTTGCCGAGCCTGGAAAATATCCTCCCTTGCCAAGCGTGGAAAATATCCTCCCTTTCCAAACGTGGAAAATATCCGCCCTTGCCGAGCGTGGAAAATATCCTCCCTTGCCAAGCGTGGAAAATATCCTCCATTTCCGAGCGAGGAAAATATCCTCCCTTGCCGAGCGTGGAAAATATCCGCCCCTGCCGAGGTTGGAAAATATCCTCCCTTGCCAAACGTGGAAAATATCCTCCATTGCCGAGCGAGGAAAATATCCTCCCTTGCCGAGCGTGGAAAATATCCTCCCTTGCCGAGCGTGGAAAATATCCTCCCTTGCCGAGCGTGGAAAAGTTCCTCCCTTGCCGAGCGAGGAAAATATCCGCCCCTGCCGAACGTGGAAAATCTCCTCCCTTGCCGAGCGTGGAAAATATCCTCCCTTGTCGAGCTTGGAAAATATCCTCCCTTGCCGAGCGTGGAAAATATCCTCCCTTGCCAAGCGTGGAAAATATCCTCCCTTGCCAAGCGTGGAAAATATCCTCCCTTGCCGAGCGTGGAAAATATCCTCCCTTGCCGAGCGTGGAAAATATCCTCCCTTGCCGAGGGAGGAAAATATCCGCCCCTGCCGAACGTGGAAAATATCCTCCCTTGCCGAGCGTGTAAAATATCCTCCCTTGCCAAGCGTGGAAAATATCCTCCCTTGCCGAACGTGGAAAATATTTACCCCTGCCGAGCGTGGAAAATATCCTCCCCTGCCGAGCGTGGAAAATATCCGCCGCTGCCGAGCGTGGAATATATCCGTCCCTGCCGAGCGTAGAAAATATCCGACCTGCCGAGCGTGGAAAATATCCGCCCCTGCCGAGTGTGGAAAATATCGGCCTTGTAGAGCAGTGACCTTTTGATAAGCTAAAGAAAAAATTAAAAGTTTTTTACAACCGACTTCAATATAAATAAAATGAAAACATCATCAATGTAGTCTAAGTCAATTAATTAGGCATTAAAAACAATTCAAAAACTACTGGTCAAATCCTGACCAAATATACTCGTATAAGCGACCACATTTGCACATGCACCAGCTTTCAAATAAAAAGAGAATCAACAAAATTGGTTCACCTTGAAAAAAGGTCTGAGGTAACACACATAAAAAAACATACATTCGAATTGAGTACCACCTCTTTTTTTGAAGTCAGTTAAAAAGGGTTGGTAGTCATCATTTGTGCTCTTTAATTGCAATTTTCATATTTTTACAATAAAATTATAAATTACTGAGTAGTAGATATAGTAGATATAAATGCAGCAGAATACAGGTGACATTTGCCGCAGCCCTCGATTTGTGAAAGTGCCGCCTTGCTTATGATGTCAATAAATGTGAAATATCGAGCCATTGGCATTTCCATTAGAGATATCTACTGCCTCGTTGGTCTAGTGGCTGTAGTAGTGCGACTGCTGATCATGAGGTCCCGGGTTCGAATCCCGGGTCGGGCCAAAAAATTAGTTATTGAGTTTTTCTATCAAGAAATTCTCAGTAGCTGCCCGGAGTCAGGAAGTTGGCGGTGTCTCACCCCCGTGCCTCGGAAAGCACGTTAAGCCGTTGGTCCTGCGCCTGATCTCTCTCCGGTCGTGTCGGTTTACCGTCCCATCGGACTATGAGAGTGAGGGAATAGAGAGTGCACCTGTGCTTGCGCAAACACTTGGGCACTATAATCCTGTCCTGCGCAGATGGCTAGTCTCCGTTGAAACTGGCCGCCGTGACCGAAATTCGGTCTGGAGGACATTATTATTATTATTAGAGATATCTGTACGATGTCATGCAGTGCAGTTGGCGGCAGGTTGATTTTATTAACTACGACGAGTATTTTATATACTGATACGTTTATGCCTGCATTATTTGCAAATATCAATCGTGTGTACTCGGGTCCACGGAGGGATATTTTACGTTTGCGTACTGAAACTTTCGACGTTTATTCGTATTAAATATATGAAATATAGGTCATATCTGTGATGCCTGTGATGCGTAGACTGAAGTCATTAATTCAATTAAAGCCATAAAATACGTTAAAGAATACAAACGGATGATGGATTACCCATCTTCAATAAAATGTACTTATTCTTTATTCTTTTAAAAAACATTACCTCCACACTAGAATTTTCTTCTGTATCGTGGCAGTTTACATTTTTTTTATAGAATAAAGGGACAAACGAGCACGACGTCCACCTGATGGTAAGTGGTTGCTGTGGCCCATAGACATCTATATCTATCTTCGTTTGCGAATCAAAATGCAGATGCGTTGTCACCCGTGACGACTAAGATGAATTGCCTTTTTCCCAGTAAAATGGGTCTCCGATTCTCTACACTCACCATACGAAACACAGCAACATTGAGCTGCTATTTTACGCTGGTATTCTGTGAGAGCGTGGTCCTTCCCCAGTCGAGCCAACCCATTCGTGCTACAACTATACTATTAATATAGCTGCAGCATGGCTCTACTACGTAAAATTGTGAAATTTATGTAGTTACGTACATAAATTTTACAAGGAAAAACATCCAAACCCTTTCGTTGTATGGCCTAGAAAATTTTTCACTTATTCTGTGCGGGATTCTAACCCGCGGCCCTTGTCGCTGCAACTTATTGCTAAGCCACTGCGCCACAGAGCCGCCAATAAAATACACTTAATGTATTCAATCTATTAACATAAAACATAATATCATTTGTTATATGTATGTTCGAGGGAACGGGACATATTTCATTTCTGGGAAGGTAATCAAGCAGGAAAAGCTTGTTTCACCACAGTCCAACTGATCCAGAGCCAATTGTCAAAATTCGCATATCTTTCAAACATTTTTATTTTGAGACGAATAAAATTTTATATTTAGCTTGTATTTACCAAACCTAAGCAGAGCATCGTTGAAAAGAAGAAAATATATTATGCCATGTTTCATTCCTTTTTGCAAAAATGGATCTAGACTGCAGCTAAAATGGAAGCGCTTTTACTTTAATTTCATAATTAATTAAAGCTGCAGAGTATTTCGACTGACGGGAAGGGACAATGCAGGATATTTCACATTTTACTACGTAGTTCTTGAACAAATACCATATAATGTCACCCGTTAAATTGTTGTGCAGAGCATGTGGCCTAGATGTAGTAAGGCAGAGAAATATAGCTCTAGATATTAGATAAAGTTCAAAATACCGTAAACACTACCTCATCATTACTGGATGTAGCCTTGACACTTAAAGTCCGGAGAAATATTTGGATGTATTTTAAGGGACACAGATACACAGATATACTAGAACTGAACAGCAAAGATTTGCGTATCTGCACAAAATTGATACAGTAGGGAATCAAACCCAAGACCTCGCAGTAGACAGGTATTCTGCCCAGTAAGCCGAGCAGTCATGCTCATTTATCATAGAAACTGACGCTTTATTTTACATGTGTTCGGTACCTTACATAGCTGTTATCTTGTAATTTTGCCTGAAAGGTCAAATGAAATAAATATAAAGCAGTATGGAAAGGCAATCTACACGTATTTAAGTATACTATCAGTAGTTCGCGAGTTTAACTCCGTCACGTGTATTAACAGTTCGTTACGTTTGAAATTGATAATTGAATACGTGCACTCAAACTTTAGAAAGTTTAGCTATTTGAGTTTTGTTAATCTATTCGTTAGATTGGTTTATGTATGTTAGATGATTGGTATATATATATCATCATTATCATTCATCATCATTACATCCCTTCACAAGTCCACTGCTGAACATAGGCCTCCCCCAAAGAATGCCACAAAGCACGGTCCTGAGCCACCCGCATCCATCGACTTCCTGCATGTCTTACCAGGTCGTCACTCCATCTCGTGGGGGGACGCCCTACACTTCGCCTACCGGTACGAGGCCGCCACTCGAGAACCTTTTTTCCCCATCGGTTGTCGGTTCTTCGAGCTATATGGCTGGCCCACGTCGGTTACTCTGGTTCTACTGCGGATATCCTCATTTCTAAGTTTATCACGCAGAGAAACTCCGAGCATAGCCCTCTCCATAGCTCGCTGAGCGACCTTGAGCTTCCTCATCCGGCCAGCAGTGAAGGACCACGTCTCAGTTCCGTAAGTCATCACTGGCAACACGCACTGGTTGTACAATTTCGTTTTAAGGTTTTGAGGTATGTCTGACGAGAAGATGTGTCTTAGCTTCCCGAACGCTGCCCAGCCGAGTTGAATCCGACGATTGACCTCTCGGTCGAAGTTGGACTTACCTAGTCTGACTATTTGTCCCAGGTAAACATACTCGTCAACAACTTCGAGCTTAGTGTTCCCAACAACTACCGGCATAGGTGTGACATGGACATTAAACATGATCTTTGTTTTGTCCATGTTCATCTTAAGACCTATCCGTTGGGAAACACTATTGAGGTCATTGAGCATAGTGCTTAGGTCCTCCAGCGATTCTGCCATAAGGACTATATCGTGGGCGAATCGAAGGTGAGTGATGTACTCGCCATTGATGTTGATACCGTATCCTTTCCAGTCCAGAAGCTTGAAAACGTCTTCCAATGCAGCGGTGAAGAGTTTCGGGGATATGACGTCAACCTGTCTTACACCTCTCTGCAATTGGATAGGTTTCGTACTCTGGTTCTGTACTCGGATAGCCATCGTAGCCCTACTGTACAAGCACTTCAACACTTTGATATACCGACAGTCAACTTGGCACCGCTGAAGGGACTGCAGCACCGCCCAAATTTCGAAGGAATCAAAGGCTTTCTCATAGTCCACATACGCCAGACATAGTGGCAAATTGTACTCTTCGGACTTCTGTACAATTTGCCGAAGGGTATGTATGTGGTCTATGGTGCTAAAGCCTTTTCGGAAACCGGCTTGTTCGGGAGGCTGGAAGACGTCAAGTCTGCGCGCGAGACGATTCGTAATGACTCTCGAAAACAGCACGTAGACGCGGCTCAGAAGGGAAATCGGTCTGTAGTTCTACAAGAGAGCGTTGTCGCCTTTCTTGAAGAACAAGACCACCGCACTTCTGCTCCACGCCTCCGGTGTAATGCCACCATGGAGGACGGAATTAAATTCGGAATAGTGTCGGATGAGACTCGCTCTTGGATCGTTACTCACACTTGCGTGTGGCTCCAGCGATAACGTGTACAACTGCCCATAGAACCTCTCAATCTCACTCAAAATCCCAGGTGTCCCGGAAACGATGCTGCCACATTCTGTCTTCAGCTTTGACAGTTGGCTCTTTCTGGCAGACAGATCTCTGGCAAAGACTTTGGAGCCTTGGTTCCGATCGATCGCTTCTTCAATACGAGCTGTATTGAAGTTGCGTAAGTCCCGCCGCATGCATTTGGAGATCTGTCTGTTCAGATGCCTGTATGCTGTCAAGTCTCTTGAAGAATGTAGCTTCATCTCCCGTCTAACAGCCATGAGATTAAGAGTGTGATCGGAGAGTTTTTGTGTTCTTCTGCGGCGGGTCTTATAGAACTTAGCTCCGACCGCATGGACAGTTTCCACGAGCTTGTCATTCAAATCGTCCACTTCATTGCAGTCTTCTAGGCACTGAAAACGGTTTTGTAACTCGAGCTGAAAGGTTTCGGGACTTTGGATTAGAGCACGAGGGGGACGGAGCGTTGACTTCATTAGACGAGATCTCTCCAACTTAATATTTAGGTTCAGTGTGCCTCTAAACATTCGGTGATCGCTACCAGTTTTCACCCTCGCGATCACGGAGACATCACTGAACAGTTGTCGTCTGGTCGTCATAATGAAGTCAATCTCATTTTTTGTCGAACCGTCGGGGCTTGACCAGGTCCACTTCCTGTGGGGCCGCTTCTGAAAAAAAGAGTTCATCATAAAGAGTCCCTCTTTCTCCATGAAGTCGGCCAGTCGGCCATGCTGGCCCCTTGGGTTCCGTTGCCCTATTCCAAATTTCCCTACTTTCAGCTCACCGTTCTCTCTTGTGCCTAGTTTTGCGTTGAAGTCTCCCATTAACACCGTATATTGGGTTTTGGAGGAATGCATATATATATAAATATGTTGTGTACCTCAAATTAAATATTAACATCAAGGTCTAGATTAGATAGACCTTGATATATATAATACACCTAGTGCAAGTAAGTAGAATACTTACCTGATTTTTTTTATGTGCATATAAAATAGGTAACTATTGCTCCGTCTTTCATAAAGATCCGGGTAACAGTTTGGAATCATTTGCCGGTGTCTTTCTGTCCGATTACAATATGGTTGTATTCAAGACAAGAATATTTAAATTTATTTTAATGAGAATATGGTTTAAGCTAACTTTTATACAAATAAGGGTGACAAACGAGCTCAGTTTCAGTTCATCTGATTATAAGTTAATGCTGTGGCCCATATACACCTATATCCTTGATTAAGATTCAAAATGTAAATCCATGTATCATCCATAAGACCCTAGATGGGCCAGAAAATTTGCGAGGAATAGCATTTAAGATTATTAGGTGTAGTAATCGAGAATATTAGAAGTGTTAATTTCTGAGCTTGCCTTAAACATGAAAGCAACTTTTTCAAAGGTGTAGCAGGGATCCGTATCTAAACATGTTCGTAGCACTCACCATATCGTAGGCGTAACTTGTAGCTCCAGTACAAATACCAACGGCTCAATATTTCACATTTATTGACAGCAGCGCTGCGTTACTTTGAGAAAACGATATAGTTAGATAAAAGGGAACTTGTACCTAACATTTTACATTTATTATCAAAAAGTGAATAGTACGCTCTTAATCACTATCTAATGCAAAATTTAATGGGTCGCAGTACAAGGTTACGTAACATCAAAAGGATACTTCCAATGTGAACCTGCTTTATTGACTTTAAATTTGTATGCATCCAGGCCGGCGAAGCTCCTATGATTCCGGTGATGTCGCGAAAATCCACGGGTGGTGGTTTCACCATATTAAGTGAGGTACGGTGACCGCTTAGTCCCACGAGCTTTAATTTAGTTGTAATTAAAATCTCGGCCCGTCTGAATTATCATCATCATCGCCCCATAAAATCCACTGCTGTACATGGGGCTTTTCCAATGCAGGGAGCATATGACGTTACGCTTGGCTGACGGATTGACGTCTGCATAGCCAAACGAAAGCATCTTTGATATTGCCGCCGTCACCGGTCTGCGTATTTTACGCCTGGCAAAGGTGATTTGATTGGAAAGCCATCTATGGGATATTGTTGGCATTGTATATAGTCGCCTACTACCTCCAAGGGGCGTAATGTGGTGATGGATTCTCTTACGCCTTAACCATAGGCTCTTATATTAAGTATCTCTATTTGTAATTTAACCACATTAATATTCTAAAGTAGTCCGTGTCCTTCACTGCTGGCCGTATGAGAAAATTTAAGATAAGGTTTTTTCTAATTAATTCATCTCAGAGTACATCGTTTAGGGCCGGACGGCATCAGAGGCAACTGAACTAAAAAGTGACTGAAATATGAGTCTCTGTGCGATGACTACATATATGTGCCATTTGCTGTAGATATTGTCGGTCAGTGGAGTTCACGTGCGGTGAAATTCGTTAAAGAAATGTATCCGCAACTAGTCGTCGCTGCTAGTAATAGAGTGCTGGTTCTTTTCTCGCTCAAAAGCTAAATTTTTGACATTCAGCGAGGAAACGCAGCCAGCATTTTAGCACTATACCGCAGGGAGTAGGATTGTTTGATAATTTAATTTTTAGTTTAAGTTTTTTTATGGTATTTGAATGTATTTGAATGTTATGTAAATAAATGATATAACAAAGGCCTAATAAGGATTTCTAACGGCGATGGAATAAACGGAGTCCTCCTCGCCGCCCCAATATGGAATGGACTTCACACGTTTTGATATTGTATACGCCATCAGCCACCACCAGCGATAATCACATTCAAGTTATAAAAATGTACATTGAAACTTCAAACGTGCTCCCAGACTGTAATCTAGTCAGTACTCTTTAAATTTTGTTCCTTTGTTGTACAAATGTGACTAATTCTGACACATTCTATTAATTCATTGAATTGCTTCATCTATTTAAAATACACTACAAGAAAAAAAGAAGTCTCTATGAAATATTTCCTGGTTAAAAGAAAAAAATATCTATATCTTTTAGCGCTTCGTTATTTGTAATTCGATTTCAATATTGTCATTGATAATGAAATATTGACGTCCATTTCATGAGATATTGATAAATAATAAAATAATTTTTAAGACTTCAAATCTTTTATAGCAACATAATATAAGGAAAACCTTTATGAAAATATTTTTAAATCAATTCAAAATTAGTAAAATTTAATACAACAGAGAGATGTTGGACATAACACCTTAAGACATTTGACAAGTTTTCTTTGGTAGAGCCATATATAAATAATGTTGTTGTAGCACAAATGGGTCGCCCCGACCGGGAAAGGACCACAGCATAACAGCGTAAACTAGCAACTCAAGGTTGCTATTAAATTTCGTATGAGGAGTGTAGAGAACTTAAAGCCCTTTTCAATGGAAACGAGGAATTCCATCTTAGTTGTCAGAGATAACAACGGATCTGGATTTAGATTTTTAGATTTTATCGAGGATAGATATAAGCGTCTATAAGCCACAGCATTCACTTACCATCAGGTAGATTGTGTGCTCGATTTCAGCCTTATTCTATTAAAAGAAAGCAAATTTATATAGTCAAAATCTCTTTCAGGTTCATAAATATAAAATTGCTTTGCTGAATTCGGGGCGGCTCATACGTAGAAACAATTAACATCGCTAATGACGAGTGGAATTGATAGAGACAGGGAAAGAGAAGGTATTTAAATTTTGTACGTTTAACTATCTTGTACATATTATTGGGGTCTATTATTTTGTGGTTAATGCTTTGTGTTGTTACCCTTTTGTGCTTATAGTTTTTTAAGCTGGCTTTTTAGGCTGCAAGTTCGGATCCCTCAAGGAAACGAAAAGGTTTGTTCGATAAATTATAACGCCTTCACAATACAGGAGAAAATCAGATTGTGATAATAAAGTTTTTTTTTATATAAAAAAAGTTTGATAATCAGCAAGTCAACAAATATTGTAAGTATTATTCAAGTAAGGTGAGGGTGTGCAAAAATATGGTATTAAAATCATCAACAATGAAATAATTTAAATCCATTTATTACAATCAAAAAGTAATTTCTCCGTTCAGCAGAGAGTTGGCAACAGTGGCAGGTAAACTGAAGAGCGCTGAGAAAATGTTAGATCTGCTGTCATCTGAAGAGCCACGAGGACACGGTCTTAGATTCGTTGACGGTGCTGGAGAATTGTCTGTAAAACATTATTATAGTTTGTTTACAGAGCTTAAGACCTCTTAGCCCTACTTATATAATATTATGATGTTTTGCAATAAATTTGTATATTTACTAGATAGACTCGCTTGATGGTAGGACTACATCTCATACTAGATTTTGCATGGGCTAGTAACTCATATTATCTAAAGATTAAAAGATCTGAATAATTTTGTTCAAGTCCTCAGAGGTGATGATGCATCTGCCATTTTTGCTTAGTTTCAGTTTCGCAGATTCGCAGTTTTTGTTAAAATCAATATATGAGTTTCTTATGTTTTAAAAATATAACATTCGAAATTCAAACATGTGATGTGGAGTTCACTTCGAGTTTACTTACTATCAGGTAAACTCATAATTAGAATGCACTTACAATTGACATGATTGTTCTTGTTGTTTAATTCAGCAATCATATTTAGTGGTTGAGAATATGCTGGCATCATTTGCTGGAGTAATGGATTATCGTTTTGTTGACTGGAATAGTTGTCGATGAGGTAACAAACATGACCGGAAGGAGTGTGGAATCCATTCATTTGCATTGAAGTGGCGAAAGCAAATTCTGTAATAAATTATATTACATAATACATTTATGTCCCATTAATTAGAAACAAATTAATTAAATAAAAATAAACTCTAAAAACTACAAAATATCTTAAGCAAAATAAATATAAGCACTTAATGACATCCATTGAGGGAGGCTTTTTTCAGCAGTGGACTAGTAATGGACTGTAATGATGATGCACCCAAATATGGAGTGGTGTTAACGACATAATTTCGCGTCTTCATTTTTTTTAGTGATCTACTACTATCTTCATATTCTTGAATCTTTACCAAAATACATACATATACACTCACGCCTGTTACCAAGATGGGTACGCAGATACTATTTGTCACGATAAAGACATTTCTCTCTTGCCTCCTTCACGTCCATATATCTCTATAGGATATGCCTACATGTACATTAGTAAGCAATACATTCTTTTATTTCAATTATTGTACTTATTAATATAAATCGTATAGATTTAGTACCTTGGTTTTATTCAAGTGGGCGAATTTATATTTATTTTATTTGCATTTTAGTATGTATGTCACATGAGATACTGTTAAATCATATGTATTCATACTAAGTCCCTAATGGAGACATGCAAATTTATTTATTCTATGAATTTATAGTCATACAAAATTAACACATCAGAATCAATCCATTATATCATATTCTAAAGATTTCTAAAGTACAATTATAAAAAAATATATATTATAATTAAGAAACAAAGAATACTCGTATAAGCTTCGTTGTATATTGATCAAAGGGGTTAAATATTATTATATTCTTAAATTTTATACTATTTAATTTTTATTCTGAAATAAATACTAACTGCTTGTCAACCCGTATATAATTACAATGGAAAAGTAAGCCAAGAAATATTTCAGAAATATGCACTCACCGAAAACCAACAGACAAATAATTGAAGAAACATTGGATTTCATATTGAACTGAAATGCAGAGATATAAAACCAGTACTAATCTAAGATCGAACTTCACTACCTATTTATTCAAGCTTACATTTGTAAGATTTAGTATGATTGATTTCTCACATGTGCAATAATATTCTTTATGAATCAACGAAAAAGGTTCTCCTTTGCATAACCGTTAATTTAGTTTGTTTAAACGATCAAAGGTAAACTGAAACGCTTCATTGACAGTCAAATGGCAACAACAGAGTTATTAAAGATACGTTATCTTTCTTTACGAATTCATATTCACGAATACTTAAAAATAAATATTACCATGAATAGGCCCTAAAGCTAAATTACAAAGAACTTACTTTCGTGAGTAATTTTTATAACTAAGCTATTGTAAGTATAGCTTAAGGTAGGGAAAGAGAACCAATTGTTGCAAATTTTACAGTACGCAACAACCCGGGTTTGACTCCTCGACTCACGAATAATATAAGTAACAATTTAACTGCCGATTTACTACGTACTCGGTGGTGAAGAAAAACATTGTGAGAAAACCTGCACGTCTAAAGAAAAATAAATATTATGAGGTCATGTGAAGCCCGCCATCGTGCACTTTAGCAGTGAAATGAGAGAAGGCCTGTGCCTAGCACTTGGACATACATAGTATGACATACAACTCTACTTTGTAATAATGAAAATATTAAGGATCATTTTTAGAGACGTGACTATTTCACGCTTATATATTTAATCCGTTAGATGACCGCCTGACAAAATGTTCAGGGTTCGCAACGTAGTCACCATTTAGTACGTTGCGGATCCTGGTTCAAATTCCGACCACACACAACATGTACTCATAACTTACATTTTCCAATGACCCCTTGTCCTACGATCACATGACCTATGGCAATTCTTGACGTTCTAATTCCAACCTAAATTAAATTTGCTGTGAATATGCTTCTGACATTGATCTCACGTGAAGGAGCAACACTGCAGCTATATAAAGGCGCAGCACTATTAGGGATGAACCACGATTTTCAACCCACTTCAAAAAGGAGGAGAGGCTTACAATTCGTCGCAATCATTTTTTTATGTATACTTTCAAGTGTGCTCAATTACATTATATCAAAACCGGTCGAGCGCTTTTAAAAAAAAATCAAAAATAAATTATTGAAGTTGTAAAGTTTACTTTGCCAATATCCCCTCAATAAAATAAAATTATGTGTTTTATCTAGCTTGAAGAGCACCTCCCACCCTCCCTCTATTGCGTGCACTATCACCGTCAACACTAATGCCAGCACCACTACTTCAATATAAATAATATTTATATTGAAGTCAGTTGTACAACACTTTTATTTTTCCACTTGTATCGAGTACCGGCATAATCGGCGTAATGATATTGTTTCATATAGTTAGTTACGGGAACTGGAGCCTCAGCTTACTAGTAATAAGACATTCCAACTTAGTCCTCAGTAGCTGATTCTTAGTCAAAATCAGATATACATCAACCAACTTATCCAGCAGAGCTTGTTTTATTACACACATGTACGCATACACATACACACTGTGACACATTTCCTCTCTGTCTTCAGGTGTGACGATTCAACTAAAATATGCTCTTATATGCTTCTTTGTTTAAAGTTATTGTGAATAATTATAAGACGGTTATTTGTTTGCCTCATAAATGTTATAAAAAGCAATATATCCCTTCAATGTTATTTACGTGCGTTCTGGAATTAAAACTATGATAGCGATTTTATTCGTTGTATACATGAGGTGATGAAGGATCGAAAGCAACGGATTGAGAACATTTAAAAAAAAAACTGTCAGTAGTAAGACTGCATGTCAGAAGTGAAAACTTGATAGCTGTACAAACTTATAAACATGAGTTTTGGGTTGTCAACGGTCTTTTTTCAATTTTATGTACCTGAGCGTGATGGTCACGCGAGTTTAGTGCTTTTTCTCCATCCCAAAAGTGCCCAATGTACCTAAAGAAGTATTCACTTCAAAAATGCATAATGTTGCCAATCTTGAGGACTATGAAGGAATGCATCGCTTTCAGTAAAAAAAAATATCTACCTTTTCCTCATTAACCATATAGTGAAATTATAGATTTTTTTAATAAAGCCAGCGTTCAGAGAGATTTCCACCTATAAATGACTTTTATTTTGTATATGTATGTGTCAGATTTAACATATGTTCACGCCCTTAGTTGCCCCGACCAAAGTCGACTGTATTAGGGCCCATGAGTAACACCTTCGACGAGCAACAGAGCGCGGAGCCCAATGGCCTATGGATAATTCTAAATTATTATTTAGAATTATCCATAGACCATTAGGCTCCGCCCAAATCATCTAAACACTTACCTAGTTGCAGAGGTAGGAATGATCACAAGTTACCAGTCAGGTGATACGTGAGGTGTATGTAAGTAGTGTGTAGTAATGTTTATATGTAACCTGACTTAACCCATTTAATCGGCAGCAGCCCTGATACCCGGCACTGCCCCACGATGTGGTATCACTCCAGCGCGCGTCACCTCGATGTCACTCAAGTCTAGCTTTACTTAGCACAAATCTATAATCTAATACGAACTAGGTATTCTAGCGGTTCACAAATTTTTAGCGTTTTTAACCGACAAAGGAAAAATATCCCCGTACTATATCAGAATGTCACACAAGCAAAATAAATATTGCCAAATGCACTTTAACATGCAATCACTATACAAATTAGAGGCTTTTTGCACGCGACCTCGCAGTTAGACGGACCGAGCAGACTTACTGGAGGCACGCGGCGCCGAGGCAATTGAATCCCGTTAATCTACACGTCATACCGGTTAGGAATGCATCGCGGCGAGCGCCCCGTAGTGTTATTTTTAAAATTTAGCATTTGACACGAATAACATATTTCTCTTGTGTTAGGTAGATTAACCCAATGAAAAGTACAGCAGCGCTATGTTTCTATTGTATTTAGTGAGAACTTTGTTCTTCCTCGGTCGAGTCGATCCATTCGTACTGCAGTCCTTACACGGCTGCAGTGTGACTTTACCATTTTTAAAATTGTTATCGTTAAACGTTGAAATTTTACTAGTTTTTGTTTTTAATATAAATAAAACTTAAATTAATAGCCGCAACAGGCACTGCCCTCCTCTTAAATCGAAAAGAGTTATCAAGAATTCTAACCTATAAGGCAGAAAAATGTTCTCCTAGTTGCTCCAGAGCGACGGCCGTCACACTTTTTATATTCTCACAATGTATGTCACAATGTATGTGTATGGTCGATAATATGCAATTCGGAATAATAAAAATAATAGTTGATGTATTTTATTTTTAATTTAAGAATTTTTGTCAAATTTTACTAAAAATCTTTTTTTAATATTCTGTGCAACAAATGAATATGATCCTTTCCCACTGCCAGAAGGAATTCTTTTAACCAACCTGTTAGTTCGACATGGTCATTCCTGTCGCTGGTGTGTGTAGCGTTGTATGCTATTATAGTAAAAATCAAGTAAAAATTCATAGAATTGTTAATAACAATAAAAATATACTTAATAATCTATAATTGTTTACTTATTTGGCTCTATCTAATACTCATAGTTTATCTATAGTACAGTACGACCCTAACTAAAATAAACAAATTGAGTTTACCAAGCCTGACACATTCACATAACACTAATCGCATCTGGATATGTTACATCGGGTATATAAGAGACGATTATACCACCAATATATAATATATTGCAAAATAAGAAACAATAATATCTGTCATTTCGCATACTAGTCTCTTACAATACAGGATGCTTCGGGGATTCGATCGTCATCACAATATCATGCATTAATAATAAATCTTTGTTTTTACTGACCTAACTGAATGGAGTAATATTTCCAGAGGCTTTTAGAAACTTCATAGGCCTGTCTGTAGAAATTAATGAGTGAGATGTGGTTTCGTGATTGTGAATATTTTTTAAGTGTCAGAAAAAAAAAACATAGAACAGTTTGTAAATCAATGGTTGGGCAAATAGTTTAACAAAACTCCGTGATTTTTTGACAATACCCGCACTTTATTTCAATCGCTCACATGCATTTTAAATGTAGCTTATAAAGTAGATTCTATACATATATATTATATTTAATTAAAATTCAATCATGTAGACAGCTAAGCATAGGACGGAAAACATGGAGGTGGACATGGTGGGTCGTAAGTTGTCAGTTGAGAAGGTTCAGTCGCACACGGTAGTTGTGACTGGTACAATGAAACGACCGCGCAGCCTGAAGTCGTAAAGCGAGACGGAGGGTTTGGTTGGAAGCAGATGATGGGTGGACTCGGTACTGTAATCCTGGGAGGTTTCACAACTAGCAATCCCGGTGCTGGTGGCTGTATTGGAGGTGGCTGTACCTGAAAATTGTTCATAAAACGTTTTGTCTCATTGTAAAGAATTATAAAATTTAAAAAATATATTAAACAAGAAGTATAAAAAAATCATACTTTAATAGGAGCAGGCTTTGGTGGTTGAACCGGCGCAGGTTTAACAACAATCGGAGCAGGCCGAGGTGGGTACACAGGCTTAGGCCTGACTTCAATTGGTGCTGGGGTAGGCGGTTGCACTGGCTCTGGCTTCACGTATATTGGAGCCAAGGCAGCTGGTTGAACTGGTGCTGGTTTCACGCATATTGCAGGTGGTGTTGGCAAGCGGATAGTTCCTGGTCGGACAACTATTGGAGGAGGTGCCCGAAACCGAATTTGACCGGGTTTTAAGATCACTGAACCTGTAATTATGAAATTTTCTTAAATTTTTTTTTAAAGATACATTACTTCATAGTATTTCAAAACTAAAAAATAGAACGCATTTAAAACCAAACTAATAATACGTTATTTAATTATTTGATTGAATTTTGATTATATTAAAATGATTTAGTTTGTATTAATGTCTTGTACTCACACTGAGGTGCCTGGCCATATAAATACTTTACAGATGGCTCAGAAGGATTGCAAGGTCCAATGTTTATGACTTCATTATTATCAGAACACGGAGGAGCACACGGAGACACTGGCTCACAAGGTTCACATGGGGAATACTCCTCGCAAGGAATTTGAGGATCTGGGTCTGGTATTGGTTGACTTAAAGTCGTGCCCAAAAGAAGTGCTGCAATGTTTGAAAATACAAATTTAAATTAGTAATAATATAATATTAATATACGGAGTGACTCATAGAAAGATTCCAAGGTCTCCGATTAATGGCTATTTAATCTGGCCGTGTACCAACGGGGATTTTTGATCGAAATTTAAAATTTGAAAACTTTAGAAGGAACCTGCGTGTCTAAGAAAATAAAATGTCCGGGATTAGGGAAGCCCGCTCAGTCACACTGGAACAGCGTGACGGACACTCTTCTCCTCCATAACCCTCTAGGAAAGGGATTTAGGTACACATCAGAATTTGATAGTAATGGTAATTTTGATAGAGTTTTTTATCTCCAAAAAGAAAAACCTTCCCTGCATGGTACAATCATTGAAATAAGTAATATTAAAATAAAATTAAAATGACAATAACTATAATTACCTGATAACCAACCGACTTTACCCCACGCCATCTTGCGGTCGTCTGATTTATCAAAGTAAAATTTTCAATATTTATACATACAAAGAAAATGTTTACGTATTTGAATATAATCAATTTTTATCGCCAATGTAGATTTCAAAATATATAATGTAACACTTTAATTAGTATAAGATTCAAGTGTTTGAAAATATTTTTAACTTTGAATAAAATATCCCGAAATGTTTTGTAAGCATAACATAAAATATTTTCATATTACCCTAATCAATTCATTACAGTTAAATAGCATTTTATGTAAAGTTTATACTTTGATTAAATATCGCTAAACACACGATAAAACCCATTACTTGAAATTAGGAACGAAAACAATAACTTTTTTATCGTGTAGTGGCGATGTAAGAGTATCCACTACCCCATATCATCCAGTGGGTGTCGTAAGAGGTGACAGACGGTAACAAATCAGGAGATGGGTAGCAGCGTCTTCATTATAACATATAAAAGCAAGAAACTGCGGTTGCCAACCCGCTTGGCAACTATGGCAAATATTCCCCCTATAAGGCCTGACCTATGTGGAGGCCTATGTTCAGTAGTGTGGAATTTAATAGACTGTAACGGAACAGAACTGCAACAAATTTAGTTTCGTAATTACGAAAACCCATTTCTTCTTTTCCCTTTCCATCTCTTCATCTCTCATATCTCATTTTGCTGTATTCTATACATATAGTATTCTGTAACGCTTACCGTATTACCAAACACACTCACCCTTATTCGAAAAATAGCCGCAGTATCATAGTGCTATGCGCTAAGACGCAGCCCTCAAACGGTAGGGGCGTGCGATATCCACGGGCAAGTCGTATTGCTACAACAAACCCGCTTACCACCATCACGAAGATGATATGCCAAGGACACATCGGTTAGCGAGTCTAAGTTCACCTCGCTCACGGACACTATGAAGCAGTCTACACACCACTATAATAATCCTTATCAAGTCCCATTTCTTTCAATATAAAACTTTTACATATTTGAGACCTTCCTTTTTCCATTTGCTTTATTTCATATACCTTATTATTATATGACTTCTAATCATAACTCTGCTATCATAATACTCATACATCATAGAGACCTTCAATATTAATGCTTTTGTATCATAGACCTTTCAATCTTAAGTCCCTAATATAGGACTATACATTGCGCAACAGTACTATTACTCAGGCACCCGACTACCCCATATATGTACGACCTTGGTATGCGTTTCCGGCAACTCCCTCTTATAAGCAACTATTACACGAACCTCCTCCAGTAATACACAGAAAACGCTGCATCATTACGAGAATATTCCCATTAATTATGAGCCATTTTCAATTATATTACAAATATTATTTATTTTTATTATTGCAATAAAATTAACTTGTATTTCTGTTATCTTATACATTTTAAATATTTTAAGTAGAGTTTCAATAAACTTAAAGGTTTTCAAAGACAATATTTACCCTTTACAATACTATAATACCTAATGTTCGAAATGAATGTATTTTAACTTAATGATCATTCACACATTTGAATTGTACAAAATATTAAATCCATGATATTTTTAAATGACTTCATAGTTTTTTAAATTATTATTTATGAATAATAATAATAATACGTTGTCAGAGGGGCATAACATGACACGTTAGTAAGTATTGCGTTGTAGCGTGGAGCGGCTGACAGCATACTGTTTAGCGTGGTCTAGAGATGGAACAATGTTAAATCTATATAAAATAGGCTATTGACGATACACAAAGCAACGCAAAAATTATCGAATAGCATAGCGATAAGCAATTATAACCGAAATATGTATTTATTTATAAATAAATTACAATATATGTAAATTTTACCGACAGTTCAATACAAATTTTGACATTATAGTTGCATATTAAACTATTTATTTATTTGAAAATAAAAAAAAATCTTTTATTTTTTAGATGCAACATTTTTCTTAATATTAAAATAAATAAAATGACAGCCAGCACCTGTGATTTCTAGTAAAGCGTTGACACCTTCAGCCCTTCAAGAGACGAGGTCCAGTAGAAAAATAAAGTGATGGGAGGAAAAAATAATCGAGCATTTGGTTTGTAAATCTAATAAAATAAAAAAATAAAAAGAACAAGTTTTTTGTAGCCATTGTGGCCGCCATTAGTTATACTAAAGTCTTATGACAGAATGCGCAATGTGATGATTTCTTATATTTATTTTAAAATGCGCAACGTGCTTTATATATATATATATATATATAATATATATATATATATATATATATATATATATATATATATATATATATATATATATATATATATATATATATATATTTATTGTCCAAATATTGGAAAAACTGCATAATGTCTCTTTATTTATTGAAAATAACAATACCTGCAACCGCGTGAAGAAATTGAATAGTGGAAGAACTCACCCACAAGACCTTTGCATTTTACTAAATGTACTTATCTAAATCGCAGCATTTAAGTTAGTTTCTGTACTAATTACTACTTTTTGAATTAAATAATAAATAATGGTCGAATTGACGACGTCGATGCATAGCGTGGCTGGGCGGGCGGCATCACTCGGTGAGAGAAAAACGAAACTGCATGAAAGATATCTGTATAATTAATAGAATCAGGCGTTACTTTGCGGAAATCAATTATATAAAAGCTTTTAGAAAAATTTACTTCGCAAATATCCGCGTTATAAAATAAAATTATGTGGTCTTACCTAGTATGAAGAGCACCTCCCGCCCTCCCTCAATTGCGTGCACTATCCCCGTCACCACTATTCCCAGCACCGCTACTCCCAACACCACTACACTAGGCAAGATACACCACTGACTACAATACGACACATGATTCGCCTCTACACGAGGCATCCTCAGGTGATATAGACTCTACGGTGGCAAACCGCTAAGTGATATTATTAAGTGATCTTTTTAGACACATCATTTTATTTTATAACGCGGATACTTGCGAAGTGAATTTTTCTAAAAGCTTTTAGATATCTGTATCTCACCAACACAATACGCGTAAAATTTAAAACTTTGATGTTAACTATTTAGTCCGAGTTTGGTGAGAAAATATGAAATATCAAAGCTAAAACATTTAATTGTTGTAAGAGTAACAGTAACAGCTTACAGATGTATTAATTTTGCTGTCATAATTATCAGGACGCAAAAAATTAGGACATTTGGCGTCCCAATCAAGGGTCAATCGTTGAATTGGTGAAACAAAAACGTGTCACCAAATCACTGAAAATTGGGACGTCCCGCGTAAATCGGGACACCTGGCAAAACTAATGTGTATAATCTTTGCATGCGTCTTTTTATGAAGTACCTATTGGCCGTTTTTTAATTTGCAGTTGAGTTTATATTGCTTTTACTTTCGATTATTGAGTTTATTGTTGTGTTTTGTAGAGTTAATTTTTACTATTTCTAGAGTTTGCTTATTTAAAATGCCAAAAAGGACTAAAACATTGTTAAAGCGAGTCAAAAAGTGGTAGTCATTAGCCTTCGAGATTACTTTAAGCGAGATCAACAAAATAGCGTTCTAAATTTAAAATTATTTAATTCCTGTTTCTTAATTTTACAACTTTTTCTATTTACTTGTTTATGTAGTAAGTTAATTGTAAGTAACTTAAATTTAGTATAAATGAATATGACGCTATTGCACCAAACATATAAAATAGAGTTATCTTACTTATTTTTAGCGATTATATTCGCTTGACAGTTTTTACGCGCGATTATGAGCACATCTCTAGTAATTAAAAAAGATTACCGCTAGTATGCATAGTATGCGCACGCGAGTAAAATAATAATTTAAAATAAAAATATTAATTTTATAATTTTATTTTAAAATTTCACCTAATATAGTTTTTTTTTAATTAATATTAATTTAAAAGTCATAACAGAATAGAAAATACCAATAAAAACAAATTCAGTGTTATTTTCTGATAGCTAAAAATGTTGTCGTAATCTTGTAAATGCGCGCCAGTTACGTTCTAGTGACCTGTCACCCGCACCATGCTATAACGCAAAGACGACTAGTCTATAGGGGAAATTATCAAATTATCTGTGGGTCACAGAATACATTTAAAAAAGGTCTGTGTGCCCGCTTGTCATCCTTATTATTCACCGACTCATTCGTTCTACAACCATAATGTAACTGCAGCATGGCTCTACCGTGTAAAAGGTAATTTAGTAACGCAAACGTATTTAATCTTAAATAATACGAATCAGCAAATGTTTAGGTTTGTTTTGCGAAACATATAACAATTAACAACGTTTGAACTTGTCCAGTGTTAAGTTACGGATGATGGAGCATCAAACATACATTAACATTTTTATCAAAGAACACCTATAAAAATACAGTAGGAAAGGGTAAAATAACAGTCGGCAGGCATGGGGTTCTCAACTCTCTTTGTATTTGGTAAGCAATGCAATCTAATCATTTTAATAGACAATCAATTCCAGACGGACGTCTAGGCAGAACAGGACTTCTTTCCTACCTAGACGTCCGTCTGGGCAGATACCATCCTGTCGCCTATTCCTGCGGCCAAGCAGCAGTATGTGCTCTGACGTGTTTCGCTCGGAGGCGTAAAGAGAGCCGGTATAGTTACAGGCTGTTAGACATTCCATCTTAGTCCTCAGAGGTGACGACGCATTTGTAGCTTTCTTTATTTGAAATTGGTTGCAGGTGTTGTGTCTATGGTATGCATGAGCCAATTTTGACGTAATAGAGTTATTTTGCAGTTATATTAGTAGTATAGTTTTAGCACGAATGGCTCTGCTCAGCCGGAGAAAGACCAAGCTCTCACAGAATACCACTTCCAGCTTAAAATAGGCCTCCCCCATAGATTGTCTCATAGGTGAATATTGGCCATACCTCGCTAGCCAAATAGCTTTACAACCAAAGATTTTATTATTATTTCGAGAAGATGCTGCAGCCCATCCAATATTTCATTTCTATCTGACACCTCTTACGACACTGACTAATTGATATGTAGTAATCGAATCTCTAATGCCACCTGTGTATAATAATAAAAATTAAATTAAAAATAAGTAAAACAACACACAACAATGTCATAGTCATGAAATTATTGAGATTTCATCTGTTCTTATTACATTAGCAAATCTGTAGGTTATTTAGACCTACAAAAGTGGATGAAAACTGATACATATATATGTACAGGTGTAGATAAGATGAAATTCAATGTCAGAGAATGGTTAGTTACAATAACACTAAATACTTTTTTGGACTGATATTTAAACTCAGGATTCGCGTAAATGTACTAATTCCAATTTTAGTTCGAAATTTAACTGACCTTTCTGATTTCATGACTGATTTCATGACCTTACTATGAATATTTAATTATTTATTCAATATTGTTTGTTGAAAGAAAGTTAATTCTAACAATTTTTTATTTATTGAATTTCAGCTCTCCTCGGATATGCATCAGCGGCACCATGGCGATGCTACCGTACCGCCTGCGGGGCTACCGTATGCATTGGAAAGCAAGGAAAGCCCTGTATCTCTCCACCATCGATATACATTCCGCGACTACTCCCACCTTGCGTCGGACCTGCACTCGTGTACACACCACCATGTATACCACCATGCCCCCCACCTTGTTTACCGTGTCCTGAACCTTGTCCACCGTGCCCCGAACCATGTCCACCGTGTCCTGAACCTTGTCCACCGTGCCCCGAACCTTGTCCACCGTGCCCTGAACCTTGTCCACCGTGCCCTGATCCTTGTCCACCGTGCCCTGAACCTTGTCCACCGTGCTATGATCCTTGTTTCGAAGCAAGCCCACCATGTTAAGCGCAGTACCACCACCTTGCTATTACCCATCCGCTGTACCATCACAGCACCATACATTCAGCCACGTTACTGATTTAATCTGAGATTATTGAAATACAAAATGATAAGAAACAACATCGCAGTTTCCAAAATTTCTTCCAAAAATTTTATTTTTATTCTCATGTTATTTGTAATCAAAAGGTATTTAAAATTTTATTATATGAAATTAGCTTAGTAACAATTTAATCAATAAATGTTTCTATAATTCCTTGACGTTGTTTGTTATTACTCACTAAACCTACACTTTTTGTTCACATTTAAAATAGCTACCTCCATACAATGATTAGCTTCTGTATCATAGTGACGGCTTAGGTACAAGAACTGATTACGGATCAACATCCAAACATGGATCAAATATTTGTATGCCATATCATAAAAACATATTCCGTGGAGGATTCAAACCGCAGCGACGTAGCCCAACCACTTAGCCATTGTGCTACTGAACCGTTATTTTTTTTTTATAGGAGAGAGGGCAAATGAGCATTCAGCTCATCTGATTGTAAGTAACTACCGCCGCCCATGAACAACTGCAACACCAGGGGAATGGCAGATGTGCTGCCGGCCTTTTAAAAAGGAGTAGGCTCTTTTCTTGAAGGTCCCTTAGACGTATCGGTCCGGAAAAATTGCTGGTGGTAATCGATTCCACACGGAAGTGTTGCTAGGTAGGAAACTTCTTCTAATTCTTAAAGACTTATATACACATAGGTACGTATGAGGAAGCTCAAGATCGCTCAGCGAGTTATGAAGTGGGCTATGCTAGGAGTTGCTCTGTGTGAAATTTAGAAATAAGCATATTTATATTGGAACCAGAGTAACCGACATGGCACAAAGGATCAGTTAGCTGAAGTGGCAATGGGTTGGCAATATAGCTTTAAGAACAGCCAACCTATAGGGACGGAAGGTTTTACTTATTTTTTGATTTATTTAAATAAACCTAAATCTTACGGATTTTATCGCTTATATTAACTTATTTTATATTCTCATACTTTACAAATTAGTTTTATTTAAATTTGTAGTGTTCGCGTAAATATAAAAAAAAATCATTATGTTTTACTTATATGTCAATTATTCTACCTGTAAAAGTGAAAACACTTTCATCATGTGTTCCTTTTCAATTGAAGATGTTGTGTTAGATAAGCCATATAAATATTTTACCCAATGAAAAGTTTCGACTAGAGATGTAAACAGATTGTCACTATTATGACGTAATTGAGGATCTTTACTTTGATTCCACAAGGTGTTGTCCAAATAAAACATTAACAATTTACTTTTTGTTGTTATTGTATAAAAGACTTTAAATGACAAAATCCTATTCAGTTTTTTTGGTTATTTTGTAGTCGTTTTTTGTAAAGTTTACTATTTTTTTATTCAAATTTCTAACTTTAACTGTAATATTCCACAATTCGGGAAAATGTAGAGGCATATATGTATATGTGATATATGTATGTGGCTCGGTATTCAAAAATTTATCATCAGCAATAGATTATTGCCACTTATAATGCATTTTTCTCTGACAAGTTTTAATTCAATGTTCGTTGTTTCGCTTAATTGGACTGTATTATTTTGTTGTGAGATCGTGGGGTCAGTCCTTGGTTTGTGACTAATCGGAGTACTAAGAATTATGTTAAGCCTATTCTGTGTCTTTTTGGTGGATATATTTAGTACAACACATTGCTAGGTTTGGTGGCTTCTTTAACTCTTTAATTCCCATGCTTATGTTTATCAAAAAATAATAATTTATTTTACTATATGGTACAGATACATTAAGTATAGACCAAAAAAATTATAAAAGACAACTACCACCACTCATTTTTATAGGGGTGTCACCTAAATATGACACTGGGCATTGTTTTAACAGCTCATAAACAGTTATTCACTTTCTTTCTATAGGGACAAAACATCCGTTTTTATAATAGAAATATTTATTGACATATAAGAAAGAATTGTTTTATTACCATGGAACATATACTAGAACTATAGATGTTAACCGATATTGCGCTTGGCGCATATCTTTTCCGTACGTTAATGACAATATCCACATCGCCGCCACGAACGGACAACTTCTACACGGTCATCGGCGATACCTGCATACCTCACCTCACCAGGCACTCTAATCTGGACTGGAATTTCACAGGCATAATCACGAGTTGAATTAGGCTTATCATTTTTTAGCAGTTAGTGTAGCAACGTTTCTGTGAAAATCACAGTCCAGTTTTTTTGGCAAGTGGCGTCTGACTATACCAAAAACAATCAGGATACCACCACTTTTTTCCACGAAGTCTTACCCTCATGTAGTCAAAATTTTCGTCAAAATGGTTTACTCCACCCATGTGACTTGGGTATATCCTGATAATACCTGGGTAATCCACTCTTATTTACGATCGCTTTTTATTTTCAATGTCAATATGATCAAGTTTTGTGAAAAAACTCAATCCGTGACAGTTGCAATGGTGTGATAGTGTGATTGCCAAGTCAATCTATGTATTTAAAACATAAAAGAATTTAAATATTGATATGGTCACTATAAGATATTGTTAGGTTAGCTTATTACGTAATAACTTGAGACAGAAGGCCCAATAAGTAGGGACTGAATAAATTAATCGACTTGGTATTATATGGATCTCACAACATTTTACGGTATTACGTATTCTTTTGTATGCCTAAAAGTCATCCTTTTTTATAGTTCATCTATATATACACTATGACAATGTCACTTAACATTTGAGGTCTCCTTTTACTACTCAACTGATCCGAACACTCAATTAGCTCTTATAACTATTTTAAAAAATCAAATTAATACGGAGCTATTGTTGTTCGCGTGTGGTAAAATTGTGTTCCTGAAAATTTATTACTTATAGTTATTAATTTATTATTTATTTAAGCCTGGAGCTAAGATTGGAGCCATTACGGTTGAGTAAATAGCTTTTATACGTGATAGAGCCTGCAGGTAAATTATGGTTGTTGTCCTTTAGAAATGTTTGCAATGTTCTCTAAGAATTGTACTAAACTCTCCATTACATGCTTAAAGTGACTTCTAATCATAGTTAATCATCACAAATTTTGAAGACGTGTATATGTATGTAGAGGCGGGGTTATTATTACATTTATAAAAATTATCTTAATGTCACTTTGTAAAATCACTCTAGATAGTTATTTGGGAAAATAATAAATACACCAACATTTAATGATGAAAGCTTTTTAATGCACACATACATACATAAAATAATTATAGTTTATCATAACTGATAAATATATCATAAACTTAAATAATCTAGCATTTACAAACAGTTTTTCACAATTAAAATCTTGTACGGGTATTCTTATACAATGCAATATTAAAATAATAAGAAACGATCAATAAGCCTTTAGAATTTGCCGTGGGTCGAGTAAGTAGTTAGTAAGAGATGTTTTGGATAGAGATTTCTTACAAATTATGCCTTCAAAAAATACGGTGACTTGAGATACTGATAAAACACATTGGTCATTTTTTACAACGTCTTGTGTGATAAGATTGTGATGATCTACAGAATAGCTTTATTTTCTGGGCACAGTTTGTAAGTATGAACTCAAATTTTAGTTTTTATACGTAGGTATCTTAAGTGCACGGGCTATAACAGTATGGACATGAACATGGACTTGGGCACGGAACAGAGCAAGGTTCAGGTATACCAGGATACTGTATACAAGGTTCGGGTATACCTGGATACCTTATTCCAGATTCGCCTTTGAAAATAGCTGACGTAGGAATGCATATTGTTGGCGGTTGGACTGTCGGTGGTGTGGGTCGTCGGATGACAATTGGGGGTGGATTTATTGGAGGAGGCTGTGGCTGCGTTACAGTGATTGGTGGCGGTTGAATAGGTGCTGGTTTTGGTGGTCTTATAACAACGGGTTTCGGTTGGATTGGACTAGGCCGGGGTAGTTGTACGCGGATAGGAGGAGGTGTTATAGGGGGCAAAGGTGCAGGCCTTACAACTATACGTGGAGGCACTATAGGTGGTTGTTGCGGGGGCTGCACAGTAATAGCGGCAGGAGTGATTGGACGAAGTGGCGCTGGTCTAACTAAGATGGGAGGTGGCTGAATCAGTACTGGAGGGGTATGGGTTACATAGAATGTTCCACCTGGTACTTGTACAGCTTGGAAACCGATTGATTGTAATTTTTCAGGAATGCTTGACTTTGATATCACGACTCTAATCGGTCCATTGCCACCAGGAGCTGCAAAAATATTTAATTATTTAATCATATTTTTGAAGAATAGTTTTAAATTATGACTTTTATACTTACTTGGTGGCGGCAGGTTAGGATCGGCGGGTTGCGGAGGACGTGGTAATGGGCAAGGTGGGTTATTTGTTTCTAAACAAGGTGGGGTGCATGGTTCAGGGCATGGTGGATAGCAGGGGCTTGGTTCTGGGTCGTAACATGTCTCAGCATAGGGTGGTAATGTAAACGTTGCTGGTGCCGCTGCCGTTGATGCGACTAACACTGTAAATAAATAAAACATATTTTCTGTTCTTTTTATATATTTATAAGTAGGACAAACAAAATTGTATAATCATTTTAAAAACGCACCTAAAATGCCCAGTGCCGTCTGTTGACCCATTGCGTCAGCCGAGTTTGCCTGATTATCCAGATCTTCTACGTTTTATATACAAAAGCAATTGTTATTTAAGTTATGCATGGTGAGCAGTGATAATTTTGTTTGATTTGCAACCACTTATGCGTTCATCAGCAATGATTTGTTGATTTTTAAATTTTAAATATTTTGATTAATGACTCGAAGCGCAAATTTTTTTTACGATAACTAATACATTATGACATATTTCTAAGATATCAATGTGATGCATTTTATAAGCGTGGTGAATTGTGATTTGTGACTTAAGAATATAACGGGGTTGATGCAGAATAATTTAAGTCCAATATGAATTTGTGAGCATAACTTTTGTGTTTATACACCAACATAAAATCAAATTTTGGAATATATTTCAATTTGTAAGAGATTAAATTTTTGTTAAATGTTTGTTACCACTTCTTTGATATGTGACAAGGTCCAGTTCGCCTTATACTCTCCTAAGTTGAACTCGTATTCATCGAAACACTTCAAAAAATGACCGATCACTGTAGTACCTATAATATATCTATAAATTCTGCTCGTGAATCTTCGTTTTATTCATTAGTCCGTTAAAGTACACAGGTGGGCCTGTCTTCTTTTAAAGAGAATTTGCCTCAGTAATCGCACTTGGCTAGTGTCCGGCGATTGCAATATCAGATGTCTTTATCTTTTGACGCTGCTCCCCGTCACCGGCTTAAGTATTTTACGCGTGACGTCATCAAAATGGCTATACAGCCATCTATCGGTAGGCAGATCTTTGTGACAGTTGATTTTTTATACTGTAATATAATTAATGGAGTTCAGATTGAGTCGCTTTTATTGTTTTTAGTGTTGGACAGGTAGATTTTTTTATATATATAAGATAGGGTGACAAACAAGCACGCAGTCCACCTAATGGTGAGTGGTTACTGTGGCCCATAGACATCTACATCTATCCTCGTTCGCGAATCAAAATGAAGATGCATTGTCATCCGTGAGGACTAAGATGGAATTCCTCTTTTCCAGAAAAAAGGGTCTCCGGTTCTCTACACTCACCATACGAAACACAGCAGCATTTAGCTGCTATTTTACGCTGGTATTCTGTGAGAGCGTGGTCCTTCCCCGGTCGAGCCGACCCATTCGTGCTACAACTATACTATTAATATAGCTGCAGCATGGCTCTACCACGTATAAAAATAAATATAATCATATATGAATTTAGCTACTGTTTTAAGATTTTAAGACTATATTTTGGATTTTGATTATAATATACGCTTCCCTATGAGACATATGTTCTCTAATATGCAATAATTTCTGCATCGAATTAGAAATCAAAACAAAGAGTAAGTACGCAAATCGTACATACGTTCGAATAGTAACACTTTATCTATGGATTCCAGAAATTACTTGTAGTGAAATAAAGTACGAAGTGAGTCAATGTTTAAATTTAAAACACTGCAATGTGTTAATGAAGCATCAAAAATACTAACAATTTTATCAAATGGTTTTAATTTTTAATAACAAAATATGTTCAGATTATATTTAATTCACAGTCGGAAAGCATGAGTATCTCAGCTCTTCTCGTATTAGGTGCGTAGAATTTTATAAAAATATTATTAACTATCCAAAACACTATTTAAAATATTTTACCTTTTTGATATATTTTATTACTTTAGATTATGTTTAGATTAAACCTGGAAATAGTTACTAACGTATTGCTATGAGCGCATACGATTTTTTAAATGTAATATGAAAATGAAAATCTGTACCTAACTACCATAACTAACAGATCAAAGTAGTTTACCTGTATGTGTCCTTCCGTACGTAGTGATTCCGTACTATATAGTCATGGATTGGCTGATGAATTTTATCCTTCCCGAAGAAAAATAAGGTTTTTACCGATATCCTTACCTATATCAGCTCCCACTGGCAACACTACACGCCTCATGTCATTGTGAATTTACTCAGGGAGACGTCAACTTCATATGATTTTGATCGAAGGACACTTAAAGGTAAGTAGCTTCGGTCAATTAATTATATTCGTTGACGCCTCCTCTGTGTTTGTATATTATGTAGATGTTTAAAGATTTGATGGCTTCATTATCAATTGTTTGCTGTAGTAAGAGATCAATGAAGCAAAAAATAAACAATATATATAAATTACTAGATAATATAATTCACCATTATGAATTATTGTTTATTTACTTTTTACTATTTCAATTTGGAACGCTATCATTACATTTATTTAATAATAGCCAATTATTAAAAAATGCAAAATTTTGGATGTATAAGTTTGTTGTCTTTCTAACTTTTTCAACACTAATACCACTTCTTTTAGTATGAGAAGGGGATGAATGCCTTGTTCTATATGCAGTAAACATTTATGTATTCTCTTGTTAAAATAATTTACTCCTCTAGCTGTCTCACATATTGCAGGGAGGGATATTCGTTTTTTTTTGCAAATTACCAACTAATTTACTGAAATGATTCAGTTTTAGTGACACACGTGTGATATTGTGAGGTAACTGATAAAATACTCGTATTTTTCTCTAAAGAATTCTATGATTAGCAACGATTAATATATTTTTTTTAATTTTAAGTTCAGCTATGTAAATCGAATTGTGTTGGACAGCTTTGAGTGTTTTATATTTTCTTATTTTTTCATTCTATAAACACAAAAAAGCAACCGTTTAATATAACTACATAAATCCAAATAAGTGATAAAATAAATTTCTTACTTATACAGTAGCATCCACAACGATTTTAGACAAACACATTGTATTTACGATTAAAGGCTTAATGATTATTTTTGCTTTAAATTAATAAATACCTCCTTGAAAATACTAATATTTTTCTCAAAGATTGAAAATTATATTGCCAAATTTCAAATTTTTGTTTTAATTCTTGTAAGTATACAAAAATATTACATATAAAGTTACAGACAATATTTTTAAAACTTTAAGTTCAAAAGTTCGACTAGAAGATTCGGCACAAAAATTGACAATGCCATGAGTCATATAGTGTTGCCATTTGGAGCTGATATAGGTTAGAATACCAGTGAAAATCTTATTGTCCCCATTTTTCATTTTAGTGTGATTTGGTCCATCAATATATTATGGTTACATAGTATACAAACACAGAGGATGTGTCAACGAATATAAATGATGGCTATTGTGGTTTGTGGCATGGCATTTATAGTCGCACAACTAAATGCCAAGTACCATCACGCTTTTGTGACAATTTTAGTATTTTAATATTTATGAATGCTGTGCGCAGCGCAATAACCTAAGTTTTAAAGAACCATTGACATAATTTATTAAAATAACAAATTCTTTATATTTAAAGAACCAAGAGAAGCAAATCCATTGTCACAAACGTCTCGTGTACAACGCTATGCATAGTTGCGCAGTTTAGCACAGCCTCTTACTAGATGGAGTGATGACCCAATGTAATTAGTAGGAAGTCACATCAAATCAACATTAATACGTGTCTCTTTTTTATTATTACTGTATAAAATATAATTTAAATGTAAATGTTTTATTTTATTTTACTTATCATGGATCATACTACATTTGACTGGCCTGTTGGTCTAGTGGTTAGTGACCCTGACTGCTATGCCGGAGGTCGTGGGTTCGATTCCCACCCAGGACAAATGTTTGTGTGATGAGCACGATCATTTGTTCTGTATCTGGGTGTAATTTATCTATAATATTTATGTATTTAGAAATATATAAGTATGTTTATCAGTTATCTAGTACCCATAACACAAGCTCTGCTTAGCTTGGGCCTAGATGGCGTTGTTTGATAGTTGTGGAATATTATTATTATACTAGGAATATCACGTAGTTTTCAATAAATTTTAGAATAATAGAAGCAATAGATCTTTAAGGTTTATGATACAATTATTTTAGAAAAATTATATGATAAAAATGCGTAGAAATGTTCCCTATCAAAAGAAAGAACTAGAACATTTTTCAGTTTAAACAGCAGTTTCAAATCAAAGTTACAAAATTTTCATTTTCACCTTCTAATACTAAGAGTAAATTTCACTATCTTTCCTAATCTTATGATAGGGTTATACGTTCTTTTTCTAACAACAAAATATGTATTCCAGTTCACTTCACCGAGCTCTATGTTAACTCGTTTACAGTTCAGGCTACACGCCTTTGAAACTCCTTGCCCGATGACATCAGAAAATCTCCCAATAAGTTTGCTTTTAAAAAGTTGGCGTCATGGCGTCAAACATCTATTAAAGACAACGCTTTTTACATTCATCATCCATGTCATTTATATTGGTAGACGTATATACTCATAGTTCTTTGTATGTACTATTTAAAATGTATATGTTGACATGTATATATATATATATATATATATATATGTTTATGTATTTATACATTTTTATATATGTATAAATAAGAAATATTTCTATAGTTTATTCATTGTATATATTAGTTAAATGTATAGATAACGTAGTTAGTTATCATTTTTATTTTGTTTCAATTATATACTTATAAACCTACGAAAAATTCTCACCACTCTATGGGTTGACTGGTAGAGAATGCCTCAAGGCATTAAGTCTACCCTTTGTACCTATTCTTTTAGAATAAGAAATGCAATAAAAAAAAACTTCATAAATTTTCTAGGAATAATAAAAATGTGTGAAAAGGTTGTCTCTTCTTTATTCTCTTAAAAATCCTTACTTTTTCTAATGAACTGCTTTGTACGTATTTATTCGAGGCATTGATTTTTTTTAATTTCAGCCTTTATCTGCGTCACGAGCTGCCATTCGCCCTACCAGACAACATTGTGCGAAACAAGGACAAACTCATCACCAGGCATAGCTACAAATAACAGTTTGATGTCAGCTTTTGAATCGTCATCTAATGTGATTCCGTACTATCTGCAAGGACATTTAGCTGCTAGCATAGAACACACAACAGTCTTCGAAATAGTTCAAAATATACGGGTACTTAACTGGCCTTTTGATATATCTTATCCTGCAGCTAAACTCAATAATCTGTGCAAATCTACGCCCAATATTCTTGGCCTTGAAGAACAAGTTCCTGAAATGATTACATATCTCAACATATTGCCTCCAGGATTATATTCCAAACAATACAGATCAAATTTATTACCGAACATAGGTAAAAATAACGGATTAATGACAGATTTTGAATCGCCACCTAAAGAGATTCCGTACTATCAGCAAGGAATTGCAGCTGATGGCATAGTACCAACAACAACTAGCGAAACAAATCCAAATGCAAAAGGATATAGCATTCCTTATGGTTCATTCTATCCTGAGGCTGGATCAAATGTCATGTGCGGATCTACGCCCAATATGCTTGGAATCGAAGGACTAGTTCCCGAAGTGAATAAATATCCCAACATTTATCCTTCAGGATTGTATTCCAAACAAAACAAGTCAAACATATTACCAGGCATAATTACACGGAAAGCATTGATGCCACCTTTTGAATTTTCACCCAGCAAGAATCCATACTACCTGCAAGGACATTCAGCTGCTGGTATAGCACCAACAAAAATTCGCGAAACAAATCCAAATGCAGACAGGTTAAGCATGCCTTATGGTTCATCCTATCCTGAGGCTGGATCAAATGTCGTGTGCGAATCTACGCCCAATATTCTTGGCCTCGATGGAATAGTCCGCGAAGTGATTAAACATCCCAACAATATTCCTTCAGGATTGTATTCCAAAAAATACAAGTCAAACTCATTGCCAGGCATAGTTACAAATGAAGAATTGATGCCAGCTTTTGAATCTTCACCTAGCAAGAATCCAAACTATCTTCAAGGACCTTCAGCTACTAGTGTAGCACCACCAACAGTTTGCAAAACAAATCCAAACGCAGACGGATATAGCATGCCTTTTGGTTCATCCTGTCCTGGATCAAATGCCATGTGCAAATCTACTTCTAATATTCTTGGCCTCGAAGGACTAGTCCCCAAAGTGATTAAATATCCCAAAATTTTGCCTTTAGGATTGTCTTCCAAACAAAACAAGTCAAACCTATTACCAGGCATAATTACAAGGAAAGCATTATGCCAGCTTTTGAATCGTCACTCAATAAGAATCCATACTATCTGCAAGAAATATCAGCTGCTAATCTAACACCAACAACAGTTCTCGCAACAAATCCAAATGTAGACGGATTTTTTCCTCAGGATTGTCTTCCAAACAATACAAGTCAAACTCATTGCTAGGCATAGGTAGAAATGAAGAATTGATGCCAGCTTCTCAATCGTCACCCAATATGAATCCTTACTATCTGCAAGGAAATTTAGCTGCTAATATAAAACCATCAACAGTTCTCGGAACAAATCCAAATGTAGACGGATTTAGCTGGCCTTATGGTTTATCCTATCCAAAAGCTGGATCAAATGTCGTGTGCAAAACTACCCCCAATATTCTTGGTTCAGAAGGACTAGTCCCCGAAATGATTAAACATCCCATTATTTTTCCTTCTGGATTGTCTTCCAAACAATACAAGTCAAACTCATTGCCAGGCATAGTTACAAATGAAGAATTAATGCCAGCTTTTGAATCGTCACCCAATATGAATCCATACTATCTTCAAGGACCTTCAGCTGCTAGTGTAGCACCAACAACAGTTTGTGAAACAAATCCAAATGTAGACGGATTTAGCTGGCCTTATGGTTTATCCTATCCAAAAGCTGGATCAAATGTCGTGTGTAAAACTACCCCCAATATTCTTGGCTCAGAAGGACTAGTCCCCGAAATGATTAAACATCCCATTATTTTTCCTTCTGGATTGTCTTCCAAACAATACAAGTCAAACTCATTGCCAGGCATAGTTACAAATGAAGAATTAATGCCAGCTTTTGAATCGTCACCCAATATGAACCCATACTATCTTCAAGGACCTTCAGCTGCTAGTGTAGCACCAACAACAGTTTGCGAAACAAATCCAAATGTAGACGGATTTAGCTGGCCTTATGGTTTATCCTATCCAAAAGCTGGATCAAATGTCGTGTGTAAAACTACCCCCAATATTCTTGGCTCAGAAGGACTAGTCCCCAAAATGATTAAACATCCCAAAATTTTGCCTGTAGGAATGTCTTCCAAACAAAACAAGTCAAACCTATTACCAGACATAATTACAAGGAAAGCATTCATGCCAGCTTTTGAATCGTCACCCAATATGAATCCATACTATCTTCAAGGACCTTCAGCTGCTAGTGTAGCAACAACAACAGTTTGCGAGACAAATCCAAATGCAGGCGGATTTAGCATGCCTTTTGGTTCATCCTATCCTGGATCAAATGTCATGTGCAAATCTACGCCTAATATTCTTGGCCTCGAAGGACTAGTCCCCAAAGTGATTAAACATCCCAAAATTTTGCCTTTAGGATTGTCTTCCAAACAAAACAAGTCAAACCTATTACCAGGCATAATTACAAGGAAAGCATTGATGCCAGCTTTCGAATCGTCACCCAATAAGAATCCGTACTATCTGCAAGGACTTGCAGCTGCTGGCATAGTACCGACAACAGCGCGTGAAACATATCCAAATGCAGACGGATATAGCATACCTTTTGTTTCATCATATTCTGAGGCTGAATCAAATATCGTGTGCGAATCTACGCCCAATATTCTTGGCCTCGTAGGACTAGGCCCCGAAATGATTAAACATCCCAACATTTTTCCTTCAAGGTTGTATTCCAAACAATACAACGCAAACTCATTGCCAGGCATAGGTACAAATGAAGAATTGATGCCAGCTTTTAAATCGTCACCCAATATGAATCCTTACTATCTGCAAGGAAATTTAGCTGCTAATATAAAACCAACAACAGTTCTCGGAACAAATCCAAATGTAGACGGATTTAGCTGGCCTTATGGTTTATCCTATCGAAAAGCTGGATCAAATGTCGTGTGCAAAACTACCCCCAATATTCTTTGCTCAGAAGGACTAGTCCCCGAAATGATTAAACATCCCATTATTTTTCCTTCTGGATTGTCTTCCAAACAATACAAGTCAAACTCATTGCCAGGCATAGTTACAAATGAAGAATTAATGCCAGCTTTTGAATCTTTACCCAGCAAAAATCCATACTATCTTCAATGGCCTTCAGCTACTGGTGTAGCACCAACAACAGTTTGCGAAACAAATCCAAATGCAGGCGGATTTAGCATGCCTTATGGTTTACCCTATCCAAAAGCTGGATCAAATGTCATGTGCAAATCTACGCCCAATATTCTTGGCCTCGAAGGACTAGTCCCCAAAATGATTAAACATCCCAAAATTTTGCCTGTAGGACTGTCTTCCAAACAAAACAAGTCAAACCTATTACCAGACATAATTACAAGGAAAGCATTCATGCCAGCTTTTGAATCGTCACCCAATAAGAATCCATACTATCTACAAGAAATATTAGCTGCTAATATAACACCAACAACAGTTCTCGCAACAAATCCAAATGTAGACGGACTTAGAATGCCTTATTGTTTAATCTATCCTGAGGCTGGTTCAAATTTCGTGTGCAAATCTACGCCCAATATTCTTAGTTTCGAAGGACAAGTCCCCGAAGTGATTGAACATCCCAACATTTTTCCTTCAGGATTGTCTTCCAAACAATACAAGTCAAACTTATTACCAGGCTTAATTAGAAGGAAAACATTGACGCCAGCTTTCGAATCGTCACCTAATAAGGATCCTTACTATCTGCAAGGACTTGTAGCTGCTGGCATAGTACCGACAACAGCTCGTGAAACAAATCCAAATGCAGACGAATATAGCATACCTTTTGGTTCATCCTATCCTGAGGCTGAATCAAATATCGTGTGCGAATCTACGCCCAATATTCTTGGCCTCGACGGACTAGGCCCCGAAATGATTAAGCATCCCAACATTTTTCCTTCTGGATTGTCTTCCAAACAATACAAGTCAAACTCCTTGCCAGGCATAGTTACAAATGAAGAATTGATGGCAGCTTTTGAATCTTCACTCAGCAGAAAACCTTACTATCTACAAGGATCTTCATCTGCTGGTATAGCACCAACAACAGTTCTCGGAAAAAATCCAAATGTAGACGGATTTAGCATGCCTAATTGTTTGTCCTATCCTGAGGCTGGATCAAATATGGTATGCGAATCTACGCCAAATATTCTAGGGCTCGAAAGACTATATACTGTCCCCAAAATCATTAAATATCCAAAAAATTTGCTTTTAGGATTGTCTTCCAAATGTTTAAATAAAATATTTTGTGAATGAGGTATAGAAATTAATAAAAGTTTTGATTAAATTTCTTAATGAATGTATAATGTAGATAAAAAGGTGTAAAACTATATCTATTGAAAGTAAACAAAGAAACTATTCTATTATCACAGCAATCTTAATAAAACAAATTTAATATTAATTTTATTTATAATTGAATTAGAGTTGTAATTTTATTCAATATGTTGTAGACTTAAATAAAAAAATAGTATAATTTTTGTTCAATGCAGATATTTGAAAGTATTTTTTTTATTTGACCACTGGTTTGGAAAAAACTCTGTCCTGACAAATACTATCAAGAATTTTAGTATTCCCGTAAATATTAAAAATCATTTTCTTTTAATTTTACAGTTAAAATGGGTTCACCTGATGGTAAGTGAATAAAGCAACGCATGTGCTCCTATAACTAACTTCACGCAAAGCAGTTTTTACCCATGAGAATGTCACTCAAACTTTAACTGCCCGATTGTAGCAGAAATGTTCCAGAAGGTTTTTGCAGCTTAAATGGACTAAAATATGTGATAAAAAATACACAAATAAGAACATTATTGGAGATATTTCACCCTTATTAGCTATCGTATACTATTTAGAATTCTGTAGCATATTTAAAAAAATACTGGCTAATTAAAAAAATTAAATTCAATTTTATTCTGATACCAGTGAACGCAAATATTATGCTTTATCTCTTAAAATAAAATTAATAAAAAAAACTGACGTAAAATTAAATTGATAATCAGATGAAAACCAAAACAAGTCTCACTTTTAAAATATAAAGCAAGTACGAATAGAATAATGTTCAGAAAACAGACACTAGGTTAAAATAAAAGACCGTGACATGTCCATTCCATTGTCCATCAGGCAGTGTTCTGAACGTCCGGTAAGTTTAATAAGCAACTTTGTGGATAAAGTAAGAGTCACAAACATCACTGTCAAAATACAAACAAATGAAAAGTAAAACAAAAAAATACACAATGAAATTTCTGATATATATTTATATTCTTAAATATTCTCTACACGACTCTTCCATTATTATATTTAAAATTTGAATTCCATGCGACAACGGGATAGGCAGACATCATGATATTGTAAAGTTGCAGTTATAGCTTCAAATGAGTTTGAGTTAAACGGATTCCATTTTAGTCCTGTGAAGTGACTACGTATTTGTAGCCTTGCTGGGCTTTATTTAAGTACCTACATAAATAAAGCCCAGCAAGGCTTAGGATTTAATAAACAGTACATCTTTCGTGTGTATAATTTAAGGTGATTTTAGGCAAATAAATTATATTACATAATTGATAAATAAAAGGCGTGCGTCGAGTACAGGCATTTATTTGAACTGGCGACGGAAATACAATGCGCGCTTACCGGCTAAAACTACCCACCACATTTTATAATATGCAACAATAATAAAATTAATTTCCGATCTCCTTCGCATATCGTAAATCTAGAGGGTTATGGAAATTATTTTTGGCCTCACATAATGGTCACGTAGCTTAACGATCTACAAAATTAACGCGTTTGCTAGGACGTTGTTAATTCATGTTCTTACTGTAGAGATTTCATTTATTTTGATAATATGCCTACATAATGTTACGCAACTTTAAGACGATGCCAGATCAGTCAGGGGCACACCTGCCAATGCTCTCTGTCTGTTCGTAAAGCCTCATCACAATCGGTTTAACCATTCCAATGATTAGTCCGGACATACAGAAGGACCGACAGTTTTTCTTAAATGATTATTCACATGTACGCAAATAACCCCTTGAGCTACATAGAAGGCAGGAATTCTGATATTACAGACAGACACTCCACAACATATTTACTTTCGCTAAGGCTCCGGAAATTAGTCGGCTTTGCATAATTTGTATGCACAGTACGTGCGTATTGGCAAGGCATATCTATTTATGTCCTATAATAATTACATTAATACAATGTAATGTTTTTAAGGTTTTAAATAATATTATCTGAAGTGAGTAGATAGAGTAAAATATCCAGACCGGCAACAGTGAGCAGCGTCAAGAATAAGAGACCTAATAATCCTCTGAGAGAGCTTTTATTAAAATTCTCTCTCGCTTTTACTGACGGAAATTACTTCGCTACAACTTTCTTCCTCGTGAATTTCTGTTTTTCTTTTACTTCAAGTCTGATCTATATGATTTAGCCCTATATAATAAATAACAAAAAAGCCTATACACGTTCCACATCACCATTGTGACTGTTTTTAGCCGACTTCCAAAAATGAGGAGGATTTCAATTCGACTGTATGTTTTTTATTTAGTTTTTATTAAGCAATGGTGACAAACGAACACACAGTCCACCTGATCGTAAGTGGATACTGTGACCCATATACTTCTACATATCCTCGTTTTTAAATCGAACTGCAGATGCGTTGTCAGCCATGGGTTCTAAAATGGATTCGTCTATTTTCCAGTAAAAAGAGTCTTTGATTATTAGTCGTACTACTCCTTTTGTGTTCAAACGTTTTATTTCTCAAATGTCTCTTGTACACCTAATGGTAAGTGGACACACAGTCCACTTACCATTAGGTGGACTGTGTACTCGCTTGTCACCCTTATCCTATATAAAAAGGTATTAAGTGCAATTCTGTAAACAGAGTGAGGACAAAACCATCAGAAGAATAACTTTAAACCTATTTACGAATTCACTTTGAATTTCTTAAAGATATAGCTTTATAATGCGTACTCTATTTGCATAATATTTTTTTTATATAGGAAAGGGTGACAAACGAGACACAGTCCACATGGTTGGTAATTAATATCTGTGGCCCATAGACATCTACATCTATCCTAGTTTGCGAATCAAAATGCAGATGCGCTGTCACCCGTGAGTACTAAGATGGAATGCCTCTTTTCCAGTAAAAGGGGTCTCCGGTTCTCTACACTCACCTAGCTGGAGGCAACGTACCGTGTATAATAGTAAATGTAAGTTTCTATTAAAAGTTCATAGTTGCTCACAATTTATCGACTATGAGTTGTTAAGGACAAGTGAGTGACAGTAGTGTCAATGCGTACTCGTGCGGCAATACATGATCTCTTGCGCGTTTGAAAAATTCCTTGTAGGCCTTTTTTAGCCGATATTAATTTCGAAAAAGAATTCTCAGAATACCTATGTGTTTTTTATTGAACAATGTAATAAACGACTACAGAAGTTACGGTCAATATGAACGATCAATTTTTTGAGACAGCATTTTATTTACTTTGACAAATTGTCTGGATCAAGTTGATTCAATGAATAGACGGATTATGGTAACAAAATGAGTTTACTGAGTTAAACAACTAATAAATCAAGTAAAAACTGCCGTCGTTCAGAGCAATCGTAGTTCCTGGACGTAGCTATTGTTGCTTTAGGCGTTACGACGTCGTACGCATTATTTATTCTTTATATCTTATGATATCCTTACATTGTGAGAAACGACATAAATGGAAAAGATTTGTCGGTCTTTATACTGGTAACATTATCCTATTGAGAAGAACTTCAATTTATTAAAAGCATCAGGTATTACCATAATATTAAAAATTAAAGATGCACTTTACTGCTATATCACAGTGCTAGCCTGGATACTAGGTCCATAGTTGATTCGTAAGAATGTGGCCCTACTCTTGCCTAGCCGATCCAATCGTTACTAACATCTTGGATATAGCTCTCAGCTTTTCGGCCGATTGCTCCTTGGCAGCTCTTCCTATGATTGGTGAATAAACTCGCAAACCATTTATACTGACTCAGGTGTAACCACGCAACTACGAATACTAGACTGTGTGTAAATTTTTTACTCTTATGCTTTAAAAACACCATTCACCGGATGATAATGCCGCTGTGGCTTGTAGATACCCACATATATCAACGTCCATTTTATGTTGGAGTTGTTGAAAGGAGTAAATGTTACTTGAAATACATATTAAATGACCAATAAAATACATTTTTAATGAATTGAGTTGAAATAAGTGTAACAAACAAGTACACAGCACACAGACCATCCACATTTATCCACGATTAAGAATTAAAATGCACGTTGCGTTGCTCGCTGCTAGTCAAAAATGGCCTTCGGTTTTCTACACTCACCATACGAAACACAACAGCATTATTCTACTGTTTCACAATAGTATTCTATGAGACCTACCCCCGGTCGAGCCGACACAGTCGTGTTGCATAAAAAATCAACTTAAACCACAATCATGATTTCAAATAAGATGTAACTTTCTTATAAGTTTAACAGCATGTCCTCGTCTGTCCTTGAACAAAATATTTAGTTAGAAAAGTTAACAACTGATGAACAGTTTAATAGCTATGTGATTAACCGTGAGGCTTCAACGAAAGTGTCCATGTAGTCACAAGCGTTATCAAGCTGTAATTATATGTAGGCCGATTGATATTCACGTAGTTGTCTAATGCTTAATCTGTAGAAGTGCATGTTAATGATAATTTTTATTCGGTTGTACAGAGAAATTTAGCAATACTGTGGTACGATCCATTGTGGCGAGAAAACATACGATTTGTGTTTCTTCACAAGCTTGGCTTTAGCTGGGATTAGAACTCAAGATGGGTGCAGTGGCCACGCAGTCTGATTATTATTACATGTCGTTAATGCAATAAATACAGAGTAGCTGCCAGTTCCTATGCGTGTAAGGATATATTGCTCAAAACAATTTCAAGAACGATATAAATTGAAAATATAGACAGCTGAATTTCAATCGAGCTACAAGTGGCTCTATTATCTGTAGTTTATAAAAGTACTTATACCAGATTGAAAGAGTGTATTTAGTCTTTAAATACGCTTTACTATTATGAGTTGATATCCTTTATATTTTTCCTCCAGCAAAGATTTTATGTCGGCAAGCATTAAGAATTCAGCTCGGCAAAGCTTGTGCAAGTTATATCGTCTTCTACTGAGTTAATGTTATCTTAATAATCACCGCAACGTTTCAAATAATCTAAATGAAATTTGAATTCTTTAAATTCATCTTATTACATATAAATATAATATTTTATAAATCTTACCTATATAATAATTCCCGGATTATTTTATGCTAGACAACTTTATTCATATTACAATGAGTATATAAAAATAAAATTTTAACATATATAGTAATAAATATGAATATACGTAGTACGAGTATAGTACAGTGCGGGTTTGAATACCGACAGTATTCAAACCCGCACTGTACTGTACTCGTACTACGTAGTATACTGTGTAATCGTAGCGAGCACTCAGTCCCTAATTTTCCAGGGTACGACATGAAGTATATACACAGAGTATGTATTGAACAATAAGTTAATAACATTAACTGTGATGGCTTAAAGAAAAATTTAGTTGTCGGTGCCACAGCCTGCAAATAATACGTTACGCTGTGTCCACGTACTGAAACTCCACAGTCTTGTAAAGAGAACGATATACTCGTATATCTCCTGACCCATGTAGGCTAAAATAATCCAAAAATAAATTGCGTGCCAAGTAACAACACCAGTATTAAGCCATTTATTAGCGCAGTGCTTTAAAGAACTGTTTCTGTTATTATGATTGTATCTTGTTAGGTTGTTTTTTTTATAGGATAAGGGTGACAAACGAGCACACAGTCCACCCGATGGTAAGTGGTTGCTGTGGCCCATAGACACCCACATCTTTCCTCAATTACGAATCAAAATGCGGATGCGTTGTCACTCGTGAGGACTAACATGGAATGCCTCGTTTCCAGTAAAAAGGGTCTCCGTTTCTCTGTACTCACCATACGAAACACAGCAGCATTAAGCTGCTATTTTACGCTGGTATTCTGTGAGAGCGTGGTCCTTCCCCGGTCGAGCCGACCCATTCATGCTACAACCATAACATAGCTGCTGCATGGTTCTACCATTTAGTAAATCATTTAGTAAAATTTTTGAAAAATTTATTTTAGATCGGATGTTAAGTTTCTTTAATATTAATAAATTGCTACATAAAAATGAATTCGGTTTTACAAGGGGTCGCTCGACACCTGACGCTGGAGTTGAGCTTATTAAAAATATTTCTTGTGCATGGGAGAATTCAGAGGATGCTTTGGGTATATTTCGTGACCTTTCCAAGGCCTTCGACTGTGTTCACCATGAGACATTAATCAGGAAGCTACAGTACTATGGTGTCAAGAACACAGCGCTTAAACTTATTATTGGGGACTTCATTCTGATATAGTAAAAACAATATATATAGCAGTAGTTGAACCAACCATTCTTTATGCAGCAAATGTCTGGGCTATGACGGTGAAAAAAGAATATATGAAGAAAAGACTGGAGCGCATAACAAGAATGTTCGCAATCAAAATCTGTAAAGGTCACAGAACAGTCTCTTTCCCGTCAAGCGTTATACTGGCAGGAATATTCCCTCTCGACTTAAGAGCAATGGAACGACTTTCGCTCTACGAAATAAAACAAGGAAAGCCACTGGACCAACTTCCGGGAAGAGACATCGAAAAACCAATAAGTCCTTTTTGCCTACCCCATCCTGCTGAAAGATGTCGCATGTCTTTTGAGCTGATAAGCTCTCTAGATCAGGAACAAGCAATAGACTGCCTAAAGCCAAGGTTATATACGGATGGAAGCAAGCTGGAAGGGAAAGTTGGTGGCGCTGTCAGTGTATGGAAAGATGGCAGCGAAATACGTAAGTCTACCTTTCGGCTAGAAAGTTATTGTAGCGTTTATCAGGCAGAGCTTACCGCAATATTAAAAGCATTAGATATGATGTGCAAGTTCGGCGAATTGAAGAAAGGAATAATCCTAAGCGATTCACGTTCAGCTCTAGAGTGTCTAACGGACAGCTCGTCCCTTCATCCTTTGGCAGCTGAAATACGAGAGCGCATAAGATCATTAGTAAATAAAAACGGCGAGGTTAAATTTTACTGGATAAAGGCACATATCGGTATACCTGGCAATGAAAGGGCTGATGAGCTTGCCAAAAGGGCTGCACTATCCAACAAACAAGCACCAGTTTATGACAAGTGTCCGCTATCCTTCGCGAAGCGACTAACCAGGGACTCTACCTGCGTGAAGTGGCAGCAACGATATAGTGAAGCAGCAACAGGAGCAGTCACGAAAAATTTCTTCCCTGACGTAAGAGAAGCTCACAAGACACTGAAACAGATAAGAATGGACAATATTAAAGCTCAATTATTAACTGGTCATGGAGGATTTAAGGCTTATTTGTTTAAGTTCAAGTTGGCGCAATCCCCATCTTGTGTTTGCAGTAATGAAATAGAAGAAAAAATTGAACACCTGCTAATAGATTGTCCTAGATTCACTATTCAAAGAATGGAATGCGAGCATAAGATGGGAATTGCAATCAATATAACAAATTTAAAGTATGTAATTAACAATGATGACTGCCGTATCCATTTTCTTAAATATGCAGAATATGTCGTTAGGTGTGCAGGAAAAGCAAATGGATTGAAAGTAGATATTTAATAATAAAAATGTAGATTAATAATTATATAATATTAAATGTGTTAGATATTAATAATAAATGTAGACGAGCAATTAATAAAAACATATAGAGTAATAAATACTTTTTATTGTATAATATAGTATAGGAAATGGTTGTAAATAGTACTTGCTGTAATAGTATTCCATAACAACATAATAATATGTATAATATATAGCCAAGGAATATGTATAATATTTAAGTAATAGAAAGCAGAAGGTTATTATCAAAAGAAAAGTTCTTCCGGGTCACCTGTACTAATGGATGTCCCTCAGGGCTCGATTCTTGGCCCATTCCTGTTTCTGGTGTATATTAATGACTTACCTCACCCTGTAGGGGATAGTAATGACATAGTATTATTTGCTGATGATACTTCCTTGATTTTTAAACTTAAACGTCAATCATTTAAATGTGACGAAGTAAATAATGCTATATCAAAATTAGTGCATTGGTTTAACGTTAATATCATCATCATCATTACAGCCCTTCACAAGTCCACTGCTGAACATAGGCCTCCCCCAAAGAATGCCACAAAGCACGGTCTTGAGCCACCTGCAACCATCGACTTCCTGCATGTCTTACCAGGTCGTCACTCCATCTCGTGGGGGGACGCCCTACACTTCGCCTACCGGTACGAGGCTGCCACTCGAGAACCTTTCTTCCCCATCGGTTGTCGGTTCTTCGAGCTATATGGCCGGCCCACTGCCACTTCAGCTTACTAATCCGTTGGGCTATGTCGGTTACTCTGGTTCTACTGCGGATATCCTCATTCCTAAGTTTATCACGCAGAGAAACTCCGAGCATAGCCCTCTCCATAGCTCGCTGAGCGACCTTGAGCTTCCTCATACGGCCAGCAGTGAAGGACCACTGTAACGTTAATAATCTGCATTTAAACGGAAATAAAACTAATTGTATTAAATTTACAACAACGAATGTTAAAAATCTGAATAACAATGTGTTTTTAAATGGGGAGGAATTGAGCCCTGTTGTATCCACTGTTTTTCTTGGCATCACTCTCGACGCAAAGCTTCAGTGGGGCCCCCATATATCTAAATTAGCAAGCAGACTAAGTTCTGCAGCTTATGCTGTAAAAAGATTAGAGGTCTCACTAGTGTCAAGAGAGCTAGATTAGTTTTTTTCAGTTATTTCCATAGCATAATGTCTTATGGGATTTTGCTATGGGGAAATGCGGCTGATTCAGAAACTATTTTTGTTTTACAGAAGAGGGCCATTATAGCTATTTACAATGTAAAACCGGGAGAGTCTCTTAGAGATAAATTTAAAGAAATAAATATATTAACTTTGGCCTCTCAGTATATTTATGAAAATTTAATGTATGTTCACAAAAACAAAGATAGTTATAGTAAAAGAAGTGATAAACATTCTGTAAACACTAGGAAAAAACACAAACTAGTGATGCCAGTTTCTCGAATCCACAGAGTCAGTAATTCATTCTTGGGGCAATGTATAAGCTATTACAACAGGGTCCCGGAAACTATACAGGTTCTCTCTATTACCAAGTTTAAATGTTTTATTAAGCTGAAACTGTATAAAAAGGGTTATTATAGTATAAATGAATACATGCTTGATAATAACCCCTGGGAATGAGATGGTCGCTTTCAAGCAGTTTCTAAAATAAAATTTGTAAATAGTTCGTAATTATTTATATTGTAAAATTAATTTAAAAAAAAGTCCCGATCCTACTTTTACTACTTTTTTTTAACAGATGTGACAATGTTTTTCCTTGAAGTTGTGCAGTATACCCATCCTACCTGCATATTGATGTTATAGTTAGGGCAGAAGTAGGAAGAATGGGTATTAACAAAGAAGGAATTCTTGATGGACTGCAAGGCTTACAAATGGAAAACTTACATTTTACAGATAGTCGTTGATCCTAACTCGTTCTAAACCGGTGTACCAGAATAAGGATAATTTAACTAACCACAGCCCAATAAGTTAGAATTGCTTTCACATACCGACTCGAAGGCAATTGTTTAGGAAAAATATTGAGATGGTTAATCACTGTGTCTGCAGGTAGTTCACCGAGCCCAAGTATATTGGGCGTAGATTCACACACGTGATTTGAACTAGCTGCTGGATAGCATAGGCCATAAGGCTAACTAAGTCCTTTTATAATTAGAACTGTTTTGCGCCTCGTTGAAGGTGACACACCAGCAGCTGGAAGTCCTAGCCGATAGTACGAAATAGCATTGGGTTACGATCAAACAGCTGGAATAAATCCGGTTGTGGTAACTATGCCTGGTAATGAGTTTTACGAAGATTTACACACTGTCGTCTAGCTCATCGGATAGCAGTGTGTAACGCAAATCAAGGCTGAAATAAAAAAAATTACCAATGCCTTAAGGAAATATAGATAAAGTAGTTTATTTAAAAAAAAACCCTGGATTATATCAAAGTAAAATACTGCATCGTAATGCTTATTTATGCGTAACCTATGCCTCAGGTGTCTATCCACTACCTGTAATTTTTGTGTTTAACTTTGGTCTAGAGGCGACAAAATCAATATCGGGGCCCAAACAGTATGTCACTTTATCTACAAGTTCATCGAATATTCTCCCATTTCCTCTGTTTCGAGAGCGCTGTGCATATGACAAATATCAACTTTATTTATGAACGTGAACGTGACTTTATGTCGGCCATTACAATTTTATCGTCCGTGTTAAATAATGTCGCGCACATTTTGCCTCTTACCTTTTACTTGATGAATGTCTGTAGGATTCGTATTTTGTGGTGTAATATTATTTTTATAAAAGTTCATTCTCTAACATTTGGTGTATACTATTATTTACTTATCATGCTCGGTTTGTCTCACTTTGTGGCATTCCTTGAGAAGGCCTATAATAATAATAATAATAATAAGTGTTTATTTCAGACGTAAGAAAAATCCATAGATTGTTAGTATGTTAGTAACAATTTTTCCTTAACTTGTAAGTTAGTATTGCCGACGAAGGCAAGCATTTACTTTAAAATTGAGTAATAAATAATAAAAAATATAAGAGTTCCGCACCGTGATGGTGACAAACGACCATGTTGCGAGGCTATATATCATCAAGGAGCAGGCTTAAACATGTTTAAGAGAGGCGAGTTGGAAACATTTGTTTGTTCATTCAGCAGTGCAACATTACCGTTATTATTTTTTAATATCTTTAACTGTTCCAGCACACACAGTCGTAGCCCTTTATTACAAGTATGTAAGACTTTAAAGGAGTATTCATTGACTAGTCTGTATCCAGTGTCTAAGAGATGTTTAGCAAAATGTGATTTATCGGGTTTACAATTCCTGTACGCGGCTAAATGCTCTTTATAACGTGTTTCGAAGTTGCGACCAGTCTGACCCACGTAAACGGCTTGGCATTCGTCACAAATAAGTTTATAAGCACCAGACTTTAGACGAATATCTAACTTATCTTTATAATTACAGATATTCCTAAGTGAATTGTTTGTTTTGAATGCCACGTACACGCCACTCTGTCGAAGAGGAGTAGCTATTCTTTCAGATATAGAACCTAAGTAGGTCAAACTGTCAACATATTGACGATCACTTTGAGATTTAACCGCGTACAGAGAATTGTGTACGACAAGTTTTTGTTCCTTTTTTATTAGATTGTCAATGATATTCTTAGAATAACCGTTAGAGACCGCAATTTGATAAATCACATTAATCTCTTTTAAATAATTTTCTTTATTAACGGTACAGTAAACAAACGATTAATATAACAATAAAAATCGGCTAATTTATGTTGCCATGGATGACATGATGACGCAGGAATGACCGTGACGGTATGAGTTGGTTTTCGAAAAATTTGGAAAACATGTGACGATTATTTTCTTGTTATTGTTAAGTCGAGAAAATTAAGGGCACAATCTTGTTCCAATTCAAGCTTAAATTTAATTTTGTCGTGGATTTTATTAATTTTATTAAGGAAAATATCCAGTTGCCTGTTTGTACCAGTCCAGCAAATAATGATGTCGTCTACATATCGATAATAGTATAGGATATTTTGATTGACAACTATGTGTTGTTTTTCGAAATTATCCATAAAAATGTCCGCCATAAGAAGACTTAGAGGGGAACCCATGGCTAGCCCTTCTTTTGTAAATAGAAGTGGTTATTATACCGGAAATAGTTTTGTTTTACACAGAGAGAGGTTAAGTTTAGAAGATCATTTGTTTCCCGGGGATGTAGACGACGTTTATCAAAGAGATCTGCGAGTATACGTAAACAGTCTGGGGATGGGACATTTGTGAAAAGACTATCAACGTCTAAAGATAACAATATGGATTTAGGAAGAATACGAATATCTTTAATTTTGGAAATGAGATCTAAACTATTTTTAAGGCTGTAAGTTGGATTGAATCCAGACTTCTCCCGCAGAAGGAAATTTAACTTTTTAGCAAGGAAATAAGCTGGTGCACCTATATATGATACAACTGGATGAATAAAAACCTGTTATTTATGTATTTTTGGTAACCCATATAAAATGGGTGCTAGAGGATTCATTGGGGCAAGACTGCTGCGTGATACGTTATGGTCAGGAAAACATATGATGACTGTTGTATACATACTTTAATATCCGAAGTATACTTTTTGGTCGGATCAGACTCAGATCAGACGCAAAGTAACGCTTGATTTTATTACTTGCAGACAGTGTCAAAAACACAAACACACAACCAAACACAAACGGCAGTCATATAATTAAGACGATGTAAGTGGTGTTGTGATTTCTGCCAACACGCAATGGGGGAGCGTGGCGAATTAATTGCTGCATAACCCTATCAAAACCAGAATTGTTTTAATCTACGAGTATATTCTATTTCGATACCCATACTTGACGACTACTACCCCGTGTAGTGGCGGGTAAGAATACTCACTACCCCATATCTTCCCGGGGGTGGTGTAAGAGGCGACTGAGGAAAACTGAGGCAGAGGATGAGCAGCAGCATCAACAACAAAAAACTGCGCTTGTCAACCCGCTCGCCAAGCGTGGCAGCAATGGCAATGGCAAAAGGCCCCCATGAACAACCACGTTAATAAACGGCCCCCAGTCCCCGGCGGCCCCGCTATTCCTGGCCATGGTGGCGACCATGGTAACGGCGAGGCAGGAGGTGCTAAGAATCTCCGGCGGAGGTTCGGTTGCCACCTACGACGACTCGACCTGGCAACTTATAACGCACGCATCCTGAGGACTGATGAGAAGTACCTGGAGCTTAAAGAAGATATAGACAAGTTGTGCTGGAATATCATATGATTATCCGAGGTTCGAAGAGAGGGGGAGGACACGGTAATCCTTGAATCCCGCAACTTGTTCTAACACCGGGAGGGCAACCATCTGTCCAAGGAGGTGTCGGATTTATCGTCCACAAGTCTCTCGTTAACAACTTTATAAAGATTGGGAGTGTATCGACGAGAGTCGCGTACCTTATTCTCAGAATCACCAAACGGTATTTTTTTTATAGGATTGGGTGACAAACGAGCACACAGTCCACCTGATGGCAAGTGGTTGCGGTGGCCCATAGACATCTACATTTATCCTCGTTTGCGAATCAAAATGCAGATGCGTTGTCACCCGTGAGGTGACAGGTTTTGCTGCAGCTATATTATGGTTGTAGCACGAATGGGTCGGCTCGACCGGGGAAGAACCACGCTCTCACAGAAAACCAGCGTAAAATAGCAGCTTAACGCTGCTGTGTTTCGTATGGTGAGTGTAGAGAACCGGAGACCCTTTTTACTGGCAAAGAGGCATTCCATCTTAGTCCTCACGGGTGACAACGCATCTGCATCTTGAGTCTTTATTGAGGATAGATGTAGATGTCTATGGGTCACAGTAACCACTTACCATCAGGTGAACTGTGTGCTCGTTTGTCACCCGATCCTATAAAAAAAAAAAAAAAAAAAAAAAAAAAAAACTAAGATAGAATGCCTCTTTTCCAGTAAAAAGTGTCTCCGGTTCTCTACACTCACCATACGAAACACACCAGCGTTAAGCTGCTATTTTACGCTGGTATTCTGTGAGAGCGTGGTACTTCCCCGGTCGAGCCGACACATTCGTACTACAACTATACTACTAATATAGCTGCAGCATGGCTCTACTACGTTAAGAAACCATGGTACTTGTAAGTGCTCTCAGCACGAAAGCCTTCTTGGCCACGCTGGTAAGACATGCAGGAAGTCGATGGATGCAGGTGGCTCAGGACCGTGCTTTGTGGCACTCCTTGGGGGAGGCCAATGTTCAGCAGTGTACTTGTGAAGGGCTGTAATGATGATGATGATATCCTTTGTCATAACTTATTAATTATCTGTTACAGCTATTTTTCTTTTTTATTTTTTCATATTTGTACACCAACTATGGTCAAACATGTTGATTCAAAATTATTACTTTCAGACCAATAATAAACATGAAATGTATTATTATCTACACATGATTTTGCAAATAAATATATCTTTATCTTTATTTTTAAACAGACTTACCATGGACGATGAAATTGTAATATTCAACATGAACCAGGATCGCCTTTTTCAAAGGAACATTAGTCATACGCTAGGCAATTTCGCGACCCTGCGGCTTTTCACACACGCACGTGTCTATATAAATATGAAATACTGAACGGCTGGTATTAAAATACGAGTAAAAGTTATTGGAGATCTGTCTGTTCAGTTACCTGTATGCTGTCAAATCTGTTGAAGAATGTAGCTTCATCTCCTGTCTAACAGCCATGAGATTGAGAGTGTGATCGGAGAGTTTTTTGCGTTCTTCTGCGGCGGGTCTTGCAAAACTTAGCTCCGACCGCATGGACAGTTTCCACGAGCTTGTCATTCATATCATCTACTTCATTGCAGTCTTCTATGCACTGAAAATGGTTTTGTAACTCGAGCTGTACGAGGTTGCCACTCGAGGACCTTTCTTCCTATTTTTTATCTATTTTCCAAGTTATATAGCTAGCCCATTGCCATTTCACTGTAATATTCCGTTGGGCTATGTCAGTTACTCTGGTTCTAATGCAAATATCTTCATTTCTAACTTTATCACGTAGAGAAACCCTTCTCCTTTTAAAATTTTTAAATTTTTTAGATGATAGTTTGTCTAACATAAAAAAAACCATAAACCCAAGAATGTCTTTATATAGTTATTTATACTTAGGTAAGCACCATTCTTTTATTTATTTAAATTGTTTGATTTAATATGATAACAATGTACCTAAATGTAAGTATCTGTATCTTTATTTCCCTCCCCAATAATATTTTATAAAGTCATACTCATAAAAACAGCGTTTTATTGTAATACATAATTATAAAATTCAGTATCAACTAATTAATAAAAATATGCAACAATAAAATTACATAGGTATTAAAAACTATCGAAATCTAAGTAACGAGAGCATGTTCGTCGTTCCACATCTAAATTATATAAAAATGCATTTTTCTATTTCACTAATTAACGTCGCCGGCAAAATTATTTCTAGTCAGTAATTAAGTATTTCTAGTCGTAAAAATATTTATAATTGAGTATAAACTTTTAAAAAACTAATATATATTTGAACGAAGTCACTCCAACACCGACGTGCGGTCCACCCTCGACGATGTCCGAAAACGGACTGTGACAGTGCTTACATGGCGACGGAGCATGCACGCTCACGTAAATATATTCAATTTCAGGGAAAAATTATATATTCTCTTATAAAACGGGTAATAAAAATAAAACTCTCAATTAAAAATATTAATATTTTTAAGACCTTTTTTTAGTGTAAGAACTATTTAAAAAGCTTGTGCCGTTTTAGAGAAATTTTGCAAAATATGACAAAGATAGGTACTCTTTGGGGATTTTTTTTCTAATAAGGGGTTGACAAAAAATACAATTTTGTTAAATTAAAAACATATACCAAATCTTCTTCTGTTACCCTTTATTTTTTCTTTGTGGATTAAATGAACAGTTATTGAGATTTTTTTACTTAAATATCCTAGATTTAGGCATTTCAACCACTGTTAAGGCCTTAAAACCAAGTCATCATACTCAGTACGTCACTAACAGATATTTTGAATTATTTTATTTTCAATTCAACAGTAGCTTTTATACGTGTAGTCAACAATTTTTTACCTAAAAAAGGTTAATTGAAATAAGTTTCGTCGAATATGTAACCCACTTGTTGTATTAAATATTTCCTATGAATATCAACACCAGTAGTTCGTGAGTTCAACTCCGTCACGTCCACCAACAGTTCGTTACGTTCCAGATTGATGTTTGAATACGTGCACTGAAACTCTTTCAGTTTAGTTATGTCAAATATTTAAGCTTTGTATAGCGGGTATGTTCGTTTGTATTTAAACTAAATATTATGCCGTATTATTAAAGGCACCGGCGTGTAGTGTGTATTCAACGCATTGCGTGTATTTAACAAACTTTATCGTATCATGATAACATATCAGTCAAATTTGACTGTTGTTATCTATATTAAAATACAGTAAGCAGTAAACAGAACTCACTACTTTACTTAGTTGATGTTAATTTCTATATGAAAATAGAAACGGAAGTTGAAATGTTTTTATTTTGTACGGATACATGAAACATAAAGCAAGAAGAAGAAAAAACGAAAGTACGAGGTGCTTGACATATTTCATATTTCGTCTACCGAATTAAAGCTAGGCACATAGCAAAAAAAAAACGAAAGTGGTTATATGTCGAGCATTAAACGTAGTATATGGTCCGCGTTAGGTGTAGTTTACATTGTGATATTTTCATACCATGTTAATATGAAATCATAGTATTATCACATTTTAAATATAAACTGTAGTATTATGCAAATAAAGTGTGCAATACAAAGCTATAACCTTAAGAAATTCAAAGTGACTTCGTAAATACGTTTAAAGTTTTCTCCTGATGGTTTTGACCTCACTCTGTTTACATAATTGCACTGAATACCTTTTTATATAGGATAAGGGTGACAAGCGAGCGCACAGTCCACCTACTTGTGTCCACTTACCATTAGGTGCTTTTTTTTAAATTTAATATGGATTATCACGTAATACTTATTGAAAGTCATTATTTTATTTACCACTGGTCTCTCTGTCCTGGGAAGAACCAGCAAGAAACCCAGCGGGACGTTTTTTTTTAAACATAATTTCAATTAACAATAATTTTGTTTATACAATTTTGAATGAATTTTCATAGAACCAGCATGGTGGCGATCACCTTATTCCCAGGGGTTATTTTCATTCATGTATTCCTTGATATTATAATAACCCTTTTTGTACAGTTTTTCTTTAATACAACTTTTAAACTTGTTTATTGACAAACTTTGAACATGTTCTGGGATTTTGTTGTAAAAGCATATACATTGTCCCATAAATGAATTACTAATTCTGTAGAGTCTAGTAAGTGGCATTACAAGCTTATGTTTCTTCCTAGTGTTTAAGGTATAAACATCCTTATTCTTATTAAAACTATTTATGTTTCTATGTACATACATTACATTTTCATAAATATATTGCAATGTCAAAATTAATATGTTTATTTCTTTAATTTTTTCTCTGAGGGACTCTTTACAATTTTGATTATAAATCTCCCGTACGGCTCTCTTATGCAAAACAAATATAGCTTCAATATCAGTCGCATTACCCCATAGCAAAATTTCATAAGACATTACGCTATGAAAGTAACTAAAATACACTAACCTAGCTGTCCCAACATCTGTGAGACTTCTAATCTTTCTTACAGCATATGCTGCAGAACTAAGTCTGCTTGCTAATTTAGATATATGGGGGCCCCATTGAAGTTTCGCGTCAATAGTAATACCGAGAAAAACAGTGGTATCCACAAGACTCAACTCCTCCCCATTTAAGAGCACATTGGTTTTCGAATGTTTTACATTAGGTATTGTAAATTTAATACATTTTGTCTTATTGCCGTTTAAGAGCAAATTGTTGGCGTTAAACAATGTACTAGTTTTGATAGAGCATTATTTACATCGTCATATTTAATTGACTGCCGTTTCAGTTTGAAAATTAAAGAGGTATCATCAGCAAATATTACTATATCGTGATTGTTCCCTACAAGTTAAGGTGTACAAGGGACATTTGAGAAATAAAACGTTTGAGCACAAAAGGAGTACGAGTAATAATCAAAGACTCTTTTTACTGAAAAACAGGCATTCCATTTTAGTCATCACGGCTGACAAAGCATCCGCATTTCGATTTGCAAACGAGGATAGATAGAAGTCTATGGGTTCACAGCATTCACTTACGATCAGGTGGACTGTGTGTTCGTTGTCACCATTGTTTAATAAAAAATAAATAAAAAACATACAGTCGTATTGAAATCCTCCTCATTTAAAGAAGCCGGCTAAAAACAGTCACAATGGTGACGGGGCACGCGCATAGGCTTTATTGTTATTTATTATATATGGCTAAAACACTTACTATCAGACTTGGAGTAAAAGAAAAAGAGGAATTCGCGAGAAAGAAAGTTATAGCGAAGTAATATTATTTTTATAGGATGGGATGACAAACGAGCAAACAGTCCACCTGATGGTAAGTGGTTGCTGTGACCCAGAGACATCTACATTTATCCTCAATAAAGAATCAAACTGCAGATGCGTCGTCACCCGTGAGGACTAAGATGGAATGCCTCTTTTCCAGTAAAAGGGGTCTCCGGTTCTCTACACTCACCATACGAAACACAGCAGTGTATTCTGTGAGAGCGTGGTCCTTCCCCGGTCGAGCCGACCCATTCGTGCTACAACTATACTACTAATATAGATACAGCATGGCTCTACCACGTAAAAAAATTCCGTTGATAAAAGCGAGAGAGAATTTTAATAAAAGTTCTCTCAGTGGATTATTAGGTCTCGTATTCTTGACGCTGCTCACTATTGCCGGTCTGGATATTTTACTCTATCTACTCACTTCAAATAATATTATTTAAAACCTTAAAAACATTACATTGTATTAATGTAATTATTATAGGACATAAATAGATATGCCTTGCCAATACGCACGTACTGTGCATACAAATTATGCAGAGCCGACTATTTTCCGGAGCCTTAGCGAAAGTATAGGTAAATATGTTGTCGAGTGTCTGTCTGTAATATCAGAATTCCTGCCTTCTATGTAGCTCAAGGTACTATTTGCGTACATGTGAATATCACTTAAGAAAAACTGTCGGTCCTTCTGTATGTCCGGACTAATCATTGGAATGGTTAAACCGATTGTGATGAGGCTTTAAGAACGGACAGAGTGCAATGGCAGGTATGCCCCTGACTGATCTGGCATGGTCTTAAAGTTGCGTAATGCGTATGCGTTTGTATTTTGATAGTGATGTTTGTGACTCTTACTCTATCCACAAAGTTGCTTATTAAACTTACCGGACGTTCAGAACACTGCCTGATGGACAATGGAATGGACATGTCACGGTCTTTTATTTTAACCTAGTGTCTGTTTTCTGAACAATATTCTATTCGTACTTGCTTTATATTTTAAAAGTGAGACTTGTTTTGGTTTTCATCTGGTTATCAATTTAATTTTACGGTCTATGTCAGTTTTTTTATTAATTTTATTTTAAGAGATAAAGCATAATATTTGCCTTCACTGGTATCAGGATAAAATTGAATTTTTTTTAATTAGCCAGTATTTTTTTTAATATGCTACAGAATTCTAAATAGTATACGATAGCTAATAAGGGTGAAATATCCCCAATAATGTTCAGATTTGTGTATTTTTTATCACATATTTTAATCCGTTTAAGCTGCAAAAACCTTCTCGAACATTTCTGCTACAATCGGGCAGTTAAAGTTTGAGTGGCATTCTCATGGATAAAAACTGCTTTGCATGAAGTTAGTTATAGGAGCACATGGGTTGCTGTATTCACTAACCATCAGGTGAACCCATTTTAACTGTAAAATTACAAGAAAATGATTTTTAATATTTACTGGAATACTAAATTTCTTTTGGGTTTCTTGATAGTATTTGTCAGGACAGAGTTTTTGACAAACCAGTTGTCAAATAAAAAAATACTTTCAAGTATCTGCATTGAACAAAAATTATACTATTTTTTATTTAAGTCTACTACATATTGAATAAAATTACAACTATAATTCAATTATAAATAAAATTAATATTAAATTTGTTTTATTAACATTCTTGTGATAATGGAATAGTTTCTTCGTTTACTTTCAATAGATATAGTTTTACACCTTTTTATCTACATCATACATTCATTAAGAAATTTAATCAAAACTTTTATTGATTTCTATACCTTATTCACAAAATATTTTATTTAAACATTTGGAAGACAATCCTAAAAGCAAATGTTTTGGATATTTAATGATTTTGGGGACAAGTCTTTCGAGCCCTAGAATATTTGGCGTAGATTCGCACACCATATTTGATCCAGCCTCAGGATAGGACAAACCATTAGTCATGCTAAATCCGTCTACATTTGGATTTTTTCCGAGAACTGTTGTTGGTGCTATACCAGCAGATGAAGATCCTTGCAGATAGTAAGGTTTCCTGCTGAGTGAAGATTCAAAAACTGGCATCAATTCTTCATTTGTAACTATGCCTGGCAATGAGTTTGACTTGTATTGTTTGGAAGGCAATCCAGAAGGAAAAATGTTGGGATGTTTAATCATTTCGGGGCCTAGTCCTTCGAGACCAAGAATTTTGGGCGTAGATTCGCACACGATATTTTATTCAGCCTCAGGATAGGATAAACCAAAAGATATGCTATATCCGTCTGCATTTGGATTTGTTTCACAAGCTGTTGTCGGTACTATGCCAGCAGCTACAAGTCCTTGCAGATAGTAAGGATCCTTATTTGGTGACGATTCGAAAGCTGGCATCAATGCTTTCCTTGTAATTATGCCTGGTAATAGCTTTGACTTGTTTTGTTTGGAAGATAATCCTAAAGGAAAAATGTTGGGATGTTCAATCACTTCGGGGACTTGTCCTTCGAAACCAAGAATATCGGGCGTAGATTTGCACACGAAATTTGATCTAGCCTCAGGATAGATTAAACAATAAGGCATCCTAAATCCGTCTACATTTGGATTTGATGCGAGAACTGTTGTTGGTGTTATATTAGCAGCTGATATTTCTTGCTGATAGTATGGATTCTTATTGGGTGACGAATCAAAAGCTGGCATCAATGCTTTACTTGTAATTATGCCTGGTAATAGGATTGACTTGATTTGTTTGGAAGACAATCCTAAAGGCAAAATTTTGGGATGTTTAATCACTTTGGGGACTAGTCCTTCGAGGCCAAGAATATTGGGCGTAGATACGCACATGACATTTGATCCAGGATAGGATGAACCAAAAGGCATGCTAAATCTGTCTGCATTTGGATATGTTTCGCAAACTGTTTTTGGTGCTACACTAGCAGCTGAAGGTCCTTGAAGATAGTATGAATTCTTGCTGGGCGAAGATTCAAAAGCTGGCATCAAATCTTCATTTATAACTATGCCTGGCAATGAGTTTGACTTGTATTGTTTGGAAGACAACCCAGAAGGAAAAATAATGGGATGTTTAATCATTTCGGGGACTAGTCCTTCTGAGCCAAGAATATTAGGCGTAGTTTCGCATACGACATTTGATCCAGCTTTTGGATAGGATAAACCAAAAGGCCAGCTAAATCCGTCTATATTTGGATTTGTTCCGAGAACTGTTGTTGGTTTTATATTAGCAGCTGATATTTCTTGTAGATAGTATGGATTCTTATTGGGTGACGATTCAAAAGCTGGCATCAATGCTTTCCTTGTAATTATGCCTGGTAATAGGTTTGACTTGTATTGTTTGGAAGACAATCCTACAGGCAAAATTTTGGGATGTTTAATCATTTTGGGGACTAGTCCTTCGAGGCCAAGAATATTGGGCGTAGATTTGCACATGACATTTGATCCAGCTTTTGGAAAGGATAAACCATAAGGCATGCCAAATCCGCCTGCATTTGGATTTGTTTCGCAAACTGTTGTTGGTGTTACGACAGTAGCTGAAGGCCATTGAAGATAGTATGGATTCTTGCTTGGTAAAGATTCAAAAGCTGGCATCAATTCTTTATTTGTAACTATGCCTGGCAATGAGTTTGACTTATATTGTTTGGAAGACAATCCAGAAGGACAAATAATGGGATGTTTAATCATTTCGGGGACTAGTCCTTCTGAGCCAAGAATATTGGGCGTAGTTTTGCATACGACATTTGATCCAGCTTTTGGATAGGATAAACCAAAAGGCCAGCTAAATCCGTCTATATTTGGATTTGTTCCGAGAACTGTTGTTGGTTTTATATTAGCAGCTAAATTTCCTTGCAAATAGTAAGGATTCATATTAGGTGACGATTCAAAAGCTGGTATCAATTGGTCATTTGTAACCATGCCTGGCAATGAGTTTGAATTGTATTGTTTGGAAGACAATCCTGAAGGAAAAATGTTGGGATGTTCAATCACTTCGGGGACTTGTCCTTCGAAACCAAGAATATTGGGCATAGATTTGCACACGACATTTGATCCAGCCTCAGGATAGGTTAAACTATAAGGCATCCTAAATCCGTCTAAATTTGGATTTGTTGCGAGAACTGTTGTTGGTGTTATATTAGCAGCTGATATTTCTTGCAGATAGTATGGATTCTTATTGGGTGACGATTCAAAAGCTGGCATCAATGCTTTCCTTGTAATTATGCCTGGTAATAGGTTTGACTTGTTTTGTTTGGTAGACAATCCTAAAGGCAAAATTTTGGGATGTTTAATCACTTTGGGGACTAGTCCTTCAAGGCGAAGAATATTGGGCGTAGATTTGCACATGTCATTTGATCCAGGATAGGATGAACCAAAAGGCATGCTAAATCCGTCTACATTTGGATTTGTTCCGAGAAATATTGTTGGATTTATATTAGCAGCTAAATTTCCTTGCAGATTGTAAGGATCCATATTGGGTGACGATTCAAAAGCTGGCATTAATTCTTCATTTAAAACTATGCCTGGCAATGAGTTTGACTTGTATTTTTTGGAATACAACCCTGAAGGAAAAATGTTGGGATGCTTAATCATTTCGGGGCCTAGTCCTTCGAAGCCAAGAATATTGGGCGTAGATTCGCACACGATATTTGATTCAGCCTCAGGATATGATGAAACAAAAGGTATGCTATATCTGTCTGCATTTGGATTTGTTTCACGAGCTGTTGTCGGTACTATGCCAGCAGCTGCAAGTCCTTGCAGATAGTACGGATCCTTATTGGGTGACGATTCGAAAGCTGGCATCAATGCTTTCCTTGTAATTATGCCTGGTAATAGCTTTGACTTGTTTTGTTTGGAAGATAATCCTAAAGGCAAAATTTTGGGATGTTTAATCACTTTGGGGACTAGTCTTTCGAGGCCAAGAATATTGGGCGTAGATTTGCACATGGCATTTGATCCAGGATAGGATGAACCAAAAGGCATGCTAAATCCGCCTGCATTTGGATTTGTTTCGCAAACTGTTGTTGGTGCTACACTAGCAGCTGAAGGTCCTTGAAGATAATATGAATTCTTGCTGGGTGAAGATTCTAAAGCTGGCATCAATTCTTCATTTATAACTATGCCTGGCAATGAGTTTGACTTGTATTGTTTTGAAAACAACCCAGGAGGAAAAATAATGGGATGTTTAATCATTTCGCGGACTAGTCCTTCTGAGCCAAGAATATTGGGCGTAGTTTCGCATACGACATTTGATCCAGCTTTTGGATAGGATAAACCATAAGGCCAGCTAAATCCGTCTACATTTGGATTTGTTTCAAGAACTGTTGTTGGATTTATATTAGCAGCTAAATTTCCTTGCAGATAGTAAGGGTTCATATTGGGTGACGATTCAAAAGCTGGCATTAATTCTTCATTTGTAACTTTGCCTGGCAATGAGTTTGACTTGTACTGTTTGGAAGACAATCCAGAAGAAAAAATAATGGGATGTTTAATCATTTCGGGGACTAGTCCTTCTGAGCCAAGAATATTGGGGGTAGTTTTGCACACGTCATTTGATCCAGCTTTTGGATAGGATAAACCATAAGGCCAGCTAAATCCGTCTACATTTGGATTTGTTCCGAGAACTGTTGTTGTTTTTATATTAGCAGCTAAATTTCCTTGCAGATAGTAAGGATTCATATTGGGTGACGATTCAAAAGCTGGCATCAATTCTTCATTAGTACTTATGACTGGCAATGAGTTTGACTTGTATTGTTTGGAAGACAATTCTGAAGGAAAAATGTTGGGATGTTCAATCACTTCGGGGACTTGTCCTTCGAAACCAAGAATATTGGGCATAGATTTGCACACGACATTTAATCCAGCCTCAGGATAGGTTAAACTATAAGGAATCCTAAATCCGTCTTCATTTGGATTTGTTGCGAGAACTGTTGTTGGTGTTATATTAGCAGCTGATATTTCTTGCAGGTAGTATGGATTCTTATTGGGTGACGATCCAAAAGCTGGCATCAATGCTTTCCTTGTAATTATGCCTGGTAATAGGTTTGACTTGTTTTGTTTGGAAGATAATCTTAAAGGCAAAATTTTGGGATGTTTAATCACTTTGGGGACTAGTGCTTCGAGGCGAAGAATATTGGGCGTAGATTTGCACATGACATTTGATCCAGGATAGGATGAACCAAAAGGCATGCTAAATCCGTCTACATTTGGATCTGTTCCGAGAAATGTTGTTGGATTTATATTAGCAGCTAAATTTCCTTGCAGATAGTAAGGATTCATATTGGGTGACGACCCAAAAGCTGGCATTAATTCTTCATTTAAAACAATGCCTGGCAATAAGTTTGACTTGTATTGTTTGGAAGACAATCCAGGAGGAAAAATAATGGGATGTTTAATCATTTCGGGGACTAGTCCTTCTGAGCCAAGAATATTGGGCGTAGTTTCGCATACGACATTTGATCCAGATTTTGGATAGGATAAACCATAAGGGCAGCTAAATCCCTTTACATTTGGATTTGTTCCGAGAACTGTTGTTGGATTTATATTAGCAGCTAAGTTTCCTTGCAGATAGTAAGGATTCATATTGGGTGACGATTCAAAAGCTGGCATTAATTCTTCATTTGTAACTATGCCTGGCAATGAGTTTGACTTGTATTGTTTGGAAGACAATCCAGAAGGAAAACTAATGGGATGTTTAATCATTTCGGGGACTAGTCCTTCGGAGCCAAGAATATTGGGGGTAGTTTTGCACACGACATTTAATCCAGCTTTTGGATAGGATAAACCATACGGCCGGCTAATTCCGTCCACATTTGGATTTGTTCCGAGAACTGTTGTTGGTTTTATATTAGCAGCTAAATTTCCTTGCAGATAGTAAGGATTCATATTGGGTGACGATTCAAAAGCTGGCATCAATGCTTTCCTTGTAATTATGCCTGGTAATAAGTTTGACTTGTATTGTTTGGAAGACAATCCTGAAGGAAAAATATTGGGATATTCAATCACTTCGGGGACTTGTCCTTCGAAACCAAGAATATTGGGCATAGATTTACACACGACATTTGATCCAGGATAGGATGAACCAAAAGGCATGCTTAAACCGCCTGCATCTGGATTTGTTTCGCAAACTGTTGTTGGTGCTACACTAGCAGCTGAAGGTTCTTGAAGATAGTATGGATTCTTGCTGGGTGAAGATTTAAAAGCTGGCATTAATTCTTCATTTGTAACTATGTCTGGCAATGAGTTTGTATTGTATTTTTTGGAATACAATCCTGAAAGAATATTGTTGGTATGTTTAATCACTTCGCGGATTCCATCGAGGCCAAGAATATTGGGCGTAGATTCGCACAGATTATTTAGTTTAGCTGCAGGATAAGATATATCAAAAGGCCAGCTAAGTACGCGTATATTTTGAGCTATTTCGAAGACTGTTGTGTGTTCTATGCCAGCAGCTAAATGTCCTTGCAGATAGTACGGAATCACATTAGATGACGATTCAAAAGCTGACATTAAACTGTTATTTGTAGCTATGCCTGATGATGAGTTTGTCCTTGTTTCGTACAATGTTGTCTTGTACGGCGAATGGCAGCTCGTAACGCAGATAAAGGCTGAAATTAAAAAAAATCAATGCCTTGAATAAATACGTACAAAGCAGTTCATTAGAAAAAGTAAGGATTTTTAAGAGAATAAAGAAGAGACAACTTTTTCATACATTTTTATTATTCTTAGAAAATTTATGAAGTTTTTTTTATTACATTTCTTATTCTAAAAGAATAGGTACAAAGGGTAGACTTAATGCCTTGAGGCATTCTCTACCAGTCAACCCATAGAGTGGTGAGAATTTTACGTAGGTTTATAAGTATATAATTGAAACAAAATAAAAATTATAATTAACTACGTTATCTATATATTTAACTAATAAATACAATTAATAAACTATAGAAATATTTCTTATTTATACATATATAAAAATGTATAAATACATAAACATACATATATACATGTCAACATATACATTTTAAATAGTACATACAAATAACTATGAGTATATACGTTTACCAATATAAATGACATGGATGATGAATGTAAGAAGCGTTGTCTTTAATAGATGATTGACGCCATGACGCCAACTTTTTAAAAGCAAACTTATTGGGAGATTTTCTGATGTCATCGGGCAAGGAGTTTCAAAGGTGTGTAGCCTGAACTGTAAACGAGTTAACATAGAACTCGGTGAAGTGAACTGGAATACATATTTTGTTGTTAGAAATAGAACGTTTAACCCTATCATAAGATTAGGAAAGATAGTGAAATTTACTCTTAATATAAGAAGGTGAAAATGAAAATTTAGTAACTTTGATTTGAAACTGATGTTTAAACTGAAAAATATTCTAGTTCTTTCTTTTGATAGGGAGTACATTTCTAAGCATTTTTATCATATAATATTTCTAAAATAATTGTATCAAAAACGTTAAAGATCTATTGCTTCTATTATTCTAAAATCTATTGAAAACTACGTGATATTCCTAGTATAATTCATGATAAGTAAAATAAAATAAAAAATTTACATTTAAATTATATTTTATACAGTAATAATAAAGAAGAAACACGTATTAATGTTGATTTGATGTGACCTCCTACTAATTACATTGGGTCATCACTCCATCTAGTAAGAGGTTGTGCTAAAATGTGCAACTATACATATACGCGTTGTACACGAAACGATTGTGACAATGGATTTGCTTCTCTTGGTTCTTTAAATATAAAGAATTTGTTATTTTAAAAAATTATGCCAATGGTTCTTTAAAACTTAGGTTAATGCGCTGCGCACAGCTTTCATAAATATTAAAATACTAAAATTGTCACAAAAGCGTGATGGTACCTGGCATTTAGTTCTACGACTATAAATGCCATGCCACAAACCACAATAGCCCGAATTATATTCGTTGACGCATCGTCTGTGTTTGTATACTATGTAACCATATATTGATGGACCAAATCACACGAATTTTAAAATGAAAAATGGGGACAATAAGATTTTCACTGGTATACTAACCTATATCAGCTCCAAATGGCAACACTGTATGACTCGTGGCATTGTAAATTGTTGTGCCAAATCTTCTAGTCGAACTCTTGAACATAAAGTTTTAAAAATATTGTCTGTAACTTTATATGTAATATTTTTGTATACTTACAAGAATTAAAAGAGAAAACTTATTGCAACACTTGTTCATCATTAAGAAATTTTTAATGAAGGTATTTTTTAATCATTGCTTAACCTCTCAGATCCCGACATTGTATTGGACTAACTCTTTTATACTTGTTTTTTTTTTTTTGATTTCTTAAAACCAGGCCCTGTCAATTAATGTATCGAACTTATGCGGCATTAATAACAACACCATTAAAAAATTTGCAGATGACTACGTCAGTTTCGCAGATCGATGTAGCACTTGATAAACTGTTTTGATGACGCTGTTACATAAGAATTATTTCAATTGTCATATTAGTTTTAACAGATTTTTGCCTTAAAGTTGCCAATTTATTTGAATACGTCTAAAATGGGAGTATTCACCTATTGATTTTTTATCTATCTGTTGATTTTATAATACTATTACATACATGGTAGAGCCATGATGCAGCTATTTTGTTGGTATAATGTAGGACTATTGAGTCGGATCGACCGAGGGAAGATCACACTCTCGCAGAATACAGGCGTAAAATAGCAGTTTAACGCTGCTGTGTTTCGTATGGTGAGTGAGTAGAGGTGAGAAACGGAAACCCTTTTTACTGGAAACAAGGCAATCCATCTTAGTTCGTACAGGTGACATCGCATCTGCATTTTCATTCGTAATTGTGGATGGATGTAGATATGGCTATGGCGTCGTCCTAATACAACGCGATTACGCGATCATCGCGGGAATAAGCGATGCGACCATCGCTTATTCGCACAATATCAAAAACTGGGTGTCCTAATAGAACGCGAATATGTAATCATCACGCGAATTGTCTATGTGAGCGGCCGCGGTTTCCGCTTTCTTTCGCAATTTGCGCATGTCATTGACGCTACGCATTAACGTCAGAAACGCTCAGTTTTTACTTTCTGGAAATATATGGATGACCTCCTAGGCCTATGTTCAGCAGTGGACTTGTGAAGGGCTGTAATGATGATGATGATGATGATGGATGACCTCTTCTACTGGTCTTGACAGCAATGAAAAAAAAACGATATTTCACGATCAATTTAGGTCGGGTCCCTGTCCTTTACCCCGCTGCCCGACAACACGGCGCGATTGTCGCGCGAATGTCAATTAGGACACATATTCCACAGCAATATCTTTGATCACGCGTTCGTACGAAACAAGTTCGCGCGAATAGATTTTCAAACGTTAAAGTCGCGCAACCCCATCACACGAATGTCAATTAGGACACCTAATCGAGATCAGCATGCTTGATCGCGTGTTCGTACGAGTAAAATTCGCGCGAACTCACGATGATCGCGCATTCGCGTTGTATTAGGACGACGCCTACAGGTAACAGCAACCACATACCATCAGGTGGATTCTGTACTCGTTTGTCACCCTAATACTAAAAAAATAAAATAAATAATACAAAAAACTTGTTTATTTTTAATTATGTTATTCTGGATTTTCTTCCGATTTTATGGGAAATCTCTTAGTATTGGAAAAAATCGTTGTATAGGCGACGCTTTACAAACTGAAAGTTGTACAAACTGGAATAAAAGGAAAAAACTAAAAGAGCCTCTACAAATATCTGTTGGGTTTGTCCTGTCTCTACAAACAGTTGTTGTACAACTCACTTGACATGCGATAGCCGCCATTGGTTGCATTATTTACAAGTAGTTTGTAACAAGCGCCGATCCCAGCCATCGAAAAAGAAAGAATAATAAGCACATTCATATAGCTAAGCGAATTCAACTGACTTTTTTAAAGGATCAGGGTGACAAACGAGCACACAGTCCACCTGATGGTAAGTGGTTGCTGTGAGCCATAGACATCTACATCTATCCTCAATAAAGAATTAAAATGCAGGTGCGTTGTCACCCATAAGGACTAAGATGGATTTTGACTTTTCCAGTAAAAAGCGTCTCCGGTTATCTACAATCACCATATGAAACAAAGCAGTGTTAAGCTGCTATTTTACGCTGGTATTCTGTGAGAGCGTGGTCATTCCCCGGTCGAGCCGACCCGGTCGTGCTACAACTATACTACAAATATGGCTCTACCACGTGCAAACTACTTAATTTATTTCAAATGGTCTAAAATATTATTTACAAAAAACTGTCTCATAGTGTGTCGAGACCAGTCCATTACGGTGTGTCAAGCGTGTCCTCCAACAACATTGAGTTTAGTATGTCAGAAAAGCTTATTATGAATATTATATTTAAAACAGCTTTAATTTTATTTAAAACAAAACTAGTTTTCATTTTGTTGTTACTTATTGGTATTCTAGACGAAGACATTTAGAAAATAAAAATTGCAAACCTCTAGAATTGCTAAAAAATTGAATTGCTTAAGTGGATTTTATAATTAATTGGGTTTAAAAATAAAATAGTTTAAAATTCTTACCCTGATAAACAACTAATATGTTAGATCTACTTTGTGAACTGTAAATCGTTTGCATCAAAACTTACCTTGCTACGGCAGTGCTGTCAGTGAGGTATTTATGTACGTAAAGCAAAAAATAATCATTAAGCCTTTATCCATAAATACAATATATGTGTTTGTGTAAAATCGTGGTGGATGGTACTGTAAAAGTAAGAAATTTATTTTATGACTTATTTGGATTCATATTGTTATATTAAACGGTTCCTTTTTGGTGTTTATAGAATGAAAAAAAAAAGAATATAAAACACTCAAAGCTGAAGTTCAACACAATTCGGTTTACATAGCTGAACTTAAAATTTAAAAAAAAAATTAATAATCGTTGCTAATCATAGAATTCATTAGAGAAAATATGAGTATTTTATCAGTTACCTCACAATATCACACGTGTGTCACTAAAACTGAATCATTTCAGTAAATTAGTTGGTTATTTGCAAAAAAAAAAACGAATATCCCTCCCTGGAATATGTGAGACAGCTAGATGAGTAAATTATTTTAACAAGAGAATACATAAATGTTTATATTATTTCGTCGTCATTATAGCACAAGGCATTCATCCCCTTCTCATACTAAAAGAAGTGGTATTAGTGTTGAAAAAGTTAGAAAGACAACAAACTTAGACATCCAATACTTTTGCAATTTTTTAATAATTGGCTATTATTAAATAAGTGTTTTTTTTTTTTTTTATAGGATAAGGGTGACAAACGAGCACACAGTCCACCTGATGGTAAGTGGCTGCTGCGGCCCATAGACATCTACATCTATCCTCTGTTACAAATCAAAATGTAGATGCGTTGTCACCCGTGAGGACTAAGATGGAATGCCTCATTTCCAGTAAAAAGGGCCTCCGGCCACCTGCACTCACCAAGCGAAACGCAGAGGTAAACCTCTACTTCACGCTGGTTTTCTGTGAGGTCGTGGTACTACCCCGGTTCGAGCCGGCCCTATCCGTGCGACAGCAAAAGCTGCCGCGTGGCTCTACCACGTAATGATAGCGTTCGAAATTAAAATAGTATAAAGTAAATAAACAATAATTAATAATGGTAAATTATATTATCTAGTAATTTATAGACATTGTTTATTGTTTGCTTCGTTGATCTCTTACTACAGCAAATAATTGATAATGAAGCCATCAAATCTTTAAACATCTACATAATATACAAACACAGAGGAGGCGTCAACGAATATAATTAATTGACCGAAGCTACTTACCTTTAAGTGTCCTTCGATCAAAATCATATGAAGTTGACATCTCCCTGAGTACATCCCAATCCTGCTGTATATTATGACCACCCTTAGTGCTTGCTTGCATTTAAATTATTTTTTCCTTATTCTTGAGGATATAAATTCACAATGACATGAGGCGCTCGTAGTGTAGCCAGTGAGAGCTGATATAGGTAAGGATATTGGTAAAAACCTTATTTTTCTTCCGAAAGGATAAAATTCATCAGCCAATCCATGACTATATAGTTTGGAAACACAGAGGAGGCGTCAACCGCAAATAATTTTGATTGAAGGACACATACAGGTAAACTACTTTGATCTGTTAGTTATGGTAGTTAGGTACAGATTTTCATTTTCATATTACATTTAAAAAATCGTAAGTGCTCATAGCAATACGTTAGTAACTATTTCCAGGTTAAATCTAAACATAATCTAAAGTAATAAAAATATATCAACAAGGTAAAATATTATTAATAGTGTTTTGGATAATTAATAATATTTTTATAAAATTCTACGCACCTAATACGAGAAGAGCTGAGATACACATGCTTTCCGACTGTAAATTAAATATAATCTGAACATATTTTGTTATTAAAAATTAAAACCATTTGATAAAATTGTTAGTATTTTTGATGCTTCATTAACTTATTGCAGTGTTTTAAATTTAAACATTGACTTACTTCGTACTTTATTTCACTACAAGTAATTTCTCGAATCCATAGGTAAAGTGTTACTAATCGAACGTATGTACGATTTGCGTACTTACTCTTTGTTTTGATTTCTAATTCGATGCATAATTTTTGCATATTAGAGAACATATGTCTCATAGGGAAGCGTATTAGGTCAACTTTTTTCTGCTTTGTATCAATGACGTATAACTTACTAATTATAATCACAATCCAAAATGTAGTCTTAAAATCTTAAACAGTAGCTAAATTGATATATGATTTTATTTATTTTTATACGTGGTAGAGCCATGCTGCAGCTATATTAATAGTATAGTTGTAGCACGAATGGGTCGGCTCGACCGGGGAAGGACCACGCTCTCACAGAATACCAGCGTAAAATAGCAGCTAAATTCTGCTGTGTTTCGTGTGGTGAGTGTAGAGAACCGGAGACCCTTTTTTCTGGAAAAGAGGAATTCCATCTTATTCCTCACGGATGACAATGCATCTTCATTTTGATTCGCAAACGAGGATTGATGTAGTTGTCTATGGGCCACAGCAACCACTCACCATTAGGTGGACTGCGTGGTTGATTGTCATCCTATCTTACATAAAAAAAAAATTCTACCTGTGCAACACTAAAACAATTAAAGCGAATCAATTTGAACTCCATTAATTATATTACAGTATAAAAAAATCAATTGTCACAAAGATCTGCCTACCGATAAATGGCTGTATAGCCATTTTGATGACGTCACGCGTAAAATACTTAAGCCTGACTACTAGCGTTGTGACTACTAGGCCATTTCTCCTTAAAAGAAGACAGGCCCACCTGTGTACTTTAACGGACTAATGAATAAAACGAAGATTCACGAGCAGAATTTATAGATATGGTGGTACTACAGGGATGGGTCATTTTTTGAATTGTTTCGATGAATACGAGTTCAACTTAGGAGAGTATACATAACAAACATTTAACAAAAATTTAATCCCTTACAAATAGAAATACATTCCCAAATTTGATTTTATGTTGGTGTAAAAACACAAAAGATATGCTCACAAATTCATATTGGACTTAAATTATTCTGCATCAACCCCGTTATATTCTTAAGTCAGAATTCACTACGCTTCTAAAATACATCAAATTGATATCTTAGAAATATGTCATAATGTATTAGTTATCGTAAAAAAACTTTGCGCTTCGAGTCATTAATCAAAATATTTTAAATTTAAAAATCAACAAATCATTGCTGATGAACGCATAAGTGGTTGCAAATCAAACAAAATTATCACTGCTCGCCATGCATAACTTAAATAACAATTGCTTTTGTATATAAAACATAGAAGATCTGGATAATCAGGCAAACTCCGCCGCCGCAATGGGTCGACAGACGGCACTGGGCATTTTAGGTGCGTTTTTAAAATGATTATACTATTTTGTTTGTCCTACTTATAAATATATAAAAATAACAGAAAATATGTTTTATTTATTTACAGTGTTAGTCGCATCAACGGCAGCGGCACCAGCACCGTTTACATTACCACCCTATGCTGAGCCATGTTACGACCCAGAACCAAGCCCCTGCTATCCACCATGCCCTGAATCATGCACCCCACCTTGTTTAGAAACAAATAACCCACCTTGCCCATTACCACGTCCTCCGCAACCCGCCGATCCTAACCTGCCACCACCAAGTAAGTATAAAAGTCATAATTTAAAACTATTCTTAAAAAAATTATTTAATCAAATTAAATAATCAAATATTTTTGCAGTTCCTGGTGGCAATGGACCGATTAGAGTCGTGATATCAAAGTCAAGCATTCCTGAAAAATTACGCTCAATCGGTTTCCAAGCTGTACAAGTACCAGGTGGAACATTCTATGTAACCCATACCCCTCCAGTACTCATTCAGCCACCCCCCATCATAGTTAGACCAGCGCCACTTCGTCCGATCACTCCTGCCGCTATTACTGTGCAGCCCCCGCAACAACCACGTATAGTGCCTCCACGTATAGTTGTAAGGCCTGCAACTTTACCCCCTATAACACCTCCTCCTATCCGCGTACAACTACCCCGGCCTAGTCCAATCCAACCGAAACCCGTTGTTGTAAGGCCACCGAAACCAGCACCTATTCAACCGCCACCAATCACTGTAACGCAGCCACAGCCTCCTCCAATAAATCCACCCCCAATTGTCGTCCGACAACCCACACCACTGACAGTCCAACCGCCAACAATATGCATTCCTACGTCAGCTATTTTCAAAGGCGAACATGGCATACGGTACCCAGGTATACCCGAACCATGTATACAGTATCCTGGTATATCTGAACCTTGCTCTGTTCCGTGCCCAAGTCCATGTTCATGTCCATACTGTTCTAGCCCGTGCACTTAATATACCTACGTCTTAAAATTAAATTTTGAGTTTATACTTACAAATTGTGCCCAGAAAATAAAGCGATTCTGTAGATCATCACAATCTTATCACACAAGCCGTTGTAAAAAATGACCTGATGAATGATGTTTTTATCGGTATCTTAAATCACCTTATTTTTTGAAGGCATAATTTGTAAGAAATCTCTATCCAAAAGATCTCTTACTAACTTACTCGACCCACGGCAAATTCTAAAGGCTTATTGATCGTTTCTTATTATTTTAACATTGCATTGTATAAGAATACCCGTACAAGATTTTAATTGTGAAAAACTGTTTGTAAATGCTAGCTTATTTAAGTTTATGATATATTTATGAGTTATGATAAAATATAAATATTTTATGTATGTATGTGTGTATTAAAAGTTTTCATCACTAAATGTTGGTGTATTTATTCTTTTCCCTATCTATAACGAGAGTAGGTGTAAATTGGGGCTTCTGCGTCACTTTGCTTTCGCATCGCTCGAGCCATGCCGCTGAAGACCCCAATTCTCACCAGAGAGGTACAACATTTTTAGTTTAACCAAATTAACGTCTACATACGCACAGTTCTATCCTGCGGGAACAAGTGTACTTCCACTTCCAGTTGAGTTATTGAGCATTATATTCAGAGCGTTTGTGAGATACTGATGGTATTACCGCATCTATATGATTAATTTCTAATAATACAACTTGTTTAGCCTAATTTCGTTGTGGTTAGTGCTAATAAACGTTTTTAAGCTATTGCATAGCTTTTATCGAGGGCTTGTAGTGCGGCGACCGAATTAAAAAATTCCGTACCAAAAAAAAAAACCTAAGACCCGAAAACCTAACATCGTAAATCTATTACAATAAAGATATTAATTAATTTGCAACCATCCGCTAATTAAATACAATGATGTGTCTTACCTGGATTGAAGAGCGCCTCCCACCGTCCCTCAAAGGTTTCATTATTGTTTTATTCTCATAGCGATTGCGCGTTGATTATAACGCTCGTCAACTATCATCTATATTGGTGAGTTTAATTATTTTTTACTATTAAGAAATTCAGCCGCCATTACCTTTTTTTTGACTTCATACTTGTTTTTGTTAATTGCAGATTAAGGGCAACACAGGAACACAATGATTGTAATCCTATCACTAATCCGTATTACTATGCACAGGATGTGGATAAATTTACACTAAATTATTACAACTGAAAGAAGCAGCTTCACGATTTACCATCAAATAGAATAGCTATTAATGAAGAGCGGCAATCGAAATCAAAGAAATGTTACAGGAAGAGAATCCGTTCTCAAGAATCATCATCATCATCATACATTATCCGCCGAGATAAAGATAAACAAGGTCGTCGTCTGATTAAAATCAGCATTTGCGAACTTAACGAGCAAGAAGAAAATGTCATCCACGATCTTAGTGCTAATATAAGTGTTCAATATGTTGTGAATTCAATGCATGATGAAGTGTTAGATGCTATAAATTGTCTTATAAAAAAATAGGTGAAAAATTATGTGAGAACTAGTAATTTAATTAATGTAGCTTGTAAAATATAATAAAAGTTATACATTGAATTTTATTGTTGTTTTATATGTATCATTATTTTTCCATTGTGTAGAGGAAAAAAGAAAAAGACATTTATTGTTACAACAAATGTATTTATTAAAAGTAAATATTTATTTATTTTAAATCAATATAAAGTTATAAACATGATAATACATATAACTTAAGCTATACATTTATCTCTTACTTACTTATACAGTACATAGTAGTAGCATTACATAGTTTTACATTCAAATTTATTAAAATATAGTTTTATAGTGTCCTCACGGTAACGTATTTTAGCCATCTGCCATAATTTGTATTTTATCATCATCTCTATTAAGTACAAGTTTATCAACTTTTTAAGTAAATATTTGATGATTCTTTGATCTAATTATACACATACTCTTTCTAAAGTTTTCATTAGACCATAACGCTCGTTAACATTTTTCAATATTAAGATTTTTAGTAACCGCTTATTTAATACCCTTAGCTTTTCTTATTGAGGTTGTTTTAGAATCAATACAATATAATTTCACTCTTAATCCAACAAATTCACTTATTATATCACCATCCACTTCATCTTTGAAAAACCCTGAAATTTTACAATTTACTCGTACTTTGGGCATATCATACTAATTGTTTTTGAAATTACTTGTATCAAAATATTTTATATTTTTATTTATGTCTTCATAAAAATCATTTGTATTTATTAGATACAGCAGACTATCAGTATCAGTATAACAAAGCTGCAGTGAATTTTTATACATGCGTTTCATTACAGAGTAATAAAAATGATATAAATGGCTTTTAGCTAAATCCAGAATTGAAAACGCAATATAAATTGGGCGATCAACGATAACTTTTGTTAGTTCTAACTGGATTGCTACTAACGCATCTGAAATTATTGACAAATTTTTAAAATAAGGAGCACTTACATATTATTCAGCTTCACATAGTTTATTAGTCTTATTGGATGTATCTTTCCATACATTAACCAATTTTACATCGACTTGTTTTCGTTTATTCTCTATTGTCTTTCCAAAAATCGAATTATTTTGTTTAAAAAAAAATCTCTTTCAAAGTCTGAAGTAGCGTTTTGTCTAAGTGCTGCATTTAATGAAATATATGGTGCTAAAAATGCATTTTGACTAAATAGCAATATCCTATAAACTTTGAGCAAAATGAGTCCGTGACGTAAACATTCTTTTAAATGCTCATAATGAATAACATATTTACATTTGTCGTACAAACTAGCTATTAATTTTTTATGTTTGCTTCCTGGCGGAGCAAACTTTTCTGCTGCAAATGGTAAATCTGAATGATCATCATGTATTTCAATTGGATAGTGCAAGTCTACTTCAAGAATATACCCAATATCACTATCATCAGGAACACTCATTACATCAAATCGAATAATTTCTTTTTCACTTAGGAATTTAAAGTTCCCCGTTGGTAACTTTTGCTTCATAGCAAAACTATATAAATTTACACAATCAAGATAAATTAAAAAAATGTTTTTATCCTTGCTGTCATAATAGAACATATATTTATTGTTTGCTTTTGCATATCTTAGAGAACATTGAGCAAGACCACCACGAATTCCTTTCTCTAAAAATTGGTACATTTCAATATCTGAAAGTAAATCTAATTGTATGTTCGTATGAAACAACATAGCATCCTAACTTAATGATGGGGATGAGACATAGTAACATGGGTCAAGACTATAATGTTTTAAACTCATAGCTCGGAATTTTTCAAAAACATCACACAGCAGTAATACATCACATTTTAAATATAAATCGGTGTATTCACCTAAGTTACGGATTTTAAAATCATTCCATACCTTCAATGCATGACTGTAATATTCATCTGAAACAGATTGAGATGTAAGGTGATTGAAAAATTTCGATTGCTCTGGTAATTGATTTTCTTCATACCGATCCCATGAATCTATATAGTCATAACAGTAGATACCTTTTTTTCAAACTAAATTAAATAAATGTTTATCTTAAAAAAACTTGCATAAATTTTTAAAATCTTTCGCTTCCAACGTTTTCACTAAATTATCTAAGCTCGAGCTCAAAAAGTTGAAAGAGTCAATAAATTTTAACTGAGCTGAGTTCTTGTTATTATTTTCTATTGGAATAAACTTAGTAAATGAAATAAAGTTTTCTTTATTTCAGGGTATTAAATTTATACGACCGCAAATGGTGGAAAGTTCCTTTATAAATAAATGACAACCATAACCAGAAAGGTTGTGAAATATTATAGGTATGAATGAGCATGTCTTAGCTTTTAAATTACATTCGTTATGAGCAGGTCCTCTGTATTTTCCAGTAAAGTGATCATGATCTGCAACTATGATATCTGTATTACTAAATATTTTTTTACACAAATGACATTCCTTTACATTATTCAAATAGTCTCGCCCCGTTTCACCGATTACCAGAGGCGTATTATTTGAAAGTTATTTGTGTAACCGTTTAACATCTCTACTAATTGATTCAATAAATTTTTTAGCACACTCTGACCCTCGATAGGAAACTGATTTATTGTGTTCGGGCTTAGAATCACAAAATATATAAAATGCAAAACAACTGGCCTCACGTATTTGAATATTTTCCACATACGTAGTTTTATTTTTGTCTGAATACTCATGTAATAAACTCTCAAAGTTGCCGTATATTACAATATGAATTCTTTGAGTCTTTTCATAGTTTGAAAAATAAAGTTTAGTATTTTCTTCCGGCAAAATGGTTTGGATCCTCGCACAATCATGATTTTAAAGTTTTTCTGCAGTATTAAAATATAAGACATTCTTCACATAAATGGAATTTAGATTTATGCTTAGTTAATTGCTTGTGTACGAGTTTATCAAACAAATGATGTTTATTATTTTTATTTAAGTAAAGTAAGTTAACATGCATTATCTTTCATTTTAAAGTTTTATACAGCGGTCCGGTCACATTATTTTTTTATCTAAACCGTAAATATTAACGCTGACATTAGGATTCATTTACTCGAATAATTTAATATCATTAAAACTTGGAGAAAGTAACAAATTATCTGTTTTTAAAACTTCTGAGTAATGAGGGTATGAATTCACTCTGTTAGGATTACTTATAGTTGGATATAAATGAGCATATAGATACAAAGCAGTGTTTATCATTGTTTTTCAAATTTAAGCATGATTTTGTATTACGTATTTTTTCAGGTAATGGTATATACGAACCAAATCTTAACGGATTATATTTTACAATATTTAATTCTAAGTATCTTATGGCCTCAATAGTCTAACCTGATTCGCAAAGCTCGAATTCTGAACACTTGTTCGTTTTTTTTTTCAAAACTATTGTAAAAAGAAGATAGATCTGTGTTTTGGTATATAATTCCATATTTAGTATTAAAAGATTTAATAGATGATTCATTATTCTTGGGTAAAGTATATATATGTAACAAACAGTTCAAAATTAATTTTTAATGCTGTATGTTTCTTCAACAATTGTTTAATTAGTTGAAGAGATGTGTGTAAAATATAAGATAAGAAAATTTCAGGTGAAATAGTTAATTTTTCAGGACTAATTCTATAAGTGACAATTCTGTTCAAGAAAGCACATGCTAATAAATTTACATTATCAAACTCGGTTTGCAGTAAGCAGTTGGACTTGTGAATACAGGACTTTTGATGAGCGGAATAACGTTTAACATGCACACCGCAGGGCTTACAGAAAAACATTTTTTTAAAATTATTATTATTATTATGAATATGAATAAAGAGGTTTGTAAGGATCGTGACACTTGGCGATCTGTTCTCTCTGGCTACCCCGTCAGGGATTGTGCGTGAAGATAAGTATTATTATGAATACTGATCAGTTTATTATTATAAAATATAGCTTTTTTTTGGTTGTTTTTTTTTTGTTTTTTTTTTTTTTGGGTCGGGATATATGCATCCGAGCGAGCCTTCGAAGCGAGGTGAATATTACTTCGAAGTGCGCATCTCTAACTTCCGCGAGCTGGAGGCTATTCCATCAACCGACCACTGACAGCAATCTCTGATCAGCTTTAAATCAGCCGTCGATGAGAAATTCCCCAACGTGGAAGGCTGTTACCCAGTTGATATCATGCATCAAAGAAGATTATCACAACATTCGTCCAGTTTTGTATCCCACTAAAGGTTACAAACTGATCTATATTTAGTGTAGTAATATAATAAGTGTTTTTATCATTTATTTTTAGAAATTTTTGGTACCCGGATTAGAATTTTATACTATTCGTAATATCTCTAGATGAATATAGTCTGGAATAACACCCAGGCGTTTGTTGTAAAAGCGTACATTTTGCCTACCCATAAATTAATTACTAATTCGATAAAGTCTAAAAACTGGTATTATAAGTTTATGTTTGTTCCAAGTGTTTAAAAAATGAACATATTTTTTACTCATGAAAGCTATTTATGTTTTTATGTACATAAATTAAATTTTCATAAATATATTTCGATGCTAAGTTAATATGTTTATTTCCTTAAAATTTGTCTCTAAGGAACTCTTTAAAATTTAAGTTATAAATCATCCATATGCCTATCTTTTGCAAACAAATATGACTTCAATGTCAGTCGCATTATCTCATAGTAAGATTCCATAAGATATTGCGCTATGAAAGTAACTACATGCTTATCTTATTAATTACGTTTGTACGTTGTAGAACTTTAGGGTCGGCTCGACCGGGGAGGGAGCATGCTCTCACAGAATACCAGCGTAAAATAGCAGCTTAACGCTGCTGTGTTTCTTATGATGAGTGTAGAGAACCGGAGACCCTTTTACTGGAAAAGAAGCATTCCATCTTAATCCTCAAGGGTGACAACGCATCTGCATTTTGATTTGCAAACTAGGGTAGGTGTAGATGCCTATGGGCCACAGCAACCACTTACCATCAGGTAGACTGCGTGCTCGTTTGTCACCCTTATCCTATATAAAAAAAAAACAAATTAATAACATAAACATAAAAATGTATGTTAATGTTTGTTATTCAATCATAATAAATCGCCTGAACCGCTAACGCTCGCTAGTTACACATAGAAAAAAGAAGAAAAAAAAAGGTCTCCAACAGTACAGTAGAACGCCGATTATCCGAATTAATTGGGGCCGGGGTCGATTCGGATAATCGGACATAGACTGGTATGTAATAAAAAAAAACGGACTGTCTCACATAGAATAAACTTTATCAAGTTTAACAAACACAGTTCTACAATACATAAGTAGTGCACTATAGAGAGAGAGAGAGAGAGAGAGAGGAAGAAGAAACCTATCTTGGCTCTAGCTGTCAACCATAACAGTTGAAATATATCTAGACTCCAGCGAGTTCCAAATTGTTACAACTAGTAAAACAAAAACAAAATAAAAATTACATTACTTACTTACAGTACTTGGTTTTAATTTTTTATATTAGACTTAGGATCGATTCGGATAATTGGCGATTCGGTTAATCGGCGTTCGGATATTCGGCGTTCTACTGTATATACGAATTTTTTCATGTGCAACTTAATTTTTATACTGGATGGGAATCGAACCACAGCCATCAGGCTTTGTAGCTTACTCGTAGTACAAACCGCTAGATCATTTGCGATCATCCACCATTGGATAACTAGATTGATTTAATATAGAAACTTGCAAGCATGTATGTACTAATTTGGTTAGACTAAAAAAAATTGGACCTATACTTGAGAGAATTATGGTCTTCAGTGGGCACATAGCTTGAGCAAAGCAAGAGTGAGTGAATGCTTTTACATGGTAGAGCCATGCTGCAGCTATATTAGTAGTATAGTTGTAGCACGAATGGGTCGGCTCGACCGGGGAAGGACCATGCTCTCACAGAATACCAGCGTAAAATAGCAGCTTAACGCTGCTGTGTTTCGTATGATGAGTGTAGAGAACCGGAGACCCTTTTACTGGAAAAGAAGCATTCCATCTTAATCCTCAAGAGTGATAACACATCTGCATTTTGATTTGCAAACGAGGATAGATGTAGATGTCTGTGGGCCACAGCAACCACTTGCCATCAGGTGGACTGTGTGCTCGTTTGTCACCCTATCCTATAAAAAAATGCTTTTGGACTAAAACTGATAATTAAGTTAATCTTCAGTAACTTTTTCAAGTTTTTAAATTATTAACACGATTGAAATAACGTTAGTTCATTAAAACCTATCAGCCAATACGGACAAGTTAACAAAACTGTTATGAAATTTCTCAAACAAAAAGAATCACTTAAATTAGAATGTATCTGTCCTGCACCAAAAAATAAGGTTAAACGTCATGGGAGCTTATTGCCAAATACGATACGTAGTATTGTATGCGGTCAATCAAATTGCGGAAAAACTAACTTAGTTTGATCATTGTCACGTACGAGATGTAAGAGTCTTTAAATTCATCATATTATCCTTATGAGGGGCTGAATGTCAGTTTTTCAGAAGATAAGTTTACTTTATTATACGATCAGTATGCGAGATTTCAACAGTCTTATCATGGACGCCGGTCAGAGCCGTTGATGGGTTTAAAGGAGTTCAGAGACGTGGCTCCTTGTTCAAGACAACACGAAACTTTAAAAGGTTCGATCGAAGTGAGAGTTGAAATCGAAACAGACCAAGCAATACCAGATCAGACAATCGCTTATTGCTTGATATTAAACGACTGTATATTCGAATACAAACCACTGAGTAATATCGTTAAGAAAATATCATGAATAGCAATACAATAATGGTCGATCTTCAAGGCTTCAAAAATGCAAACTTAACTTTATAGTAAAGGAGTTTGCTATAGCCACTCTTGAGTACACTAATATATTCCTAATTAAACCTCCTTACCCATTCACCCCACCTTGTCTACCGTGTCCTAAACCTTGTCCTGCCTTGTCGATCCTGCACGAAATAAATGTTAATGATATTGCATACAAATAATTGATCCATGTTTGGATGTTGGTCCGTATTCAGTTCTTGTACCTAAGCCGTCACTACGATACAGAAGGTATTATCATTGTATGGAGGTAGCTTTTTTTAAATGTGAATAAAAAGTGTGGGTTTACTGAATCACACAATAATAAAACACGCCAAGGAATTACAGAAACATTTATTGAATAAATTTTGACGTAGCCAATTTCATATAATAAAATTTTAAATACTTTCTGATTACAAATAACATCAGAATAAAAATAATTTTTTTGGAAGAAATGTTGGAAACTGCTATGTTGTTTCTTATCACTTTTTTATTTCAATATTCTAAGAAGAAATCAGTAACGTGGCGGAATGTATGGTGCCGTCATGGTGCAGAGGATGGGTAATAGTAAGGTGATGGTACTCCGCTTAACACGGTGGGTATGTACAAGTTGAGCAGAGCCATTCGTGCTAAAACTATGCTACTAATATAGCTGCAGCATGGCTCTACCATGTCGGTGTTGGCTCATGCACACCACAGACACCTGCAACCAATTTCAAACAAAGCAAGCTACAAATGTGTCGTCACCTCTAAGGACTAAGATGGAATGTCTAACAGCCTGTTACTATACTGGCTCTCTTTAGGCTTTTTTATAGGATAGGGTGACAAACGAGCACACAGTCCACCTGATGGTAAGTGGTTGCTTTGGCCCATAGACATCTACATCTATCCTCGTTTGCGAATCAAAATGCAGATGCGTTGTCACCTGTGAGGACTAAGATGGAATGCCTCTTTTCCAGTAAAAAGGGTCTCCGGTTTTCTACACTCACCATACGAAATACTACAGTGTTAAGCTGCTATTTTACGTTGGTATTCTGTGTGAGCGTGGCCCTTCCCCGGTCTAGCCGACCCATTCGGGTTACAACTATACTACTAATATAGCTGCAGCATGGTTCTACCACGTACAAAAATATTCTTCCTTCCGACCGGAAGGAAGAATATTTTTGTACTGGAGCTTCAGAACGGAACACGCCAGAGCACATACTGCTGCTTGACCGCAGAAATTGGTGACAGGATGATATCTGCCCAGACGGACGTCTCGGCAGGAAAGGAGAACTTTTCTGCCTAGATGTCCGTCTGAAATTGATTGTCTATTAAATTAAATAAAATTATTAGATTGCATTGCTTACCAAATACAAAGAGCGTTGAGAACCCCATGCCTGCCGACTGTTACTTTACACCTTCTTACTGTCTTTTTATAGGCGTTCTTTGATAAAAATGTTGATGTATGTTTGATGCTCCATTATCCGTAACTAAACACTGGACAAGGTCAGACTATGTTTTATGTTTCGCAAAACAAATCTAAACATTTGCTGATTCGTATTATTTAAGATTAAATACGTTTGCTTTACTAAATTACCTTTTACAAGGTAGAGCCATACTGCAGTTTCATTATGGTTGTAGAACGAATGAGTCGGTGAAGAATAGGGATGATAAACGGGCACACAGACCTTTTTTTAAATGTATTCTGCGGCCCACAGATTATTTGATAATTTCCTCTAAAGCCATGTCTTTGCATTATAGCATGGTGCAGGTGACAAGTCACTAGAACGTAACTTGCGCGCATTTGCAAGATTACGACAACATTCTTAACTCTCAGAAAATAACACTGAATTTGTCTTAGAATAGAAAGAAAACTAACAGTTGTGACTTTTAAATTAACATTATTTTAAAAAATACTATATTAGATGAGATATTTAAATAAAATTAAACAAATTTCATTTATTTCACTTGCGTGCGTAGTTACATATTATGCATACTAACGGTATTTTTTTTAATTACTAGAGATGTGCTCATAATTGGACGTAAAAACTGTCAAGCGAATATAATCGCTAAAAATATGTGAGATAATTCTATTTTATATGTGTGGTGCAATACCGTCATATTCATTTATACCAAAATTTAAGTTACTTAAGAAATAGTAAAAATTAACTTTACAAAAGACAGCAATAAACTCAATAATCGAAAATAAAATCAATACAAACTCAACTGCAAATTACAAAACGGCCAATAGGTACTTCATAAAAAGGCGCTTACAAAGATTATACACCTTAGTTCTGCCAGGTGTTCCGATTTGCGCGTCCGTCGTCCCAATTTTCAGGGGTTTGGTGACACGTCCCGATTCAACCTTGATTGGGAAGCCAAATGTCCCAATTTTTCACGTCCCGATAATTATGACAGCAAAATAAATACATCTGTAAGCCGTTACTGTATCTGTTACTACATTTAAATATTTTACCTTTGACATTTCATATTTTCTCACCAAACCCGGACTAAATAGTTAACATCAAAGTTTTAAATTTTACGCGTATTGTGTTGGTGAGATACAGATATCATCCGTGCTGTGTCGTTTTTTACTCTCACCTAGTGATGCTGCCCGCCCAGCCGCGCTACGCATCGCCGTCGTCAATTCGACCGTTATTTATTATTTAATTATTTTAGTAGTAATTAGTACAGTACCTAACTTACATGCTGCGGTTTAGATAAATACATTTAGTAAAATGCAAATGTCTTGTGGGTCAGTTCTTCCACTAGTCAATTTCTTCACGCGGTTGTAGGTATTGTTGTTTTCAATAAATAAAGTGACATTATGCGTGCGATGCGATGCAAGGATTTTATGTGTGCGTTTGAGGTTATAATTTGATTATGAATGAATGAGTGCTTTTTTATTGTATAATACCGTATTTAAGGGTTTTTTGAAATGCATACTCGACTTATTTTAATGTAATGAACTCAGAAAGTTCATTACATTAAAATAAGTCGAGTCAGAAAACGCACATAGACGACTATGCAGTTTATGTTTGGACAATAAATTATTCGTTCATTAGCCTAGTCTCAAAAAATAATTATAAAGCACATTGCGCATTTTAAAATAAATGTAAGAAATCATCACATAGCGCATTGTGTCAAAAATACTTTACTCATAGCGGCCAAAATGGCTACAAAAAACTTGTTTTTTTTTTGTATTTTATTTCATAAGATTTGCAAACGAAATTCTCGATTATTTTTACATTCCGTCACGATATTTTACTACTGGACCTCGTATCTTGAAGAGCTACAGGTATCATCGCTTTACTAGTAATCACAGGTGCTGGCTGTCATTTTATTTATTTTAATATTAAGAAAAATTTTGCATTTAAAAAATAAAAGATATTTTTCTTTATTTTCAAATCAATAAAAAGTTAAATATGCAACTATAATGTCACAATTTGTATTAAACTGTCGGTAAAACTTACATATATTGTAACTTATTTATAAATAAATACATATTTCTGTTATAATTTTTTTATCGCTAGCTAATCGATAATTTTTGCTTAGCTTTGTGTATCCTCAATCGCTCTTTTTTAAATATATTTTACATTGTTCCATCTCTAGACCGCGCTAAACAGCATGCTGTCTCCCGCACCATGCTACAACGCAAATACTTACTAAGGTATCATGCCCCTGTGGCAGTGTATTATTATTATTATTATTAATAATAAATAATAATTTAAAAAACTATAAAGTCATTTAAAAATATCATGGATTTAATATTTTGTACAATTCAAATGTGTGAATTATCATTAAGTTAAAATACATTCATTTCGAACATTAAGTATTATAGTATAGTATAGTAAAGGCTAAATATTGTCATTGAAAACATTTAAGTTTATTGAAACTCTGCTTAACATATTTAAAATGCATAAAATGATAGAAATACAAGTTGATTTTATTGCAATAATAAAAATAAATAATATTCGTAATATAATTGAAAATGACTCATAATTAATGAGAATATTCTCGTAATGATGCAGCGTGTTCTTGTATTACTGGAGGAGGTTCGTGTAATAATTGCTTATAAGAGGGAGTTGCCGGAAACGCATGCCCAAGGTCGTACATATATATGGGGTAGTCGGGTGCCTGAGTAATAGTACTGTTGCGCAATGTATAGTCCTATATTAGGGACTTAAGATGGAAAGGTCTATGATACAAAAGCATTAATATAGGTCTCTATGATGTATGAGCATTATGATAGCAGAGTTATGACTTGAAGTCTCATATGTATAAGTCATATAATAATAAGGTTTATGAAATAAAGCAAATGGAAAAAGGAAGGTCTCAAATATGTTAAAGTTTTATATTGAAAGAAATGGGACTTGAAAAGGATTATTATAGTGGTGTGAAGACTGCTTCACAGTGTCAGTGAGCAAGGTAAACTTAGACTCGCTAACCGATGTGTCCTTGGCATATCATCTTCGTATCATAGCACTATGATACTGCGGCTATTTTTCGAATAAGGGTGAATGTGTTTGGTAATACGGTAAGCGTTACAGAATACTATATGTATAGAATACAGCAAAATGAGAGATGAGAGATGAAGAGATGGAAAGGGAAAAGAAGAAATGGGTTTTTGTAATTACGAAACTAAATTTGTTGCAGTTCTGTTCCGTTACGGTCTATTAAAGTCCACACTACTGAACATAGGCCTCCACATAGATTGCCTTATAGGGAGAATATTTGCCATAGTTGCCAAGCGGGTTGGCAACCGCATTTTCTTGCTTTTATATGTTACTAAGAAGACGCTGCTACCCATCTCCTGATTTGTTTCCCTCTGTCGCCTCTTACGACACCCACGGGATGATATGGGGTAGTGGATACTCTTACATCGCCACTACATAATAAAAAAGTTATTGTTTTCGTTCCTAATTTCAAGGAATGTGTTATCTTGTGTTTAGCGATGTTTAATCAAAGTATAAACTTTACATAAAATGCTATTTAACTGTAATGAATTGATTAGGGTAATATGAAAATATTTTATGTTGTGCTTACAAACCATTTCGGGATATTTTATTCAAAGTTAAAAATATTTTCAAACATTTGAATCTTATACTAATTAAAGTGTTACATTATTTATTTTGAAATCTACATTAGCGATAAAAATTGATTATATTCAAATATGTAAACATTTTCTTTGTGTGTATAAATATTGAAAATTTTACTTTGATAAATCAGACGACCGCAAGATGGCGTGGGGTAAAGTCGTTTGGTTATCAGGTAATTATAGTTATTTTTATTTTTATTTTATTTTAATATTACTTATTTCAATGATTGTACCATGCAGGGAAGGTATTTCTTTTTGGAGATAAAAAGCTCTATCAAAATTACCATTACTATCAAATTCTGATGTGTATCTAAATCCCTTTCCTAGAGGGTTATGGAGCAGAAGAGTGTCCGTCACGCTGTTCCAGTGTGAATGAGTGGGCTTCCCTAATCCCGGATATTTTATTTTCTTAGACACGCAGGTTCCATCTAAAGTTTTCAAATTTTAAATTTCGATCTAAAATCCACGTTGGCACACGGCCAGATTAAATAGCCATTAATCGGAGACATTGGGATCTTTCTATGAGTCACTCCGTATATTAATAGTATATTATTACTTATTTAAATTAAATTTGTATTTTCATACATTGCAGCACTTCTTTTGGGCATGACTTTAAGTCAACCAATACCAGACCCAGATCCTCAAATTCCTTGCGAGGAGTATCCCCCATGTGAACCCTGTGAGCCAGTGTCTCCGTGTGCTCCTCCGTGTTCTGATAATAATGAAGTCATAAACATTGGACCTTGCAATACTTCTGAGCCATCTGTAAAGTATTTATATGGCCAGGCACCCCAGTGTAAGTACAAGACATTAATACAAACTAAATCATTTTAATATAATCAAAATTCAATCAAATAATTAAATAACGTATTATTAGTAGATATGATATTAAATGCGTCCTATTTTTTAGTTTTGAAATACTATGAAGTAATGTATCTTTAATAAAATTAAAGAAAATTTCATAATTACAGGTTCATTGATCTTAAAACCCGGTCAAATTCGGTTTCGGGCACCTCCTCCAATAGTTGTCCGACCAGGAACTATCCGCCTACCAACACCACCTGCAATATGGGTGAAACCAGCACCAGTTCAACCAGCTGCAACCGCTCCAATATACGTGAAGCCAGACCCAGTGCAACCGCCTACCCCAGCCCCAATTGAAGTCAGGCCTAAGCCTGTGTACCCACCTCGGCCTTCTCCGATTGTTGTTAAACCTGCGCCGGTTCAACCACCAAAGCCTGCTCCTATTAAAGTATGATTTTTTCATACTACTTGTATAATATATTTTTTAAGTTTTATAATTCGTTACAATAAGACAAAACGTTTTATGAACAATTTTCAGGTACAGCCACCTCCAATACAGCCACCAGCACCGGGATTGCTAGTTGTGAAACCTCCCAGGATTAAAGTACCGAGTCCACCCATCATCTGCTTCCAACCAAACCCTCCGTCTCGCTTTACGACTTCAGGCTGCGCGGTCGTTTCATTGTACCAGTCTCAACCATCGTGTGCAACTGAACCTTCTCAACTGACAACTTACAACCCACCATGTCCACCTCCATGTTTTTCGTCCTATGCTTAGCTGTCTACATGATTAAATTTTAATTAAATATAATATATAATATATATGTATAGAATCCACTTTATAAACTACATTTACAATGCATGTGAGCGATTGAAATAAAGTGCGGGTATTGTCAAAAAATCACGGAGTTTTGTTAAACTATTTGCCCAACCATTGATTTACAAACTGTTCTATGTTTTTTTTCTGATATTTATAAAATATTCACAATCACGAAGCCACATCTCACTCATTAATTTCTATAGACAGGCCTATGAAGTTTCTAAAAGCCTCTGGAAATATTACTCCATTCAGTTAGGTCAGTAAAAACAAAGCTTTATTATTAATGCATGACCGTGTGATGACGATCGAATCCCCAGAAGCATCATGCATTGTAATAGACTAGTATGCGAAATGACAGACATTATTGTTTCTTATTTTGCAATATATTATATATTGGCGGTATAATCGTCTCGTATATACCCGATGTAACATATCCAGTTGCGATTAGTGTTATGGGAATGTGTTAGGCTTGGTAAACTCAATTTGATTAGTTTAGTTAGGGTCGTACTGTACTATAGATAAACTATGAGTATTAGATGGAACCAAATAAGGAAACAATTATAAATTATTAAGTATATTTTTATTTTTATTAACAATTCTATGAATTTAATTGATTTTCACTATAATAGCATACAACGCTACACACACCAGCGACAGGAATGACCATGTCGAATTAACATGTCGGTTGATAGAATTCCTTCTGGCAGTGGAAAAGTATCATATTCATATGTTGCACAGAATATTAAAAAAAGATTTTTAGTAAAATTTGACAAAAATTCTTAAATTAAAAATTAAATACATCAACTATTATTTTTATAATTCTGAATTGCATAGTATCGACCATACACATACATTGTGAGAATATAAAAAGTGTGATGGCCGCCACTTCGCTCTGGAGCAACTGGGAGAACACTTTTCTGCCTTATATGACAGCGTCCCAAACTCAAAGTCTGTTCAACGAGCTCATAGAATGTGATTCTTCTAAAGCATTGCAACCCTCCACAATAATTGATTTGACTGGTGATGATGTCACATCAAGAACAGCAGCAAGGACTACCTGCAGTAGAAGAAAATTAAAGAAATATATAAAAATTAATAAATATATTAGAAAACTGCAAAAATTAATTAAAACCAAAATTAATGTTAAAAATTATATAAATATATGCAAAGTAAAGCAAGAATTAATTAATAAACTTAAAATATATTCAATTGAGGTGGAAAATAAGAATCACTGTTATGAGATTGATATAGAGTGTCTAAATTCAACAATTTTATCCCTTAAAAACTCCCTACAAATTTTATCAAATAAATATGCATCGGCTCAAGATGAGATAAAAGAACACATATTGGCCATGAATGATCTGGTAAAATCATGTAACTATAATGAGGAGCGCTTTGACTCCTTAATAAAACATCAGAGTGAGTGTCAGCGCTCCATACCAGGTTCATCGGGGACAATATGTGTAAATAACAAAGTAAACAGTAAGGACTCATTATTTTCACCTACACTCTATGACAGTGCCATGACAAAGTATATAAACTTAAAAAGCAATGTAAATATTTAAAAAAATAAAGTTATTATGTATTGTGATCCGACACTATTCCGAAGATATCCCGGACGTCAGTCTGAGCGAGATTAGAATGGCTCTCCAGCACCTTAAAAACGGTAAGGCCCCAGGCGAGGATGAAATTACAGCGGAGCTTCTGAAAGCGGGTGGAAGACCGGTACTTGAAGTCCTTCAGAAGCTCTTTAATTCCGTCCTCCATGGTGGCATTACACCGGAGGCGTGGAGCAGAAGTGCGGTGGTCTTGTTCTTCAAGAAAGGTGACAACGCTCTCTTGAAGAACTACAGACCGATTTCCCTTCTGAGCCGCGTCTACGTGCTGTTTTCGAGAATATAGATGTAAATAATTTAATTAAGAAATTTTTGACTAGAGATAGGTATTACCTATCAAAATATAATTTAAGACAGATAGCAAACGTGCTATCTTATTGTTCATATATTAACTCAGCCAAGGACTTGGCTACACAGACATCTGCTCCTTTTGAGCAGTAAAATGACTTAATATGTAATTTGGAATCAGTTCCAAGTAATTTAAATTAGAAAATGAGACAATAGAGGTAATCTCTAGCAGTTGTAATAATTTAAATAATTTAGAATGTAGCTTATAAATCTTTAATTGTATGACTCCACAGAGTAATAATGAAAATTGTTTACACCTGGTGCATCAAAATATACAAGGCATGATAGGCAAAGAGCTAGAAATTGAGTTGTTCTTAAATAGCAACAATATTTATATTTTATGTATTACTGAACATTGGTTAAAAGTTTATAACTTAATGTTTAACTTCAGTAATCACCTGGTGGTCAGTTCTTTCAATAGAGAAACGGTTTTAAGAGGTGGCTCCTTAATATTAGCTAGTAAATTATTGTCATGTAAAGAACGTAAAGATATTGTGAGCCTCTCTGTTGAGCGAACTGTAGAAATGGCATGTGTTGAGTGTGAGCACCTCATTGTTGTGAGCGTCTACAGACCCCCATGTTCTATATACGATACTTTTGAAAAAATTATGGAGGAAGTTTTTGCTAAGCTTAATAAACAGAATAAATCTGTTGTAATATGTGGAGACTTTAATATCAATCTCCTAGAAGCTTCCTCAATCAATATTAAATTTAGATCATTGCTAAATCACATGGTCTTTTTAATTTATTTTTAGAGCCAACGCGTATTGCTCAATCTAGTGCAACATGTATAGATAACATTTTTACAAATGTGAAGCCATTGCATAAATGTATAATTCAAAAATTAAGTTCTGATCACTGTGGACAGGTAGTTTCGTTACCTTATGTTAACAAAAAACAAGTAGATGATTCTTGGGGCGATGTATACGCTTTTACAACAAAATTCCAGAAAATATACAAAATTTGACCTGCTCAAAGTTCAAAAACTTTATTAAACTAAGTTTGTATAAAAAGGGTTATTATAATATTAATGAATTTATAGATGATAATAACCCCTGGAAATGAGGTGATCGCTACCAAGCTATTTCTAATTTGTTGTGTTGTTAATTTGGGTAACATACATTATTGTAAGCTGTTATTTAAAAAAAAAGTCCCGCTGGGTTTCTTGCTGGTTCTTCCCAGGACAGAGGTTTTTTTTCGAACCAGTGGTAATCATACAAAAGAGTGAATTTCAATAAGTATTATTTATAATCTATATTGAATAAAAAAGTTTCTGTTCTGTTCTGTACTATTATAGGTTAGAATTCTTGATTTTTTCTTGATTTCTTCTTTTTTCTTGACTTTTCGATTTAAGAGGAGGGCAGTGCCTGTTGCAGCTATCAATTTAAGTTTTATTTATAATAATAACTAAAACTAGTATAATTTCAACGTTTAACGATAACAATTTTAAAAATGGTAAAGTCACACTGCAGCTGTGTGCAGTACGAATGGACCGACTCGACCGAGGAGGAACAAAGTTCTCACTAAATACAATAGAAACATAGCGCTGCTGTACTTTTCATTTGGTTAATCTATCTAACACAAGAGAAATATGTTGTTTGCGCCAAAATTTGCTAAATTTTATAAATGACACTACGGGGCGCTCGCCGCGTTGCATTCCTAACCGGTATGACGTGTAGATTAACAGAATTCGATTGTCGCGTGCAAAAAGCCTCTAATTTGTGTTGTTTTGTTAGTACGTTTACGTAACGACGAGGCATTTTCTTGAGTTTGAGTGATTAACTTAACTTCGTTTGCCGTTAAATGACGTCAATTTGTATAGTGATTGCATTTTAAAGTGCATTTGGCAATATTTATTTTGCTTGTGTGACATTCTGATATAGTACGGGGACATTTTTCCTTTGTCGGTTAAAAACGCTAAAAATTTGTGAACCGCTAGAATATCTAGTTCGTATTAGATTATAGATTTGTGCTGAGTAAAGCTAGACTTGAGTGACATCGAGGTGACGCCCGCTGGAGTGATACCACATCGTGGGGCAGTGCCGGGTATCAGGGCTAATGCCGATTAAATGGGTTAAGTCAGGTTACATATAAACACTACTACACACTACTTACATACACCTCACTCATCACCTGACTGATACCTTGTGGTCAACCCTACCTCCGGAACTACGTAAGTAGTGCTTGCTTATTTGCAATTAATTTAGAATTATCCATAGGCCAATGGGCTCCGCCCTCTGTTGCTCGTCGAAGGTGATACTCATGGGCCTTATACATTCGACTTTGATCGGGGCAACTAAGGGCGTGAACATATGTTAAATCTGACACAAATACATACAAAAGAAAAGTCATTTATAGGGGAAAATCTCTCTGAACGCTGGCTTTATTAAAAAAATCTATAATTTCACTATATGGTTAATGAGGAAAAGGTAGATTTTTTTTTTCTGAAAGCGATGCATTCCTTCATAGTCCTCAAGATTGGCAACATTCTGCATTTTTGAAGTGAATACTTCTTTAGGTACATTGGGCACTTTTGGGATGGAGAAAAAGCACTAAACTCGCATGACCATGACGCTCAGGTACATAAAACTGAAAAAAGACCGTTGACAACCCAAAACTAATATTTATAAGTTTGTAAAGACTTTTGTAAGAACTTGACAGAAGTTTTCGCTTCTGACGTGCAGTCTTACTACTGACATTTTTTTTAATGTTGGTATGGACCATTGTGAACTCAATCCGTAGCTTTCGATCCTTCATTGCCTCATGTATACAACGAATAAAATCGCTATCTTAGTTTTAATTCCCGAACGCACTTTAATAACTTTGAAGGGATATATTGCTTTTTATAACATTTATGAGGCAAACAAATAACCGTCTTATAATTATTCGCAACAACTTTAAACAAAGAAGCATACAAGAGCATATTTTAGTTTAATCGTCACACCTGAAGACAAAGAGGAAATGTGTCACAGTGTGTATGTGTATGCGTACATGTGTGTAATAAAACAAGCTCTGCTGGATAAGTTGGTTGATATATATCTGATTTTGACTAAGAATCAGCTACTGAGGACTAAGTTGGAATGTCTCATTACTAGTAAGCTGAGCCTCCAGTTCCCGTAACTAACTATATGAAACAATATCATTACGCCGGTTATGCCGGTACTCGGTACAAGTGGAAAAATAAAAGTGTTGTACAACTGACTTCAATATAAATATTATTTATATTGACTTCAATATGAATGACTTCAATATAAAAAAATTTAAATTTTATTTATATTGAAGTAGTGGTGCTGGCATTAGTGTTGACGGTGATAGTGCACGCAATTGAGGGAGGGTGGGAGGTGCTCTTCAAGCTAGATAAAACACATAATTTTATTTTATTGAGGGGATATTGGCAAAGTAAACATTTCCAACTTCAATAATTTATTTTTGATTTTTTTTTAAAATAGCTCGACCGGTTTTGATGTAAAGTAATTGAGCACGCTTGAAAAGTATACATAAAAAAATTATTGCGTCGAATTGTAAGCCTCTCCTCCTTTTTGAAGTGGGTTGAAAAGCGTGGTTCATCCCTAATAGTGCTGCGCCTTTATATAGCTGCAGCGTTGCTCCTTCAAGTGAGCTCAATGTCAGAAGCATATTCACAGCACATTTAATTTAGGTTGGAATTAGAACGTCACGAATCGCCATAGGTCATGTGATCGTTTGACAATGTTAGAGACAAGGGGTCATTGGAAAATGTAAATTATGAGTAAATGTTGTGTGTGGTCGGGATTTGAACCAGGATCCGCAACGTACTAACTAAATGGTGACTACGTTGCGAACCCTGAACATTTTGTCAGGCGGTCATCTAACGGATTAAATATATAAGCGTGAAATAGTCACGTCTCTAAAAATGATCCTTAATATTTTCATTATTACAAAGTAAAGTTGCATGTCATACTATGTATGTCCAAGTGCTAGGCACAGGCCTTCACTCATTTCACTGCTAAAGTGCACGATGGTGGGCTTCACATGGCCTCGTAATATTTATTTTTCTTTAGACGTGCAGGTTTTCTTACAACGTTTTCCTTCACCACCGAGTATGTGGTAAATCGGCAGTTAAAATTGTTACTTATATTATTCGTGTTGGTGGAAGTCAAACCCGGGTTGTTGCGTACTGTAAAATTTGCAACAATTGGTTCTCTTTCCCTACCTTAAGCTATACTTACAATAGCTTAGTTATAAAAATTACTCACTACAAATAAGTTCTTTGTAATTTAACTTTAGGGCCTTTTCATGGTAATATTTATTTTTAAGTATTCGTGAATATGAATTCGTAAAGAAAGATAACGTACCTTTAATAACTCTGTTGTTGCCATTTGACTATCAATGAAGCGTTTCAGTTTACCTTTGATCGTTTAAACAAACTAAAGTAACGGTTATGCAAAGGAGAACCTTTTTCGTTGATTCATAAAGAATATTATTGCACATGTGAGAAATCAATCATACTAAATCTTACAAATGTAAGCTCGAATAAATAGGTAGTGAAGTTCAATCTTAGATTAGTGCTGGTTTTATATCTCTGCTTTTCAGTTCAATATGAAATCCAATGTTTCTTCAATTATTTGTCTCTTGGTTTTCGGTGAGTGCATATTTCTGAAATATTTCTTGGCTTACTTTTCCATTGTAATTATATACAGGTTGACAAGCAGTTAGTATTTATTTCAGAATAAAAATTAAATAGTATAAAATTTAAGAATATAATAATATTTAACCCCTTTGATCAATATATAACGAAGCTTATACGAGTATTCTTTGTTTCTTAATTATAATTAATATTTTTTTTATATTCGTACTTTCGACATCTTTAGAATATGGTTGAATGGATTGTTTGTAGAATCAGTCATAACTAAATCTTTACATTAGCAACAATGTAATGATTTAATTAATATGATTCATTCTGATGTGTTAATTTTGTATGACTATAAATTCTTAGAATAAATAAATTTGCATGTCTCCAATTGCATTAGGTACTTAGTATGAATACATATGATTTAACAGTATCTCATGTAACATACATACTAAAATGCAAATAAATAAATATAAATTCGCTCACTTGAATAAAACCAAGGTACTAAATCTATACGATTTATATTAATAAGTACATTTTAATTGTAACAAAAGAATGTATTGCTTACTGTACATGTAGGCATATCCTATAGAGATATATGAACGTGAAGGAGGCAAGAGAGAAATGTCATTATCGTGACAAATTGTATCTGCGTACCCATGTTGGTAACAGGCGTGAGTGTATATGTATGTATTTTGGTAAAGATTCAAGAATATTAAGAAAGTAGTAGATCACTAAATCAAGACGCAAAAATATGTCGTTAACACCACGCCATATTTGGATGCATCATCATTACGATTCATTACTAGTCCACTGCTGAAAGAAGCCTCCCTCAATGGATGTCATTAAGTGCTTATATTTATTTTGCTTAAGATATTTTGTCGTTTTTAGAGGTTATTTTTATATAATTAATTTGTTTCAAATTAATGGGACATGAATGTATTATGTAATTTAATTTATTACAGAATTTGCTTTCGCCACTTCAATGCCCATGAACGGATTCTACACTCCTTCCGGTCATGTATGTTACCTCATCGACAACTATTCCAGTCAACAGAACGATAATCCATTACTCCAGCAAATGGTGCCAGCAGCATATTCTCATCCACTAAATATGATTGCTGAATTAAACAACAAGAACAATCATGTTAATTGTAAGTGCATTCTAATTATGAGTTTACCCGATGAAAAGTAAACTCGAAGTGAACTCCACATCACATGTTTGAATTTCTAACGTTATATTTTTAAAATATAAGAAACACATAGGAGGATGATACGTGAGGCTATTGAAATTAAAAAAACATCCTAATTTCAATAGAGAGGGAGGCTGGGTACTACCACCTACTTGGGATCCTGTAATTCATAAAATTAAAACTAAACCCAAGCATACCACTGCAAGACTTCAAGACACAGTTAGTTCATTCTGCGTAGATCGGACCAAAATTATTAATTAAAAAAAGCTGAAGGTACTCCGGTTTAACACTGACATCGGGACGTCAATCACCTCAGTCCCCCGTGACCACGGTTGCTAGAAAGCAACCGAAACGTCGGGAATATAAAATAAGTTAATTAAACGCGATAAAATCCGTAAAAATTGTTTTTATTCAATAATACGAGTGTGTTTGTTTTACAGACAATTCTCCAGCGCCATCGAAGAATCTAACACCGTGTCCTCGTGGCTCTACAGATGACATAAGATCTAACATTTTCTCAGCGCTCTTCAGTTTACCTGGCACTGTTGCCAACTCTCTACTGAACGGAGAAATTACTGTTTGATTGTAATAAATGGATTTAAATTATTTAATTTGATGATTTTACTACCATATTTTTGCCTACCGTCACCTTACTTGAATAATATAATATTTGTCGGCTTGCTGATTATCACACGTTTTAAAAAAAAACTTTATTATCAAAATTGAAATTTCTCCTGTATTGTGAAGGCGTTATAATTTATCAAACCCTTACGTTACTTAAAAAACTAAAAGCACAAAAGGGTAACAATACAAAGCTTTAGAAAAAAATTTAACCACAAAATAATAGACCCCAAACAATCAGTAACATGTACAAGATAGCTAAACGTACAACATTTAACCACCTTCTCTCTCCCTCTCTCTATCTATTCCACTCCTCATTAGCGATGTTAATTGTTTCTACGTATGAGCCGCCCCGAATTCAGCAAAACGATTTTATATTTATGAACTTAAAAGAGATTTTGACTATATAAATTTGCTATTTTTATTTGTTATTGTTCGAGGCGGCGCTGAACGTACCTTTGCAAGCAATACGTATGTACAATTAATAAAATTTGATGTAATATTCTCAATAAATAATTGAGTCAGTGCCGCAAATATTAAACTTCTTGCTCTTTCTTTATTTTTCCCCACAAAACAAATAATATTAAGACTGAATTATTTGGTACCTTTAATCTTTCGTTGACTGACTGGACGTGACCCAAAGATTTTAAACTGCTCAAACTCTCCTCTCCATCTTCAATTATATTAAGGTGTTTTGCCAAGATTGTTAAACGGGTCAGCTATCTTTATTATTGGTACAAAACAAATAAATAGATTGTAAAACTATTTAAAATATTGAGCATTTGGGGCCGATATGGCGGCGTTGTCGTCGCGCCACAAGCGTAACGCATCGAATCCTAAATCTCGCTATTAATATTTCAAACGCACAGTGGTATATGCAGGGTTATTTTTTTTTTTATATTATAGGGTGACAAACGAGCACACAGTCTACCTGATGGTAAGTGGTTGCTGTGGCCCATAGACATCTACATTTATCCTCGTTTGCGAATCAAAATGCAGATGCGTTGCCACCCGTGATGACTAAGATTGAATGCCTCGTTTCCAGGTTCTCTACACTCACCATACGAAACACAGCAGTGTTAAACTGCTATTTTACGTTGGTTTTCTGTGAGAGCGTGGTCCTTCCCCGGTCGAGCCGACCCATTCGTGCTACAACTATACCATTAATATAGCAGCAGCATGGCTCTACCACGTAAATAATTTAATTGCAATAACCGGCCAAACTTGCAGAGACGGTTCAGATTAAGTAATATAGGTGAAAATAAATGTATTAAAAAATCTCAAACATTCTGTCCTTTTTATCTTTTAAATTAAAAATGCGCGGTAATGCTTATTTTTACTATTTGTCATTAATAAATATCTAACGCCTAATACTTTCGTAAGGGTCGATCGGTCGGCAAATACGTTGTGAATTGTATCGCACACAGAGGGAGTGCGCATACGCGTAGTGTTTGCCCATAAATCACATTCGATTTGAGAAGCCTTATGTACTCGTATATTCAATAACTTCAATATCGGTATAATATCACTATTTTTATATTTGAAGTTTGGCTACTCTTTGAAAAATAATCCTATATTGAAGAGATCCATCTCTGCACAGGGAGAACGACTCACTGACCCATGCTGCAAAGGAGAAAGTCGACCTTTTAGGTTCTTTCAAATTTCGATGACAGAGACAGTTTACACAGCGCTCAGTTTGAAAAGCACTCTTCTTCCTGGATATCAACAATTTGTGTGGGCCTGGTGGAGTCCCACCTATAGTGCTGAAGATGGGTGCTCCGAAGTTAGCACCGGTTCTAACGCGTCCTTTCGGCTCTTTATTCTCCATTATAAACTGCCAGCTCATATGGTACCTTACTACCTACTCGGACTAATCAGCTGTTTCTATTTCTAATCTTCCAATTTACCTCACTTAAAGATGGGCGGAAACAGTAGAATCCAAGAGGGAGACCTCAATCGTTCCAAAGGACATAGAGAAAGCCTTCAATGTGCTTTGGCCCAAAACGCTTCTTTCGAGGCTTCCTTCCGGCTTTCCGAGAAATCGTGCAATTGGATGGAACGTTCCACAAAGCTGCGTGTTATTATCTTTTTTTTTTTTATAGAATAGGGGGCAAACGAGCTTGCGGCTCACCTGATGGTAAGTGACTACCGCCGCCCATGAACAACCGCAACACCAGGGGAATTGCAGATGCGTTGCCGGCCTTTTAGAAAGGTGTAAGCTTTTTTCTTGAAGGTTCCTAAGTCGTATCGGTTCGGAAAATTCGCTGGTGGTAATTGATTCCACAAAGAAGTTGAATACGAGGGAGAAAACTTCTTCTAAATCGCACAGTGGTGGACCGCAAATCATCCAGATGGTACGGATGGTAACGCGAGTTTTGTCGCGACGTGCGATGGTGAAATTGAGCGGCTGGAATTAGTCCGAACAATTCCTCAGAGCACTCCCCGTGATAGATGCGATAAAATACGCAAAGAGATGCAACATCTCTACGCAGTGCCAGTGTATCGAGCTGATCGGAAAGAACTCGGTCGTCAACGATTCGAATCGCTCTGCGCTGGATGCGGTCAAGTGGAAGGAGCTGGCACTGGGGTGCCCCGGCCCAGAGATGAGAACAGTATTCCATGTGGGGCCGAACTTGCGCTTTGTAAAGTTGCAAGCGATGTGCCGACATGAAATACTGTCTCGCTCTGCTGAGCACGCCAAGCTTTTTAGAGGCCAATTCGGCCTTCCCTTCCAAGTGACCACGAAACAGCACGCTATTCGATATGTCGACGCCAAGGATTCCGATACTGGCTGAGGCAGCAAGGGGAGTGCCTTGAAACTGAGGAGATACGACAAAGAAGTTCTTTTTAGCGGTAAACGCGCAAACTTGTGTCTTCTGGGGATTGAACTGGACTAGATTTAGTCGGCCCCAATCCGAGGCTTTGTTAAGCAAAGACTCGACTTCAGACACAAGTTTGTCCCGGTACTCGGCGACGTTTTCCCGAGAAATATTGGCACGGCCGGTATATAAGGCATCCCCAGTGCTGTCGTCTGCATAGCAATGAATGCTACCAGTTAGCAACATATCATTGATATGCAGGAGAAACAGCGTTGGTGATAGCACGCAGTCTTGTGGAACACCAGCGTTGATAGGCTTGAAATCAGAGCATGCACCGTCTACTACGACCTTGATGCTCCGATCAACAAGAAAACTGGTGATCCATTTGCACAATTTCTCGGGAAGCCCATAGGAAGGAAGCTTCGAAAGAAGCGCCTTGTGCCAGACCCGATCGAAGGCTTTCGCTATGTCCAAACTAACGGCCAATGCCTCCCCCTTGGACTCTACTGCCTCCGCCCATCTATGAGTTAAGTAAACTTGAAGATCACCCGCTGATCGACTCCGACGAAAACCGTACTGACGGTCACTGATCAGCTGGTGATCTTCAAGGTACCTCATGAACTGGCAGTTTATAATGGATTCCATTATTTCGGAGAACAAGGAGGTGATAGCGATAGGCCTATAGTTGGATGGGTCTGAGCGGTCGCCTTTTTTAGGGATCGGGTGGACAGAAGCTGTCTTCCATGAATTCGGGACTACGCCTTGGGAGTAGGAGTACCGGAAAAGACGCGTTAGGACCGGTGCCAACTCCGGAGCACACGTCCTCAGCACAATTGGGGGGATTCCGTCAGGCCCACTCGACTTCTGGATGTCCAGGGAGAGCAGTGCTTTGCGAACCGAGCGCTGTGAGAACAGCACATCCGGCATGGAGCACTCACACCGCGGGATGGTCGGCGGTGTTTTCCCCCCGTCATCAAGAGTCGAGTTGGACGCAAAAAGGGAGCCTAAAAGGTCGGCTTTGTCTTTTGCGTCATGGGCCAGTGAGTCATCCTCCCTGTGCAGAGATGGTAGTGATGGCTTACAGAAATTCCCTTGGACAGCCTTGGCGAGAGACCAGAATGCACGGGTTCCCGAAGGAAGGCGAACTAGTTTCTCGCCAATTCTGCCTATGTGCTCTGACTTTGCCTTGGCAATAACTCTTTTGAAGGACCTGGAGGCGAAGTTATACTTCTTTTTAAGTGTGCTGGTATTTACATCGCGAGTCGCCGAAGTCGCAGCCCAGGCTTGATAACACTCCTGGTTACTGCGTAGTGCAGTCTTACAGGAGCGACCAAACCAAGTCTGAGATCTGCCTCCGATGGGTACCACAGATGATGGAATAAATAGTTCCATTCCCTGTAGCACCACATCAGTGACAGAGTCAGCAACAGCGCTGGGATCATCCGGCGAGAAGCAAACCCGCCCCCATAGGTAGGATGCAAAGAAGGACCGCATTCCGTCCCAATCCGCCGACCTGTAATGCCAAACACGGCGGCAACCTGCAGAACGCAACCGCGAAGGGAGCGTGAGGACGGGACTGAGCGGTCGCCTTTTTTAGGGATCGGGTGGACCAAAGCTGTCTTCCATGAATTTGGGACTACGCCTTGGGAGTAGGAGTACCGGAAAAGACGCGTTAAAACCGGTGCCATCTCCGGAGCACACGTCTTCAGCACAATGGGAGGGACTCTACCGGGCCCACTCGACTTGCTGACGTTCAGGGAGAAGAGTGCTTTGCGAACCGAGCGCTGTGTAAATCGCACATCCGGCATGGAGCACTCACATCGCGGGATGGTCGGCGGTGTGTTCCCCCCGTCATCTAGAGTCGAGTTAGACGCAAAAAGAGAGCACAACAGATCGGCTTTCTCTTTTGCGGCATGGGCCAGTGAGCCGTCCTCTCTGTTCAGAGATGGAAGGGATGGCTGACAGAAGTTCCCTTGGACAGCCTTGGCGAGAGACCAGAATGCACGGGTTCCCGAAGGAAGGCGAACTAGCTTCTCGCCAATTCTGCCGGTGTGCTCAGACCTTGCCTTGGCAATGACGCTTTTGAAGGACCTGGAGGCGGAATTATACTTCTTTTTAAGTGCGCTGGTGTTTAAATCCCGAGACGTTGATGCATCAGCCCAGGCCCGGTAGCACTCCTGCTTATAGCGTGATGCTATTTTACAGGAGCGACCAAACCATGGCTGGGATCTGCCGCCGATGGGCACCACAGAGGATGGAATAAAAAGTTCCATACCCTGAAGTACCACATCAGCAACAGAATCGGCAACAACGCTGGGATCTTCCGGCGAGAAGCAAACCCGCCCCCAAGGGTAGGATGCAAAAAAAGACCGCATCCCGTCCCAATCAGCTGACCTATAGTGCCAAACACGGCGGCAAGCTGCAGATCGCAACTGCGATTGGAGCGTGAGTGGCACCGTGCTCCGGATCAGACAATGGTCTGAAGAGCCCAGAGGGGCATCGACGGAGACCTGATATCCGTCCGGATGAGAGGTCAGCAGAAGGTCCAACAGGGAAGGTACATGGTCTTCCACATCTGGGATCTGCGTAGGCGAAGTAACCAGTTGTGTTAGACCATATGCCAAAGCAAAGTAGTAGACAGATCTACCCGCATGATCGGTTAAACGAGAACCAAGCCATTCAGCGTGGTGGGCGTTGAAATCACCGAGTATCACGATCTCTGCGGATGGGACCTGTTGTAGCACGGAGTCTGCAGCCATTTGGACGTGGTCGATGAGTCGGTCTGTGTCGGCATTACCGCTATGGGACCTATAGAGGCACCCGTAGACGCGGGGATGATCGTCCCTGTCTACGCGCAGCCATAGGATGGACAGGTCCGTACCTTCAAGGCTGCCGAGGCGTCGAAAACAGATGTCCTCTCTGACGTACACACAAACTCCAGCCCGGGGCACAAAGGAGTGTTCCAATTTGTATCCCGGGTAGGAGAGATATAAAGTATCAGCCGGAGAGGACACCTGAGTCTCGGTTAAAAAGAGCAAGGCCGGCTTCGCCGTCTCTAGATGGTAATGGACAGCGTTAAGGTTGGAATGAAGTCCCCTGATGTTGCAAAAATTCACGGATAGCGTGACAGGGGTCGCCTTGGTTGTATTGCTCCGCTTGCCCCGAGCAGCATTAGTCACGAGCGGAATTTTGCCCCCCCCCCCTCCCCCCCAGAATACGCGGGGCAGCCTGAGCACCCACGCTCAGGAGTGAAGTAGTTTGGTCGTGGATGCTCAGCGAGGGATTCTCTAGGGGTGCTGGCACCCTCCTGGGGTAGTCTTGTATTTAATTCCACTACCATGTTGATGGGGGGGGGGGGGGGGAATTGGGCCTCCGGCCACCTGCACTCACCAAGCGCAACGCAGAGGTAAACCTCTACTTCACGCTGGTATTCTGTGAGGTCGTGGTACCACCCCGGTTCGAGCTGGCCCATCCGTGCGACAGCAAAAGCTACCGCTTAGCTCTACCACTGTTATAAATACTCTCTATACTGTTTCTCCTATAGATTCATTTTATGTTACGGTTACTGGTTGTGACACTGATGATGCTTTTTACACCGGCCATGCTAATATTTTTCAGGAACACGTCATCGAGTATCGGTACTAATTTGTGTCTAAATTCAAGTCTATCAAAAAATCTCGGATTGAGTATGAATCTAGTCCAGTTTAAACTTCAGAAGACACAGGTTTACGCATTTACTGCAAAAAAGTCCCCATTGTCGTATCTTCTCAATTTCAGAGCGCTCCTTATTCTGTTTCATCTAGCATCGGAATCCTCGGCATCGACATATCGAATGACGTACAGTTCCGTGGTCACTTAGAAATTAAGGCTAAATTGGCATCTAAAAAGCTTGGCGTCCTCAGTAAAGCTGGATAGTATTTCATTACACCCACTATTTGCAACTTAACAAGGTGGAAGTTCACTCTCACCTGGCGTACCGTTCTCATCTCTGGGCCAGGGCACCTCAGTGCCAGTGCAAAGAGTTCGCATTTTCCACGGCCAGTATTTAGACAAATTGTTCGGTTTGATTCCTGCCGCCAAATTTCATCTACGTACATGGGGACAAAACTGATGGTACCATCCACACCATCTGGATGCTTTGTGGTCCACCATGATTGTGCAATTTACTAGGAGTTTTCTTCCTAGCAAGACTTTTTGTAGATTAATCTACCACGGCCTTACTCTACGCGATCTTACTCCTTTTAAAAAGGCTGGCAACGCACATGCAATTTTCCTGGTGTTGCAGTTACACTAAATATCACGAAAATTTAATTTAATGTGGGTGAAACCGCGGGGTGGAAAGGTGTTAAATACAAAAATCTCGTCTATATATATATATATATATATATATATATATATATATATAGACGAGATTTTTGTTTTATATATATATATATATATATAGACGAGATTTTTGTATTTAACACCTTTCCACCCCGCGGTTTCACCCACATTAAATTAAATTTTCGTGATATTTATATATATATATATTCGTACGCTGGGTAGGCAAAGACAGAACAGGCTGGTGGGGGCGGGGGGTACAAATTCATAGTTACCCTAGGGTTGTCGAAACTGTTAATCAGGCACTGTTGTGCAAGACTTATTTCGTACACAGTACAACACTAATGAAGTTTTACATGTCGGATATACACTTATGAAAATAGGATATAACACTGTACGAAGTATACGCGCTGGCATTGGGGCTTGACCTGAGGTTGTTGGAGTATTACAAAACTAGTATAAATATACTTATCAACCAAATTATAAAACCTTGATTTTGCAACTACTGAATAAATGTTTAGTGTACCAAGTATTTAGCGGTAACTCTCCCTCGTACTTACTTTATCGTACTGGATGTAACGTTTATACTAAAAAATCGGTAAACAGTTCGTGAAACAGTAACTGCATTATAAGAGACAGAACAGTAACACTAGAACCGAAAACTAATAATTTGTGTTTCTGCACAAACCTTGTCTACAGTTAGGATTCGAGCTCAGGGCCTCGCAGTAGACAGGTGCTTTATTCAGCAAGTCGAGCGGTCGTGCTGATCCATCATACAAACTGACCATTTCAATTTTATTGTTATGTTCGGTCACCTTCATAGCTGTTGTCTAGTAATTTTGCCTGAAAGATCATACGAAATAAACTTCGTGAGACAAACATAAAGCAGTATAGAAAGGTAGTGCACTAGGATTGAAGTATAATATTTTCTATGAATACCAACACTAGTTCGTGGATTCAACTCCGTCACGTCCACTAACAGTTCGTTACGTTTCAAATTGATGTGTGAATACGTGCACCTAAACTTTAGGAAGTTTAGCGATGTCAACAACGAGTATTCGAGCTTTGTTTAGCTATTCGTTAGGTTGTTATAAGTAAGTGTTAGTGCATGTTCAATTTCTGATACATCAATTGTACTGAATTTAAAAAAAAAGTTTATAATATAAATATGATATATGTGAGACGAAATGAATATGTTATAAATTGATTTAATTTACGTTTCCAACACGGATAAATTATACATTTCCAGTACACAGGTTTTTTTTCGAACCGGTGTTTTATAGTTTTTTTTTATAAGATAAGAGTGACAAACGAGCATACAGTCCACCTGATGGTAAGTGGTTGCTGTGGTCCATAGACATCTACATCTATCCTCTATTACAAATCAAGATGCGTTGTCACCCCTGAGGACTAAGATGGAATGCCTCATTTCCAGTAAAAAGGGCCTCCGGACACCTGCACTCACCAAGCGAACAGAGGTAAACCTCTACTTCACGCTGGTTTTCTGTGAGGTCGTGGTACCACCCCGGTTCGAGCAGGCCCATCCGTGCGACACTACCTTGCACTGCCGCGTGGCGCTACCACTGTTAAAAAGTATATCAATCAATAAGTATTTTCATAACCTACTCGCATATTAAACAAAAATGACGTAACAGACGGTGACGGAACAGAAGTTTGTATGCTGGTAAAGAAGATGACTAAGAAGAACGATTCGTACAATGGTTATATATAGAATAACTAAAATATGAAGTACTAAAGATTTTCCTTTTAACCTTTCTCTCTAATGCTCTTAAATCAACTTCTAGCGACTGTCCATTAACAACTTCGTTATCTAAATGATTCAGAAGGCTTAAGTCTGACAAAGTTTCTTAGCAGTATTAAGCTCGACATTTGACTGCTCTTTTAATGTTGTAACTACTGTGTTTATGTTCATTAAAACCCCAAAATATTTATTTCGAGTCTCAAGAATTACTTTCATATAATTTCGTTTAATTAATTATATAATGCGGGAATCGCAGATGTAAGAAATATATCCGATTAAGTTCTTGTAAAATAAGTATATCAAATAGAATTCACAATCGTTCAATTGTGAAAAAAGTTAAATTAAAATTATATTTTATAAAACAAAATACTAAACAAATCTATAGTACATGCTCTCGATATATATGCTGATATAGCCATATTCGCCATCTGGTACTGCAACCGTAATTCTACTAGGCAACAAATTTATTTTTCTACCGACTTCAAAAAGTAGACGGTACTGAATTCGACTGTATGCTTTTTATGTGTGTTACCTAATAACTTTTTACTGGGTAAACCGAATTCGATGATTCTTTTTTTATTTGAAAGCTAATGCTTTACTTGTGGACCAAAATATACACAACACAAAAAACATACCATTACAAATATACCTTACATACACAAAAAACAGAAAAATAAGAAAGATGTGTTTGTTCCAATAAATGAACACCGCTTGGAGAGGTTTAGAAGTAATATAATAAAAAAAACTTCCATCACTTTCGTTTAAAAAAAGTGCTAATTATTTGTATGGTACATTATTTAAAATTATAAGTTGTGAATTTAGTAGAATATTTACTTCTAAGACTTTCTCTTTTAACAGTCGCAAATCATTTAATGAATGGGCGACAGTAGGAATTTATAAAAGTAGGCGAAGGTTATACGAGCTATATGATGAAAGATCATATAATAGTAGTGTTATATTTAGAGATTATGTAAATATATATTTTAAAATATTTAAAAGAAGTGTGCTCCACTAAGGCTTTACATTTAAGCAAGAAAATTAAAACTGCATCCAACAAAATTAAAATGACCTTGAGAATAATAAATAATAAAACGGGTAAAGTCAAACCGCGCAACTCGGATTTTCAATTGAATATTAACAATAATTTAACGCGATCTGATTAAAAAGTTGCTATGGCTTTTGAGAAACATTTTACTGGTGTACTTTTTTTTTGACAAAAAAATCATTAAATTCTTCTCCTACTGTCGCCGAATCATTGCTCAAACAAAATGTAAGGGCTTTTTCAAATACTTTTAAATTCCATAGAGTACTGCCAAAAGATATTGTTAAAATTTAAAAACTATTGATGTTAAGAAAACGGCAGACTTATGGGGGATTGCCGTTAAAGTTATTTTATCTATAAAAGATATAATAGCATCGTAATTAGCCACTATATTTAATACAAGCGACGAATCTGGTGTTTCCTGATTTAATGAAACATAGTAAAGTCATACCTATATTTAAATCTGGTAGTACATTAGACCCTGCCAATTTTAGACCAATTTCTGTACTACCAATATTTAGTAAAATTTTTTAAATAATTATTTTAGATCAGATCTTAAGTTTCTTTAATATTAATAAATTGCTACATAAAAATCTATTCGGTTTAACAAGGGGTCGCTCGACAACTGACGCTGGAGTTGAGCTTATTAAACATATTTTTTTGTGCATGGGAGAATTCAGAGGATGCTTTGGGTATATTTTGTGACCTTTCCAAGGCCTTCGACTGTGTTCACCTGTGTGAGATATTAATCAGGAAGCTACAGTACTATGGTGTCAAGAACACAGCGCTTAAACTTATTATTTCATATTTAAGTAATAGAAAGCAGAAGGTTATTATCAATGGTAAAAGTTCTTCCGGGTCACCTGTACTAATGGGTATCCCTCAGGGCTCGATTCTCGGCCCATTCCTGTTTCTGGTGTATATTAATGACTTAACTCACCTTGTAGGGGGTAGTCATGATATAGTATTATTTGCTGATGATACTTCCTTGATTTTTAAACTTAAACGTCAATCATTTAAATGTGACGACGTGAATAATGCTATATCAAAATTAGTGCATTGGTTTAACGTTAATAATCCGCATTTGAACGAAAATAAAACTAGTTGTGTTAAATTTACAACAATGAATGTTAAAAATCTGAATACCAATGTGTTTTTAAATGGGGAGGAATTGAGCCCTGTTGAATCCATTGCTTTTCTTGGCATCACTCTCGACGCAAAGCTTCAGTGGGACCCCCATATATCCAAATTAGCAAGCAGACTAAGTTCTACAGCCTATGCTGTAAAAAAGATTGGAGGTCTCACTAGTGTCGAGACAGCTAGATTAGTTTATTTCAGTTATTTCCATAGCATAATGTCTCATGGGGTTTTGCTATTGGGAAATGCGGCTGATTCAGAAACTATTTTTGTTTTACAGAAGAGGGCCATTAGAGCTATTTATAATCTAAAACCGAGAGAGTCTCTTAGAGTTAAATTTAAAGAAATAAATATATTAACTTTTGCTTCTCAGTATATTTACGAAAATTTAATGTATGTTCACAAAAAACAGGTAGTTTTAGTAAAAAAAGTGATGTACATTCTGTAAACACTAGGAACAAACACAAGCTAGTGATGCCAGTTTCTCGACTTTACAGAGTCAGTAATTCATTCTTGGGACAATGTATACGCTATTACAACAAGCTCCCGGAAAGTGTACAAGTTCTCTCTATTACAAACATTAATTTGTTTTTAAATTAATGTGCCACAGACATACAAGATTTTACGTGATAATTCAGCGCTTAGAAAATTCTCGATTCTGATTTGTATTTCGTACTTTCGGTATCTGAAACCGGGATGCTCACGTTCTATAAAGTTTACGGTGAGCGCTTATCTCTTAAAGAGGTTATTTATAGTCGTTATAAAGATCCCCGGCTTACTTGTAATTTTACAATAAATTAAAAGTCAATAAATCAGATGCTGTCCAGATTCTCTCCTTCTATAGCGTAACAATCGGCAAAGAAAATATGCAATCAATTGACTTATTTAAATAATATTGCTAGATTAAATTTAAATTGTGCGTAAGCTTTTCTCAAAAAAAAAATGTCTACCTAACAAGCACATGGTAACACTTTGTTAAAAAACTCGAATGTTGGGTCGGGCCAAAACTAATAATGCATTATTCTGTGAAGATATTCTTAATAGCAGTTTGGAGTCAGGAATTTGGCGGTGTTTCAACCCCGTGTCTCGGAAATAATGTTAAGCCATTAGTCCTGCGCTTGATCTCACCGGACGTGTTTGATTGCCATCCAAACGGAAAATCCACCACAGGTGCACTCTTTATTCCCTGCGCACACACTCGTGCTCTATGTTCTGCGCATGATCAAAGTTTGGTTTGTGGGAAATTATTTTACATTTTATGTAGATAATGCAACTAAAAGATAACCCTTAATCAAAACGTAGATACGTTTGACTCTTATATATGCGACTATGATGGAAGGTCTCGTTTCCAGTAACAAAGATCTGCGGTTCTTTGTGCTCACCACACGAATTGCATTAGCTTTAAGCTGCTATTTTACGTTGGTTTCTGTGAGAGTGTAGTTCCCTCCCCGGTCGTGTCGATACATTTCTACTACATTCATTTAAAGCTGCAGCATGGCTCTACTACGTAAAAGTTGAGTAATCTTGCTGCCTGACAGAATTACGTACCCACGGGGTAAAATGGGTTGATAGTTTCTCTGAATCCGTCACCACGTGTTGTGAGAATTTAAGGGCAATAATTTTCCATTAGTTCTAGTTTTTCTGAGTTAAATAAGTGTGTTTATTTCAGTAAAATGAATACACTTACTTAACTTCTTTATTTATGTTACATTTATTTTAATATATTTAAGAAATAGTTAATTAAATTGATTGTGATAGTAACTGCTTAACGAACAATTTACTTGTCGTAGCCACTATGCGCAAGATGCATCCTAAATGGCTTACGTCCTTTACCCGTCACACTACACCTAAGTTCTCGATCTGACATTTTACAGTGTCTTGTAAGCTGAAACGATATATCACTTTTGATACACTTAAGCTATCACTCGTCTGATAGTAAATAGCAAGTTTGCAAATTGCAATTAACTAGCTAAGAATGCCTTTTCGGTATTTAGTTCGTCTTTCTAGTTTTTTTTGGTTTGAGTGCAATAAAGAATTTTCTATTATCTATATAATACCTATTATTGTGTTGTTCTACTGGGCAGAGCACAGATGAGACTCTTATGTAAGTAGAAGTGTGCTTGTTATTATATAACTAGGCAATTACACTACAAAATATAATAAGGACATCTGAAAAGTAAATTATTTTAAGAAAAAGCTTACTTGGTTATTTAAAAGGCTCAAAATACATAACTCTTCAATTTTTGTCGCGTTAGATCATTAACCAAATAAAATCAAATTATCGCTTGCTCCTTATCTTTGAAGTTTGCATTGCAAAAGCTTTATGTTTTTATAAATTCTATTATAAAAATGGCTTTATTTTATGTAAAGATCTTTAGTTCATTTTTTATAGTTCATAATATCTGCGTAAATAATACGGAATCCTCGGTGTTAGCGTCGTTCATGCACATCTTAACGATAATAGTCAGCTAAATTCTAAACAAGCTACAAGTGGTTCTACTAACTGTAGTACAAAGAAATAGTTGTACTAATGTTATTTCAAAGAGCATCTGTATCCCTTAAATTTGCTTGAAGATTATGGGTATGTATAGGTAATATTTATAATATTCTTTATTATTTTTCCTCTAGCCAATGATTTATGTGGGAGAGCATTACGGATTCAGCCTGACATAATTTACACAACCTATATCGCCTTCAACTGAGCTAATGTTGTCGCCGCGACGATTCAAAATATCCCATGTGATATTCAACCTTCACTTAAGGTCTTATTTCTTATAAATTAATTTAATAAATGTTACGTACGTAATGATTCTCGGATTTTTTCTGCTATAATACTTTATTCATAATACAACGAGTATATAAAATTGAAAGTTGTAGCCTATAATATAACATGTATGCAGGTCAAGTTCAAACTCGCTCTATAATAATAACTCGTAATACGTAGTGTACTGAGAAATTATTGCAAGCACATGGCCCCTAATTTATCAAGGCATAGAATATATATACAGAATATGTACTTAATAATAAATAAGTTAAATTGAATTGCTGTCGTTGCCACGTGCCTGGATACCATACGCAGTGTCGAAGTACTAACGCTTTGCAGAGTCTTGAAAAGAGAACGATGTATAGCTCCTGACACTTGTAAGCCATAGCCCATCCAAAAGAAATTTGCACGTTAGTGCTAGGACCATACATTTGTACAGAGCTTTGAAGACTTGTTTTTGTTGTTATTGCACCCTGCAGTTGTTATTATTGATACTTGTTAGGTAGTTTTCATTACTTTATTCGTGTTCTTTAATTGAACTACCAATTGGAAGAAGGAAATAATCGCCTCTTTTTCACGAATGCACTTTTTTACAGTTTTGCAATATATTAACGTAGCGCTACACTGTGAGTTCGGAAAAAGTAATAAAACGCCTTCAATCCATATAGATTCTAGCGATCAAAAAAAATTTTGTTGGAAGAAGGGAACAAATCCGTCTTTTATTTCCTTCTTCCAACTGTCAAGCTTATTTCAATAAAAATTAAACTTAGCTTTATCGGAGGGAAAACTGCCTGAAGATAAACGTGGTCATCATTGTATCCGAGGTATAATGTCTTACCAAACGAAGCAAATGTGCTATTGGTGTACATATTTGATGGTAGATCGTAGATTAAGAGAAAAGACAGGATTTACGTTCCAAATGATTATAATAGCCTTATTTTGAGTGCAAAAAGTAGGGGCTTTTCAGTTATGTACATAACTTCAGAAAACATACTAGATTTTAAAAATTCATGGCAGAAATATTATGAAATAACCTGCAAGTCACTAGACAAGAAAACCAAATTCAAAATTTCGCAAAACAGAAGCTTTGAGTAATGTTCCAGTCATAAAGGTTACTTGACATGTTCTAAATTTATCGATGGTTTCATTAAAACTACATTTGTACTTCAGAAAGCTTCTACAAATCCAGAAATACCAAAAACTACAAGTACGCATAAATGATTAAAAAAACGTAGGAATTGTACCAAAAATAACTCAATATATACCCGACGGATTTTAATATTTTTACGATATTATTATGACTTGGCCTACTTCAACACATAAATCGCTAAAACTGATGAAGATTAAAAGAGTGTTAAATAATTTTTTCAATATTTCTAATGAGCAAATATTTTTTGTCATATTTTATCTATTGTTTGAATTATTATTACATGGCAGTACATAATAAATTAAAAGAAGGAAATAAATCCAAGAAGTTTCCATTTAAGTAACTTAACTAATATTAACATATATCAGTCAGACTTATTTGAAAATAATCAGAATTAATATTTTCTTCAAGTCTTTTATATGTCACCTTAACTAGACGAAAAGGAGATAAAATGTTTTTTTTTTAAATTAACTCTATTCTTAATTTTTGGATTTATTTCCTTCTTTCAATTGGTGGTTCAATTCTAAACTTCATTTTGATTACCACATCAACCTTACTATCAACAAAGCCTTTCAACTTCATGAGAACTTGTAAGCCATATAAAATCTTGCACTTATCTACTGCTTTATAAATCTCTTATAAGACCTCAATTGGAATATGTCACACAAGTTTGGAAGCTCTTTTACCAAAGGTATCGTGATTTACTATAATCGGTTCAAGGTAAATATCTATGCTCTGTAAACTATAAATGTTGCCGTTCTTGGTCCTCTTATGATAACTTCTTGCATACATACTCTTTAACAACTTTAATTAATAGGCGATTACTGCTTGACTGTATTTTCACCAGCGGTGGATCTGGTTTCTGGCTCCGCCGCCAACCATGTTTCGGCCGCGGAGAGTAGTTAGTGCGGCGCCTTGCAATAACGAACTCCTCTCCCTACGCGACCTCACTACCACCGTATCAACAGTTCAGTCCTGTAACATCATGTGAAATTTGCTAAATAAAAGCTTTGGGAGTATAAAAATAAATAAATCCGTACAGAAACACTTTAATTCAATGTGTAGTATTCGTATAAATATAAAAAATAATGAAACTCCCTGCATATATAAAAATATTCTCCCATAAAAAAAATCTGTTTAAAATATTTGTTGCTGACCAACGACCAAATAGCCCACCTGGTGGTAATTAGATCGTGTTGCCAATAGACACTAACATTAATCCTCAATTAAGAATCAAAATATAAATGTGTTGTCGCACCTGAAGACTAAGTTAGAGTTCTTCGTCACGAGTAAAAATGGTCACTGGTATTCTACATCAGGGTTTCTCAGAGTTGGGCATGCGACCTTGCGGTTCGCTAGTTGATCGTAGGGTGATTGCAATAAGAGATACGTTTTGGTGGCTATCTACTTGCGGCTGCGACATAAAACTCAAATTCGTGACTGAATATATTTTCAGAAGAAACCTTATTTTTGTCTTTAGGGGTTCGCCATTGACTAGTAAATTTAATAGGGGTACTTGGGACTATAAGTTAGAGAAAGCCTGCTCTACACTCAATAAACACAGCAGTTACCATTGGGCTGCTCTGTATTTTATATCGAGAATCCTGGCTTCTTTAGTCTACTTACACGATACTTACACACATAAGATAAAAATGTACATATTTTTAAGCCGTCGCCAAATGGTATTTTATTTTTGCTACTATTTTAAAGCCGTTACTAAGGCAAATTTAGTTTAAAATATCAGAAAAATTATTTAACGTTATATTTAAAATAGCTGTAACGTTCCCACAATAAAAAACCTCAAAGAAACCTTTTTTCCATATTTCAAATCACAAACAAAGATAGCCGGTCTGCCCATTGCCACTACAGCATAGTGATCTCATAAAGCTTGAAGAACCGAATGAAAATAAATTTTTAGGTTAATGATTTCTTTCTAGCACTACACATTGAATAGAACTATCTTTATGGATTTTATCACATTTAATTAACTTATTTTATATTCCCGACGTTTCGGTTGCTTATCAGCAACCATGGTCACGGGGGACTGAGGTGATTGACGTCCCAATGTCAGAGTTAACCCGGAGTACTTTCAGCTTTTTAATTATTAATTTTGGTCTGATCTACGCAGAAGGAACTTACTGTGTCTTGAAGTCTTGCAGGGGTATGATTGGGTTTACTTTTAATTTTATGGATTACAGGATCCCAAGCAGGTGGTAGTACCCAGCCTCCCTCTCCATTGAAATTAGGATGTTTTTTAATTTCAATAGCCTCAGGTATAATCCTTGGCAGGAATCGATGTTCTTTCGCGAAAATTTGTAGTTTATCAAACCTAATGTAATAGCGGGGGCCGTCTAGGATATGATCACAAACTGCAGACTTCCCGGAACGTTGGTGCTCCACGTCAGCTATGTGTTCTTTTACGCGGGTTTTATTGATCTTTTTGTTTGCCCTATATATGAGAGACCACACTCACAATCAAGCGTGTACACTCCTGCATCTTGTAGAGGAATATTGGATTTGACGGATTGTAAGAACTGACTAATCTTCTTCAGCGGCTTGAAGAATGTTCTAATAGAAGCTCGCTTCAAGATGTAGCCAATCTTGTCTGTGACATCTCTGACATATGGTAGTACAGCAGGCACACGCTCGAATGTGGCCGGCTTCACTCGATCACTGTGACGTAGGCGCGGGACCCGAAGCTTGTTGTCGTGCATAATCTGCTTGACGTGCTGAAGCTCGGCGGCCAGGTGTTTGCTGCCACAGATCGCTCGTGCTCTCTGTAACAAAGATTTGCCTTCGGTAGCTAACTGTGAAGGATGATGGTGGGATTCACCGTTTAAATATCAGATTGTATGGGTCTTTTTTCTATACACAGTGTGACCTATGGTGTTATTAGGATTTCGAATGTTTAACACATCTAGGAAAGCTAAAGAATTATTTGCCTCTAACTCCATAGTAAATTGAATTTTAGAGTTTATGGAATTAAGAGAACATCTTAATTCCATAAATTCTAACTCAAACTCAAATGCAGTTACTTTGTCTGATGGTAAAATTGTGAAAGAGTAGTCTACGTACCGCTTGTAGAAACTTGGAGTTACTGGTGCAGTATGCAGGGCTTTCTCCTCAAAGTCTTGACAATGAAAATGACAATAGACTCGAGTAATAAAAACGTGCGGTCTATAACCTGTCAAAATTATTTTAATTCTACCTTAAAGTTTTCATTTTATTACGCGCCTCGGTTTCGAGAGCGCCGTGCATATGACAAATGCCACATTTACACAATACTGAACGTGTACGTGACTTTACGTCGGCCATTACGAATTTAACGTCCGTGATAATGATGTCGTACCCACAGGTATTCTCCAACCTTTTTATTTCACCAATGCTTGTAATGTGTAATATTTTTGTTTATCTTTTTGGTAAAGAATTTGTTATTTAAATAATATAACCATTAAATTTTGTGACAGGCAGCGTAGCTTTTTATCTAAGTCCTCAGGAGTTATAGAACATATCTGTTTTGCTTTGCATGGAGTTAGTTGTAGGTGTTCATGGGCAGTAGTACACTTTTCATTATCAGGTAGACTGCTTGTGGGTTTAAAATCATAAAAAATAATGTTGTCATTACATTTTCACAGCAATTTTAATATTTTGAGTTTTAAATTAATTTTAATATTAATTAATATTTTTTTATTGAATTTCAATATTAATTGTATGATATTAAAATTGCTGTGAGAAAAAATATTTCTTGGTAACTGAGATAACTTGAAAAACTAATAACTGATTATGGCCCGATTCGTAATTCGAACTCAGGACCTCATAATTAGCAACCGCATCAACGACCATTAGGCTAACGTAGCGGTCGAATTTGTCGACATAAATACTTACTGTAACGTAAAAGAAATTGTCGGTTATAACATCCAGTTACGTTTTTGCAGACAATTACTGCATCGCGAGCGGCTTGAGCTCCACTCAAAGAGTTGAGCAATACGAATAGCCAGCGATGTTATTGTCGCTCTTATAGACGCGGAAATCGTGCCAAAAATATTTTGGGTGTGGGGATTCTGCGTAATGGTTTCAACTCGCACACAATGTACACCGCATAATATACACCGAATTTCAAATGATTATAAATTAGTACCACGACTGCTATTCCACCTGATAGTTTTTTTTTATGGAATAAAGAGGAAACGAGCATGCGGCTCACCTGATGGTAAGTAACTATCGCCGCCCATGAACAACCGCAACACCAGGGGAATTACAGAAGCGTTGCCGGGCCGGCATTTTAGAAAGGTGTAAGCTCTTTCCTTGATGGTTCCTAAGTCGTATCGGTCCGGAAAGACCGCTTGTGGTAATCGATTCCACAGGGAATTTGTTCAAGGGAGAAAACTTCTTCTAAATCGCACAGTTGTGGACCGCCAATCATCCAGATGGTATGGATAGTAACGCGAGTTATGTCGCGATGTGCGATGGTAAAATTGAGCGGCTGGATTTAGTCCGAACAATTCCTCAGAGAACTCCCCGTGATAGATGCAATAAAATACGCAAAGAGATGCAGTACATCTCAACGCAGTGCCAGTGTATCGAACCGATCAGAAATAACTCGGTCGTCGACGATTCGAACCGCTACTCGCTGGATGCAGTCAATTGGAAGGGTTATATATATTTGGTTTTTTTTTACCAGTGAAGTTTCAACACAGATCAGATATAAAGAGCCATTAATGGGGCATTTTACAAAAGCTAAACCTATCCTAGCTAATTTTTACGACGTTTCATCAGCAACATTCTTAGTTTTGGATAAAACAAACCTTATCAATTTCAAAGAAACACGACTCTGTTTATATTGAAAGAAATGCACGTCATTACAAGATTTCTATGTTAGAACAAAGGATATCGATGAGACATATTAAAAAGTTCAAATTTTCATTTTAATAATTTAATTCCAGACTAAAATAAATGTGAAAGGCATAGAATTATTACGCATAGAAACGCAGTCCAGTACAAAACACGAGCGTTAAAATGATGCAAAGTCATAATGTTAGTGGGCGCGAGTCGAATGTGCCTACGCTCGTCACACGCATACATACACGCCATTCAGTGATACCAGTGTCTGGCGTTTGCAATCAAATTGTGCAAATCACTATATTTTGATTAATTTTAAAAAATCGATATAATAAAGATTACGTATTACGTACGAAGATATATTTTATGAGAATATAAAATGGAATGAAATAAACACGATAATGATGGTACAAATATAACTTAATTATACATATTTTAATGGTACAAAAATACAGACGTAATAAAATTTAAGAATATTATTAAAAACAATTAATTTGCTCGAATACAATAAGCACATTGTGTAATATTTAATTTTAACGGACTTCAAAACAGGAGGAGGTTTTCAATTCGGTGTATTTTTTTAAAATGTTTTTTACCTCAGCATTCTACAATTTCTAAACCGATTTAGATTTTTTTATTTGAAAGGATATACACACAGATTGATCCAATATACACGCTGAAATTTTAATGGTTGTTTTCCCGATGTCAAATTATTTTGTCTTGGTAGTAATTATTTTATTAAAATTAGGATGCAAAAATGGCAGATTTACAATCGAGAAAACAAAACTCGAATGCGATCTCAAAACAATAGCAATATCTCGCAAGTAGGTCGGGCGTGCAGGCTAGCTTATACCGTCTATAATAAAGTCTGAAAAAAAATTCGCTGGATGTAACTTAGTGTTACGTCTATCGCACGCGCTACCGCGCGCTGCCTACACAGTGAAGGGCTACTAATAAATGTTCAGAACATGAACTCTCAAGCGTAGTGATATGACATAAACTAGTAAATATAGAATTGTCTTAGAAATCAGTGTACATACATATTGATAACCTCTCCTTTTTGGGAGTCGGTTAAAATAGACTATGTTTGGGTCTAAAATAACATCTGGTTAATGTTTGGGTGTAAAGTGACATCTGGTTTGTTAAGGCTTTCTTATTAATAATATCTTGATGTTGTAAATAGAAAAGTTTTTATTATATACTCTAAAACGTAGACTTAGTCAATAAACAAAGCAATTAAAATAGTTGCGTTAAAATGGAGTTGGCAAAGCGCGATTAGCTGATCACTCCGTATTAGTTTTAAATAGGCACCCATTGTTAATATTATGTTAATACTTAAAGAAGTAGGTATCTATATATAAACATTTGAGTTTTACAGAGAGCTTTGTGATTAAACGTTTTAAACACAAATAGAAAATAAATATTTTCAAAAGAAAATTGTGATTTTTCCCCACAACTAGCAACATTTGTATTAGGATAGCTTAGGTAAGTATTTTTTTAGTTTTATGTAGTTATAATGAATTAAATATATAAACTTGTATGTGAAATGCAGTACCATCACTTCTTTTATGTTTATCATCACTGTTGTGACAATCTTTTACAACAAAAACGGTCATTTTTACAATATTTCGCGAGCTCTTCTCCGTAAGACATGACGTTGCGCACTGACGCGTCGCTGAGTGAACTAACGCGGTTTCGCGTTAGTTTAACTTGCTTCACTTTCCGTGCGCGTATTAGTATTCTATGCGTAATAATTCTATGGTGAAAGGGCTTTTATCTGCAATAATAATTTTCATCATAAATAGCATAGACTTATAAAAGTCATACACACGGTCAATCATACTAAAGATGATCAATTGTATGACAAAATATTTAAAAGGCTATTTCCAGTATAATGACCCGAATATCATCATTAATGTTTGACTGGCACACTTAAAAGTTTTATCACATAGGTAAATGATTGACTATTATATTATGATAAGGTCATGCTTTTCTATAAAAAGCTGCATGAAATTTTAAATCACGGACCTACTGGTTTGTTTTACTATTCACTTAACTAGTTAAAAACAAGATGGGTTGATCTAAAAGTGTACTTTTTTGTGTAAAAATTGCTATTTAGAATTTTATGCAAACGATAATTAAAGTTTCTATGTAAATAAGTGTAACATAGTAGGTATTATATTCATTGGTAGTGGCCATCCATATTTGGAATAGTTTTGTGCAGCACTACGCCTATGAATTATTTCAAGTAAGAAATAGCAAAGCCAGCACCATTTTCTGTGCAGAAACCGGCAAAGTGTTGCTTAAACCATTATAAATAAAGCAGCTGATAAAAATGTTACACTCATAACTGTTAACAAAAATTGTTACTGCAAATGGTCTTATAGATAATAACTACTCCGCCGTGTCAGGTGCAGGAGCTATTATTAGAGGGAGAAGAGGTAAAATTTTGTTTAAGAGATGCGCAATCAACATTGTTTTTTCTGCAATGTGCATAAAATAAAAAATAACCTCAGCCAAAGAGCACAACTGGAATTATACTCAGGGCCATCAATTGGTATGAAAAAAAAATTTACGAAGTTTAAAAAAAATCAATTAATATAAAAAAAAAAACAAAAATATTAAAATCAAAAAATGTATATCTGTATGTGTATACATACATATAAGGATTTATGGCCGCTTAGTAACTGAAGGTGACTCAGTATAACATCCTACAGCTAAGCCGAAACTAAGAGGAGAGAATCACTGTAGAAAAGGAAATAATTTATTGCGGAAATTTTGTGATAAAATTTTAAAAAATTACAAGCTACCCTATGCATTACAAAAAATATAACAAATAATAAAATTATGAAATGATGTCAGTTTTTAAGAAGATATAACAAAAAGAAACAAAAAATAAATTTCAAAAAAGTTCAAAATCTTATTGACAATATACAGCAGACACTTAATCAGCCTTTTAGAAACCACGCCAGTTGTAAACAAAACTTCTGTGAAAAATGGTATACACCAAACCACAATATTAAGAACAGACAAAATCTTTCTTTCCAAATTTTCGCCGAGTTGTAAGTAGAAGGCCAAATAGGTCATGTGTCATCAAAGTGATCTTGACTACGTTTCATCAATTAACCATTGGTAAAAATGAAAAGAGGAATTTACAATTGTGTTTACAAGATTATATTAGCTATTGAAACTTGCAGCTTGTACGTTATTTTTATTAAAAATCCCTATAAATTATTTATTAATGAATAATTCCCATAATATTTTATATTATTTTTTATTTTGCCCTATCTGAAACGTTTTACGCTCTATAGAAAATGTGGCGTATGAAATGACTGACAATCTCTCGAACATTTTATCTAGGTACAAAGATGTTTTACGTTTTCGTGGCCTCCACATGATATTTTTGTCACCATTAGCCACTCAACCCTCCACGGCGACTACAGTCCCCAAAAACCATTATTGCCTCACCTGTCTAGGCAACAAACGACATCTTTCGGTTTAAACGCGTACAGCGCAAAAGATAGCTGTTATTAATATAGTAAAAAATTATAGATAGTGCTATATGAAATTTTTTGTCTGTGAAAGTGAATTTTATCTGTATAATAGTAACAAAATATTTAGAAAAAGAAAGTTAAAATTAAATTTCGCCATTTTTGTTTGTGGAATGTTAACGTGTGAGAAATTCGATCAAAAATGTGATAACTTTTCTGTTTTTATACGTTATTTCTCTTTTTTACGACAATTCCAAAATGTTTACATAATAATTAAGCTCTAAATTTTAATCACTATACGCGATCATCGTTTATTGATTATATGTTGTTTAAAATGTATTCTAATCAGTTTTTTGTGTTAAATGAATGCAACATATACAATAATGATTCACTATTAACACTTTGATAGCAATTTATAATCGAAATATCTGTTGAGATGTCTCTAAAAATTATGAAAACCTATTTTTTTCATTTATTTACTTATTTATTCAAATTTATATTGGGTAAACATATACTCATGTATATTGATTATATAAGATGTTATTGATAATGTTGTCATTTTAAAGGGAATATCATGTACTATTATAATATAAAATAATCGTCTCCAGTAAGTATTACACTCTTCTCGTAAAAGTCGAAATAAAAAATAAATACGTTTTTTTTTTTTTTGACATTCCCATTTTTAAGTTTTATTTTCAGGCTTTATTTATAATTTGACTAATTTTCTTTTAACAAAATAAAATTTTGAATTCATTGAGTGTTTTGAGAATATTTTTTATTTCAATTTAGCTATAGTAGTTTTTCAGTAGTAATCGTTTTTGTTAAGACTGTCTCGCGCGGTCGTAAAAAATAGTGACATTTAATTCGCGGACAGGTCAGGCGAGAATCACTCGCGCGGGGCGAACGGTAGAGTTTCTAGGTACCCTTCTGTATCTGACACGAATATGAATATACAAAAGTAAAGTAACTATAAAAGTCCCTCTACTGGGCACAGGAATCTTCTTATTTCTGAGAGGGTTTTAGGGCAAGGATATGTTTGCCGCGCTGCCCCAAAGCGTGTTGGCGAAAATTGCAATCACAAATTTCATTGGAGCTGCCGGAGATCAAACCCGGGAATATTTACAGTGAACGCTTTGACCCAGAGCTAGTAATACTACAAGAATAAATGCGATTCAAGAAATATAATAAAAACGTACGTACTTAAAACTTAAACATTTGATAGCGCGTAATTCCTACCAGACGAAGCTACAGCAGCACACTAGTAAATTAAATTTATTATTACAAGATAAAGTGGTTCTGTTAATTCTTTGTATATAAATAATCGATTAAATAAATGGTTTCTTGGAAAGGACTCTAACGTTTCGATTGAAATATTGTTTTCAGATAATGTTTTACTTTTCAAATTTACCCAAATAAGTGTATCTATGATAAAATTTATTTACATTCTGACACCGAATATAGTCAGGCCGCCCAAGTACAATATAAATATTTATCGACGATCTGTGTATCTGCCAGAACACTGGTGTGTTAAAATGTCGTATATTAGCCGAGAGTTGTGTTAGTTCACAATGCAAATGTAGGCTCAATATGTCGACGGAAGAATCACGTTTACGTCATAGTCAACACATTTGGATAAACTTTAAGCAACTTACTAATGAAAGTTATTGCACACAACAAGCCAAGCATAGCAATATTGCTGCGGCTGGCAGCGCTCCAGGCCATTAGATAGATCACAAAGCTTTACCTCAAGTGTCTCTCTCAATAATAGAAACAAGCTACTAGTAAGTTATATTCAACATAAACTGTTGATCTAGACACGAATGTTTAAAAGCTTTATCTAAATAAAGTACGAAAGTTGGTGATTTTCAATTTTTCTTAGCTGTGGTCAAATTTTTTTTTATATGAGCAAACGAGCACACAGTCCACCTGATGGTAAGTGGTTGCTGTGGCCCATAGACATCTACATTTATTCTCGATTACGCATCAAAATGCAGATGCGTAGTCACCCGTGAGGACTAAGATGGAATGCCTCGTTTCCAGTAAAAAAGGTCTCCGGTTCTGTACACTCACCATACGAAACACAGCAGCATTAAGCTGCTATTTACGCTGGTATTCTGTGAGAGTGTGGTCCTTCCCCGGTCGAGCCGACCCATTCCTGTTACAACTATACCAGAAATATAGATGCAGCATGGCTCTACCACGTATAAATCGTAGATACAGCTTTAGAAACTTTACAATACTTTGATCCCAATAAAGTAAAACTACGTGGCTCAGTGTACTTTCACGGTCGTAGACCCTGAGGTTTTTTTTGTATGTTTTGCTGCTTCCCTCTGACATGGAGGTCAGAGACATTGTCGGCTTGACATGGACTTAAATTCTGGTTTTATTTACTTTGTCTTTAATTTTATAGAGGATGTAGAGGACTCCGGGTTTTCGTTCGGGAGTCCTACTACTCTTAATCTAATTCTTGTAACATTATATGGCTGTACTGTCTTATAAATACCTCTATATTTTATACACATACAATTTGCAAATAGTGCTATAAATTTTGAATTTAGATTCAGTGCATTCTCTCTGTTTATAAAATTATAAACTCAAGGAAGCACCGATTGTATTTCTGAATTTAATTTTAAGTCCTAAAATTATAATTACTCTATTATGAAATAATCAACAATGACAATAACAATAATTAATAATATTCGATAATAATGGCGATCACATTAAAAATTTCCTTTATACTAATATGTTCAAAATTTTAAAAATATATCACTTAATTTATCATTTTTGGTTATTTTTTACAACTTGCTGAACTACGCCCTCAAAAATGTAATAAACCTGTTTCGCGTACTTTTTTCAATCAATAGTTTATGTAAGTTTTGAATTTTGAATGAATTTGAAGCGTTAGTAGCCCAATGGCAGGGCACGGATCGCGAACTCGAAAGGTCGTGGGTTCGAATCCGCCATTCGACTACTGTCGTTAACCACTTCTAACACAAGCATTTTAAGCTTACCAGAAGTGGTTAAAGTGAATATTAGTAATGTTTAATAGGATTACTATTATTTAAAAAAAAAGTTTTCTTTCGTAACTTTTATATATTTTTTTTTCATAGGATAGGGTGAAAAACGTGCACACAGTCCATCTGATGGTAAGTGGCTACTGCGGCCCATAGTCATCTACATCTATCATCAATAAAGACTCAAGATACAGATGAGTTGTCACCCGTGAGGACCAAGATGGAATGCCTTTTTGCCAGTAAAAAGAGTTTCCGGTTCTCTACACTCACCATACGAAACACAGCAGCGTTAAGCTGCTATTTTACGCTGATTTTCTGTGAGAGCGTGGTTCTTCCCAGGTCGAGCCAACCCATTCGTGCTACAACTATATAACTAATATAGCTGCAGCATGGCTCTACCACGTAATTTGTTTCGGATTCAAAGTTATACCTTGCTTTTGCGAACCGAGGACACTGCAGAAGTATGTGCATCACTGTCTCCTCGATTTCGGCCTCACAGACACATGATGGGTTATCTTTGCACCGAAACCGGTACAGGTACTCGGAGAACCCACCATGTCCGGTCATTGCCTGAATCATCGTCGGAGAAAGCACTGTTTCCTTAACCACCTTGTGGGCTGACTCAGCGTCCGGTAGGAAGGCTTTAGTTGTTCTGGCGGTCTCTCCCTCTGTATATCTCCTGTTCCATTCTATTAGCGTCTCAGAACAAATGAGACGCTTTACAAAAGAGATCGGACAAAGGTCATAGTCTGGGCCTCTTTTAATTCGCAGCGCAGCATGTTTCGCCAGTTCGTCAGCTCTTTCATTTTCTGCAAGACCCGTATGGGCTTTTATCCAAAAAGTTGGATTGTTTTTTGTTGCCCTATGATGTTCTGAATGTTTTTGCGGGTCTTGACTGCTAAAGGATGTTGGGAGTCTTGGTTTACAATGGTCTCAAGAGCCAACCTAGAGTCACTGTAAATCCCGAAAGTTGTCTCCGCACTAGAAAGGATCCGCTCAGTTGCCATGTATATGGCCAGCAATTCTGCCTGATAAACGGTGCAGTGGTCCGACAGTTTGAGCTTTGGAGTTCGGGTCTCGGCAGCACTATTCCAAAAGTATAGTGCCGCTCCAACCTTTCCCTCTATTTTAGTCCCGTCGGTAAATATTCGGAGACTCTGGGTGTTGTTGAGTCTCGTTTAGTCCTCGTTTACCAGGAATATGAATTGCAGGTCCATATAGGATTCTGGCTGAGGCAGATCCGTGAAACTCGCCTTTGTTTCCACCACTCGGTCTAACAACACTGACTGAAGGTTTCCTACCCTTGCTTCAAAAAGGGATACTGCTTCTTGGACCCTCAAGTCCAGAGGAAGCAAACCAGACAATGCAGGGATACGGTCCGGTAAGCTTTAATGATTTTTCGAGCGAATCCTCTCTGCACAGTATTAAGTTGCTTCCTGACTCCGTGTACATCGTCCTAATTATTTCTGGTTGAAGGCACCAGCTGATCTTTGCCGCTCTCGATAACTGTGAATAGAGAGATGTGGCCTTCTTGCATACATTCCTCACGTGTGTGTTAAACGTAAGTTTTCTGTATACGGTGAGACCAAGCACCTTGATCTCCTCTGACATGCGAACTCCCATACCGCCCATGCTCAGACGTGAGGAATCGTATTTTAATCTATTGGTTCTTACCATTGCCTGGGTCTTATGTGGCGCAAATTTAAGTTTATTACAAATTCCTCACCTCATAACATGTTCCGGAGCAGCATTCGCACGTCTTTGGACATCAAGAGCCGTGTCCCCCGCAAACAGTTGAACGATGTCATTGGCGAACGCTTGACACCGGTCGCTTCTCCCTTCCATTTCTCGTAGCAGAGGGTCGAGAAGGAGATTTCATAGGAGCGGTCCTCCTATTGAGCCTTGTACGCACCCCTTGGTGGTTTCCTGTGTTTGTTCCACACCTGCGTACCTTACTCTCACTTTTCTATCCTGGAGATAGCTATCAATCAAACTTTTTATGTTACTGGGGCACTTTTCCTCAGCCAATCGGCATCTTATAGCTGGCCACCAGGCGCTATCGAAGGCTCCTTCTGTGTCAAGAGATATTATCGTGATAATCTTTTTTTTTGCGCAACTGTAATTTTATATATTCCATCATATCATAGGGGGAGTCCTCGGTGCTCCTCTGTGGGGTAAAACCGTATTGGCGTGTACTACTTCCGAGTTGAATATGATGTCTTATCCGTTTGATGATCATTTTCTACAGGTTTTTTCCTAACACAAACACCCTTTTGGTCTGTAGGCTTTGGGGTGCGTTTAGTCATCCTTCCCAGGTTTCCGCAGAACAACTACCACTGCCTCCTTCCATTTGGTTGGGAAGTGTCCTAACTCCAGGCATTTGTTAGCCAGGATCAGAAAAATCTCCGGGCTGTGAAAGATGGCTTCTCGGCAGATATCGGCCGTAAAACCCTCCACACCGGGTGCCTTTTTTGGCTTGAAGCTGCTTGTAGCATGCCTTAGCTTCGCAAGAGTAAATGGTGGGTCACAAGAACCATCTTGCGTCCCTGCATTTATCTTATTTGCTAGCTCTCTTAAACGCCGGTGTTCTGCGTTATCAGCGTGAACCTCATCCTTCGGGCGGAATGTATTGGCCAAATATCTCGCAGATTCGGAATTATTTAGGGCTACTCCATCTTTTGTAAGTGGCAGATATTCGTGCCGTTTAGCAGTTTTGCCGATAACTCGGTAAATGCCTTCCATAACCCCTCTCTATCCTGCCTACCACAGAACTCTTTCCAGCTTTTTATCAGGGGCTGTTTAGCTTCATATCATATTTTTTTTTGCATGCAGGTACTCCGCGACGACAACCTCTCTTCGCACTGGGGCTGCACATCTTATGCGTCGTTTTTTGGTGATGTAGTCCTTCTTAAGCTTGACAAGTTCGTCACTCCACCATGGTAACTTTAATTTACTTATATTTTTCATTTTTGCGATTGTATTTTCTAAGTTTGATATACTTATCTTCACGCACAATCCCTGACGGGGTAGCCAGAAAGAACAGATCGCCAAGTGTCACGATCCTTACAAACCTCTTTCGCTTCTTTCAGATTAATTATCTTCTTCATGCATGCACGTCTTGGTATCCGAGTACTCTTGACCCTACCCTCTTCGAGTAATTTGCTCACCTGTTCTTCGAAAGTTAGTCTCGGTCTACCTCGACACCTTTTAATATTAACTTTCGCGCTATATAATTTCTTCACTATTCGGTCTTCACTCATTCACTCAACGTGCCCAAACCACCGAAGCACGCCCTTATCAATTTTTGTGATAAGGTCATCTTTCAAACCTGCCATATTGCGAATCTCTTCGTTTCGCTTTCGGTCGGCCATGGTAACGCCGCACATTTTACGAAGAGATCGCATCTCCACTGCATTCAACTTGCTTTTATGCTTCTTCTGGCATACCCAGGTTTCGCTGCCATATAACAAAGTCGGTACCAACACTGTGTTATGTATTGCAAGGCGTTCACTCTTCCCTACGCCTTGCCTTTTGACTAACGCAGTCAGGGCACCATTGACTTTGTTCCCGGCAGCGACACGCCTGTCCACATCTAAATCACATCTTCCATCCCGGCTAAAAGCACTCCCCAAGTATACAATTTCATTTACCTATTCTAAACATTCCTGATTTACCCATATTTCACACTTCGTTCTCTCTTCGTCCCTTTCAAATACCAGAACCTTAGTTTTATTAGCGTTCAAACGGAGACCTTTAATTTCACATTCCTCTTTCATACACGTGACTAATGCCTGCAGTTCTGCCTCTGATGGTGCAATAAGCACTGCATCATCAGCATACAGCAGACAATTTACTTTAATGTCACCCAATTTCATACCCAAACAACTATCTTTCAGCTTCTGTAAACAGCTGTCGAGATACAGTATGAACAGTCAGGAAGACATGACACAACCCTGCTTTACGCCCGTTTGGACGTTAAACATGGGTGATAGGTCATGTACTACCCGCACACAGGCTTTACAGTCACAGTAAAGAGACTGCACAGCCCTTAGCAATTAACCATCCACACCATACCCCGGCAACAGTTCCCACTTTTTCTTCCTTACAACCTTATCAAATGCTTTCCACAAAAGCACAGAAAATCTTCTGGTTAGCAGCCAGAAGCTTTTCTGTGATCATGCGGAGAGAAAATATTTGATCCGTGCATCCTCTTCCAGGTCTAAATCCGCATTGTGCCTCCCATAGAAATCTTTCCGATTTCTCTTGCATCCTACGTGTCAAAACCTTCGAGTAAACTTTACTTGCTAAACTGGTCAAGCTGATCGCCCGATAGCACCCGCAGTCAAGATGTGAACCTTCACAATGACTGCGGATCGCCAATCATCCGGGACATCCCCCGTCCGCCAGCACAAATTGCACAGCAGATGAAAGCTCTCCCACACGCGAGGCCCACCATACTTGACCATTTCAGCAGTAACTCTGTCTAGTCCCGCAGCCTTACCATATTTCAAACTTCGAATCGCACGTTCAATCTCTTTCATACTGATGACCTCAGTGTCATCGAGGTCCGGGTCTGGCGTACCAGTCACGGCGTCATCCCCGGATCCCTCACTAAGATCATCACACGCATACATTTCTCTATAAAATTCGCTCCATCGCTGCATGACGTCCGATTTTTCTGAGAGGACGTCATTAGTTCTAGAAAGCACTTTGTTCATTCTTAAGGCCGTCGCACCACTTCGGGTCCTTCCAACCTCTTTCCATAAGAGTTTAAAGTTCTCCTTAAAGTTGTGCGACAACCTTTCGTCCGCTTCCATTCTACACCTTTCACGCACTTCCTCAATCAGTGCTTTCGTGTGAACTTTCTGCAGACTATATCTTTCTTTCATCTTCTCTCTCATATCCTTATCATTACTAGAGGCCAAGTAGTCTAACCATGCTTTCTTCTTCTTCTTGACAGCTTCTTTCACTTCATCATTCCACCATGCATCTCTTCTTTTACAACTGCCTCTTTTTATTGTTCCACACACTTCTTCCGCTGCACTTACCATTCCATCCCTAAGGTTCTGCCAAGTTCTTTCTACACATTCTTTTCTGTCATCGATGGTGTCAAGCTTTTCGGCTACCCTCGCATGATATTTGTCCCTAGTATCCGCTTCCTGAAGCTTCCAGCTTCGGATGCGACAGACCGACTGTGGTTCTGTTACTGCCGTCCGGTAGCGCCAACCCGCGAACAGACCCCTGAATCTAGTAATCACTAGATAGTGATCCGTTCCCAGGTCAGCACCCCTGAACACTCGCGTATCCATCACCTGTTTTCGCAGTCGGTCATCCACCAGGAACAAATCGATCATACTTCTCTCATTCTTTCGTTCTCTAGTATACATATGGATTTTCTTGTGATTAAACATAGTGTTTGTCACAAGAAGACCCTTTTCCTTGTACACCGCCAGTATAAGCTTGCCAGCATCATTAACCCTTTTATCGCCAAACTTTCCAAGTACCGACTCGTACCCTGGTCGAGCGGTACCAACCCATCCATTCAGATCACCACATACAACAATTCTTTCGTTTCCCCTAGCCAAATCTAGAACTTCTCTTACATTCTCCCAAAACTCCTCCAGCTCAGCCCTGAACGACGAAGCTACCGGCGCATAAACAGCCAAAAGGAATAACTTCGTCAGTCCCAATTTAAAGCGAACCCAGAGAAGTCTTGATTCACAACCTTATATTCAGTCATAACATCGACCAACCGAGAAGACAGCAGCACCCCCACTCCCTGGCAGGCGTTCTCGCTCTCCGGGACTCCGGACCATAGAGCTAACGCCCCGCCAGGGAGCTCTTCAGTACCACTGCCTTTCCGTTTGGTCTCCGACATACACACGACATCTAATTCTCTTTCTTTCATTATTTCGATCAACTCATTCATCTTATCTCTCATGCCTCCTCTAACATTCCACGTGCCAACTCTGCACTCTGTCCTCCACCAGTTTAATATGTTTTTAATTTTTTTATTTCTGCAGTATTGATAGTTTTATCTGCCAGAAATTGTCCAGTCCTCCACCACCTTCAACAAATTTTCGGAGCATGCCGTTATGTCGACGTAACTCCTATATATTTTACCTCCTCTTACCGTATCAAATGTAGGAATGTCTTCTTCATGTAATATGTAGAGGCTCAGCTCGTTCAGAGTACCCGCTAGCACTTCCCCTCGTGCATCTTCTCGCACACTTCCCCACCATGGGCTCTACGCCTTTACGTCCCCTCCTATGAGTACTTCAATTTTTCCAATTTTTGTAAGTACATGTCTTAGATGATCCATGTATGGTTCAATGGGTATGTCCGGTTCGAGATACAGGGATATTACTCCCACCTCCCGGACACCCATTCCAATTTTAACCACCGTGAGATTGTTAGTGGTGAGATTAGGATACTGTGTGTCGCTGATGTTGTCGTTGAAGACGGCAATTGCAGTCTTCACCACTCCGGATGATCTTTGGGCGCATTGATATAATTGAGCACCTCGGTAGTCCTTCATGTACCCCACTCCCCCCACATATGGTTCCTGTATTAGGGCGATACTTATTCCACTCTTACTAGCCTCGATCATCAATTCATTTGTTGCAAGCTCTTTTCTTTGAAGATTTGCTTGCACAAAGAAGATGGGTTTGTTTTCAGCACTTACTCGTCTTGTTTGTTTATTGCCACTATTCTTGACCACAACTTTAACAGTATGCCACACTTGATCTTGCTATAGCGTTCCACCTCTTACGTACCGGACATTCATTGTCAAACGCGTTGTGGTCTGCCCGATCCAACTTTGCCCTAAGACAGTATACGCTGTACATTCAGTTTTAATATGTGGGCCTCCACAATAGGAATATAGGTCGTCCGCCTCCTTGCAGTGTCTTTTTCCGTGCCCATATGCAAGACACCTAGAGCATTGCACTAATGGTGACCGGTCAGCCACTACCACGCGCTGCAAGTCAACGTGCACTCGCCCCACCTCCACCAGACGCTGCCAAAGCGATGGGGAGACCTGAAGGATCACGTGGTTAGTATGCGGGTTTCTGGTCTTTTTCCGGTATCGTACTACTAGTCGCACCTCATCACTTTTTAGCGATTCCTAGACCCTGAGGTTAAGTCATTATTAGAAGCAACGGTTTTGTGAAAATGGTCGCTTTCGGAATTATATCGTAAAGTGGTTCAATCACATTTTTTTTTAAATTTAGTTTTAATTTTTAATTTGTATGTTTAGTCGTGCAAAGTAAATCTATTTATGTACTATTTTCTAGTCTTTTGTGTCTTCGATATTAACATGAATACAATGCAATAATTTTACAGTTCTAAATAATATTATCTGAAGTGAGCAGGAAGACTAAATTATCCAGACTGGCAACCGCATCAAAGAAGCAAGACCTACTCATGCTCCAAGAGAGCTTTTATTAAAACACTCTCTCGCCTTTATTGACAGAAATTACTTCGCTACCATATTATTTTCTCATGAATTCTAATTGTATATTTACTCCAAGTCTGATACTAGGTAATTAATTCCTAGATTAAAAACATCACAAAACCCTATGCACGATCCCCGTCGCCATTGTGACTGTTTTCAGCCAACTTCTAAAAAGGAGGCTACATTTCAATGGCGAACAAATTAACTTTTCATAAAACGTAATAGCCTACTTCAAAGAACTATAAAGAAAGAAGTAATTGCACATTTTTAATTCAGACCCTTAATTCTTCCAAACACTTTTATTTACTACTAAATATGAAAATATAGGATATTTTGATATTATATATATTTTATAAATCCATTGAGTTAATCCCAGCTGGAGTTAACGCAGCTGTGAGGGATAATTGGTGTACAATTATCCACTAACGTTCGCCACCCGTTACCAAAGCTAAATATGTCTAATAACATAATCATAAGTTTAAATACATTTATTATTCAAATTATATAGCAAATAAGCAATAAATATAAAATATGTGTCTGGTAGATAACTGTATACCATATCGTTAACACCAGACAAATTGTCTTGGGACAAATAGTCCGACTAGGTAAGTCCAACTTCGACCGAGAAGTCAATCGAAGGATTTAACTCGGCTGGGCAGCGTTCGGAAAGCTACGATACATCTTCTCGTCAGACATACCTCAAAACCTTAAAACGAAATTGTACAACCAGTGCGTGTTGCCAGTGATGACTTCCGGATCTGAGACGTGGTCCTTCACTGCTGGCCGTATGAAGAAGCTCAAGGTCGCTCAGCGAGCTATGGAGAGGGCTATGCTCGGAGTTTCTCTGCGTGATAAACTTAGATACTGAGTTCACGAAACTATGAGATAAATTCTGTACGACGTGGCAAATATTTCGTCATCACGTCACCGTGATTGATGTAACGACGCCGCACATATTAGCTTACACCCGCTGATGTTTATTCTCATGTGGGATTATTTTGAACCTTGCAATATTTTGGGCACTTAGATAATTTATTTTTATTGTATCCGAGTGTACGCACCTAATCCGTTCGGGAGCTAATTATTTATTGTTTGTTCTCCAATATACATGTTTATTCGATCACTCCTTAACTTGTTATGAACACTAAGCTCAAAGGGGTTGAATATGTAACGATTTATACCTGGCACAAAATACATGGACGTAAGTTCTACTTACACCCGCTGATGTTTATGCTCATTTTTTTTAAAGAATAAGGGTAACAAGCGAGTACACAGTCCACCTGATGGTAAGTCGTTGCTGTGACCCATAGATATCTACATTTATCCTCAATAAAGAATCAAAATCATTGTTTGCTCCTTGTTTATGTTAGTTTTTTTACAAGTACCCTGTTAATCTACATTGTATTTTGTTTATACTTAGAAATTAAAATTATTTAAAATGTATACTTATGATTTGAACGTGTTTGAGTGAAATGATTTCGATATATTAGTGTACGCCTAGGATAAGATTATTATTTGTTTGCAAGTATTTAAACTTTCTCATGTAAGTGAATTGTTGTAAATTCTTATGAGAAATAAAGATATCTCAAACCTTAAACATTAAAATGCAGATGCGTCGTTACCCGTGAGGACTAAGATGGAATCCCTCTTTTCCAGTAAAAAGGGTCTCCGGTTCTCTACACTCACCATACGAATGGCAGCTTGACACAGCAGTGTCAAGCTGCCATTTTACGCTAGTTTTCTGTGAGAGCGTGGTCCTTCCCCGGTCGAGCCAACCCATTCGTGCTACAACTATATTACTAATATAGCTGCAGCATGGATCTACCACGTATAAAATCTCATGGGGGATTATTTTGAACGTTGCAATATTTTGGGCACTTAGATGTTTTAATTTTATAATATCCGAGTGTACGCACCTTATCCGTTCGGGAGCTAATCATTTATTGTTTGTACTCCAATACACATGCTTATTCGATCACTCCTTAACTTGTTATGTACACTAAGCTCAAAGGGGTATATATATATATATATATATAATACGTAACAATTTATACCTGGCAAAAAATACATGGACGTAAGTTCTACTTCAACCAAGAGGTCAACCGACGAATCCGACTCTACATCTATCCTCAATAAAGACTCAAAATTCAGATGTGTTGTCACCACTGAGGACTGAGTAGGAATGCCTCGTTTACAGCAAAAACGACCTCCGGTTCTCTACACTCACCATACGAAATACAGAGCATTAAGCTGCTATTTTACACTAGTATACTGTGAGAGAGTGGTCCTTCCCCGGTTGAGCCGACCCATTCGTGCCGCAACCACAATAAAGCTGCATAATGTCCCTACCACGTAAAATAGTAGCATGTCAGAAGCAGAATGTCGATAAATGTGAAATATCGAGGCGTTGGCATTTTCACCCGAGTTAAGTTTACGGTGTCGTCAATGTAATCGGCGGTAGATCAAATTTATTAAATATAACCATGTATTTTATTTACTGACACCTTCAATGAAATTTTTATATATAGTATATAATAATACAGCGACCAGAGTAAAGCATCAACGATGCGAGACGTCTGGTACTGCGACCGCCAAATGTCTGCCAAACGTGACCACCGTTTGTTTCCATACTTGAATTAAAAACTTATTGAAAAACAAACAACAAGGACGGCAAAATTATTACACTCGACATGTTGGCTTTTAAAAAAGCGACGTTATTTTATGTCCTAGCATTTTTGCGGCAAAACACGCGCGTTAAATTTGCGGAATTTTAATAAATTAATGTTAAATATTAAGTAGCTGGTATTTAAATACGAGTAGAAGACAGGACTGTCTTCGAGAATTCAATCTTAGCAGACGTGAAGATCTAATTCGAAATACTTCGTCGCCGGAATTCCGTTACGGTGCCAGCACACTCCAAACAACAACTCCATCTTACAAATTTTAATATACACATTCTTTGCTTTTAATAATATTGGTAGTGCAAAACTTTCTTGAGCTTCAGACTTCTCGACCCAACGAGGTTCAGGTCAAGCTACAGTTAGTTCAGTTACGATTCGTTGGCACAGTGTGAAGCGCTCGTCTGCGGGTCTACGTATCCCGAACGAAACAAGTATTTGTGACATACAAATAAATGTTCCGTGTATGGATATTTTGTATTTGTACAATGTACGTACATACGTACCAACACACAGTAGAAAATCCTAGTGGCAGCAAAAATGTTTGAAAAATGTATTAAGAAATGGTTCTACTATACTGTGTTGTTCTTTCAAAACTTGTAGTGAAAATTAATCGCCTCGCCTGGAAGACGGTATAACGATCGCAGCACCAGACTTCCCACACCTTTGACGCTGCTGCCCGTCACCGGTCCGAGTATTTTACGTATGACGTAAACGAGGTGGTTATACTGCCTTTTGTCTGAAACCATGTCATCTTTCTGACATGTTCCATTGTTGCTTTGTACGGGACAAAATGGGGCGATGAGTTCTCTGACGCCAGCATCACACAGCAATTGGTGAATGCTTCTTCGATATCACCAACATGTGTCAAGAGAGTGAAAGTAAAGTAAAAATACATGCTCACCCTCTCGCAATCGTAACGCTGCGTGTAATCACGGAGGCAGTTTACATTAGCACAAGGGCAAACATTCAGACCTGGAACAATTAATTGGCCTTACAAACGCTTGTTAAGTATGAGATTCGATTCCATGGTCCTCAACGTTGCATCTCAATGCTAAACCACAGCACCACGGAGCAGTCAATTTTATATATTATGGTGTCATTAGGAAAGCATACTCTATAAAGTAAAATTCCTTGAATTTCTCGTTGTCGCCTGTCATTAATATAATTATAACACTTAAACTAATTCAGTCGGACTAAAGCGTTCAATTTGGAATAAGTTTAATATTACTTTTCGTTAAACGTTTGTTTGGTCACGTAGAAAGAATGAACGAGGAAAGAGTAACGAAAAAATCGGCGATACATTGAAAATAGGCCAGATTAGGAGTACCCTTAACCGACGAGCGTGTATGCGTAAATATATGGATGTAAAAGAGGCGAGAGAAGTGTGTCAGGATCGCGCCAAATAGAATTCCGTAGTCTCTGCCTACCCCTCTGGGTGACAGGCGTGAGAGTTTGTATTGTATTGTATTTCCGTTAAAATAGGGCTAAGCCTTCCAAAGCAGTTTTGCAAAATTTCTTTTTAATCGCATTGGTTTTTTTAATCAGTTTCAGCTCCAGCAGATTTGTATAGGTCCATGACTTCTAACTTTATTGAACGTTCAGTAGTCTGTAAAAGGTGAAAGAAAAGGGAAAAAAAGAAAGCTTTGATTACCTTAATACTGGAAAGAATTTTTCCGTTAAACTTATCGAATAAAATCAAACAAAAAGTTTGATGGTTGATGGTCACAGGCAGCATGCCGTTTTTGAAAGGATATTTGTAGCAAGAGCCTTACCTTCAAAGAAATTGTTAATTATAGTTTTTCACATTTATCACGTAATTATTGTAGAATGGCGCAATAATACACAGTATTACATAATATCATGTAATATTATGATGACTAGTCTGTCATGTAAGTAAATTATTATTTATAATAATATTTATTTATATTTTAGATTTTACATTAATGATACTTTTCACTTCTTTTTATTTCCTTTTTAGGTTGTTTGGGAGAAATTACTTATAGCAATGAGTAGTAATATGCACAGTTATAGCGACGTGCAGGAGCTACGATTACCAAAGTTACTGTTTATTCTTGAGCGCACTCAGTAAACTCATTTCATTGCCTTAATCCAACTATTCATCGGATCAACTTGTTCCAAGCAAATTGTCACAGTAAATAAAGTTCTGTCCCAAATGAGTCGTTGAAGTTGTGATCGTTCAGAACCAATCGTAGCTTTCGTAGTCGTTTATTACTTTATTCTTAAACTCTCCTTCCTGGAATTAATATCGAATGCAAAAAGTTATAAAATAAATACATATTTATTTTAAACATAATATCATAAATATTACTAGATTGATATTAAAACTAGACCTGCATCTAACTAGGCCACATCTTATTAATAGTCAAAATAGGTCAACCGCTCAGATAGTGTAATACCAGACTGTAGGCACTTACATATAATCCACTCACTTGTCCTTACCAACTCGGTATCGATGATCGATCTATTGTGATGAACTGTACATATACACACATATAATCACGCCTCTTTCCCGTAGGGGTAGGCAGAGAACATTTTTTTTCCACTTGCAACGATCCTTACATATTTGTTTCGCTTCGCCCACTTCCATTATTCCCTTCATACATGGTCTTCGGTTGAGGGTACTCTTGACCTGGCCCTAACTCTGCGCTAGTAATAGACACTGGGACATTCATAATTCACACAGAACCTGAAAACCAACAACTTCCGAGTTTGCCTGAATGTTAATCCAGCTTAAATTGAACTCAGGGCTCGCAAAGTAACTGGTCGAGCCAACTGACCTTTGGCATTGAGTTATGTAAAGAATACTATTAATTATATGAAATTTATTTTTAGCGATAGAATATCGTAAGGATATTTTCAAAATCTCGTTAATACTTTCAAAATTGCATATGTACTTTAGTGTGCATTTTAACTATATGTTGTACATAATCTTTACGGTAAATTGTGTACACAGCAGCGTTAAGCTGCTATTTTGCGCTGGTATTCTGTGAGAGCGTGGTCCTTCTCCGGTCGAGCCGACCCATTCGTGCTACACCCATAATATAGCTGCAGCATGGCTCTACCACGTATAAAAGTGTACGAAATCAGGTGCGAAAATTAATTTTTAACGTGGTAAACAATGAAAATGAAGTTCAAGAAAAATTTACTTTCTAAACTTGTTTATTGAGTTAAAGTAATTTAGTCTTAATTTAGTTTGGTATTTAGTTAAGCATGAATATAACATAACTTTAAGTATCAAACTTTATTGTTAATCACAGATACATTTTGTGCAAGCTGTGTCTACATATATATTAGAAAACAATTTTTGAAACCTTTGTTTTATATAATACCTGTTACGGCCTACGGTTGCTCCCTTAAAGGATCCAATCCCCTGGGGCCCATCAGCAGAAGACTTCCCGAGCAAACGTAGGTCGGGCCTCCTAAGGCCACGTGGAATCTCTCTAATTACACTAAAATATATGGGGGAGCGTTATACTACGGCCAGTCGACCGGAAGGAATTTGGCGGAGTTCACTTACCTCTATCCAAGGCGACTGGTCCCTCCGGAGTCGGTCAGGTCGCATGTGGTTGTGTAGTGCAAGGGAAAGAATGGTGATGTGGTGTGTATCTGGGTGTGACTGATGGTGATTGAACCTAGACCTTAGCCGTCGGCAGCAGCCCGAGCGTCGACACCGCTCCAACTTGAGGGGGCCTTTCGAGGTTATCCACAGTCACTTTCTTGGTTCACCACGATGACAGTCACTTAACTCTATCGTACGATTAACTAGCTTACAGAAGCCACTAACTATCGCGGGGTATAAGGTTACCGCACAAAACACGCCCGGAGTTTCTAGGTCAAAGGTCACTACCGTTTCGCGTGGCAACAGTTCTAAATACCGAGGCCGCACTAGCTTATATTGCCGAATGCACTTATACAGATTCTGAGTCGGACCCAATAAGTCCCGGGAAAGGCTATCCAAACAGGGAATGCGCGTTATAATTCCTAGACAGGATATTTACTAGACGCTCTAACTATTCCGCGGTTCCCGCACAAATTAAAGGCGTGCAAACATTAGCACATCTGGCAGATGACTGACTCGCTTGCGACCCGCGCGCCACTGTGACGCTCGGAAGAACTTCAGACCGGAATCGCGCCGAGCCGAGTGACATCTGGTGTCGATTCCGACAACAGAGTTTTGCGCGAACAAACCCCCGTCCCGGACATAAGGATTTAGGTCCGCGAGCAAACCGGTCAGCGGGACAAGGTCGAGACTGCAAGTTGCAAGACCGAATCTACAACCAAACTAGGCCACCTTAGGCAATCTATTAGGTCTTGCAACCCTAATCAACGCCTCAAAGATATCCCTAATGTGGCAAGCCGGAGGGTCAGCCTCCACTGGATGCCCCTCCTGGGCATCGCAGCACTTTAATAAGTCCTGTACTGGACAGAAGTCCGACGACCTCTTTCAAACACCATCTGTGCCCCTATGATTAGTTCCGCAATCCGACCGGATCAGCTCTGCAAACAGTGACGCGACACGAAGCGGCCTCGAGCGGCCTCCTAAGCTTCAGTGCAGAGAGCACCCACAAATTCCACATGAACGTCGTCTGTGGAGAGCCGAACGAAACGCACAGATAGTCCCTAGTATGAATTTTCAACAAGTAGGCCTAGCCAGGCCACCCACCATATTATCATTTACTAAAATAGTGCGGCAGCTGATTTCAATCTGATAATCTCCAAAACTAGCTAGCCTGTTAGACAAGTAGTCCTATGCTCATATTTCAACAAATTTTTCAAAAGCATCAATGTTCAACTACAGAATTAATTCAACCAAATTAATCACCGATGCGCATAGGTCAACTTGCAAATTAACAAAACAATAACGTAAGGGACAGCCCTACTTCTTAGAAAACAAAAATGATTAAACACTATCCTAAACATAAACATAATTTTTCAAATAGTGCGCCATTCCATTTCAGATGAATTCAAATTTTCCTTTCAGCAAACAAACGCAACAATCAAATACAGTGATTAAATATATGTACAAAACACATGCAGTAGCATTTAAAGGAGTAGATTAAATTCAATTCTTTTAATTTAAACCGCTACAAATAGGAGAATTTCGCGGAAAGCCCAAAGCAATTTTTAATTTTAATTCAAGTATTTTTTTTGACTAAGTGCTCGACCAAACCAAATCTAATACCCCTTGACAGCGTGATTCAACGCTACAGGGGGACCCTAATCTTCCCACCACCAAGGGGAGGCCACATGGCGTGAACCCGAGATAAATAGAGCACAACCTTTAACAGTTGCCACTCGGGTTGTACGCCTTCACTGAGGCCGTCGGCAACAGAACATTTTGACAAGTGGACTGTTGACGGCTTAAGGCTCAGTGGAGGCGGCCGTGGTGGGAACTAAGGCAGCAGCTAGACAGGGCCGCCTCCATCAAATGGGGAACAGTGGTACACCAGTCGCGGCCACTCAGCTAACGGAAGTGAGAAGGGTCCAGCGGACCGATGAGTGGCCGTGAAGTTCCTCTCCACACGCTGAGGGGGGGTGATGACACCCCCGCCCCTGGGGGAATTACCCCCCGACTGGTCGGGGGAGGGACTCCTTTCAAACTTAGGGGCCTGGTGGCTGGACGGCGGGCGCCGACAGTCACCCTGCAGAGGGCGTGGCTGAGCGCCCCCGCCCGTGGGGGTCGAGGGCCTGGCAGAGCCCCGAGAGGAGATGCCGTTCGCACCCAGGCACAAAACGGCATGGTGATTGCCCTGGCAATGCAGACAGGGCCGTCGATGCGGACAGTCTCGCTGGAGGTGCCCTCCCAGACATGACCAGCACCAGCGGCGCTCCTTGGCGATAGTTCGCCTCGCTGGAACCGGCTTACCTAATAATTTCGGGCACGACGTTACCCGGTGATCAGATGCTCGACAATAGGAGCAGGGGGGGGTTGACGACGACTTGCCTGGCGGGTTCAGCCTCTCACTGGGCACGTCTCGCAAGTCGTCAACGGTGCCCGCCGCGTTCTCGATCTGCCGGCACTGCTCCTCCAAAAACCGCAGCAGGTCATAGAAGGGCGGAATATAGGAGGCCTCGTCCCCGCCGTACCTCTCCTCAAAATGGATTCGCAGGTCGAGAGGTAGACGGGACAGCACGATGCGGAGCAACAAAAAAGCCCATTCGCCCACTGGTAAACCCAGCCGCCTCAAAGTATTACAGGCCACCAAGACTGGATCCAACAGGTCCGGACGCAGTCTGGCCCGGTCACTAAGCAGCGGGAGGCTTAGAAGCTGCTTAACATGTTCGTCCGCAATTCGCCGGACGTTGGCGTATCTTATGGCTAGGAGGTCCCGAGCAGTCTGGTAGGCGTCGTCCGACAATCTCAAGTGGCCGACGACGCCCAGGGCCTCCCCCTCCAGTGAGGCCAGGAGGTACACCATCTTTTGGCTCGGGGTCAAGTCACTCCGGGAGTCCACTAGGCTGTCGAAAAGACCAACGAAGGTCAGCCATTCGGAAAGGACCCCGGAGAACTTTGGCAGGTCCAGAGTTGGGAGTCGTCCCAACAGCTCCGGCTGAAGCCGCTTCAGAGAGGACTCGGACAAGTCACTCATCCGAGCTTCACGAGCCTCCTCGGCATACCTGCCTTCAGCCTCGATCAACTCGTCCGTGAGCCACAAGAACTGCTCATAGTCCGCGAAGCAGGAGTCCAGGACTCCCTTCTCCACATCCGAATCCTCGAGTTCAGCGTAAGCCTCCTCCACTGCGGCCCTTCGAGCATCCACCTGCTCGAACTGCTTCATCAAGTTATGGACCCTATCCGGTCGACCTATCAAAGCATGGGCGCTTGTGGCCCAGCGTAGCTCAGTCCGCAAACAACGGATCAGTAGCTTGGGCGATGTCATCACTATTAAATGCAAATTACGACGCGGCTTGAGCACAGTTTACAAAAATAACAAATAAAAAATACAACAAAAAATTAACAGTTAATAAATGCAGTTCCTATCAAATCGCGTTGAATAGAAATTACACAAATACGAACTACTTGCTACGTATCAACCAAATACAAGTTAGCACAAAAAAGACACAAATCAAATTAACAAATAACAAATACTAGTGCGATCGAATCAAGTTAAATTCAAATTGCGCAAATACAAATTACTACTATTTAGTTCAAATACAACTTACAGTATAAACGAAGATACACATCACGGTCGATCAACAAAAAATGCCTAGCTCGGAAATCGAACCTTCGATAAGTAATCCACTACAACTCTCCGACAACGATAATTAACCGATTACGTAAAAATAACCATCTACCTACATGACGTATATCTCTAGAAAATCTCCCGCTTGCACAACCTAGGGCGCGGCTTTTCAAATTACCCTCTAACCAAAAAAAGGCAAGCAACAAAGCAACAAAGGAAAATAATTCTATTATTACGTACAAAAAAAATATTTTTACGTATTACGGACGGGCGTGATTGTAGATGCAAATTAAACCAATCACACCAACGCTCCCTGCCACCAAAATTGTTTAATGTTTATCAAACACTATAGTCGGGATCGACCGGGAATCGAACCCGGAACCGCGCTCTGCTACCAGTATGTTACGGCCTACGGTTGCTCCCTTAAAGGATCCAATCCCCTGGGGCCCATCAGCAGAAGACTTCCCGAGCAAACGTAGGTCGGGCCTCCTAAGGCCACGTGGAATCTCTCTAATTACACTAAAATATATGGGGGAGCGTTATACTACGGCCAGTCGACCGGAAGGAATTTGGCGGAGTTCACTTACCTCTATCCAAGGCGACTGGTCCCTCCGGAGTCGGTCAGGTCGCATGTGGTTGTGTAGTGCAAGGGAAAGAATGGTGATGTGGTGTGTATCTGGGTGTGACTGATGGTGATTGAACCTAGACCTTAGCCGTCGGCAGCAGCCCGAGCGTCGACACCGCTCCAACTTGAGGGGGCCTTTCGAGGTTATCCACAGTCACTTTCTTGGTTCACCACGATGACAGTCACTTAACTCTATCGTACGATTAACTAGCTTACAGAAGCCACTAACTATCGCGGGGTATAAGGTTACCGCACAAAACACGCCCGGAGTTTCTAGGTCAAAGGTCACTACCGTTTCGCGTGGCAACAGTTCTAAATACCGAGGCCGCACTAGCTTATATTGCCGAATGCACTTATACAGATTCTGAGTCGGACCCAATAAGTCCCGGGAAAGGCTATCCAAACAGGGAATGCGCGTTATAATTCCTAGACAGGATATTTACTAGACGCTCTAACTATTCCGCGGTTCCCGCACAAATTAAAGGCGTGCAAACATTAGCACATCTGGCAGATGACTGACTCGCTTGCGACCCGCGCGCCACTGTGACGCTCGGAAGAACTTCAGACCGGAATCGCGCCGAGCCGAGTGACATCTGGTGTCGATTCCGACAACAGAGTTTTGCGCGAACAATACCTGTCAGCATGTTGAAGTTGTGTTCTGTTTTGTAGACCAAATAAAGAGAGAAAAAAAAGTTGAGATATGGAAATGAAATATTCGTCTATGTTATAGGAGAATGAAAACTGCCTTACAATAGTAAAACAGCCGCTCAACTATCAACATAAAATCTACATTCAACACACATCGTTTCAATTTAATGGTAAAGTAATGAAACAGAAACAGAAAAGATCGTAATGTGTAAACGATAGTGTTTCAAGTGTTTTTAAATAAAGTATCCCTGTCAAACTCAATTTCTAAGTTTAGAAGTTGTAAATTATACATTACTTATTTAGCTTTACTTTGTTATTATACCTCCTTCATATCCCTTAGTAAACTTGGAATTAGACATTTTCCATTTTGACTGTTATTTGGGTTTCAAATACCAATCTTACGTAAATTTTATAAAGTATTAAGTGCAACAAATAACGACTACTTAAATAAAAATTAAAATAATATTAATTTAATTGTAAGACGTACATAATATTAAGTCATATATTACTAAATAAAGTTTTAGAATATATTATATTAAGTATTATACATTATATTAAGTTCTTATTGTGTCTACATTTGTTTGTTAATTTAAAGATTACTCGACACGTTAATACATAATAGATTAGTATTTATACTCGAATTTTCCTTACAACATTTGTGGAACTGGTAGAGTTATAATAAATATTTTATTTTATTTTTTTATTTTTGTGTAGAACCAGTGAATAAATCATTAAAAATGTCGGAAATTAAACTTATCCCTAATGAATTAACTAAAATAATACCAACATTTAGCGGCGATAAACACCATTTAAATTTATTTTTGCGTAAATGTGAATATATAATAAGTAACTTTAAATCATCCGATGTGCAAAATGAATATATAATGCAAATTATTACTAGTCGTCTTACGGGCGAGGCTACGTCGCTTATCAGTGAACGGGAAGATATAGAGACGTGGGCCGAATTCAAGGAATTGTTTTTAACTCACTTCGGCGACCCACGTAGCGAGGAATGTTTAGCCATAGAATTAGAAACTTTAAAGAAACACCAAAATGAAAATTATACAGATTTTTGTGGTCGTATACAATCCGTTAAATCAGTGTTATTATCGAAGGTTAATCAAATTGGTGATAAAAGCTTAAAAATAAGTAAAACTATTATTTATAATAACACCGCTCTGCAATGCGTAGTAAAATGTTACAGTCTAGCCATACGTCTAAGCCACAGTCTAGTAGTATACTAGTGCAACAACCATCGTTTAAGTTTGCAATGCCAACACAGCCTACAGGTTTTAGACTAATATTAGTCCCAAACCAACACCCTAGGCAGAATTTCGGAACACCATCTCAATTTAAGTTTGGCATTCCCAATAGTAGACAAATGAGGATTCCGTTACGACAAAATAAGCCTCAACAGCAAATGAGTTTCCCTAAGCAATATCACCCACCTAATTTTGGATACCGACCAAACTTTGGATTTAGACCCCCGGACTATAGCCCCATGCAACCAATGTTATCACAACAGTTTGGTAATTCTCAGCGTTTTAATTATCCTAATAATAATAATGTGCATAACAAGCCGGTTTCTAATGATACTGATGTTTCTATGAGAACTGCCCCTCCAAAGCCTTTTCAACCAGGTTTCCGCCTAAACGAATTAGAAATTTGTCCATCATACTATTCCTACGAATTTCCTCAAAATTACATGTATGAGGAAACATACGACAGTTATTATGAAGATGAATCCATACAAGAAAATTCTGTAATAGAGTCCGACGAAAACAGTGATTCAGAGGATAATGACATGTCTGCACAGACTGAAAATTTTCAAGTAAAAGCCTCCGAAAACCGCCTGAAATAACAGAATTGAATTGCGACATAAATCTAAAACTACCGTACATATATATACCTAATTTCTTTTAAGTTTTTTCAAGTTTTTCTTTTTAAGTTCTTTTATAAGCCCCGATAAAGCACATCAATAATACCGTAATTATATAACAACTGAACCCTTTAAAGTTATAAGCACTCATGCATCTATCATACACAATCAGGTAATTAAAATTCCACTATTTTCTTTATTTCAAAATAATGGCGAACATAAATTTTATTTCTATAATGTCGATTCACGTTATGATGGGTTAATTGGGAATGATTTATTAAAGCAGTTGGAAGCTGTAATAGATTTAAAGAAACAAGTACTTACCACAAATTCTTCTAAAATACCTATAATACACAATAGCTTAGAATATGCTGTAATACTTCCACCTCGTTCTGAAGTTAGAGCAAAATTACCTGCTAACATGTTTTATGGTGAAGGAATATTAAATTATGCCCGATTCTGTGATGGAGTGCACATGCCTTCTGTATTGGTAAAATATGAGAATGGCTATGCCACTACAATTATACAAAATACGTAAATGAATTTCAAAATATGAACACACAAGTAAATTATTTAAGTAACTTTGCTGTAGAAAAGTTTAAACAACTCATACTTTCGATACGTTTCAAGCGCGGTCTTATTAATCCATTAGATTCTGTTATCAAAGCGCTTACAGGAAACTTAGACCACAAAGATGCAGTAAAATACGACAATCTCATATCTCAATTAAAGACCCAGCAAACGCACACTAATAAGAAAATAACAATAATCTCGTAGATGCTTGACTCTCTTATAAATAGTACTGGATCTCTACAGGAAAATATGAACATTGTAAATGAATGAATAAAACGTATAGAAAGAATTGTAAAATATATAATTACTAAAGATGATAACAGCATATACTCCACGTATGTTTGAAGTATGTTAAAAATATTTGTCAATAAGTTTAGAACTATATACTTAATTTTAAGCGAAATAGAAACGAAATTAGCATTTACTACACTTCACGTTCTACATCAACCCATTGTTAATTCCACCGAATTATTAGTAATATTAGAATCTATATCTCAAACAAACAGTTTATTGTATCCTATTACTGAAAACAATTTAGTTAATTTAGAAAGATCTATGTCTGTTAAGGCCTATGTAAAAGAAAACCAAATAACGTTCATTATGGAAATCCCTCTGACTGATAATATTACATACAGTTATTTTAAAATATATGCTTTACCTATTTTTGATCTTACCTATAATAGAACAACTGTTATTTTTCCCAAATATCCTTACCTCATGGTGAAAGATCACACGTACTTATCCTTAAATGACCCATGTCAGGAGATAGTAGCAAACCAGTTCCTGTGTGAAGAAATTATCCGTATCGTGCAGTATCCTGAAAACACATGCATAGAAATACTTATGAGCTTCGCATCAAATCTAAGCCTTTGTAAATTATCAATAGTAGAGCTGGAAAGTGTTAAGATACAGTCTATTGGTCCTATTAACTGGATCCTATTTACACAAAATGAAAAAGTGCTTACAAAAACGTGGGGCGATGACACTCAAAGAAATGCTGTAAAGGGCACTTACCTCTTGGAAATCGATGAAAACTGTGAGCATTTTTTTTACAATTAGGCAATATTAAATTACACCGGAAACGATACTATTCAGGAAAACTGCAATATAAGGTGACACCTATTTTAACTCTACCCAAATTGATAGAGCAGCCTACAAATACGGAGAAAACAGTGAATTTAAATCGCGTTAATTTGGATGAACTAAAATATCTGTCGTACAAACTGAAAAGTGAAATAGTGGAAAGTTAAAGTAAAAGCTTAGTGAATAAGAAAAGCGTTAGTTTAGCTACTGTACTACTCTATGATATATTAGTCTTAATTAGTCTTATTGTTGTAATTTGGAAAATAAGTCTAAGCTCTTACATTGTATGCAAAATTATCGGAATCCAAATCTTGCCGATAACTTTGCAGTTGAGGAGGGAGGCGTTATGGTTACACCAGCACCACCCATAATACAGATAAAGCATCCATCAGCATAAATACATAAACGCTGAGTATGTAGTAATTTAAGTAGACTGTAAGCATAGGATTAAGGATTGTAAAAGACAATGGTCAGAATAAATTCACATCTATCTCTGTGAACACGTAGTTTTTATTTAGTTTTAATTCTTAGTTTGTATTTAGTTTAAAAAAGCTCTCGGCAGCTCCCGCAACTTGACTACGTTGTTAACGAGAGACTTGTGGACGATAAATCCGACACCTCCTTGGGACAGATGGTCGCCCTCCCGGTGATAGAGGAAGTTGCCGGATTCGAGGATTACCGTGTCCTCCCCCTCTCTTCGGACTTCGGATAATCCTATAATATGCCAGCGCAACTTGTCTATCTCTTCTTCCAGCTCCACGATCTTCTCGTCAGTCCTCAGGGTGCGTGCGTTGTACGTTGCCAGGTCGAGTCGTCTAAGGTGGCAACCGAACCTCCACCGGAGATTCTTAGCACCCCCTGCCCCGCCGTTACCATGGTCGCCACCGTAGCCAAGAATAGCGGGGCCGCCGGGGACTGGGGGCCGTCTGTTTGTTGCTTTATTCATTGGGGGGTATTTGCCATAGTTGCCACGCTTGGCGAGCGGGTTGGCAACCGCAGTTTTTTTATTGTAATTTTGGCTATTATCAGGAAGATGCTGCTGCCCATCTCCTGCCTGTTTCGCTTTGTCGCCTTTTACGACACTCACGGGAGGATATGGGGTAGTGGATATTCTTGATCGCCACTACACGGCAATAGCGATTGCCACAGGAAAATAATCTAAGACATAATTCAAATATACAAATGAATAATTTAATATGTAACAATAATTTAAATTTGACATATAATTGTAATTATAATAATGACAAATTTCATTTAGTTGATATAAATAATTTAATAAAAAAGTTTTGGACAAAATATAGGTATTACCTATCCAAATATAATTTAAGACTGATAGCAAATATGCTATCTTATTATTTACTTTTTAACACAGCCAAGTTTTTGGCTACCAAGACTGCTTTTATTGGGCAGGATAATTATTTGACAATTAATTTGGAATCAGTTCCAACTAATTTAAATTAGTAAATGCGACAATAGAGGCAATCTCTAGCAATAAGAGGAGTTTCATTAACTTGCATGCAGCCCACAAATAAGTAATAAAAATTGTTTAGACCTGGTGCATCAAAATATACAAGGCATGATGGGTAAAGAATTAGAAGTTGAATTGTTTTTAAATAGTAACAACATACATATCCTTTGTATTACTGAACATTGGCTAAAAGATTATAATTTCATGTTTAATTTCAGAAATCACCAGGTGGTCAGTTCCTTCAATAGAGAAAAAAGTTTACGTGGTGGCTCCTTAATACTAGCAGATAAATCATTATTATATATAGAACGTAAGGATATAGTGAGCCTCTCTGTTGAGCGAACTGTAGAAATGGTTTGTGTCGAGCTCGAGCACCTCATTGGTGTAAGTGTTTACAGACCCCCATGTGCTACTTATGACTATTTTGAAATGATTGTGGAAGAAGTTTTGCTCAAACTTAGTAAACAGAAAAAGTCTGTTGTAATGTGTGGAGACTTTAATATCAATCTCCTTGAAACTTCTTCCATTAGTATTAAGTTTAGCTCATTGTTTAAATCGTATAATCTTGTTAATTTATTCGTAGAACCAACACGTATTGCTGGGCCTACGACCTGTATAGATAATATTTTTACAGATCTTAAGCCCTTGCATAAATCAATTATTGAAAGTTTAAGTTCCGATCACTATGGACAGTTTGTATAATTGCCTTACATATACAAGAAACAGAAAAATAAGAAAGTTGTGTTTGTTCCAATAAATGAACATCGCTTTGAGAGGTTTAGAAGTAATATAATAAAAAGACTTCCATCACTTTCATTTAAAAACAGTGCTAATTTTTTGTATGGTAAGTTACTTTAAATTATAACTTGTGAATTTAGTAGGATATTTACTTCTAAAACTTTCTCTTTTAACAGTCGCAAATCATTTAATGAAAGGGCGACAGTAGGAATTTATAGAGTAGGTGAAAGTTATACTAGCTTTATCATTAAAGATTTAGAGATTATGTAAATATATATTTTAAAATATTTAAAAAAGTGTGCGCCACAGCTAAGGCTTTACATTTTAGTAACAAAATTAAAACTGCATCTAACAAAAATAAAATGACCTGGAGAATAATAAATAGTGGAACGGGCAAGGTCAAACCGCGCAACTCGGATTTTCAATTGAATGTTAACAATAATTTAACGCGATCTGATCAAGAAGTTGCTATGGCTTTTGAGAAACATTTTACTGACATTCCTTTTTTGACAACTAAATCATTAAATTCTTCTACTGTCGCCGAATCATTGCTCAAACAAAATGTAAGGGCTTGTTCAAACACTTTTAAATTCCATAGAGAACTGCCAAAAGATATCGTTAAATATTTTGAAACTATTGATGTTAACAAAACGGCAGATTTATGGGGGATTTCCGTTAAAGTTGTTGTGTTAAAGCATATGATGTTCCGTTAAAGCAGATGGTTTGACTAATAATTTAAATTAATTTGCTTACTAGGTTGAAGTTGCGACACACATACACATACAAATTATTATATCACAAACACACACACACACACACACACACACACACACACACACACACACAAACCCACACCCACGCGCGCGCACACACACACACACACAAAACTAGCGCTTAAAATATATTAAATATTTTTTTTATTATTTCTTATTTATATTTCTGTACTTGTTTAAATAACTAAATTATTATTATAATATAGAAATTTACCTTTTTTGCTATACGCTGTATACTATTTGTTAACATTGCTGAAGACAAAAAAAAAATTAAAATTCATGCAAAAAAAAATGTAAATCTATAAAGGCTTCTATATAACATAAAATGTTCTCTTGTTTATATATTGTTAAATGTACAAGCTGTAGATTTTGTTACAATAAAAAAAAAAAAAAAAAGTTATTCTATCTATAATAGATATAATAGCACATTATCTAGCCACTATATTTAATGCAAGCGTCGAATCTGGTATGTCTTTATTTAAATCTGGTAGTACATTAAACCCTGCCAATTTTTGACCAATTTCTGTACTACCAACATTTAGTAAAATTTTTGAAAAAATAATTTTAGATCAGCTGTTAAGTTTCATTAATATTAATAAATTGCTACATAGAAATCAATTCAGTTTTACAAGGGGTCGCTCGACAACTAACACTGGAGTTGAGCTTATTAAACATATTTTTTGTGCATGGGAGAATTCAGAGGATGCTTTGGGTATATTTTGTGACCTTTCCAAGGCCTTCGACTGTGTTCACCAAGAGACATTAATCAGGAAGCTACAGTACTATGGTGTCAAAAACACAGCGCTTAAACTTATTATTTCATATTTCAGTAATAGAATGCAGAAAGTTATTATCAATGGTAAAAGTTCTTCCGGCTCCCCTGTACTAATGGGTATCCCTCAGGGCTCGATTCTCAGACCGTTCCTATTTCTAGTGTATATTAATGACTTACCTTCTCTTGTAGAGGATAATCATGATATAGTATTATTTGCTGATGATACTCCCTTGATTTTTAAACTTAAACATCAATTATTTAAATGTGACGAAGTGAACAATGCTATTTCAAAATTAGTGCACTGGTTAAACGTTAATAATCTACATTTAAACTGAAATAAAACTAAATGTATTAAATTTACAACAACGAATATTAAAAATCTGAGTACCAATGTGTTTTTTAATGGGGAAGAACTGAGCCCTGTTGAATCCATTGTTGTTCTTGGTATCACTCTCGACGCAAAGCTTATGAGGCCCCCATATATCCAAAATAGCAAGCAGACTAAGTTCTGCAGCCTATGCTGTAAAAAAGATTAGAGGTCTCACTAGTGTCGAGACAGCTAGATTAGTTTATTTTAGTTATTTCCATAGCATAATGTCTTATGGGATTTTGCTATGGGGAAATGCGGCTGATTCAGAAACTATTTTTGTTTTACAGAAGAGGGTCATTAGAGCTATTTACAATCTAAAACCGAGAGTCTCTTAGAGATAAATTTAATAAATTAATATATTAACTTTGGCCTCTCAGTATATTTACGAAAATTTAATGTATGTTCACAAAAACAAAGGTAGTTTTAGTAAAAAAGTGATATACATTCTGTAAACACTAGGAACAAAAGCAAGCTAGTGATACCAGTTTCTCTATTCCACAGAGTCAGTAATTCATTCTTGGGGCAATGAATACGCTATTACAACAAGGTTCCGGAAAGTGTACAGGCTCTCTCTATTAGCAAGTTTAAATGTTTTGTAAAGTTGAAACTGTATAAAAAAGAGTTATTATAGTATAAATTAATACATGGTTGATAATAACTCCTGGGAATGAGGTGATCGCTTCCAAGCTTTTTCTAAAATAATTTTTGTACTTATATAGTTTGTTTATTTTTTATTATTGTAAAATTTGCTTTAAAAAAAAGTCCCGCTGGGTTTCTTGCTGGTTCTTCCCAGGACAGAGGTTTTTTTCGAACCAGTGGTAAAGTAAAAAAATTACTTTAAATAAGAATTTTACATGAGATCTATATTGAATAAAAATTATTCTATTCTATTCTACTCTATTTTATACTATTTAACCATAAATAAATTGTTTGTTTTCGTTTTTTGTATTGTGTCAGTCTTCATGATAATTTTACTTGATTACACTAAATCTCCCTATTCTGTAATATGTCGAGCACATTCATGAAAAGGCCAGCAATGCACTTAAAGAAATTGAGTACACAATGTGATGTGTAATGCACGAGATGCATTGCTTCATTTTTGACCAGACGTAAAATATAAATAAAATAAAATCATAAAATATAGTTAATTGCCATGTTCTTTATGTACACAGTATCAGTATTGTGTCTGACAAACGAGCTGGCTGCTAACAAACGAGGTAGCTGTTAATGAGTGTACTGCTAAATGCTGTCGCATCGCTCAACGTCAGTGACGCAATCGCTGCGCAACTCCTTAGTGCAGGGAAACATTGCCTCCCATCCCAACAAAAACTGTCAAATTACTCTTTCCTCTTTTTATTTTCTCAGTATTCGTTTTACTGTAGACAACTTGTGTATACTTAGATAATTTGCGATGAGTAAAATACCCTACTAATCCGTTCTAGTCTGCTCTATTCCGTATATTCCGTTCTATTCTATTCTTAAATATGTACTCCTTACATAATATGTGCCTAATATTTGTAATATAGAATTGCTGTTTGTCTATTTGGTACTTACATCGTAAATAAATATTTGAACTACGATTGTTGTTAGGATTAGTGGTGTTTTATTTTTCGCTGGGGCGCATGCGCGGTGTTCACCACGCGTTGTGTAGTCATGTTTTGATTGCGTTAGCTTGTGTCGGTATTAATATTAATTGCCATTGAAAAATTTGAAGTAAGATTTGTAAATTGATATTTCCTGAAATTGCCTAAATATCGGGTGCCGGCGATTTGGCAAGTAACTTTACTTAAAAGTGTTTTAGTTATATGTGTGTAATTTAAATTTTTTTTTGTTTTAACTTGTATATAACAATATGATATTTAATGAACATACTGGTGCACTCGGTCAAATTCTATGACCAACGATAATAAAGTTCCAGAATTATATCAGTAAAAAGATTAGGGCAAGACTGTGGCAGACACACGGATAATTGTGAACTGAACGATACAAAAACAACTTCCACACAAAATGTGTTTTTAAATGAAAACTTTCTATAAATAAGGTTATATAATATGCCAAATAAATATCACAGAGTAGTGACGGTGCTAAAGTATCCTCTACCCCATATCATCTCGTGAGTGTTGTATAAGGTGACAGAGGGAAACTAAAAGAGTAGATGGGCAGCAGCGTTTTCCAGATAAAACTAAAAAAAAAACTGCAACTGCATGCCAAGCGCCAAGCGTGGCAACTATTGCAAATGTCCCCCTATGAGATAATCTACGGAGGAGGCCTGTGTTCACCTGTGGACTTTTATAGGCTGTAATGGATAATGGAATGGATACCAAATGCACCTTATATTTGGTATACCTGTAGTAAAACGTGTGATTAATATCTTAACATTTTTGTTTTTTTTATTTTTATACTCAATAATAATTACAAATGCTTAATGATCACCTCAGGAATTTTTTTTGGACTCAGTACAAGTTAAGGACAAAAAAAAATCATGAATTTCTTTGCGATGCTGTTTATGCGTCGTAGTGAATGGTTCGAACCTGTCTTCATTCATTTTCTAGCATAAGATAATTACATGTTGTTGTCTGTATGATTTTTTTAATTTACAATTACGGAAAATTACGGAAAAGAAGGGAATGAGGGAGTGGCGCGCCTTGAAAGAGGTTTATGTTCAACAGCGGACTACCGTAGGCTGATGATGATATCGAAGATGATGAAAAATTCTTGTTTCCCGTAAAAATATTAAAGTAATATATTATATATGGTGAGATTTCTTTCCTTTTATAAAAACGTCACAGTTTATATTAACTGGGACATAAATCCAGACCCGGAACAATTATTTGCAGGCCATGAAAATCCTTGTTCCGTGCGGGATTTGAACCCGCGAACTCCGGCGCGACAACTCTTTTCGAAGCTACTGCGCAACGGAGCCGTCAATGATAAGCAGCAAGTAATTATTTTACCTTTTTATCCCACATTTTACAAAGTTAGTATAATAAGTACAAATTTATATAAAAATAAAGAAAGAAATACGTTTATTCCAGTTTTAATCATGCAGCACAACATGCACCTAAAAGGTTTTTAATTTATATGTAATTTAATAATTTATATTTTTAAATTATACGCATAAAGCCAAATAAAACAAAATATGTATATATATATTAAAGTCATAAATTTCAGAAAACATAGTTTAAAAAACCCCGTGAAACTGCGAAAAGGGCCCATTTTAAGTGACAGCACTTGTTTTTACTCCAGCCCATACCCCGCGGCAACTCGGGCGGCTGAGTGCACGCTTCCTATTGATGTCCGAAAATAAAAAAATAACAAATATATAATGGGCTAATGGTAGAGCTCTTTTAAATAGGACAGCGTGTCCATTATCTATAGTAGTTTTGTATTGAATAGTCTAAGGTAAAATATAAGGACAACACGTATAAAGATTACTCAATAAAAAAAATAAAAAATGGGCTGCCTACATAATATGCATATTGTATACGTGGCAGAGCCATGCTGCAGCTATATTAGTAGTATAGTTGTAGCACGAATGGGTCGGCTCGACCGGGGAAGGAACACGCTCTCACAGAATACCAGCGTATAAACAGCTTAATGCTGCTGTGTTTCGTATGGTGAGTGTAGAGAACCGGAGACTCTTTTTACTGGCAAAGAGGCATTCCATCTTAGTCCTCACGGGTGACATCGCATCTGCATCTTGAGTCTTTATTGAGGATAGATGTAGATGTCTATGGGTCACAGAAACCACTTACCATCAGGTGGACTGTGTGCTCGTTTGTCACCCTATCCTATAAAAAAAAACCTGCGTCTCGGTCAGAAAGAGCAAGGCCGGCTTTGCCGTCTCGAGATGGTAGTGGACGGCGTTTCGTTTAGGTTCGAGTGAAGTCCCCTGATGTTGCAGAAATTCAAAGATAGCGTGGCAGGGGTCGCCTTTGTCTTGTTGCTCAGTTTGCCCCGAGCAGTTATGTTTTTGAGCGGAATTTTAGCAGTTTAACACTGCTGTGTTTCGTATGGTGAGTGTAGAGAACCGGAGACCCTTTTTACTGGAAAAGAGGCATTCCATCTTAGTCCTCACGGATGACAACGCATCTGCATTTTAATTCGCAAACGAGGATAAATGTAGATGTCTATGGGCACAGTAACCACTTACCATCAGGTGCACTGTGTGCTCGTTTTTCACCCGATACTATAAAAAAAATAAAAAAAAATATGCAATTTTCCTGTTAGTTTCAATTTTACTATTTCACAATTTTTAAAAAAAATGCGAATTAAGCCAGGATTAAGTAAAAATTAAGACATGCTCTCTGTATCGTAAAAAAATAAGAACTGAGTGATCGGCGATCATGTAGACGCGCGCACGATCATGGCTGGACTTTCTTTGATGTTTGTCCAAAAAAACCGACTCAGTGGCCATTACTCTCGATCATCACCGATCATGGGCGATTATAGGTGATTATGCCCTCTACACGATCGTGATCGCTAGTATTTGTCCATCATTGCCAATAGCATCGGCGTTCGGCGTTCATGTAGACGCGCGCACGATCATGGCCGAACTTCCTTTGATGACTGTTCGAAAAATCGACTCAGCGCCCATTACGCTCGATCAATACCGATGATGGGCAGTTATAGCTCTACACTATCGTGATCACTACATCTCGTCCCTCATGGCCGATGGTGAATAGGCCCCATTATAATTATAACATAGCTATAATTGAAATGACAACACTGATTAACGTCCCGGTATTTGATTGCTTGCCAAAAAAACGCGATGTGAATATTTCCCTTATAGAAATACAATTTGACAAATGGAATTATCTTTATTTAGATAAGAATAAATTTGCAAAGGCTGTTGATTTAATGTGATACGCAAAATGATATAAGCTCTGATTTTTCTTCTATGAAAGACTTGCTGTCAATGTTATTCACATGTTTTAATACCGTGCAAATAACCGCTTGAGCATAATATAAGGCTATTTAATAAATATAATATAAGGGTTAATATATTGCTATGTTGCAGACATACACTTAAATTATGGGATTCGCTAAGGTGAACTGGAAATATTATATTTTAATTTTTTTTTAAATTAAAATCTTTCTAAAGCGTAGGAAATTAGTTGGCTCTACATGATTTATATGGAAAGTCCGTGGGTGCTAGGCAATCAATCTTCGATATTAATTAAAACATGATATGTTTGTACCTACGGCTTTAAACAATATCATCAGAAGTGAGTAGATAGAATAAGAGACAGATATAAATATAATAATAGAGCAACATGATAGTAGAGCAATAGGGAGCACCGTCAAGAATACGTGACCTACCCAGAGAGAGAAAGAGAAAAGAGAGAGAGAGAGAAAGAGCTTTTATTGAAATTCTCTGTCGATTTTGTAGTTCAAGCATTTTAGATTGCAATGTATGTAAAAATTGGCAAAATTAATGGAGTACTTATACCTATCGGCATATGTACGTTATAGAGCGAAGTTAAACTTTATACGCTCTCCCTCCCCATCCGTACCCTAGCAAGTGTTGATAGGTATATAGATAGCCTACTATACATGGTAGAAGCATGCTGCAGCTATATTAGTAGTATAGTTGTAGCACGAATCAGCTCGACTGGAGAAGGGCCACGCTCACACTGAATACCAGCGTATAATAACAGCTTAACACTGCTGTGTTCCATATGGTGAGTGTAAAGAATGTGATGCAGAGTGATGTTCACCCGTGAGAGGGAGGGAGAGTGGATAAAATTCAACTCTGCTTAATAACGTACATATGACGATGGATAAAAGTACTCCATTTATTTTGCTAATTTTTTAGCTAAAATACAGACATTTAATTTCGCTGAATGGCCGAGTCGATTAAATTTTAAAAGTAGCAACGTAAAATTTAAGAGTTTATAAATAAATTATACCTCTTTTTAAAGAGCATATTCTTTTCGCTACTTTGGTCATACATTTATTCGCGGTAAGGTGGAAACTTTTTGAGAAAACTAAACTTAAATTTAGTTTTCACAAGTAGTTTTTACAAGACAATTGATAAATGTAAAAAAAGTCATACTTTGTGGCAGATTGCGCGTAAACTATAAGTTATATCGCTTTAGTATATACAACTATAAAGTTAATATGCCGATAAATAAAAGTATTCCATTAATTTTGCCAATTTTTCAGCTAAAATGATTGAACTATTATTGACGGAATTAAATTCCAGTTGTTTTTTATCTAAGTCTGATACTTAGTTATTTAGCTCTAGGTAATAAACATCACAAAAGCCTATACACATTCCCCGTCGCCATTGTGTATTTTAATCTACTTCTAAAAAGGAGGATACAATTCGACTGTATGTATTTTTTTAAGTAAGTTCTTTAATCCTAGAAGCCTCATCTACGCCTACGAAGCGTACACGCATTTGGAAATTGTCTATCTTTTTCTAACGGGCGAAGTTAGTGGTTCTTCTGGCTTAGCCAACTCAGTGATCGCTGGGAGTTTGCCTATGGTACCCGTATCACTAAGGTAAGTCCCGCTAATATCGACTTATTGACATGTAGTACACCTTGTGTAACTTTTAAGTTTGATTGTGTGACTATGCGATTGTTAGTTTTTTTGTTTTTGTGGTTATATTGGCGTTGTTTCAGATAAAGTATATCACGATCAAAGCGGCTAAACTTCAACAGCCGTACAAGTTGACTATAGTTGGCACTATTCGATCAAACAAGCGGGAAATCCCAGAACAATGTAAGAACTCGAGATCTCCTTCTGTCGGTAGTTCTATTTTTTGCTTCGATGGCCCCTTGATGCTTGTATCTTATAAACCAAAGCCTGCAAAGATGGTGTATCTCTTATCATCTTGTGATGAAAAGGCGGTGATTAATGATTCAAGTGGCCAGCCAGACATGATTCATTTTTACAACCAGTCAAAAGGAGGAGTAGAATCCTTTGATCAAATATGCTCTTCAATGTCGTGCAGACGCAAAACCGATAGGTGGCCAATGGCTGTATTTTACGGTATCTTGAACATGACGTTAGTCAACTCTGTTGTTATTTACGGCCACAACATGATCAAGAATAATAAAATACCTCTAAATAGAAGAGAATTCATGAAGCAGCTCAGCACAGATTCGGTCAAGTCGTGGATGGAGATGAGACTTGAAGCGCCGACTTTGAAAAGATGTTTACGAGAAAAAATAAGCCAAATTAAATTCTATTAAAATCTACTGATTCAATTAATTAAGTTCAGGATGGAAGAACCAGACCCAAAAAACGTGAATACTGCGCTTTTTGCTCTTACAAAAAAAAAACTAAATTAGTGTGTTTCAGATGCAAAAAGTCAGTATATTGCGAGCACAAATTTGATGTGTGTGTAGACTGCTCTAAGCTTTAAGATACTCTTTGAAAGCCTGATTTAATTTAATAATTGTGGTAAGAAAAAGTCATTAATGGAAAAAAAAATATAAGATAGTTAAAAAAATAATGTTACCGTTGCTTAAGGAGAAGTTACTTTTTTGTTCAAATGTAGCTAAATTGTTTTATTTTGTTTTAATAAAAGCTTTTAAAAAAACATTTTTACTTCGCAAACATCCGCGCTTTAAAATAAAATGATGTGTCTTACCTAGTATGAAAAGCTTAACTTAGCGGTTGGCCACCGTAAAGTCTATATCACCTGAGGATGCCTCGTGTAGAGGCGAAACACGTGTCGTATTGTCGTCAGTGGTGTGTCTTGCCTAGTGCTTCTTCTAGGGTTAAGTTTTTTGTGGTGTTGGGAGTAGCGGTGCTGGGATTAGTGGTGACGGGGATAGTGCATGCAATTGAGGGAGGGCGGGAGGTGCTCTTCATACTAGGTAAGACATCATTTTATTTTAAAACGCGAATGTTTGCGAAGTAAAGTTTTTTAAAAGCTTTTATATAATGGATTTCCCAAAGTAACGCCTGATTCTATTAAGTATATTTGTTGTAATAAATGGCTATGATTGAAGGCTTTACTGATGAATCTGTGTTTTATTACTAGAATCAATCCCTATCTTCCAGATTCTTAAAAAAAATCACAAATAATTAGTTTTTAGCCTACAAATGGTTATTTATATATGCACGCCTCTGAAGCGTATTTTAAGGCTTTATGTATCTCTAAGACAGATTAGGCTTCTAGGGTTAATATTACTATTAAGACGACATTGAGATTGTGATACTCCTGAGTCCATTCAAAAAAGGTTACAATATTACCTTTGAATGAAAAGTAAAACGCAACTTCAAAACTTAAAAAGAATGAAATATTCAACAAGTCACATTTTTAATTGGGGACTTAATTTTTCCTATACTATGTCTGGCGTATGTGGACTATGAGAAAGCCTTTGATTCCGTCGAAATTTGGGCGGTGCTGCAGTCCCTTCAGCGGTGCCAAGTTGACTGTCGGTATATCGAAGTGTTGAAGTGCTTGTACAGTAGGGCTACGATGGCTATCCGAGTACAGAATCAGAGTACGAAACTTATCCAATTGCAGAGAGGTGTAAGACAGGGTGACGTCATATCCCCGAAACTCTTCACCGCTGCATTGGAAGACGTTTTCAAGCTTCTGGACTGGAAAGGATACGGTATCAACATCAATGGCGAGTACATCACTCACCTTCGATTTGCCGACGATATAGTCCTTATGGCAGAATCGCTGGAGGACCTAAGCACTATGCTCAATGACCTCGATAGTGTATCCCAACGGATAGGTCTTAAGATGAACATGGACAAAACAAAGATCATGTTCAATGTCCATGTTACACCTATGCCGGTAGTTGTTGGGAGCACTAAGCTCGAAGTTGTTGACGAGTATGTTTACCTGGGACAAATAGTCCGACTAGGTAAGTCCAACTTTGACCGAGAGGTCAATCGACGGATTCAACTCGGCTGGGCAGCGTTCGGGAAGCTACGACACATCTTCTCGTCAGACATACCTCAAAACCTGAAAACGAAATTGTACAACCAGTGCGTGTTGCCAGTGATGACTTACGGAACTGAGACCTGGTTCTTCACTGCTGGCCGTATGAGGAAGCTCAAGGTCGCTCAGCGAGCTATGGAGAGGGCTATGCTCGGAGTTTCTCTGCGTGATAAACTTAGGAATGAGGATATCCGCAGTAGAACCAGAGTAACCGACATAGCCCAACGGATTAGTAAGCTGAAGTGGCAGTGGGCCGGCCATATAGCTCGAAGAACCGACAACCGATGGGGAAGAAAGGTTCTCGAGTGGCAGCCTCGTACCAGTAGGCGAAGTGTAGGGCGTCCCCCCACGAGATGGAGTGACGACCTGGTAAGACATGCAGGAAGTCGATGGATGCAGGTGGCTCAGGACCGTGCTTTGTGGCATTCTTTGGGGGAGGCCTATGTTCAGCAGTGGACTTGTGAAGCGCTGTAATGATGATAATGAATGTCTAAGTACTGACTTCAGAATGTGAAGTCATTTTATTCTATTTAGTTGTTTGAATTCGGATTTTACTTTTTATTAAAAGTCATTATATCGGCATTATTACCGGCTTAGAAGCGCAGTTTTTTTTTGTTAATTTGAATTGTTACCAGGAAAATGCTGCTGCCCATATCCTGTTCTAGTTTCCCTCTGTCGCCTCTTACGACACCCACGGGTCGATATAGAGGATATTCTTAAACTGCCATTACACAATTATGCACTTACTATGCGGACTGATTATTACTTTTTATATTTAATTTATTAATTAACATTTAATATAAACGAAGGGAATAAAGGAATAGTGTATACGGGTTTTTTTTTCTGATTAATAAATTACCCACTGCAGTTTAGTGTTAAGTCGTTATACTTGTTCTTAATGCACAGACAGCTTTAAATGCTAGTGTATTTGTAGAACTACCCATTTTATTGTAATTAACTTCAAGAATAGTTTGCTGCACGACAATTATTTTAAAATTTATTTATAAATAAATAGAATTTCCTTAATTTTACAACATGAGAGCTGGCGTGGCATGGCGCTCGATTGATTCGCTCTAATTTCTTACCACCGGTGCAATTTGAATTTGAATCCTGTCGTCATCAGAAGTTTAGGACTGTGCTCTGCAGTGCGACATTTGGATATAATATTAATTATCACCTCTGGTGTTTTTGTATTCACAGATATCTTTTTACCACAAAACGAAGCTTCAACAAAAGCTTCCAAGTTGTCATCAAGTTTATCAAACTGTAATGAACTTAGAAACAGCTTTGCTGTAAACGCAGTGAAGTGTAACTTACAGCATCGGGTGCATAAATAAAAATGTTTTTTTTTTTTAATATATTTTACTTTGTGTAGTTGCGTTGTTAACTCTAAGAGTGGAATGCTATAAAACAAAACTTGTTTTTGTTTTATAGCACTCCATTCTAAAAATGGGTACCCTGCCGTTTAGCTGCGGGGATGTGTAGGTAAGTGAGTATAGCTTGAATGAAAGAGGGGATGCTTCTCACGTTAAAGGAGAATGTTTTATAACGGGCTTGCAGGACAGACGGCTTGACAATCGTAGTGCCGAACGTTTCGCACGTTTGACTGTGCTCCCCGCCGTGAAGTTCGCCAACACCATTGACGCAGCGCGGAGGACATTTTCTTGCTCTAAAAATCCTCTCAGAAATGTGAGGAGGCTGGAGCCAATCAGTGGAACGTATATAGGCGTAACTTTAACTTTACCTGTATTGTTGGAGGCTATGTTTATTACTTATCTCTATATATAAAATCAATTGCTGTCCGTTAGTCTCGCTATAACTCAAAACCAGCTCGACCGATTTTGATGAATGTTTTGCGTGTGTTATACAATAGGTCCCTAGGTGGTAAGTTTTTCATAAAGTTTTTAGCCAAATTAAAAAAAAGGATCAATTCGTTGTAATTGTTGACCGCTTTGAAATATTCTTTTTTTAAATAGTATGTCTTCTTTTTTAAGGCTTTAACTTACCTGAATGACCTTGACGAAACGGCGATCGCAGAGATTTTAGCCGACGTCAACACCGTCTAGCAACTACGTTCTGTATTACTTATAAAAGTGCAAAGATTAATAGACTGCAGAGATAACAATTATATAAGTGACATACTGCCTGTTATGCTTGCGCATCACTGAGAATTATGTCGCGGTTACGCATCTTTAATTATACATTGTGCTGTAGCTTTGTCCGGTAGGCGTCATGAGCTGTCAAATGTTCAAGTTTCAAGTACGTAAGAGTTTTTTATTAAATATGTTAAATCGTATTTATTTGTGTCGTATTAGTAGATCCGGGTCAAAGCGTTCGCTGTAAATTTTTCCCGGGTTTGATTCCCGACAGCACGAATGAAATTTGTAATTGCAATTTTCGTCAACACGCTTTGGGGCAGCGTGGCGGGCATTTCCTTGACATAAAACCCTCTCAGAAATAAAAAAAGAGTTCTGTGCCCAGTAGAGGGACTTGTATAGCCTATTACTTTACTTTGTAGCAATATTCATATTCGTTTCAGATACAGAACCTTATGCTGACAAAAATATCATGTGGAGGTGACGAAAACGTAAAACATCTTTGTATCTAGATAAAACGTTCGAGAGATTGTCAGTCATGTCATACGCCACATTTTCTATAGAGCGTAGAACATTGCAGATAGGGCAAAATAAAAATAATACAAAATATAATGGGAACTATTTATTAATAATATATACATTTATAGGTATTAATAATAAAAATAATGAACAAGCTGCAAGGTTCAACTAATAATGTTTCTTGTAAACACAATTGTAAAATTCCTGTTTTAATTTTTACTAATGGTTAATTGATGAAACGTGGTCAAGATCACTTCATATAAAATATATTTAATTAAAATTGACACGTGACCTATTTGGCCTTCTACTTACAACTCGGCGGAAATTTGAAAAGAAGATTTTGTCTTTTCACACAAGTATTGTTTACAACTGGCGTAGTTTTGAAAAGTGTGATTAAGTGTTAGCGGTATATAATCAATTAAATACTGAACTTTTTTGAAAATTATTTTTTTGTTTATTTTTGTTATATCTTCTTAAAAACTGACGGCATCTCACTATTTTTTTTGTAACGCATAAGGATAAGTTAGACTATGTTCGATTAACTTGGATAAGTTTGCAATTTTTTTAATTTTATCACAAAATTTCCGCTATAAATTATTACCTTTTCTAAAGTGATTCTCTCTTCTTAGTTTTGGCGTGACTGTAGGATGTTATACTGAGTAACCGTCAGTTACTAAGTGGCCATAAATCATTATATGTATGTATAGACATACATATATACATTTTTTGATTTTATTATTTATGTTTTTTTGAATTTTGATTCATTTTTTGAAACCTGGTAAAATTATTTTTTTCTATACCAATTGTTGGGCCGGAGTATAATGCCAGTTATGCTCTTTGGATGAAGTTATTTTTTATTTTATGCTCAATTGGAGACAAAACAATATTGATTGCGCATTTCTAAAACAAAATTTTACCTCTTCTCCTTCTAATAATAACATGCACACACAGTTGCCACACGGCGGAATAGTTATTTATTATCTATAAGACCATTTTAAGAAACAGTTTTTGTTAACAGATATGAGTGTAACATTTCTATCAGCTGCTTTGTTTATAGTGCCTTGAGCAACACTTTGCCGGTTTCTGTACAGAAAATGATGCTGGCTTTGCAAATATGGATGGCCGCTACCATTGAATATAATACCCGCTATGTTACGCTTATTTACATAGAAACTTATCATTTGCATAAAATTCTAAATAGCACTTTTTACACAAGAAACTAAACTTTTAGATCAGTCTATCTTGTTTTTCACTAATTAAGTGAAAAGTAAAACAAACCAATAGGTCCGTGATTTAAAATTTTTTGCAACTTTTTATAGAAAAGCATGACCTTATCATAATATAATAGTCAATCATTTAGCCATGGGATAAAACTATTAAGTGTGCCAGTCAAACATTAATGATGATATACGGTTCATTATACTGGAAATAGTCTTTTAAATATTTTGTAATACAATTGACAATCTTCAGTATGATTGACCGTGTATATGACTTTTATAAGTCTATGTTATTTTTGATGAAAATTATTTTTGCAGATAAAAGCTCTTTCACATTTATTTTAGTCTCGAGTTAAATTAATCCTAATGAAAATAATAACTTTGGCACTTTATAACTGATCTTTAAATGTAAAACACGGACTTGAATTTATATAATTATCAGCAGTTTTTAATTCATTGAATTTTTTTAAGATTGTATTGGAACTCTACTGGTAAAAAAAGAAAACAAATATATATATTATAGTTCATGATGAAAATAAAGTATGCGCGTTACATCGTATCCCATCAAGAATTTCTAATGTAATTCTTGGTGTAAAGCTAAGACGTGATAATAACTGTAAACAATAGAATAACAAAATAATGTAAACATTTTTAAATACTTGCTTTATAACCTAATAAATATTATTTGATTTAAAATAAAACAAGGTAGTCTTCGGTACGAAAGTTAAAATAAATATTTTCGATTATTTTTGCAATATCTAACAGCCGGAACAGCGCGCGATTCTGATCCATCTAAAGATGCTAAATTTCAGCAAGCACTGTCAAATTCAATAGGAGTGACAGAAAAAAAACGGTTCTTGTAATAGAAGGGTAAATAAATTATTTAACCTATAAAATAAAATCACTTTATTCAAAATCAAAATAGCCCAATAGGTTTATTAACATGAGACACATAATTGTACGAGTGCTTACAATACTTAACATTATTTTACTGAAATCTCAAAAAGTTTTTTTCAATAGAATAAGGGTGACAAACGAGCACACAGTCCACCTGATGGTAAGTGGTTGCTACGGCCCATAGACATCTACATCTATTCTCGATTACGTATCAAAATATAGATGCGTTGTCACCCGTGAGGACTTAGATGTAATGCCTCGTTTCCAGTAAAAAGGTTCTCCGGTTCTCTACACTCAATTAAAAAGTAGTAAAGCAACTACAATCCCATCGCTGGTTATGTAGCCTAAGATGGTGAATTGCACTGACTTAACAAAAACCTATTCAGTCTTGCCTAATAGTACTAGGTAAGTATTATTTTCTACCTATTTGTGCGTGTGTGTGTGTGTGCGCACGCGCGTGTGGCGCGTGTGCGTGCGTGCGTGTGTGTGTATGTGTGTGCGTGCGTGTGTGTGCACGTGTGTGTGTGTGTATGTGTGAAGAAAAGCGTATAAGAATACGTGAAGAGGAATAAAGGTTGAGTACTACTTCGCTTACCTATACGAGGTTACCACTCGAGAACCTTTCTTCCTATTTTTTATCGGTTTTCCAAGTTATATAGCCACCCCATTGCCATTTCACTTTAATATTCCATTGGGCTATGTCAGTTACTCTGGATCTACTGCGAATATCTTCATTTCTAATTTTATCACGTAGAGAAACCTCTCTCCAATTTAAAATTTTTACATTTTTAGATGATAGTTTGTCTAACATAAAAAAAAAACCATAAACCAAAGAATGTCTTTATATAGTTATTTATACTTAGGGAAGCACCATTTTTATTATTTATTTAAATTGTTTGATTGAATTTGATAACAGTGTACCTAAATGTAAGTATCTGTATGTATATTTCCCTCCCCAACAATATTTTATAAAGTCATACTCATAAAAACAGCGTTTTATTGTAATACATAATTATAAAATTGAGTATCAACTAATTAATAAAAATATGCAACAATAAAATTACATAGGTATTAAAAACTATCGAAATCTAAGTAACGAGAGCATGTTCGTCGTTCCACATCTAAATTATATAAAAATGCATTTTTCAATTTCAGTAATCAACGTCGCCGCGAAAATTTCTTCTTCTTTGGGCACTTTAAAAATTAATTTATTTAGAAAATAATATTTACAGTTACCAGTGTACAGACATTTACTAAATTAAGTATTTCTAGTCATAAAAATATTTATAATTGAGTATAAACTTTTAAAAAACTAATATATATTTGAACGAAGCCGCTCCAACACCGACGCGCGGTCCACCCTCGACGATGTCCGAAAACGGACTGTGACAGAGCTTACATGGCGACGGAGCATGCGCGCTCGCGTAAATATATTCAATTTCAGGGAAAAATGATATATTGTCTTATAAAACGGGGAATAAAAATAAAACTCTCAATTAAAATTATTAATATTTTTAAGACCTTTTTTTTAGTGTAAGAACTATTTAAAAAGCTTGTGCCGGTTTGGAGAAATTTTGCAAAATATGACAAAGATAGGTACTCTTTGGGGATTTTTTTTCTAATAAGGGGTTGACAAAAATACAATTTTGTTAAATTAAAAACATTTACCAAATCTTCTTCTGTTACCTTGTATTTTTTCTTTGTGGATTAAATGAACAGTTATTGAGATTGTTTTACTTAAATATCCAAGATTTAGGCATTTCAACCACTGTTAAGGCCTTAAATAGCATGTGTTTGTGTGCCGTGGTCCCACTTTTTTTTACGGATTGCTGCAGATATTTGTTTTTGATATATAGATAAACATGCGACTTTTGATATTGCATCCTAGTAACATATTTATGTCAGCGTACCGGCATACCTTAATGTGTAAGCCACAAATTTTTCACGTCCAAAATTTTCAAGACCGTGCAGCGGTGTTTAATATTCCTCTTGATGACCAGGGAAAAACATTAAATCGCATCACCGTATCGTGAGACAGTATCAAAATTGTCCATCCATCATGATACGTGTATCTGACAAGAGGTGCTAATTTCTGTTTATTAGTAATTTATATAAAATGTTATACGTCTTCAAGATACAGGAGAAGAGTTAGTGTGGAAATACTGTTGACGTGAATACGTCTTTAAATTTGCTTCCATGGTGCGAGGCAATGAAAGAAAGCTGATGACAACAAAATGGGGGATATAGTTTGTTGTTGCAGCTGCATATTGTCTATCATCTTTATCCAAAATTTAATTACACCACTCGATAACTAAAGGGTCAAAGAATTGGTTACGTTAAGTGAGAGCTGTGACGTATTGCGTGCGGTGTAGGACGGACGTTCCGTCATTTTGAGATCATTTCGTTACGCAGGTACACGTATTCACGTAGGAATTTTTAACAGAAAAAAAAATCCTCCATATTGAACATTTTCCAAGTAAGTACATAAAAGTTAATTAATGTAAAACGAATATACAGAAAAGAAATAGGGGAAAAGCTAGTTACTATTTTTGTCGGAGTGCGAGGTTATTACTCTCTGCAATAAAGAGTGAGTGGGCACCACCGTTGAGCGATGCGACAACGCTTAGCAGCGAAGGCATTATAGCAGCTGCCTCGTTTGTTAGCAGATAACTCGCTTGTCGCTCTGTGTACTAATAATGCCTATATTAGGGGTATAGAAAGTAACCACATCGTGATTGGTTTGTTTTATTTATTTCTCGTATACGTCGGGTATAAAATGTGATACTGTTATCATAAGTTTAGTCATTGTAAAACGAAATAAATTGGGCCTGAGTTCTGCTTATGATATATTATCATGATACGATAAAGTTTGTTAAATACATGCAATGCGTTAAATACATAATATACGCCAGTACCTTTAATAATATAATATAGTATATAATAATAATTCGAAATAATATCTAGTTGAAATACAAAGGAACATACCCGCTTTACAAATCTCAAATAGTTGATATAACTAAACTGAAAGAGTTTCAGTGCACGTATTCAAACATTAATCTGAAACGTAACCAACTGTTAGTAGACGTGACGGAGTTGAACTCACGAATTACTGGTGTTAATATTCATAGGAAATATTTAATGCAACAAGTGGGTTTTATATCTGACGAAACTTATTTCAATTAAGCTTTAAGGCAAAAATTTGTTTAACTATAGGTATACAAGTTACCGATGAATTGAAAAGAAACTAATTCAAAAGGTCTGTTAGTAACATACTAAGTATGATGACTCGGTTTTTAACGACCCCTTGGTTAAATCGTCAGAGCATCTTTGTCTCCAGGTCCTAGTCACTTCCCAACTGTTAACAAAATTTGTACAGAAAAACAAATTGTTACTTTTTTACATGCAGGAACTCGCTACCAAAACGTTGAAAATTTTTATTAAGCTAAATTGTTTTATAAATGTTATTATACTACTAAAGAATACACGATTGATAATAATAACCCCTGGGAATGAGGTCGTCACTACCAAGATGTTCTAAATGTTTTCTTAGTTAATTTTATAAATTTCATAATAAATGTTCTAAAAACATCCGCTGGATTTCTCGCCTGCACAAAGGTGTTTTTAATCACTTTAATAACTTCTAGTAAGTTTTCTTGTAATCTATAATGAATAAAAATTATTCCATTTGTTTCTATTCTTTTGAACTGATAGGTGACGACTGATAATAACCATATAATATTATTTATATTCGTATTGATTTTATTCTAGCAATCAACATAATTGCGAAGTAAGCTATATATTTTTGCGAGCTACATAAAGCGTACAAAACTCTATAATACGAGTAATTTACGTGAGCGATCATTATTCAAAACATCTGATTAAAAATTCAACGTACAACCTTGAAACTTATCCCGAGCTGTCATTGAAATTCCCTTCGTATTTAAAACGACTGTTTCAACCTTATTACAATTCAATTACGTCAATAAAGTTTCTTGGAAGTTTGCCTTACTCTATAAATTTTTGTAGCAGCTCCTTACTTGGCGATTTACCTTCTTGAAGTAGAATAATAAATAACTGTATGTCCTTTTTGTTAATGAGCTTATGACATCCACAGCTGGACATGCGCCTCTCTTATTGTACGGATGATTTTTCTTTGCCACCTCGCTTAGCAGTCTCGCAGTCATCTCGCCGAAAAACCCTCAAATTGTTGACGCTTATTCTTTGTATTTTGTTTATAAATGTTGAAGTAGTTATTATGTAATCGGCGCATAATCGGAAGATCAATATAATTTTAATTTTGACAACCGCACGATTTCATAAACAATGCATACAGTATATTACTAAAGTTAACCATTTGGTGATAGTGTAAGAGAAGCCATCGCCTAATTTCAACCCGTGAGTGACGTTGAAGCCTACTCTGGGTAACCCCAGAAAAAATTATGGTTTTATGCTGGGCGTCAGATATCCAGACTAGCGATTGGGAGCAACGTCAAAGGTGCAAGACGTCTGGTACTGCCATTGTCAATGCGGCTGGTAAGCGTGGAGATTAAGACAAATATTTCCCACAACGGGACAGATCCATGTCCCGCAGTAGACTTTTACATGCTAGTGAGGAAAAGAAGAAAGTTTGGAGTGCTTTCGAATGCACCAGTAGTGAACTGGTACTAGTACGCTGGCTAGGCCAGTGTAATTTCTTATAATTACGGGAACACTTAACACATATAAATAAAACTAGTTTTCATGGGTTCTATCGTGTAACACGTTTGGACACGAGAGGGACTGGGGTGTTCGACGTCCCAATGTCATAGTACACCACGGCTACATTCAGATTAAAATTAATAATTTTTGGTCCTGTTTGGCAATATGAACTTAGAGTATCTGAAAGTCTGTCAAATGTATGCTTGGGTTGGATTTAGTTTTATAAATTATAAGATCCCTAGCAGATGGTAGCACCCAGCCATGTCAAAAATTACAAGGCTCCGCATTTCGCACTGTTCAGTTTAGTATCGGATTAATAATCAAAACTAAGTTAATTGTTCTTAGTTTTGTTTATTAATCCGAAAACTACTATAGTAAAATATTGCCAATATTTAGCTGAACAGTGCGAAGTGTGCAGCCTTGCAATCGGTCTTCGCGCTTCTTTTGACGCGCGCCAAAAAACCGATTTTAAAACTGAATATAAAACCGGTACTTGAAACTCTTCAGAAGATCTTCAATTCCATGCTCCATGGTATCACTACTGCGGAGGCGCGGAACGAAAGTGCGGTGGTCTTGTTCTTCAAGAAAGACGACAGAGTTTTCTTGATGAAAACTACAGACCAAGTTCTCTTCTGAGCCTCGTCTACTGTATTCGAGACACATTACAAATCGTCCCGCATGCAGATTGGACGACTTCCAGCTTCCCGAATAAGAGTGTTTCCGAAAAGATTTTAGAATCATACATCACATATATGCCCTTCGGCAAATTGTACATAAGTTCATAGAGTACAATCTACTACATTGCCACTAGAGGACCTAAGCACTGTGCTCAATGACTTAATGGTGTCTCTCAACGTATAGGTCTTAAGATGAATATGGACAAAGTAAAGGTCATGTGTAACGTTCATGTCTCACCTATGCAACAAAACTACAGTTATTTTCAGAGTTGGGAGCACTACGATCGAAGTTGTTGACAAGTATGTTTACATAAGACAAATAGTCCGACTAGGTAAGTTCAACTTAGACAGAGAGGCTTCTAGCTAGAAGAACCGACAATCGATGAAAAAGAAATACTTTCGAGTGAAAGCCTTGTACCGGAAGGCGAAGTGTGGGGTGGCACCCACTAGATAGAGTGATGACCTTGTAGACATGAAGAAAGTCGATGGATGTAGCTGGCTTAAAACCGTGCTTCGTGGCAAGTAGGAGGAAGCCAATGTTTAGCAGTGGATTTGTGAAGGGCTTTAATGATGATGGTGATGAATATCTAATCACTTTAATTTGCAACGACCAAACATGAAGTGACAAAATACTCCAAATTATATTTTTGGGCTGTTACATCGGTGTATACAAATAGGTCTAACAATGAACATACATTGAGACACAAACGGACTAAAAATGCAACAGCAACAGGCAGTGGATGTGTTCTGAAAATGATTGCCCTTTACTGTATGAAATGATAAATGTTAAATGTTAAATGTGAAATGATAAATGTTGATTAAGTTTCCCGTGGTCAGTATTAATGCTGTCAATGGCAACGACAAATAAAAGGGATCTAAAAACGTGAATATATATTTCCAAGATCATTATTAATAGAAACTTAAATGTGAATATTTATATTAAAAGAGCAATTAAATCAAAAAATATTATACAAAGGAAATTAAAGTGCCACTCAGGTCACTGACCTGGCCACGATAATGGATAACGCGTCGAAAATATTAAAATGTTCTAATTGTAACATCGTTATTTGTGAAGTGTTAGCATTCGTCCAAAATAAGCTAGACATAATGGATGAAGAAAGCCTAATTCAAATATGTGAAAGTGCTTTTGGATGAGATTGAAAAGGCAAAGTCGTTATTGTTTGAATCTGTGGGTAAGCAGCTGACAGTGAGAAAACGAAAAGGTAAAACTCTACGGAACATTGAAGACATAATTTGTCTACTTAAGGAAACAGACCCTGATCAGGTCCCAATTTTCGTGGCAAGGCAGTTGGAAAAGCTGCCTCCCATCACATTTAATCATTTAGACGTTACGCCAATACTTAAGAAAATATTAGTGTTAGAAAGTTCTGTTCGACGCATTCAAAGCGACTATGTTACGAAAAAAGATCTTAATAACCAATTAACCGAATACTGTAAAAGTACTTGCGTGCATACGAGCCAAAATAATGAAAATATGAAGAGAGGCGGTGGTGTTAGTTATTTTGATAGTGGTCCCATGGCAATTTCAACTTACTTTGACGAATGCGCGTCTCACTCGCGTAAGGAGGGTAATTCATCTTACCACTCAAACAACCGCTCGCCCGCGAGTGTAGCGAGTGTGAGCGAGGAATTGCAAACGGCGCCTGCGCAAGCATCCGAGCGCGTGAATGAGTCAAAAATCGATCATGAGATGGTACGTGCGGGTTCTGAGGAAGAGCAACAGGGCCGAGTTGCGATGACTAGATCGCCTGAGCATCGTTACGGTAATAATATTATCAATCAGGCTGAAACTGATAATAAAAATGGAAAAATTGCGTCTTTCTCGGAGATAGTAAAGAAAGATGGCGAATGGAAAGAGCCTGAAAAAAACGAGGGGTGGGTTTTGTACCAAAAACGTAGGCTTAGAAACCGCTTTACTAGTCAAAGAGGCTGTGCCATTGAGTCTGAGTCAACTAGTCAAAAGTTTAGGGCAGCGGATATAAAGGTGCCTCTGTTTATCTCGAATGTTGCCAAGGAGGTATCAGGGCAGGATATTATTGATTATGTGTATAACAAAACGCATGAAAAGGTTTCACTGGTGAAAATAAATATGAGACGGCAGAAAGGGTATGATGCCTATAAGGTCTTGGTATCTAAGCATAAAATTGAGACATTCCTAGATGATAAACTGTGGCCATCAGGCATAACGTTTCGTCATTTTGTGAATTTTTACGATAAACAAAAAGGTAATATCAATAATAAGGAACAAAATATACGGGATAGTTGAACATACTGAATAATAAATAAGTGCTACATATACTACTTACATTTTGAAACAAATAAATAATTTAGATAATAAATTAATATATTGAATATACTAAACACATTTCAATAAAAATACCAAATAAATAAATAATTAATTAGTATAGATAAAAATTAATACATATATTATAGATAATCTTAGTAACATTATAAGTTTCAACTGCAAATCTATCAAGAGGTCAGCGGAAGGTGTAAGAGAGTTGTGCCAGTCAGCCGACGTGTTGTGCCTCCAGGAAACGTGGATTCTTCCACATGACTTATCATTTCTCAGCACGATTAGTGAAGAATTTGGGTCCACAGGCACATCTGCGGTGGACACGGAGGGAGGCCTAGTGAGTGGGAGGCCTTATGGTGGAGTTGCAATATTGTGGCGTAAAAATGTGTTTGAATCAGTGTCAGTGATAGAGTGTGACAACGTGCGAATCTGTGCCATAAAAGTAACTGTGAGTAGTAGATCTGTAGTTATATTTAGTGTATATATGCCCACAAACTCTTATGAAAACTTACCTCTTTTCTTTCTGTACGTGTCTCGGTTCGATCCGATCGATAATAGAAATAGAGGAAAATAAGGGAATTGAAGCTTTTTATATACTAGGGGACTTTAATGCTCATCCTAGGGAATTATTTTATAATGAAATGATAGATTTTTGTAATGAAGAGAGCTGGATTTGTATGGATGCAAGTATGTGTGATAAAAATACCTACATTTACTTTTCATAGTGAGGCTCACACACAAACAGGTGGCTGGACCACTGCATAGTCACTCATTCTGCGCGTGAAACAGTAGTAAGCGTGTCTGTTATTTATGACGTATTTTGGTCAGACCACTACCCACTTGTGGTGGAATGTAATTTAAATAAACTTAAGCCTAAGGTTGTGGAGCAGGTAATGGGGAAACCTGTGAACCGTGTTACTTGGGGCAACAGGACTCCACAACAGATAAAACTGTATCGCGATTTTTGTCACACAAACTTGAGAGTTATAGATCTTCCAGAGGAACTCAGAGACTGTTGTGATACATTTTGTAGTAACAAGGAACATCACGATCTACTTTATAATATGTACGGTAATATTATAAATATACTATCACTGGCAGCAATTCGTACATATATGGATACATGTAGAAAAAGGGAGGTTACGTGACGGGGTGGAATAAGCACGTCACGGGCCCACATCGGTAGGCGCGGCTTAAATTTCAAGAGTGGATGATAGCTGGGCAGCCGTCCAGGGGTCGCGTATTTGAAGAAATGTCAGATTTTAGAAAGCATTTTAAAGCCAAATTAAAATGGTGTCAAAACAGACAAGAACAGCTAAAAATGGATATTATTGCGACAAATCACTCTTCTTAAGACTTTAAAAGCTTCTGGAAGAACACAAACAAAATGCATGTTAAGCCAAGTCTTCCAGTGAGTGTTGGGGGTGCTTATGATCACAAGGATATTGCGGATGCATTCAGATGCAATTTTACTGTAAGGTCACCCTTAAATGTCGTTTCAGGTTTGAATTTGAGCGAGGCTGAGACTATCATGACAGAAGGAAATGAAAAAATACCTGCAAAAAAATAGAAAAATAATTAAAGAGATGGTAAGAGGAAAATCTCCTGGTTATGATGGTCTCAGCATCGAACACTTCAGATATGCTGGGGTGCATCTTCCGCGAGTCCTTTTACTGTTTTACAGCCTGTGTTTGGGTCACTCTTACTTACCCGAGCCACTGATGAGGACTATTGTAGTACCCGTTGTTAAAAATAAAACTGGGGACACATCCGACATGGGTAATTACCGACCTATCTCGCTTGCAACCACTGCAGCCAAGGTGTTTGATAGTCTGTTTAATGAGTGTCTCAAAAAATACGTACTAATAAACGATGCACAATTTGGGTTTAAGCCGAATTTATCGACGGAGAGCGCCATTTACTGTCTGAAACACACTGTCAAATACTACACCATAAGGCGGACGCAGGTGTACGCGTGTTTCCTCGACTTATCGAAAGCTTTTGACCTGGTCTCATATGACATCCTGTGGGGCAAGTTGAGGGACGCGAGTGTGCCGGCGGAGTACACGGCTCTACTAAGATACTGGTATGCTAACCAGCGTAACCAGGTGAGGTGGGTTGGAGCTCTGTCGGAAGAATACAGGCTGGAATGCGGTGTAGGCAGGGTGGCTTAAGCTCTCCACTCCTGTTCAACCTGTATGTAAACCAACTGATTGAACGACTTAGCAGCACACATGTTGGCTGCCACATCGATGACATATGTGTCAACAACATAAGCTATGCTGACGACATGGTGCTGCTCAGTCCTTCTATAGCAGGTCTGAGGAAACTGCTTTCTATCTGCGAGACATATGCGGAGGAGCATGGCCTTAAATACATCTCAAAAAAGAGTGAAATATTAGTATTTAAGGCACCGAAACGGAAGCCACGACATGTGCCACCCGTATGTCTCGATGGTTTACCTCTGAAAGTCGTACAGAAGTTCAAATATCTCGGTCATATAGTTACGAGCGACCTAGGAGATGATGAGGATATTGAGCGAGAGCGCAAAGCGTTGTCGGTAAGGGGCAATATGCTTGCCCGCAGATTCGCCCGGTGCACTGCAGACGTGAAAGTAACTTTATTTAAAGCGTTCTGTCAGTCTTTCTATACCGGTGGTGTGTGGGTGACTTATACACGCCGGACCTATAGCGCCCTGCGTGTTCAATATAACAACGCTTTTAGAATGCTGTTGAGGCTGCCGTGGCGCTGTAGTGCCTCTAAAATGTTCGCAGACGCACACACTAATGACTTTTTCGCCATAATGCGTCGAAAAGCAGCGTCTCTCCTGCAGCGCTTACGTACCAGCAACAACGGCATCCTAAGGGTAATTGCTGCCAGGCCCGACTGCCCCATACTGCACCACTATATGACGGTAGCTATTGGGCGAAAAAAATAATTTGTACATAATTCACATTAACTAACAATACTAACTTACAAGTTAAGGAAAAATTGTTACTAACATTCTAACAATCTATGGATGTTCCTTACGTCTGAAATAAACACTTATTATTATTATTATTTTTGATTTTATATTCTCGGCAAGCCGGGAAGAGCTGATAACACGGGCCTAAGCCAAGTGATTATCAGTTGGATTAAATACGGTAGAAGATTGCACAGAAAATGGTGGCGTATTTGTGTTTTGGTCTGGGTTTTCTGGTTCACATTGCAGAAACTTTCTAACAAGTCTACATGTGTTTAGTATCGCGGCCTTCTGCAGTAGATGATAGATATTTGTAGGTAAGTTGAGGGAATTAAGGGACTGGTGGAGTTGTTTCGGTATTACTCCTGTTGTAGACAATACTATCGGTACTATTGTAACTTTTGGCAGATGCCAGAGTCGGGCTACTTCATCTTTTAATTCAGTGTATTTACTCAGTTTTTCTGCTATTGTTGTCTGCAAGTTATGGGTATTTGGTATAGCAATATCTATTAAATATCCAGTTTTGTTTATCTTGTTTATAAGTGTAATATCTGGTCTATTGAAATGGATTGTCCGATCGGTAAGAATGGCGCGGTCAAAATATAGTTTTGTTGAGGGATTCTCTAATACAATTTCTGGATTGTATTTGTAGTATGGTGTAACGGAATCTATAAGTTTGTACTGGTGTGCTAATTTTTGGTGTATAATGTTGGCTACTTGATCGTGTCTATGTTTGTAGTCTGTTTGGGTTATTGACTTGCACGCGCCTGTTATATGCTGAATCGTTTCTGGAGAGCTATGGCATTTCCTACATGTGTCATTACTTAAATTCTTTATGATAAACTTTCTGTAGTTTTTGGTTTCAACCACCTGATCCTGTATAGCAAGCATGAACCCTTCAGTCTCCGGGAAGAGTTCGCCTCGATTTAACCACGCGTTCGACGCCTCTTTGTCGACATTTATCTGGCATAAGTCTTGGCGATGTTTTCCATGTAGAGATTTCTGCGTCCATTCTAAAAGCTTGGTTTTGTCCTCAATTACTTTCTCATTTTTCTGTTCAGTTGTATCTTTTAAATTTAGGGGTGTTAAGTTTTGGTCGTTCTGTGATATAATTTTATGAAGAATAGAGGTTTCGGTTTTTGAGAAAAAAAAATTGTCTGAGTGCTTTTATCTGTCTGTTATGTAGGTTTAGGATATCAATTAGTCCTCTACCTCCTTCTTTCCGCGGCAGTGTTAATCTCTGCAGACATGATCGTGGGTGGTGTTTGCGGAATTTGGTTATTGTGGTATTAATTTTTCGTTGAAGGTTTTTCAGATCGGTTTTGGTCCAATTGATTATCCCAAAAGAATAGGTGAGAACTGGTATAGCGAAGGTGTTGATTGCCTTAATTGTATTTCGAGAATATAGTTGCGTTTTCAGAATTGTGTTTAGTCTATGTTGAAATTGTAGTGTTAGTTTTTGTTTAGTTTCTTTATAGTGTATCTGTTGTGATTGTGTGTAGCCAAGGTATTTATAACTATATTGTTCCTCTAATGGTTCTATCTGTTCTCCTGTTCCTAAAGTGTATTGGTGTTGGTAATTCTGTCCTGCTCTAATTGAATTTATTTTACATTTATCTATGCCGAATTCCATTTTGATATCGTTTGAGAATTGTTCTGTCAAGTTTGCTAGTTCACAGAGTTGAGTCTCACTTTTGGTGTATAATTTGATATCATCCATGTACAACAGATGATTTAATTCTATTGTTTGAATTTCATTTTGTCCTTCGGTAGTTGTATTTTTTAACGGGATTCCTAAAGTAGTTGCGTTTGATATATTAGATAGGGGATTTAGAGCAAGACAGAACCACAGTGGGCTTAAAGCATCTCCCTGAAAGATCCCTCTCTGAATTTTTATTGGGATGGTTTCTACTATTTTACTGGGCGAAGTTAGTCTTAATACAGTGGTCCAAGTTGTCATCATGACCTTCAGGAAATAGTTGGATGTATTTTGTATATCTCTAAAACTTTTACAAGCCATGAATGGGGAACAGAGTCGTATGCTTTTTTGTAGTCAATATACATACTAAACAAATCGGTTTTGCTTTTTTGTACTTTTTGAAGGATAACTGAGTCTATGATTAATTGTTCCTTGCAGGCTTGGCTGAATTTGCGACATCCTTTTTGTTTTTCGGCTAAGATATTATTAGTGCCGATGTATTGATATATTAGTTCAGATATACAAGATGTGATAATTTTGTACAAGGTCTGCAAGCATGTTATTGGTCGGTATTTTGCTGGATTTGAGAGATTGAAAATGATAAACTTACATAAATATCAATAAAATAAAATAAATACATAAAAATTACATAAATAAATAAAAACCCAACCAGATGGAAGCCCTCGGCAGGGGAGACCAAACGGCCGAGGGTTAGGGAGAAAGGGAAAGAAACCGGCGGACGATGCGGGCGGTATCGAGGAGCACCGCCCTCTGCATTTGAGCTTGGAGCGATCCGTCACGGAGTCCCAGTCGCCTCAGATGACCCGAGAGGCTGACTTGGATTAACCCGTTCGCAGAGACGACCACAGGAATAATTTCGGCCGGCAGACCACCCCACATGTCGGTCACCTCGTGAGCCAGGTCCAGATATTTTGTCAACTTATCTGTTTCGGCTTTCACGAGGTTCTCGTCATAAGGAATGGTAATGTCGACCAAAAATATCCTTGACTGTGCCCGGTCCATCAGCACAATATCAGGCTTATTCGCAAGAATAGTCCTGTCCGTGATGATGGCCCGGTCCCAGTAGAGCCTGGCGCGGTCATTTTCGAGCACGGCTTCCGGCAAATAATTATAATATGGCAGTTTCCGATCCACGAGACCGTATTTCAGAGCGAGCTCCTGGTGTAGAATCCTGGCTACTAGGTTGTGTCTGTGCAAATACTCAGAGTTAGAAAGCGCCAAACAACCGGAGATGACATGCCTAAGTGACTCACCGGGATGGCGACAAGCTTGACAGATGTCGACGGCGCCATCCTTTAGGATGTATTTCCGATAATTGTTGGTCTTAATAACCTGATCCTGTATTGCACAGACAAAACCCTCGGTTTCCCCAAAGAGGTCACCGAAACGTAGCCAGTGGAGGGAGGCGACTGTGTCTACGCAAGGCTCATGTAGAGCCTTGTAGAACCTCCCGTGGAGCTTCTTCTCCTTCCATACGGTCTCCCGGTCAGAAATGCTCTGTACTGCCGGGTCTTGCCATTGCTCGTTGGATAAGGATAGAGGGGTAAGTCCTTTATCACAAGAAATAACGTCCCTATAGAATGGATCATCCACTCTCGTCAGAAAGTAATTACGGAGGCTGCACACTTCGCGATTATGCATGGTAAGCGCGCTTAAAAAGCCGCGCCCACCATGCTTCCGCGGCAAGTACAGCCTCATTACTGACGATCTCGGATGATGCATCCTGTGGGACGTTATTATAGTGCGGAATTTTCTGTCCAGAGCGTTCAGTTCGGTCTGAGTCCACCTGAGCATGCCAAAGGTATACATGAGAACAGGCTTGATCCAACCGTTATATGCATGTGTCTTATTAACGCCCGACAAAAGACTGTTAAGCACTTTTGTCAAGCGTGCATAAAACACACCGCAAACTGACCATTTCATGTCCGCCTCACCGATACCTATGTTCTGTGACATACCCAGGTATCGGTATGTTTCAGCCTCGGATAGGGTCTTTATGTTGATGGGCATAGATAAGTCTATGCCCTCAGAGTTAGCAACCCTACCCCTTTCGACATGGAGGACCGCACACTTATCCGTCCCCAGCTCCATTCTAATAGAATTGCTAAAATCACAAGTGATGTTTAGCAATTCCATAAGATGAGAGCGACTGGAGGCGAATAACTTGAGATCATCCATATAGAAAAGGTGGGTCACTTTTGTACCTCCTCTCCGAAGCTGAAATCCCCTCCCGGAACCCTACAGTAAGGTACTAAGAGGGTTCAGAGAGAGGCAGAACCAGATTGGACTCAGACAATCGCCCTGGAAGATACCCCTTCTTATCCTTATGTGGTTCTCCGCAGCCGACATCCGCTCGCCTAGATGACAAAGGATCGTACTTCACTGCCCCATACACAGCCCGAGGAAGTCTCGAACTGTACAGTCAACCTTGTACAGCTCGAGGACCCTCTTCAGCCATGTATGAGGCACTGAGTCGAATGCCTTTTTGTAGTCTATCCAGGTGGCGGAGAGGTTCCGACGGTTGCGTTTAACCACCTTGCCGGGGTCCATGGTCGTAACATTCGCACACTGACTCGCCACAACTTCCGTCCAAGGACCCTCACTGTTGTTTACGGGCTCTGACCACAGGCCGAGCCAGAATGCGATAGTGTCGGCCTGATTCGGTGCTGGGCCCGTTCCACGTACCATTGGTCGCTCCAATGATTCATAGAGCCTTTTCTGATCACTCTGGAAGAGACGATTCTGGTTGAACCGTGTCGACCTCTCGGTATATCGCCGAATCCGCTTCCCCCAAGCAGCGATTCTCTGCTTCAGGTCGTCTATGCGCTCCGTCAGTTTTTGCGTTATATCCGGCTGGGACAAACTGATATTTGTCCCAGCAAACGCAATCCTGACGGTGCGCACAATTCTCGGCCTATTATTGCCCGACTTGAAGCTTATCAGCCTGACGATGAGGGCCCTTGCCTTTGCGATACGGTCCTCAATCCTTCTTCTCCAGGCTGGGATGGCGCTACTTTGTCTAGTAGCGCGTCCAGTCTTGGGAAGTTTGGCGCCAATAATACGGAAAACTGCCAGTGCGGCGCCAAAAAGAATTGAGTCCGTTTCGCAAAGGTCCCGGCTGGCTTCCAAATAGGTCACCAGCATTGGGTAGAGAGCCCTCACGACAGCCCGATTCCGCTTGCTTAGGGGTATACGGGGAAGTCACGGTCGATTCTCGAGAGGCGTACTGCGCGTTTCCCTAATCGCCTCTTCCACTATGCTCCTCATTTGCTCTAGTTCTGGGGCGACTTTTCCATCATCGCCTGAGTCAACTACAAGGAGATCTACGGCGGCATCTACATGTGCGGGTTGCTCTGCAACTCGTAGAGCCGCATCTCCTGTCGTAGCATTTTCATTCGACAAAGGAATAGCCACACGTCGTAGCCGTTCGAGTTCGGCGTCATCAAATATTTTTGAGCGCATGATGTACCGAACTCGGTCTGCCAGGTTTCGCTCGGTAACGGTAATAGATGGCTCCAGCTCAGAAAATAGTCGGTGCATCCTAGTCCGATACCCAAAACCTCCAATTTCTCTCCCTTTCGCCCCAAAATACGCCCGCAATGCATTTTTATTCATTTGCATTGACCAACGCATGCGGCGTACTCCACCAGTGGCGGGTGCTGATTGCTGGGCCAACGAAGACCCTGCCAACACCAAGCCAGCTGGTGGGGATGATAAATACGAGGGGCTGCTGGGTGATCGTGCAGCACCTCGCGGTCGACTGGCGGTTCGCATGCTGCCGCGTCCAGCGCCAGCTCCGGACGCGCCCTGGCGACCTCCAGGCAGCGGCCCTTTGCGCGTATTTCTTAAATCCATCATCCATGAATTGGGCGTCAGTTAACGGGAGACGCACAGACCCGGCACCGTTTCATGGTGAGGCCATGTGCACAATCGGGCCTTTGCACCTCCAATTTTGCCGAGGCACGGCGCTAACACCTCTTGGCAAGAAGCTGACTAACTGCGCTGACGTAGCAGTTTTGTCACATAACCGTTACGTCAGCGGGCGATGGGGTCGTCACTTTCCTACGCCTTATTTAATATTATTATTATTATGGGGCATCTATATAGTTTACTCATCTGGTTGGGCTGTATAAATATATAATTGTAAATGAAAATGATAAACATACATAAATATCAACAAAATAAAATAAATGCATAAAAAATACATAAATAAATAAAAACCCAACCAGATGGAAGCCCTCGGCAGGGGAGACCAAACGGCCGAGGGTTAGGGGGAAAGGGAAAGAAACCGGCGGACGATGCGGGCGGTATCGAGGAGCACCGCCTTCTGCATTTGAGCTTGGAGCGGTCCGTCACGGAGTCCCAGTCGCCTCAGATGACCCGAGAGGCTGACTGGGATTAACCCGTTCGCAGAAACGACTACAGGTATAATTTCGGCCGGCAGTCCACCCCACATGTCGGTCACCTCGTGAGCCAGGTCCAGATATTTTGTTCGCTTATCTGTTTCGGCTTTCACGAGGTTCTCGTCATACGGAATGGTAATGTCGACCAAAAATATCCTTGACTGTGCCCGGTCCATCAGCACAATATCAGGCTTATTCGCAAGAATGGTCTTGTCTGTGATGAAGGCCCGGTCCCAGTAGAGCCTGGCGCGGTCATTTTCGAGCACGGCTTCCGGCAAGTACTTATAATACGGCAGTTTCCGATCCACGAGGCCGTATTTCAGAGCGAGCTCCTGGTGTAGAATCCTGGCTACTAGATTGTGTCTGTGCAAATACTCAGAGTTAGAAAGCGCCGAACAACCGGAGATGACATGCCTAAGTGACTCACCGGGATGGCGACAAGCTCGACAGATGTCGACGGCGCCATCCTTTAGGATGTATCTCCGATAATTGTTGGTCTTAATAACCTGATCCTGTATCGCACAGACAAAACCCTCGGTTTCCCCAAAGAGGTCACCGAAACGTAGCCAGTGGAGGGAGGCGACTGTGTCTACGAAAGGCTCATTTAGAGCCTTGTGGAACCTCCCGTGGAGCTCCTTCTCCTTCCATACGGCCTCCCGGTCGGAAATGCACTGTACTGCTGGGTCTTGCCATTGCTCGTTGGCTAAGGATAGAGGGGTCAGTCCTTTATCACAAGAAATAACGTCCTTATAGTATGGATCATCCGCTCTCGTCAGAAAGTAATTACGGAGGCTGTACACTTCGCGATTATGCATGGTAAGCGCGCATAAAAAGCAGCGCCCACCATGCTTCCGCGGCAAGTACAGACTCATTACTGACGATCTCGGATGATGCATCCTGTGGGACGTCGTTATAGTGCGGACTTTTCTGTCCAGAGCGTTTAGTTCGGTCTGAGTCCACCTAAGTATGCCAAAGGTATACATGAGAACAGGCATGACCCAACCGTTATATGCGTGCGTCTTATTCACACCGGACAAAAGGCTGTTAAGCACTTTTGTCAAGCGTGCATAAAACACATCGCAAACTGACAGTTTCATACCCGCCTCATCTACACCGATGTTCTGTGATATACCCAGGTATCGGTATGCTTCAGCCTCGGAAAGGGTCCTTATGTTGATGGGCATAGATAAATCTATGCCCTCAGAGTTAGCAACCCTTTCCCTTTCAACATGGAGGACCGCACACTTATCCGTCCCCAGCCCCATTCCAATAGAATTGCTAAAATCACAAGTGATGTTTAGCAATTCCACAAGATGAGAGCGACTGGAGGCGAATAACTTGAGATCATCCATATAGAAAAGGTGGGTCACTTTTGTACCTCCCCTCCGAAGCTGAAATCCCCTCCCGGAGCCCTCCAGTAAGGTACTGAGAGGGTTCAGAGAGAGGCAGAACCAGATTGGACTCAGACAATCGCCCTGGAATATACCCCTTCTTATCCTTATGTGGTTCTCCGCAGCCGTCATCCGCTCGCCTAGATGACAAAGGATCGTACTTCACTGCCCCATACACTGCCTGAGGAAGTCTCTAACTGTACAGTCAACCTTGTACAGCTCGAGGACCCTCTTCAGCCATGTATGAGGCACCGAGTCGAATGCCTTTTTGTAGTCTATCCAGGCGGCGGATAGGTTTCGACGGTTGCGTTTAACCACTTTGCCAATGACCGCGTTAATGAGGAGTGGTTCCTTTGTTCCACGACCACCGCCCCGACATACATTTTGAGCGCGCGACATCACCTGATTTGAGTTCAGGTGACGAGTGGTTCTCGCGCTCAAAATGGATGTTAGTGTCTTATATATCGTGGGTAGACACGTGATGGGGCGGTATTTGCTCGGGTCTATGGTATCCCGGTCTTTAGGAACCAAATGAATGATCCCAGTAGTGAAGAGGCTCGGGAGCGACTTTTGGTCGAGAGCCTCTTGAAATTGTCGGGCGAGCACAGCGTGACACACCACGAACCCCTTCAGCCAGTAGTGATGCAGTCCGTCGAGCCCCGGACTTTTCCAGGTCGGGGCCCTTCGGACCGCCTCAGCTACATCGTCCGGCGTTATAATGATGGGGTCCATGGGCGTAAGATTCGCACACTGACTCACCACAACTTCCGTCCAAGGGCCCTCGCTGTGGTTTACGGGCTCTGACCACAGGCCGCGCCAGAATGCGACAGTGTCGGCCTGATTCGGTGCTTGGCCCGTTCCACGTACCATTGGTCGCTCCAATGATTTATATAGCCTCTTCTGATCACTCTGGAAGAGACGATTCTGGTTGAACCGTGTCGACCTCTCGGTATATCGCCGAATCCGCTTCCCCCAAGCAGCGATTCTCTGCTTCAGGTCGTCTATGCGCTCCGTCAGTTTTTGCGTTATATCCGGCTGGGACAAACTGATATTTGTCCCAGCAAACGCCATTCTGACGGTGCGCACAATTCGCGGCCTATTATTGCCCGACCTAAAGCTTATCAGCCTGCCGATGAGGGCCCTTGCCTTTGCGATACGGTCCTCAATCCTTCTTCTCCAGGCTGGGATGGCGCTACTTTGTCTAGTAGCGCGTCCAGCCGTGGGAAGTTTGGCGCCAACAATACGGCAAACTGCCAGTGCGGCGCCAAAAAGAATTTATTATTATAACATATTATTATAGGAGTCGGGTAAAAACGAACATACAGACCACCTTATGATAAGTGGATACTATGGTTCAAAGACACCTACATCTATCTGTACAAATAAATAAAATTAAAGTGTCTGTTTGTTATGTCAAAATAATAACAGCTTTATACTAAATACATATGAAATTATTATTTATGGTTCTTATAAGAAAAGAAAAAACAATTTATAATTTTTTTATCTATCTGTGTGTTTGTTTGTTCCGTCTTATCTCCGAAACGGATTGACCGATTTTGACGGGACTTTCACTGCCAGATAGCTGATATTATAAGGAAAAATCATTGGACAAACGGTACTACATTGTCTACATGTGAGCTCTAACTGAACTTCATACGTGGTAGACCCATTCGTGTTGCAACTATAGTATAGTTGCAGCACGAATGGGTCTGCTCGTACAAGGATGGACCAGGCTATCACAGAATACCAGCGTGAAATAACAGCTTAATGCTGCTGTGTTGTGTGTGGTGATTGTAGAGAATCGGAGACCCCTTTTACTCGATACGAGGCATTTCATCTCAATTGTTAGGGGTGACAATGCATCTGCATTTTGATTCCTTACCGAGGATAGATGTAGACGAGCTACAGCATCCACATATTATCAGGTCGACTGTGTCATAATTTGTCACTTTAATTCTATAAAAATACTTTATAAACTCTTGAGACTCTTCAGTTAAATATATCTTTGACTCATACAAACGGTTAAATTAATACCACTTACAGCTACAATAAAGATGTCGTGTCTCGTCGGACGCTCCTAAGACTTTTATACCCCTTTGTGTTTCCTCAGTGGCTGCCAGTAGTTTCCCATTAGTCTTTAAACAGTGCTTCAGATCGTAGTGGTGTACGCAGTTCATAGTAGAAATAAAACTTGCCACTCGAACTAAATACCAGTGCCTTTGATCCGGGGAATATTTTTATTTTTTAATTTTTGATTCAATTGTGTCAAGTACATTAAACATTATGCGCGTATTTCCTACGTCTATAGGTTTTGTTGATAATTTATTAGTATTTTCTTCTATTCTGAAATTTTAAACATGTATTTTTGGCTCCAAAACTCCGCTTGGATATCGAGCTACTCAGTAAAACGATTTTATTACAAAGACGAGTATAGGTATGTATGTAGGTACTTGAGTAGTGAAGTAAAATTCAACTCAGTTTAGTAAAAAATACTTAGCTATTACTTCTGTAGTTAACTTATTACTTAATTAGTTTTTCGCTATAAGTACCTATCTAACAAAAAAATGAAATAAATTTACCTTTCATTATCCTACTAACTCAAAAAATGATACATCTGAATCCTTTTAATTGCTCATTAAGCATCCATCCCCGCAACAACTATAGTAGGAACGACGTTTAGCCTTTATAATTTATCAAATAGATATGTAATATACATACATATATATTATTCTTAAATAACTTTTTCAACTATTATATCCTACAGTAAAATGTACTAAACACTAAACAAAAACTATTTCGACGAGCATTTCAACAAGTATTTACAAAAAATTATTAACGTAAACAGCGTAAAAAAACTAACATTCAATAGCCTACTGCGATCTACCCCTGGGGCAGCTCGCGATTGTAGTTAATTATTTGACGCAGGTAGCAAGAGTGACAGAGGCCTGACGCAGCGTACAATCTGGATATTCCAATCTAAACATGCCAACTGACTCGTAACTATGAACATGCAATCAGTTCCAGCCGAATTTCAATTTCCTGCTCCCTCGTGAAATTGAACGTCTATTAGTTAAAAGATAATCATAGCTCGAAACGAAACGATAATTTGTTGATTTTGAACATACTCGTAACAACTTTATATTTCGATGCTAAGATATAGTGTATAGTTAAATTATATAGTTAAACCCCGACCTTGGAAGCAATTACACGAGTATGTAATATTTTTATTTCTTTGGAGTGCTTAAAATTATTTTGATATTAATAGTTTATACTTTTTCATAGGCGTTGTAAGCAACAGCAAATATTTAGGGCTGGTCCCTATTACTAATTATATTTATATGTTGCGAATGTTGAACATTGGTTATGTTATACGTTTGATTGACATGATGAAGTAGTTTCAACCAGACATATCATTGGTAATCCGGTCGGGTGGCGAAAACTCCGGCGGGTAAACATTTTTTATTCTCATGTGAAAAGTATTTTTATTGTGCATTATTCTGTGTAACTACTAGCATAAAGAATATCCTAAAATAAGAACTACATTCTTATTGCCAAACTCTTTATACATATGAGTAAAAAAGATGAAATGAGAAGGTGACAAACGAACACAAAGTCCACCTAATGGTAAGTGTTTGCTGTGACTCATATACGTCTACATCTATCTTTAATAAAGACTCAAAATGCAAATGCGTTGTCAGCCTGTCAATTAACTTATAAGATAGAGTTCTTATTCACCGTGTAGTGTCGACTTACATACGATCTAAGATATCAATTGAAAGTAATGAGTTAAATGTCCGAAAAAATAGTAGATGTATTAACAGTGATATTGGTAAGGAATAAGACTTTATTGGGACTGCTTCCTCCCTCTTGCTTATTTCTACTGCCAAGTAGTAGTGCTAGCTCTGTGTTATACGAAACGCAGCAGCGTTAAGCTGCCATTTTACGCTGGTATTCTGTGAGAGCGTGGTCTTTCCCCGGTCGAGCCGACCCATTCGTGCTACAACTATACTACTAATATAGCTGCAGCATGGCTCTACCACATAAAAACGAAAAGAAAAAATAGTAGATAAACGCACAGACTCTGCTCATCTACTTAGACTGAATTCTCAACTAAAAATCCCCTTTCACTTTTACTCATATTGTAATACCAGGAAGTCAGTATTTCATTTTAATATAGACACGCGCGTGTGTGAAATGCCGCAGCGTCGCGAAATTGCGTGGGGTATGACTTATGTCACTTTGGAAAAGGCGATCGCGGTTCGTGTTGAACATTACAAATTTATCGTCCATGGTATGCCTGTTTGATGGTGTGTATTATTGTTTTGTTTGTAAAGATACTAATATTTGTTATGTTACTCGTATAACAAAGAGAGCGATCCTCTTTTATCCTAATTATAGAAGCATAACTTATGATCGTTTCGTAACGCAGCGTACAATCTGCATATTCCAATCTAGACATGCCAACTGACTCGTAACTGTGAACATGCAATCAGTTCCAGCCAAATTTCAATTACCTGCTCCCTCGTGAAATTGAACGTCTATTAGTTAAAAGATAATCATAGCTTATAACGAAACGATAATTTGTTGATTTTGAACATACCCGTAACAACTCTTTATTTCGATGTTAAGACATAGTGTATTGTTAAATTATATAGTTAAACCCCGACTTTGGAAGCAATGACACGAGTATGTGATATTTTTATTTCTTTGTAGTGTCGGCTTAAAATTATTTTGATGATAATGTTTCATAGATTTTCATAGGCGTTGTAAACAACGGCAAATATTTAGGCCTGGTCCATATTACTAATTATATTTATATGTTGCGAATGTTGAACATTGCTTATGTTATATGTTTCATTGACGTATTGAGGTATTTTTAACCGGACGAATAATTTATATATATAAATATTTGTTATTATATGCTTGATTTTTCTTTCGTACTTCTTGGAAAAATGTTAAAAGTTGTTCCGTGTGAAAAGTATTTTTATCATGCATTATTCAGTGTAATTACTAGCATTAAGAATATTCTAAAACATAATGTAATATTGATGGTACAAAATAAGATATTTTTTTATATGATGGGGTGACAAACGAACACAAAGTCCACCTGATGGTAAGTGGTTGCTGTCACCCATATACGTCTACCTCTATCCTAAATAAAGAATCAAAATGCAGATGCGTTGTCAGCCGTGAGGACTAAGATGGAATGCCTCTTGTCCAGTAAAAATGGTCTCCGGGTCTCTACACTCATCGTACGAAACACAGCAGTGTTAAGCTGTTATTTCCCGTAGGTATTCTGTGAGAGCGTAGTGCTTCCCCGGTCGAGCCGACGCATTCGTGCTAAAAATATACAACTAATAGAGCTGCAGCATGATTCTACTACGTATATATTATTCTCTCCTTCTTTTTCACAAGGTTGTTGCCGTTTTTTCCATTCCATAGACGCCTCTATTGACGTACCATTAGCGAAACAAAGAAATGTTGTCGATAAATTAATTTAGTCTATGACTTAACATCTGACATCTTGTAACTAAACATGTCTCACATATAATACCATACTACAATAGGGATGTCATTTTTTTAGTAAACTAGAAGATATGAGTGTTCTTACTACAATATTTGACATAGTAACCAACATACATTTCTGTTTTCACGCATAAAACACGCAACATGTTTCAATAGATTTTTTTCTTTTTGCCTTATTTGAAAATTAAATTAGAAAAAGCGAGATAAGTATATTGATAAAATTGATGCAAAATTGTAGGTTCTCTCTATGCATATGCATGCGTATGTAAATATTCTAATATTAATTTAAATTACAAATGTCGTTCATATTTCGAAGGATAAATGTCATAGTGGAAGATCCCAGAGCCACCAGACGTCACTTATTTTCTAACAAACGAAATGTGTAAAGGTCTGTTTTCACTTTGATTAGTGATTAGTGCAGGTGCTTAGTGTGGACAGCAATTGATTAGTGCAAGTGATTAATAACATGTGTAGTAAAGTGATTAGAATAGAATAGAATAGAATAGAATGATTTTTATTCAATATGGATTATTACATAATACTTATTGAAAGTCATTAGTTTATTTACCACTGGTTCAGAAAATACCTCCTGTCCTGGGAAGAACCAGCAAGAAACCCAGCGGGACTTTTTTTTTTAAACATAATTTCACTTAACAATAATTTTGATTATACAATTTTAAATGAATTTTCATAGAACCAGCATGGTGGCGATCACCTTATTCCCAGGGGTTATTTTCACTCATGTATTCCTTGATATTATAATAACCCTTTTTGTACAGTTTTTCTTTAATAAAACTTTTAAACTTGTTTATTGACAAACTTTGAACATGTTCTGGGATTCTGTTGTAAAAGCGTATACATTGTCCCATAAATGAATTACTAATTCTGTGGAGTCTTGTAAGTGGCATTACAAGCTTATGTTTGTTCCTAGTGTTTAAGGTATGAACATCCTTATTCTTATTAAAGCTATTTATGTTTTTATGTACATACATTACATTTTCATAAATATATTGCGATGCCGAAGTTAATATGTTTATTTCTTTAAATTTTTCTCTAAGGGACTCTTTACAATTTAGATTATAAATCGCCCGTACGGCTCTCTTTTGCAAAACAAATATAGCTTCAATATCAGTCGCATTACCCCATAGCAAAATTCCATAAGACATTACGCTATGAAAGTAACTAAAATACACTAACCTAGCTGTCTCAACATCTGTGAGACTTCTAATCTTTCTTACAGCATATGCTGCAGAACTAAGTCTGCTTGCTAATTTAGATATATGGGGGCCCCATTGAAGTTTCGCGTCAATAGTAATACCGAGAAAAACAGTGGTATCCACAAGACTCAACTCCTCCCCATTTAAGAGCACATTGGTTTTCGAATGTTTTACATTAGGTATTGTAAATTTAATACATTTTGTCTTATTGCCGTTTAAGAGCAAATTGTTGGCGTTAAACCAATGTACTAGTTTCGATAGAGCATTATTTACATCGTCATATTTAATTGACTGCCGTTTCAGTTTGAAAATTAAAGAGGTATCGTCAGCAAATAATACTATATCGTGATTGTCCCCTACAAGATAAGGTAAGTCATTAATATAGATTAAGAACAGGAATGGGCCAAGAATCGAGCCCTGAGGAACGCCCATTGATACTACCGATCCGGAGGAACATTTACCATTAATGACGACTTTTTGAGTTCTGTTACTTAAATATGAAGTAATAAGTTTAAGCGCCAAATTTTTTACACCGTAATGTTGTAGTTTCCTGATTAATGTATCATGATGAACACAATCGAAAGCCTTGGAAAGGTCACAGAAAATACCTAAGGCATCTTGTGAATTCTCCCAGGCATTAAAAATATATTTCATAAGCTCAACACCGGCGTCAGACGTCGAGCGACCCCTTGTAAAACCGATTAGAAGCGTGTTCTATTTTTTTGCGAATGGACTGCGTGTGTGACACGCCCTGCGCGCCCTTCCTTTCCCCTCACTCGCAGCATGCCTGCCACTAAACACGTTTGGACAGCAGTGCTTAGTGTTTAGCGTTTAGCGTCGGACGCCCGTTTCTGTTAAAAAAATGTCCATACTTCCTGGTCGACTGCTAACAACTGAATTTACTAAACACAGCCACTAAACAGAATTCGACACTAATTGCACTACACACCTGCACTAATCAACCGCAAAACTAATTACCTGCACTCGCACTAATCAAAGTGAAAACAGGCCTTGAGATTGAGTAGTGTTACGGTACTTGTACACCAAAGCTGATTTTGTCGGAACAGAACAGAACTACCCGGACGAGTAGATCGGACGTGTGTGTGCTTACACTGCAACAGTGTCACTTGTGCCGACATTGGACGTTGCCGGTATTCTGTAGTTGATTGTGTTGCAAAACAGAGTGAAGACGCGTTTTTAAAATGGAGGAATTCGAAGAAATGTCGTGAATGATCTTTTAGAAAATTCATGTCGCAGTTTAATTTAAAATTAAAAAAAAAGTTGCTCCATATTTTTTTAATGTCTGGAACCGTTAAATCTATTTTCGATGCAACTTCAGCCCATAACCGTTTCGAAACATCTCGAGTATTGTAATTTTTTGAATGTTTATCCAACAGGGTTGGACTATTATAAACACAACTAATTAATTTTTTAATATCCATATTCGTTTAGGTAGATAACAACACTTACAGAAACAACAGATTAAAGACAGAATGATTAATTAAACTAGGTATAAACACTCAAATTGCACTGTTGACGCCGGCAGTCAGGCGAGAAATCCCAACAAGTTCGGACTCGACAGTTGATCGGTCGATTTCGTACATCATCGGACGATGACGGTCGTGTTTGTGTATGCGCTCTCTTTCTTTTACAACTGTTTGATTCGAACGTCCGAGTTCGGCCGTCGTCACCCGACCAAACTTCGGCCGATGAAGGATTAGTTGTACGCGAACCCTTAGTATGTACTAGTAGTGACTTACTTAGCTATCATTCAAGAAAAGCTATTTTCAGCGTTTGAGGATCATCAGCTATTTTTGTTACGGGGGTTTTTTAAATGTTCAATTAAATTTATTTCCATATTTGCATTTTGTTAAGACATTGGGTTTAAAATTAAAGTTTTTGGCTGCATCTTGTCAGATTGCAGTATAGGAAAGGAGATATATGATTGTAATAACGTGAAGCCATCTTACGGGATAACGTCGTTAGGAGATTAGAATCACCCACATTCCTTCAAAATCGATAAGTAAGAGGTCCTTTGTAAAAAAATTAAAAAAGAATGCTGTAGTTTTTATTAATTTCTAAATTTATTTTATTGGAGAGGGAGCAAAAAAAGGATTCGGCTCACGTGATGGTAAGTGACTACCGCCGCCCATGAACAACTGCAACACCAGAGGAATTGCAGATGTGTTGCCGGCCTTTTAAAAAGGAGTAGGTTTTTTTCTTGAAGTTTCCTTAGTTGTATCGGTCCGGAAAAATCGCTGGTGGTAATCGATTTCACAAGTAAGTTGTGCGAGGGAGAAAACTTCTTCTAAATCGCACAGTGGTGGACCGCTAATCATCCAGATGGTATGGACGTTATCGCGAGTTTTGTCGCGATGTCCGATGGTGAAATTGAGCGGCTTGAATTAGTCCGAACAATTCCTCAGAGCACTCCCCGTGATAGATGCGATAAAATACGCAAAGAGATCTCTTTACGCACTGCCAGTGAGTCAAGCCGATCAGAAGAACTCGGTCGTCGACGATTCGAACCGCTCTGCTCTGGAAGCGGTCAAGTGGAAGGAGCTGGCACTGGGGAGCTCCTGCCCAGAGATGGGAACAGTATTCCATGTGAGGCCGAGCCTGCGCCTTGTAAAGTTGCAAGTTGCAAATATTTTCAATTTTTAAACTTAAAAGCTGATAAATTATAAAAGTATTATTAAAAGGTACATGGTTCTCAACTACTTTTAGATAACAATAAAATAACGAAAAAGTAACTACTACAATGCTCCAAAATCAAACACGGAAGCTCTGTAGTATGAGGCTTTTCAAGAATAATATAACCGACCATAACTTCAGACGTTGCTTCATTTTAGCGATCTGAACCTTGACACCTTGTTTGTAGTATATTTTTTGTGACTCATGTCTTATCCCACTTTGAGTTTTCCTGAAATATGTTTTATAAAAGCTTTCAACAGAAAAAATACTCATAATTTCAAAGGAAACAGAGATTTTTTTACACGCTTAATATTCTACGAATTTTCAGGCCGTTTCAGGCATGATAATGTTATATTCGTGTAAATGTCGAAAAATATATTATCTAGCATCGCATCGCATAGCAGCTATCTAGCATTGAGCTATATTACTCAGCTAGCCTTAAATATGGATATTTGTTAAGCAAGTCAGAAGAAAAAGCACTCTCGAAATGATTTATCCGCGTACGCTGGTGTTATCGTTTGGGATACGTAAATACAATGTTCTAGAAAAACATAGACCTTTACTTCGTCTAAAAAAAATCTGCGATACCATATGTCTATTTCTTATACATAAGCCATAATTTGGTATTTTGTGACAAAAAATATTGAAAATTTAAAAGTGATTTTTGAATGTTATTTTTAGGCATGGCCTATTTATCTTTACGAACGAAAGTTACTTCATCATCAAGACAATTTTATGAATATAAACTTTGTTCATTATATCATGTTATTTGGCATAGTTTAAAAGATAATGTAAAATTAAAATAATTCAATACTTGGCTGGGCGCGCGAACGACGCTTAAACCCTAGCCGTTATAAAATGCTTGAACTAGGTCATGTCGCGCACCTCGGACTCGTGATGACGCGGGTCACAGCTAGTGTTTTAATATTCTTCCCATTTCTCTCTAAATTATTTTCATTACGTCATTATTATCATATATCAAGTACACCACTAAACCAAGAGCATCCCCCTAAGAATGTCACTATTGACGTTGCCTAACCACTTGCATCTATCGACTTCCTGCATTTCTAACTAGAAAGGTCTTTACTCCATAAAGTGAGGTACTACTATGAGAAACATGTACCTGCTTGCTATCTGTTGTGTTTTCTAAAAAGGATACAATACAAAGATACAATCTGTGCTCTCAAAACAATGCTGCACGTAATTACTGATTTGTATTTTCTTACTGACGCATTCAAAATATGATGATAACACCGTATCACGATAAATATGACAATTTAGTGTATACTCCGTATAAAATAGTACACTGTCGTCTATGGGAGATCAAATAATTGGTTTTTTTTGGCATGCCCCATAATTATTTATATTTATGGGACATGTCAAAAAAAAAAACTTATTTGATCATGTTTAACGACAGGGACGAAATAGTGTGATAGATATTCTTTCAGCGCCACAAAACCGCAAAAAATAAAAAATAAGGATATTAGGGCTGCTGGGAGTTGGAAGCATAGATTTTTGGAGCTTTTGTTGTCACGATGCGTCTGAACCGAAGAAAGGTTCTCGAGTGGCAGCCTCGTACCAGTAAGCGAAGTGTAGGGCGGCCTTTCACTAGATTTAGTGACGATCTGATAAGAGATACAGAAGATGCAGTCATCATGGCAAAAGCAGAACCCAAACAGATTTAGGTTCACTATATAAACACGAAAAGAGAACTACAGAAACAAACACCGTTTTTTGCTTATTTTGATGCGAGTAGAAGAAAATTTTAAGAATTTGCACGTAATTTCGCAGTATTAAAACTCGACACAAAATGAATGCAACTCATAATCTATGATTAAATGATGATCCAGATTAGTCCAGACAGACAGAAGGACAGATATTTTTTTATTTAAATTATTATTTCCATGATTTAATAGCATGCAATTAACCCATTGAGCTTAATAGAAAGCAGCTATTTCGATATTACATACAGACAGACACTTCAGTTATGAGATTCGCCAAGATAACTCGAAACAATATTTACTTTTGCTAACGCGCCGGAAATTTGTCGGTTCTATATAATTTGTATGCATAGTTCGTGTGAGTTGGCAAGGCAAATTAATTTATGCCATATCTCTAGTCTTTACTGTCTTCGATATTAATATGTATACAATGAAATTTTTTTAGGTTTTAAAAAATATTATCTCAAGTGAGTAGATGGAGTAAAATATCCAGACCGGCAACAGGAGCAGCGTTAAGAATACGAGACGTACTCATCCTCCGAGAGAGATTTTATTAAAATTCTCACTCGCTTTTATTGGTGCAAATTACTACATACGCTCCAACATTTTTTTCTTATGAATTATTATTGTTATTTTACTCCAAGTCTGATACTAAGTGATTTAAAGTCCTAGATATTAAACAACACAAAAGCCTTGTACTTTCCCTGTCGCCATTGTAGCTGTTTTTATTTGATTAGATAGAGTTGATTAGATTAGATTAGATAGATAGATAGATAGATTTGATATTTTACTGATATTCCGATATTTACCACTAAGTCACTGAATTCTTCTCCTGCGGTCGCCGAATCATTACTTAAACAAAATGTAAATGCGTGTACAAAGAATTTTACATTTCATAAAGTATCATCAAAAGATATTGTAAAATATTTTAAAACTATTAATGTTAAGAAAACTGCGGATCTGTGGGGGATTTCCGTTAAAGTTATTGCGTCTATAATAGATACAATCGCTCCTCATTTAGCTATTATTTTTAATACTAGTATCGAATCTGGTATGTTTCCTGATTTAATGAAGTATAGTAAAGTAATACCTTTATTTAAATCTGGTAGTACATTAGACCCCGCCAATTTTAGACCTATTTCTGTACTACCAACACTTAGTAAGATTTTTGAAAAAAATATTCTTGATCAAATGTTAAATTTCTTTAATATAAATAATTTACTTCATAAAAATCAATTTGGTTTCACAAGGGGTCGCTCGACAACTGATGCCGGTGTTGAGCTGATTAAATATATATTTAATGCATGGGAGAATTCACAGGATGCTTTGGGTATATTTTGTGACCTATTCAAAGCCTTCGATTGTGTTCACCATGAAACATTAATCAGGAAACTTAAACACTATGGTGTAAGAAGTGATGCTCTTAAATTAATTATTTCATATTTAAGTAAGAGAACGCAAAAAGTTGTCATTAACGGTATGAGTTCTTCCGGGTCGATGGTACAAATGGGCGTGCCTCAAGGCTCAATTCTCGGCTCCTTTCTGTTTCTTGTATACATTAATGACTTACCTTACATAGTAGGAGATAACCATGATATAGTATTATTTGCAGATGACACTTCTTTAATTTTCGAATTAAGTCGACAAGTGCTAAAATATGACGAAGTAAATAATGCTATATCTAAATTAGTAAATTGGTTCAATGTTAATAATTTTCATTTAAATGGCACTAAAACGAAATGTATGAAATTTATGACTCCAAATGTCAAACAATTAAATACTAATGAAATTTTAAATGGGGAGAAACTGAGTCTTGTAGATACCACCATTTATTTTTGGAATCACACTAGACGCGAAGCTTCAATGGAGCCCCTATATATCAAAACTAGCAAGCAGACTTAGGTCTGCAGCATATGCCGTAAAAAAGATTAGAAGTCTAACTAGTGTTGAAACAGCTAGACTAGTTTACTTTAGCTATTTCCATAGCATAATGTCGTATGGTATTTTGCTATGGGGACACGCGGCTGACACTGAAATTATATTTGTTTTACAGAAGAGGGCCATAAGAGCAATTTATGATTTAAAACCTAAAGATTCGCTGCGACAAAAATTTAAGGAAATTAATATATTAACTTTGGCCTCTCAATACATTTATGAAAATGTAATGTACGTACACAAAAATAAAAGTAGTTTTACAAAAATAAGTGATGTTCATTCTGTAAATACTAGGAACAGACACAAACTAGTAGTACCAGTTACTCGACTCCATCGAGTCAGTAATTCATTCTTGGGGCGATGTATACGCTTTTACAACAAAATTCCAGAAAATATACAAAATTTGACCTGCTCAAAGTTCAAAAACTTTATTAAACTAAGTTTGTATAAAAAGGGTTATTATAATATTAATGAATTAATAGATGATAATAACCCCTGGAAATGAAGTGATCGCTATTAAGCTATTTCTAATTTGTTGTGTTGTTAATTTGTGTAACATACATGATTTTAAGCTGTTATTTTAAAAAAAAAGTCCCGCTGGGTTTCTTGCTGGTTCTTCCCAGGACAGAGGTTTTTTTTCGAACCAGTGGTAATCATACAAAAGAGTGACTTTCAATAAGTATTATTTATAATCTATAATAATAAAAAAGTTTCTGTTTCTGTTTCTGATTACAAAAAAGGAGGCGGTTTACAATTCGATTGTGTTTTTGTTTTTGGATAAAGTTATTAATGTAACTATTTAGATGACATTGAAATAGTGATATTCTTTTAGCCACCCAAATTGGTGCAAAAATAACAAGCATTTGTTTTATTAAAAATATATCTATATATTGTATAACCTGTGTAGTGGCAGTGTAAGAATATTCACTACCCATTATCATCCCGTGGGTGTCATAAGAGACGATAGAGGGAAACAGCTGAGCAGCTTCCTAATAACGGCTAAAATAATAAACTGCGGTTTTCTATTTTACCCGCTTGCCAAGCGTGGCAACTACAGCAACTATCCGCCCTGTGTATTTTTCATCCATATCCTACTGTTGACTCATACAGTACGAAATGGGACGGTATTCTCAAAGTCAACCGACACACGGCGTGCATTACAATATATTTAGTAAATAGGTAATTAGCTACTTAGTTCCAAACAACAAAACATCTGCCTGATATCTTATTACATCCATTTTATAAATCAATTAAGTTAAACCTAGTTAAAGCGAGTGCATCTGTGAAAGATAATGGGTGTAGAATTCTGTGTTAATATTCGCCACTCGTCGCCGAAGCTCTTAATATCTGATAATAACTTTAAATGTATTTATTCTTTAAATTATTAAGAAAACACGCAATAAGCATATGTATATGATAGATAGCGGTATACTGTCTCGTTTAGACCAGACGCAAAATATGCAGACCAGCGGCAAACAGCAGCATCACAGCTGTGAAACGTTTGCTCTGCCGTGTGCTCTGTACTGTGACCGTCCATCCACCTGCCGAGCGTGGCAATTAAAACAAATCCTCCCAACAACGGGCGAGCACCATATCCACCCGTGGACTTGACTTATAAGGGCTGAAGAATAGGGAGAAGATTTATGAATTTAGATACAGAAGTTGAAGCCTGCTTTGGCCTAGGCACAGGCCTCGTCTCATTTCTGAGAAGGTAGGAACTAGGAAAAGCCCGTCGCGTTGCATCTACGAGTGTTGGTGGACTTCCCATGTCTTCGAATTATTATTATTTATTATATTGGGGTATCTATAAAGTTTTCTCATCTGGTTGGGCAGTATAAATATAAAATTGTAAATAAAAATGGTAAACATATTATATATTATTTTAATTTCTAAGATATGCAGGTCTCGTCACGATGTTTTCTTTCACCGTAGACGTGACGCACCTGGTAAATCAGCACTTAATATTGTAATTAACAATTTCAAATAACAAATATATAATAAATGAAAAATATTTTGTTATACATTTGAAAACAGCAGATTCAATTACTGCGCAATGTACTTATTACTTTTAATTTTCATTTATCAATCGACATTTAATATCATCATCAGCATCATCATCATTATTACAGCCTTTCATAAGTCCACTGCTGAACATAGGCCTCCCCCAAGCAATACCACAGAGTACGGTCCTGAGCCACCTGCATACATCGACTTCCTGCATGTCTTACCAGGTCGTCACTCCATCTAGTGGGGGGTCGCACTACACTTCGCCTACCGGTACGAGGCTGCCACTAGTGAAACTTTTTTCCCTATCGGTTGTCGGTTCTTCGAGCTATATGGCCGGCCCACTGCCACTTCAGCTTACTAATCCGTTGGGCTATGTCGGTTACTTTGGTTCTATTGCGGATATCCTCATTTCTAAGTTTATCACGCAGAGAAACCCCGAGCATAGCCCTCTCCATAGCTCGCTGAGCGACCTTGAGCTTCCTCATACGGCCAGCAGTGAAAGACCACGTCTCAGATCCGTAAGTCATCACTGGCAACACGCACTGGTTGTACATTTAATATAGACGAAAGGAACAAAGGAAATTTTTAAATGGTTATTTTATTCACACGCAACCACAATAAAGCTGCAGAATGTCTTTAGCACGTAAAATGGCAGCATGTCAGAAGCAGAATGTCGATAAATGTGAAATATCGAGCCGTTGGCATTTTTACCCGATTTAAGTGTACGGTGTCGTCAGTGTAATCGGCGGTCAGATTTATTAAATATAACATGTATTTTATTTACTGACACCATCAATGAAAGTTTTATACATAGTATAAAATAATATAGCGACCAGAGTAAAGCGTTAACGTGCGAGACGTCTGGCACTGCGATCGCAAAATTGACTTATAATTGATTAATCTCTGAGCATATTTTGTCTACAGGCACTGCAACCGAGGACGGATGCTAGTCAGTGATAGCCGTGACATGGATTGATGGCACCATAGTGCAACAAGCAGCGCCATTTACAATTTAGTTTTGCGAACTAATAATATGTACTCACGCATATCAGGATGGACGAGCGGACGAATTGGTGTTTGTTACAGAAATGCATAAAATACACGCCCGAGGACGGTCGTACGTCAGGATGGTGGTGTCGGAGCGTCTATAAAATACCCGGTTGGATCAAGGTGGAAATGAGGGTATATCGAGAAACCCCCACTTGTTGGTGCAGTATAAAGTTTACTGTAGGTGCCGAAATACCATGACGCACCTCACGTTTTTATTCTTATGTTTAATTTCTCTAATCAAGTTTGTTGTCGTATTTACAACATTGACGTATCATTGAAGTGTAGAGTAAAAGTTTAAAGTGAAATATTTTAAGTCAATAGTCAAATCTTTTTATTCAATTAAATTAAAAAGTTCCCCAAGTACTTTCATTATTTCTAAACGTACCATAATATGACAAAAAATGTCGAAAAAATGTTGGAGGTATTCTAAAGGAGTTATAGTTTGAATTGAGTGGAAATTTAACTTGCTCGAGATATGTTATAATGTGTTATTTCATACGAGGTATGATTTACGTAGGCTAATTTTAAAGTTCGAAATATTTAAACGTAGTACCGAAAAAAAAAATGTTTAACTTTAACGTGCTGCGAATTAAAAACATTAGTACGACTTTCCATTGACGTCAGTGGAGTTTGGTGTTGATACGTATTTTTACAGAAAGATTACACTATTATAAGCACACACACAAAGTCTCAATATACGGAAACGCGTAATTTTTGAGAAAAGAATAATTGAAAATCAATTATTCTTCCAATGTTTATGTCTAATCTGCTAATAAACTGGCGCCATTTTGTAATGTCATTGTCGACGTCAATAGGGATGTCGATTCTTTCCGAAAAAGATCGATTTTTTAAATAGACTCGAATTGTAAGCTGATGTATCGATTCCCAAAAAATCGATTTCTAAATATCGATATTTTTTTCATGAATAATTCATAAATCCATTTTATGAGGAAAAAATCCCCTTCATCATAAAAAAATAAGGGAACTGATTCATAAGGATTTCTGTATCTATTTTGAGACTGCTACGTCTCCGGCGCTGCGGGAAGAGCAACCTCTACGCCTTAGCGTAACAAATCGCAGGCATCCCTCCTCGCCTCCGCAGCTTCGGCTTGTTGGTCGCCTTCGGCGACCAGCCTCAGCCGCTCCGGTTCGTCCGATGCCTACGATTTGTTACAGCAAGCGGAGGCTGCTCCCCCTACGCGCCTCCGGCTCTATAAAACCACTCTAGGGGTAGGACAGACTCGTACCAGGTGGAGTCGGGGTCAATCAATTCGGTTCTTTGACATAAGTTGAACCTAACCTATATTATTTGCTATCTGCCCTAATAGGTACTGTTAAATAAAACAAAAAATCGATTTTTGTGAACCTATACATCAGCTTACGATTTGACTCGATTTAAAAATCGACCTTTTTCGGAAAGAATCGACATCCCTATTGACGTCGACAATGACATTACAAAATGGCGCCAGTTTATTAGCAGATTAGACATAAACATTGCAAGAATAATTGATTTTCAATTATTCTTTTCTCAAAAATTACGCGTTTCCGTATATTGAGACTTTATGTGTGTGCTTATAATAGTGTAATCTTTCTGTAAAAATACGTATCAATACCAAACTCCACTGACGTCAATGGAAAGCTAAGCCAAAACATTAAGTGGTATTTCTGTGTTCTACTGTGTTGATAAGAGTTACAGTTTACTCTCGAGTATTACGTAGTCGACAAAATTGGGATTTGATGTTGAGGGTTTAGTGGAAGGCGTGGTGCTGTGGCCCTCGCTCTTGAGTGGATGTATGCTGTCGGATTATTATGCCGCGGAAACATTATTTTCCCCTGCTACCGATTACCATTTTATACATGAGGAAAGTAAATTTATCCTAAACATTGTCTTAAAAATATTTTGTGAGAATAAGTGTTAATATTTTTAAATGGTTGCGAAAAATGCTGGAAAACCAAAGTATAACTGACGAAATTGAAGTAGAGCAAATTAGTTCTGACATTAAAGAGTGTAATACCTCTGGATCGTACCTCTGGTAAGATCCAGAGGTATATAAGTAAATATAAGTTTACATGGGGATCGAATCGTACCAGAGGTTATCGTGTAGCCGCAGCTCAGTATATGGTGCCCTGGAAAGGCAAATGGTATCCCAAGAGTAGTGCTGCATTTTTTTGAAAAATAAAAGATCCTACTGAATCATTTTAATGTTTTCTTTTATGTGTTACAGTAGCACGTGTGATATGATTACATATGTGCGAGTGTGAAGAGAGTGTGTGCCTTGCTGATCAGAACGTACTGCCGGGCTTAGCTGTAGCATGGCCTGGTTTCGACAGATGCGAATGCTGTACGCGTGCTGGGCGACGTCCCTGAGCGCGCGTATGCTGTAAATGGCGGTTCCTTGGAAGTCGTATACTCTGTGTGCGTTAAAGTCGTGTACACTGTGTGCGCGGAAGTCGTATACTCGGTGTGCGCGGAAGTAGTGTTCTCTGAACATGCATCAGGCTCTGTCCTGACAGGCGCTGTCCTGGTTCACGTCTTTCAAGTACGAGTATGTGTGAGATACTTCGTATGGAGATGTATGCTTACTAGTGAAAGCGAAGTGCTTTATTATGGTCCAAGGCATGAGAGCGTATTACTGTTTGATGCATTTCCTCCTCTTGATGGATTTCCGTATGCGTGATGGATGAGAGGATAGGCAACAGTGTATTTTGTCTTGATAATTAACAACTTGTTTTTACGCAAATCACGATGACGACAACCCCGACGATGCCTGTGAACCCTCAGGTGCTCCTGCTGATCCCGTTGAGGCTTCGAGTGAGTGGTGCGGCGCGACAACACTCTGGTGCGAGTGCGACACGCCCTGTGCTGTGTTCTTTTAGCCACGCGCGCTTGCCACATGGTAGCTAAGTATGGCGTGTGCTAGTTTGTTTTAATAACCACGTGCCCTTGCCTTATGCCTGCCGCAACGGCAAGCAGTGACCAACGCAACGTATTGAAGTTTGCTATGTCAGCAATCCCAGCGGTGTGCTGATGATAATACTGGTAAGTCGTACCCATTTTATTATGATTCTGGTGCCGAATGAGAGAGCCTCATCAAAGATTGTGTTGCGCAAAGTTTAGTGGCAAAAGTGTAAATAATATGTAAATTTAACCGGAATTTATCGTATTAGTGTGCCCTCAACTGCCCCTCAAATACCTCCATGATCATGGTAGGAAGATCCTCGATTACCAAGTTCCTCGAGAATTAGATGTCATAGTTGATGACAGCGGTAGTGAGACCAAATCTGATTAAGAATGCTTGTATACTCATACTCAAAACCTTAGACCGCACCTCATGAGTAACATGTGGCGATGGGTCTGTAGGAAATCGTTGGTGCGATTTCTGTCTGTGTTGGTGCACAGAACGCTTCCTGTTTTGTAGCACATATTGCGCTAAAGTTTCGAGAGTCGTTGGTGCGATTCTTGTCTGTGCTGGTGCACAGAGCCCCTCATGTATTGTGGCATATATGGCACAAAATTGGAATCCTCTATTGTAATTCTCTGACACACACACACACACACACACACACACACACATATATATATATATATATATATATATATATATATATATAGTTAATGATTATAATATATAATATTTATTACAAATAAGACGTACTTAAGGTAAAACATTCATCGCGGTGACTACCAAGATAATATCAACTCGGTTAAAGATGATATAGCTTGTGCAGCTCTACCGAGCTGAATCCTTGAATGCTTGTTAATTTAGTAGTAGAAAAAATATAAAAGATATTTACTCATCATCCCCAACACTACACAGGAAAATTAAGTTACTTGATAATAGTAAGTATTCCAGCTGTCACGTTAGGCTAGCTGTCACGTAGTAGGTTTTGTAATATATTATATCTTTTATTTGATTCGTGGTGCCGAGCGTTGATGATGATAATATTGTTCCATGGGTATCATAAAAATAATATAAATAACTGGGATTTCCATCCCTCTTTCAATAGTGGCAAATATAGCAAATATCCCTTTTATGATGGCTATCTCTGGGGGACTTTTGATATGCCGTTCAGCAGTATACTATTGATATGCCATAATGATGATGAAGATGATCTGCTACGAGTGTGATAACTTAAAGTGTGTATCCCAGAATGTAAAATCTATTAAATAATATTTGATGTATGTAACGGAATTAAGGTCACATCTTTCAAATAAATTAGACAAGATGAAATTAATTTCATGTCTTCATTGGATCTCGTCACTCGCTGGGCATAATTTAAATATGTAGAGGCGCAGTATAATCAAGTAGTTTAGCGTTAAATTAACCCACCTTATATAAAGTTGGTTAACCGTAGTAAGGACGGGGAGTGCTCAGAGGAATTATTCGGATTAATTCCAGCAGCCGAAATTCGCTAACACATTTCGCGACAAAATTCACGATATCATCCACAGCATCTGGATGCTTGGTTGCAATGCGTTTTATTAGAAGTTTTCTTCCTCCTACGAATACTTTGAGGAATCGCTTACCAACGTTAATTTTTCCGGGCACTTACGACTTAGGGATCTTCAAGAAATGAGTAAGCTCATTTCCTCCTTTACAAACGGCCGGAAACACACTTACGATTACCCTATTATTGAAGTTGTTTATGGGTGGCGGTCGATACTTATCATCAGGCGCCTATGGCTATGGCTAATGTGGGGTAATAGATTATTTAACATGGCAACTACACATCTACACGTCTCAACATTACAGCCCTTCACATGTCCACTGCTGAACATAGGCCTCCCCCAAGGAATGCCACAAAGCACGGTCCTGAGCCACCTGCATCCATCGACATTCTGCATGTCTTACCAAGTCGTCACTCCATCTAGTGGGGGGAGGCACTACACTTCGCATGCCGGTACGAGGTTGTCACTCGAGAACCATTTTTCCCTATCGGTTGTCAGTTCTTCGAGCTACATGGGTGGCCTATTGCCACTTCAGCATACTACTTCTTTGGGCTATGACGGTTACTCTGGTTCTATAGCAAATATCCTCGTTTTAACGTCTATCATGCAGAGAAAGCCCGAGTATTGCTCTTTCCATAGCTCGCTGAGCGACTTTGAGCTTCCTCATACGGCCAGCAGTGAAGGACCACGTCTCAGATCCGTAGGACATCACTGGCAACAAGCACTGGTTGAACGAACTAGTTTTGAGGTTCTGAGGTATGTCTAACGAGAAGATATGTTGTAATCTCCCGAACGCTGCCCAGCGATATTAAAAAAAAAACATATTCGTCAACAACTTCGAGCTTAATACTCCCAACAACTACCGGCATAGGTGTGACATGGACGTTTAACATGATTTTTGTTTTGTCCATGTCACCCTGTCTTACACCTCTCTGCATATGGATAGGTTTCGTACTCTGATTATAAAACCATCGTAGCTCTACTGTACAAATACTTCAGAATTTCGATATACCGACAGTCAACTTGGCACCGCTGAAGGCACTGCAGCACCGCCCAAATTTCGACGGAATCAAAAGCTTTCTCATAGTTCACATACGCAAAGCAAAGTGGTAGATTATACTTCTCTGTCTTCTGTACAAACTGCAGCAGGGTATGTATGTGGTCTATGGTACTAAAACCTTTTCGAAAACCGGCTTGTTCTGGAGGCTGGAAGTCGCCAAGTCTGCGTGCGAGATGATTAGTAATGACTCTCGAAAACAGCACGTAGAAGCGGCTCAGAAGGGAAATCGGTCTGCAGTTCTTCAAGAGAGCGTTGTCACCTTTCTTGAAGATCAAGCAATCCGCACTTTTGCTACACCTCTCCGGAGTAGTGCCACCAGGAGGACGGAATTAAAGAGCTTCTGAAGGACTTCAAGTACCGGTTTTCCACCCGCTTGCAAAAGCTCCGCTGTAATTCCATCCTCGTCCAGGAACTTGCCATTTTTAAGGTGCTGGAGAGCCATATTAATCTCGCTCAGACTGATGTCCGGGATATCTACGGAATAGTGTCGGATAAAACTCGCTCTTGGATAGTTACTCACACTTGCGTGTGGCTCCAACGATGACGTGTACAGCTGCCCATAGAACCTCTCAATCTCACTCAAAATCTCAGGTGTTCCGGAAACGATGCTGCCACACTCGGTCTTCAGCTTTGACAGTTGGCTCTTTCTGGCAGACAGATCTCTGGCAGAGACTTTGGAGCCTTGGTTCCGCTCGATCGCTTCTTCAATACAAGCTGTATTGAAGTTGCGCAAGTCCACCCGCATGCATTTGGAGATCTGTCTGTTCAGTTGCCTGTATGCTGTCAAATCAGTTGAAGACTGCAGCTGCATTTCCCCTTCTAACAGCCATGAAATTACGAATGTGATCGGAGAGTTTTTGTGTTCTTCTGCAGGTGGTCTTGCAGAACTTAGCTCTGACCGCATGGACAGTTTCCACGAGCTTATCATTCATATCGTTCACCTTATTGCAGTCTTCTAGAGACTGAAAACGGTTTTGTAACTCGAGCTGAAAGGTTTCGGGACTTTGGGTAATAGCACGATAGGGACGGAGCGTTGACTTCATTAGACGAGACCTCTCCAACTTAACGTTTAGGTTCAGTGTGTAAACATTCGGTGATCGCTACCAGTTTTCACCCTCGCGATCACTGAGACATTACTGAACAGTTGTCGTCTAGTCGTCATAATGACGTCAATCAAGTCAAGGGCTTGAACAGGTACACTTCCTGTGGGGCCGCTACTGGAAGAAAGAGTTTTCGAATTCTCCTGCTTTCAGCTTGGCGTTGTCTCTTGTGCCTAGTTGTGCATTGAAGTCTTCCATTAACACTGTATAGTGGGTTTTGGAGGATTGCATGGCTCTAGAGATATCCTCATACATTTACTCCACCTCCTCATTGGAGTGTGCCGAGGTTGGTGCGTAAGCCTGTATGACCTTCAGGGAATACCGTTTGGTGATTCTGAGTATAAGGTACGCAACACTCGTCGAAACACTCCTAATATTTTTACAACCTTGTTAACAAGAGACTGGTGGACGATAAATCCGACACCTCCTTGGGACAGATGGTCGCCCTCCCGGTGATAGAGCAAGTTGCCGGATTCGAGGATTACCGTGTCCTCCCCCTCTCTTCGGACCTCGGATAATCTTATAATATGCCAGCGAAATTTGTCTATCTCTTCTTCCAGCTCCACGATCTTTTCGTCAGTCCTCAGGGTGCGTGCGTTGTATGTAGCCAGCTCGAGTCGTCTTAGGTGGCAACCGAACCTTAACCGGAGATTTTTAGCACCCCCTACCCCACCGTTACCATGGCCACTACCATAGCCAGGAATAGCGGGGCCGCTGGGGACTGGGGGCCGTCTCTTTGTTGCTCTAATCATTGGGGGGTATTTGCCATAGTTGCCACGCTTGGCGTGCGGGTTAGCATTCGCAGTTTTTTTATTGTACTTTTGCTGTTATTAGGAAGATGCTGGTGCCCATCTCATGCCTGTTTCCCTTTGTCGCCATTTACGACACCCACGGGAAGATATGGGGTAGTGGATATTCTTAACCGTCACTACACGGTTAAATAAACCCTGTACAATAATGCCCTGTAAAAATATGGGTCTGTAAAATAAATCCATAAAAAAACACGATAATAGGAAATATCAAGAAGATCAAATATGTTTTTCAAGCAACTAAATATAATTATGAAGAGATCTCACTGAATAGGGCATAAATTTAATAGCCTTTGCAACACAAACAATTATTATATTTATTATTATAATTTTGCATACAAATTAGGTAAAGACGACTGATTTCCCGGGCGTTAACGAAAGTAAATATAATATCCGCGTTATCACGAGGAATCACTTTATATGTAATGAAATAAAAAAAAATATTATATGGTAGAATACAATGTAATAGGTGTATTCTGGCTAAAAATTAATAGTGTTTGTAAAGCTGAGCTTATCACTTACAATATAACACGTCTAAAGGATACTATTCAATCACTGACATTTAATTGGTGAAACACGCAGCATATACGAGTTGGCGTGTTGATTTTGCCAAAAGTTTTGTGGAATTCCTACATCCAAAAACATTTTTAACTCGGACCCGATTTCAGCCGGCTGTTTGTTTTGCTTAAAGCTTTGAGTAGAGTTTTCAAAGCCGAGTAAAAAAGCTCGGGATACATTTGCTGCGTTTCCTAATTTCTTAGACATACTTTTTACCACCGAGTTTGTAGCAAGTTGAATGTAGGAGAAGTATATTAAAAAACTTAATACATGGCATCACGCCTGCAATTCCCGAAGAAGTAGGTAGAGTTTAAAGAGCATTGAGCAGTGACAAAAACCATTAGTCACCTTTTACGATATGCCAGGCAAGTAAAACAGTTGGCCCGTTCTTTTTTGTAAAGTAAAATACTGCATCGTTATGCTTATTTATGCGTAACCTATGCCTCAGGTGTCTATCTACTACTTGTAATTTTTGTGTTTAACCTTGGTCTAGAGGCGACAAAATCAATATGACAAATATCAGCTTTATTTATGAACGTGAACGTGACTTTATGTCGACCATTACAATTTTATCGTCCGTGTTAAATAATGTCGCGCACATTTTGCCTCTTACCTTTTACTTGATGAATGTCTGTAGGACTCGTATTTTGTGCTGTAATATTATTTTTATAAAAGTTCATTCTCTAACATTTGTTGTATACTATTATTTACTTATCATGCTCGGTTTGTCTCACTTTGTGGCATTCCTTGAGAAGGCCTATGTTCAGCAGTGTACTTGTGTAGGTAGATTAGATAGATTACGATTTTGCTCGGTTATGAAGAAGAAGTTTTATTAAGGTTACAGTGCATAGGTTACGATGCGCTATTGCAGTTAGACTCTACAACGAAGTATTGCAGTTTGAATACAAAAAGACCCTAAAATGTTTGCAAAATCACAATTATTGAAGACTGAACATTCCCACAGACTGTCACATAGTGGGGATATTTGTTTTTTCTTTCCTTTTAGGAAGACGATGCTGCCTTCTCCATTCCTAGTTTATTTCTCTCTGTCACTTATTATGACACTCACGGGACAATATAAAGTAGTGGATATTCTTTCAACGCCGCAACACATTTTAAATACATTTCCAGATCTGAAAAGTACTTTTATATTTTGGAGAAGTAAGAGTTTCAAGCGAGTATACAACCTACTACCTGATGGTAAGTAGATATATATACACCTACATCTATCCTCAATAAGTCTGGACTATGAGAGTGAGGGAACAGAGAGTGCACCTGTGCACACACTCGTGCAACATAATCGTGTCTTGCGCAGATGGCTCGGCTCCTTTGAGATTAGACTATGGGGCATTGTTCTAAAGTATGCATAGCCATCCTTAGATTGTGAGTATCTTTAAAGTTTGTAAAGTTTGGAAAGTAAAACTAGGAAATCATTACATAAATATGACGTGCTACATAAAATTCGTTATAATGGTAGTGACCACACTCCCTTTTTTTAATAAAACTAAAGTGTCAATCGAACTTGCAGTCCACCTGATGGTGTGTGGCTACTGCAGCACATGCACACCTGCAGCCAACTACAAACAAAGAACGCTACAGGTGCGTTGTCAACTGTGAGGAATAAGATGAAGCGCCTCACAGCCAGTAATTGTATTGTCTCTCTGTATCCTGCATACCGGAAAACAGAAGTGAAATCACTGTTATTTGGTTGCAGAAATTGTTAAGAGTGTGATACCAATCCATAACACTTAGGTAGAAACTGACGCATAACGACTTGTGATTCTTGACTTTAATTAAAGATATTTTATGTAATATTTGTTTCATAATAGTACAGAAAATAAAAAGTTTAATTATGTTATTTGTTGCAATTATAATAAGTATTTTGCATGATTGTAAGTTTAGATTACTTTATATTACCAATGGGCTCCTTCGTACTCGGCTTTTTTCCTTGAAATGGTAGTAGTATAAAACGAGTTCCATTAACTTTCGGTCTTGGTCTTTTGATTTGTAAATTGTATGATGATGTACGTTATGACTTATTAAGACATCATTCTTCAGCAAAAAGCAATTAATTCATTTCCCGACGTAGGTAGGTATTTACTTTAAAAGTGAGTAATAATATAAGAGTTCAGAAAAAGTTAAACAACACGCGTTGATCATGAGCTGTAATGATCCTGATAAATATTTTATTTTATCCCGGTGATCTCAACCAGGATACTAGGATATTTTTATTAAATTATTGTATTGTCATCGGTCCTTGATACGACTGCAAATTTTTAAGTCATCTTATAGATGACCGAATAGTCATCTACAAATTGGTGAAAATCACATTAAAAGATTTCATAACATAGAGAGATACACGCGAAGCTAATAAAAGCGTGTTAAAAACAAATTAAGTGAGATAAAAAGTGACATATTGATGTTCCTGTCTTGTATTGGTAATTTAATTTAAGTGTACTTTCATAATATAACAAACACCAACCATTACAAATTTGCACAATTACAAAAATGTTATATAAATAATAATATATGCATTTTGTTATAATAAAACATATGTAATGTAACCATTGTACCTGTAAAATGTTATTGATTGCGACCTTGTAAACAAGAGTCATGATAAAAATAAATTATAATCAACTACTAAAACGATATGCTTATTCAAGATTGTATAGGTACCTATGTTAAAATTTCGCATTAGTCTGCCATTTGCTCATTAACAATGTTTATAACGTTTTATAATGTATCCAATTGCCGCATGTGTTGACTTGCAAAATCTATTTGACTACTGACTGATACTAGTTATCCTGTCTTACATCTATGGTGAGTTCTCATTAAATAAAAACGCATTAACAATTATCAGAAACAACTACTACATAATTGGAACACACTTGCCGTTAACTTTAGCATAACCTGAGGCACAGCTACCGCTACCAAAATGTCGTAAATTAGAATGAGTATTATTCAAATTTGTTGTCGTGTTATCTTTTGTAATGACTGTCACACTCGCTTCTGTTTGAATGTTTCTTTCTTCAATAGCGTCGTCCGGAAAAGTGGCAGAATTATTGCTTGCGGTCGATACAGTAGATACCCTTGATAGAAAGTCACCGTTTACTGTGGCTTGTGAAATGACAAGCCCAATAAGAAGAAGACATAGAAGCGCATTAATAAATCCAGTCATGATTGTGCGTTTTCCTAAATATTTCCAAAAACAGTCTGGATAAATAAAATGACCTATAATGGTTTTCTTTAGTGTTATTAACAAATAAGAAGAACAAAAAGAGTGTTATTCAGGAAAAGATTCAACGCGTTAAAAGGGATTACTACACTGTAACCGTGAAATTACGATTTTTGTACTTAAGGCCAAGATGGAAACAATATTGTCGTAAATGTTGGTATGGCTTCTATATATACCACTTAAATTACGTATAATAAAAGAGATCGTTTCAGACTTTAAAAAAAATAGAAGCTTCAATTCTTCAATACACTAGTAGTTCTGTGCTACTGTATTAGCGCCAAACTTCAGAAGCAATTAAAATAAGTGAAAACAATTTCATTCTTTTAGTCATTTGAAGCCAGCTTTACTTTCAATTTTTTGTCAATTTTGTCTGGATTAAGAACCAGTAAGTATTTAGTCGACATTCGAATAATATTTATATATAAGTTTCATTCCTTATATTTCAACCTTAAAATTTACAATTATTTCCCCTGTTTTTAGGTAAACATTTTTTCTTCTTATTTATAAAGTTAATTAATAAAAAAAATACAATCGGTCTACAATTAACGAATATACCCTATATGGGTAGCACTACATAAAGAAGATACTGTTGAATTGTGAGCCTCCTCCTGTTTTCAAGTCAGCAGAGTATTTTATTATGAATGAAATAGCTTAAAAAAATTTAGTGGATATTATCACCTAGTCAGTAATTTATTATTTCGAGTTTATTTACCTGGGACAAATAGTCCGACTAATTTGTAAAAATCAACATTTATTAAACAACTGAACAGAAAATTAAATAACTTTAACGTTAATTTCAGTCTTAATAATTGCTTTGTTTATTTCTTTTAGTCACACACAGATGCACTTCTAAACAGTTAAATCTTATAGTTATTAAACAAACTTAGTTAAAAATCATACTAATTCTTAATAACTTTACTATTATCTAGTAATTCTAGTATCTAATCATTGTTCATAATGTCATTGTTAATTCTCATATTCACATATTTGTTTTGATCTGATACGTGTTTCTTCACTGCTGGTGGTATGAGGAAGCTCAAGATCGCTCAGCGAGCTATGGAGAGGGCAATTTCATGCAGAAAGTCGATGGATGCAGGCGGCTCAGTTCTTGCTTTGTGGCATTCCTTGGGGAGGCCTATGTTCAACAGTGGACTTGTGAGAAGTTGTATGTAATGATAATTATGAAATAATTATTACTAAATAAAAATTATACATACCTACTTTCCCTTTACTACATAATTGGGATTTATATTTTGTAATTAGTAGCATAAAATTAGTGTTATGTCATTTTATCAACAATTTCATGCGTATATCTCTAATTTCATACTGTATTTATTAATTATGTGAAAGCAAAATGCATTCGATACGCGCGAGTTTTAAATAATGCCCAATCACTATGTGCAGAGCGGGCATTATTTCAAATTGCACGTAGCATGAATGTATTTTGATTTGCGAGTAATGGGCTAGATCGTGTCGGGAAAACACATTTAACGTCTTTAAATTCACACATATGTCCACATCTTTTGGAGTAGAAAGACGTCTAAATCTACTGTTATATATACATATATATATATATATATATATATATATATATATAGTAAATTAAACATATATTGTTATATATATATATATATATATATATATATATATATATATATATATATATATGTATGTATATAAAGTTTAATTTACTATAATTATGAATCGTTACGAATATATTAAGTGTTAAAATTTTTTTATAAGTTTTGGAGAAAACAAAAAAGGTGGATAACAAGTATTTGTTTTAGGATAAGGTATGTAATACATTTTAATGAGGACAGTACAAATTTATTGTAAGTTATTTAGTAGTAATAATCACCTAATTGAGTAGTAAATTAATAATGTTACGAGCTTGGGGTTCGAGACAATTAAAAACTGCCGATTGAATTACCAAAATTGACACTTTAATTACACAACACTAATTACAATCTAAAATCACACTAATAATAAAACACAGTTCGCCGTTATTTCGCTTCGAAGTATTCTCTTGTATCGCCAATTCAATACTGCCTCGGTCGTGGTCTATACCGGCCTTATATAGGGCCTCAGATAGTTTCCAGAATCTTCTACTGTAGCGACATCTAGAATGTTCGAGTACATATCGGTCCCGAAATTTCTGGAAGGATCTTGACCTTGATCCTAGTTCTGCTACTCGACACAAGAGGGCGCTAGTGTAACTAGTGTTGCCATGTACAAGACATTAATAGTGGCGCGCAATACTTTCATTTACTCGACACTAGAGGGCACTAGTGTAACTAGTGTTGCCATGTACAAGACATTAATAGTGGCGCGCAACACTGCCCCCTCCTAAGACATGCTCGTCCCGAGCATTATTGGCACCATAATAACGCGCCAGTCGATCCACATGGACAATCTTAGGAGTACCTCTGGCATCTTTCTGTATCCGGTAGGTTACATCATTGATCCTTGTCACAATCCGGTACGGTCCGTCCCATTTAGCTTGAAACTTAGGAGATCTCCCTTTGCTGCGAACTGGATTGTGTAACCACACTAGTGAACCTTCATCAAACCCCTTGTTGTTCATTTTGCGGTCATACCGTGTTTTCATCTTCTCAGACGTTTGCTGGCCCGTCTGTCTGACGTGCTCATAAATGTCATTCATTTTGTTCCGCAAGTCACTTGCATAATCGGTTATACTGCGTGGGGCATCAGGTGGTATTCCGGTGATCAGGTCTGTAGGCAGCCGCAATTCTCTCCCAAGGTTTGCGAAAGCTGGCGTCACTGACGTACTTCCGTGAACAGCGCTTCGATATGACAACAAAAACGGTTGTATGCGCCTGTCCCAGTCTAGTTGCCGTTTTTCCACAACTTTTGCCAGGTACCTTTCCAATGTCTGATTAAATCGTTCTACCATTCCATCAGATTGTGGGTGGTAAGAAGTTGTTCGTGTTTTATGAGTACCCATAACTCTGCAAGTTTCCTGGAATATTTGAGACTCGAAATTCCTTCCTTGATCGCTGTGAATCTCTAAAGGTACTCCAAAACGACAGAAGACTTCATGAACTAGTTTATCTGCAATTGTTGAAGCTTCTTGATTTGGAATGGCGAAGACTTCTGGCCACTTAGTGAAGTAATCCATCACAACCGTGAAATACTTGTTACCACTTTCACTTTCCGGAAACGGCCCCGCAACGTCAATGGCTATCCTCTCCCATGGTACGCCAACATTGTACAATTTCAATGCGCCTCTAATACGAATTTGAGGTCCCTTTACAGCCGCACAACTTGTACATTTGCAGCACCAGTCCTCGACATCGTCACGACAATGGAACCAGTAAAACCGTTCTCGGATTTTCAGTAGAGTTCGTTGAACTCCCAGGTGGCCTCCTGAACAACCACTATGGTACAGCTGTAGAACATCCGGTACTTTAGCCTTAGGGACAACCATTTGCAAATGACAACTGTCTCCCCGACCATTTTCCCATTTACGGCACAGGACTCCATCCTGAATCAGCAAGCTGTCCCATTGGGCCCAATAGCTTTTCGTGGTCGAACTCATAGCTGAGACGTCGCTCCACTTGGGCTTAGGAGCACTAGCCTTCATCCATTCCAGAATCGGCTTAATATCCGAATCTTCCTGCTGTGCATGTTGTAGGCTGTCCTTCCACTCATTGCTGAGCTGGTCTGTCCTGAGCATCCTCACAGATACCACTTCCTTACCCTCTTGCCTAGTACAATGCTTCAGGGCAAGGTCTTCTTGACAATGCATCTGCATTGCTATGAGATTTCCCGCTGCGATTTTCGATCACAAAGTCGTATTCCTGCAGTAGTTCAATCCATCTCGCAACTTGTCCTTCCGAATTTTTGAACTGCAATAGCCATTTCAGTGCAGCATGGTCAGTTCGTAAGTGGAATTTCCGCCCTAGAAGATATTTGCTAAAATGCTGCAAGGACTTTACCACAGCAAGCAATTCGCGTCTTGTGACACAGTAGTTCCTTTCCGGCTTTGACAATGACTTGCTGAAGTACGCTATCACAATCTCTTTGTCACCATTCCGTTGAGACAACACACCGCCAAGTCCTATATCACTTGCGTCTGTGTCAACTATGAATTCCTTGCCCGCATCAGGGTACCCCAAAATAGGTGTTTTGCACAGACGGTTCTTGAGCTCCTGGAATGCAATATCGCAACTTTCATCCCAGCAGAAATTTCGCTTCTCCTCGGTTAGCTTGTGCAGAGGTTTGGCTATATCTGCAAAGTTCTTCACAAATCGCCGATAATAAGAGCACAAACCCAAAAATGCTCTAACCTGTGTCTTGTCTTTTGGAACCGGCCACTCCTTGACAGCGGAAATTTTTTCTGGATCCGTGCGGATACCTTCTTCCGACACCACATACCCCAAAAAACTAACTTGACGTTTGAATAGTGAGCACTTCTTTGGACTCAACCTGAGGTTGGCACTCTGGATCTTCATGAGCACACGTTCCAGGTTTTGAAGGTGTTCCTCAAACGTACGGCCTACGATGATGATGTCATCCAAATAGACGAGACAGGCATCTCCAATTAATCCCGGTAAGTACAAGCTCCATCAACCTTTCAAACGTTGCTGGAGCATTGCACAATCCAAACGGCATGACTTTAAATTGCCACAGGCCCTTTCCTGTGGAGAATGCAGTTTTCTCCTTGTCCTTAGGGTCAATTTCAACCTGCTAGTAGCCACTTTTCAGACGCAACGTACTAAACCACTTTACGCCTGTGAGCATGTCCAGCGTGTCATCAATTCTAGGCAAGGGATAGCTGTCCTTCTTCGTAACGTCGTTCAGGCGGCGGTAGTCAACACAAAACCGCATGCTGCCGTCCTTCTTCTTTACCAGCACCACAGGTGAACACCATGGACTAGATGAAGGTTCAATAACACCATCCTTCACCATTCCCTCAATCATGGTTTCCACTTCCTTTTCACGTGCTACAGGCAATCTTCTTGGCCGCTGACGAATAGGCGATTCTTGTCCTGTGTTTATTTTGTGTTGAACTAAGCCAGTCTTTCCTATGTCAGCTTCGTTTGACGAGATAACATTGGCGTACTTGAGTAACAAGTTCTTCGCCTTGACCATTTCATTCGGAGAGAGAACGCTGCGACAGTCTTCTAAAAGTGTGGTCACTCTCGTTTGTCCATCCTTGCTAGGGGTCCCGGTCGATAGATATTCGCACCGACGCAACCAATCCACTTCCTCACTAGTACCAACCAATGTGCCTTTTTCTATAATCTGTTCCTGATCACAAAGGTTCAACACACGTACTCCTGAGATGTCGGTGGTTCTGACCAAGGTTCGAGCCACCTTCCATGGAAGGTCATTGTCTACCCTTTCCTTGAGTACACAACGATGAGCTTGCCCAGGACTCCGAGGAAGACTAACCGGCACAATCGTTTCCGATCTCGGCGGAAGAACAATCTTCTTAAGGCTGTACACATTCCCTGGTAACGCCCCTTCCATGAAAAGTTCCTCTTGTCCACATTTCAAAACACCTTGCTTAACGTCGATCTCACAACAATTCTTCCTCATAAAGTCTAGGCCCAGCATGCAGTCGTCCATTATATCAGCCACGATGACATTATGCAGGTAGATCATGTTGCCTAGATTCAACTCCATCTCCTTCTCTCCACGGACGGGTATGCGCTGACCAGTGGCTGTCACCAAATTAATGCGTTCTCGGTTGCATGCGGAGTCCCCAAGGAACCGACTTATAAGTTGGGAACTGACAACCGTGCGAGAGGCTCCAATGTCTATGGTCAGTTTACACGGCGTTCCGTTGACTTCGCCCTTGATGATTAGGCTGTTCCCATCATGGGTTTGTGAGATCGAAATCCTTGGGGCTCTTTTAACATCAGCCAGTACCCGCCCCGCAGTTCTGGCTTTTACTCGTTTCCCTGCTGCTGCTGGGCGGTGCTATTAGCCGCACTACCCTCTCGAGATCGATCACCTTCCCTTTCTACAGTTCGCTTAGGGCAGCTGGATCGAAGATGGCCCCTTTCTCCACAGCCGTAGCACCTAGGGCTGTAGCTTTTATTGCGGTCCTGAACTGTAGCTGCTGCAACCTCCCTGACGCGGTGGGAACGATGATCCTGCCGCACGGCTTCCACCTCCAGTGCATGGGTCAAGGCGTCCTTAAGCGTCTCGTGGTGCCCGAGCCTCACAGCAGCTCTGACTTCAAGGTCGCGGATGCCGTCGATGAATGTCTGCACCAGGTTCCCTACAATAAGCGCAGGTACAGAATGGTACGCTTTTCGAACCAGCTTCTCCACCTCAAGGGCCCACTGCTGCAGGTTTTCGTTACTGCGTTGCACGCGATCTTTGAGCTGCGCACGAAAGACGTGTTCCAGGTGAGCGTCGCCACATCTCGCCTCCAATGCCTCAAGGAGCTGCTCGTAAGTCACTTCCTTACCGAGAGCTTCCAGAACAGTTAATGCCTGGTCGCACAGGCCTAGGGTGAGAGCAGTCATGGCCTGACTTTTATTTCAGCCGTTCGCTTTCATGACAGCCTCGAACTGGATTTTGTAGGCCAACCAGGAAGAAGTCCCATCGAACGGTGGCACTTTGAATCCACGTAGCGAAGGTGTTGTAGCTACCACGGGAGCTGTAACTCCATCCCCAATTTTGAGGTCGTTCAGCGTTTTCTTCACGTCAGCCATCACATTGTCTACCCGATTGTACACTTGGTCTATTCGGGTTTCAGCTTCCGACAGGCGGTTGTCATATTGAGCAACCTTATCCTTCACCTCACTTATTTCTTTCCCGAAGGTAGCATGAAGGTCCTTCATGAAAAGTATCTGCTCTTCCTTATCGCGTTTGAGCTGCTCTTCCAACCGACGGCCCTGTTCCTCCTGTTAGCGGGCTTGTTCCTCCTGTCCGCGCTGCAGCTGCTCTTCCAACCGACAAGCCTGTTCCTCCTGTCGGCGGGCCTGTTCCTCCTGTCGGCAAGCTTGTTCCTGCAGCATTATCATCAGAGTACCTAAGTCAGGTGCTGCAGATGCAGGAGCTGCTGACGGGCCGGCCTCCGTGGTCGGCAACTGGCCTGCCGACGTCTGTGACGTTGCACCACCAAATCGTCTCTGGTCCGTCTCCTGTTGGCGTTGACTTCGGGTACGGATACCCTCGGTGTCGTCTTTAGGTAAAATCGGCATATTTGATCCCACTTCTGACACCAATTGTTACGAGCTTGGGGTTCGAGACAATTAAAAACTGCCGATTGAATTACCAAATTTTTTTTTTTTTTTTTTTATAGGAGAGGGGGCAAACGAGCATGCGGCTCACCTGATGGTAAGTGACTACCGCCGCCCATGAACAACCGCAACACCAGGGGAATTGCAGATGCGTTGCCGGCCTTTTAAAAAGGAGTAGGCTCTTTTCTTGAAGGTCCCTAAGTCGTATCGGTCCGGAAAAATCCCTGGTGGTAAACTATTCCACAAGGAAGTTGTGCGAGGAAGAAAACATCTTCTAAATCGCACAGTGGTGGACCGCCAATCATCCAGATGGTGTGAATGGTATCGGGAGTTCTGCCGCGATGTGCGTTCGTGAAATTTGGCGGCTGGGATTAATCCGAACAATTCCTCAGAGCACTCCCCATGGTAGATGCAAAAGAAAATGCAAAGAGATGCAACATCTCTTCGCAGTGCCAATGAATCGAGCCGATCGGAAAGGGCTCGGTCGTCGACGATTCGAGCCGCTCTGCGCTGGATGCGGTCAAGTGGAAGGAGCTGGCACTGGGGAGCCCCTGCCCAGAGATTAAAATTGACACTTTAATTACACAACACTAATTACAATCTAAAATCACACTAATAATAAAACACAGTTCGCCGTTATTTCGCTTCGAAGTATTCTCTTGTATCGCCAATTCAATACTGCCTCGGTCGTGGTCTATACCGGCCTTATATAGGGCCTCAGATAGTTTCCAGAATCTTCTACTGTAGCGACATCTAGAATGTTCGAGTACATATCGGTCCCGAAATTTCTGGAAGGATCTTGACCTTGATCCTAGTTCTGCTACTCGACACAAGAGGGCGCTAGTGTAACTAGTGTTGCCATGTACAAGACATTAATAGTGGCGCGCAATACTTTCATTTACTCGACACTAGAGGGCACTAGTGTAACTAGTGTTGCCATGTACAAGACATTAATAGTGGCGCGCAACAATAATTACATCTATAGTGCACATAATGTAGATTTGACAATGAGTAGCTATATTTAAGTATTTTAATATATTAAAATTGATTGTCGTTAAACAAAACTAGTTTGTTAATCTGAAAACTACTATAGTGAAATGTTGCCAAAACTTAGCTGAACAATGCTAACTGTGGAGCCTTGCAATTTCGCGCAAAGTTCGGTCATCGCGCTTCTAGACTGATCGAGGATAGATGTAGGTGTATATAAATCTACTTACCATCAGGTAGTATATTGCGTACTCGCTTGTCACCCTAACTTCCCTAAAATAAAAAAATACTTTTCGATTCTGGAAATGTATTAAAAATGTGTAGTGGCGTTGAAAAAATATCCACTACTCTATATTGTCCCGTGGGTGTCATAATAAGTGACAGAGAGAAATAAACTAGGAGATGGAGAAGGCAGCATCATCTTCCTAAAATGAAAGAAAAAACAAATTTCCCCACTATGTGACAGTTTATGGGATACCCTATGCTCAGTCCTCAATAATTACGATTTTGCAAACATTTTAGGGCCTATTTGTATTCAAACTCCGAAACTTCGATGTAGAGTCTAACTGCAATAGCGCATCGTAACCATGCACTGTAACCTGAATAAAGCTTCTGCTGTATAACCGAGCATAATCATAATTACTACAGGTCTTCACAAGTCCACTGCTGAACACAGGCCTTCTCAAGGAATGCCTCAAACTGAGACAAACCGAGCGTAATAAGTAAATACTAGTATATACCATTTAGATATACTAGCATATGTTACATATTTAGAGTGTTATTTTTATAAAAATAATATTACACCAAAAATACGAGTCCTACAGACATTCATCAAGTAAAAGGTAAGAGGCAATATGTGCGCGACATTATTTTACACGGACCATAAAATTGTAATGGCCGACATGACGTCACGTTCACGTTCATAAATAAAGCTGATATTTGTCATATGCACAGCGCTCTCGAAACAGAGGAGATAGGAGAATATTCGATAAACTTGTAGATAAAGTGACATACTGTTTGGGCCCCGATACTAATTTTTTCACCTCCAGGCCAAGGTTAAATACAGAAATTACACGGAGTGGATAGACACATGAGGCATAGGTTACGGTTATACATAATAACGATGTAGTATTTTACTTTACAAAAAAGAATGAGCCAACCGTTTTACTTGCCAAGCATGTCGTAAAAGGTGACTAATCGTTTGTGTAACTGCTCACAGCTCTTTAAACTCTACCTACCCTTTTGGGAATTGCAGGCATGACGCTATGTATTCATTTTTTAATATACTTTTCCTACATTTAAATTGCTACAATCTCGGTGGTAAAAAGTATGTCTAAGAAATTAAAAAACTATTGGTAAAACCAATTGAGCATGCCTTCGCATTAAAAAAATTACGTATAGCATGATTATACGGAATTATTAAAGTAGTTTAAATACACACAAATTTTCACTAATAACCTTATTATACTTCCAATTTTCCGATAATTTTATGTCAAACTTCAATTTGGAAAAGTTTGGAAAATCCAAAGTGCACGACTCATAATGCTCATATGATCATCATATCGTCATTCATGTCACTCCAAAAAGTCCAAGACGTATTCAAGTATAAATATTACATCCTACTTACTTTTAGTACGTACTTCTTTTATTTATTCTGTGCTTTTAAAATATTGTAATAAAAATCTGTGATAATTATAATAATCAAGTATGTATGAAATTTGTTTTTCGAATATTTCGTATTTATTTGTACAGCGATCTTTTTGAGCCGCTGCAAACAACCAATACAATATCCACTCACAACGGCGGTTGATGCCGAACTAAGTGAGCGAGCGAGTGAGCGAGCCACAGGCAGTCTCTGTTTACTGAAATAAATTCTAACACAAGGCTGCGAAATCACCGAAAATTTCGCCATTTTGGAACCGAAAAAAATTAATTATAGCTAAACAAAACAAAATTACACTGCCATTTACATTCAGTGGCTTCCCACATGATAGATGAAGAGATTAAAAATAGATTGATATAAACAATTGATATTTTCAAAAATTATCGTGTTTACAAGCCTTAAGGACTTAATAAATCCACACCATTAGCCACTAAAACCCCTTTTTATGTAAAAATAGCAATTAATCGATTTAAAAAAAATATTAATAAGTTCAACAATCATTTATCTTTCTGACAATGTGCTTTTTATATCATTTATATGTATAATATGATTGCTGGATACGATTTCATGCAAGAAAACGTTGGAATCTTAATTTTTAGGCGCTAGTAGAACATACCTATGCGCTTTGCGCTCGGCATGCAATACGCAGCAACTCTATCCCGAGCTTTTTCTCTCGGCTTTTAAAACTCTACTTAAAGTTTCAACAAAACGACCAACAGGCAGAAATCGAGTTCGAGTTGAAAACATTTTTAGATGTAGAAATTCTTTAAAACTTTTGGCAAAATCAACACGCCTACTCGTATATGCTGCGTGTTTCACTAATTAAATGTCAGTGATTGAATAGTATACTTTAGAAGTGCTATTGAATTTTAGCCAGAAGACACATATTACATTGTATTGTACCATATGATATATATTTTCTTATTCCATTACATGTTAAGTGATTCCTCATGATAACGCGGAAATTATATTTACTTTCGTTAACGCCCGGGAAATCAGTCGTCCTTACCTAATTTGTGTACATAGTTCATTTGTGTTGGAAAGGCAATGCAATGTATGCCCTATTCAGTGAGATCACTTCATAATTATATTTAGTTGCTTTAACCCTTAATTTGGTAATGTGTACTGTAAGACAACAAACAATCATTTAAAAAAAATCTTCAGCGATATATAAACATTTTATTTGAAATCGATCGATTTTATGTTAAAGATGGATTAAGTAACAACACTATAAAAACTATAAACTGCATTTTCGACTCATTCCCATCCCTAGTTATGTTATTCTGCGAAGATGTCACGTCATGGGAGCAACCCATCCGTAAGTAATATCGATTTTATCTGTATTTTTATAGTTTTTGACACGAAATATTTGTTGCAATGTTTTTGTATTGAACTAAACTAATGATTTCGATAAAAATCTTGTCTTGAAATGTGTTTTCTAGGCCCTAGTATGTATTCTAACCTAATTGTATCCACACAGATACATTGCCAAAAACCCGGCTAAGTTGTGTAACATAATACTGTATCTGAGGGGATACACCGTCAAAACTTAGTAAAACAATGCTTGACGTTTGAAGTTATATTATATACTAATACTAATACATAATACTATATTTTATGGCTGTGTGAGTAATCCCGCCCCGCCAAATCTAAGATTAATATCTGATTTATGAATTTGCCTGATGTTTTATGTAGTATTTTCGTGTTATGCTGTCTTTTGTTTTATTTTTGCTTGGGTTTGGTTTTTGGTTTCATATGTTTTTTTATTTTATTGTCCATAGATACTTCAACGGGCTAGGTGTAACCGCATTTTTGCACTATTACCTGAAAGAAATGCACAGTCTGATGGTAGTGAGCTGTCAGACGTTGAAGAAGAGGAGTTCTTTGAACCTCCAGATGAAGACTGTTTCAGTTCTTCTCCGCCTTCCATAGATTCGTCACTCGAACGAATGAATATACTTGACAGCGATGACGAAGATCCCTCTTTTGCAATACCAGCTGCGTCACTTTCTGTGACTAACGATCGATCCGATTCGCCTTCGATCCTTGATGTAGCGCTTTCTCCTGTATTGAATGCTGTATTTCCTTCCAATGACAAAATTGATTACAATTCTTTACCTTCTATAAGTTCGATTCCATTATTGCCATCACCGGCTTTACCTGTGCCAGTTACTCCATCTACATCACGTGGTCAAATATGCACGAGATCTAGAAAGCGCGGACGTGACATGCAACCCCAACTTCTAGTAAAAAGAGCAAAACGACTACAATTAAATTTCCACTGGAAAAAAACACGTTTTTCCCACAGTGCTTCCATAGAACCAGTTGTATTTACAGATCCACCTCCTGAAGATATATCTCCACGAAGGTACTTTGCACTGTTTTTCTCCGATGAAATCATTACTGAAATTGTAAATCAAAGTAATATGTATTCTGTAGAAAAAACAGGTCGCTCTGCTAACATAACGAAGCCAGACATTGAAAATTTTGTGGCTATTCACATTCTTATGGGGGTGGTAAGAATGCCGTGTTATTTAGATTACTGGAGTTCGCGATTGAGGTATCCGCCAATTGCAGACATTATGCCTTTGAAGAAATATCAGCTAATCCGGCGATTTATTCACTTCGCTGATAATAATGAACCGAGTACGGATAGATACCAAAAGGTTCGACCTGTAGTTGAAAGTGTAAGACAAAACTGCTTACGTGTTGCTGAAGAAGAGGACAGATTTAGCATTGACGAGATGACTCTTCCTTACAAAGGTAAAAAGGCTGGCAACAGGCGTCAATACAATGCAAAAAAACCAAAGAAGTGGGGTTTCAAAGCTTTTGTACGAAGTGGAGTGTCTGGATATGTTTACGACTTCCTTTTATACGGGGGTGACGATACCTTCCGCAGTATACAATTCAGCTCAGAGGAACATTCGTTAGGGTTTGGAGGTAAAGTAGTAGTGGTTCTCTGTCAATCGATTAAAAAAGGCCATGCTTTGTATATTTCGATAACTATTACACATCTCTCGAGCTAGTAGTGTATTTGAGAAATGAGCTGGGAATATTCAGCCTTGGTACTGTAAAGGCTAACCGCTTGCGAGGATGTCAAGAGAAATTGGATACAGATAAAATGCTAAAAAGAAAAGGTCGGGGATCATTTTCGCAGATAGTTTGTAATCGCAATAAAGTTTCAGTCGTAAAGTGGTTAGATAATAAGCCAGTTACCTTGGCCTGTTCATTTGCTGACGCATATCCAGTTAGCAAAGTAAATAGATATTCCAAAGAACTGAAAACGCGGACGAATGTATATTGTCCGCAGGTTGTAAAATTTTATAACATGCATATGGGAGGTGTTGACTTGGCAGACATGTTGATAGCTCTTTATAGGACCCAAATAAAAAGTCGCAGGTGGTATATGGGCATTTTTGCGCAGATGCTAGATATCAGCGTAAATAACGGATGGATTCTATATCGAAGATATTGTGCCCAGAAAAATCTCAAGAAAACCATGTCACTCAAAGAATTTCGATGCCAAATTTTTTTTTCATTGGCATCCAAACCGATAGAGCACCATGATGTTCCGTATTGTAACCAAAACATAAAAAAACCTGTAGTTCCTCGACCATTCGATGACACAAGGTATGATGGAGCAGATCACCTGCCAATTTTCGAGGAGAAAGGTCGTTGTCGCCTCTGTAAAACGGGTCAAACTAGCATTTGTTGCTCAAAATGTAGAACAAGGTTATATCTGACTAAAGCTAGAAACTGTTTTTTCGATTTCCATAATTAAAATTAAACATTTTTCTCGATTTGTTTTATTTTCTTTCAGAACCTAATTTTGGCAATGTATCTCTGCAGATACACTGTCAGTTGCATATCATTATGTCCGTATTTGGCAGTGTATCCTGCTAGATACGGAGGATTTTCAAAAAACTACAAGATTTTCTTTTTTTTAAATATTTTTTTAGGGTGCTAAATAAGTTACTTAATTGATATTTGTCGAAATTTCTAAGAACCTCATTACTTTAAACGGAACATCCTATATTATAATCTCAATATATTTTTATAATCATTTGGGACTGGTTCGATTCAAGCTTTATTCAGTTTTATTTTACAATCATCCCATCACCGTGTAGCACTTTTTTAAATTCTCTCTCGCTTTCATTGGCGGTAATTATTCCGCTACAAAAAAAATCTCATGATATCTACTTATGTATATATTACTCTAAGTTTTGACTCTAAGTAATTTAACCCTAGACAGTACCTAAACAAAACAAATGCCCGTGTGCGTTCCTCGTCATCAGTGTGGCTGTTTTACATCGGCAAATTAATTATATTTATGTGTCGATCTACATCCGTTGACTCTTACGGGAACAGATGGAACGGGTCCACTGACACATTGCGTGTTAATAAACAAGCAATTGATAATATTAATATACTTGCTACGAAATAACTTAACATCTGTTAGATATTTTCATTCGAAAAATCCATAAATTTATTCCAAGTTAGAGCTAGCGCAGGTGTGAGAGATAATGGATATATAATTTTCCGCTAATATTTGCCAAACTACGTTACTGAAGGTCGTTCTTTCTTAAAAAAATAAAATAACAAACAAGCATTTAGTTATAATGTGTATAAATAATAAAAAAAAAATAAGACAGACTAAAGAAAAGGAAGGAGAAGAAAATTAATGAATGTAGATATATAATGGCAACTAAAATAAAGTATATTTTGTTATTCATTAATTTGTAGACGGTGAATTACCTTTGTTTTACAAATTGTCTGGGGTAGTGTGACGCTGTGTTGCGCTTAAGTCTAGAAGCGCGATGACCGAACTTTGCGCGAAATTGCAAGGCTCCACAGTTAGCATTGTTACAAACGAAGCTAGCCGGTCGGCCCATTGCCACTACAGCATAGTGATCTCATAAAGCTTGAAGAACCGACATATAAATGAAAATAAATTTTTAGGTTAATGATTTCTTTCTAGCACTACACATTGAATAAAACTATTTTTATGGATTTTATCACATTTAATTAACTTATTTTATATTCCCGACGTTTCGGTTGCTTATCCCAATGTCAGAGTTAACCCGGAGTACTTTCAGCTTTTTAATTATCAATTTTGTTCCGATCTACTCAGAAGGAACTTACTGTGTCTTGAAGTCTTGCAGGGGTATGATTGGGTTTAGTTTTAATTTTATGGATTACAGGATCCCAAGCAGGTGGTAGTACCCAGCCTCCCCCTCTATTGAAATTAGGATGTTTTTTAATTTCAATAGCCTCACGTATCATCCTTGGCAGGAATCGATGTTCTTTCGCGAAAATTTGTAGTTTATCAAACCTAATGTAATGGCGGGGGCCGTCTAGGATATAATCACAAACTGCAGACTACCCGGAACGTCAGCTATGTGTTCTTTTACGCGGGTTTTATTGATCTTTTTGTTTGCCCTATATATGAGAGACCACACTCACAATCAAGCTTGTACACTCCTGCATCTTGTAGAGGAATATTGCACTTGACGGATGGTAAGAACTGACTTATCTTCTTCGGTGGCTTGAAGAATGTTCTAATAGAAGCTCGCTTCAAGATGTAGCCAATCTTGTCTGTGACACCTCTGATATATGGTAGTACAGCAGGCATACGCTCGACTGTGGCCGGCTTTACTCGATCACTGTGACGTAGGCGCGGGACCCGAAGCTTGCTGTCGTGCAGAACCTGCTTGACGTGCTGAAGCTCGGCGGTCAGGTGTTTGCTGCCACAGATCCTTCGTCCTCTCTGTAACAAAGATTTGCCCACAGTAGCTAACTGTGAAGGGTGATGGTGGGATTCACCGTTTAAATATCGGATTGTATGGGTCTTTTTTCTATAAATAGTGTGACCTATGGTGTTATTAGGATTTCGAATGTTTAACACATCTAGGAAAGCTAAAGAATTATTTACCTCTAACTCCATAGTAAATTGAATTTTAGAGTTTATGGAATTAAGATGTTCTAAAAATGCAGTTACTTTGTCTGATGGTAAAATTGTGAAAGAGTAGTCTACGTACCGCTTGTAGAAACTTGGAGTTACTGGTGCAGTATGCAGGGCTTTCTCCTCAAAGTCTTGACAATGAAAATGACAATAGACTCTAGTAATAAAAACGTGCGGTCTATAACCTGTCAAAATTATTTTAATTTTACCTAGAAGTTTTCATTTCATTACGCGCCTCGGTTTCGGGAGCGCCGTGCATATGACTAATACCACATTTATATATTTCTGAACGTGTACGTGACTTTACGTCGGCCATTACGAATTTAACGTCCGTGATAATGATGTCGTACCCACAGGTATTCTCCAACTTTTTTATTTCACCAATGCTTGTAATGTGTAATATTTTTGTTTGAGAATCTTTTTGGTAAAGAATTTGTCATTTAAATAATATAACCATTAAATTTTGTGACAGGCAGCGTAGCATTTTATCTAAGTCCTCAGGAGTGATAGAACATCTCTGTTTTGCTTTGCATGGAGTTAGTTGTACGTGTTCATGGGCAGTAGTACACTTCTTATTATCAGGTAGACTGCTTGTGGGTTTAAAATCATAAATAATAATGTTGTCATTACATTTTCACAGCAATTTTAATATTTTGAGTTTAAAATTAATTTTAATACTAATTAATATTTTTTTATTGAATTTCAATATTAATTGTATGATATTAAAATTGCTGTGAGAAAAAATATTTCTTGGTAACTGAGATAACTTAAAAAACTAATAACTGATTATGGCCCGACTCGTAATTCGAACTCAGGACCTCATAATTAGCAACTGCATTAACGACCATAAGGCTAACGTAGCGGTCGAATTTGTTGACATAAATACTTACTGTAAAGTAAGAGAAATTGTCGGTTGTAATGTCCAGTTACGTTTTAGCAGACAATTAATGCATCGCGAGCGGCTTGAGCTCCATTCAAAGCCTTGAGCAATACGAATAGCCAGCGATGTTATTGTCGCTCTTATAGACGCGGAAATCGTGCCAAAAATATTTTGGGTGTGGGGATTCTGCGTAATTGGGCCAACTCGCACACAATATACACCGCATAATATACACCGCATTTGACACGATTATAAATCAGTACCACGACTACTATCCCGCCTGATGGGTTTTTTTTATGGAAGAGGGAGCAAACAAGCATGCGGTTCACCTGATGGTAGGTGACTATCGCCGCCCATGAACAACTGCAACACCAGGAGAATTACAGATGCGTTACCGGGCCGGCTCTTTAGAAAGATGTTAGCTCTTTTCTTGATGGTTCCTAAGTCGTATCGGTCCGGAAAATCCGCTGGTGGTAATCAATTCCACAAGGAAATTGTGCAAGGGAGAAAACTTCTTCTAAATCGCACAGTTGTGGACCGCCAATCATCCAGATGGTATGGATAGTAACGCGAGTTTTGTCGCGATGTGAAAATTGAGCGGCTGGATTTAGTCCGAACAATTCCTCAGAGCACTCCCCGTGATAGATGCGATAAAATACGCAAAGAGATGCAGTACATCTCAACGCAGTGCCAGTGTATCGAACCGATCAAAAATAAATCGGTCGTCGACGATTCGAACCGCTACTCGCTGGATGCGGTCAATTGGAAGGATTATATATATTTGTTTTTTTTTTTACCAGTGGAGTTTCAACACAGATCAGTTATAAAGAGCCATTAATGGGGCATTTTACAAAAGCTAAACCTATCCTAGCTAATTTTTACGACGTTTCATCAGCAACATTCTTAGTTTTGGATATAACAAACCTTATCAATTTTAAAGAAACACGACTCAGTTCATATTGAAATAAATGCACGTAATTACAAGATTTCTATGTTAGAACAAAGGATGCCGATGAGATATATTAAAAAGTTCAAATTTTCATTTTAATAATTTAATTCTAGACTAAAATAAATGTAAAACGTATTTTATCTGCAATAATAATTTTCATCAAAAATAGCATAGACTTATAAAAGTCATACACTCGGTCAATCATACTGAAGATGATCAATTGTACTACAAAATATTTAAAAGACTATCCAGTATAATGAAACAAATATCATCATTAATGTTTGACTAGCACACTTAAAAGTTTTATCCCATGGCTAAATGATTGACTATTATATTATGATAAGGTCATGCTTTTCTATAAAAAGCTGCATGAAATTTTAAATCACGGACCTATTGGTTTGTTTTACTATTCACTTAATTAGTGAAAAACAAGATAGGCTGATCTAAAAGTTTACTTTCTTGTGTAAAAAGTGCTATTTAGAATTTTATGCAAATGATAATTAAAGTTTCTATGTAAATAAGTGTAACATAGTAGGTATTATATACATTGGTAGCGGCCATCCATATTTGGAATAGTTTTGTGCAGCACTACGCCTACGAATTATTTCAAGTAAGAAATAGCAAAGCCAGCACCATTTTCCAAGTGTAGAAACCGGCAAAGTGTTGCTTAAGCCATTATAAATAAAGCAGCTGATAAAAATGTTACACTCATTACTGTTAACAAAAATTGTTACTGCGAATGGTCGTATAGATAATAACTACTCCGCCGTGTCAGGTGCAGGAGCTATTATTAGAGGGAGAAGAGGTAAAATTTTGTTTAAGAGATGCGCAATCAACATTTTTTTTCTGCAATTGTGCATAAAACAAAAAATAACCTCAGCCAAAGAGCACAACTGGCATTATACTCAGAGCCATCAATTGGTATGAAAAAAAAATTTTACCAGGTTTCAAAAAATCAATTAAAATGAAAAAAAAATACAAAAATATTAAAATCAAAAACGTATATCTGTATGTGTATACATACATATAATAATTTATGGCCGCTTAGTAACTGACGGTGACTCAGTATAACATCCTACAGATAAGCCGAAACTAAGAGGAGAGAATTAAAAAAAAAAAGAATCACTGTAGAAAAGGTAATAATTTATTGCGGAAATTTTGTGATAAAATTTAAAAAAATTACAAGCTTATCCAAAATACCCTATGCGTTACAAAAATATAACGAATAATAAAATAATGAAATGATGTTAGTTTTTAAGAAGATATAACAAAAAGAAACAAAAAATAAATTTAAAAAAAGTTCAAAATATTATTGACAATATACAGCAGACACTTAATCAGGCTTTTAGAAACCACGCCAGTTGTAAACAATACTTCTGTGAAAAATGGTATACACCAAACCACAATATTAAGAACAGACAAAATCTTTCTTTCCAAATTTCTGCCGAGTTGTAAGTAGAAGGCCAAATAGGTCATGTGTCATCAAAGTGATCTTGACTACGTTTCATCAATTAACCATTGGTAAAAATGAAAACAGAAATTTTACAATTGTGTTTACAAGACACACTTTTAGCTGTTGAAACTTGCTGCTTGTACGTTATTTTATAAAAAATCCCTATAAATTATTTATTAATGAATAATTCCCATAATATTTTATATTATTTTTTATTTTGCCCTATCTGAAACGTTTTACGCTCTATAGAAAATGTGGCGTATGAAATGACTGACAATCTCTCGAACATTTAATCTAGGTACAAAGATGTACGATTACGTTTTCGTGGCCTCCACATGATATTTTTGTCACCATTATCCACTCAACCGTCCACGGCGACTACAGTCCCGAAAAACCATTATTGCCGCACCTGTCTAGGCACCAAACGACATCTTTTGGTATAAACGCGTACAGCGCAAAAGGTAGCTGTTATTAATACAGTAAAAAATTATAGATAGTGCTATATGAAATTTGTCGTGTGTGAAAGTGAATTTTATCTGTATAATAGTAACAAAATATTTAGAAAAAAAAGTTAAATTTCGCCATTTTTGTTTGTGGAATGTTAACGTGTGAGAAATTCGATCAAAAATGTGATAACTTTTCTGTTTTCATACGTTATTTGTAATGTTATTGTACATCAAACTAATTGTGAAGATATTTTCTTTAGTAAATATGTATCATTACGACAATTCCAAAACGTTTACATATAATAATTTAGCTCTAAATTTTAATCACTATACGCGATCATCGTTTATTGATTATATGTTGTTTAAAATGTATTCTAATCAGTTTTTTGTGTTAAATGAATGCAACATATACAATAATGATTCACTATTAACACGTTTACAGCAATTTATAAACGAAATATCTGTTGAGATGTCTCTAAAAATTATTAAAACCTATTTTTTTCATTTATTTACTTATTTATTCAAATTTATATTGGGTAAACATATACTCATGTATATTGATTATATAAGATCTTATTGATGATAGTGTCATTTTAAAGGGAATATCATGTACTATTATAATATAAAATAATTGTCTCCAGTAAGTATTACACTTTTCTTGTAAAACTCGAAATAAAAAATAAATACGTTTTTTTTTGACATTCCAATTTTTAAGTTTTATTTTCAGGGTTTATTTTTAATTTGACTAATTTTCTTTTAACAAAATAAAATTTTGAATTCATTGAGTGTTTTGAGAATATTTTTTATTTCAATTTAGCTATAGTAGTTTTTCAGTAGTAATCGTTTTTGTTAAGACTGTCTCGCGCGGTCGTAAAAAATAGTGACATTTAATTCGCGGACAGGTCAGGCGAGAATCACTCGCGCGGGGCGGACGGTAGAGTTTTTAGGTACCCTTCTGTATCTGACACGAATATGAATATTGCTACAAAAGTAAAGTAACTGTAAAAGTCCCGCTCCTGGGCACAGGAATCTTCTTATTTCTGAGAGGGTTTTAGGGCAAAGAAATGTTTGCCGCGCTGCCCCAAAGCGTGTTGGCGAAAATTGCAATCACAAATTTCATTGAAGCTGCCGGGGATCAAACCCGGGAAAATTTACAGTGAACGCTTGAACCCAGAGCCACTAATAGTACAAGAATAAATGCGATTCAACAAATATAATAAAAACGTACGTACTTAAAACTTAAACATTTGATAGCGCGTAATTCCTACCAGACGAAGCTACAGCAGCACACTAGTAAATTAAATTTATTATTACAAGATAAAGTGGTTCTGTCAATTCTTTGTATATAAATAATCGATTAAATAAATAGTTTCTTGGAAAGGACTCTAACGTTTCGAATGAAATATTGCTTTCAGATAATGTTTTACTTTTCAAATTTACCCAAATAAGTGTATCTATGATAAAATTTATTTACATTCTGACACCGAATATAGTTAGGCTGCCCAAGTACAATATAAATATTTATCGACGATCTGTGTATCTGCCAGAACAGTGGTGTGTTAAAGTTTTGTATATAAGCCGAGAGTTGTGTTAGTTCACAATGCAAATGTAGGCTCAATATGTCGACGGAAGAAACACGTTTACGTCATAGCCAACACATTTGGACAAACTTTAAGCAACTTACTAATGAAAGTTATTGCACACAACAAGCCAAGCATAGCAATATTGCTGCGGCTGGCGGCGCTCCAGGCCATTAGATAGATCACAAAGCTTTACCTCAAGTGTCTCTCTCAATAATAGAAACAAGCTACTAGTAAGTTATATTCAACATAAACTGTTGATCTAGACACGAATGTTTAAAAGCTTTATCTAAATAAAATACGAAATTTGGGGATTTTCAATTTTTCTTAGGTGTGGTCAAATTTTTTATATGAGCAAACGAGCACACAGTCCATCTGATGGTAAGTGGTTACTGTGGCCTATAGACATCTACATTTATTCTCGATTACGAATCAAAATGCAGATCCGTAGTCACCCGTGAGGACTAAGATGGAATGCCTTGTTTCCAGTAAAAAGGGTCTACAGTTCTCTACACTCACCATATGAAACACAGCAGCATTAAGCTGCTATTTACGCTGGTATTCTGTGAGAATGTGGTCCTTCCCCGGTCGAGGCGACCCATTCCTGTTACAACTATACCAGAAATATAGATGCAGCATGGCTCTACCACGTACAATATAAATCGTAGATACAGCTTTAGAAACTTTACTATACTTTGATCCCAATAAAGTAAAACTACGTGGCTCAGTGTACCTTCAAGGTCGTAGACCCTGAGGTTTTTTTTGTATGTTTTGCTGCTTCCCTCTGACATGGAGGTCAGAGGCATTGTCAGCTTGACATGGACTTAAATTCTGGTTTATATTTACTTTGTCCTTAATTTTATAGAGGGTGTAGAGGACTCCGGGTTTTCGTTCGGGAGTCCTACTACTCTTAATCTAATGCTTGTAACATTATATGGCTTTACTTATAAATACCTCTATATTTTATACACATACAATTTGCAAATAGTGCTATAAATTTTGAATTTAGATTCAGTGCATTCTCTCTGTATATAAAATTATAAACTCAAGAAAGCACCGATTGTATTTCTGAATTTAATTTTAAGTCCTAAAATTATAATTACTCTATTATTTAATAATCAATAATGATAATAACAATAATTAATAATATTCGATAATAATGGCGATCACATTAAAAATTTCCTCTATACTAAAAGGTTTAAAATTTTAAAAATATATCACTATATTTATCATTTTTGGTTATTTTTTACAACTTGCTGAACTATACCCTCAAAAAATTTAATAAACCTGTTTCGCGTACTTTTTTGATCAATAGTTTTTGTAAGTTTTGAATTTTGAATGAATTTGAAGCGTTAGTAGCCTAATGGCAGGGCACGGATAGCGAACGCGAAAGGTCGTGGATTCGAATCCGCCATTCGACTACTGTCGTGAACCACTTGTAACACAAGCATCTTAAGCTTACCAGAAGTGGTTATAGTCAATATTAGTAATGTTTAATAGCATTACTAGTATTTAAAAAAGTTTTCTTTCGTAACTTTTTTTTTCATAGGATAGGGTGACAAACGAGCACACAGTCCATCTGATGGTAAGTGGCACTGCGGCCCATAGTCATCTACATCTATTATCAATAAAGACTCAAGATGCAGACGAGTTGTCACCCGTGAGGACCAAGATGGAATGCCTCTTTGCCAGTAAAAAGGGTCTCCGGTTCTCTACACTCACCATACGAAATATTTGAAACACAGCAGCGTTATGCTGCTATTTTACGCTGGTTTTCTGTGAGAGCGTGGTCCTTCCCCGGTCGAGCCGACCCATTCGTGCTACAACTATACTACTTATATAGCTGGAGCATGGCTCTACCACGTAATTTGTTTCGGATTCAAAGTTATACCTTGCTTTTGCGAACCGAGGACACAGCAGAAGTATGTGCGTCACTGTCTCCTTGATTTCGGCCTCACAGACACATGATGGGTTATCTTTGCACCGAAACCGATACAAGTACTTGGAGAACCCACCATGTACCGGTCATTGCCTGAATCATCGTCGGAGAAAGCACTGTTTCCTTAACCAACTTTTGGGCTGACTCAGCGTCCGGTAGGAAGGCTTTAGTTGTTCTGGCGGTCTCTCCCTCTGTATATCTCCGGTTTCATTCTATTAGCGTCTCAGAACAAATGAGATGCATTACAAAAGAGATCGGACGAAGGTCATAGTCTGGGCCTCTTTTAATTCGCAGCGCAGCATGTTTCGCCAGCTGGTTAGCTCTTTCATTTTCTGCAAGACCCGCATGGGCTTTTATCCAAAAAATTGGATTGTTTTTTGTTGCCCTATGATGTTCTGAATGTTTTTGCGGGTATTGACTGCTAAAGGATGTTGGGAGTTTTGGTTTACAATGGTCTCAAGAGCCGACCTAGAGTCACTGTAAACCCCGAAAGTTGTCTCCGCGCTAGAAAGGATCCGCTCAGTTGCCATGTATATGGCCAGCAATTCTGGCTGATAAACGAGTGGTCCGACAGTTTGAGCTTTGGAGTTCGGGTCTCGGCAGCATTACTCCAAAAGTATAATGCCGCTCCAACCTTTCCTTCTATTTTAGTCCCGTCGGTAAATATTCGGAGACTCTGGGTGTGGTTGAGTCTCGTTTAGTCCTCGTTTACCAGGCATATGAATTGCAGGTCCATATAGAATTCTAGGTGAGGCAGATCCGTGAAACTCGACTTTGTTTCCACCACTCGGTCTAACAATACTGACTAGAGGTTTCCTTCCCTTGCTTCAAAAAGGGATGCTGCTTCTTGGACCCTCAATTCCAGAGGAAGCAAACCAGACAATGCTAGTGACGAGTGTAGGGAACCACTCTCTTCTCTTATTAAACAATTTCTCACTCTTTCCTTCAGCTTCATCCCTAACATACTCCTTAATGACCGCATTTCTACAGCATTTATTCTACTCTCATGCTTCTTCTGCCACACCCAATTTTCATTACCATACATTAAAGTAGGTACTAACACAGCATTGTGAATTGCCATACGTGAAGTTTTGGACACATTCTGACTTTTCACAATAGAGTGTAGAGCCCCATTCACTCTATTTCCTGCATTCACTCGTCGTTCTATATCCTTATCATATCTACCATCCCTGCTAAACACACATCCCAAATATACAAACTCATCTACTTGCTCTACCAAATCCCCTTCTATTCTTATTTCACATATCGTTTTACTTTCTTCTCTTTCAAAAACCATAACTTTCGTCTTACTTGCGTTCACTTTCATTCCCTTTTCTTTTAATGTCCTGTTCATTAATGTAACCATCATTTGCAACTCGGCTGCCGACGATGCAAGTATGACTTGATCATCGGCGTACAAAAGGCATTTGACGGTTAACTCACCCATTCTTAACCCGCATTCTTCTACTTTCAAATTTTCCAAACAACTGTCCATAAATAGGTTGAACAACCACGGGGAAGCCACACAGCCCTGTCTTTATGGATGCCAAACCAGTCCGAGTAGGCCCCGTTGATCCTGACACAAGCACTAGAGTCCCTATATAGAGATTTCAATGCCTGTATCAGACCAGCGGTCAACCCAAATGAGTTCAGTGTTTGCCATAACACATCCCTGTCCACTCTGTCATAAGCCTTCTCCAAGTCCATGAACGCACAAAAAACTTTTTGGTTTTTGGCCAAAAACTTCTCCGCGATCATGCGCATGGAAAAGACCTGATCCGTACATCCCATTCCTTTTCTAAATCCCGCTTGCACATCCCAAATTTTTCCGTCAGTTTCTTTCATAACTCTTTCAATTAGTACCTTAGCATACAGTTTTCCCACAATGATAAGAAGGCTGATACCACGGTAGTTTTTACAGTCCTGCTGTGATTCTTTTCTCTTATATGTTGGGACTATCACGGCTTTGCACCAGTCTCCTGGTACCCGCTTAAGTTCCCAACATAAATTAAAAAAGGTGTACAGCAGGTCTGCCACCATTCCTTCTCCAGCCCTTAGCATTTCGAGAGATACTCTATCATAACCGGCTGCCTTACCTGCTTTCATACTTTTCATTGCTTTCATTATTTCATCTATACTTATATCTCTATCTATTTCCTCTTCTTTCGGAATTTCTATTTCATTTAATTCAAACGTCTCATCATTCATAAACAAGATTTCAAAGTATTCCTTCCATCTCCTTAAACTCAAAACTTCGTCATTCAGAATACAGCCATTCTGGTCTCGTATAGCATTCATTCTACACCTTATATTTTCTCTCAATCTACATTTGAACTTCTCTTTCACACCTTCATCTTGTAACATCTCTGTTCTTATACGCTGTAACGCAGTGGTAGAGACAGATGTCCGATGCCTCCAACGTCTGAAAAGACCATTAATTCAGCATAAGACCAAGTAATGATCCATCCCTACGTTAGAGCCCCGGTATACCCTTGATTCTACCACCGCGCTCCTCATTCTTTCATCAACAATTATGAAATCTATCATACTTATATTATCACCTCTTTCCCGTGTATACGTGTGAATCTTCTTATGACGAAAGAAAGTTTTCGTCACAACAAGATTCTTTTCCACGCATACGGCGAGAAGGCTTTCACCATTCTCATTTATACTTTCATCACCAAACGTTCCCAATATCCTTTCATAACCAAGCCTCCTCACCCCAACCCTTCCATTAAAATCGCCTAATATCACAATATTTTCATTAACCTTGCATTTCATTAGCACCATCCTTATCAACTCCCAAAACTGCTCTCGGATATAAGTGGGCTTGACATGTCTGGGGCGTAGACCCCTAAAACAAACAACTTCTTTAAGCCCACTTTCATTCGTATCCATAGCAGTCTCGGGCTTACACATTCATACTCTTTCACACAGTGACCCATTCTTTCTGAAAGGATGATACCGACTCCCTGGCATGCCCGCTCTGTCTCGTCTACACCAGACCAGTACGCGGTATACATGCCATGTGTAGTGGCATCCTTTCCCTTCCGTTTCGTCTCATTTACACATAACACGTCTATTCCTCTATCATACATCATATCTCATACTTCATCCATCTTATCATTCATTACTCCACATACATTCAATGTAGCCAGATGGGCTTCCGCAATCCACTTTTCGCCCCTCCGGGGGACAGAACGTGACGGGTGGCGAACCTAGTCGCCAGTTTTCCTCCCGGAGATTCTTCGCACCCCTGCCCCATTAAAGGGACGCCGGGAACTCGGGGCCATTTCGTTAATTTTTTGCCTCATGGTGCGAAAGTAAGGTGTGGTATTTTTTATGCCGCTACCACACGGCGAGGGGCCGAGTCAGTTCTTTCGGCTTTGTCGCTTGTTTAGCACCACCCGGGGGACACGTGTAGGGTGGGCCTAGGATTAGGTGGTCGAAGCCTACGGACGCAAGCGACTCATTATGTGCCACAAATTTAAGTTTATTACAAATTCCCCACCTCATAACATGTTCCAGAGCAGCATTCGCACGTCTTTGTAAGATTTTCAGAGACATATATCTGAGCTGTTGGATATCCGAGATGCAACAACTGAGTGTAAAGTTTTCCGGGATGTTCTTTATTAAACTTCTTTGTTGTCTTAATAAATTCTTCTTTACGAAAAGTGGTGCAAAACTTTACCAATATTGGAGGACTAATATTTGATTTTATATTAACCCTATATGCGTCGTGGATTTCTGATGTTAGGACATCAACATCAAGAGCTTTACCAATGGATTGTGTTAGACCACGTAAATCATGTTTTGTCTCGCCTTGTTTTTTTGGTATGTTCCTTATTTCAATAGTTGTGCTTCTACTACCCTTATCAAACGTCTCCAGCCTTTCTTCCAGTTCCTTGAAGTAATTCTTATTTTCTTTTCTTTCTTTCTCCAGCTCATTTATTTTTACTTTTAAATCTTCATAATTTCCAGACATGAATTCAATTGTTTTACATATATCTGAGGTTTGTTGTTTAAGCAAGTTCATTTCATCGTGTAATGTGCTAAACTTTGAGTTAATTAGTTCAAACAATTCCTTTTATGGTATTTAAAGAATCGCTCAAATACTCTTCAGAAGATCGTTTCCTTTTAAATCGAGTACTAATATTCGGTTTACCTTCAGCACTAACTTCACTTATAGCATTCGAGTCAGAGTCCGATTGAACTTGTTTTGTGGATGGAGGAGTACGCTGCATTTTACTTATACAAAAATCACTAAAGCTTGTGAATAAGGGCAGATGTACGTCTTCAATGGTGCTATCATATACACCTAGTGTAGTAGTGCTTACCATTAGCTGCAAAATACTAATACACGACTGATACCAGTTTAAATTATTACTTTACACTTTTACTTTTACACTTTTATTGCACAATTGCATATGCTAATTTAATAAAACAAGCACAAGTCTAACAGTTACCGTCAACTGGGGAGAAGTGAAAATATTTGCGTTTTCCGAAAAAAAATAACTGTATATAACTGAAACCAACCAGCAAAACTATATAGCTTAGCTGGACCAATAATATTATTCTACCAATAATAATATTGTATCTCGCAGGTATGTAACAAATTAGATTATTTTATGAAAAAATATAAATTAATTTCAATTGTCATCAAGAATCAACAGTGGGAAAATATTCCACAGTTTGCTTGTCATCAACATAGGTATTCTTGTAACTCAATCTTATCCAGGTGAACCGAAACTTTAAATTTGGACTAAATTAAATAATACTACATAAACACTCACGCCTGTCACGCAGAGGGGTAGGCAGAGATTATGGACTTCCATTTGGCACAATCCTGACACACCTCTCTCGCTTCCTCCACATCCATATACCTACGCATACACGCTCGTCGGTTAAAGGTACTCTTGATTTGGCCCATTTTTAATATATCGCCAATTTGGTCGATAAACTTTCGCCTAGGGCGACCCTTCCCGGCCATGCCGTTCACCTCTGCAACATAAATTTGCTTTGTCACTCTTTCCTCATTCATTCTTTCTACATGGCCAAACCACCGAAGCATTCCTTTCTTAATCCTGGTCACAATATCATCTTGCAAACCACTCTCTTCTCTTATTAAACAATTTCTCACTCTTTCATTCAGCTTCATCCCTAACATACTCCTTAATGACCGCATTTCTACAGCATTTATTCTACTCTTATGCTTCTTCTGCCACACCCAACTTTCACTACCATACATTAAAGTAGGTACTAACACAGCATTGTGAATTGCCATACGTGCCTTTTTGGACACATTCTGACTTTTCACAATAGAGTGTAGAGCCCCATTCACTCTATTTCCTGCATTCACTCGTCGTTCTATATCCTTATCATATCTACCATCCCTGCTAAATACACATCCCAAATATACAAACTCATCTACTTGCTCTACCAACTCCCCTTCTATTCTTATTTCACATATCGTTTTACTTTTTTCTCTTTCAAAAACCATAACTTTCGTCTTACTTGCGTTCGCTTTCATTCCCTTTTCTTTTAATGTCCTGTTCATTAATGTAACAATCATTTGCAACTCGGCTGCCGACGACGCAAGTATGACTTGATCATCGGCTTACAAAAGGCATTTGACGGTTAACTCACCCATTCTTAACCCGCATTCTTCTACTTTCAAATTTTCCAAACAACTGTCCATAAATAGGTTGAACAACCACGGGGAAGCCACACAGCCCTGTCTGACACCTTTATGGATGTCAAACCAGTCCGAGTAGGCCCCGTTGATCCTGACACAAGCACTAGAGTCCCTATATAGAGACTTCAATGCCTGTATCAGACCAGCGCTCAACCCAAATGAGTTCAGTGTTTGCCATAACACATCCCTGTCCACTCTGTCATAAGCCTTCTCCAAGTCCATGAACGCACAAAAAACTTTTTGGTTTTTGGCCAAAAACTTCTCGGCGATCATGCGCATGGAAAAGACCTGATCCGTACATCCCATTCCTTTTCTAAATCCCGCTTGCACATCCCAAATTTTTCCGTCAGTTTCTTTCATAACTCTTTCAATTAGTACCTTAGCATACAGTTTTCCCACAATGATAAGAAGGCTGATACCACGGTAGTTTTTACAGTCCTGCTGTGATCCTTTTCCCTTATATATTGGGACTATCACGGCTTTGCACCAGTCTCCCGGTACCCGCTTAAGTTCCCAACATAAATTAAACAAGGTGTACAGCAGGTCTGCCACCACTCCTTCTCCAGCCCTTAGCATTTCGAGAGATACTCTATCATAACCGGCTGCCTTACCTGCTTTCATACTTTTCATTGCTTTCATTATTTCATCTTTACTTATATCTCTATCTATTTCCTCTTCTTTCGGAATTTCTATTTCATTTAATTCAAGCGTCTCATCACTCATAAACACGCTTTCAAAGTATTCCTTCCATCACCTTAAACTCAAAACTTCGTCATTTAGAATACAGCCATTCTGGTCTCGTATAGCATTAATTCTAGGCTATTTTGAATGTTCCCTGGTAGTTCTTACGAGTTTCCAGAACATTTTAATGTTTGCCTGGAAGTTATGCGATATTCTTCTATCATTCTTATCCGTTCTTTCTTGCTTTTTCCTTTCAACTACTTCTTTTACTCTCTTATTTATGTGTCTAAAAACTGCCTTTTTCCTTTCAATATCATCACTCATACTGCTAGAATTACTAGCCTTGGTTGCCAATAAATCTAGCCATGCTTTCTTCTTTGCTTCAACTTCCATCCGTACCTCATCATCCCACCATAACGTGTTATTTTTCCTTTCATTTGTTCTCTTACTTACACCACATACTTCGGTAGCTGCATCCACTAAACCTTTCTTGACATTATACCACACCGTCTCCAAGTCTAAATCATTCATACACAATTCAGCCATACCACTTATATTTTCTCTCAATCTACATTTGAACTTCTCTTTCACACCTTCATCTTGTAACATCTCTGTTCTTATACGCTGTAACGCAGTGGTAGAGACAGATGTCCGATGCCTCCAACGTCTGAAAAGACCATTAATTCAGCATAAGACCAAGTAATGACCCATCCCTACGTTAGAGCCCCGGTATACCCTTGATTCTACCACCGCGCTCCTCATTCTTTCATCAACAATTATGAAATCTATCATACTTATATTATCACCTCTTTCCCGTGTATACGTGTGAATCTTCTTATGACGAAAGAAAGTTTTCGTCACAACAAGATTCTTTTCCACGCATACGGCGAGAAGGCTTTCACCATTCTCATTTATACTTTCATCACCAAACGTTCCCAATATCCTTTCATAACCAAGCCTCCTCACCCCAACCCTTCCATTAAAATCGCCTAATATCACAATATTTTCATTAACCTTGCATTTCATTAGCACCATCCTTATCAACTCCCAAAACTGCTCTCGGATATAAGTGGGCTTGACATGTCTGGGGCGTAGACCCCTAAAACAAACAACTTCTTTAAGCCCACTTTCATTCGTATCCATAGCAGTCTCGGGCTTACACATTCATACTCTTTCACACAGTGACCCATTCTTTCTGAAAGGATGATACCGACTCCCTGGCATGCCCGCTCTGTCTCGTCTACACCAGACCAGTACGCGGTATACATGCCATGTGTAGTGGCATCCTTTCCCTTCCGTTTCGTCTCATTTACACATAACACGTCTATTCCTCTATCATACATCATATCTCATACTTCATCCATCTTATCATTCATTACTCCACATACATTCAATGTAGCCAGATGGGCTTCCGCAATCCACTTTTCGCCCCTCCGGGGGACAGAACGTGACGGGTGGCGAACCTAGTCGCCAGTTTTCCTCCCGGAGATTCTTCGCACCCCTGCCCCATTAAAGGGACGCCGGGAACTCGGGGCCATTTCGTTAATTTTTTGCCTCATGGTGCGAAAGTAAGGTGTGGTATTTTTTATGCCGCTACCACACGGCGAGGGGCCGAGTCAGTTCTTTCGGCTTTGTCGCTTGTTTAGCACCACCCGGGGGACACGTGTAGGGTGGGCCTAGGATTAGGTGGTCGAAGCCTACGGACGCAAGCGACTCATTATGTGCCACAAATTTAAGTTTATTACAAATTCCCCACCTCATAACATGTTCCAGAGCAGCATTCGCACGTCTTTGTAAGATTTTCAGAGACATATATCTGAGCTGTTGGATATCCGAGATGCAACAACTGAGTGTAAAGTTTTCCGGGATGTTCTTTATTAAACTTCTTTGTTGTCTTAATAAATTCTTCTTTACGAAAAGTGGTGCAAAACTTTACCAATATTGGAGGACTAATATTTGATTTTATATTAACCCTATATGCGTCGTGGATTTCTGATGTTAGGACATCAACATCAAGAGCTTTACCAATGGATTGTGTTAGACCACGTAAATCATGTTTTGTCTCGCCTTGTTTTTTTGGTATGTTCCTTATTTCAATAGTTGTGCTTCTACTACCCTTATCAAACGTCTCCAGCCTTTCTTCCAGTTCCTTGAAGTAATTCTTATTTTCTTTTCTTTCTTTCTCCAGCTCATTTATTTTTACTTTTAAATCTTCATAATTTCCAGACATGAATTCAATTGTTTTACATATATCTGAGGTTTGTTGTTTAAGCAAGTTCATTTCATCGTGTAATGTGCTAAACTTTGAGTTAATTAGTTCAAACAATTCCTTTTATGGTATTTAAAGAATCGCTCAAATACTCTTCAGAAGATCGTTTCCTTTTAAATCGAGTACTAATATTCGGTTTACCTTCAGCACTAACTTCACTTATAGCATTCGAGTCAGAGTCCGATTGAACTTGTTTTGTGGATGGAGGAGTACGCTGCATTTTACTTATACAAAAATCACTAAAGCTTGTGAATAAGGGCAGATGTACGTCTTCAATGGTGCTATCATATACACCTAGTGTAGTAGTGCTTACCATTAGCTGCAAAATACTAATACACGACTGATACCAGTTTAAATTATTACTTTACACTTTTACTTTTACACTTTTATTGCACAATTGCATATGCTAATTTAATAAAACAAGCACAAGTCTAACAGTTACCGTCAACTGGGGAGAAGTGAAAATATTTGCGTTTTCCGAAAAAAAATAACTGTATATAACTGAAACCAACCAGCAAAACTATATAGCTTAGCTGGACCAATAATATTATTCTACCAATAATAATATTGTATCTCGCAGGTATGTAACAAATTAGATTATTTTATGAAAAAATATAAATTAATTTCAATTGTCATCAAGAATCAACAGTGGGAAAATATTCCACAGTTTGCTTGTCATCAACATAGGTATTCTTGTAACTCAATCTTATCCAGGTGAACCGAAACTTTAAATTTGGACTAAATTAAATAATACTACATAAACACTCACGCCTGTCACGCAGAGGGGTAGGCAGAGATTATGGACTTCCATTTGGCACAATCCTGACACACCTCTCTCGCTTCCTCCACATCCATATACCTACGCATACACGCTCGTCGGTTAAAGGTACTCTTGATTTGGCCCATTTTTAATATATCGCCAATTTGGTCGATAAACTTTCGCCTAGGGCGACCCTTCCCGGCCATGCCGTTCACCTCTGCAACATAAATTTGCTTTGTCACTCTTTCCTCATTCATTCTTTCTACATGGCCAAACCACCGAAGCATTCCTTTCTTAATCCTGGTCACAATATCATCTTGCAAACCACTCTCTTCTCTTATTAAACAATTTCTCACTCTGTCATTCAGCTTCATCCCTAACATACTCCTTAATGACCGCATTTCTACAGCATTTATTCTACTCTTATGCTTCTTCTGCCACACCCAACTTTCACTACCATACATTAAAGTAGGTACTAACACAGCATTGTGAATTGCCATACGTGCCTTTTTGGACACATTCTGACTTTTCACAATAGAGTGTAGAGCCCCATTCACTCTATTTCCTGCATTCACTCGTCGTTCTATATCCTTATCATATCTACCATCCCTGCTAAATACACATCCCAAATATACAAACTTATCTACTTGCTCTACCAACTCCCCTTCTATTCTTATTTCACATATCGTTTTACTTTTTTCTCTTTCAAAAACCATAACTTTCGTCTTACTTGCGTTCGCTTTCATTCCCTTTTCTTTTAATGTCCTGTTCATTAATGTAACAATCATTTGCAACTCGGCTGCCGACGACGCAAGTATGACTTGATCATCGGCTTACAAAAGGCATTTGACGGTTAACTCACCCATTCTTAACCCGCATTCTTCTACTTTCAAATTTTCCAAACAACTGTCCATAAATAGGTTGAACAACCACGGGGAAGCCACACAGCCCTGTCTGACACCTTTATGGATGTCAAACCAGTCCGAGTAGGCCCCGTTGATCCTGACACAAGCACTAGAGTCCCTATATAGAGACTTCAATGCCTGTATCAGACCAGCGCTCAACCCAAATGAGTTCAGTGTTTGCCATAACACATCCCTGTCCACTCTGTCATAAGCCTTCTCCAAGTCCATGAACGCACAAAAAACTTTTTGGTTTTTGGCCAAAAACTTCTCGGCGATCATGCGCATGGAAAAGACCTGATCCGTACATCCCATTCCTTTTCTAAATCCCGCTTGCACATCCCAAATTTTTCCGTCAGTTTCTTTCATAACTCTTTCAATTAGTACCTTAGCATACAGTTTTCCCACAATGCTAAGAAGGCTGATACCACGGTAGTTTTTACAGTCCTGCTGTGATCCTTTTCCCTTATATATTGGGACTATCACGGCTTTGCACCAGTCTCCCGGTACCCGCTTAAGTTCCCAACATAAATTAAACAAGGTGTACAGCAGGTCTGCCACCACTCCTTCTCCAGCCCTTAGCATTTCGAGAGATACTCTATCATAACCGGCTGCCTTACCTGCTTTCATACTTTTCATTGCTTTCATTATTTCATCTTTACTTATATCTCTATCTATTTCCTCTTCTTTCGGAATTTCTATTTCATTTAATTCAAGCGTCTCATCACTCATAAACACGCTTTCAAAGTATTCCTTCCATCACCTTAAACTCAAAACTTCGTCATTTAGAATACAGCCATTCTGGTCTCGTATAGCATTCATTCTAGGCTGTTGTGAATGTCCCCTGGTAGTTCTTACGAGTTTCCAGAACATTTTAATGTTTGCCTGGAAGTTATCCGATATTTTTATATCATTCTTATCCGTTCTTTCTTGCTTTTTCCTTTCAACTACTTCTTTTACTCTCTTATTTAGGTGTCTAAAAACTGCATTTTTGCTTTCAATATAATCATTCATACTGCTAGAATTACTAGCCTTGGTTGCCAGTAAATCTAGCCATGCTTTCTTCTTTGCTTCAACTTCCATCCGTACCTCATCATCCCACCATAATGTGTTATTTTTCCTTTCATTCGTTCTCTTACTTACACCACATACTTCGGTAGCTGCATCCACTAAACCTTTCTTGACATTATACCACACAGTCTCCAAGTCTAAATCATTCATACACAATTCAGCCATACCACTTATATTTTCTCTCAATCTACATTTGAACTTCTCTTTCACACCTTCATCTTGTAACATCTCTGTTCTTATACGCTGTAACGCAGTGGTAGAGACAGATGTCCGATGCCTCCAACGTCTGAAAAGACCATTAATTCGGCATAAGACCAAGTAATGATCCGTCCCTACGTTAGAGCCCCGGTAAACCCTTGTATCTACCACCGCGCTCCTCATTCCTTCATCAACAATTATGAAATCTATCATACTTCTATCATCACCTCTTTCCCATGTATACGTGTGAATCTTCTTATGACGAAAGAAAGTGTTCGTCACAACAAGATTCTTTTCCACGCATACGGCGAGAAGGCTTTCACTATTCTCATTTATACTTTCATCACGAAACGTTCCCAATATCCTTTCATAACCAAGCCTCCTCACCCCAACCCTTCCTTTAAAATCGCCTAATATCACAATATTTTCATTAACCTTGCATTTCATTAGCACCATCCTTATCAACTCCCAAAACTGCTCTCGGATATAAGTGGGCTTGACATGTCTGGGGCGTAGACCCCTAAAACAAACAACTTCTTTAAGCCCACTTTCATTCGTATCCATAGCAGTCTCGGGCTTACACATTCATACTCTTTTACACAATGACCCATTCTTTCTGAAAGGATGATACCGACTCTAAATAAACTAAATAATACTTTCCGATCAAATGAAGGTTCATTCACCGAAACAGTTTTATAAAGTTTATTTTTAATCGTATTGGTTTTAATTAACCAGTTTCATTCCAGCAAATTTCCATACGTCACTGACTCCTTACTTTATTGAAAGTTTAGTAGACTGTAAAGGTGAAAGAAAAGAGAATAGAAAGAAAATCTTTATTGACCTTAATAAAGGAAGGACTCCTCTAATTAAACTTTTTAAACAAACTTTAAAACGATTTCGTAATCTATAACCACTTACAGTCTTCTGTTTTTTTAGGGAAAAGGAGATAAGGTTTTTGTCATAAAAGTCGTAAAATTTGCACCAAAGAATTTGTTAATTATAATTTTGCAGATTTATCTCACAATGACTGTTGTGAGTTATACCACTAATCGTTTAATTTGGTGGAACTATATCCATTAATAGACTTTAATTTGATCAGTCTATAAAAGTCCACTGCTAGAAATGACCGTCGTTGTAAAGAGGATGTACCTTCATCGCCATTCTTGGCAGTTGAATTGACGATCACAATACCAAACGTCTGGCACCTTTGAAGGAAGAGAAGGTCTTTACAGTATTTCCCACAGTCACTTTCTATAAGACATACGGGATAAAATGTGATCAGATTAATGTAATAGACAGAGAAACCTATATTCCCAAATCTATACTTATAATAAAACTGTAAATAGCAGATGTCTGTACATTTTATATTTTTGTAATAAAAGTGATTGAGGGGTACTAAAAATAAGTAATTAAATACATTTCTACCATTTTTAGAATTTTCTGTCTGTCTGTCTGTCTGTCTGTTTGTTTGTTAACGTATCACGTATAAAGTACTAATTTATATCATAAGAATTGTTAAGGAAATTATAAAGTGTATCTTCGGGTTACATTTAGTCTTTATTTCATTAAAATCAGTTCATTCCATCAAAAGTTATGATAAATATTCTGAAGTATGGGTAGGGAAGTATAGGTACGAATTTGCTCAACGGTGGCTTTGTGTGAGTCATCAAGTGCATTTTAAACTAATATCATATCATAAATCATAGTTAAATTATGTAAAATAATGATATAATTATGTATATCTAAAACGCAGTAAACAAAAGTATTAAAGAACGTATTAAATATATTATACAAAAATATATTAACCTTATTAACTAAATCTGAAGCACAATAGTTAACCCATTTCTTCGATAGATGGTGGTGTTGTGAAAATGTAATGCAATTGCAATGTGGTTTTCTCCTGTAGATGAGTTTTCATATTTACTGCTAATCTTTATTATATTACTCGCTGCCCTACTGCGTGTTGACAAACTCAATTTATTCTTTACCGCCGAGTACTCTATGTGGTAAATCAAATTTTAAAAGAGCTATTAACAATTGCGTTGGTTTTGGCGAGAGTCAAACTTTATTTTTTGCTTACTGTGTAGGCACTGATTTATAAGTTCTCTTGCGTTTTATATAATGTATCAATCGCGTCAATTAATCTCTTTTATTTTTAGAATTGATGTTAGCAGCGCCATCTCTCTCTAAATATATACATATAATAAAAATGATGATAACATGTTGTGTCTCTTTCTGTACATTGTATAATATATATTTTGGTGGCTAAAATCATTATGGGGAACTGAAAATAATTAAATAAGAACATTTTATAATTTTTAGAATTGTCTGTCTGTCTATTTGTCTGTTATTATATGAACGCATCACGTCTAAAGTAAACATCTTTTATTTTCAAAGAAATCGTTAAGAAAATCATAAAGCGTATCTTCGAGTTACATTTAATCTTTGTTTTATTAAAATTGGTTAATTCTATCGAAAGTAATGATTATTAATTTGAAATGTGGGTTCGGATTTGTTCAATGGCGCCATAAAATCTCAGAAATAGTAATAAAAAGATTTGTGTGTAAAAAAAAACGTTCAATAATAATTAATATATTTATAGTTAAAACACAAAAAGAGATTTAAAAAGGATGTTTTCTCACACAAAGGACGTAATAGATGGAGTTGTACAATTTACAAACTTTTCTGAATTGCTATGTTGAGATTTTTCGCCGATGAATCGTATTGAGACTTAAGCTGAGAACAAATAATAATAATAATAATATTCCACAACTATCAAACAACGCCATCTAGTCCCAAGCTAAGCAGAGCTTGTGTTATGGGTACTAGACAACTGATAAACATACTTATATATTTCTAAATACATAAATATTATAGATAAATTACACCCAGACACAGAACAAATGATCGTGCTCATCACACAAATATTTGTCCTGGGTGGGAATCGAACCCACGACCTCCGGCGTAGCAGTCAGGGTCACTAACCACTAGACCAACAGGCCAGTTAATACTACACAGTGCAAACTGTCGTCTTACGACCGACAGTTTGCACAGTGTAGTATTAAATGTACTGGCTAGATTCAAATAAGCTGCGTCTGTCAGCCGCGGCTGACGGACGCGTCCGATAATTTGTTCTCAGCTTTACTGAAGAAATTTGTATCCATCGAAGCTATACAACGGAACCCGACCAAAAATAAAAATTTTGCAACGAAATGTAGTGATATTGTATTTATAATATACGCAAAATCAGTACTGCCATTTTAGCGCTTTGGGAACTAGATTTAGCGCTTTTTTGGAATGTATAGCGCGCATTTCGAAATTTTAGCACCTAGCTTAATCTAGCGCTTTTTGGTGTATTTAGCACACATTTCAATATTTTAGCGACTAGCGGGTTATTAACTCTTTTATAGCAGCACTGTTAGTCCACATTACCGATAATAATAATAATGACCTTTATTATTTTTTCCCGCAAATAGTACATTGCAGTTTATCTTTTTCAAACATATTTTTTCCACAAAACAAAGAGCATGGGAGACGAGTCCAAACTAGGATACCCTGTGCTTTGGATCTCCTGGCTTCCCCTTTAGGATGATCAACTTGATTTTTTTACCGACGACTATAAGCGGGGAAATCCCCTTTATTAAAGTTTTCGTTCATGGTTTTGGCAACGCATTTATTTTGCTTTATTCAGTTTCAGTCAGTTGCTTAGAGCACAGCTAAGTTAAAAGTTACTTAGAAGTTATAACACAAAGAAACTGTGTAGCAACCGCAATGAGATGCTGACATCTGAAACTAAGTTGCGAAATACATTGCACTTTAAAACAATTAATGACATTTTTATTGTTCGTTTAGTACTAACTACTGTTGACAGCAATTGCCATAATTATAAGTTGATGTCCTGCGAAGTATTGATACATCAAAAAAATATTGCCAGAAAAAAAACTTAATGTTGTTTTCTTTATTATGATTATATAAAAAAACACAAACTTTGTTTGTAGTTAATTTAGCGCGAAATTTAGGGCTTTTTTAAAGCGCTGTTTTCATGAAATCTAGCGCTTTTTGTGTTGTCCTAGAGCTGAATGAGTTTTTTTTTTATCTGGCAGCACTGCCCGAAAACCCTCTATTAAGAAAAAACTTTCCTTTCAGTTTTAAGCGCGTTCAGTTCCCAGTTACAGTGAGCGTGTGTTATGCGATGACCGTAAATAAAGCGCAAGGTCAAAGTTTACGCGTTGTAGGAGTGTACCTCAGTACTGACTGTTTTGCACATGGCCAACTCTATGTTGCTTTTCCCGCGTTAGTAGCCCCCGTAACCTTTTTGTGTACACCCCGGCTAAGCCTACTTCTAACGTCGTTTACACAGAAGCTCTATCATAAACGACTTAGAACTTTGATGGTAATGATTTATTTAGTTACCTACCACTTATTGATACAGTAATGAAATATATCGTTTAATATTCTCTTACCTAAACGACAAATTCTTTATGTAAAACCTGTATACGCGAGCTACGCCGCGGGCACAGCTAGTTATGTAAATAAAAATAAATAAAAAAATATTTAGAATAAATTAATTATATAAATAGCTCAATCCTGATGTGTTTCGTATGGTAAGTGTAAAGAACAGGAGCCATTTTTACTAGATACGAAGCATTTGATTTTAGTCCTTAGGGGTGACAATGCATCTATATTTAGAATCTTATACACATTACTAATATTGGTAAACTTAGTTAATATGGCAATAATATAAAAGAAATCCGAAACAACAATGCGTTCCGGTTCTGATGGGCCTGCTTTACCATTGCAGTGCGTCTCATATGTTTACGGATGATAGAATAGAATAGATAGCTTCGAAGAACTAAAACGAAAGAGAATAGCATCTCAGATACCCAAGTCTGAGGCAGCTCCATTTATTATTTACAATTGATTGCTAAACGTCTTGATACTCATGGTTTTTGGGAGCATTGGAGCAGCAAGTCATTCGATATTTATTATCGTCCTTATTGTCCTTATGTTGTCGTCCTTCGTGTGATAATTACTATCACAAATATGTAATACATACGTAAACTTTACTACTGCGATAAATAACCATAGAATGATTCTTTATGTAATCGATATTAGTTTCAGAAAGTGTTCTTTCAAGTTTACAAAAATTTGTTATTGAAGTATATAGTAAACAACTATACAAGTTACGATAAGTTATGAACAATGAATTATTTGAGACAACATTTTATTTACTTTGAGGATCTGTTAGGATCAAGCTATCCGATGAAAAGTTGGATTAAGGCGACGAAATTAGTTTACTAAGCTCAAGAACTAATACATAAAGCAAGAACTTTAGCAATTGTAGTTCCTGGACGTAACTATAATTACTGTAGTCATTACTATGTCGAACGCATTATTTATTCTTAGTTTGCCCGTCATTTAGTTGGCATAAAAATGAGAAAGTTGGTAATTAAATAGTTTTGAATCTAGACCCGTAATATAAATAATAAACTACACTATTAACTTAATCATTCATTACAGCTCATTGAAAGAACATTGCTGAACATAGGACTCCCTCATCGTTTTATAGGAAGGGTAGTTTTCACGCATTGCAGGCGGGCTAGCAACCGTAGTTTTTATATCTATATGAAACAGAGGTTGGCAGCTAGCTCTAACAACACTTGTGAACTGATATTGCAGGCGATTTTTCCGAACCGATATGACTTTAAAGACTTTAAAGAAACAAGCTTAGTCTTTTTTTTAATTCCGGCATTTAAAAAAAGAGTAAGCTTGCAATTCACCAGTGGAATTGCAACGCACCTGCAATTCCACTGGTGTTACAGTTGTTCATGGGCAGCGGTCGATACTTTCAGGTGAGCTGCATGCTCGATTGCCAATTTGCTATAAATAAGCGGCCAAGTGCGGGTCAGATTCGCCCAAGAAGGGTTCCGTATCCGTACAATAACTGAATGTAAAATCCGGTAACAGATTTTGCTAAAATACTCGTGATAATCATTGTATTTATTAGCTACCAATATCTCGGAAGGTTATAAAAAATACTAAAATTAACAGTCACGCCTGTTACTCAGAGGGGTAGGCAGAGACTACAGACTCCCATTTGGCACAATATTGACACACCTTTCTCGTCTCCTTTACATCCTACGTACACATGCTTGTCGGTTAAGGGTACACTTAATCTGGCCCATCTTCAAAAGTTTATTGACCCAATCAATAAACATTTTCATGTTGCTAAATAAAACATAACAATTGCAAAGTTTAAATGAATCTTCCAACATTGAATTTGAGAAAAATATTTTAAAATAAATGCTCTTTTTATAGAAGTGCCAGCAAAAAGCCCTCCATCAGCAGCAAGGCATGCGGCTCAGCTAATTTAAAAAAATATATATTCAGTTATTTATTTCTTACTTCTTATTTTTAAATAATATTCGTATTTACAATTATTAACTGTCTGACTAAATGAAACTTATGATTGCTCATGACTGATTAGTTGTTTGGGACACCAATTTATTTAATTTAACACTTTGTTTCGAACAAGTGGTTTCAAAAAATCCTCGATGAAAAACAACGTAAAAATTTTGCTACTTTGGCTGTGTAAGGAAAATGAGAGAACTTCCGCCGGGCCAGGTGATCAGCCCAGGGAGTGGTCAACACTCCAAGTAGTAGTTCGGAGCTATATATATATAGCTTTTACTTCGGAGCTTTGATAGCGCGATTTAGGCTTCGATGTATTTTCGCTTGTGGTGAGACGACAACCACATCACCCTCCTGCTCAGACGGAAGATCGATAATACAGTCTAGATATCGACGAATGTGCATTTGCCAGGGATTTCCTTGTAGTCTGCGGTGAGTCGAGAAGAAGTCATGTAATCTGTGAGAGTGCCGTGACGAAGAGGCGAGCAGTAAGGCTCAGAGACGTGCCGAACACTGTAGCGCAAAGTGTAGCTTGAAGGAACAGGAAGCATTATTATAGTGCTGGATGAACCTATATAAATCTAGATGTCTTGCAGGATGTGAAAAATTGCAGACAATATGTGCTCGGGAGCGAATGAATGGGCTACATGTGTGACGCGACGACAACGCCGCGACGCCACACTACGTACTTAAGAAATGTTGGACAAATACCATTACAACAGTGCCAATAATTAGTCATGCACTTTGCTTATATGGAGCAATCTTTTAATTTTTTATGGGCACCAATTGTTGGCAAGACAAATTCGGCAGCAAATTGTAGATAACGTTATAGCAATAATTTTCACAGTCACAATACAAGCGTATAATTTGCCCAATTCGTTTCTCATTCATTAGTTTGACTGATTCACTGACTTACTGAATATTTTTCAACAGATTAGTGTATTTTTTGATTTTTAAATAAAACTAATTTTACGGATTTTATCGCGTATATTAACTTATTTTTATATTCCCGACGTTTCGGGTGCTTTCCAGCACCCGTGGTCACGGGGGACTGAGTTGTTTGACGTCCTGCTGTCATAGTTAGCCCGGCTACCTTCAGTTTTTTAATATTAATTTTTGGTTCGATTTACGCAGAATGAGCTTACAGTATCTTGAAGTCTAGCAGTGGTATACTTGGGTTTGGATTTGATTTTATTAATTATGGGATCCCAAGCAGATGGCAGCACCCATCCATCTTCTCTATTGAAATTAGGATGTTTTTTAATTTCAATAGCCTCGCGAATCATCCTTGGGAGGAATCGGTGTTCTTTTGCGAGGATTTGTGGTCTATCAAATCTAATGTAATGACGGGGACGATCCTGAACATGTTCACAAACTGCAGACTTCCCGATACGTCGGTGCTTCACGTCAGCTATATGTTCTTTAACGCGGGTTTTAATAGATCTTTTTGTTTGTCCTATGTACGAGAGACCACATTCACAATCCAGCTTGTACACTCCATATTCCAAGCGCCTGGCACTGTGTTAGAGAACACATGTTGCAAACAAACATCTCTATATTATTTCAATGTTTTTTTATAGATTATTTTGTTTGCCTTATATAAGAGAGACCACGTTCATAATCAAGCTTATACAGACATGGAATTCCATAAACCCTAAAATACAATTCACAATGGAGTTAGAGGCAAACAATACTTTAGCTTTTCTAGATGTTTTAGTCATCCGAAATCCTGATAACACTATTGGTCATACTGTGTACAGAAAAAATACCCATACCAACCGATATTTAAATGGTGAATCTCACCATCATCCTTCACAGTTAGCTACCGTGGGAAAATCTTTGTTTCAGAGAGCACGAGGGATCTGTGACAGAAAACATCTGGCCGCCGAGCTTCAGCACGTCGAGCAAGTACTGCAAGACAACAAGCTTCGGGTCCCGCGCCTACGTCACAGTGACCGAGTGAAGCCAGCCACAGTCGAGCGTGTGCCTGCTGTACTACCCTATGTCAGAGGAGTCACAGACAAGGTTGGCTACATCTTGAAGCGAGCTTCCATTAAAACGTACTTCAAGCCGCTGAAGAAGATTGGTCAATTTTTACCATCCGTCAAGTGTCATATCCCTCTACAAGATGCAGGAGTGTACAAGCTGGATTGTGAATGTGGTCTCTCGTACATAGGACAAACAAAAAGATCTATTAAAACCCGCGTTAAAGAACATATAGCTGACGTGAAGCACCGACGTATCGGGAAGTCTGCAGTTTGTGAACATGTTCAGGATCGTCCCCGTCATTACATTAGATTTGATAGACCACAAATCCTCGCAAAAGAACACCGATTCCTCCCAAGGATGATTCGCGAGGCTATTGAAATTAAAAAACATCCTAATTTCAATAGAGAAGATGGATGGGTGCTGCCATCTGCTTGGGATCCCATAATTAATAAAATCAAATCCAAACCCAAGTATACCACTGCTAGACTTCAAGATACTGTAAGCTCATTCTGCGTAAATCGAACCAAAAATTAATATTAAAAAACTGAAGGTAGCCGGGCTAACTATGACAGCAGGACGTCAAACAACTCAGTCCCCCGTGACCACGGGTGCTGGAAAGCACCCGAAACGTCGGGAATATAAAAATAAGTTAATATACGCGATAAAATCCGTAAAATTAGTTTTATTTAAAAATGTGTAGTGTTCGCGTAAATATAAGAAATCAGTATTTTTTGATCTTTGCGTCAATTAAAAGTAAAAATAAACCACCATCACTCATCATAATAAAAATACTAATTCCACCCGAACGAAGAACACAGCTAGTAACAAATAATAATTACGATATTTTATTTGCAAATTTATGAGAAGCAGGTAACTACTACAAAACCAACAATTATTCATCGTCGATTTATTATTTGTGATAGCAATTTATTTACTTCAACACTTTGTTTCGATGAAGTTGCTCCGAAAAATTTCCTTGATCACTAAGAACGTAACGAGTTTGCTGCGGACTCTAGAAATATTAGACAATAGAACTTACTTCATCAAATAGTTAGGAGTTAGCAATATCATGTAGTAATTACTTACAGTTCAGCTCACAGATTTCTTGGACAGCGTCAGTTACTCTGATGTTCTATAGTGGCAATGGGCCATATAGCCTGAAGAACAGACAATCAATATGGAAAAAAGGTACCCGAGTGGCAACCTCGTATTTGTAAGCGAAACATAGGCCAATATTTTCTTGTAATTTATTGAGTAAATTTTTTACTAAGAACGCATCATCATCACCATCATTACAAGTCCAATGCTCAACAAAGGCCTTCCCCAAGGAACGCCATAAAGCACAGCCTTGAACCCCTTAATCCGTCGACATCCTGCTTCTTCTACTAGGTCATCACTCTTGCTGGTACAGGGCTACCAGTTTAGAACATTTTTCTCCATCGGTTGTCGGTCTAGAGGTTTCCAGGTGTGCTTATAATGTGATTATTACGCATTTTTGAAACTTCTACAATCTTACCTTACTCCTTTATCTATTTGCGTGAATATTATCGTGAGTCGGTAATAAAGTAGGGGTAAAGAGTGGCACTATAATATTTCCACTTCCACGACTAAAAGAACACAGCAATCTTAGATTTTTACAGCTGATATTAGACAGCAAGAAACATAACGAGACATGATTATAAGCAGCATCCTTTATTGCTGTACGTATTATGTTAAAACACATCATTTATAAAACTTAACTAAGTACGCCGTGAGTAATGTATCGCGTCATTCCTCACAATTACCTGGTTTTGCAGCGGTTAACTAATCAAATTTAAAAACGCGAGGTAATATAATGATGCTCTCAGAAAAAATATATTTATATTTATAGCACTGCTCTTTGTTCATTGATGATACTGGATATTATTTCTGAAAGTATTAGGAATTAAAGGCATTCCTTTGATTTTTATTCAATCTTAATACTCAATGTCTTACAGCGGTTTGATCATCCGGTGCTGTTACAGCCTATTAAAGTCCACTGTTCAACATAAGCCTCTCCTCTTGAGTTATTATATAGGGAGCATATTTGCTATAGTTGCACACTTGACAAGCGCGTTGGTTATTTGGAAGACGCTGCCGATGGGCAGCTAATTAGTTTCCCTCTGCCGCTTCTTACGACACCCACGGGATGATATTGGGTAGTGCTCGTTATCAGTGTTCCTGTTATAAACATGAAACTACTGCACTCACAACAAAATATTTATAAGTCACTACTTTTTATGTTATTGAATCGGAAGGAAAACGTGCTCTTCTACAAAAATTATCCCCATCTGCGATACTAATAATAACATGAGTTGATTGAATATTACTGTGTGACTCTTGAGTATATATTCCAGACATTTTGTTTTTATTAATTGCACGCACAGTCATTAGAGTAGAAGCGATAAAGAGGCTCTTCATTTGGGTTGTATTCTGGTATCTTCATCTCGAGTTCTTTCTGCGCAGATGTAGAGTCGCATGGAAACAGATTTCTATAGTATAATTAATTACTTTAATGCTGCTTCCCTGTGTTTTGCTAACAATGTAGTTAATGTCTAAACATTATTAGATTTCGTTGCATGTTTGAAGTTAATTTGTTTAACGAAACGAACAATCGGCGCGTTACTCACGATATCGAGTAAATGAGGTGTTTTACTTATCAATCATCAATTAAAAATAAAAAAAGTTTATTTTTGAAACACACGTAACCTGTTAACTTTTCTCAATTTTCTTCACATACTCTTAGCTATACGTAACATACTCTTAGTATATACATAACGATAGTATATACATTACTCTTACTATATACATAACGACGACGAACTAAACTAAATGCTGTCCGGGGTAACTATTTCTCAGGCTAAATTAATTCCATTAATTCAACCCGAACTCTTGCCGAAGAAAACGACGGAGAGCGCGTCGCAATAGAACTTTAGATCATCAGTATATTTATTGGCAATTTCTGAAACATTTCATCATCGGCTTAAACGTTTAGTTCAAGTACGAGTACAATGAACAATTTTTTATGTTGTTAAAATGGCCTTCAACATTTACTTCATCAGCGAGTTTAGCAAGTTAAAGAAAGTGTACGATACATATAAACTTTATTATAATTGGCAAGTTAATTATTCTATGCGCTTTCACGAATTTTACCGTAAAAATTAAGTAAAAAAAAAATGGTAAAATGAACACTGAGGTATTTAAGCAATTTTGAGAGTACTATTGTGATTTTGAAAATAACTTACATGATTCTGTGTAACAGCTCAGTTGGCTAGTCCAGTCAGTTGGCTACTTTGTCGCGAGTCCAGAGTTCAATTTTAGCTGAAGCGAACATGCTATCGCCAATCCATCAGCTATAAGTGCCTGTTAAAGCAAATCCTCCCTATTCTTTGTAGGACCATGTCTAGCAATAGACTTTTCAGCTGATAAAGTTCAAGTCCGCTATTTCACATAGACCTACCAAATGATACGTCTTGTGGTAAAATTTATCACAGTCAATTTGCTATCAGCAAAATTGAAGTTTTCGCTAAAAACCGTTTCAGTTACGGAAGACTGTCTGTGCACATCAATTATCAAATGGATTTGAAGATTGCTTAAAAAGTTTAATTGAATTTTTTTTATCTTATTAAGCCAATAAGACTTTCTTTTGTCCCTTTTCTTTCACTTTTATAGACCACTAAACGTTCCATAAATTCAGAAGTCATGGACATATACAAATTTGCTGCAAAAACATCGGTAATTAAGAACCAAGGCGATTAGAGAGGAACTTTACAAAACTTATTTGGAGTAACGCATTACTTCGCGCTTAAGTATATTTTTTTTTAATTTATGTTGCTTTATTTATTCTATTCTGTTCGTTTTGTTTTGATAATATTAATAATTGATCTTTGAAATCTACAATAAGGTATTAATATAGGATAGACGGCTTGCTTATTGAAGTTTCTTTAAATTATTTATTGAAAGAATTAATTAATATTGAAGAAAACAGAAATAATGTTACAGAATTTATTATTTGCTTGACATAGCAATTTATGTTTAACAACATCTATGAGCAAAACCAAATGTTTTTGTTAGTTCCGCAGGGTGAAAATTGGACCCTTTTCCAGGACTTATAAAAGTAAAATCAATCTTGCTTTATGTATCACAAATGTTTACCCAAAGGGGTTATCGTCACTCGTCCGAATGTTCTGTGAAAAATATTTATTTTAAGAATGAGATGGCCATAAATTGATATAACAAATACCATCGCATAGAGGGGTAGGCAGATATTACTTCCATTTAAAACGATCTTGATATAACGCTCTTGTTTCTTGCACATCCATTACGCTAAGCAGATAGTATCAAAGACACAGATACAATTCTGACTTCAGACTAGGAAACAAAGAGTTTTGTTTTTTTCACTAGTTATGGCTTCAGCCAGGAATAGAGTTCAGGATAGGCACAGTAATCAGGTACTCTGTTTATTAGGACACGCGATCAATGCAGTTAATACAAAGTAGCAGACATTCTGAAATATAGTTTATGTTGACACTGTTAGTTCTAATCTATGTAAGAATTTACTTTTTTACTCAATTTCAAGAACTTTATAAATAGAAAACAAAATTAGCTGAACTTCAATATTAAGCTACAAGTGGCTCCACTAACTGTAGTTTAAAAAGTACTTTTACTAGAAAAGTTTAAAAGAGATCTTTGTTCTTTAATTACGCATCAAGATTATGAGTAAATATCCTTTATATTTTTCCTATAGTAAATAATTAAAGACATTATTAATTCAGCTCGGCATAGTGTGCGCCAGCTATATCGTCTTCAACTGAGTTATTGTTGTCTTCATAATCACCGGACGATTCAACTATGCTACGTGCGTACTTATTTGAAGTTTTGTAAAAAGTAGAGATATGTTACAGTTTTATTGGCGAATTAAATACTATTCTGACTATATAAGTAGACTATATAGCGCCAATAGAAATACACATTCTGTGAAAATTTTAACTGTCTACCTATTACGGATTATGAGATACGAGTACAGCCCGCTGACACACGGCCGGACGGACGGACGGACAGCGGAGGCTTAGTATAAGGTTCCCGTTGGTTGCTCTTTGGGTACGGAACTCTAAAAAGGAATAATACTATACTATTACTATAATTGCTCTCTTGTAGTAACTTCTAGCGGCTGTCCATTAACAACTACGTTATTTAAATGATTCGGAAGTCTTAAGCCTGACAAAGTTTATACACATTACCGCACGAAGTTCGAATTTCTCCATTATGTGAAGTTTGAAAATAATTTGGCTATAGTTTATAATTTTGTTTTTTTTGGCCTTGGCTACTAACAAATTTAAGACTCGAAAAAATTAGCACGCATTTCTACAACTCATTGACAATTGTCCTGTTCCGAAAACTTATTGATTAATTATAATCACTTATATGGGAATTTTATGTCTTAAATTAAAATGCTATTTTTGGAACACAAAACATGAGTCACGTGATCAGTGTTGTTAATTATTTATAGGCAAAATTACCCGAAATTTGGGAAATTGCTATTTTTACCCACGTTGGCACGGATACGGTATATACGTTAGCCCAACAACCTCTTAAGGTGTTTTTATGTGCACTTTTTTGTTATAATTTTAGGTAGCTTTAATAACAACCCTAATGTCAGACAGTTCAAAAGTTGCTACAGACAACTGCTGGCACATCTAGATTGTAGGTGCTCAACTACAGGAAATTGTATTCCTTTGGAACAAATAGCTGTGCTTAATTGCACTTCGGCTACTCAAATAATCAATTCCACCACACCATCATACCGTCACGAAGAAGATGATGATAGTATTTGTGATTCATTATCATTTTTAAATGAAATTACTGAAGAAGATGATGAGCTAGCTAAGCGACTAGGGGTAGAATCACATAATGACTATCGTAAGTTAATAATAGGATATCTGGCGGGTAGGATTGCTTATTATGCAACAAAAAAATTAAATGCCAAAAATGCACCGCGCGTTTGTATAATGTATAAAAGCATTTCTTTCATAAATAAATAAATTTGAAAAATAATAAATAAGTTTAGGAGGTTTACGTTTTCCATCTAACGATTTATTTAATATTTGTTGTACTTGCGAAATGGTTGTACCAAAGATTATTAAGGAAAACATTATAATGTGCAATGAAAGGCAACAAAAGTATATAATTACAAAACTATTAGAAAAGTTTATTGCCAATAACAGGGTTTTTGTAAGCTTGGAATTTGTGCACACATTCGCAGGGATAGAGCACAAGATAAGTCTTATTAAATATATAGCAGAAAAATATTTGGCGATTCGATTCCACCATATTTCTAAATTAGAGGGGATTTCAAGAACCTTCGAAAGTAAAAGACAGTTGTTTAAAAAAATTATTCAACAAAAAGGTTTTAACGTTGTTGTTTGTTATGAAAATGAGTAAATTATGGTAATTATTTATGACTTATTGTCATAAATAATAACTATAATTTACACTTGCAGAAAATTTAAAGAAATAAATATATTAACTTTGGCCTCTGAGTATATTTATGAAAATTTAATGTATGTATTTGTATTTAGTGATGTACGTTCTGTAAATACTGGGAAAAAGCACAACTCAGTTATACCAGTTAATCAACTCAAAAGAGTCAGTAAATTCTTCACGTATAGTCCAAGTCCCAGAAAATATGCTGGCCTTATCTATCAAAGTTTAAAATTTTTACCAAGTAAAAATTGTTTAGTAAGGATTATTAGGGTATACTACTAAACAGTACATTGATAATAATATTTTAGAGTAGATTGATAATAACCCCTGATAATGAGATGATCGCTATCATGCTGTTTCTAAATGTTTTCATACTAATTCTAAAATAATATATTGTTAATTAGTTTTATATCTATTTTTTGGTTTCCAATAATATGTTTATTTGTTATATATTTCGTTCCAATAATATAATACAATTTTTGTATAATATTATGTTTGTAAAAAACTTAATTTAAATCGAAATTGATTGAAATAGAATAATTCGATTTCAATCAAAATCTAAATCTTAAATGCATAGATTTTTTTTAATCGTCAAATGTGTTATTTATAATAGTTACGTAATAATTATTTGGTATTTATTCAAAGTTATGTTATATCTTGACAGATTGTTTTATAAAAATAAATGGGGAAATTTTGTTTCACATGACAACCCTATATGACACGCAAACATACTTGCACTTTAAATTAATTGTAAAAGGAAAGGTCGCTTCCATGTTAGCTGCAGCCTAAATCCGCCATTTTTGCCATTGAGAATGAATCACGGGATGCTATATTTTTTCTTTTTTTAACGGTGCTAAATTTTAAGATGTTTTTCAGACATACCTCAAAACCTTAAAACGAAATTGTACAACCAGTGCGTGTTGCCAGTGATGACTTACGGATCTGAGACGTGGTCCTTCACTGCTGGCCGTATGAGGAAGCTCAAGGTCGCTCAGCGAGCTATGAAGAGGGCTATGCTCGGAGTTTCTCTGCGTGATAAAGTTACAAATGAGGATATCCGCAGTAGTACCAGAGTAACTAACCCAACGGATTAGTAAGCTGAAGTGGCAGTGGGCCGGCCATATAGCTCGAATAACCCACAACCGATGGGGAAATAAGGTTCTCGAGTGGCAGCCTCGTACCGGTAGGCGAAGTGTAGGGCGACCCCCCACGAGATGGAGTAACGACCTGATAAGACGTGCAGGAAGTCGATGGATGCAGGTGGGTCAGGACCGTGCTCTGTGGCATTCCTTGGGGAAGGCCTATGTTCAGCAGTGGACTTATGAAAGGCTGTAATGATGATAATGATGATAATGAAATTTTAAGAGTTGATTACATAGTTCTATAACTCAATTATATAAATCTTACTTTCATAATACACATATAATATACAAACTTTTGTATGTACCGAGTAAATCAAATTTAATCCCTGCTAGCATCACTGAAATGGTTTTTTATAATTTTACATACGCGTTAATTTTGTACATGGATAATTTCATATTGGAACAGTGGGACTGTGGGATAACTTTTTCTTGCTTAAATTTTTATATCTCCCAGAAATCAGAGATGTTCTTTTCCTAATGTCTTGATATAACAAATGAAGTATTGTTACAGACACAGCTTATATCATCAGTTTGGATACATTAATCGCATCTGATGATGATCTGATGAAGATTGGTAATCCATCACCCGTCTATCGTTAGCTTTCCTTGCATTTTCTTTAACGGAATATATAACTTTAATTAAATTAATGATCTTACTCTACGCGTCACTGGCTTCACAGATGTGATTCGTAGTTTAAATATTTACAGGATGAAACGCCAGAAGATGTAGTGCGCGTGTTCAAACATCAATGTGTAATGTACACAGACGTGACGGAGCTGATCTTGAGAACTACCATTGCACGGAATATCTTCCGCAGTAGCAAACGACGATTCTCAAATACAAGTTTTTTGTTATTGTTCATCTTCGTTATCACCATTATCAGCCTATAAGCAAAGTACCTAAGGTAATAATATTATTGTAATAATAAAGTCTGCTATACCGGATTTCTGTTCACGTCAGTCAGAATCAGTATTTTCAGGAATGTATAAATAATATACTGTTACATAGCGCTACATCTGCAGTAACAATTTCCAGTATAATTAAAATGACATGACTGTTACATGTTTTATCGGGTATACTTTTATGAAGTTGTAATGATACCGGTGATTTATATAATTTTAGCAGAATACTTACAGATGATGTTATGGTTAAAAAATAGTACAACTTACCAAAATTTATTGATCTTAGGGGTAGTCACTTACCATCAGGTGAGCCGCATGCATTTGCCCCCTCTTCTATAAAAAAAATCCACGGGACAAAATGCAGCGATAGATTATCTTACGCAGCAAGTACTTGTTAGACGCTAATTTGTGTTTAATGTTTTTTTTTTAATGTGAAATATATTATATATCTGAATCAATGGCGTGATTTAACTATCCTCATCAGTTAAGAATCAAAATTGAATACGAGACTTTTTAATTTATTTTGCACTGTCTTTTACACTGTGCATTATTTGAAAATATTTAAATATTTAAGCAGATTAACGTAGTAATTGTAGACCACCACCCATGAATATCTGCAAAACCATGGGAATTGCAAGTGCGTTGCCAGCCTTTTAAAAAGGAGTAACTGGTTTCTGAAGGTCGCTAAGTTATAACAGTCCGGAAAAATCGCACGTGGTAAACAATTTCACTGAGAAGTCGTGCGAGGTGAAAAACAACAACTAAGGGATGCAGCATCATCTCACACTGATATTGTGATACTCTTAAGTCTACTCAAAAGGGTGAAAAAATTAAATTTTAACCCGTACTAATATTAATATCGTTAAAAGTATGGGTACACGTAGTACACGTAGTATTCACAGAGTCTTGTAGAGTGAACGATGTATTTTTTCTGATACGTATAAACCGTGATGGTTTCGATCGTTCTAAAAGCAAATTGCATGGCAAGGAACAACACCAGTGCTAAAGCTAGTCATTTGTAAAAAAATTTAAAGAACTTTTCCTACTGATTACTAACACATCATCCTTTGGGTGTCTTAAGAGGCTTATAGGACTTATCGACCGGAGGAAATGCATCAGGTGATAGGCAACAGCATCTTTCTCCAATAACAACTCAAAATTATTAAGAAACCGCGGTATTTAATCCACCAGCCAAACATACTATGGTCATTATTCCCCGAAGGCTATATTTAGCAGCGGGCTTTTGTAAAGCTGGATAGAATGAATTAATTAATATAAAATAACTATTTCTCGTCATTTCACAAGTTTCTATAGCATTAGTTATATTGATTCAAAAAGTGAATCCAAATACTTTTACTCTATTACTCGTAAACAATATATTAAATCTAATAGTTTCGAGGGAAGCGAAAGCTCATTGGGAAGAAAAACTGGTACCGGCAAGCGAAATGTAAGACGGACCCTCACTAGATGGAATGACGACCCGGTCATCATCAATCGTGCTTTGTGGCATTACATGGGGGAGGCAGTGGACTTTTAAAGGGCTGTAATAATTTTTTTTATAGGATAAGGGTGACAAACGAGCACACAGTCCACCAGATGATAAGTGGTTAATGTGGCCCATAGACATACATCTATCTTCGATTACGAATCAAAATGCTTTGTCACCCGTGAGGACTAAGATGAATGCCTCGTTTCCAGTAAAAAAGGGTCTCCGGTTCTCTACACTCACAGTATTCTGTGAGAGCGTGGTCCTTCCCCGGTCGAGCCGACCCATTCGTACTAGAACCATAATATAGCTGCAGCGTTGCTTTACCACATATATTATATAATCCTTTTATAATCCCAATAATAGGTTTTTAGTTTAAGGATTTTAACAGTTTGAAAAACTTGGAAGTGACTACTATTGACAGTTACTGATTTTACCATTTACCATTACCATTACCATTACAGCATATTAGAAATCCACTGCTGTAGATAGAGGGAGGCCCTTAGCAGCCTTGACTAATAGGAGGGATATTTGTCGAAGTTGCCTCGCTTGTCCAGCGGTTTGGTAACTACAGTTTTTATTGTCTCGAGTTGTTATCAGGAAGATGCTGCTGCACTGCTTTTATTTCAATTCCTTCTGTCACCTCTTGCGACACCCACGCGGTGATATTGGGTAGTGAATATTCCTACACTGCCACTGCATGGTACAGATATTGATTAGTTAACGTATTTTGTACATTTATATGTATTTCAGTAAAATTATAAGCCAGGAGTAACTGAGAGCGTATAACAGACTCTTAAATTGTGAAATGTAAAATGCTGTACATAAATGCTTAGGTACTCCTGTGAAAACAGGTGTCGTTTCTCAAGGCTCTCGATTTGTAGAAGTGCCGTGTTACTTAACATATTTTTTATAAAATTAGGGTGACAAACGAGCACTCAAACCATCTGATGGTAAGTGGATGCTGTGGCCTATAGACATCTACATATTACATAAAACATATACATAAACACTCACGCCTGTCACCCAGAGGGGTAGGCAGAGATTATGGACTTCCATTTGGCACGATTCTGACATACCTCTCTCGCTTCCTCCACATCTATATACCTACGCATACACGCTCGTCGGTTAAAGGTACTCTTGATATGGCTCATTTTTAATATATCGCCAATTTGGTCGATAAACTTTCGCCTAGGGCGACCCTTCCCGACTATGCCGTTCACCAATTTCAATTCACAATCTACATATTATACTCAATTAAGACGCAAAATGCGTTGCCAACCCTGAGGACTAAGATGGAATGCCTCGGTTCTAGTAAAAAAGGTCTTCTCTACACTCATCATATGAAACACAGTAGCATTAAGCTGCTATTTTACTCTGGTAAAATGTGAGAGCGTGGTGCTTCCCCGGTTGAGCCAACTGCTGAATATCTCTACCACGTAAAATGGTAGCATGTCAGAAGCAGAATGTCGATAAATATGAAATATCGAGCCGTTGGCATTTTCACCCGAGTTAAGTGTACGGTGTCGTCAGTGAAATCCGCGGTAAGTCAGATTTATTAAGAATAACATGTATTTTATTTACTGACACATTTAATGAAATCTTTATATATAGTATAGAATAATACAGCAACCAGAGTAAAGCGTCAACGATGCGAGACGTCTGGTCCTGCGACCACCAAACGTCTGCCAAATGTTTCCATACTTGAATTAAAAACTTATTGAAAAACAAACAACACGGACGGTAAAATTATAACACTCAACATGTTCTGTTTTAAAACAGCGACGGTATTTTATGCCCTAGCATTTTCGCGGCAAAACACGCGCGTTTAATTTCGCGGAATTTTAATAAATTAATGTTAAATATTAAGAAGCTGGTATTTAAATACGAGTAGAAGGCAGGATTATCTTCGAGAATTCACTCTTAGCAGACGAAAAAAAGTTCTAATTCGAAATACTTCGTCGCCGGAATGTCGTTACGGCACCAGCACACTCCAAACAACAACTTCATCTTACAAATTTTAATATACACATTCTTCCCTTTTAGTAATATTGGTAGTGCAAAAAATTCTTGAGCTTCAAACTTTTCGACCCAACGAGGTTCAGGTGAAGCTACAGTTAGTTCAGTTACGATTCGTTGGCACAGTGTGAAGCGTTCGTCTGCAGCGCTACGTATCCCGCACGACACAAGTATTTGTGACATACAAATAAATGTTGCGTGTATGGATATTTTGTATTTGTACAATGTACGAACATAAAACACATCCACTATACAGTAGAAAGTAGCAGCAAAAATTTATGAAGAATGTATTAAGAAAAAATTCTACTATACTCTGTAGTTGTTTCAAAACTTGTAGCGTAGTTTAAATGCAGCTTCCGTATTTTTGCTCGTTGGCTATAAAAGTACGCTTAAATATTGAAAGTGATATTTAAAATAAGAAACTTTGTCGTGAAGCGACAATTAAATACAAAAGAAAACCTAACCTAGTAACAGCAAAACAACAAAAATAGAACAAAAACAAATAATATATTCAAAATTTAAAAGATATTTACAATTTTATATAACAAAAATGGAGTATGAAGATGAGGATGGATGACGTGATTTACAAATTATTTAAAAAAGGTAATAAAAAAAGGAGATTAGTGTCGAAGCTGAGTCTGAAGATCCAAAGTGTGCTCTCAGCGCCTGGAACGAGCACGCACGGCGTAGGTGAGAAGGCGTGGGCGTCTCTAGGCGACGACCTCAGGTGAATGCGGTGATTGCAGGATCCGGCGATTTCAGGCCAGACAGGGGCTTGCAGGATCCTCAGCGACTTCAGACAGCACAGAGGCCTGCAGGATCCGGTGACTGCAGGCGGGACAGAGGTTTGCAGGTTCCGGTGACTTCAGGCAGAGCAACGGCTTGTAGGATCCGGCGACTTCAGGTAGAGCAGAGGTTGTAGAGTCCAGTGGCTTCAGGCAGGACAGAGGCTTGCAGGATCCCGGGGTAGTGCGGCCCCGGGATCAGGCCTTTAGGAGATGCTTCGAACTCGAGAACTGAAGCGAGACTGCCTTTCTTCACCGATTGTTCGGCTTTTATACCTTTCTAGAGAGAACGGAAAAATTATTTAAATTAAACGCAAATTTTTTGTAAATGGTCAAGAGGAAAGAGTATTTATGTAGAATTGTCATAGCGACCAAATAAACAACGATGTCAAAACATGTCAAATTTTGGTTTTAGGCTTGTAATAGAAAAACGGCAAGATTTAAGTGAAAAATGAGATATTATTGATATAGGAAAAAAGGTAGCGCAACTGTACGCACAAAGCCCGAAATTGCAGAGTTACGGAAAACTAACCAAAAGATCGAAAAAAGGTAGACTCCATTGACACCAATTTAAAAGTGCTGATAATGTGAAAATACGAAGTTGAAATGATTTGTTATTGTGTTCTTATGGTTTAAAATCGTTACAGGATCCTATGGAAATAAAGGTGATGTAAAATATACAGTTTTGAGGTGAATGCAGAAAATCGAAACAGAATGGAAAAATGAATTTAAAATAATGTTAAATGATATGTAAGTAGCATAACACTACATTTTCCCCCCGACCCTGGAAAAATTTTGACTCAGCAAAAATTTTGATATATACATTCTAAAATAAACCATAAAAACACAGCTTTGCAGAAACAGACATCACCAGGCAAAATCAGATATACTATCTCTTACATTCATCATCTGCATTCAGGTAAGGGTGGAGTTCACATTCAATGACTACCACTCTAAAAATGTGTTTTCGAAAGGACATTCAGGCTTATTTAAGGAGTAGTCATCCGCTCCTGCGTGGAAAAAAAATATTAAGGGAGTAGTCAGCCGCTCCCAAGTGAAGATAAAGATAAAGAAATATCTTAAGTAAGCTTTAGTCGCTATGACTTAAGTAAAGATTAAGAACGTCCAGAGCGGTAGGGCTCAAAGCCAGAGATCAGCAACATCACCAACAAGATGTGTCTGAAATAAAAATAAAAAGTGAAGATTAACCAACGAAAGTTCGAGGTCGTAAAGCAAGATGTGTTGAAGAACATTGGATCATCAAACAAACAAACAAATTAAAAGAAATAAAAATAATTAGGTGAGAATGATGGTGATATTTATACATATATACAAATTAACAGTTAATAAAAGTTAAGAAAATTTATGATTTTACATCTTTGATGTGCCCCTTGCCTCTAACTCCATTAGGGTCTTCAAGCACATAGACTAGTGGTGACAGTTTAGCTATCACTTTGCACTTTATGAACTTAGGGGCAAGTTTAGCATTAAAGTATGCGCCGGCATTGCTTAAAACATGGTTTTTACGCCAAACAGTATCTCCCACATTAAATTCTTTAAAAGACCGGCGAAGATCATAGCGAGCGCTATTTTTAGCGTGAGCTATGTGAAGTTTAGTTTGAACTTTGTGAAAGATAGATGAGAGGAGATCAGCATTAGACGCGTAAATATCACGAGGCATAAATATCAATTCCTCGAGGTTCTGAGTTGGAGTATAGAAGGAACCACAAGGTATTGTTTCCCTACCAAAGACTAAAAGGTTTGGAGTAAATCCAGTAGCTACATTTGTAGCGCTGTTCATTGCGTACTGAATCTTAGTAAGATGGTTGTCCCAGGATCTATGATCGTCTCCTACTAGAGATGCTAGAGCTGTAATAATTGTACTATTAAACTTCTCCATAGGATTAACCTGAGGACAATATAAAGCTGTGTGAAAAATAAAAGGAACGTTATAAGAATTTAAGAATGAGTGGAATTCTCGCGACTGAAATTGAACAGCATTATCCATTATAATAGTTTGGGGAATGCCATGAACTAGAAAAACTGAATTTTCTAAAACATTAATAATATTAGCTGAAGTAGCACGTTTAAGGGGAAAAATTAAAGTATATTTAGTAAAATTGCAGTTAATTACTAGAATATACTGATTTCGTCTTCGAGTCATAGGCAATGGACCCATAAGATCTAAGGATATAGTTTGAAAAGGTCTGGAGCAAAGTTTAGGTTTACCCATAAGACCATAGGGAGAATGATTAGGGTGTTTGTAGGTTAAGCAGGTTTCACAAGTCGAGATTAAATTGGCAATGTCCTTAAACATACAAGGCCAATAGTATTTTAAAGATATTTTCTTGAATGTCTTGAAGATACCAAGATGGAGTTCTGAAGGGGAACCATGGTTAACTTCAATAATTGCATGTCTATCTTGAGGTAGTGGAACTTCTTTCCAAATAAAGTCATCGTTTAGTCGATCGGGAGAATGGATGCAGCGGTAAAGTTTGTTATCCCTGATAGTGTAGTTGGGATATGCGTCTGGGTTGTTGGAGCATCCGAGAAAAATCTTGTTGTATTGCTCAAGTTTACGATCAGGTGGTTCTTCAATCGTAATAGGATGTACGCCTTGAGGTGAAATTTCTCGTGTATCAGGACGTTCTTGATTCTTATGTCTTGATAATAAATCTGGAACAACGTTATCCTTTCCTTTTTTATGTTTCAGGACAAAGTTAAAGCATGATAAGCGTAAAGTCCAGCGAGCAAGTCTTCCTGATGTATTCGATAAGTTCTGAAACCATTTAAGTGCAGCATGGTCAGTATATATTGTAAATTCTTTACCATTGTCTAGGTAATATCGCCAATGTTCTAACGCAGTTATTACAGCCAATGTTTCTCTTTCAGTAGTTGAGTAGTTCTGTTGATTTTTGTTTAGTGCTTTACTCATGTAAGCAATCACGACTTCTTTGTCATCTTGATGTTGAGTAAGCATTGCTCCTATGCCATAGTTTGATGCATCACAATGTACAGAGAAGGGTAGTTCGAAGGTAGGGCAAGCAAGGACAGGAGCAGTTACCAAAGCTTCTTTAAGTTTCTGGAAAGCAGCTGCAGCTTGTGAGTTCCATAAAAATTTAGGAGCGTTCTTCCCGGAACAGGTTAGTTGGTTTAGTGGAGAGGCAATAGTGCTAAAATTTGGAATGAATCTTCTGAACCAGCTGCAGGTGCCTATGAATCTTCGCACTTCTTTTCTACAAGTAGGTACAGGATATTCTAAAATAGCTTTTATTTTATCTGGATCAGCACGTAGACCATACTCGTCCACTAGAAAACCAAGGTATTTCAGTTCTTTCCTGAAGAATTGACTCTTCTCAAAGTTAATAGTCAGATTACCATATGAAAGTTTTTCATGAACTTTCATGAGGAGTGATATGTGTTCATCAAAAGTCTCGCTAATGATAACGATGTCGTCCAGATAGCAAAATACCTTGTTCTCAAATTCAGGAGTAAAAAGCATATCCATTAATCTTTGTAGAGTTGCAGGTGAGTTAGAAAGACCAAAAGGCATTACCTTGAATCTAAACATACCTCTTCCAGGTACATAAAATGCAGTTTTATCTTTATCAGCAGGATTCAAGGGAATCTCCCAAAATGCTTTCGCAATGTCGATGCTTGATAAGTATTTGGCATTCCTCAAGTTGTCCAAAATTTCGCTTATTAGTGGCAGACTATAAACATCACGACGTGTAACTGAGTTAAGCTTCCTGCTGTCTACGCAGAAACGCCATTCACCATTCTTCTTCGGAGTGATGAGAACTGGAGATAACCAAGGACTTTCGCATTGTTCAATGACGTTCCATCCCAGCATCTTGTCAACTTCATTAATTAACGCCTTTTGTTTTTCAGGAGACAGTCTGTAACATCTTTGTTTGATTGGAAGAGAATCACCAGTGTCTATCTTGTGGGTGATTAAGTGTGTGCTTCCCAGGATACCTTTTTCTTCAAAAGAAATTGTCTTGAAGCGTTGGATGATGTCATTAGCGATGTTCTCTTGATTAGGAGTTAAATGCTCATAAGGTAAAACTTTAGTATCATTAGTTTCGATAGCAGAGCATTAAGATTCTGTAAAGTTAAGAGAAGATAAAACACTAGGTAAAAGATTAAATTTTTTCCAAAAGTCAATATTTCAGGGAAAACGTAAGCTTTAATTAAATGAGTTTGATTATTGAAATGAACAGGTAAGTCAAAATAACCCAAGGAATTAACTTTTTGATTATTAGCAGTAGAGACAGTAATAAGATCTGACTTGAAAAGTTTGCAGCCCAGTTTAAGAATTTCCAAATGAGAATTATTACCCAGAATAGTTACTGAACTGCCAGAATCTAGTAAACCAGATAAAGTTAAGTTATAAATTTTGACATTAACGAATGGACGATTAAGATCTTGTTCCTTGGAGTAGAGTGTAGAAGAGATTTTGTAACAAGAAAAGAAGTTTTGAATTGTTTTAATCCAATTAGTCCAATCGTCACTATCAAAGTTTAAGTTACTAGTTAGTTTTCAAGTCAGCAGTTAGTTTTTTTGAACTAGTATTAGGTTTGGGAGAACAAGTAGGGCAATCTGCAGTTTTAAAACCCTTAAGACCACATTTGAAACAAATCACGAATCGTGGTTGAGTACAAGTGTTCAAAGAATGACCTTGTTTACGACAGCGAACACAAAAGGAGCTTTCTTGAGGACCTTTAGTTTGAGAGAGACTATTAACTTGTCTAGAAGGGTATTTGTAGGATGAAGTGAATTTATTCATGAGGGGAGGAGAAGGTCGTGAGTTATTAGAAGAATTTGGAGAGTCAACTGAAATTGAAGTGGAATGCTTGTAGTTGAATTCAGAAATAAGAGGACTTTGTTGTACATTTGGTTCTTTAATTTGTTTGTCTCTGTCTAGGAATTTTTCATAGTTTTGGCAAGTAGCCACAAGAGAGTCGATAGAGTCAATGTCTTTTAGAGCTACGAAGACTGAATAACATGGGCGAATATTCCTCAAAATAATCTCCAATTGTTCTGTTTCAGAAAGTTTCTTCGAAAGACGAGAAAATATTCCAGCCATGATGGAAATATAGATGACGATAGGTTCATCACGACCTTGAGTTCGATTCCTAATCGCTTCTAGAAGTTTATGATCATAATCAAAACCACCAAAATCTTTGATTAATAAAGAAGAAAGTTCGTTCCAAGTTAAGTTTTGATTCTGATTATATTTAAATCTGAACCAATGAAGAGCATTGTCGGTGAAAATTTCGAACGCTTGAGGAATCAACAAGTCTTTGGACAAGCCACGAGCTAAGCAGTATTCTTCAAGTTTTTGAAGAAAGGATCTTGGACAGCTTTTACCATTGAAGGTGTGTCTTTTCAGATCTTTGAAGACGTTAGTTGCAGAAAAAGATTGAGGTGGTGGTGGAGGATACGGGGTATGGACCTGAATAGAAGTTTGAGAAACAAGAGGGAGTTCCGTGACAGTCGGGTCAACAGGAGGGTCAAGTGATGGAGGGTCATTTTCAGTTGAAGCTGGAGTCAAGGATTCAAATTGTTTAGTAATATCGCCATATTTCATCTTCAAAGTATCGAAAATAGCTTTAAAGTCTGGATATAAGTCAGTATCTATTCGTTCCAATCTGTAAAAGACATGATTAATAAAAGTTTCTATTAGTCGCAAGTATTTGGTTTCACCTTGTAAAAATTTTTTAATTTTACAGTCCAAGTAGGTCAAAGTAGAATCAATTTGAGACAAGTCATCCTCAATCGGAATTGGAGAAGTCTGAATATCTTCAGGGTGAGAATTCGCAACTAAACGCAAAACCTGTTTTTTTAGAAGTAAAACAGTATTAGCTGGTTCCTCATATCTAATCTTCACTTCGTATTCGAGTTCGGCCTTCTTAAGGAATTCGTACTTAATAACCCTTTTCATTGTTATAATTATGTGTAAAGTTAAGTTTAAGAAATAAAAATTTAATTAAAAATTATACCTCTTTAAGTTATCTAGAATAAAAATATAAAAGTGATGAATGTAAGTGAAGTGTTAAATTTAGGTCTAAATATAATCCAGATAAGTTGAAAAACTAGATGAAGTTTTGTTTTAGAATTTGGAAGGTTATCTAGAATAAAAATATTAAAGTGATGAAGGTAAGTGAAGTGTTAAATGTAGGTCTAAATATAATCCAGATAAGTTGAAACACTAGATGAAGTGTTGTTTTAGAATTTGGAAGGTATGAAAAGGATGAATAAATAAAGAGTTAAGAACGAAAGAGGAAGCAATTAAATCAAAAGGAATGGACAAGGCGCAGTAAAGGTGAAGAAAAGAGAAAGAGAACTTTTACGTTGGGCGCCAAAATGTCGTGAAGCGACAATTAAATACAAAAGAAAACCTAACCTAGTAACAGCAAAACAACAAAAATAAAACAAAAACAAATAATATATTCAAAATTTAAAAGATATTTACAATTTTATATAACAAAAATGGAGTATGAAGATGAGGATGGATGACGTGATTTACAAATTATTTAAAAAAGGTAATAAAAAAAGGAGATTAGTGTCGAAGCTGAGTCTGAAGATCCAAAGTGTGCTCTCAGCGCCTGAAACGAGCACGCACGGCGTAGGTGGGAAGGCGTGGGCGTCTCTAGGCGACGACCTCAGATGAATGCGGTGATTGCAGGATCCGGCGATTTCAGGCCAGACAGGGGCTTGCAGGATCCTCAGCGACTTCAGACAGCACAGAGGCCTGCAGGATCCGGTGACTGCAGGCGGGACAGAGGTTTGCAGGTTCCGGTGACTTCAGGCAGAGCAAAGGCTTGTAGGATCCCGGCGACTTCAGGCAGAGCAACGGCTTGTAGGATCCGGCGACTTCAGGTAGAGCAGAGGTCGTAGAGTCCAGTGGCTTCAGGCAGGACAGAGGCTTGCAGGATCCCGGGGTAGTGCGGCCCCGGGATCAGGCCTTTAGGAGATGCTTCGAACTCGAGAACTGAAGCGAGACTGCCTTTCTTCACCGATTGTTCGGCTTTTATACCTTTCTAGAGAGAACGGAAAAATTATTTAAATTAAACGCAAATTTTTTGTAAATGGTCAAGAGGAAAGAGTATTTATGTAGAATTATCGAAATAGAAACAACAGACCGGTAGCAAATTTGAATATAATTGTCATAGCGACCAAATAAACAACGATGTCAAAACATGTCAAATTTTGGTTTTAGGCTTGTAATAGAAAAACGGCAAGATTTAAGTGAAAAATGAGATATTATTGATATAGGAAAAAAGGTAGGGCAACTGTACGCACAAAGCCCAAAATTGCAGAGTTACGGAAAACTAACCAAAAGATCGAAAAAAGGTAGACTCCATTGACACCAATTTAAAAGTGCTGATAATGTGAAAATACGAAGTAGAAATGATTTGTTATTGTGTTCTTATGGTTTAAAATCGTTACAGGATCCTATGAAAATAAAGGTGATGTAAAATATACAGTTTTGAGGTGAATTCAGAAAATCGAAACAGAATGGAAAAATGAATTTAAAATAATGTAAAATGATATGTAAGTAGCATAACACTACAACTTGGAATATTCCCTCTCTAACGTATTTCGTTTCTAACGTATAAACGATGGTGAGTATTACGGATTCAACTTGGCAGAGTTCGCGTTAGCTGTATGTACAGCTCATTTTAAACTGAGCATAATGACGTTTTTATGTTCGTTGCTGGTTTCTTAAACCTACTATGTTATGATTTGACTTAATATTATCTTCATATCATAGTACTTCAGATAATATCAATAAACTGAATGACTTTACTAACCTAATCTAATCGATCACACCTATTTCACCCTTGGTGCTACACAAGTTAAGTAAGTACAAGTTAAGTAAAAGCATACATACGTCCCAATGGTGGCACAGGCCTCCTATTATTCCTCGAGTAGAATGCTGGCAGTATATATCTCGCCGCTCGTCTCCCATTCGCGTTGGCGGAAATCACCGTGACCGGGAAGTATTAAACACAGGAGTTTATTAAAGGAAGTGCTATGAAGATTTAGCAGTCATTAATTGGAGTAGGTGTGGTTGTTGTGTTCTTCACACACGTTTTTTGTGAATGTTGTGAGCTCTGCCCGAGCAGGCAATGCTTCAATAAGGATTTCTCTGTAATCCTCGTACAAACGCACGCACGGCACAACAAACTAATAAGGTATATTTATATAATTATATCTTAAGCAATTATATCCTCATTTGCAAATCAAAACGCAGATGCATTGTCAGCCGTGAGGACTAAGATGGAATGCCTCATTTCCAATAAAAAGGGTCTCCGGTTCTCTACACCCACCATACGAAGCACAGAAGCAATAAACTGGTAAGCTGGTATGCTGTGAGAGCATGGCCCTTCCCCGGTCGAACCGACCTATTCATGCTACAACTATACTATTAATATAGCTGCAGCATAGCTCTATTACCTTATATAGATAATAATAATTTTAATTATAATTATAAAGATATGTGTAAATATATTTTTGATTATTATTGCTAGACTTTATAAAGTCTATATATTCATAAGAAATATTTAAAACTGTGCTTTATATCTGACTCTCTTAAACTTAGCCGGCTTTGCTAGGGTAGTAAACGAAGCCTCGACGACCGTAGCGAAAATTAAAGAGAATTTAAATTTTTCATCATATTTACAATAAGAGAGCCTTCTGACGATCATAATGTAGTTCAAGGAGAGGATTAGTCACGTTCAAGGGCTCATGTTATTTTAATTCCCTCTAAGTGGAAGTCGACTCCATTGCACTCATAACTGGAGAGGCGGAGGCGGAGTGCGGAGGCGTATCAAAGACGCCGCTCGGCTGACCGACAACAGTCTATTCTGGAATCGTTTCATACTCGCTTTTTGTGTGATAGATGTTATATTTTGTTTTATAAATTAGTTTTAAAAAAACTTGGAGATTTTTTTAAATAAATGGGTTTTAAAATAGGTAAGTTTAAGTTTTAAAAAATATTAATACCGACAAACAACAAAATTGCATTTTAAATAATATGATCGGAGGTATGATAAAAGGGAAAATTAAGTTTTTTTTCTATTAAGTCAATGGAAATGCATAAAAGATTCAATTAATTGTTAAAGATAATTGAAAACAATTTCACGTTCACTACAAGGCGTTCTTTCTTCATTATGGCAAAATCTAAATACTAATTCATCCTAAAGTAAAAGAAATATTATATTGTTTTAATATACTTTACAAGAATACAACATTACTGAAATAAAAGCTAGATATTTTGACTTCCATTCTATGACTAAAGTAATATTTTACAAAAATACTTTTACATATTTTAGAAAGTTATATTTTCTCCTCATTATCTCAACTGTGAAGAAAGAAAAACTAGTTTGTAATTTAATTCTTGTTTAAACAGAGCATTGCCTATAAAAGAAAACAAAACCAGCAAAAATATTGCGACACAAGTTCCATTGTTTTGTTAACTTAAACAACAACAACTAGTGACAATGTACCTGAACCTGAAGCATTTGAAAACATTTTACGATATTTGCAACCTATTATTCTCTCATGACCCGAACGTCTGACATAATACGATTCCTACTTATCTTTATATCGTCACACATCCGTCCTTGTACCCTAGAAATAATGAAAGCTCTATTATTCGCAGAAACTGAACAAGGAATATAGACAATGTAAAGTTACCATTACGGTAACCAATACAATCAAAATTAAGATAAATGTAAAAGCAAAAAGCTATATTCTTCCTTGTTAACACTTTATCTGCTCCAGTCGGAATGGTGGCAATTAAAACATTTTTCCCCAGCTATCACAATACTACAATCACAATAGAACAATTTTGGTGCAGCAAGGTTATGCATCAGCAGAAATAGGACGCCAACTTTTAACTCCAGCTTATGTAAAGGCACGTTCTTTAACTTCAAAGAGCTCTCGAGCCTCTGAGTTGAAAACGCATCTGTATCTTTCTTTGTTAGAAGTTGGCTTCACGTGTCTATGGGCTACAGCAGCCACTTACCTAACATCTGTAAGTTGGTTTGTCACTTCAGTTTCATATAAAAAAAACATAAAACAATTTTAGCCGCTTAAATTTACGCTACCTAAACTGTATATTGAGAAATTTATTAAAATCAAATACGGTCCGCTATTCGGAAATCATAAGATACAAATATTGTGCTTCATTTCATTTTGGCGCTACGTTGTCGTATTTAAATTTACAAGTATATTTTGGTTTTACTACACAAGTCATTTGTTTGATGTTTTGCATTAAATACAAGTTAATAAAGGACACTATCGTAAGGGTAGCGGTAATTGTTTTATCAAAACAATAATTACATCTTCAGATAATGTTGAATATGATTATATTTTTAGGCTATATATTATATAGAGGCTATATATTTATATTTCCTATTTGTACATAATATATTTATACTACTCCTTACACACTTAAATATATACATAATATAACATATTAGGATGTAAACGGAATCATGACAACTTTTTCTTCATAAGCTAATCTCTCCAGTGCACATGCACTCTAAGGTTTGACAGTCGAGGCTCTAACGATTAAGCGATGGTGGAAAAAACCACCCATAGAGGCTTTGAAATAATGAAAACTCATATTTTAAAGACTAGTGACAGAGGCAGCATAACTTGTGCGAGGAATAGCCTTTGTAATAAACGACCTACCTGCCTACGTCATTTGATCATTAATTGCTCAGTTATTGATCAGCCAACCAACACCAGTACGTTCAAGGAATGCAAGATGGGACGAGAATATCGTCACGGTTCGTGAAAGGGGAGAGAGGATAAGACATAAAAATCCTGTGCACACTCTGTGAAATGCATCGTATAGAATACCGAGAGAATGGCTCTTATCACGGGTCTCTTCTTAGTCCAATGCTGCTAGGTGACATTTGACAGCACCAGCTCATATATGATAACAGTACTTCATGCATAACCGAACTTGCCTTTCATATAGGACCAGAAGCTGCCCCGCCGTGAATGACGTCGCACCTCTGCAAATACATTCACTTTCCTTGTGGTTGTTTTGGCCTTTAGACGCTGTGAACCCCCCAAAGTTGAGATTTGGAGTAAAATAACAACTTACCTCAATGTACTTCATAGATAAATTAAGTACTGCTTGTGATCATACGGAAGCTTTACCTTCCGTGCAAATTTCCATTCACTCAATAAGAAGCTCGTGCAATTTCTTCTGTGGCTAACTGTGTCGTAAAATCAAAACGGTTGTCTGCTCGTGCCATATACGAATAATATTTCCATTTATATTTAAAATTCCTAACCTGCTGATGCTTGCACGAGCTTAACGGTAATTTTTCATCTGTTTGCATGAACTTTTTTATTTCAGTTGAGTTGACATAATGTATTTTTAAAATATTTATGACCGAGTTATTCAAGGCACATTCTACTATTTGCGCGCATGCTTTCTATAACAATTCTTTTGCTGATCATTTATGGCTCTCTTCAGCAACCCAATACCTTCAGTAAATCAATCAATGACAAATATATCAATATTAACACACAATTTCTTCATTGTTTCTTAGTTTATTTGTTCAACTCGATAGAGTATTCCAGATGGTGTTATTAACAAATATCTCAAAAAAGATTAGAAAATTAAATAAACATGGTTGTTAATATATGGCGGTGGTCACTTATCATCATTCAATAGTTTAAAAACATTGAAATCAAGTTACCACTACCACGGTTTAAGTCAGGTTTCATTTAGTTCAATTACGGCTCGGTGGTAAAGTAAGCGTTTCGTGAATTCAAACCTCGCAAAAAACAACTAGTTTTAGGACGTGGAAATAAATGTTCCGTCTGGATATTTTTTGTTCATGCAACTTATGTATATGAATCGCGTCCACAATACAGGAGAAAATTCTAGTTGTAGTAAAGACTTATTTAAAGAAGTTAAGAAATAATTCCACTGTTCTGTGTAATAAATATTTATAAATATGTGTAGTATAGTTCAAAAATTAGCTTTAGTATTTTTGCTTTTTGTCTGTAAAAACAACAAGAAACTTCCTTAATACTCAGCCTCGTACGTATGACCATTGTGACAATTACAGATTCAACTAGGCTAAGTTTGCATTAACTGTTTGACCGATGAAGGAAAGGGGAGATATTTCACCAGGCAAGGTGTTCAACCCGGGGAGCGGCCTCCGCTCCAAGTATTATTTCAGACCTGTTCTATATACATAGCGCAGTACTTAGGAAATTTAAAAGTATGCTTTAGGTTTCGGTGTGTTTTGCTGGTGGCACAACAATAGCACAGAGAGTAGCGCTTGAAGGAACAGGAAGCAATATTCCAGTGCTGCGATGAACGTCGTAATCTAGATGTCTTGCAGGATTTAAAGACTGCCTGAACCCCCATAGGCCATTCTTTGATATATACGATAATACTCCGGGAATATAACACGGCGTCCAGCAACCGTAAAAAACGTTTGTATATGAAATCAAATTGCTGTTTCGCACGTACTGTTTTAGCAAATTGGCTTTTCATAAATAACTTTTTTTTCTCTTTTTCCTTTTTTTTGTTAAAATACGTTACATACTAGGATTTTCACTTATATTGTGGGGGCAGTTTACAAACATTAATTGCACAAGGATGAACATCCAGACCCCGGACAATTACTTGTAGGCCGTTCAAATACTTGCTCAGTGCGGAATTCGAACCCGCAGCCCCGACCGCTGCAACCTATTGCTAAGCCACTGCGCCACGGAACCATCGATCAATAAATAAATAAATTAACTGCTTCTTATTTTTTAATACCCAAGTAAACATTTTTTTTCTAGATTGATTCGCTTTTCTAAGTGATCTGTATTCACGTCTCAGATAAAAGGAACCGGCATGCAACAAATTTTAAAACAGCTATCATACATTATTCTCGCATTCATTTAATTGAATCAATCTGATGAACAAAGTAATGCCATGCGCGTCATGTTGTGATTGCGAGTTAAGAGCGGAAAATAAATTATTGAACTTAATTAAGTTTTACGTTCATTACTGAAAATGTCTGATTAATGATAGTGTGCAAAACGAGAAGCCTTCAGTATGTGTAATACGCTACACTTTGCGTATTTTAAGATTCTGTCCATAAAAAAGGTTGACTAAAAGAGATTTCTTATAGCGATACCAAAGTTAGTCGAGGTATTAGGTATATGATGTGATCTAATATGACCAAGTGGACAGCTACCTAAAATTTATCGGGAGCTATTTCAACGCACAGGAACTATGTTAGTACAACAGTGTATAAATACAGAGCCAGTCTTTTTTCATGAATGCTGATTTACAAAGGGTAGGCGTCCCTGCTAGAGCCAAGAACTGACTCTTACCGCCTTATTCCAAAACACGGACTTAATATAGTACTGGAGTTAGTAATATATTTAAACCATAAACTAAGAAAAACGTTATTACAAAACGAAGATTATCTCTGGTTCAAGGATTATCTATGGTATTAAAGTTAATCTTTCGAGACCCCTAGTTTAGCTATGGTACTAACCTTTCTATATAGTTTGTGGTACTCTATACTAACCTCAATTTCGGTACTTCTTAATTTGAGGTGAGCGTTGTTTTCATTTAGTGTTATTAAAATCGTTAAAAATGGATATTAACATGATTGACTTGATGGATTTAGAAGATTTGGACATGCTGGAGACCACTCGGCGACCTGATAGACATCGACATCGTGTGAATCCGTTTGAATTGAGTGACGAAGATTTTAGGTATAAGTATAGGTTCTCAAAACGTTTCGGAGAAAAAATAGTGGGTATCTTACGTGAGGATTTAGTGCACGACCCTCGAGGATGCCCATTGAGTCCTGAAATTCAAGTGGTTTGTGCATTACGCAACTGGGAACGGTGGTAGAGCCCCGCAGCAGTTTTTTGCTGTTGCACGTATGGGCAGGCTCGAGCCGGGTTAGTACCACGACCTCACAGAATACCGGCGTGAAGTAGAGGCTTTGCTTCTGCGTTTCGTCTGGTGAGTGCAGGTGGCCGGAGGCCCAATTCCCCCCCCCCCCCCCCCCCCCCCATCAACATGGTAGCGGAATTACAAAGTAGACTACCCCAGGAGGGTACCAGTACCCCTGGAGAATCCCTCGCTGAGCATCCACGACCATGTTATTCCAATCCTGAGCGTGGGTGCTCAGGCTGCCCCGCGTATTCTGGGGGGGGCAAAATTCCGCTCAAAAACAAAACTGCTTGGGGCAAACTGAGCAACAATACCAAGGCGACCCCTGCCACGCTATCCGTGAATTTCTGCAACATCAGGGGACTTCACTCTAACCTAAACGCCGTCCACTACCATCTCGAGACGGCGAAGCCGGCCTTGCTCTTTCTGACCGAGACGCAGGTTTCCTCTCCGGCTGATATTTCGTATCTCTCCTGCCCGGGGTACAAATTGGAGCACTCCTTTGTGCCTCGGGCTGGAGTTTGCGTGTATGTCAGAGAGGACATCTGTTCTCGACGCCTCGGCAGTCTTGAAGGTTCGGACCTGTCCATCCTTTGGCTACGCGTAGACAGCGACGACCATCCGCGCGTCTACGGGTGCCTCTATAGGTCCCATAGCGGTAATGCCGAAACAGACCGACTCATCGACCACGTCCAAATGGCTACAGATTCCTTGCTACAACAGGTCCCATCCGCAGAGATCGTGATCCTTGGGGATTTTAACGCCCACCATGCCGAATGGCTCGGTTCACGTTTAACCGATCATGCGGGGAGATCTGTTTATGACTTTGCTTTGGCATATGGTCTGACACAACTGGTTACTTCGCCTACGCGGATTCCAGATGTGGATGATCATACACCTTCCCTGTTGGACCTTCTGCTGACCTCTCATCCGGACGGATATCAGGTTTCCGTCGATGCCCCTCTCGGCTCTTCGGACCATTGTCTGATCCGGAGTATGGTGCCACTCACGCTCCCTTCGCGGTTGCGTTCTGCAGGTTGCCGCCGTGTTTGGCATTACAGGTCGGCGGATTGGGACGGAATGCGGTCTTTCTTTGCATCCTACCCATGGGGGCGGGTTTGCTTCTCGCCGGATGATCCCAGCGCTGTTGCTGACTCTGTCACTGATGTGGTGCTACAGGGAATGGAACTATTTATTCCATCATCTGTGGTACCCATCGGAGGCAGGTCTCAGCCTTGGTTTGGTCGCTCCTGTAAGACTGCATTGCGCAGAAAGCAGGAGTGTTATCAAGCCTGGGCTGCGGCTTCGGTGACTCGGGATGTAAACACCAGCACACTTAAAAAGAAGTATAACTTCGCCTCCAGGTCCTTCAAAAGAGTTATTGCCAAGGCAAAGTCAGAGTACATAGGCAGAATTGGCGAGAAACTAGTTCGCCTTCCTTCGGGAACCCGTGCATTCTGGTCTCTCGCCAAGGCTGTCCAAGGGAATTTCTGTAAGCCATCACTACCATCTCTGCACAGGGAGGACGACTCACTGGCCCACGACGCAAAAGAGAAGGCCGACCTTTTAGGCTCCCTTTTTGCGTCCAACTCGACTGTTGATGACGGGGGGAACACACCGCCGACCATCCCGCGGTGTGAGTGCTCTATGCCGGATGTGCTATTCTCACAGCGCTCGGTTCGCAGAGCACTCCTCTCCCTTGACATCCACAAGTCGAGTGGGCCTGACGGAATCCCCCCAATTGTGCTGAGGACGTGTGCTCCGGAGTTGGCACCGGTTCTAACGCGTCTTTTCCGGTACTCCTACTCCCATGGCGTTGTCCCGAACTCATGGAAGACAGCTTTTGTCCACCCGATCCCTAAAAAAGGCGACCGCTCAGACCCGTCCAACTATAGGCCTATCGCGATCACCTCCTTGTTCTCCAAAATAATGGAATCCATTATTAACTGCCAGCTCATCCGGTACCTTGAGGATCACCAGCTGATCAGTGACCGCCAATACGGTTTTCGTCGGGGTCGATCAGCTGGTGATCTTCTGGTCTACCTGACCCATAGATGGGCGGAGGCAGTAGAGTCCAAGGGGGAGGCGTTGGCCGTTAGTCTGGACATTGCGAAGGCCTTTGATCGGGTTTGGCACAAAGCGCTTCTTTCGAAGCTCCCTTCCTATGGGCTTCCCGAGAAATTGTGCAATTGGATCACCAGCTTCCTTGCAGATCGGAGCATCAAGGTCGTTGTAGACGGTGCATGTTCTGACTACAAGCCTATTAACGCTGGTGTTCCACAAGGCTGTGTGCTATCACCAACGCTGTTTCTTCTGCATATCAATGATATGTTGCTAACTGGTAACATTCATTGCTATGCGGATGACAGCACTGGTGATTGTCTATACACCGGCCGGGCCAATATTTCTCGGGAAAACGTCGCCGAGTACCGGAACAAACTTGTGTCTGAAGTCGAGTCTTTGCTGGACAAAGTCTCGGATTGGGGGCGACTAAATCTAGTCCAGTTTAATCCTCAGAAGACACAAGTTTGCGCGTTTACCGCTAAAAAGAACCCCTTTGTCGTATCTCCTCAGTTTCAAGGCACTCCCCTTCTTGCCTCAGCCAGTATCGGTATCCTCGGAGTCGACATATCGAGTGACGTGCAGTTTCGTGGTCACTTGGAAGAGAAGGCCAAATTGGCCTCTAAAAAGCTTGGCGTGCTCAGCAGAGCGGGACAGTATTTCATGCCGGCACACCGCCTGCAACTTTACAAGGCGCAGGTTCGGCCTCACATGGAATACTGTTCCCATCTCTGGGCAGGGGCTCCCCAGTGCCAGCTCCTTCCACTTGACCGCATCCAGCGCAGAGCGGCTCGAATCGTCGACGACCGAGCCCTTTCCGATCGGCTCGATTCATTGGCACTGCGAAGAGATGTTGCATCTCTTTGCATTTTCTTTCGCATCTACCATGGGGAGTGCTCTGAGGAATTGTTCGGATTAATCCCAGCCGCCAAATTTCATGAACGCACATCGCGGCAGAACTCCCGATACCATCCACATCATCTGGATGATTGGCGGTCCACCACTGTGCCATTTAGAAGATGTTTTCTTCCTCGCACGACTTCCTTGTGAAATCGATTACCATCAGCGATTTTTCCGGACCGATACGACTTAGGGACCTTCAAGAAAAGAGCCTACTCCTTTTTAAAAGGCCGGCAACGCATCTGCAATTCCCCTGGTGTTGCGGTTGTTCATGGGCGGCGGTAGTCACTTACCATCAGGTGAGCCGCATGCTCGTTTGCCCCCTCTCCTATAAAAAAAAAAAAAAAAAAAAACTGGGCTCGCCATGAAGTATGTACTGTTTATAATCTTGGTGGGGTCAATGTACCTAACATTACGCTAGATAAAAAGACAAATAATACATATTATTGTTTTATTCGTAGATTCAAGACGATAAAGCTGATTTACATGGTGTGTCTCAACCAGTAGTCAGTAGGACATGTAAAAAAGTAGCGGAAATTTTGTCACGGAAGTCCCGAGAATTTATTAAAATGCCTACGACTTTAAATGAACAGCAGGAAACCATTAGGAAATTTCGCAGTATTGCTAATTTTCCTACAGTAATTGGCGCAATTGACTGTACTCACATACGAGTAAAGAAAGTGTGATGAAAATGCTGATGGGGGTCAGTTATACTTACTTACTTACTTATCTTCACGCACAATTCCTGACGGGGTAGCCAGAGAGAACAGATCGCCAAGTGTCACGATCCTTACATACCTCTTTCGCTTCTTTCAGATTCATTATCTTCTTCATACATGCACGTCTAGGTATCCGAGTACTCTTGACCTTCCCCTCTTCGAGCAATTTGCTCACATGGTCTTCGAAAGTTAGTCTCGGTCTACCTCGACACCTTTTAATATTAACTTTTGCGCTATATATTTTCTTCACCATTCGGTCTTCACTCATTCGCTCAACGTGCCCAAACCACCGAAGCACGCCCTTATCAATTTTTGTGATAAAGTTATCTTTCAAACCTACCATATTGTGAATCTCTTCGTTTCGCTTTCGGTCGGCCATGGTAACGCCGCACATTTTACGAAGAGATCGCATCTCCACTGCATTCAACTTGCTTTTATGCTTCTTCTGGCATACTCAGGTTTCGCTGCCATATAACAAAGTCGGTACCAACACTGCGTTATGTATTGCAAGGCGTGCACTCTTCACTACGCCTTGCCTTTTGACTAACGCAGTCAGGGCACCATTGACTTTGTTCCCGGCAGCGACACGCCTGTCCACATCTAAATCACATCTTCCATCCCGGGTAAAAGCACTCCCCAAGTATACAATTTCATTTACCTATTCTAAACATTCCTGATTTACCCATATTTCACACTTCGTTCTCTCTTCGTCCCTTTCAAATACCAGAACCTTAGTTTTATTAGCGTTCAAACGGAGACCTTTAATTTCACATTCCTCTTTCATACACGTGACTAATGCCTGCAGTTCTGCCTCTGATGGTGCAATAAGCACTGCATCATCAGCATACAGTAGACAATTTACTTTAATGTCACCCAATTTCACACCCAAACAGCTATCTTTCAGCTTTTGTAAACAGCTGTCGAGATACAGTATGAACAGCCAGGAAGACATGACACAACCCTGTTTTACGCCCGTTTGGACGCTAAACATGGGTGACAGGTCATGCCCTACCCGCACACAGGCTTTACAGTCACAGTAAAGAGACTGCACAGCCCTTAGCAATCGACCATCCACACCATACCCCGGCAACAGTTCCCACATTTTCTTCCTTACAATCTTATCAAATGCTTTCTCAAGATCCACAAAAGCACAGAAAATCTTCTTGTTAGCAGCCAGAAGCTTTTCCTTGATCATGCGGAGAGAAAACATTTGATCCGTGCATCCTCTTCCAGGTCTAAATCCGCATTGTGCCTCCCATAGAAATCTTTCCGATTTCTCTTGCATCCTACGTGTCAAAACCATCGAGTAAACTTTACTTGCTAAACTGGTCAAGCTGATCGCCCGATAGCACCCGCAGTCAAAATGTGAACGTCAAAATAGTCCCGCAGCCTTACCACATTTCAAACTTCGAATCGCACGTTCAATCTCTTTCATACTGATGACCTCAGTGTCATCGAGGTCCGGCTCTGGCGTACCAGTCACGGCGTCATCCCCGGATCCCTCACTAAGATCATCACACGCATACATTTCTCTATAAAATTCGCTCCATCGCTGCATGACGTCCGATTTTTCTGAGAGGACGTCATTAGTTCTCGAAAGCACTTTGTTCATTCTTAAGGCCGTCGCACCACTCCGGGTCCTTCCAACCTCTTTCCAGAAGAGTTTGGAGTTCTCCTTAAAGTTGTGCGACAACCTTTCGTCCGCTTCCATTCTACAACTTTCACACACTTCCTCAATCAATGCTTTCGTGTGAACTTTCTGCAGTCTATATCTTTCTTTCATCTTCTCTCTCATATCCTTATCATTACTAGAGGCCAAGTAGTCTAACCATGCTTTCTTCTTCTTCTTTACAGCTTCTTTTACTTCATCATTCCACCATGCATCTCTTCTTTTACTACTGCCTCTTTTTATTGTTCCACACACTTCTTCCGCTGCACTTACCATTCCATCCCTACGGTGCTGCCATGTTCTTTCTACACATTCGTTTCTGCCATCGATGGTGTCAAGCTTCGATGGGGTCAGTTATATATTAATAGAAAAGGATTTTCTTCAATTAATGTACAGGTAATATACAAATATTTTAAATAACTGTGATTGTCTCTTAATAACTTTACTTTATCATAATAGAAAATAATTTGTTTGACTATCTTATGGTAATAAATATATATTAAAATAAACCCGAATAACATAAAGTACTTATGAGCTCTTATTTTACAGGTGGTTTGTGATGCTGACCTGAAAATCATGGACATTGTTACCAGGTGGCTTGGTAGTGTACATGACTCCAGAATATTCCGAGAATGCAGACTAAAACAGAGGTTTGAGGCTGGTGCATTCTCTGGAATATTACTTGGTGACAGTGGCTATCCTTGTACTCCTTACCTATTTACACCGCTGCTGAACCCCACAAGAAGAAAGATATAATAGGAGCCATATCCGTACCAGGAACACAGTGGAAAGATGTTTTGGTTTGTGGAAGCAACGGTTTCGTTGCCTATTAAGAGGTATGTTTGGAGATATTGAAACAGCAAAAAAAACAATTGTTGCATGTGCTGTACTACACAATATGGCCATTGACATGAGAGAAGATGTGTTTTATGGTGAGAGAGATAGTATTGAACAATATTCATCTGAACCTATAGTACAAAGATATATTGCACCATCAATAAGGGGAAATATTAGAAGAAGACAGTTTATTGAAACTCATTTTCAGTAGGTAAACATTTTTTTACATATTTATATAACTATTTATAATTAAAATTTATAATTATATTTATAAAATTGTCAAATTTTTTTCAATTGTCTAAAGCTATGTATATATAATTTATTTTATTTTCTTATTCAGAGGCCAATTTTGGCTATAAAATTACATTAAAGATCAATAAATGTATAAGACAATTATAATAATATTTCTTTTTGATTTCAGACATAATACCCATTTATAAAGGAAAATATTTCTGCAGAGCCGTTGTCAGCTGTCAAAGAATAACGACTACATATTCACCAATATGAAATAAATTCAGGGGAGTCTTGTGATAATATTTCATTTATTGAGCAAAATGCTTTTATTTAGGCTATAAATGATTGTGTTTCAGGGAAAGATGCGGGGTACAGCACATTGCAAATCAATATGAAGCTATATTATATAAAGTTTTAAGTGCTGTAGAGATATGTTTAGATTTTTTAATAAATATCGTCCCTCCTCTACATCCGGATTTCCTTTCCAGAGGTGCACGGGTCCACGGGGAGTAGGACTGTATGATGACTAAGTAATTAGGTTTAGTTTTTTTTTATTATAGTTTTTTACTATTGTATATTATATTTCATTGTTATGTAAATAAAATGCATATTAATTTTAATTATTTATTTTAATTATTAATAAAAGATGTACAAATATTTGCAGCAATTAAGTACCTGAAAATAATAGTTTCATATATGAGGATATTTACAAACATGTATCTGATATAGTCTCAAATATTTAGTTTTTTTATATAGGATAATGGTGATAAACACAGTCTACCACACACACACACACACACAGTCCATCTGATGTTAAGTAACTGCTGTGGTGCATAGACGTCCACATCTATCCTCGACTACAAATCAAAATGCAGATGCGTTGTCACCCGTGTGGAGTAAGATGGAATGCCTCGTTTCCTGTAAAAGAGGTCTCTCTCATACAAAATTTGTACAAAAATTTATCCAAAATTTGTCAATAAACAAGTTTAAATGTTTTATTAAAGAAAAATTTTATAAAAAGGTTATTATAATATCAAAGAATACATAAATGAAAATATTGGAAATACTGGAATTGAGGTGATCGCCACCATGGTGGTTCTATTAAAATTCATTTAAAAATTGTACAAATAAAATTATTGTTAAGAGAAATATGTTTATAAAAAAGTCCCGCTGGGTTTCTTACTAGTTCTTCCCAGGACTGAGGTATTTTCCGAACCAGTGGTAAATAAAAAATGTCTTTCAATAAGTATTCTGTAATAATCTATATTTAATAAAAATCATTCTATTCTATTCTCGTTCTATAAACACAGCAGCATTAAGCTGCTATTTAACTTGTGTTTTTCTGACTTTCTAATAAAGATATTTGTAACTCTAATTTTCTAATTTTTAGGTTAGCTATTTTAATATTGTATTTATGTTCCTCTTCAATCATTTCCAGTTGTCTTTTTTTAAAATCTGTGTTACTTTTTACAATTGTTTGGTGTACATCTTCTCTTCTGTAAAATGAAATGGAATACTTAATGTAAGTTTTGTAGTTATTTTAGACATTTACAAAGTATTCTAGAGTAATAAAAGTGCACTTAACCTTGTACACCAATTAAAGAAATATTTTTTAATTATTTTTAAATCAATTCATATTAAACTTTGCTTTTAACAACAAACAATTTTCAGTGTTTAAATACTAATTTTCACATTTTAAAAAGTATGTAATGTATCAGACTATGTAATTTTTTCAACATACCTATTTTGCAAGCTATTTTTCCTGTTTTTAATTTTTGCTATACCCCTAGTAATAATATCTTTATTGTTGGTTATTTTCACCATTTTGGCACTTTCTTCTGTATCTGTAGTTGTATCTATCTCTAAAAATTAATATAAATATAACAGTTTTAGAAAATTAACCTTTATAATATTTACAAACTTGTATGCATATGATTGTAACTATAATAATAATATATTTTGCTTTTTAATAAATATTCAATCAGTATTATTTACCTTGTACATATACAACATTGGGTTCTGGATTTTCTACATTTTTAACTATAGCTGTGTCTGTTTTTTCAAAATTAAGGCGATGCTTAGGGTCAGCAACTTCTTTTGATATTGTAGCCACAGTCACTGGATCCTAAAATAAATCATTAAAACATTTATTAACATGTTTTCCTGTCACCTGTCACCTCTATTTTGCCCTTTATTGAATCAGGTATTTTCTATGTTGTAGAAATATTATTATGATCCAAGACAAAAGGTAATTTAATAAATTATTAATTATAATACCTAATAGACAAAAATAGAAAATTATAATCGGACTGTGTAGATAATCTAGTAACATGTGTGTTATGATATTATATAGACCACTATATATGAATTTGTGACATTTGAATTTTGAATATAATTAATTATAAAGAAATTTATGTTAAATTGTTACTAAGTATATTAAATTTTGAATATTCGGAAAATAATTTTGGATTGTAAATTGTATGCTTTAAGAGTAGATTTCAGAGCACCACCTAGGTACTAAAGTAATGGAAAATAAAGTTCTTTAATTTTAATTAAATTTGTAAGACGTAAGTAATTTTATTTACCACTGCATCACTATCATAATTTTTAACTTCAACGATAAAGTCGTGAGGGGCAATGGACATTATTTCCAAGTCCTCAAGAGAAGATGATGGAGGTTTTCCGCCACCCCCGGTCTTTGATTGTTCCCTCCTATATGTGTATAAGTTTGATTTAGCACACAACTTCATTCTTTTCCAAGATAACAAAAAAAGATACTTAATTAATTATTAATAATTTAATTTACTTATTATAAGGCTGCAATATAAACTATTTTGAACGTCTCGAATCCCGCGCTTGCGTTACCTCTGTAATTCACTACATTTCACGCTAGAGTTGTTAAACTGAAAACAACTTGATATAATCAAAAGCGCGTCAAAAGTATATGTCGTGCTTGTTCAATAGATTTAACGTAAACAAATAACAACGTAAGATATGTTTTTGTATTGATGGATAATTATTTAAGCATAATTAAGTGTGAAAATAATATTAATATTTTATGAAACCGAACGTTGCATTGAATGAAACCTGTATGAACGAATGATAGAGTGTCATTTTTTGTTTTTTATCTGTGAATGATATTTAATATAATACTAACGTTGGTATTAACTGGTCCTCGGGTAGTCTGCGTTTTGTAATAAGCACACGTTTTAGTGCTGGTATTAACTAGAATATTGTAACAAACCTGGACTTCTTACTCCTAAACTTAACCCAGTACTAAAACATTTTTTTGGAATAAGACTGTATAAGTTTTACAATATAAATATATAATTAGGCGAATTTGGTAAGATTACAATAAAAGATACCAGTGTTTTTTTTTGTATCAGACGCGAAAAAAAAGCTTTTAGAAAAATTTACTTTGCAAATATCCGCGTTATAAAATAAAATGATGTGTCTTACCTAGTATGAAGAGCACCTCCCGCCCTCCCTTAATTGCGTGCACTATCCCCGTCACTACTAATCCCGGCACCGCTACTTATTTTTAGTAAAGACAAAGTGCTGTTAAGGTTTAATGGATTTAAGGTAAAGACCCATCCAGTACACTAATGCGATGGGATTGTGTCTTGCGGCTCTCATGTACAACACATTATTATTTAAATATATTAACAATTTATATCTGAATGATTACTTGAACATTTCTATTTTTGCTATAATCTCTGGTACCAATATCATACATAATATGCAAAATTCGTAAAACACAATTACATTTCAGAACGTATGCCATGTTCCGCGCATTCCCGGCAGTTCTCCATTACGGCACGAAATTAAAACTTCAAAAAATTTAATTAAAATAGACACGAAGGCATGAAGACTTTTACATTAACAGAATTCCTAAAAGAATATGAAAGTAATCGTTTAATATTGTTAGAATACTTTTAACCTCACTTATAAAAAAACTGTTGATAAAAATGTTTAATCTATGTATATAAGCGTTTTCAAAGGTTCATCTTTGGCAACTTAATTTACTTTTTTATTGGAGTGAATGTTAACTGTTAGGACCCAATACTAACAAAACGAGATAGAGCTGCGCCGCGTACATTTCAAGTGATGCCAAAATCATGCTCAACTTCCGGTATACATTCATTGCTGGACGCACACAAATGCACCTAAACCATGTTGTTGGTTGCAAATGATAGTTTAGATGCATATTGTACTTCAAGTAAGTTAAGCATGTTTTTGGCATGGTTTTGTATTATTTGAAATAATATGCCCAATGTTCCGTCTTTTTTCTTTTTTGGTGTGACGTTAGTACTTGTGCACAGTGCAGTAACAAGTTCAATTTAACAAAAACGCACTCACATAGCGCTGTAGATGCGAGCGGGAGATAAATAAATTATTTTGCATTATGTCTGAACTTTTCGCTATCTAGGTCTGTTTAACAAAATAAGGATTTTATTTAATCGTTGCGCACGTTTGCATATGTTTATATTAAATAGGACATTCAGTTTGCCACAAAATTCACGTAAAAGCAAAAAAGTATCACTCTCTTACCTATTTAAGGTCCTATGATAAAATGAAAGTATGTTGTAACCCCAGTTTCAATTAGAAGTTAATAATAATTTAGTATTTATTAAATCAGTGATGTTAAATTTATATTATAGAATTTCTTCATTAACCCTCTTAAAATATAAAAACGAATTCAAGTGAGTCAAGTTCAATTACTAAAATTATTTAAAATTAACTTGTTTTTTTTTGTGACAAATGTACTTATAGTCAACCAGATGGTAAGTGGCTACTGCAGTGTATGGAGCCCTACAGCTCACTTCAAACAAGTAGTATCCAATGTCGTCTCCACCCGACGTAGAACACCCTGACTGCTGAGAGGGACAGCGTCAAAAGGGCGCATTGTCTGGTGCTGCGGACGCAAACATGTCTGGCAAAAGAAGAGATAATAGCAAATGGTCGCAACAATGGCAGAAGTTACTTAAGTAGACGTCTGTATCAGTTAGAACAATCATACACGTCGACGTTTTAACTTAAAGATAATAATTAAATAATATTAACTAGACATGTTGATAAGCTAATTGAATTATATGGCCAACAATAATAAATTAACAAAATAATTCAATAAGTTAAAAGATTTCTGATTTATTGTCAACGACGAAACTTCTCGAATGGAAGAATACTAAGACATACTTATACGTAAAATTAAATCTTTCTTACAAATAAAACTCGTCGAATAAATATTCCTATTGTAAAATTTACTATTAATAACTTAACATTTCTGATTATTATTTTTGAAAATTCATCATTATCATCATTACTCCATCTAGTGGAGGGACGCCCTACACTTCGTCCGTTGGTAAGAGGCTGCCGCTCGAAAACCGTTTTTCCCCATTGGTTGCCGGTTCTTCGAGCTATATGGCCGGCCCATTGCCACTTCAGTTTACTAATCCTTTGGGCTATCCCAGTAACTCTGATTCTACTGCGGATATCCTCATTTCTAAGTTCTAAATTACAAACATAAAATAATTTCCTTACGAAAATTTCTTGGAATCACTCCAAGTTAAGAACAAAGAAATATTCATGAATTTCTATGCAATGTAGTTTATGCGTCGCAAGGAAACGTAAATGAATTACAGCCGATGTTCTTGGATTTGAACCCGGTGTCCATTAATATTCCTGCATAATTAGTTTGTATCTCAAGATAGACAAGAAAATATTAAGTTTATTCACTTAAGACCATGTTGGTTTAGACAATTTACGCAATAATTATTTTGCTATCACTTTTCTTGTTTTGTGCTCATCCAGCGAATTAACGGTTACTTTTTTTTGTATACAACACTGAAAATAGCTTTCAAGTCGTATTAGAGTCACGTTTCAGCTAAATTATAGTAGTAGCAATGGATTACTACTACTAAAATTTAGCTGATGCTCGACCGGGGAAGTACCATACTCTCACAAATTACCAGCGAAGAATAAACAGCTGTTAGTAGTGCAGAGAGCCGGAGACCCTTATTACACGAAACGCGAAATTCTATTTTAGTCCTCAAGGGTCACAACGCATCAGTAATTATCATACGAGGGTAGATATAGGGGGCCTCAGCATCCTCTTAACATCGGTTTTTTTTTATATAATTGGGTGACATACGAGCACACAGTCCACCCGATGGTAAGTGGTTGCTGTGACCCATAGACATTTATACCTATCCTCAATAAATAATTAAAATGCAGATGCGTTGTCACCTGTGAGGACTAAGATGGAATTCCTCTCTTCCAGTAAAAAGGGTCTCCGGTTCTCTACACTCACCATACGAAACACGACCGTGTTAAGCTACTATTTTACGCTGGTATTCTGTGAGAACGTGGTGCTTCCCTGGTCGAGCCGACTGGGAAGTGGGGAAGTGGCCGACATGCTGCAACTATGCTACTAATATAGCTGCAGTATGGCTCTACCACGTATTAAAAGGTGACCTGTGTGCTCGTCCAAAAGCCGTGCCGACGTTTCGATCGTTACTTAGCACGGTACACCACGTGCAGGTGATTGTGGTTTTTGGACAAATAGTTGTTACTACGACCTATGATTGTGTTTTATATTTCCAGCCAGTCATTGTTATAAATTGAACTCAAGCTAAACTCAACTCAAGATACCAGAAATAAATAAAATTGCTTCCTTTAGCATACAATTGCAACTGAGTTATGTCACATTGTTCATTCATTCATCCAGTCATTACAGCGTGTCAAATGTCCACTGCTGAACAAAGGCCTTTCCCATAGATTGGCTGATAAGGAGGATATGCGCCATGCTTGTCACGTTTGCCAGACGGGTTGGCACATGATGATCATATCCATTATAATAACTTATAAATGGAAATCTTAAAAATAAACACATAGTTATCCTTTCTTTACCCGCGCGTTGGTCTTTGAGACTGTCAAAGCACTATTTTATATTTTTTTCTTATATCGTTATGCTGGCAGTTTGTACTTTCTGTTAGCTGCATGATACGTCGTCAATTTCATTTTTACGTGGAAAATGCCTTCGCACAAGTACATATCACATGTAGCCTGTGCAAGCGACGCGAGTATATGTTCAACTTTTCGTGTAATGGTTTTAATTATTCTTCTAATATGTTTTGTTTTAATATGTTTGTGTAGTTCATACATTTTTGTCTTGTCTTACTTGCGTACGTAACAAAATTAATCCCAATAATTAACTTGGTTTTTATTAAAACCAGCCCCTGCTTGCCTTTAAGTAAAGTATTAGTATTAGAGACGCGGCTCCGTGCTGCACGTTCTCGCTTGTTATCTGTTCTTTAGCTAATAGGGGCGAGCTCTTCCCAGGTATTTAGTGGAGCGTTCAGAACACAGACTAAAATAACTTTAATATTAATAAAGAGAAGTGATTTCTATAGATAGATATTTTAGTAGAAAAATCTTAGTTTATTAAAAATTATTGTTACCTAATAAAGTGGTTTCATTAAATCCTAAAGTAAGCAATTCTTAGTTTTATTTTTACTTTAACAACTTGTTTATGTAAATAGTTTTTTAAAAACGTCTCTTACGGTTTGGATAAAATATTGTATTTGTACAAATATTATGCGTCATCTCTAAGGATTTATTTTCTAACGCCCGAGCAAAGCTTTAATTAATTGTTACAGTTTTATAATTATAATAAGTAATTATATCCCATTTCAGCATATCAAAAGTCTACCGTTGAACAAAGGCCTCCCACGTAGATTGCCTAATGTGAGCGATATTATAAAATAAATTTGTATAGCTTTAAAAATTCAAAGCTATTATTTGAATAAACAATTTGGCGCAAATATGAGTCTCTGAGAGATGACTACATATTTGTGCCATTTGCTGTAGAGACTATCGGTCCGTGGGGTCCACGTGCGGTGAAGTTCCTAAAGGAACTCCATCCGCGGCTGGTCGTTGCTGCTGTTGATAAGAGGGCTGGTTCTTTTCTCGCTCAAAAGCTAAGTACAGCCATTCAGTGGGGAAACGCAGCCAGCGTTCTTGGCACGATACCGCGGGGAGTAGGACCGTATGATAATTAAGTTTCTAGTTTTAGTTTTATTATTATGGGGTATTTGTATAGTTTTCTCATCTGGTTGGGCTGTATAAATATATAATTGTAAATGAAAATGAGAAACTTACATAAATATCAATAAAATAAAATAAATACATAAAAATTACATAAATATATAAAAACCCAACCAGATGGAAGCCCTCGGCAGGGGAGACCAAACGTCCGAGGGTTAGGGAGAAAGGGAAAGAAACCGGCGGACGATGCGGGCGGTATCGAGGAGCACCGCCCTCTGCATTTGAGCTTGGAGCGATCCGTCACGGAGTCCCAGTCGCCTCAGATGACCCGAGAGGCTGACTGGGATTAACCCGTTCGCAGAGACGACCACAGGAATAATTTCGGCCGGCAGACCACCCCACATGTCGGTCACCTCGTGAGCCAGGTCCAGATATTTTGTCAACTTATCTGTTTCGGCTTTCACGAAATTCTCGTCATAAGGAATGGTAATGTCGACCAAAAATATCCTTGACTGTGCCCGGTCCATCAGCACAATATCAGGCTTATTCGCAAGAATAGTCCTGTCCGTGATGATAGCCCGGTCCTAGTAGAGCCTGGCGCGGTCATTTTCGAGCACGGCTTCCGGCAAGTAATTATAATATGGCAGTTTCCGATCCACGAGACCGTATTTCAGAGCGAGCTCCTGGTGTAGAATCCTGGCTACTAGGTTATTATTATTATTATTATTATATTTCATTTCAATATAGTTTAAATAGATTTAAATTTGATCCTTATTTAATCTTTATGAAATTATGAAATTAGTACCAACGTCCAACGATCGCTAAGCTGCTTTGCAACAATGAGCCCTTTGTTATCCTACAGAAGGACTGAATCTGGAGAGCATCTGAGATTAATTTCATCTTGTCTGATTTATTGTCTTTAAATTACCAATGTGAATATCAATGTGAATATTACGGTGTACTTATAATTTTAAATTACAAGTAGAGCGGGATTATTATAAAAAAATAATAAATAAAGTCCAGGAATTAGCGCTTGATATTTGTTTCGTGTTGTCGATACTAATATGAATACAATGAAAATTATAAGTAAGAACGTGTTACCAACTCTTTGATATTAACAGTAATGTAAAATGTTGAATATAAGCGATTACCTACCCATGTAAATACAGGTGACATTTGTGAAGACAGACGAACTACGAGTATGTAGTTTTCTTGAAGCGACGCGGCGCTGCTATGCTAGGGTGTCGATAAATGTGACATATTGAGCCGTTGGTATTTGTACTGAAGATACGAGTCACGTATACGATATGGTAAGTGCTTGGGTATAAAGGGCGTTCCTTTACTTAAATTCTTTAGATACAACTGTATCTACCCAGCTACTGTATGGAAAATGTTGTTTTTATATTTAATGCAAGCCCAGACAGCAATGTATAACATGTAAAGACAAAATTATGAATGAGTTAGTATTGGTAATCAATGTTCTTTTGGCAAGTCAATAATTTCATTAAGGATCGTAGAGAAAATCTAAGCCAATCTGCAATTGATCTCGAAGACTACCCAGCGTGCATCTGACGTAGATAAATATTCGACAAGAGTTCGTCGCACTTTGGACGGACTTCTCATGTCCTAGAATATTTCTAAATTCTCATCACCGAGTACGTCCTGCCAATAGGCAGACGTGCAGGTTTCATTCAGGCCAAGCACGCTGCTAACCAACTCAGGAAAAGAAAAAAATATTTCGGTTGTGCTTTTGACCACCGAAACAATTTTTATCTTATGTTTCTTGCAAACTATTAATTTTAACATTTTTAGGTGAGTGATGAGTGATGAGTGATGTAATAATTTAGATGTAATGGTCAGAATAAATGTTCACGCAGGCTATACACATCTACTAAGACTGAATTCGCAACAAAACATTTTCGCCTTTTACTCGTATTTAATAAATGTCAGCCGCTCAGTATTTTATATTTATAAAGTCACCCGTGTAAAATGTTAATCGCACAGACGCGACGTGAAAACGCCTGAGGTATGACTAATATCGCCTTTAAAAATTCAAAAGCCAAACGTAGCGTTATGTCAAGCGTTTCTTTTTAGCTATATGTTATTTTTGTATCCTGCTTAATATATGACAGTGACACTATCAAGCATAGTGCACTGTCTAATCACTTGGCTGCGGCACAGGATCAAACACGCTCACAACAAGTATTTTTGTGTGACCTAAAAATTATTGTTTAGTTGTTTAAATGTCGCATAATACCGTCCCTGAACAAACGAAAATTATGCTAGGTTACTTCTAAATTGTAAGATTACTTGTCGCATGTTACTTACAAGAATTACTGCGTTATGATTTAAAACGCCAGCTGATATTTTATTCATTTTAGTTGTATAATTGTTTCTAGTTTAGGGCGCAATTGATGAATCAAATGCTCCATAAATATACCTGTATGCTCCACACACTTGGCTATTTACAGAAACTAAATCGAATGGTATTACTTTCTCATTTGATGTCTATTATAAGTGTCTTGGATTGATTAATACAGGAGCACCTGATCAAGGCAACGTTTTCCAAAAACCCATAAAAGTAAGTCAAAATATATGCCGAATTATTCCTTTAAAAAGAGCCTTTCACTTAACTCACGAACTTTTTTATTACATAAACAGAAAAAGTTTTAATAATTACTACTTTGCCATGAATTCTCAGTGAAGATTACCCTTTTACATCAAACCCAAAACAAAATTCAGCATAATACAATAATTTTCTTAACTTTGCATAACTTTCGAGTAATATAAACACAAGCACTGTTAAACTCGCAAAAATCCTTGAACGAACGAGATATTTTATTACAATAATTTAAAGCTTATTTGATTATAATTATTCTTTTGGATTAGAAATTACTATCTAATTAATAATGTATCAACTATCAATCTATGAAGCAATCTGTTGGCCTATGTTCAGTAGGGTACTTTTGACAGGCTATAATATTGATGGTCACTCTAAACTCAAATTTCGTTAGCAATATGTTGCCAATTTATTAAGCTTTTTTTTAATATTATTGAAGTGACTAATCACTTTCCAGTTTATTCGAAAACAAAAGGCTCCTGTTAAAGACTGTAATGAATGAAAAAGAAACTAACACAAAAACCACTTATTAATCAAAGATCATTTTCTGTATCAATTTTATATTTTGTTTTCAAAATATTTTTGCTAGTTGTTTAGGATAAAATATACCCTAGATCCCTTCTGGCACAACTGTCTAGACCCGTATTTATTATTTCAAGTCCATACAAATACTTGTTCCGTGCAGGTTTCAAACCAGAGTCTCTCAGCGCCGCGCCACAACTAACTGCTAGGCCACCGCGCCACGGAATCATCATATAATAAATAAATAACCTCAAAACTGTAAAGCTGTTACCACTCGCCACCACTCGCCACGCTGCAGGATGCTCGTCGAGCGCCTGCCTGCTGCGGTTACCATCATTCGACAGGTACTATTTTGTAAGGAACACTCAGTTCGAATTTTCCTTTAACGTCGAAGTATTCTTTCCTTTGAAAATAGGATTTATCAAATACGATATTTCGTCGGCTTATTGCAAAAACTCATTAACTACAAAAATCACTAAGTACAGTTTATAATACCACTGAACTCTTCTCGATAAATAATGTATTATGCAAAAACTCATTTGTTTCTAGCATTTCAAATTTGGACGGTGTGACCTAGCTTTAAAGTTGATAATTACAATTTTGGTGAAACTGGTTCTTAGAAACTTGGTAAAGTACAATAATAGTTTTTTAAAAAAAAAAGAAAAAGAAAATACTGCATTTTATTGTAACACAAAGGTCATTTATGTGACTTAATAACTTTTTAAGACACACATTACGCACATCACTTAAGAACAGCATTTGGGTAAAGTTCATTTGGTGCACACAGTTTAACGTGTTTAATCAAAATTACTTATTGTCTCTTAGCGATTATTTGTTTTACGAGATATATGCAACCTTTTCATTTTTATTCGAATTAAATAAAGTTAATTACTTTTGATAGACTCCCGTAAACTCTCCATGACTTTTAATCAATTTATGTTTTCGTACGCGCACACATACTACAAACTTGCGTCGAAATACAGCGCCGTTCAATGTAAGTGGTTTCGTTATGAATTAGAATTTGTCATAATCTTTTATCATAATCTAAATGAAACACATAATTCGCGTCTATTTTGTTATTGCAGATCTTATTCCATGACATAGAGACAATTTCTCCGGACCGCGTAATCACAACTATTGAACAATCTTTAACAATTCTTCAAAATCATAACTAACCCTTTTGTCTAGACGATGATTTGTAAACATATCAGTAGGTTAAAGTTAAAAAGTTACAAACTATATACGTCCCGCTGCTGGGTAAAAGCCTCCAGTCATTTCTGAAAGGGTATTTAAGGCAAGGAAATGTCGCCTGTCTCAATGCGTGTTAGCGAACTTCACGTTTCTTATTTTTTTATAGGATCGGGTGACAAACAAGCACACAGTCCACCTGATGGTAAGTGTTTGCTGTGGCCCATAGACATATACATTTATCCTCGTTTGCGAATCGAAATGCAGATGCGTTGCCACCCGTGAGGACTAAGATGGAATGCCTCGTTTCCAGTAAAAAGGGTCTCCGGTTCTCTACACTCACCATACGAAACACAGCAGTGTTAAGCTACTATTTGACGCTGGTATTCTGTGAGAGCGTGGTCCTTCCCCGGTTGAGCCGACCCATTCGTGCTACAACTATACTACTAATATAGCTGCAGCATGGCTCTACCACGTAAAAGCATGGCTCTACCACGTAAATTCTTATTTCTCAAACATACAGGTTTCCTCCCGATGTTTTCTTTCACCACCGAGCAAGTAGTATATTGCACTTAGAATTGCAATTAACAATTTCATTGGCATCGGCGGGGATCGAACCTGGGTTGCTCGAGTACTGAGAAATTTACAGCGAGCACTAATTATCTGAGCTACCACGACTCTATCAGTAATTATATTTGTGTCACAAATATAGCTGCGCCAAAGCACAAGGCTCACCCGACCTTGCTGCATGACAATTTAAGTATGAATTACATATTAAAAGAACAAAGCAGAGAAAGCCAAGGAGGTAGATAAAATTGGGGCTAACGAAGATGAAAAATCTATATCTATTACGTTGGACTTACAAAAGGTACTGTATATGCTATCTAGTAACGTGTCACTACTGTACTACCTAAGAAAACTGAACATATATAATGGTACCATTTACGAAGCACGTCCGTCAAATGATTGCCTTTGTTACTTGTTGTCTGAAGTTGATGGAAAGAAAGGAAGTGATGAGATGGGAACGGCATAGTATCTTTGGATCAAACATCTACCTTCGTCAGTAAAAGAAATATCGAGGTATTCTGATACCTGCGCAGGCCAAAATAGGAATCAGTTTCTTTTATATTTGCAGCTAGCTGTATTTGATTCTGACAACACCTTGGAGATCATTGAAAACATATATCTCGAATCTGGACACACTCATATGGAGGAGAACAGCGCAATTGAAAATCAAATGCGCTTTATGCTAGTTTTATCGATGATTGATCTGCAACATCGTTAGATTTGCCAGGCTTAATAACAAATCATAGAAAAGCACCATCACTAAAAAATCGTACGAACCTATAGTAATGGATAACAGAGAGATTTTAGTTTTAGATGATGATTGATGTTGAATCGATTTCTTGGGCCTGAAGGAGAATAAGCTCAGTGGATGAAAGTGAAATGTTTTAGGTTTGAAAAAAATACCATAAAATTCATTAATAATATAGATACGACTATAGGTCACACTAAAAAGAACTGGATGTTTCCAAAAGGGGGCAACTGAAACAGTCACCCAAATGATTAATCTGCGAAAACGAAAATCTAACGTATAAATTTTCATTGACAAATTTGAATATTATATTTACGTTCTAAAAAAAACTTATAACAAAATTCCGATCACTAAAGCAAAGAAAAATTATTTATTAAAAATTTGCACTGCAAAAATAATACCTCCTGAACTGCATCATTCTTACCAAAACCTGCCAGATGAAGAAGGTCGAGATGTTCTACCGAAAGAAGAATATTAAGACGCGGTAGATGAGTCGGTAGAATAACTAGGCATGCTTACTACTAGTTCATTTATTTAGTTCTAAGGTTTACTTCTATGACTAATTTATGTGCCAATCTTAGATTATTTACTCTCTAAATAGAGTAACGGTGGCTCAAAAGCGTCGAAAAAAATATCAGCTAACTGTTAGCCTCTAAAGCACTCCCCGCTCCTCACTGTCAATTGTAACGCCAAGAAATACGCACGCACGGCTAATTTTTTGAGGTAAATTATTTTGGTGAAAATGACAAGTTCCGCGATCTAAATCTGCAGAAATTACAAAGGACGTCTACAAACAACTAACAATATCTCCTACCATCGGCGAGTAACTCAAAACTTATAGTAATTTACGAAAACAAAACTAATAAATTGATAATTTTATTTACAAAATCAAAGCGTCGTTTTTTGGTGTTGCCAGTTTTGGATTGCGAAGTTCCCCGTATAGTTGTCTTAAAAGCTGATGTATGTTCATGTTTACCCGACTACACCAGAAGGAGGTAATACATCATGGTGTGTGTATGTATGTGTATGTTGTTTGGCTGAGCCTACAGCCTAAACGGATGGACCGATTGTTCTTGTTTCGCAAGCTTCCGCGCAGTCGGGTGTTTTTATTTAGTCTTAAATATTTTTTCTTTATTTTTTTCTCATTTTTATTTGTATTACTAAATAGTATTGTATAATAATTGTCAAAATCGAATGTGACCATTTGGATACATAATTTTAGGATACCTTTTGGTCCTATAATTAGAAGTCGATGGGTGGACATAATGAGAAAAAGCCGTGGAGAAGTGTACTGGAAATCATCCAAAACCACAGAGACATGCTCTGAACATTTCCGTAAAAAAGATTTGTATTTTAGTTGCAACTGAACACGCATGTGGTTCTCTTCACCAAGTGAACCTAATAAGACTGGTCGCCGAAAAATATTTGACCATACTCTGTTATCATATAACTAAATTAGATAATGTAACAAGTGGTGCAACCTCAAAACGCAAATTATTTAAAAAACAAATTCAAAAAGAGGGCCCTTAAATTAGTAGTTACAATCATTTAATATTAAATAATGATAGGTTGAAAATAGAAGAGACTACTGTGTTCCTGGGGTTGACCTTAGATGCAAAGCTTCAATGGGGCACCCATATATAAACTCTTGCTGGCACAAGAATGCAGGACGGAACAATTATTTAAAATAATCTATTAAACTGTAGAAACGCTATAGGATAAAAATTTTACGGTAAAGGGTACCTGCGGGATAAATTATTTAACTATGACGCAGACGAAACTGCCAGCCAATCGCTAGTATTTTTATAAGTCAATATCATACATTAAATGATAAAACATATTTTGTAAATGCGTAATTGATTTTAATTTGATTATATATTTCTTTACAAAAAAAATAGATTCTAACTCAACAGACAACTAAACACAATTGAAAGCGTCATATTAAAATATTATAATTTAAAAAAAAAAATATAATTTATGATTTTATTAACATGACAATTTTACAGTTTTTCCCCGTATTATCGGGATAGATTCATTAGCTGGTATCTCCCAGATACAAATGACACTGGTGTAAGTCATAGTTATTTATTCTGTCACCATAGCAACCGCTACCGTGTGTGCGTGCCTCACGCAAACACGCTTGTAAAAACTGGTCTGTTTTTGTTGCATCGCTCATTGTGTAACGCGTTATCTAGAGAGTAAATAATCTAAGGTGCCAATGTGACTTTTTTGCAAATAGAGATTGTTTTATTTATGGATTATGTTTGAAAGATAAAGAATACTGTTTTGTTTACATTTTAAAACTGATTAATATAAGTTTGTTCCATTGAGAAACTAGTGTAGTGTTAGTACTTCGGCTAATCTTAGAAATATCTAATTCATCCTTAGACTAAAACTTCAATGACAAGAAATCATTAACTTTGTTTTTGAGCTTTAAAAAAATATGCGATGTTATTTTTTACAACTTTAGGTTGATTTTATTCATAAATATATTAAACTTTTTAACGTTGTTATTTTTTTATTTATAATACTTATGATGATACAGAGCATTTAATGGAAGCAAAACTAATTCAACGATTTCTCAAAGTTGTGCGAACGTCACTTAATGAGTTCTTGTAGTAAGCCGACGATATACGATTTACAAGAAAATAATGTGCTAATGCCTAGAAGATTATTAAGTAAACAGACGTTACAGAAAATTGTGTTTTAATATCAGAGATACAGGCTTGTTCAAAAAATTCTGACAATTACTCCAAAGTAACGAATAAAGCACACATATATTGTCTATATTAGAAATTCAAATTCAGGGCCTATTATTTGCCAGCTACAATGTGACACGCTATTGTCAACTTATTTGTACCGTAATTGAATAAAATTACACGCTGCGCTTCAGCTCATAACTTTTATATCGACAAATTCGAGTATTCGGTCTTTGACATTTCACATAGTACGTTCAGGATGACAACCACTGACTTGCTCTCCAACAGAGTTGTTATCAAATTTATTTCTACATCAAATAATTCGAGAATTTATAGTATGAAATGGGCCTTAAATGGCATTTCATTCAGTACCTTAAGGATCATTACTACTCAGGCATAATTAATCTATAACGAAATCCGAATGGATCACTTTAATAACGATTGTTTTAATTTTAATGTTAACTTAGGCTATTTAAAGTTACACTTCAATTATTTTGGCAAAACGTTTTATCACAAAGATAGGATGTCTAATTATTTCTTATTACGAAGGCTTCACAACGAATTAAAATATTTCTGTACGAACTCACCAATTTTTATATTTTCATACTCCCAATCTTTTCAATGCTTTGCTAATATCATATTATGGTGTCAGCGGGAATCGAGCTCAAGTTGCTCGCGCTGAACCTTTAAGCTGCCAAGACTCTATGAATTAACTACGAAATAACCTTCAGAGCTAATAAAAAACTAAATAAAAGTGAAAATAAGATGAGACTTTTAATTATTGCTGAGTTTCATTCCCTTGAGGATTTTCATTAATTTAAAATGTGATCTCTTCGTAAAATGTGCGGCGTTACCATGGCCGACCGAAAGCGAAACGAAGAGATTCGCAATATGGCAGGTTTGAAAGATGACCTTATCACAAAAATTGATAAGGGCGTGCTTCAGTGGTTTGGGCACGTTGAGCGAATGAGTGAAGATCGAATGGTGAAGAAAATATGTAGCGCGAAAGTTAATATTAAAAGGTGTCGAGGTAGACCGAGACTAACTTTCGAAGACCATGTGAGCAAACTGCTCGAAGAGGGTAGGGTCAAAAGTACTCGGATACCTAGACGTGCATGCATGAAGAAGATAATGAATCTGAAAGAAGCGAAAGAGGTTGGTAAGGATCGTGACACTTGGCGATCTGTTCTCTCTAGCTACCCCGTCAGGGATTGTGCGTGAAGATAAGTAAAATCTTGTTATGTTTCTCTTAATAACGGATATTTGTTAGAACAAGAACATAAGAAACTATAAGATTAATATTTAAATTATCCAAATGAAAAGGTAAAGTTATTGAAAAATCTGTTACATGTTATGAATTTCAGTTAACAAGACATTACGTATAAAAATCCGTTTTGGTTCTGATTTCGTATAATATTTACTGCATATTAATAATACCATTCGAAACAAAATTTAATAATTTAATTTATAAATTAACAAGCCCGTTAAAGTCTACTGCTGAACATTGGCCTCTCCCTTTTTAGGGAGGATTTGCTTTAACCGCGTCGCCTGGTGGCCACTGCTGCTGCCCGTCAACGGTCTGGGTATTTTACGTCTGACGTATACAAGATGGTTACACCGCCATATGTCGCAAGCCACATCATCATTCTGACATTTCCTATTGTCGCCTTGTGCGAAATTTCTGAACAAAATGGGGTGATGGATTCTCTTACCACCATCACAAAGCAATTGATGAATGCTCTTTCGGAATTACTAATGTGTGTAAGGACAGCAAAAGTAAAGTGAAAATACATCATGCTAACTCTGGGCAACGCTGCGTGTAATAAAGGAGGCTGTTTATACGTAGATCACTCAATAAGTTTTGAGATGTACAAAATATTCTTAGATACTATTAATATTTATTTTACCACTTTTCATAACGTTCTCCTCAGGCTTTTGCTGTCGCACGGATGGGCCGGCTCGAACCGGGGCAGTACCACGACCTCACAGTAAACCAGCGTGAAGTAGAGGTTTACCTCTGCGTTTCGCTTGGTGAGTACAGGTGGCCGAAGGCCCTTTTAACTGGAAATGAGGCATTCCATCTTAGTCCTCAGGGGTGACAACGCATCTACATTTTGATTTGTAACAGAGGATAGATGTAGATGTCTATGGGCCGCAGCAACCACTTACCACAAGGTGGACTGTGTGCTCGTTTGTCACCCTTCTCATATAATAAAAAAAAAGGTAAAGTAAACCAGCTAGTTCTTAGTTAAGCTGCCAGCCTCTGCAGAGTAAATCAATAATGCGTACTGCTTCTAATCATGTCCCGTTGTTTCTCACAACTTCGGTGTCCTTCTGCGGCGGGTCTTGCAAAACTTAGCTCCAACCTCATGGACAGTTTTCACGAGCTTGTCATTAATATCGTCCACTGCATTGAAATCTTCTAGGCACTGAAAACGGTATCGTAGCTCGAGCTGAAAGGTTTCGGTACTTTGGATTAGAGCACGAGAGGGACGTAGCGTTGACTTCATTAGACGTGACCTCTCCAACTTAACGTTTAGGTTCAGTGTGCCTCTAACAATTCAGTGATCGCTGCCGGTTTTCACCCTCGCGATCACTCAGACATCACTGAACAGTTGTCGTCAAGTCGCCATAATGAAGTCAATCTCATTTTTTTTATAACCGTCGGGGCTCGACCAGGTCCACTTCCTGTGGGGCCGCTTTCGGAAGAAAGAGTTCATCATAAAGAGTCCATCTTTCTCCATGAAGTTGGCCAGCTGCTGGCCCCTTGGGCTCCGTTACCCTATTCCAAATTTCCCTACTTTCAGCTCACTGTTCTCTCTTGTGCCTAGTTTTGCGTTGAAGTCTCCCATTGACACCGTATAGTGGGTTTTGGCGGAATGCATGGCTCTAGAGATATCCTCATACATTTCTTCCACATCCTAATCAGGGTGTGCCGTGGTTGGTGTATGACCTTCAGCGAATACCGTTTGGTGATTATGAGTATAAGGTACGCAACCCTCGTCGACACACTCTCAATGTTTACAACGTTGTTAACGACAGACTTGTGGACAATAAATCTGACACCTCCTTGGGACAGACCGGTGATAGTACAAGTTGCCGGATTCGAGGATTACCGTGTGCTCCCCCTCTCTTCAGACCTCGGATAATCCTACGGTATTCCAGTGCAACTTTTCTGTCTCTTCTTCCAGCTCCAGGATCTTCTCGTCAGTTCTCAGGGTGCGTGCGTTTTAAGTTGCCAGGTCGAGTCGCCCTAGGTGGAAACCGAACCTCCACTGTAGATTCTTAGCACCCCCTGCCCCGCCGTTACCATGATCGCCACCGTAGGCAGGAATAGCGGAACCGCCGGGGACTAGGGGCCATCTCTTCGTTACTATCATGGGGGGTATATTGCCATAGTTGCCACGCTTGGCGAGCGGGTTGGTAACCGCAGTTTTTTATTGTCGTTTTGCTGTCATCAGAAAGATGTTATCAGTAACGTAACATCCTATACGTCTTACTGCTGGCCACAGGCTTCCTCTTATTTCTGAGAGGGTTTTAAGGCCATATCCTGCCATTTAAGAAAATGTCTGTCGCTCTGCCCCAATGCGTGTTGGCGAACTTCACATGTCTTCGAAATATTTTTTTTCATAATTCTCAGACATGTAGGTTAGCATGTGGTAAATCAGCACTTTAAATTGCAATTAACAATTTCATAGGTGCCTGTGGGGATCGAACAAGGGCTGCTCGCGTACTGTGAAATTTACTGAACTACCACGGCCCTCGATCTAGATGTACTGAGGCATATAAATAAAGCAGTAGATATGATATGAGATAGAGTTAAAAATAGCGTAAACACAGGGAGGGTATAAGTTTTTTGATATATATATATATATATATATATAACGTATACACTCACACACACACACACACACACACACACACACACACACACACACACACACACACACATACTTACATTCTCGTACTGGTTGTAAAATCTGGAGGATTATATATAAATGTAAGGGACACAGATACACTTGATGCTCGTTTCTAGTATATTTATACTAGAACCGAGCACCAACAATTTGTGTGTCTGCACAAATTTCTATACATTTGTCAGATATTATGGTTTAAGCTAATTTTTATACAAGTAAGGTTGACAAACGAGCTCAATTTCAGTTCTATTCATAAACACGGTCATACAAATATGTATAGCATGGTAGACTTCTTCTATAGAACGCATAATGAGCCCGTATCAGAAGTAAGCCTAGAATTGTGTACTGTACTGTTGTTGTTAAGTTTTACAAGTACTTCCGCAGCGCGCATCAAACTGCTCAATTTGATTCAATTATGAAAAGAAAATTGCGTGTCGACTCTACATGCGGTGTAAGTGTGTTATTTGCTTCAACATGTTAAAACAAATTATTATGTTGTTATTTCAATTGTGTAACAACTTATACGCATCTATGATAATATGCATAAAAGGTAAAAACTTTTAAGGTAAATAAGAGGAGTAGTTCCACAACCGGACATAGGCTTTCCCTCAATTATCAAACGCTTCAGGCACATAAGATATTATTATAGTTAAAATCTATGAACTAACCACGGATAAAATCCTTACTTAAGTTAGTTTTCCAGTAACCTTCGAGCCTTCGAGTAACACTCTCGTTCCATCTTATCAGACCACTATATGTGTAATCACTCGTGAGCGAAACACGAGACGGCAATGTCTTATACTTCTGTTGATCGTTTCAGTCTCGGTTTCAGTAATAAGATGAAGCTCGTTCTATTTAATGACATGTTAACAAATCTGAACTGCAATATGACGAAATGTTTAGTGTTTTATTTTAATGACTAAGTGTTACTAATATCAACCTTTTTATAACCAAAGTTAATTAAATCTATGAATGTATAAGTTAAGTGACATTTAAGTAATACTTAATGAATGCCACAAAGCACGGTCCTGAGCCACCTGCATCCATCGACTTCCATTCATCGAGTGAGGGACAGGAAGTAAATATATGGAATAATTAAACGTCCTACCTATTATAATGAAACATTTTGCCAATTGAATTTGAATGTAACTTTAAACAGTCAAAGTAAATATTAAATTAATGCAATCATAATTATTAAGCTAATCTATTCGGATTTCATAGTCGAGTAATAACGTTTCAGTAGTGGTTTTTTTGATGATCTTTCTTAAGTTTTAATATATGCCGTTTAATAAATTTATGGCGTGATCGTGTTAGTTAATCTATGGGGGCCTCCCCTATAGATAGAGACATAGGGGGATTTTGCCATAGTTGCTATGCTTGGTAAGCGGGTTGGTAACCATAGTTATTTTTGTTATTTTGATTTTTTATCAGGAAGATTGTGTTGTCACCAGTTTCAATTTCCCTCTGTCGCTTCTCACGACGATAAGGTGTAGTAGATATTCTTACAGAGCCACTACACGGTGAAAGTATTAAATTTTTGTTATCGTCTTACTGTAAACGTAAATAAAATTTGCATTAAAATAATACTACATACATTGTAAACATAACAGCCAACAAGAAAGAGTTGTTATTTTCCTGGATGTGCACGAAATAAGAAACGTGACGACTGTAATTCGTTTCTCATAAGCCTCACTTAATCTCCTTTTGCCTTCTCCCAGATCGTCTCGAGTACATGTATTATGTACTCGACAACCGCATTATACTGATTTATTACATTATTAGGTTATTTTGTTGACTACTAACTACGGTCCGCAGATCCGCCTGCATAGAAACAGACATTTTTTATTGTTAATTTTCCAACAGTAACTTTTATTTTTACTTTTTTACTTATTATAAACCAGCGCTTTCCTACTATCCCACTTGAGAGTAAGTGGTGATAAAGGAATAGATGGTATCAAATACTGTCTTAGTGTAACGTAATCCTATTTAATTTTGCCTTGAAGACACGACAAACGCCGGCAAATTATTCCATTCATGTGCCGTACGCATTACCAAATATGAAGCAAAAGTTAGAAAAAGAACCCTATATATTCAGTATTCACAAAATTTTCTACGCGTTGGGATAGGATTGAGTAACATTTTCACAAATTTTTACGTCATATAATATTATATTATTAGGGTCGACAAACGTACAAATAAGATAATTGTCAGTTGTATCCGTGTTCCATTTATGAATGTTCGCAATAAACAAACATCACTTGACTTGGCGTTAGGATTATTTATGAAAACATAAAATTCCAAATATGTTTTTACCAAAACATCGATCTTAGCGTAGACGCTACAGGAATCTCGTTGATACCTAGAAAACATGACGTCGCTACATAATCAAATTGTAAAAAATTTAAATATAAAAGCTACGTCTATATACCTCCCCCAGGACATGTCACAGGTACTCCGGGTTAACTCTGACTTTGGGAAGTCAATCACCTCAGTTCCCCGTGACCATGGTTGCTGGAAAGCAACCGAAACTTCGGGAATATAAAATAACTTAATTAAACGCGATAAAATCCGTAAAAGTAGTTTTATGCAATGTTCAGAAATTGTAACTTACAAATTACTTTCTTTGTTTTACTTTGTTTGTTATAATGGCGATATTTATCTTAAAGTTTATCATCATAATTGCAGGTCATAACAAACCGCCATAACATGGCAAACATTCATGATTGATATAATGATACCTAATTGATTGTTATATTGGTCAAAAAAACGCAGTAAGCAAATAAAGAGCCCTGCGAATTCAAAACAATAATGTGTTCCGGGTTCTGATGGGCTGACGCGCTATTGTAGTGTGTCAAATATTTACAGATGCTAGAATAAATAGTTTCGATACAATAAAACAGATGCAACAAGTGCGAGGCAGCTCCATTTCGTATCTAAAACTCTTTGCTGAACGTCTTGATATTGTCTCTTCATGGAGGATTGGACCAGCAAACACATTCATCGACTTCATTACAGCCCATCACAAGTCCACAACTGAACATAGCCCCCTTCCCCTCAAGGAATACCACAAAGAACGGTTCTGAGTCGCGTGCATCCACCAAATCCTACAACTCTCATCATGTTGTCACACTTAGTGAGAGGTCACCCTACACATCGCTTACCGTTACGAGGCTATCAGTTGCGAACATTCATGTCCCAAAAGCAAGCGCAATATTTAATATATTTGAACTTATTTAGAATCGTTGTAATTTAAAACTCTATGAAAAGAAAAAGCTACACTAAAAAGAGACAAACATACATCTATAGGATTTAGTATAGTTTAAATTTTAATGTTAAATAAGATAAAAATCAATATTAAACCCCATAACTGTCCTACTCCTGATACTCTGCATTAGTCTCATTCTCTCGAAATTTAGTTTTTTGAAGTTTTTATTTCACTTCTGTCACGTGTGAACTGCACACATGTTTATGAATAAGATAGTAAATCAATGCATAAACATAATTATACTAAAATTATATAAATTTTTTTAACTTTACTACTTCCATTTATTACAAACCAAATGTAGTCTTGCACTTCAGGAAGCATTGCATTCGCAAATTCAATTACCAAGTCTCTTGTTGCGCATTAGTTTTGGTTCAAGCAAATTTTATGTTTCTTTCTCGCTCAGCTATTTGTTCAACTTATAGGAAAGTAAATTATATAAAAGTAGCTGCAGATTCATCAAAGTGAAACTCAGAAACGGTTATTTTTTGTTTCATTCGTGAGAGCTAACATTTTCGTGAGAGTCATCAGCTACTTTTATTCTTGTACTTTAGCTTATGGACACGAGGAACCAATCCAACTTTAAGCAAAGAAAGCCCCCGGTGTGTTGTCTTTTGTAAGAATGAAGATGGTATATTCCTCACATCTTATAATAATATGCGCTCTTCTTACCCTTCAAATCTAAAAACATAGAAGTGCAGTACTGCTTGCAGACTCTGTATCACAGTGGCTGGCGCTTGATTATTATAATTAATATATTTTAACATTTTATAATTTCTTAAATTTACGTGAGTTCTACACATTGGATATAAATTGGTTTACAGGTTTAATTGCATTTAATTTTAACTTTTTTAACCTCCGACGTTTCGGAAACTTAACAGCACCTATTGGAGATTGAGGTGTTTTACGTCTTGCGGGGTTAGTCAGGTTAACTTTTTACAATAGTCAATGCTAAAAAATATCAAAATAACGAAAAAGACACATCTAAACTTTAAGTCACACGTTAAGTCGCGAAAGCCACGTGACTCAGCTTTGATTTCATACATTTTTGTTTTCTGATGTCATAGCCAACGAAGGCACCCTTATATCCCTATATATAATATATGCTATAATTTTAACCTCGCTGCATTTAAAGCCAAGCTGTTTCTAAGTTTTTGCAGTTTGATAAACTTTGTAACTATTTGAAGCTTTTTTGAAGCGTCATCATGAGGTACAAAGCTATGTGTGAACACAAAAGCAAGATAACAAATCAGAATGAATTCAACAAGCGCCATGCCACCCCAGTTCTCATGTTGTAAAATTAAGGAAATACCAAACAATTATAAATATAGAGCATGCAATCTGCAATTCCCCTAGTGTTGCATTTGTTCGTGGGCGGCGGTAGTCACTTACCATCAGGGGAGTCGTATGCTCGTATGTCCCCTCTCCAATAAAAACAATATTGTTCGAGTAAATTAGAATAAATTTGGCAGTTCTTCAACTGCACTATCATTTAAGGCTGGATATACATAAATAGCAAGTATATTTCTTAAATTATATCATTGTAGAATACTCTAATTGTGTAATAACATGATTTCATATTTATTAGATACAAAAAATAACACAATACAAATTAAACATAACACGGACGATAGAGCAATGCTCGACATAAAACCACATTCAGCTTTGTGCGCAGCCTTAATTTACCAGACGCAGTAAGAAATATGTCAACTGCACTCGTATTTGCACTTCTTATTCTTGTTTTACGCTTCATATATGATACAAACTAGAAATAATTTACACTTTCCTTTTTATTTTCATATATATATTTATAAATAAACAAGAAAAAATAAACAATATTTTAGGTTTTATTCTTAACTAAATAACTTTTTTGGATCTGTCGGATTTGTTGAGTTCTGCTTACTGGTTCTTGGTCCAAATATTTTAATGCATTTTGATTTAACCTAACATATCTGCTATACAAATTTCAAATAAATATACATAGCTACCCATTGCATGTTTCGTTCCTGCACCGAAACATGCAATGGGAACGTAACGGACTCTAAGTGGACATGACTTAGTTGAATTCGCCAACTACTGTTGTTGGTACTCATAGGAAATATGTCACTGCAACACGAGCGGGACACTTTCGACAGATTTATATTTCTCATACAAAACTTATTTTAGTTGACCTTTGAGGCAGTAAGTTATTAGACTAGGTATAAAAGTGACCGTCTGATTTAAAAGATTTTCTTTCATAGGGTCAACTAGTATCATAGAATAATACTTTATCATCAAAGCAAAGTATCACCTGGTCAAGGGTTCATATCCCAGTTGTAAACAAAGCATTTAAAGGAAAAAAAAATAGAAAAATTGTTGCATTATTTGACTGTAAGTAATTTTTAAAATAAATTATCTATCTATAAAATGCGTATCGACAGTAGTTCACGCAACGAATGTTGTGCCACCGGTACTATTTTTTTTTTTGCATTTTATTATGCTGATCTTCAATGCAATTATCTGAGAAGTAATACATTAATTGAATTATACTGTGTGCACATGTATTAGAAAAACGAAAGGTAACAAACGAGCGATAATGTCCATATTATAGTAGTGTTAATGTTATTCTAGCAATCACAATAACGGTGAAATAAAAGACGATGTTTTATTGCGAGTTTTAAGTGCAGCGCAAAAACTTGATGATATTGTACGTTAGCGATCATTATTCAAAACATCTAATACATAATTCAACGAACAACATCAAAACTTGTACCAAACTGTCATTTAAATCCCCCTCGCTTCTAAGGCGACTGCTTTACATTATTGCAGTTCGATAACGTTTATAAACTTTTAAGGAAGTTTGCCTTACCGTTTACTTTTTTATGTTGAGGAATAAATAAATGACGGTACTTCATTCTTATACTTTATCAGTTTATAATATTCCACAGCTAAACATAGTTCTCCCCTATTGTAGGGTATTTACCTTAACCATCACGGCTGGCAGGCGGATTATCAATCGCATACCAAATTTCTCACATCCTTGAAGCTGCTTCCAGTTGTCTGCCTGGGTATTTTGTCTATATATGTTTATATTGTTATCACATAATCAGCGCAGATTTTTTGCTTTCGTGCTGGATGGGGAATAATAATTCAGAAGTAAACCTGCTTGTCTGCGTCATAAAAATATAATACTTCGTAGACATGTAAGGTCCGCCAACACGCATTGGGGAAGCGCCGTGAGCACTTTCTCTGTAACTTGAACACCTTACATTTTGCCCTTGTAACAAATATCCGCTATTTAAAAATTGTACCTTTTATTTACAAAAAACGTACCGTTATGGCAGAACAATCTATCGACCAATATTTTGCAACAATGCAAATCCAAATTTCACAGACTGGTGATGAGGGAAGCACTGCTGGCGTAAGGAGACCTTTCAAGTGATCTGTAGTTACTTGTGTATTCTCAGAAAAGCCATTGTCTAGCAGTGGACTTGAAGGACTATCGATATTATGAGAATATATTTGCATTAAATATATTTTAACTTCCTACAATAATATATTAGGTATCTCAATCATAGTAATATGTAACAATTCCATTTAAGGTTATGAAAACACTAGCTACAACAAACTGTCACTGTTTTTTTACTAGCTTTACCAGCTCTGGGTTCTAGCCCTTCAGATAATGTCACTGTATGCACTGACACAAAGGGCCTGGAGCCATGCCAGAAATATGCATTTATAGTATGCAAATATATAATTGAGATACAATAATGAAAACTCTCAATTATGTGGATAGGTACATTATGTTGACATCAAACAACCACAGGATGCATGACTTTTTCCAAGTGACATATGACATAAACTAAAAAGGTTCAAATCTAAATATCTTTTTTTTGACACCTTCTCAAGACTTCTTTGTCAGAGTTATTAAGAAAATGACGCTTCACATTTTAACGCTACCATTTTTATGTATAAAACTAACTATTTTTATGTATGAAAGTCTGCCATTGTTATTTTTTTTTATAGGATAAGGGTGACAAACGAGCACACAGTCCACCTGATGGTAAGTGGTTGCTGCGGCCCATAGACATCTACATCTATCCTCTATTACAATTCAAAATGTAGATGCGTTGTCATCCGTGAGGACTAAGATGGAATGCCTCATTTCCAGTAAAAAGGGTCTCCGGTCACCTGCACTCACCAAGCGAAACGCAGAGGTAAACCTCTACTTCACGCTGGTTTTCTGTGAGGTCGTGGAACCATCCCGGTTCGAGCCGGTCCCATCTGTGCGACAGCAAAAGCTGCCGCGTACCTCTACCACTGTTCTTTTCTTTAAGCAATCACTATCACAGTTAATATAATTAATTTATTGTTCAATACGTCCTCTGTGTAGGTATATACTTCATGCCGTACCCTGGTAAATTAGGGACCAAGTGCTCGCCATGATTTCACATTACACTACGTAGTACGGGTATAGTACAGTACGGGTTTGAATCCCGATGGCATATATATTATTATATAGGCTTCAACTTTAATTTTATATACTCTTTGTAATAAAGTAGTCTAGCATAAAATAATGCGGGAGTTATTTTATATGTAAGATTTATCAAATATTATAATTGGAATTAATTTCGAAGTAAAAACTAGAAATGAGTTGGAGGGTGGCTCGAACTTTAGGCCTAGTCAGTTTGAAAAGCCTATCATGTAGAGGATGTCATGAAGGTCATGATTGAATAGGGGCAAAAAGTTCTCATTACACTCCTAGGGGGCCAAAATGGCCAAAATCCAAATAATTGGGGGGTGTTTCGAACTTTAGGCATAGTTGGTTTGAATAGCCTATCATGTAGATGTAGAGGATGTCATTGGGGTAATGGTTGAATAAAGGCATAAAGTTCTCAATACACTCCTAGGGGGTCATAATGGTCAAAAACTTTTATTTCGGAATTAAAAATTCTTATTTCGGAAATAACTCCGCCTCCTTCGGAGGTTCTTACACAGTCTACTTCCGGCATCCCACTTGTTATACTATATAAGAAATAAGACGTACTTTAAGAATTCGAATATCACATAGAATATTTAAAAAGTTGCGACGATTATTAATACAACATTAACACAGTTGAAGACGATATAGCTTGCACAAGCTTTGCCGAGCTGAATCCGTAATATATATAAGTAATAAACTACTCTAATATAAGTAATTTTATAAACTACAGTTAGTAGAGCCACTTATAGCTTGATTGAAATTTAGCTGACTATATTTTCTAATTATAATGTTTTTGAAATTGATTTCAGTCACATATCCTTACAAATGGCCGCAAATAGTCAGAGTGCGTGGCTACTGCGCCCATCTTGGGTTCTAATCCCAGCTGAAGCCAAATTAAAAGCCATGGATAGTACCACAGAACACTATTACTAAATTACATTGGACAACCTAATGAACATTATCATTATGCACTTCTACTGATTAAGCATATACAACTATGTAAATATCAATCAGACTAATTACAAATTGTATATGTTTTTATAGTATATTTTAAAGTACCTTTTTATGTTTGACACCAATCCCAAATGTTTAAGGTTGTATAACGAGTAAGAAATTAAATGAGAGATGAAATTAAGATTCTGTTCCTCTGCGGATATCAATGCGCTCACTATGGCAACAAAGATCAGTTCATACATACTTATTGAAAATCGTGCTTCAATATTAAGTGCAATGCTTGTTAAAGGAGCATACATGTCTTTGAATATTTTCATTCCTCCGACATGCAAGTTTCCTCACGATGAATACATGGAATAGACAGAATCGTTTTTATTTAATATAGATCACAAGAATAATTACTGAAAGTCATTTCCATAATTCAAGCTTTCCCACGGTTCGGAAAAATCTTTTTTCTGGAAATAACTGGCAAGAAACCCAGCGGGAATTTTTTAAACATCATCACATTATAGTTAAGTATGAAAAATTCTAAATGTTTTCCTTATTAATTGTGTTATATACAATCAAGTATGAAAGTATGTAGAATTATTATTTAAGTATTTTTTCATACTATGAAAATGTTTAGAAGCAACATGGTAGGGATCACCTCATTCCCAGGGCTTATTATAAATTATGTACTACATGTTACATGTTTAGTAGTATAACTGTACTCAGTAAACAGTTCTTGCTTAGTAAATATTTTAAACTTTTTGCTAGATAAGTCTTTCATATTTTCTGGTATTTTGTTCTAAAAGCGTATACATTGCCACCTTGAACGTATTATTGACTATTTGGAGTGGAATATCTGGTATAACTAGCTTGTACGTGTTGCTAATAATTACAGAATAGTTATCACTATTTTAATGAAACTATTTACGTTTTTATGTATACAAAATTAATTTTGGTAAAACTTAAAAGCCAAAGCTTTAAACTTTTTTCTAAAATAATCATTTTAACCTAGGTTATAAATTGCTTTTATGGCTCTCTCCATCTTCGCTCTCTGTAAGTTTTCCTTCACCGACGAGCATATGGTAAATTGGCAGCGTCGAGTATAAAATCTGATGTGAAATCAGCGGCGAGCGTTTAGACCCTGAGACACACCAGCTCATCACAACTTATGTACACTTTATTATTCTCTTAATATTTTCTTTGCAAATTATATAAACGAAATAAACTACTAGGAAAACAACGATTGCTCGTTGTCGATTAATTATTTGAGATAGTAACTTATTTACTTAACGCTTTGTTTCGAACAAGTTGATTCGACAAACTTTGGATTAAGAACTACGGAACGAGTTCGCTATATACTTAAGAAATATTAGGCAAAAGAACTTTCGTAATCAAATTTTATGGGCGCAGCTATAATTTTGTGGGATGAATCAGGAGTAATTAATTAAAGTTCGGCTTACAGATCCGTTGGGCTGTGTGAGTTACTTTTAAGCTGTACATTAGCAATGGGCCGGCTGTATAGCTAGGAGAACTGAAAATTGGTAGGAAGAGTGCCCGCGTCACAGCCTCGTATTGGTAAGCAGAATGCAAGCCTGTCGCTACTAGATGAAGTGGAGACAGCCTGGTAGGATAACATTATGTAGTAAGTCCATAGATGCAAGTGGCTCTGAACCGTGATTTTTGCGATTCCTTGGAGGAGGCCCGCGTACAGCAGTGGAATTGTGAGAGACTGCAATGATGATGATAACGTCACTTTGGGCAGGCACACATGATATCTTGAAAAAGCATTTATACAGCAGTGGGCTTAATAAAGGCCGATAAAGAATTAGAAGAAAGAGTAAGCAATGAAGCATTCTTGCTTAGACCTCACAGTTGGGAACGTACCTACATATCTCTGGAGGAGGAAAGAGTAGGTTTCCATGCATTAATTTGATTACTCACAATGTCATCCCCAATTTGCAGTGTATTAGTATCACCGAAATAGATTAGGAATGCAACTCACGATTAAGTGTACACTTCCCATGAATTCCGCGTTCGTAGTTTCACCTTCCCATATTTTATCTCATCGCAAAGTATACTGTGTCACACAAGATAATGTTTTGATGGTGTTTAAGTATAAATTATCTACGGGTTACGAATGTGGATTTTCTTTCTAAATACACCCAATATATGATATTCCCTTTGTAATGTCCATTGTTAGGTATAAATGAAACCATTCTGATACAACCTGTTTTATTTATTAAGCTTAACATCGTTAGCTTTCTTTTGGCGTATTATCAAGGAGTCTTTTTTCACAACTTATGAGATTTATCACGATCTCTAATGGAGTCTGGTAAGCCATAAGAGAGTATTAATGAATAGATGATTATTAGATTATTTCAAATATAAATTAGAAGCTAAATAATCTGTCATAATTTTATTATATAACAATGATTTGCAATAATTAAATGAAACAGATAGGCGCTGCTGCCCATCTGTTACCTTTCTGACAATTTAAAATAATAAAAAACTGCGGTTGTCAACCCGCCTGCCGAGCATGGTAACTGTCATAATATTATATCCCCCTATAAGGCAATTTATGGGAGAGTTCTATGTTTAGCAGAGGACTTTTGATGGGCTGGCTTTAACGGTAACGGTAATGTACGAGGCTTTAAATGTGTTTGTGTGCGTGTTAGGTCTTCTTTTCTGCCTAGCAGTCCGTCTGAGCCACCTTTTTATCTACTTCTGCTGCCTTCCAGCTCCAGCACAGCTGCGTTTCTGTTTGAAGGGCATAGTAAGCCAGTGTAACTACAGACTGTGAGGCATGTCATTTTATTCCTCATGAGTTATCGCAACTATAACCTTGCATACATACATAAACACTCACGCCTGTCACCCAGAGGGGTAGGCAGAGACTATTTGGCACGATTCTGACACACCTCTCCCGCCTCCTTTACATCCATATATCTACGCATACACGTTCGTCGGTTAAGTCTACTGCTAGTCTGGCCCATTTTCAATATATCGCCAAATTTGTCGATAAACATTTGTCTAGGGTATTCGTCCATTCACGACTCTGCCGTTTACATCTGCAATATATTCCTTTGTCCCTCTTTCATCGTTCATTCTATCTGCATGGCCTTTTTGTTATAATTCGGTTTCAGGTATTTATGGACTACAGAAACCATTTACCATAAGTTGATCTGCAAATCGGTATGTCTTATTAGTTAAAAATAGAAAAATATAGAATATTAGATTTATTGCATAGTGCGATAACCTGTCGTATTACATACCATTTTTATACATCGTAGCAGTTACATCTGCGAACGAGCAATTTAATTAAGAAAGTTCATAGAGTGCAGAGTGTTTTGTACGACATTCCATGCAGGAGTAGGGACGTACTTGTTGCAATTAAAACCTCATTTAAAATCACTTAGGTACTTCTGTGTTCATTTGAACTATTTTTGTATCTAAACTTTACGACAAACTTTATGCATGCGTGTGGAATAACTAACGTAATAATTAATGAAATACAGTTAACACGTGACATAAACTTTTTTAGCTTGCTAAACATGCTAATTATAAAGTAAATATATATTTTCATACCACTTGTTAGTGACTTTAAATGTACACTTGAACTTATCACAACACTTTATAGAATAGGGTGACAAACAAGCACACAGTCCACCCTATCCTATAAAAAAAGTAAGTGGTTGCTGTTACCCATAGACATCTACATCTATTCTCAATAAAGAATCAAAATGCAGATGCGTTGTCACACGTGAGGACTAAGATGGAATGCCTCTTTTCCAGTAAAAAGAGTCTCCGGATCTCTACACTCACCATACGAAACACAGCAGTGTTAAGCTGCTATTTTACGCTGGTATTTTGTGAACACTTGATGAAAAAGTTTTAAAGTTTCAAAGGAAAACGTATAATTATTGAAATGTACATAAAATTAAGTAAAATGTCATTTCATTCATCAGAAATTTCCATCGAAATCGACAACCTCTAATTTCGTTGAGATATGAAAATGAAACGTTCTTCCGTGTTATATAGAAGAATAAAAACTGCCTCTATGCAATTCTAATGCGGGCGCTCTTTGCATTCAACGCAAGGCTTCATGGCTGTTCCAATATGATTGGAAAAATTACTAAGACGACTTAAACATAAACTAGCGTTGTAAATAAATTTGTAGTAGCTTTAATTCCTATGCAGTGTGCTAATTATTTTTAGTTTTCCTTTATCAATCGACATTTAATATCAACGAAGAGAACAAAGGAACTGCATAAACGAGTATTTTATTCTGATTATAATTGAATTAAATTACCCGCTACAATTTAGCATTAAGCCATTATACGTTCTTTATGCATAGTCTTAAATGATAGTGTAACAGAAACAGAAACTTTTCTATTCAATATAAATTATAAATAATACTTATTGAAAGTCACTCTTTTGTTTGATTACCACTGGTTCGGAAGAAACCTCTGTCCTGGGAAGAACCAGCAAGAAACCCAGCGGGACTTTTTTTGTAAATAACAGCTTACAATCATGACGTTACACAAATTAACAACACAACAAATTAGAAATAGCTTGGTAGTGATCACCTCATTTCCAGGGGTTATTATCATCTATAAATTCCTTAATATTATAATAACCCTTTTTATACAAACTTAGTTTAATAAAGTTTTTGAACTTTGAACAGGACAAACTTTGTATATTTTCTGGAATTTTGTTGTAAAAGCGTATACATTGCTCCAAGAATGAATTACTGACTCGATGGAGTCGAGTAACTGGTACTACTAGCTTGTGTCTGTTCCTATTATTTACAGAATGAATATCACTTATTTTTAAAAAACTACTTTTATTTTTGTGTACGTACATTACATTTTCATAAATGTATTGAGAGGCCAAAGTTAATATATTAATTTCCTTAAATTTTTGTTGCAGCGACTCTTTAGGCTTTAAATCATAAATTGCTCTTATGGCCCTCTTCTGCAAAACAAATATAATTTCAGTGTCAGCTGCGTGTCCCCATAGCAAAATACCATACGACATTATGCTATGGAAGTAGCTGAAGTAAACGAGTCTAGCTGTTTCAACACTGGTTAGACTTCTAATCTTTTTTACAGCATATGCTGCAGAACTAAGTCTGCTTGCTAGTTTTGATATATGGGGGCTCCATTGAAGCTTCGCGTCTAGTGTGATTCCAAGAAAAATGGTGGTATCTACAAGACTCAGTTTCTCCCCATTTAAAATTACATTAGTATTTAATTGTTTTACATTTGGAGTCACGAATTTCATACATTTTGTGTTAGCGCCATTTAAATGCAAATTATTAACATCTAACCAATTTACTAATTTAGATATAGCATTATGTACTTCGTCATATTTTAGTAACTGTCGACTTAATTTGAAAATTAAAGAAGTGTCATCTGCAAATAATACTATATCATGGTTATCCCCTACTATGTAAGGTAAGTCATTAATGTATACAAGAAACAGAAAGGGGCCGAGAATTGAGCCTTGAGGCACGCCCATTTGTACCATCAATCCGGAAGAGCTCATATTGTTAATGACAACTTTTTGCGTTCTCTTACATAAATATGAAATAATTAATTTAAGGGCATCACTTCTTACACCGTAGTGTTGAAGTTTCCTGATTAATGTTTCATGGTGAACACAATCGAAGGCCTTGGATAGGTCACAAAATATACCCAAAGCATCCTGTGAATTCTCCCATGCATTAAAGATATATTTAATCAGCTCAACACCGGCATCAGTTGTCGAGTGACCCCTTGTGAAACCAAATTGATTTTTATGAAGTAAATTATTTATATTAAAAAAATTTAACATTTGATCAAGAACAATTTTTTCAAAAATCTTACTAAGTGTGTATTTGTATAAATGCCAATTTTATTGTAATTATCTTTAGGAATAGTTTGCTGTACGAAAATTATTTTAATAATCATAAATGTAATCAATGGAATTTCCTTAATTTTACAACATGAGAGCTTAGATGGCTTGGCGTTCGTTTGATTCGCTATAATTTTTCATTACTGGTGCAATCTGAGTTCGAATCCTGTCGTCGGTAATGAAGTTGAAGTACAGGACTGTGCCCAGCAGTGCGACGTTTGTGTACATTACATTAATTCCTTCCACTACTGCTGTTTTGTGTTCATTTATAGATTTGTACCCAAATATATGACTTCGAAAAAAGTTTCCAAATATTTTTATAGGTCTTGGGTTTTAACGTATTTGTGTAAGAAAACAAATTGCTGTTAGCGAGTACTGTTTTAATAAATAAGCTTTACTTATAACAATCATTAAATACGATTATTAGTGAATAGTAAAACTTTTAGTAAGCTTATCAGTATTGAATGCTGTAGTACTGTAGTACACAAATAATCTAGAAATTTTTTTCCTAGCTTCATTACTTTGATTCGCTGATTTTCTTATTGGTCATGTTCAAAGGAAAATATGATTATATTCAAACTGTGTACAGTGTATACTTTTAAGAAAATAAAGGCAGGCAACAAATTATAATGCCCATATCATAAATTTGTTTGTCAAATATCTCTATTTTACTTTCTGTTTAGATACTTCGAAATAAAAAAGCGAATGAGCCCTCTTCAGTTTCTGAGACCCCTCTGTGAAAATCTTTTCACAAGGTGAAGTTTCAACGTATATGCTAAATACGTCAGTTCATTAAAGTGAAAGCAAAAATATTTTTATTTAAAATTAGGCTTTGCAAAATACTTTTTGAAAGATCAGAAAGCTACACCACCGTTTCAAAACATTGCCACGATACACCTATACAAAATAATGTATTTCCCTTGTACGTTCGCGTACGTGAAATTTTTGTGACTTTTCATGTTGCGAATTATTAAGCAAAATTACAACATATCCAGAACGCCACTCTTCATAATAAGCGATGATCATTTTCTACGTGTGAGTCGCGTTGAACTGAGAGCTTGCAAAATTTCTTTTTAATATTCATGAAACTGAAGAAGGCTGTGACGAGATGAGGTTACATAGTTAAATGCGAATCTATTTTGTATACTCTTACGTATGTATAAGCCTGATATAATTTTTTCTTATAGGTTGATAAAAATAAGTTGTTATTTAACATATTATATAAATAAAGTCTATATTTCTTATTATATAAAAATTTAGACGCTGTCACCCATCTCCTGGTTAGTTTCCCTACGTCTCTCCTTACGGCACCCACAGGTAAAAACGGTTATCATTGGGTTTGGAAATTAAATCTTTAAAAATACTTGAAACGGAATCGTTTACACTTTACACTCTTTTATGTCCTTGTTGTGTTGTCTTAATATTGTATCCCATAAAATTGTTACGATGTGCGTTCAATGCAAAATGTAGATAGTACGGCCGTATTAAAATTGCATTTTGCTAAAACACGGAACAACGTTCCATTTTAATATCTCGACGTTGTTTAGTTGGTTGGTATCGTCGTTGGCAATCTCTGACACATTCCGTAAAGTTTATATAAACTAGTCAATAATATAAAACATTCTTTAAATATAACACTATAGTGTTAATTTTAAATAAGGTAAATATGCTTTTAGGTATCCTTAAATGGTTATGCAAATCAACATTAACTTCATAAATAATTTTAACAAGTTTAGAAAGTGTACGTCATATCTAAATTGAAATGTTCTTGTACTTTATACTGCGATCGATCGACCAGTCATTAAGGGAAATCCAACATTTTTTTAATAGAATAAGGCTGATAAACGAGCACATAACCTACCTGATGGAAAGCGTAGGCTGTGGCCCATAGAGATCTTCATCTATTTTCAATAGAATCAAAATGCTGATGCATTGTCCCCTCTAAGTGCTGAGATAGAATGCCTTTTTTCAAGTAAAAAAGGTCTGGGGTTCTCTACACCACCATACAAAACACGGCAGCTAGTAAATTTGTCTAGAAAAAAGTCTGCTCTTGGATAAAGACCTACAAAATGATATGTTTAATGGTAAAATTAACTACAACCATCACGTGATAAATCGGCAAAATTGTAATTATTAAATTGCTTGACGCAAATTTGACGGCCGGGGCCCATCAACTAATAAACAGTTTTAAATTTGTTTAAAAATTTTAATTGAAAAATTATTTTCTATATTAAGGTAAGTAAATGCCTTCTTTTTTTCTTTTTCTTTCACCTTTATAATAATCTGTAAACGTATATTTAAGTTCAGCAGTCATGGACGTATACAAATTAGCTGGAGCGAACACTGGTTATTGAAAACTAACGCGGTTAAAGAGCAACTTTACAAAACTGTTTCGGGGAATATAGAATACTATTTGAATGGAAATAAATATTAATTAATATATTATAAATTATGTACAACTTATACACGTCGAAGAAAGAAAGGTAAAATTTTTTAAGATTATTGAACTTTTTAAGAAGTAGTTCCACGGCTGGACATAGGCTTTCCTTCAATTCTCAAAAGTCTTTAGGAACTTAAGAAATTATTATAATTAAAATCTATGAACTAATCACGAATAAACTCTTATTTAAGTTAGTTCTCCAGTAACCGTCAAGCATTCGAGTAATATTCTCTCGTTCCATCTAATCAGAACACTCTGCGTGTAATCGCTCGTGAGTGAAACACGAGACGGCATTGTCTAATACTTCTATTGATCGCTTCAGTCTCTTTATGTCAGTAATAACATGAAACTTGTTCCACTTAATGGTATGTAAACAAATCCGAGCTGTACAATGACGAAATGCTTAGTGTTTTGTTTATATTACTAAATGTTATTAAATTAATCGTTACATAATCAAAGTGTAAAAATATATTAGAGCTATAAATACATACTTCTATAAGTTTGTAAGATCAGTGACATTTTACCCAAGAGAAATATGCGAACTTCATCACCAATTGTCGACTTTATCTATCTTGTGCAGATAAAGCTCACAATGTTGGCTGATTCCGAGTGAAGCCCACCCAAAATGCCGAAAGTAAATCCCGCAGACAGGTAATGAGAGCAGTATTACGAATTTGAGGAAGTGAGAATGTATTCTCAATTTACTTTCACTGTCCTTACACACATTAGTAATTTCGAAAAAATATTTACCAACTGCTGTGCGACGGTGAAGTAAGAGAATACATCACCCCATTTTGTGCCGTGATTGTCTTTTTTTATAGGATAAGGGCAAGCCAAACGAGCACATAGTCCAACTGATGGAAAGTTGTTGCTGTCGCCCATAGACATCTAACCTCGATTACAAATCAAAATGCAGATGAGTTGTCACGAGTGAGGACTAACAGGAAATGCCTAGTTTCCAGTAAAAAGGGTTTCTGAATCTCTACACTCACCATTCGAAACACAACAGCAATACGCTGCTGTTTTACGATGGTATTCTATGAGAGCGTGGTCCTTCCCAGACTAAAAGGCGACTTTGAAATTTTTCAGAAATATGACGTGGTTTCCAAAATTCGGTGGTATAACCACCTCGTTTACGTCAGTCGTAAAATACTCGGACTGGTGACAGACAGCAACGTCAAAGGTGTGAGAAATCTGGTGCTGTTCTGCGACATGGTTTGTATCGTGATATTCAATATACCTGCTAAGCGTGATAATTAAGACAAATCCTCCCAACATGGGGTGAGGCCTATAGCTAGCAGTGGACTTGACTTCTACGGGCTGAAGAAGAAGGAGAAGATTTTTCAATTTATATATAAAAGTCACAGCCTATCACGTCCCACTCCTAGGGCACAGGCCTTCTCTCATTTCTGAATAGGTCTTAGGGCTAGAAAAAGTCTGCCGCGTTGGATCAATGTGTGTCGTTAGACTTCACATGTCTTCGAAATATTTTTTTTTAATTTAATAGACATGCAGGTTTCCTCACAATGTTTTTCTTCACCATAGAGAACTTGGTAAATCAGCACTAAATATTGTAATTAACAATTTCATAAAATATTTTGTAACACATATAAAAACAGCAGCTTCAATTACTCTGCTGTGTTAAAGTAAGTAGACTTTTAATCTTCATTTACCAATCGACATTTAATATCAACGAAGGGAACAAAGGAACAGCGTAAACGTTTACTTTATTCTGATTCTAATTGAATTAAATTACCCGCTGCAGTTTAGCGTTTAGCCAGTATACTTGTTATTTATGCATAGCCAGCCTTAACTGACAGTGGATTTGTAGAACTGCCAATTTTATTGTAATTTTCTTCGGGTATAGTTTGCTGCACGACAATTATTTTAATAATTATACGTGTAAAACAATTGAATTTCCTTAATTTTACAACATGAAAGCTAAGGTAATAGTGCGCTTGTTTGATTCGTTATAATTTCTTATTACTGGTGCAGTCTGAGTTCGAATCCTGTGGTCGTCAATGAAGTGTAGGACTTTGCCCTGCTCTGCGACGATTTTGTGCATTACATTATTCGTTACCACTACTGGTGCTTTTGTGTTCAAACATAGCTTTGTAACTCAAGATGAAGCTTCAAAATAAGCTTCCAAGTTGTCACAAATTTTATCAAACTGTAATGAGCTTAGAAACATCTTGGCTTTAAATGTAGTGAAGTGAAAATTATAGCATAGGGTGTATAATATAAAAACTTTTTAACAAAAAAATTAAACCGCCGAAAAAACTGAAAAGCAAAAAATAATAAACCTTTTTTATTTAACCTTAATAACTAAGTTCTTAAACTAATTTAAGTATACCTAAGTATATATTTTTGTAATTATTTTGAGTTTTTAACTAACCCTAATAACTAACTTCTAAAACTAATGTAAGTATACCTAAGTAATTTTGAGTCTTACATTAGTTTTAGAAGTTAGTTATTAGGGTTAATTAAAAACTCAAAATAATTACAAAAATATATACTTAGGAATACTTAAATTAGTTTAAGAACTTAGTTATTAAGGTTAAATAAAAAAGGTTTATTATTTTTTGCTTTTCAGTTTTTCGGCGGTTTAATTTTTTTGTTAAAAAGTTTTTATTTTATAATTTTTCGTGGCTATAATCTACTAATTACTGCATGCTTAGTTTTTGACTACTTTCAAATTAGCTACCTACCTTAATTTAGCCTTTAACTGTTATATAATCCTACTTTAACTATTATTTGTTGTATAATAATATAAATTCTTTAAAACACAGGCTTTATATACCACCGTGGGTAGGCCTACAAAAAATGCTGCTCGAATGAGAAAAAGATATTTAGAAGAATCTAATAATGAAAAAAAAAAATAAAAGTTTGGAAGCAAATAGAAAGAGAA